>BSBM01000372.1:46682500-47986250 GCA_027924585.1 Larix kaempferi | reverse complement strand
AGGTATATTTATTATTTACATATTTATTTATATTTATGTTTGAACTTGATATATTATCATTTTTTTTAATTTTAATTTAACTATACATCTTATTGTTAATTTGACTTATCCATGCAGGTTTCTTTAGATACGAACATTTTAGATGATTTACCATCTCTTGTGAGCTAATTATTTTAATTTTTTTGTTTCGGTTTTAAGTTAATTACTTAATTTTTTTTTTGCTTGCACAATGTTTTATATATTTTCACAATTTAAATTTTAGGGGAGAGATATAGGTTCCTTGATGAATGTGGATATTGGCACCGAGGTAATTTTGTTCACACTTGAATTGATCTCTGATATAAGTTTAATATTTTAATTTTTTTGGATTTAGTTTAAATTTGTTTAAATAATTTATGAGATTCATAAATTGATTTTATACATGTTGCAGCTTGGGTCTCTTCGATTTTTTGGAGGCAAAGAGAAGACTCCAGTGGAGGATAGTGGTGGACATGCATTTAGAGAATTTGATGTAATTTTGCTAATAATTGAATTGTTCTTTGATATATAAGTTTAATATTTTAATTCTTTGAATTTAGTTCAAAATTGTATAAATAATTTATGACATTCATAATCTGCTTTTATAAATGTTGCAAGCTGGGTTGAGTCCAAGAGAAGGCCTTAGTGGAGGATAGTGGTGGACTTCTTCCTTTTCTGTTAATATATAGATTGTAGTTGTTTTGGACATCGAGGATATTTATTTTTGGATTATAAATATGTACATTGAACTCACATGTTCATTAACGTTTTTTGAATATTATATACATGTACATTGAACTTACATATTCTGTATTTGCTTTAAATGATATGTCTTTTTTTGTTAAGTATTTAGTGTATTTGGTGTGATAAATGTTTAGAATATGTTTTTGCATGTTTATGAATGTATGTATTATTAAATTTATGTATGTATGCAGATATAAAATATAGGAATGCTAATTATAGGAATGCTAGGAATGTTAAGAATGAATGTTTGGATGTTTTAATAGGTGCAATCTAAAGTTAGGAAATATTAAGAATGAATGTTAGGAAAGTGTTGAATCCTAAGAATGAATGTTATAAAGTTATGAAATGTTAAGAATAAATGTTAGGAAATATTGAATGTTAAAAATGAATGTTGAGAATGGATGTTATGGTAAGAATGAATGTTAGGAAAGTGTTGAATCCTTACAATGAATGTTAGGAAGCTTTGATAGGTGCAATCTAAAGTTAGGAATGATAAGAATCAATGTTAAGAAGTGTTGAATGTTAAGAATGAATATTATGAAGTGTTGATAGGTGTAATCTAAAGTAAGGAGTAAGGAATGTTAAGAATGAATGTTGATGGTCAAGAATGTTTAAAATGTTAAGAATGAATATTAGGAAGTTTTGATCTAGGTGCAATCTAAAGTTAGGAATATTAAGAATGAATGTTAAGCATGTTAAGAAGTATTCATGAATGAATGTTAGGAAGTTTTGATAGGTGCAATCTAAAGTTAGGAATAAGGAATGTTAATAATGAATGTTAGGAAGTGTTGAATATTAAAAATGTTAGGAAGTTTTAAGGATGAATGAGTTAGGATGTAAAATCTATGAGTGTGTTACGAAGTTAAGGATGAATGAATATTATGATGTAAAATCTATGAGTGTGTTAGGATGTAAAATATTTTCAGTGTTAGATATGTAAATAGGAATGTTAGGAAGTTTAAGAATGTTACTAAGTCTTGATATGTGCAATATAATGTTTAGGAATTTGCAATCTAAGTTTTTATAGGAATTTTAAGAATGAATGGATGTTAAGAATGAATGTTAGGAATCTTAGGAAGCTTTGAATGTTAGGAAGTTTAGGAATGTTAGGAAGTTTTGATAGAAATAGGAATGTTAGGAAGTTTAAAAATGAATGTTAGGTTCAAATTTTGATAGGAATGTTAGGAGGTTTTGATATAAATGTTAGGAATATGTTAAGAATGAATGTTAGGAAGTTTTGATAGGTGCAATCTAATGTTAGGAATGTTAAGAAAGAATGTTTGTTTGATATATATAATCTTGGTTTCAACATAAAACATGAATTTCATATAAATGATAAATTGAAATTCGTATAAATGATTCATATTTTCAATTTTTAACTAATGATTCCTATTTTCAATGCTTAGGTACATTTTATGCGGCTGAAATCATGGAAAATGGGGATTTAACGATTTTTTGTTTTTTAATCATAAGCAAAGATTATAGGATTGTGAAGCTTATGCTAAATTAGAGCAATGATTTTAGACAACAATTTGATGAATTTTCATTGATTTATTGTAAATAATCATTGTTCTAATTTAGCATAAGCTTCACAATCCTGGAATCGTTGCTTGTAATTAAAAATCAAATGATCATTATCTCCATTTGCCATGATTTCAGTTATGTGAACTTACACAAGTGATATTTTAAAAAACTAATGGATCATATTTATATGGATTGTTTAGCCCACCACAAAACTTGTAATGGATCAACCCATCTAATGGATCAAGAATAATAATTTCTCATTTATTAAGTACATTCGAGAAGCATGAAATTGATCAGATGAATACAAAATCTAGCAGGTTTAACAGTGATTCCTCATTTACATCATTCAGTCAAAACTAAAGATTTGGGGCGGAGTGTGGGGACAACTACATCTATTATCTCATCCCTTAAGTGGTCTAATAGACATATGGGGACCCGAATAAAGTACTTTACACCTAATTTAAGATCATACTAACATATAATCATTTAAACTCTTATTCTAGTTTCCATAAAAGATCATAGTCATAGTTCAAAGAAAAAAATATAATGTACACAATATTTGACATGGACAAAAACATCAATCGATTCATTTTTTATATAGCTAAAAACATTGCAATGGAATGCCATCCTCAATTATCCATTCATGGTCACATTTAGACAATTTCCATTTTTTAGTTTTTAATTGTTTTTTCGATGGAACTTATACCAATTTTATTCGAGATGCACATACTAAATGACTATATTGACAACATATAACATCAGGTTCATAATCTTGAAAGTAGAAGTAATTTTCAGTCATATGGGTCTGCTGAAAAAAATAGCCTTTTAAAATGATGGATCCTCTCTTGTATGTATATCCGTTGTCATTGTAGTCCTCCAATAACTTCATCTTTCCTTCAGTGCATCGCATCAAATAATACTTCACATTTTCGTTGCTGTCTAAAGGTGCAATCACAGCAAAAACATCCCTTGCGCAAATTACAATTGGCGTTAGGGTTTTTAAATTAATTAAATTGATTATGCACATAAGGTGATGGACACGAATGAATAATCGACAAAAAAATTGTAAGATCATTACCTTCTCTAACAAGATCTGAAATTATGTTGCCATCAGATGATATTGCTATTTCTTCTAATTCTAATTCTTCTACACTTGCTAGTTGCATTTTCCCCTTAGGATTAATCTTTGTGTGTTTCCAATGTTTTACGTAGTTGATCATTATGTTTTCACAAACTTCTGTAGATTCAACATTTTCAGTGCAAATATGACAAAAGCATGATTGCTTTCTACTGTCAAATGCAAACATGTTTTGGAAGGATTTTGTTTGAATAGAGTGAAAATCTCTAGTCCCATGTATGGTGCTAGTATCGTATGGTATTGATCTATTTATATATTAGACCCCAATAAGACAAAAAAAAAGCTACACAATAAATGATAAATCACAAATGACAATTTTTGATGTTAGTGTACATATACATAAATGTCAGTGTACATTTTTTTAAAATGACAATTAATATAAATTAAAAAAATTGTGTACATACTTGCGCACATCTTTTGAGTGCTGATTATAATCATGGCTTAGATGTAATGTACACCATTGGACAACCTATACAGCTGAATGAAATCATGTAGAAGAATGGCTCATTTGCCATCTTCGAAGTGCTCTTTTTACGCATGCTCCTCCACCATCATGTTCACCTTTTCCTTGTCTAGTTTCAAAGAAATTCCAGCGATGTTTAATGTTCAATGCTTTATGAAGTCGACATAACCAATAAAATGATTGTGAAGATTTAAATTGTCCTACACATCCATTCGACCATATTCAATGTTCATTGAATTTAACTCCACGTCTTTTTAGTGAATTGTAGAAAATAGTTTCAATACAATGCTAAACAAAATGTGTATCATGTGTATAATCATCGCTGATATAAAAGTGATATTCTTTAATCACATCTCGATTGTCAGACGTGCTTTCAATGCCATCAACATCTTGTTGAGAATGTCTATATCGAACATGGACAAATATTGAAACTTGGTCAGAATGATAGTATTCACTCAGTATCTCTTTTTGTGCAGCAAATGTGTAGTTTTCTGCAAAATCAAGCACTGACAAAATTGTTCCTGGTGGAAAATTTTCATGAGACTGTTTGAATTGAAGGTCTTACCATCGTTCTCTATGTGAATGCTTGGTGTATTTATAAATTTCACTTTCAAATTTTTTGAGAAAATCTGTCACACATATTTTATCTTCTCGCAAATCAATTCTTTTGGAATGTGCATCACTAGAAATTGTGGCATAATTGCTGTATTCGTATCTTCTCCAATCAATGGTTACATTTGACAGCGACTGATCATTATCGATAGGATATTTATTGTGGAATAACACCAGATTTCCACAACGATGACAATGTTTTCCATTGACACATTTCTTATTATAAAATACTTCATTGTGATCTCTCTCACATAGAGTTTGAGATATGAATTCATGTATTGTGGGAGGAGGTGGTGAATTTGTCCAAAACATTTTACCAAATTCAGGAAACATGTCATAATATAATTGAGATTGCACATGATAACGACAACAACATGTGTCACGTATAGTAATAGGTCTAACATACCATGGTTTTTGTTGCACAAATGTAGTGATTGATATATTAATTCCACGATGATCTTCCTTGAATTTATTGAACAATTGTACTTGTGTCATGTCCATTATATGTTTTGGTTGGATTTCATAAACATTTCGTGATACTCTTTTGTGTGTCACATCTATTGAATTTGGTGAAACTCGAGCATGTTCCAACCAATATTCCCGTACAATATCTTTAACACCTGCGCCTATTCTATCTTTGTAAGGTTGTCTGCAAATAATTTTCCAACAAGCAAGTTCATCATTTTCATCTATTTGCATTCTGAATTTGCTATGTTTGTGCAATGTCTTTCTTGAGGTTCCAATTGCTTTTTCTAGTTGTGTTGTCAAACGTTTTTGTCTAGTACTAGCTGAAACAATCACTATCTAAATTGCTTTATGTGCAGCAATAGTATCTTTCTTCCTGGATTTACCAAATTTTTTTATTACATCACCTATATTTTCTATCGCATTATGTTTCAATTTCAATTCTTTTGTCACCTTGTGAATACCCAATAATGATGTAGCACCTTCTAACTTCTTGGACACTAATAAACATCTCAAAATTTGTGCTTGTCCTGCTATTGAATAATATTTGAGAATATCATCATAAATTTTTGTAGCAGGATATCGTGCAACATGTATTGGTATTTTTTCTCCATATTTGTCGCAATCAATGTCTTCTAACATTTCATCAACAATGGTGAAAGTACCTATACATCAAGTTAAATTTAATTTAGCATATCCAAAACTACAATTCATTATAAAAAAATGAATTTGGAAAATACATAATATGTACATACCAAGTCCAATTTCTGGATCTTAAACTTGATCTTCAATATTGACTTCATCGACATTAGCATGTAAATCACTATTTACATTTTCAACAATGGTTTCTTCAACTTCAATTTGTTCCTCTTGTACTCTATTTTCAATTTCCATTTCATCAACATTATCATCTAAATCTGTATTTTCATCTTCAATAATTATCTCTTCCATTTCTACAACCCTTGTTTTTTTGGCATTATATTTGAGCTTTTGTTTTTCTCTATTAGCATCATCATCACGTTTACGATCACTTTTTTTTGAACGATTTCTCTTACTTCCCATGATTTTTTTATCTATAGATGATAAATTAAAGAATCATCACTTTATAGTAAAAAAAATAAATTAAGATTTAAAAACAGTTACGAAATTTATAAAAACATGAATTGAAATTTACTTCACCTTATCAAAATCTTGTCAGAGTCTTTTGAAGAAAAACTCCTTGGAAATAAATTTACTTTGAAAAAACACCTTGAAAAGAAATCTCCTTTGAAAAAAATATTCTTGGAAAAAATAAGAACTCCTTGACAATAAATCACCTTTGAAAAAACCCATTGGAAAAGAATAAGAACACCTTGTAAAGAAATCTTCTTTGTAAAAACCACTGGAAAAAAACCTTCTTTGAAAAAACCACTAGGAAAAATACTTTGGAAAAAAAACTTCTTTGCAAAAATATCTTGGAAAAACCCTTGTAAAGAAATAAATCTTTTGCTAAAATACTCTAGGAAAACAACTCTTTGAAAAAACACCTTTCAAAGAAATAAGAAGGAAAAATACATCTCCTTTGCAAAAATACCTTAAAATAAAAACTTCTTTGCAAAAATACCTTCGAAAAAATACTCTTTAAATGCACCCCTTGGAAAGAAATCTTCTTTGAAAATTCCACTTTGAGAAATACTTTGTAAAAGAAATCTTTTGCAAAAATATCTAGGAAAAAATACTTTGAAAAAACTCCTTGCAAAGAAATAACATCTTTGCAAAAATACATTGGAAAAAAACTATTTGAAGAAACCCTTTGCAAAGAAATAAGAAGTGCAAAATTATCTTGGAAAAAGACTCTTTGCAAAATACCTTAGCAAAACGACTCTTTGAAAAAACCCCTTTCAAAGAAATAAGAAGTGCAAAAATACATTGGAAAAAAATTCTTTGCAAAATACCTTAGCAAAATAATTCTTTGAAAAAAACCCTTTCAAAGAAATAAGAAGAAAATGTTAAAATTCAATATGCTAAGACAAAAAATAGCAACATTACATTCCATTTCACAATAATAGCATATACAGGATCACTGAAGAAACAACAAGCATAGCATAAACATAAGAGACACAGATTTATCCTGGGAAACCCTCATGGGGTAGAAAACCCAGTAAAGCTTCCTCAATATAGATGACCAGAAATATACAAAGATGCAAACCAAAGACATGATCTCCTCCTCCACCATAGCAGACCTCTCCTCCACAAGTGCGCCTCTCTTAAGTGAGTGAGTGTGTCAAATGAGGAACATACCTCCTCTATTTATACACTATACTGACATGTATTTTACACAAGTACATGTAGGATCGTATTTAACCATTAGGTTAAATACCCTATTATAACTGACTGGGCCGACCCCCACATGGTGGGTCTAATAACCCTAGTTACCACAACCAATTCGGAGGAATAAACATCTCCGGATTCATAGTATAATCACATCGGAGCTATGGAACATCTCCGGAATAAATAATATACAAATATAATATTCTTAGAAGTTACAATATTCAACACTCCCCCTTAACGAGAAGGATATTATAACAACATCCGCAGGAGCAACGAGTCATACATGATACATGATACATCTATATATCTTCGGAAGCTTTCTTCAGTTCATCATCATCAGTAACTCAACTAGTTACTGGAACATCGACATCACTCGATCATCAGCATCGTCATCACACAATCATTAGCATTGTCATCACATGATCATCAGCATCGCCATCACACGATCAACATCGTCATCACACGATCATCAGCATCGACATCACACGATCAGCATCGTCATCACACGATCATTAGCATCGATCATGAGCATCATCATCATACGATCATCAGCATCGTCATCATACGATCATGAGCATCGTCATCACACGATCATCAGCATCGCCATCACACGATCAACATCGTCATCACACGATCAACATCGTCATCACATGATCATTAGCATCGACATCACACAATCAGCATCGTCATCACATGATCATCAGCATCGTCATCACACGATCATATTACAGGATGATCAATCCTGCTCTCTTTAGGACATAGGTCCATGGATGATACAATCTAGATCAGAATCTGAGTAACCATGTAAACGGAGTTCATGACCTCCAAGATAATATAGACCAAAAATCTAAAGTACCTTTTAGGTACCTCACTACATGCTTTGTAGCTATTAAGTGAACCTTTCTAGGTTCTACTAGATACTGACTTAGGGTATTTACAACAAAGCATATATCTGGCCTAGTATTTGTTAAATACATCAATGACCCAATGATTTGTCTATATAGGGTTAGGTCCACTAAATACGATGAGTCATTAACTAATAACTTCAAGTTGGAGTCCATGGGAGTGGCCATGGATTTATACTCCAACATATCAAATCTTTTTAGAAACTTCACAGCATACTTACCTTGATTTAAAAGATTCCTTTTGGATCTTGCCATACTTCTAGGCCTAAGAAGTAGTGCATTAATCCGATATCTTTCATTTTCATTTCTGCAGCCATTTTCATGACCTGTTTCTCATTCCTTGTCAGAAAGAGATCATCGTCATACAATAATGGTATGATAGGTTCATCATCCACAACCTTAGGGTAAAGGTTAGGAACAACTTTACTTCTGGTAAAGCCCAAGCTTTGTCATGAAGCTATCAATTATCCATTATTCACACTCTGCATTGAGTGATCTTCTGCATATCTATCTGTGCCATCTCTCGTCAGATGGGTCTACTAATATGAGCCTCAAAATCATTCGAACTCTGTGGTGAGTTCTTTCTTGCATCCATGTCATATGTGTATAGAAGCCATATTCAACCTTGTAGCAAAGGTTGAGATCCACATCACCCATGATGATCGTTAAGCTCATCAATTGACTACCGATCCTGGGTACCCATATAGAACCTGATTCTCACTTCTTCTTTAATTACATCATTAAGAGAATGGTCTTATCTAGTCCCTTGGAGCAAAACATCTCATCATGATTCTCTTCCTCTTTCTAAGAGAATCTCTTAACCACAAGCTTTCTATAGTGTGTTTGATTTGTAAATATTTTGTTGAACATCCATCGCTTGTTCAGAGTTCATCACAAAAGACAAATCAAGTTCCATGACCATGAAAACATGAAGACAAAGACTCACGAGGTATGTATGACTTTGTTATATTATGTTTAACCTATGAGACATGCAGGTTCTAGCTCAGGATCTCTAAATCATTGAAGAGATTGTTTAGGTATGTTGTACATAACTAAGCAGGTATACTAATCCAGGTATGTTTTCCTATGTCATGTTAGAATCTTACCTTGTGTTAGGATCCCTTATGTAAGTATACTTGGTATGATTAGTTAGTAATCAAGGGTTTATGCATATTATGTCTCTTATTTTGGTTGATGATTTAACTAACTAGATCAAACAAGAATATGCATGAGTAAAAGAAGACTTCCTTGAAACCCTGAATACTAATGATCATGACTGTACATATTCAAGATTATTTAGAATTAGAATGTTTTGATAATATTGAGAATATACTAATGAATGTATGTTTGTGTATGAGATCATGAGGATGACACTAGTATACACTTGAGCATGCACAGTGGTACAAAATGAATAGAAGTTCAGAAGACATACAGAAGATCAAGCGGGAGGCAACCATACAAACATAAAAGTTTTGATTTGTAGGAAAGATCATGATGAATGATGATGAACTGAAGAAAGCTTCCGATGATATATAGATGTATCATGTATGATGTATGACTCGTTGTTCCTGCAGATGTTGTTATAATATCCTTCTCGTTAAGGGGGAGTGTTGAATATTGTAACTTCTAAGAATATTATATTTGTATATTATTTATTCCGGAGATGTTCCATACCTCCGATGTGATTATACTATGAATCCAGAGATGTTTATTCCTCCGAATTGGTTGTGGTAACTAGGGTTATTAGACCCACCATGTGGGGGTCGGCCTAGTCAGTTATAATAGGGTATTTAACGTAATGGTTAAATACGAGCCTACATGTACTTGTGTAAAATACATGTCAGTGTAGTGTATAAATAGAGGAGGTATGTTCCTCATTTGACACACTCACTCACTTAAGAGAGGCGCACTTGTGGAGGAGAGGTCTGCTATGGTGGAGGAGGAGATCATGTCTTTGGTTTGCATCTTTTTATATTTCTGGTCATCTATATTGAGGAAGCTTTACTGTGTTTTCTACCCCATGAGGGTTTCCCAGGATAAATCTGTGTCTCTTATGTTTATGCTATGCTTGTTGTTTCTTCAGTGATCCTGTAATTGCTATTATTGTGAAATGGAATGTAATGCTGCTATTTTCTGTCTTAGCATATTTAATTTTAACATGGTATCATTGCTAACCCGAAGGAAGGCAATGTATGGCACTTACGACACTTACTTCTCTTGAGACAATTTGAAGGTTAGGGTTTTATATAGAAAAACCCAGTCATCGTGGCACTTTCTCTATAAATCCATTTATGCACAGTTTCAGGATATGAAAAGTTTACAGGTCGTAGATAACATCCCCAGGTGCCTTGTGTCCAAAGGGCGCCCTCAGATTCGTTGTACTTTATGAGTTATGATCAGTACAAGTTAGGGTTTCTGCCTCTTCTAGATCTCAGTCAAAATCAGGTGACCTTGGAAAAAAGGTCATAACTTGGGCTACGAAGCTCCAAATGAAATTTCGTAAAAAGTGATAGGTAGTACATAGACTGTACTATCTCAAGAAATGTTTTCAGAGACCGAAGGTGAACCAATGACATGTGGCACTCCGTACAAGTTTGCTCTCCTGTTTTATTCCATAAACAAGTCACGTTGCGACACTTGGCATAACTCTCTCTCAGAGAGTCCAATTGAGGTCATACCTATCAGGATGGAAAGATAACAGGGCGAGCTATCTCAGGAAAAGTTTTTAAAGGCCGAAGTTCAAACAGTGACATGTGGCACGCCATACAAGTTCGCTCTCCTATTTTATCCCATAAAAAGGTCACGTTGCGACACTTGGCATAACTCTCTCTCAGAAAATCCAATTGAGGTCAGACCTGTGAGGATGGAAAGATGACAGGTCAGGCTACTGTAGAAAAAGTTTTCAGACCCTGTGGAGCAGAAATTTTAGAGTTATAGCAGAAACAATCAGGTGCATATTTCTGTCAAAACAGAATTATTTTGGAGCACCTTTATTCATGGCTTCCAGAATTTAGGGTTTCGGAGAAAGTTAGAATTTTTGGAATCGGAGTCCACGGCTGGAAGCTCCTCAGAAAAATAAGAGTTTAGAGCCTTGGATTGAACCTTTTGATTGGACAGAAGGGTGGGCTTCATCAAACCCTAGTTCGGGTTCCTGTCTAGAATATCCAGAAGTTTCGAAGGCAATTTTGAGGGGTCAAATTTTGGAGATTTCAAAATTGAAGAATGCTAGGTTGATCAGCTCAGCAAGACACATTCTTCCATCCATTTAGAAGTGTGAAAGTCAAAGATTAAATTTTTAGGGTTTCTCTAGCAAACCCTAATCAAGCTCCAGATCAAGTTTCAGGGGGAGTTGAGGCTAAGGCCTTACATAAGAAGACTACAAAAAGTCTCGACAGGTATGACTTAAGAGAGGTGCACTTGTGGAGGAGAGGTCTTCTATGGTGGAGGAGGAGATCATGTCTTTGGTTTGCATCTTTGTATATTTCTGGTCATCTATATTGAGGAAGCTTTACTGGGTTTTCTACCCCATGAGGGTTTCCCAGGATAAATCTGTGTCTCTTATGTTTATGCTATGCTTGTTGTTTCTTCAGTGATCCTGTATATGCTATTATTGTGAAATGGAATGTAATGTTTCTATTTTCTGTCTTAGCATATTGAATTTTAACAGAAAAAATACAACTCCTTTGCAAAACTATTTTGGGATAAAAACTCTTTAAATACAACCCTTGGCAAGAACCTCCTTGGAAAGATTATGTAAAAAACCCACTTAAAAAAATACTTTGTAAAAAAAAAATCCTTTGCAAAAATATCTAGGAAAAAAAATACTTTGAAAAAAAACCTTGCAAAAAAATAACTTCTTTGTAAAAATTCCTTAGAAAAGAACTCTTTTACAAAAGCGTCTTAGAAAAAAACTCCTTCAATGTGTCCTTTGGAAAAAACTAAGAAGAAAAATACCTTGTAAAAAAAACTCCTTTTGCAAAAGAAATCTCCTTTGAAAACCCTTTCAAAAATATTTTGACCAAAAATATGTGAAAATAGAATGTGCGAAAATAATGAATCACTTTAGGTTTATTTATACGAGTATAAACAATGCAAATTTATTTTTCCGACCGACGAAATTTTTTTTGCGTTTGGTTATTCGGCCGAACAACCTTTGTTGTAAATAACAGTGCCGTTATGGAAAAAGATTATTTGGCCGAATATTTATTCGAGCGAATAATTATTCGACCGAATAATTATTCGGCCGAATAATCTCTAAGACCTGAACACTTGACAGTTCTGCACAGTTTTCAGGTTTCCCCATTTTTGGAAGGTAAAAACCTCTTACACTACAAAATGACTATCGGACTTGATACCATTAGTTTTATCATTGAATCTACTTTCCGTAGGTATATATTTTGTTGTGTACAGGTAAGATATGATATTTTTAATTGTTTTTTTTGTAACATGTGTCGAGTTTTGATTTATCTCTTTCAAAATGCGGTGAAATGAAAAATCCATAACTTAAACAATACACCACCAAAAATATTGAAAAAAATATGGTGCACTTAATTGGATGTCTACTTCAAAAGCGTGTTCGTAGATCTTTTAGTTTTAGAGTCAAATGAGATTAAAGTGGCGCAACAAAAAACATGTTGAAAATCGACTAGGTTTCCTTATTGATCGAATTCAAAAAAATATAATAATTAGTATATAGATCCATTGGTTACAAACATATAGTAATGCACTAGTACATTATGTGTAGATTGCCATAGCATATTTTGTTTTTACAAAAATCAAGTTTAACAATGATTTTACGGGTGCAACAAAACATGACTATTTTGTAGCCCTTTCATTTTATAAGAACACACTGTCAAACATTTGCGAAATCGACATATCAAATCTCAATAAAAAAAATTGAAAAAATTATGAATAGAAAGCTTATATAATTCTGTAAAAGTTTTCTTTTTACTACAAAGTGAAATTCTAAACAAAAATAACACTTTTGTTCGCCCAAAGTTGAAAAACATGAAAAAATTAGATTTATTTTCTCACAACACCCCCGAAAATAGACCCATCTTCATTACTTCACATATTATATGAACCTAAAAATATGGAATATTTGCGTGCCAATGTGGAAGTTTTCGCCATTTTTGCAGCAGTTGGGTGGAACGAGTATTTCCAACGTCTAAATGGTTTCCACATTGAAACAGCATTACAGTTTGTTTTTAACTTGACTGATACTCATTCTGAAGTCAAGGGGGGTATGCATTGAGGTTGCAGAAGTCATTATATCTGAGGTTACTGACTTACCCCAGGCTGGGAAGAAATTGTTTGGATGGAAGGTTTCGAATTCGACTGCAATAAGGGAATTTCTTGCAGTCGGGGCGAATGTTCTTCCAAAAGGTCGCGGAATTGCATTGGACTCATTACCTCGTCCTTAGGATCAAGTGGTAATTTTTCTGAAGAAGTATATCTCCTGTGAAGGTAGCTACCAGACTTTCTGTTTTTTTGAATTCCCTTTGTTATCTCACCTACGCCATGGCAACCTAGTTAATATGCCATTTTATCTCTTTAAGACCCTACAAAACATGGCTGGTTATGCAAGGGCATCCCAACACCCAGTTTCCTCCCTCACCAATCATGGTCTAATTAAATTACTTATCTTGAGGGCCATTGCACATCGTAATTTGACCTGGGCTCAATTTCTTGCTGGAGCTGAGGTAATTAGAGAACCTGCACTGGAATTCCGAAGTATGGCAGAGGAAGAAGAGGACTGGAGCTACTCAAATCCAGTTGGGGGGGAGGAGGAAATCTAAATGAAAGGGAAGGATAAGTAGATATAGGGGAAGCTGCGACAACAACAGCAATGGACCCTGGTATAGATGGGGTGTCTGAAAACCAGAATATAGGGGAAGCTGCGATAACAACGAACACTGTCATTGAGGAGATAGTGATGGAAGCCAGGGAAGATGAGGCAGCAACATTAGAAGCTGCAATAGCAGCCAACTCTACAAGGGAATAAACGAACCCTATTGAAATTAAAGTAAGGGTGGCAGCTGAAGTAGTGGAAATGGAATCATTAGCAGCTGCACTAGAAGAAGTTGAAGCTGGAGCAGTTGTTGAAGCTGCGATAGTTGAAACTGCAACTGTGGAAGTGGCAATGCAAGAAGGAGAGTACCAGGCATGTGCAGCAGAGGAAAGAAAAGAGGTATTGGATATTGCATCCTCCCCGAATATCAAGGGAACTATTGTGGAAGAGGAGGAATTCTATTTTCCCTTTGAAAATTTGGAAAACACTGTGTTACAAAAGAAAAGAAAAAGAATAGGGAATAAGGGCCAGATAGCTACTTCAGCAAGGAAGAGAAGACCCAGAGCTGCTACATCACCGGCAGCAAGCAGTATTGATCAACCATCAGAAGGGGTGAAGAGAAGAAGGACTCGATATATGGAAGCAACTATGACAATAGGTGAAATTGGGACAATTATTGAATTACCATTAGGTGAAATTGGGGCAAATATTGAATTACTAGCAGCTGAGGCAATAGGTGAAATTGGGGCAAATGTTGAATTACCAGTAGTTGAGACAGCAAGGGAAATTATGGTAGATATTGAAGTACCTTTAGCAGAAGAAGCATGTGTCGCAGGGGAAGGTATAGAAATCCCTATCTTAGATCCCAAAACACTTGCTGACACATAGGAACCTGTTGTGAATGAACACCAGATTGAAAATCTCCTGTATGAAAATGAATTGTTAAGGGAAGAAGTGAAAACACTTCGAATTGAATTGGAGAAATGGAAGGAAATAAGCAGGAAACAAGGAAAGAGGAGTCTAGATATATTGTTGGAAGTTGTAGAATAAGTGGAAAGTTCATTCCCTGACTTGAGCCATGAAGAGACAAGAAAAGTGATATGCCCAGAATGTGGAGACATATATAAATTGGCAGGGCATACAGTCATATTGGTAGACCTTGTTGCACAAGCACCTGAACAAACAAAGCAAGAAGGAGAAGTGCCTGAAGTGGAGATTATGGGGGAAAATGAGCTAGGAATAGACTTAATCCCGGATCTAGAACCATAAGAAGAAGAATATATGGAAACTCAGCCATTAGGAGATACAAAATTACTCATGGAACAGTCTCATTGCTCAGCAAACATTGAGTTAGTCTAGGAACCTTCTCAGCAACTTGGAGAAATGAAGGAAAAGGACGTTGTCACACAAGAACCAACGCCCTTGGAAATATTTATTGAAGTTGCAACTCGGACTGAAGTTGTTGAAGGTAAAATCCAAGAAGAAAATGTTGTTACACAAGAACCAGCATCTTCAAAAAAATTTGTTGAGGTTGCAACTCAAACCGAGGAGGAAGAGGTTGAAATGGAGAGAAAGGACGCTTTCACACAAGAACCAGCAGTCCCAGAATTAATTGTTGAGATTTCAATACAAGCAGAGGTCACTACAACACCAATGGAATATGAGGATGCTACACCATCAATCCACAAAGTGGAATCTGGAACATCTGGTGATGAGGTAAGAATGATACTTTCTCAAGGCATCATTAATTTAGATTCTGATGATGAAAAGGATGTGGAGAATGGGAGAATTCAACGGTTAGAAAAGAAGATTCTCTGGCTGAATCTTGAGTTAGATAAATGGCATAAATACATTGCTAGGTGTAGGACAGGGATTATTTCTCTCCATGGACATAGAAATACCATCAGGGAGTTGAGAGAAAAGTGGGATGAGGAGTTATTCTTCCAGAAAATCCGGTGGGAAAAATTTCAAAAAATGTTGGAAGAATTAAAGAAACTTAAGTCCCTGCAACAAGAAAATGACCAAATGTATACTCTTTCCCTATAATTATTGAGTTGCAGGGTTCCATCCCCCGCTTACCCTGTCTTTCTTCACGAGCAGACAACTTTATTTAAATTGAGGGCTATGAAGGAAGGGAGATAATTTGATCTAGCAACAGCTACCCAGTTGTCGGGTTCGTCAATTTGAGGAAGTGTTTTTTTTTTTTTGGTACTAACAACTTCAATTCAAATGGGTGTCATAAACTTAACCAATAATTAAATTTCTTTTCAAGTTTAAAAAGTAAATATTCAATCCACTAAACGTGATCCAAGTATATTGAAGGTTTTCTCCTTGTACACGTAAGATGGTACGTTCGTCGTCAAACATTTTCCTGTGATTCCTAATCATACAATTTAATCTTGTATAATGATACCTTTATTCCATCCTTAACATATAGAGCATAAATACATTTCTAGTTAAAACGTAGTTTCTAATTGTAACTAGGTTGAGAACAACTCATAATATTTACAAAAACAAAGTACTTTTGGAATTCTAAATCCGATATATTGAGACTCTTACCATAAGAAGGTTCAGTATAAACATTGTATTTCCATTATTTCTGTTTCATGAAATGCTACTTGACTTAACATCGTCATTACACTTCTAACCTATCATTCATTTCACTTCTATAAATGTAAAATGACCTAAATACCCAAAACTATATTTCACTTTTATGGTTCCATTTTAATAATGTAATATGAATGAAATAGTTCTTTTCAACTCCATTAAATGTATAATTGACAAAAAAAAGAGTATTTCTTTTTCTATCCATTGGAATATTAAATTGACATTATAAAAAACTTTTCAATAATAATAAAATATTTTGTTCAGTTATTATGGAAATACAAATTTTCACACACGACATACTTCACCTAAATAAAATGTATCATTTCAATCCCTTTGATACACGAGCAAATTTGCATAGGTACAACCTTTCCCTTCAATTTCTTCAGAATATAAAATTGAATTAAATAATAAATAAAAACTACATTTCAATTCTTATTAAAATACAAAATTTACATAATATTTTATATTTCATTTCAATTCCTATTGAAATGCAAAAATTACAATAACCTATACAATTTATTTAATGCCAAAATACGAATATCTTTGATACTGGGAAAAACGCCAAACTTATAACTGATACAAACTTTTTTTAATGCCATAATACAAATTTCTTTGATACTGGGAAAAACGCCAAACTTATAACTGATACAAATTTTTTTTTTATGCCAAAATACAAATATTATCGATGCTGGAAACACGCCAAACTTTATGACTGATACAAATCATTTAATACAAATATCTTCTATGTTGGGAAGAACGCCAAACTTATAACTGATACAAATTTTTTTTAATGCCAAAATACAAATATTATCGATGTTGGAAAAACGCCAAACTTTATGACTGATACAAATCATTTAATACAAATATCTTCTATGCTGGGAAGAACGCCAAACTTATAACTGATACAAAATTTTTTTAATGCCAAAATACAAATATTATCGATGCTGGAAAAACGCCAAACTTTATGACTGATACAAATCATTTAATACAAATATCTTCTATGCTGGGAAGAACGCCAAACTTCATAACTGATACAATTTATTTACTAATCAATTACAAACTTCTGCAAACAGTGAGGATGCCTATCCTCTTAACCGGCTACATAATTAATTAAGGTCAAATGCAATTTTCCATAAAGCTGGAGAATTGGGCACAATCAAAGTTCTTCAAACGTTTATCACTGGGGATTGCTATCGATTGGGATACTGGAAATATTATGCACATACGCCAGATTTACAATGCTATCAAATCTAAAATCCAAAATCAAATTCAACAGTGAAATAGTGACAAAAAGCATCGATTTCTAGCTGGAGAATTGGGCACAATCGCCAGATTTACAATGCTATCCAATCTAAAATCCAAAATCAAATTCAACAGTGAAATAGTCACAAAAAGAATCGATTTCTAGCTGGAGAATTGGGCACAATCGCCAGATTTACAATGATATCCAATCTAAAATCCAAAATAAAATTCAACAGTGAAATAGTCACAAAAAGAATCGATTTCTAGCTGGAGAATTGGGCACAATCGCCAGATCTGCCAATGTTTATCACTGGGGATTACTATAGATTGGGATACTGGAAAAATTATCGATCAAGACAACCCGACAATGCTATGATCGCTGAACACTATTATTGTAGAGATTATGAGATCTTAAATAAATAAATAAACACAGAAATATTAGATCTCAACACACGGAAGTTAAGTAGGTATTGAAATCATGGGTTGAAATAACACACATATAAAGAAATCATTGTTTTAAGTTACCCCAGAAATAATAAAACCGATCATGAAATTATTTACAAGAAATTAACCAAGGTTAAAACTGATTACGAAAACTTACATACCATGAATCGATCGGAGTTTTAAAATCGGATCATGAAATTACTTACGAGAATCGATCAAAGGTAAAATTGAATACTAAAATTTACATGCAGTGGATCATACAGATGCCATTTGGATATGGACTAAACATAGAGGATTGAGATGGGAAATGGTTACCACAATGATGCCCTCCCATTCAAGATCGAGAACAGAGATCTATGCAGAAGTAGCAATCCCAAGAAATGCCTTGGACAGAGGAATTAACAAGTCACGAATTGACCTATGGATGTTGTCCCGATCTGAAGTAAACGCAGAGGGTTCGAGAAGAGAAAAGCAAGATCAATAATGTGCAGAGATAAAAGAATATAGAATGGATTAAATGCGGAGTAAATATGCGCCTATCATTCACCCGAATAAAAAAAAAGATTACAACACTATCAAGAAATAGAACTGATTCAATACAGAGTAGATCAAATTCAATTCCATAAAACAAACTAAATCTCTGTTATTTTCGACAGGAACTTTAATAAATCTGATCTAGAAGATTTCGAATGAATAATAGAGATCTAATTTAAATAAAACAGATTCATAATACAAACCATATCTCTAATAATTTTAATCTATAAAATTTTGACTGAATGATACAGATCTACCTGCTAAATAAATCAAATTCATAATACATACCAGATCTCTAATATTTTCGACAAAGAATTAATAATTCAGATCTATAAAATTTCGGCTGAATAATACAGATCTAACTGCTAAATGAATCAAATTCATAGTACAAATACGATCTCTGTTATTTTCTACAGAAAATTTATAAATCTGATCTAGAAGATTTCGACTGAATAATACAGATCTA
Organism: Larix kaempferi; assembly: GCA_027924585.1. NCBI lineage: Eukaryota > Viridiplantae > Streptophyta > Pinopsida > Pinales > Pinaceae > Larix > Larix kaempferi. Next base: position 47,966,987 of record BSBM01000372.1, on the reverse strand, counting down.
ATTTAAATAAAACAGATTCATAACACAAACCAGATCTCTAATATTTTCGACAGAGAATTAATAATTCAGATCTAATTTAAATAAAACATAATCAAAGTTTTACAGAAATCTTAATTCGACGATCTTAAATCAAAATTATAAATACACTAATCATATGAACAATAAGAACCTGTAATGGTCGTAGCTCTAATCGGAAGGTGAACCTCCTCATTTCCCACAGCTCCAAACTCGTCGCCAATCACCACGGTCACAAACGGACACCTCGGTTAACCACCCAACCACTCTGGAAGTACTCTTCTTCCTTCCAGACCCCCGAGCTAATCGGTCCGTAGAGTTCACACAAGTATTTCAGAAATTCAGCTTGGGCTTCCCTTCTCACCAGGATTTCTTAGCCAAACCCTTAGATAGTAGCAAGTCTTTGAGGCATTCGAAAATTACGACAATCGTCCAAATTATGGGCCCCTTACCCATTCCCTAAGCCTTCTTTATAAAGGAAAATTTCATGCGACACATGTCACTTCATGCATAATTAAATATTTTTAATTAATTATTTAATTAAACACTCACCCATCCAAGTGTCAGTTTCTCTGGGAAGTGCACCAACACCCCTAAGTTTGCTCTAGTTTGTCCCCCAGATATTTTAATCAACTCCTAGCTTTTAGTTGACTAGGTGTCTAATCTTAGGATTCTATTTTCATCCTAAATAATGATTTCTATTATTTTAAATGCTCAACAAAAATAACTATTCATGTGCAAATGTCTAAACTATTTTTATGCATTTGCCAAGTAATAATCTAGAGTTATTCTCATAAGTTTTTATGCAGTTTAATTTAATAATCAAACTCACTAGGATCACGGTGCCGCGCCGTTGGGCTCTTGGTTCCTTAATTTTTAATTCCCGGACATGGCACCACTCGATCGGGTCCAATCATCCATGGTTTCCATTCCTTGGCATGGTACCGCATCGTTGGGTCCTTGCGTCCATTCTTTCCATGCTCGACAGGGTACCACATCGTTGGGCCCCTCTGCCACCATCTTTCCGTTTTGACTTGCGGGAACTCTTGTAGGGATTTTAGAAATCATTACCATCCATCCTCCGTCTACATGCTATCTAGGGACTAATGGTGCTGAGGAGTGAGTCCGTTCTCACTGCGCGCCCCTCAACTCGTACGTGACCAACTCCACCGTGGCCCACCTCGTACGCCCTCACACATTCCTCTTGAGCAAGCGGATCAATGCTTATCTGCTCATGTGTGGTATTCTTGTCGGAAGTCGACATTGCCATCGCTCCCCCTGTGTGTGATTTACCCGTACTCTACGACCCTTCATGTTCCTTTGTGTGTCCGTTGGTGAACCGTCTCACTTGTTTCTACACACACTTCTCACAACAAATTATTAGTAGCACTGTCCTCAATAATCATCATCTGATTTCTAAATCTAGTATTGTTAAACATTTATGATTTATTCAACTTCTTATTTATCTAATCAAATATACATTTCGTCGACAATTACATAATCACCATACAGCTAGTCATTAAGCATTATCCATCAACATAATTTTCCATAGTCATAGCTAATCATTTAACATATGCAATTATTCATTTACCTCAACTGTTCAAATACACATACTCAAAAATAAGTTCAAAAGGTTATTTAATTAATGTTTCAATCGGTTGGGTCACTCAGTAGGTGCCCTCAATGTCTACAAAAGTCTAGGGGCACTACATACACCCCTACTTATTTAGAACTTCGTCTCGAAGTTCAGAATAAAAATGGAAAACTACGACGCATCTCAGTTGTGTCCTCCCAAGTCGGACAGCTTGGACTATAGTTGTCCCACTGCACTTTGACTTGATCAATCACACGGTGCCTAAGCTGCCACGTTTGCTGGTCTAAAATACGGATCGGTTCGGCCATCACAACCCCGTCGTCCGTTATCTGCACATTACTCAAGTCAATGATATGTGAAGTATCGGGAACATAGTGGCGCAATACATAAATATGAAAAACATTATGAATTCTACCTAATGATGACGGCAAGTCAAGACGATAGGCAACCAGTCCTATCCATTCTAAAATCCTAAAGGGTCCTACAAACCTAGGTGACAACTTGGCTCCCTTTCCAAACTTTACAGAACTCTTTTGTGGTTTTACCTGTAGAAATACCCTATCCCCAATTTCGTAGTTACGATCAGTCCTGTGCGCATCCGCATAACTCTTCTGGCGATCCTGTGCTTCCTTTAGTCGAGCACGAATCGTGACCATCTGGTCTTCCATCTCTTGTATTACTTCAGGACCAATTAATGTCCTATCCTCTAGTATATCCCAACTTATGGGAGTCCTACAAGGTCTCCCATAGATAAATTCAAATGGAGCCATCTAAATAGAACTCTGATAACTGTTGTTGTATGCAAATTCTACCAAGGGTAGATATTCTTCCCACTTCTTCTGTTGATCCATTACATACATTCTTAGCATGTCCTCCAATACTTGGTTTACTCTTTCCGTTTGTCCGTCCGTTTCAGGGTGGTAGGCAGTGCTAAAGTTAAGTTGAGTACCAAGAGCTTCTTGAAAGCTTGTCCAAAACCTTCCAGTAAATACTGATCCTCTATCAGAAATAATTTTCTTTGGAATTCCATGTAGTCTTACTACTTCATTCATGAAAACTCGGGCTATCTCCGGAGATTTATACGTGTTCTTAATCAGTAGGAAATGTGCACTCTTGGTAAGAGTGTCAACGACCACAAAAATTGTGTCGTGTCTCGTGTTGGTTAAGGGTAAACCAACTATAAAATCCATAGAAATAACCTCCCATTTTGATTCTGGGGTTGCATGTGGTTGCAGTAATCTGGCTGGGTGTTGATGTTCCGCCTTTACCATCTGACACTCCATACACTTCGCCACAAAAATTACCACATCCCTCTTCATGCCATGCCAAAAGAACAAAGGTTTCAAATCTGCATACATCTTTTTTATTCCAGGATGTGCTCTATAGACAGCTCGGTGGGCCTCAGATAGTATTAAACCTCGAATTTCTTCATTATCAGGAACATACATGCGATGGTTATACCGTAATAACCCATCCATGTCCAAAGAGTACCCTTAAAACTTAGGTATCCTCATATGTTCATTCTCCAACTCAGCTTTTACTTCATTATACCATGTGTCCTTCTGTTGTAGTGTCAAGATCTTTTCTCTTAAGTTGGTCTTTAATGGTATGACAAAGAATATCCTAGGTCTATGACTAAGTGCATATGCCACTTTGTTTAAGGTCCCTTTCACATAAGTTATGTCGAAGTCGTACTCACTGAGTACTTCCGACCATCTTCTCTATCTAGCATTAAGGTGGCTTTGAGTGAAGATGTGTTGTAACCCACAATGGTCCGTCTTTAATTCAAACTTTCTCCCTACCAGCTAGTGTCTCCATAACCTCAAAGCATGCATCACTGCATCCATCTTCATATCATGGGTCGCATAGTTCTCTTCATGCGGCCTACCTCTTCTGGACGTGTACGCAATTACTCTTCCATCTTGCATCAATACACAACCAACACCATCCTTTGAAGCATCCGTGCACACCAGGAAATCTTTATCCATATCGGGAACTCTTAAGATTGGTGCCATAGTTAGTAATTCTTTTAATTTAGCAAAGGCCTCTTCACATTTCTTTGTCCAAATGAAAGGACGGTTCTTCTTTTGCAATTCAGTAATAGGTCCCGCTACTCTAGAGAAGCCTTCCACAAAATGTCTATAATACCCGACAAACCCCATATAGCTTCGTACCTCATGTACGTTTGTGGGTGCCCGCCAGTCCCAAATGGCTTCGATCTTGGTTGGATCTACAACTATCCCTTCGCCGGATATGATGTGTCCAAGATAATGAATCTCCTTCTGGAAGAACGAACACTTTGATAATTTTCCATACAGGTGTTTATCTCTTAAACATTTTAGGACTATCCTCAGGTGTTCCTCATGTTCTTCCAGTGTTCTTGAATAAATCAGAATGTCATGTAAGAACACCTGTACAAACTTGTCAAGGTGTTGCCGAAACACACCGTTCATCAGGTTCGTAAATACACTGGGTGCATTTGTTAAGCCGAAAGGTACTATGACAAATTTGTAGTGTCCAAATCTAGTTTTAAACGTTGTCTTGGGGATATCTTCATCCTTGATCCTCAACTGGTGGTATCCCGACCTTAGGTCGATTTTTGAGAATACCATCGCACCCTTCATCTGGTCAAAGAGGTCATCTATTCTGGGTAGGGGATACTGATTTCTTACGGTCACCTTGTTCAATTGACGGTAGTCAATGCACAAGCGCCAAGACCCATCCTTCTTCTTTACAAAAATAACAGGTGCTCCCCAAGGAGACACACTAGGTCTGATCAGTCCTAAATCTAACAAATCTTGTAGTTGAATTTGCAACTCCATCAATTATGGTACTGACATTCGGTAAGGAGTTCTAGCTATGGGTTCGGTTCCAGGTTTTAGTTCTATGGTGAAATCCAGTTCACGCTGTGGCTGTAATCCGGGTAATGCGTCAGGAAACACGTCCATGAATTCTGAGAACAAGGTGTGGATGATTACTTCTACCTTATCTCCTTCCTTGTTCAATGCACTCACCGCATACAACTGACACCCTTTTCTCATGCTCTCCTTCAGCTGCATAGCTGATATCATTCTCAAGGAAACTTTCTTTTTCTTTCCCGTTAACATCCTCTTGTAACCTTCATCGTCGATGAAAGTTAGTTCCTTACTTCGACAATCCATCACGGCTGAGTGTGCTTCTAGCCAATCCATCCCCAGGATTAGATCGTATGTACCCAATTCCGTAACATATAATGATATTCTAGAAGAACATACTCCTAGGTTGACTTCACAGTTCTCTACCTTAAGACCCACACTCTAGACACTACCGGATGCCATCTCGATAGTGTCGAAATCATCTTGACTTATTGCCATCATTTTATTATTTTCTACAACTTTTAAGGAAATAAAACTTTCAGTAGCTCCACGGTCTATAAGCAAGAAAATACATTACCATGTATCTTACCAGTAGTCTTGAGGACGGTGGACTGATGTTCAGCTTGGCGGTTGTTGACGGCAGCGTGTATACGATGCGCTCATCCTAAATCAGCTGCGGTAGTTCGTCGTGGTGCTTGGGCTCTTTGGTTTCCCCGGTCCTGCTGAGGACATTTTCTTTGGAAGTGTGGTCCCCCACACCACCAACATCCTGCTTTGGGCCCTCTTATTTTGTTTCTAGTAGGTGCATCATTTCTTCTTGGTCCAAACTACGCTGGTTTTGCAAAAGGCTTTGCATGATCATTCCATGGTGGCAGTCGGTATGGTGTTCTGTCATCTCTGTTATACCCTCCATTGAAAGGTCTCCTTCCAAAATTATTATTCCCATACTGATGTTTGGGTGCATGCGAAGGTTGACTTCCTCGGTCTGTACTCGTAAAGTTCTTATTCTGCAATATCTTGCCGAGAAGCTCTTCTTTCGCTATGAGGGCCTTCTGGACTGCATCGTGCAAAGTAGAAGGTGTCAAAATATGAACCTTGTCCCGGATGACTGGGTTTAATCCATAGATGAACTTATTGACCTTTAATTTCTCCATGGCAACATGGGGTGCATACCTTAGTAACTCCATAAAACGGATTTCGTACTCTTGTATTGTCCGTAGTCCTTGCTTTAGTGCATGGAAATCATTTAGCTGTCGCTCAATGAATTCGTCTGATAGGTAATGCTGACGGAAATGTTCATCGAACAATTCCCAAGATATGTCCTCAAGCTCTAGACCTAGCTGAGGTCGCAAGGTCATCCACCAAAGAAGGGCTTCCCCCTTCAGTTGTAGTATCTCCATCCGTACCTTCATGTTAGACGTGTAGTCTCTCAAAGAAAAACACATGGAAATGTTTTCTAGCCATGCCTCTGCGGCGGTCCCCTCAGTGGAACCCCAAAATTCAGGAAACTTCACTTTCTCTAACTCTCGGTGTATGTTGACCGGAGGTGGCGCCTATGGTACTGGAGTGACTTGAGAACCAACGTTCTCGCGGTCAAGTCGTGTCATCAATGCTTCTGCCATTCTGTGGTAGTTTCTCATCATTGTCATGACCTCATCCGCAGGTAGGTTAATGGTTTCCTCAGCTCTCGGAGGATTATCCACAGGGGTTGTTGGGGTTGACGTGCGTGCAGCTCATCCTCGTCCCCTTCCGTCTCTACCCTGGCAAGTTCTTCGATCCATGACGAAGTCTGTTCCAATGTAAAATAAAATTTAATAGTCAACTAAACATCATAAACTATTTTGCGCGGAATTGTCTAGGTCTGAACTAAGTTCGACCTCGCTCTGATACCAAATGTCGGGTTCGTCAATTTGAGGAAGTGTTTTTTTTTGGTACTAACAACTTCAGTTCAAATGGGTGTCATAAACTTAACCAATAATTAAATTTATTTTCAAGTTTAAAAAGTAACTATTCAATCCACTAAACGTGATCCAAGTATATTGAAGGTTTTCTCCTTGTACACGTAAGATGGTACGTTCGTAGTCAAACATTTTCCTTTGATTCCTAATCATACAATTTAATCTTGTATAATGATACCTTTATTCCATCCTTAACATATAAGGCATAAATGCATTTCTAGTTAAAACATAGTTTATAATTGTAACTAGGTTGAGAACAACTCATAATATTTACAAAAACAAAGTACTTTTGGAATTCTAAATCCGATATATTGAGACTCTTACCATAAGAAGGTTCAGTATAAACATTGTATTTCCATTATTTCTATTTCATGAAATGCTACTTGACTTAACTTCATCATTACGCTTCTAACCTATCATTCATTTCACTTCTATAAATGTAAAATGACCTAAATACCCAAAACTATATTTCACTTTTATGGTTCCATTTTAATAATGTAATATGAATGAAATAATTCTTTTCAACTCCATTAAATGTATAATTCACAAAAAAAAGAGTATTTCTTTTTCTATCCATTGGAATATCAACTTGACATTATAAAATACTTTTCAATAATAATAAAATATTTTGTTCAGTTATTATGGAAATACAAATTTTCACACACGACATACTTCACCTAAATAAAATGTATCATTTCAATCCCTTTGATACGCGAGCAAATTTGCATAGGTACAACCTTTCCCTTCAATTTCTTTGAAATATAAAATTGAATTAAATAATAAAAAAAAACTACATTTCAATTCTTATTAAAATACAAAATTTACATAATATTTTATATTTCATTTCAATTCCTATCGAGATGCAAAAATTACAATAACCGATACAGTTTATTTAATGCCAAAATACAAATATCTTTGATACTGGGAAAAACACCAAACTTATAACTGATACAAAAATTTTTTAATGCCATAATGCAAATATCTTTGATACTGGGAAAAACGCCAAACTTATAACTGATACAATTTTTTTTTATGCCAAAATACAAATATTATCGATGCTGAAAAAACGCCAAACTTTATGACTGATACAAATCATTTAATACAAATATCTTCTATGCTGGGAAGAACGCCAAACTTATAACTGATACAAATTTTTTTTAATGCCAAAATACAAATATTATCGATGCTGGAAAAACGCCATACTTTATGATTGATACAAATCATTTAATACAAATATCTTCTATGCTGGGAAGAACACCAAACTTATAACTGATACAAATTTTTTTTAATGCCAAAATACAAATATTATCGATGCTGGAAAAATACCAAACTTTATGACTGATACAAATCATTTAATACAAATATCTTCTATGCTGGGAAGAATGCCAAACTTCATAACTGATACAATTTATTTACTAATCAATTACAAACTTCTGCAAACAGTGAGGATGCCTATCCTCTTAACCGGTTACAGAATTAATTAAGGTCAAATGCAATTTTCCATAAAGCTGGAGAATTGGGCACAATCAAAGTTCTGCAAACGTTTATCACTGGGGATTGCTATCGATTGGGATACTGGAAAGATTATGCACATACCCCAGATTTACAATGCTATCAAATCTAAAATCCAAAATCAAATTCAACAGTGAAATAGTCACAAAAAGAATCGATTTCTAGCTGGAGAATTGGGCACAATCGCCAGATTTACAATGCTATCCAATCTAAAATCCAAAATCAAATTCAACAGTGAAATAGTCACAAAAAGAATCGATTTCTAGCTGGAGAATTGGGCACAATCGCCAGATTTACAATGCTATCCAATCTAAAATCCAAAATCAAATTCAACAGTGAAATAGTTACAAAAAGAATCGATTTCTAGCTGGAGAATTGGGCACAATCGCCAGATCTTCCAATGTTTATCACTGGGGATTACTATCGATTGGGATACTGGAAAAATTATCGATCAAGACAACCCGACAATGCTATGATCGCTGAACACTATTATTGTAGAGATTATGAGATCTTAAATAAATAAATAAACACAGAAATATTATATCTCAGCACACGGAAGTTAAGTAGGTATTGAAATCATGGGTTTAAATAACACACATATAAAGAAATCATTGTTTTAAGTTACCCCAGAAATAATAAAACTGATCATGAAATTATTTACAAGAAATTGACCAAGGTTAAAACTGATTACGAAAACTTACATACCGTGAATCGATTGGAGTTTTAAAATCGGATCATGAAATTACTTACGAGAATCGATCAAAGGTCAAACTGAACACTAAAATTTACATGCAGTGGATCATACAGATGCCATTTGGATCTGGACTAAACAAAGAGGATTGAGAGGGGAAATGGTTACTAAAATGATGCCCTCCCATTCAAGATCGAGATAAGAGATCTATGCAGAAGTAGCAATCCCAAGAAATGCCTTGGACAGAGGAATTAACAAGTCACGAATTGACCTATGGATGTTGTCCCGATCTGAAATAAACGCAGAGGGTTCGAGAAGAGAAAAAGAAGATCAATAATGCGCAGAGATAAAAGAATACAGAATGGATTCAATGCGGAGTAAATCTGTGCCTATCATTCACCCGAATAAAAAAGAAGAAGATTACAACGCTATCAACAAATAGAACTGATTCAATACATAGTAGATCGAATTCAATTCCAGAAAACAAACTAAATCTCTGTTATTTTCGACAGGAACTTTAATAAATCTGATCTAGAATATTTCGACTGAATAATAGAGATATAATTTAAATAAAACAGATTCATAATACAAACCAGATCTCTAATAATTTTAATCTATAAAATTTCAATTGAATGATACAGATCTACCTGCTAAATAAATCAAATTCATAATACATACCATATCTCTAATATTTTCGGCAAAGAATTCATAATTCAAATCTATAAAATTTCGGCTGAATAATACAGATCTAATTGCTAAATGAATCAAATTCATAGTACAAATCCGATCTCTGTTATTTTCTACAGAAAATTTATAAATCTGATCTAGAATATTTCGACTGAATAATACGGATCTAATTTAAATAAAACAGATTCATAACACAAACCAGATCTCTAATATTTTCGACAGAGAATTAATAATTCAGATATAATTTAATTAAAACATAATCAAAGTTTTACAGAAATCTTAATTCGACGATCTTAAATCAAAATTATAAATACACTAATCATATGAAAAATAAGAACCTGTAATGGTCGCAGCTCCAATCGGAAGGTGAACCTCCTCATTTGTCGCAGCTCCAAACTCGTCGCCAATCACCACGGTCACATACGGACACCTCGGTTAACCACCCAACCACTCTGGAAGTACTCTTCTTCCTTCCAGACCCCCGAGCTAATCGAGCCATAGAGTTCACACAAGTATTTCATAAATTCAGCTTGGGCTTCCGTTCACACCAAAATTTCTTAGCCAAACCCTTATATAGTAGCAAGTCTTTTAGGCATTCGAAAATTATGACAATCGTCCAAATTATGGGCCCCTTACCCATTTCCTAAGCCTTCCTTATAAACGAAAATCTCATGCGACACATGTCGCTTCATGCATAATTAAATATTTTTAATTAATTATTTAATTAGACACTCACCGATCCAAGTGTTAGTTTCTCTGGGAAGTGCACCAACACCCCTAAGTTTGCTCTAGTTTGTCCCCCAGATATTTTAATCAACTCCTAGCTTTTAGTTGACTAGGTCTCTAATCTCTGGATTCTATTTTTCTCCTAAATAATGATTTCTATTATTTTAAATGCTCAACAAAAATAACTATTCATGTGCAAATGTCTACACTATTTTTATGCATTTGCTAAGTAATAATCTAGAGTTATTCTCATAAGTTTTTATGCAGTTTAATTTAATAATCAAACTCACTAGGATCACGGTGCCGCGCCGTTGGGCTCCTGGTTCCTTAATTTTTAATTCCCTGGCATGGCACCACTCCGTCGGGTCCAATCATCCATGGTTTCCATTCCTTAGCATGGTACCACATCGTTGGGTCCTTGCGTCCATTCTTTCCATTCTCGACAGGGTACCACATCGTTGGGCCCTTCTGCCACCATCTTTCCGTTTTGACTTGCGGGAACTCTTGTAGGGATTTTAGGAATCATTACCATCCATCCTCCGGATTAACTCTTGTAAGGATTAACTGACTCCTAACTAACCTTATCACTCTTTTGGACCTCCAGTGTGACTAGATAGACTGTTTTGACTCTAGTTAGCTCCATGAACGCCCTCCACTGAGTCTCCTTAACTATATCAGTGCTTCCATGTGCCAGTTACACCAACCACACTCAGTTCGACTCAGTTTGACTCCCGGTTGATCACTACTTGTGCATTGATGACTTCACTGATGATGAGATAGACTCCTAGTTTGGCACTGATGACTGTCCACTGATTATGGATCTGTGCATGAAGGATAATTCGAATTACACCTAGTGAATTCGAATCCTCATACTCAGCATTGTATATTTACTCGGTTACTATTCTGATTAATGTTGTGTATGTAATTATTCTGCCTCTATTGGATCTATGTTCTATTGCTTCTCTCTTCTTCCTTAATTCCTTAATTCTTTCACTGTGAGGTTACATTATCTCTTTGGATCTTATGTTGGAAATCTAACATGGTATCAGAGCCATTTGAGAGTATATTCTACCTCCATTCTTGAGAGTTTTTTTGCAGGTATTTCGAAGTTCTATCAATTGCAGCAGCAGATTCAGTAGCTCTCTATTTGCACTTATTCAAGCAGTCAAGATGAGCAATTCGAATGCTCCTTCTTCTCCTATACTTCTCACTCCTTTCAATTAGTTCGAATGGAGGGATGAGATGAATATTTTCTTGATGACAAAAGGATTTGAAAGCTTGGTTTATGAAAGAGATGCCACACCACATATAGCTAGAGATAAAATCAAGCATCTAACCAAATTGGATGAAGCTTTTGGATACATATGCCTTTACATGTCTAGAGATCTATTGTTCCATGCTGAAGGTTTGAAGTCTCCAAAAGAGTTATGGACCAAATTGGAGAGACTTTTTGGCAAACAAGATGGGATGAGAGGATACACTCTTGAAAACGAATTGGCCTCTCTACAACCTAGCAATTTTCAGAGCATTCAAACATTCATCTGAAAATTTCAGAATTTGGTTACTCAATGCAAGCATTGTGGCATCACCAAAAGTGATGAGCAATTAGTACTCTCCATTTTTAGCAAACTTGGATCTCAAATTTCTGTTTTTGTCTCTACTTTCCATTCTGGGCGAATGTCAATCCCTGGATGGAAGTTTCCTACCTTGGAAAAATTTACTACCGCTCTCATTCAAGAAGAAGACAAATTGATTCAAATGGGCTCCATCACAATCTCCAGAGATCTAGCTCTTTTAGCTGCTGAATCAAGTGGAGAGAATGCAAGGGGGGGACAAAAAGGCAAAGGAAAGAAACCTTCAAGATCCAAGAATGACAAACAAAGGAGACCTAATTGTACCTACTGCAAGAGAGGAAACCATCCTGAGCATTCCTGCATGCATAAGAAGATTGATCTTCTAACCAAGCTTCTTGAACAAAACCAAATTCTTGTTCCAAAAGAAGCAAAGATGTCTGATTCTGGAAGTGGATCTGATGATTGTCATGCATTGATGGCTGGCTTTTCAAACACAAAAGCTCTCCTCATAGATTCTGGAGCTTCCAACCACATGATGGAACAAAAAGAATCTTTCTCTTCTCTAGATCTCCATGATGGGCCTACCATTCACATGGGAGACAACACTCAGGTTTCTGCAAAAGGAGTGGGTACAGTGCATATGGAACATGGTAAGTTCAAAAATGTCTTGTTTGTTCCTTCTCTAACTGCAAATTTATTATCAGTTTATCAGATGACCCATACAGGATCTCCAAAGCAAGTTACTTTTGGTCCAAACACTGTCGAGATCACAGAAATATCCACTGGAAAGGTTATAGCGAATGGGATTGCTAATCATGCCTCAAAGGCATATGAATTTTCTCACTTTATGCCTTTCTCTCCAAGTGTTTCTTCATATTCCGATCAAGATCAGAGTGACTTCTCTTCTGATGAAGAAGAAGAGCAAGATTCTGATGTAGAAGTCATAGTTCAAAAAGATTGCAATCCAGAATCAACACCTATTCTCAGTCCAGATACAAGGTCAACATGGGCTCACACAGCTCTTGCTACTACTGAGAACACTGTTGAGGATCATCACACTACCAGACTTCCACACCATGCCAACCTTTCATTATGCCATCCACTTCTCCATGAGAGATGCAGCATGATGATGGGGTTTACTCTTCCATTCTTTGGGAAAACTCATCATGATACATTCACTCCAGTGACAGAAAAGGTTCCTGAAAGACTTGCTACATTCAGCACATTCTCTAGCACTTGCATTCGCACTTTACAGAGGATCAGCTTACAAAGTCTCTTTGCAAAGTTTTCACTGATGAAAGCTTGCTTCTTTTCTTCTTAGAATGATGGCTCCTTGAGTTATTCAAAAATATAAAACAAAAAAAAATGAAAAAGAAAAATTGAGGCAGTATTTTTTTATCATTTCATTGATTGTATGGGTGACCTTTGGTCCTAGTTACCAGGGCCCAGGATGGATTAAGGGGGGGTGTTAGGATATTCTTATACTCCATCCTAGTCCTTCTAACATTCCTGTCATTTACATTTTCAGTCCTGGATGCAAAATTAGGGTTTGCATGCATTTTACATGCATCCTAGTCATCAGCACCAGCACCTAGGCCTCAACAAACTAGCCCCAGGATCTTCTCTCGGATCAGTCTTAGCTCTCCTAGAGATTAGTGCACCCTCTTTTCAGTTATTGCATGAGAAGGGCACCTTTCTTCATCTACCAGTCCAGTTTAGTTCAGTTATCTTCAGTTCTTCCTTGATTTAAGGATTAACTGACTCCTAACTGACCTTCTCACTCTTTTGGACCTCCAATGTGACTAGATAGACTGTTTTGAATCTAGTTAGCTCCGTGAGCGCCCTCCACTAAGTCTCCTTCACTATATCAGTGCTTCCATGTGCCAGTTACACCAACCACACTCAGTTAGACTCAGTTTGACTCCCGGTTGATCACTACTTGTGCATTGATGACTTCACTGATGATGAGATAGACTCCTAGTTTGGCACTGATGACTCTCCACTGATTATGGATCTGTGCATGAAGGATAATTCGAATTACACCTAGTGAATTCGAATCCTCATACTCAGCATTGTATATTTACCCGGTTACTATTCTGATTAATGTTGTGTGTGTAATTATTCTACCTCTATTGGATCTATGTTCTATTGCTTCTCTCTTCTTTCTTAATTCCTTAATTCTTTCACTGTGAGGTTACATTATCTCTTTGGATCTTATGTTGGCAATCTAGCAGTATTCCTATAGAGATGTTATTATTCCTCTATACGGAAGTGTTTGTATTCCTATTGAGATGTTATTATTCCTCTATACGGAAGTGTCGTCATTTATATTGTAAGCGTCGTAACTTATACTTGATGGGTTATTAGACCACCTTATTGGGGTCGGCGCTGTATAAGTCATGTGGGTTAAAGGGTTATTAGAACACCCTATTGGGGGTCGGCCCTGTCAGCATTATGTTATGTGGTTAAGTTAAGGCCGACCTAGTAAAGGTTATTAGGCAAGTCAAGTCAAGTATAAATAGAGTGCGGGAGGTACTCTATTTGATCATTCAATTCTTCACTCTCACACTCATTGGAGAGTGGTGCACTAGTGGAGGAGGAGAAGCTACTTCTAGGAGGACTATCTCTTGTACTTCGGTTGTATCATTTCTCTATCTATCTCTGAGGAAGTTGCGGGGTTTTTCACCTTCTTGGTTTTCCCAGGTGAAACTCTGTGTCTCTTGTGTGCTTGCATTATTGTGTCCGTGATTGATATGCTGTAGATATGCTGTACATGTTATTCTCTCAGTTAAGATCCTAGATCAGATTGAAATTTCTGAAAAGCTAACGTGGTATTAGAGCTAGCCTGAAAGAAGGCATGGTATGGCATTTATGACACTTGTTGCACTTGCGAAACTAGGGCTTGCTATAGCAAAAACCAGTCATCGTATCACTTTTGCTATAAATTCATTTCTGCGAGGTTTCAAGATTTGAAAATATTATAGGTCGAAGATAAGATCCCTAGGTACCTTGTGTCCGAAGGATAGCCTCTAATTCATTGTACTTTCAGATTTATGATCTATACAATATAGGGTTTTTGCCTCTTCTAGCTATGAGTCATAAACCGGTGACGTAGGAAAAAAGGTTATAACTTGGGCTAGGAAGCTCCAAATGAAATTTTGTAAAATGTCGCAAGTAGGGCATGGACTGCACTTTCACAAGTACAATGTTTAGATGCATAAATTGAATGAGTGACACGTGGCACTCTGTACAAGTTCGCTCTCTTGTTTTATCCCATAAACAGGTCATGTTGCGACACTTGGCACAACTCTCTCTCAGAGAATCCATTTGAGGTCAGACCTATGGGGTTGGAAAGGTAATAGGTTAGGATACCACAGGAATAATGTTTAGACCCTCTAGATATGAAATTCCAGAGTTACACTAGAAACAATTAGGTGCATATTTCTATCAAAATAGAATTGGATTTTGAGCACCTTCATTCATGGCTCCGGGTATTTAGGGTTTCGGAGAGTGTTGGAATTTTTTGTATCGAAGACCACGGCTAGATGCTACTCATCAAAATCGAAATTTAGAGACCAAGATCAAATTTTTTGGTTGGGCAGAAGGCCGGGCTTGATTAAACCCTAGTTTGGGACTTTGATTGGAAAGGTGAAAAATTAGGGCTTTTACAAAAATGAGAATTTTTGAAATCTGTGACCATAGATGGACGCTCCTTGGAAAAATCAAAGTTTAGGGATTTGGATCAAACTATTTGGTTGGGTGAAGCTCCGGGAAACTCAAACCCTAATTTAGGGTCCTCCCGAGTGAATCCAAAAGATTGAAAAGCAAATTTGAGGGATAAAATTTTGCAATTTTCAAATTTTGAGTATAGCAGGTTGATCAGCTCATCAAGGCGTATCTTGATATACTTTCAGATGTTTGAAATTCAAAGTTTTCATTTTTAGGGTTTCCCTGACAAACCCTAATCCAACTCGAGATCCGGTTTCTGCAAATCAAGTGGATTGGGTTAATCTTAGAAGAGAATGGATTGGTCACCTGCATAAGTGAAGAAGTTCCAGTTTTAGAGGGAGATGAGGCTAAGGGATTACATAAGAAGATTACAAGAAAACTTGACAGGTATGAATTATGGGTATGTTTTGAAATCTCTTCATGAATAAGTTTATGATATGTTTGTCTTCATTAAGAATAGTACAATCTTGATTAACTTTAGACTTGTCGTATCACCTTAATAAAATTATGAATGTAGATATTTATTGATTAGATTTTTGACACTTATGATTGTACTAATGCATTGTGGTGTTGTATGAGGTTGATGTTGTCCGCTAACATGAAAGCTACATCAAGAAAGACAAATCATGTTCTAGTTCAAGAACATATTACCATGTTGACGTGAAGAAAAATGTAGCGACTTTCCAGTTGAGCAATTTTTTTAATTTTTTTTTTTGCAGTTCGTGAATACGACACTCATCAGAATTGATTATCCTAAAAAAATTTAACCCTGCCCAAACATTCAGGTTTCGTCTTGAAACAATTATTCATACAACCTACTACACCCTATAAATACAATCTTCTAGAAGGGAATTCATTTTCCAAAAGTCCATAATATAACTATAGTTAACAATCCGATAACATCATTTTTCAAAATAAAAAAATAATATTTATAACTAAGTTGAGACTCATCATAAATATGATTAATTTCAATTCCTCATTCCAATTCTATAATTCAAATGTTATACATATAACTTATTTATCTATAACCCGACACAACTTTCATAATTTTAGTTTATGATTAATTTCAATTCCTCATTCCAATTCTATAACTCAAATGTTATACATATAACTTATTTATCTATAACCCGACACAACTTTCATAATTTTAGTCTTTCAATCCCAATATTTTAATCCTCTAGGTACCTCCTACATTTAAGACATGTACAAATCTTTAACTCATATCTATTAACCAATTTCCACATACATCTTATTATAGGGAGTCCTTACATGAATACATAACTAAATATTAAAAAGATATTTCAATGAGCATTTATATATATTTCAATGATAAGGAAATGACAATTACATTACACATATACATATATTTTAACGAAAGCATTTTCAAATAATATTATAATCAACAGCAATAACATCCTCAATTATAACTAAAAGACATAATGCTGGGCATATACATATAATTCAATGATAAAGGATATTACATTTCCAAATTCTAATCCCAGAAGGTATGTGGTTCACACAAAACGTATATAATTTAATAACACGGTTACTTATATTTCCTAATGTCGTACTTCATCTATGTGAATATGACATTTATTCTCAGACATAAAATACGTTAAAATTTGACCGTTATCTACCTATAAAATTTTGTATTCCCCTGAGTACAAAATCTTCTATTCCTCACAAATAAAGTTTGCACTTCCTTTACATATAAAATTGACAATATTATTACCTCTTTTCTTAGCCTGGACGATTTAAATCTAAGAGCATGAATTTAAAATGGAAAAATAGGTACTTCTAGATACAGATCGATCACGATTTCTTAGGGGAAACGTCAACCCATATTAAAAATAATAGATTAATTATAATTTTCTGAATATGGTGCACAACTCTGGAAATGTCTATTTCGAAAATCGACGCAGACATTATAGAGTAAATGAAATCAGATATAGATTAATTATAATTTTCTGAATATGGTGCACAACTCTGGAAATGTCTATTTGGAAAATCGAAGCAGACATTATAGAGTAAATGAAATCAGATATAGATTAATTATAATTTTCTTAATATGGTGCACAACTCTGGAAATGTCTATTTGGAAAATCGACGCAGACATTATAGAGTAAATGAAATCAGATATTTAGATTAATTATAATTTTCTGAATATGGTGCACAACTATGGAAATGTCTATTTGGAAAATCGACGCAGACATTATAGAGTAAATGAAATCAGATATTTAGATCGGAGACGCCACAATTAGGGCTGTAATTGGTTCATATTTAAAGATTAGAAATGTAAACAGAGTTAAAAGGGAGTCAATGGATCTGATTTGGGAATGCCAAAATTAGAACTAGAATGGGTTCATACTGAATCGAAATATGCTAAGACGGATTAGGATCGTTAAAATTTAGAGATATAAACAGAGGTAAAGAATGACAATGGATACGTCAAAATTATAGCCATCCATACAGAAATTTTCAGCTATTGGAAATGCCTTTACAAATTCGAAAATAGAACATATAAATTTAAAAAAAGACAAATGAAAAGCCATTACAAATATGGTTTGAGAAATCGATTGCTTCATCGATCTGGAACTAGGTTCACCAATTGACAGAGTTTACAAGAAATTAGAATAGATTGTTATAAACAGATAAGATCGAAAGGGATAGCTTGGAGATCCAGTGTAAAGACATCCCGCCCTCAGATCTGGGCGTTGGTAACTCAGATCGTTGCTCCTGGCGTTTTATCAAGCAGATTCAAAACTCAGATGCACAGAGTAGATCTGGCTCAAAATCTAGAACAGAGTTAAAATAGGATCATAGGAAATCGATTCGATAAACAGATGAATACACCCAAGTCGGTGTCATTTTTTTATAAACAGAGTTTTAAACTTCAGTAGAAGAACGATCTCCACAATCAGTTCTGGAATCCAATCATGAAGAGGATACCGAGTTGCTAAAAGAAGAAGAAATTAACCACTCGTAAATCAAGCGTTGGAATAGACGGAGTTTATAAATCATTAGAATGGCTTGTTTTCTCCAGAAGATCGAGATTACATTAAAGCACAAGATAGAGATACAGAAGATTTCAGAGTGAATTGATTTCTTCGTGGATCTAGTAAACGATTTCGACCCAGTAAAATTTAATTTACAGAAGTATAACATCTAACATTTCGATCAAATTTGCAGAGGTATTTCCTTAACTAGAAAATCTCCAGATCTAATTTTCTTTTGACCAAATAAAATTTAATGTGCAGAATTGAATCTTCAATGAGGAAATGTTTAGATCTATAATTTCGATAAAATAAAAAGTAATTTGCAGAGGTTTAAAATAAAACATTTAATTAAAAGAACCTGATCAAATTTGCAGATGTAGTTCTTTAACTAGAAAATCTCCAGATCTAATTTTCTTTTGATCAAATAAAATCTAATGTGCAGAACTGTAACTTCAATGAGGCAATGTTCAGATCTATAATTTCGATAAAATAAAAAGTAATTTGCAGAGGTTTAAAATAAAACATTTAATTAAAAGAACCTGTAACAAAGGTAGCTCCGATCGATGGTGATGTCCCACCTAGTTCGCAGTTCCACTCTTCGTCGTCGTCCACCACAGTCACCGACGGACACCTCGGTTAACCACCCAAGCACTCTGGAAGTACTCTTCTTCCTTCCAGACCCCCGAGCTAATCGGGTCGTAGAGTTCACACAAGTAATTCAGAAATTCAGCTTAGGCTTCCCTTCCCACCAAGATTTCTAAGCCAAACCCTTAGATAGCAGCAAGTCTTTGAGGCATTAAAAAATTACGACAATCGTCCATATTATGGGCCCTTTACCCATTCCCTAAGCCTTCCTTATAAAGGAAAATGTCCTGCGACACATGTCGCTTCATGCATAATTAAATATTTTTAATTAATTATTTAATTAAAACACTCACCCATCCAAGTGTCAGTTTCTCTGGGAAGTGCACCTACATCCCTAAGTTTGCTCTAGTTTGTCCCCCAGATATTTTAATCAACTCCTAGATTTTAGTTGACTAGGTGTCTAATCTTAGGATTCTATTTTGCTCCTAAATAATGATTTCTATTATTTTAAATGCTCAACAAAAACAACTATTCATGTGCAAATGTCTAAACTATTTTTATGCATTCGCTAAGTAATAATCTAGAGTTATTCTCCTAAGTTTTTATGCAGTTTAATTTAACAATCAAACTCACTAGGATCTCGGTGCCGCGTCGTTGGGCTCCTGGTTCCTTAATTTTTAATTCCTTGACATGGCACCACTCCGTCGGGTCCAATCATCCATGGTTTCCATTCCTTGGCATGGTACCACTTCGTTGGGTCCTTGCGTCCATTCTTTCCGTTCTCGACAGGGTACCGCGTCGTTGGGCCCTTCTGCCACCATATTTCCGTTTTGACTTGCGGGAACTCTTGTAGGGATTTTAGGAATCGTTACCATCCATCCTACGTCTACATGCTATCTAGGGACTAATGGCGCTGAGGAGTGAGTCCATTCTCACTGCGCGCCCCTCAACTCGTACGTGACCAGCTTCGTCGTGGCCCACCTCGTACACCCTCACGCATTCCTCTTGAGCAAGCGGATCAATGCTTATCTGCTCATGCATGGTATTCTTGTCGGAAGTCAACATCGTCGTCGCTCCCCCTGTGTGTGATTTACCCGTACTCTACGACCCTTCAAGTTCCTTTGTGTGTCCGTCGGTGAACCATCTCACTTGTTTCTACACATACTTCTCACAACAAATTATTAGTAGCACTGTCCTCAATAATGATCACCTGATTTCTAAATCTAGTATTGTTAAACATTTATGATTTATTGAACTTCTTATTTATCTAATCAAATATACATTTCGTCGACAATTACATAATCACCATACAGCTAGTCGTTAAGCATTATCCATCCGCATAATTTTCCATAGTCATAGATAATCGTTTAACATATGCACTTATTCATTTACCTCAACAGTTCAGATACACATACTCAAAAATAAGGTCAAAAGGTTATTTAATTAATGTTTCAATCGGCCGGGTCACTCAGCAGGTGCCCTCAATGTCTACAAAAGTCTAGGGGCACTACATACACCCCTACTTATTTAGAACTTCGTCCCGAAGTTCAGAATAAAAATGGAAAACTACGACGCATTTCCGTTGCGTCCTCCCAAGTCGCAGAGCTTGGACTATAGCTATCCCACTGTACCTTGACTTGATCAATCACACGGTGCCTAAGCTGTCGTGTTCGCTGGTCTAAAATCCGATCGGTTCGGCCATCACGGCCCCATCGTCCGTTATCTGCACATTACTCAAGTCAATGATATGTGAAGTATCGGGAACATAGTGGCGCAATACAGAAATATGAAAAACATTATGAATTCTACTTAATGATGACGGCAGGTCAAGACGATAAGCAACCGGTCCTATCCGTTTTGAAATTCTAAAGGGTCCTACAAACCTAGGTGACAACTTGGCTCCCTTTCCAAACTTTATAGAACTCTTCTGTGGTTTTACCCGTAGAAATACCCTATCCCCAATTTCGTAGTGACGATCAGTCCTGTGTGCATCCGCATAGCTCTTCTGGCGATCCTGTGCTTCGTTTAGTCGAGCACGAATCGTGACCATCTGGTCTTCCATCTCTTGTATCACCTCAGGACCAAGTAATGTCCTATCCTCTAGTATATCCCAACTTATGGGAGTCCTACAAGGTCTCCCATAGAGAAATTCAAAAGGAGCCATCTGAATAGAACTCTGATAACTGTTGTTGTATGCAAATTCTACCAAAGGTAGATATTCTTCCCACTTCTTCTGTTGATCCATTACATACATTCTTAGCATGTCCTCCAATACATGGTTCACTCTTTTCGTTTGTCCGTCCGTTTCAGGGTGGTAGGTGGTACTAAAGTTAAGTTGAGTCCCAAGAGATTCTTGAAAGCTTGTCCAAAACCTTCCCATAAATACTGATCCTCGATCAGAAATAATTTTCTTCGGAATTCCATGTAGTCTTACTACTTCATTAATGAAAACTCGGGCTATCTCCGGAGCTTGATACGTGTTCTTAATCGGCAGGAAATGCGCACTCTTGGTAAGAGTGTCAATGACCACAAAAATTGTGTCGTGTCTCCTGTTGGTTAAGGGCAACCCAACTATAAAATCCATAGAGATAACCTCCCATTTTGATTCTGGGATTGCATGTGGTTGTAGTAATCCGGCTGGGTGTCGATGTTCGGCCTTTACCATTTGGCACTCCATACACTTCGCCACAAAACTTATCACATCCCTCTTCATGCCATGCCAAAAGAACAAAGGTTTCAAATCTGCGTACATCTTTTTTATTCCAGGATGTGCTCTATATACAGCTCGGTGAGCCTCAGACAGTATTAAACCTCGAATTTCTTCATTATCAGGAACATACATGCGACGGTTATACCGTAATAACCCATCCATGTCTAAAGAGTACCCTTCAAACTTGGGTATCCTCATCTGTTCATTCTCCAACTCAGCTTTTACTTCATTATACCATTTATCCTTCTGTTGTAGTGTCAATACCTTTTCTCTTAAGTTGGTCTGTAATGGTATGACAGAGAATATCCTAGGTCTACGACTAAGTGCATCTGCCACTTTGTTTAAGGTCCCTTTCACATAAGTTATGTCGAAGTCATACTCACTGAGTACTTCCGACCATCTTCTCTGTCTTGCATTAAGGTCGCTTTGAGTGAAGATGTGTTGTAACCCACAATGGTCAGTCTTTAATTCAAACTTTCTCCCTACCAGATAGTGTCTCCATAACCTCAAAGCATGCATTACTGCAGTCATCTCCATATCATGGGTCACATAGTTCTCTTCATGCGGCCTAAGTCTTCTGGACGTATACGCAATTGCTCTTCCATCTTGCATCAATACACAACCAATACCATCCTTTGAAGCATCCGTGCACACCAGGAAATCCTTATCCATATCGGGAACTCTTAAGAATGGTGCCGTAGTCAGTAATTCTTTTAATTTAACAAAGGCCTCTTCACATTTCTCCGTCCAAATGAAAGGACGGTTCTTCTTTTGCAATTCAGTAATAGGTCCCGCTATTCTAGGGAAGCCTTCCACAAAACGTCTATAATATCCAGCAAGCCCCATAAAGCTTCATACCTCATGTACATCTGTGGGTGCCGGCCAGCCCCAAATGGCTTCAATCTTGGTTGGATCTACAGCTATCCCTTCGCCAGATATGATGTGTCCAAGATAATGAATCTCCTTTTGGAAGAACGAACACTTTGATAATTTTCCATAAAGGTGATTTTCTCTTAAACATTTTAAGACTATCCTCAGGTGTTCCTCATGTTCTTCCGGTGTTCTTGAATAAATCAGAATGTCGTCTAAGAACACCTGTACAAACTTGTCAAGGTGTTGCCGAAACACACCGTTCATCAGGTTCATAAATACACTGGGTGCATTTGTTAAGCCAAAGGGTACTACGACAAATTCGTAGTGTCCAAATCTAGTTTTAAACGCTGTCTTGGGAATATCTTCATCCTTGATCCTCAACTGGTGGTATCCCGACCTTAGGTCGATTTTTGAGAATACCGTCGCACCGTTCATCTGGTCAAAGAGGTCATCTATTCTGGGTAGGGGGTATTGATTTCTTACGGTCACCTTGTTCAATTGACGGTAGTCAATGCATAAGCGCCAAGACCCATCCTTCTTCTTCACAAAAATAACAGGTGCTCCTCAAGGAGACACACTAGGTCTGATCAGTCCTAAATCTAACAATTCTTGTAGTTGAATCTGCGATTCCTTCAATTCTGGTACAGACATTCGGTAAGGAGTCCTAGCTATGGGCTCGGTTCCAGGTTTTAGTTCTATGGTGAAATCCAGTTCACGCTGTGGCGGTAATCCAGGTAATGCGTCAGGAAACACATCCATGAATTCTGAGAACAAGGGGTGGTTAATTACTTCTACCTTATCTCCTTCCTTGTTCAATGCAATCACCGCATACAATTGACACCCTTTTCTCATGCTCTTCTTCAATTGCATAGCCGATATCATTCTCAAGGAGACTTTCTTTTTCTTCCCAGTTAACATCCTCTTGTAACCTTCATCGTCGATGAAAGTTAGTTCCTTACTTCGGCAATCCATCACCCTCGAGTGTGCTTCTAGCCAATCCATCCCCAGGATTACATCGTATGTACCCAATTCCGTTACATATAAGGATATTCTAGAAGAACGTACTCCTAGGTCGACTTCACAGTTCTCTACCTTAAGACTCACACTCTGGACACTACCAGATGCCATCTCAACCGTGTCGAAATCATCTTGACTTATTGCCATCATTTTATTATTTTCTACAACTTTTAAGGAAATAAAACTTTCAGTAGCTCCAGGGTCTATAAGCAAGGAAAATACATTACCATGTATCTTACCAGTAGTCTCGAGGACGGTGGACTGATGTTTAGCTTGGCGGTTGTTGACGACAGCGTGTATACGATGTGCTCGTCCTAAATCGGCTGCGGTAGTTTGTCGCGGTGCTTGGGCTCTTTGGTTTCCCTTGTCCTGCTGAGGACATTGGCTTTGGAAGTGTGGTCCCCCACACCTCCAACATCCTGCTTTGGGCCCTCTTGTTTTGTTTCTAGCAGGTGCATCATTTCTTCTTGGTCCAAACTGCGTCGGTTTTGCAAAAGGCTTTGCATGGTCATTCCGTGGTGGCGGTCGGTATGGTGTTCTGTCATCTCTGCTAGACCCTCCGTTGAAAGGTCTCCTTCCAAAATTCTTATTCCCATACTGATGTTTGGGTGCATGCGAAGGTTGACTCCCTCGGTCTGTACTCATAAAGTTCTTATTCTGTAGTATCTTGCCGGGAAGCTCTTCTTCCGCTATGAGGGCCTTCTGGACCGCATCGTGCAGAGTAGAAGGTGTCAAAATACGAACCTTGTCTCGGATGACTGGGTTTAATCCGTAGATGATCTTATTGACCTTTATGTTTTCCGTGGCAACGTGGGGTGCATACCTTAGTAACTCCATAAAACGGATTTCATACTCTTGTACTGTTCGTAGTCCTTGCTTTAGTGCATGGAAATCATTCAGCTGCCACTCAATGAATTCATCTGATAGGTAATGCTGACGGAAATGTTTATCGAACAATTCCCAAGATATCTCCTCAAGCTCTAGACCTAGCTGAGGTCGCAAGGTCTTCCACCAAAGAACGGCTTCCCCCTTCAGTTGTAGTATTGCCATCCGTACCTTCATGTTAGACGTGTATTCTCTCAAAGAAAAACACATGGCCATGTTTTCTAGCCATGCCTCTGCGGCGGTCCCCTCAGTGGAACCCCAAAATTCAGGAAAATTCACCTTTTCTAACTCTCGGTGTATGTTGACTGGAGGTGGTGCCTGCGATACTGCAGTGACTTGAGAACCAACGTTCTTGCGGTCAAGTCGTGTCATCAATGCTTCTGTCATTCTGTGGTAGTTCCTCATAATTGTCATGACCTCGTCCGCAGGTAGGTTAATGGTTTCATCAGCTCTCGGAGGATTATCCACAGGGGTTGTTGGGGTTGACAGGCGTGCAGCTCATCCTCGTCCCCTTCCGGCTCTACCCTGGCGAGTTCTTCGATCCATGACGAAGTCTGTTCAAATGCAAAATAAAATTTATTAGTCAACTAAACATCATAAACTGTTTCTTGGTCCGGTCAAGGCTCGACCGACTCTGATACCAAATGTAATGACTTTCCAGTTGAGCAATTTTTTTAATTTTTTTTTTTGCAGTTCGTGAATACGACACTCATCAGAATTGATTATCCTAAAAAAATTTAACCCTGCCCAAACATTCAGGTTTCGTCTTGAAACAATTATTCATACAACCTACTACACCCTATAAATACAATCTTCTAGAAGGGAATTCATTTTCCAAAAGTCCATAATATAACTATAGTTAACAATCCGATAACATCATTTTTCAAAATAAAAAAATAATATTTATAACTAAGTTGAGACTCATCATAAATATGATTAATTTCAATTCCTCATTCCAATTCTATAATTCAAATGTTATACATATAACTTATTTATCTATAACCCGACACAACTTTCATAATTTTAGTTTATGATTAATTTCAATTCCTCATTCCAATTCTATAACTCAAATGTTATACATATAACTTATTTATCTATAACCCGACACAACTTTCATAATTTTAGTCTTTCAATCCCAATATTTTAATCCTCTAGGTACCTCCTACATTTAAGACATGTACACATCTTTAACTCATATCTATTAACCAATTTTCACATACATCTTATTATAGGGAGTCCTTACATGAATAAATAACTAAATATTAAAAAGATATTTCAATGAGCATTTATATATATTTCAATGATAAGGAAATGACAATTACATTACACATATACATATATTTTAACGAAAGCATTTTCAAATAATATTATAATCAACAGCAATAACATCCTCAATTATAACTAAAAGACATAATGCTGGGCATATACATATAATTCAATGATAAAGGATATTACATTTCCAAATTCTAATCCCAGAAGGTATGTGGTTCACACATAACGTATATAATTTAATAACACGGTTACTTATATTTCCTAATGTCGTACTTCATCTATGTGAATATGACATTTATTCTCAGACATAAAATACGTTAAAATTTGACCGTTATCTACCTATAAAATTTTGTATTCCCCTGAGTACAAAATCTTCTATTCCTCACAAATAAAGTTTGCACTTCCTTTACATATAAAATTGACAATACTATTACCTCTTTTCTTAACCTGGAGGATTAAAATCTAAGAGCATGAATTTAAAATGGAAAAATAGGTACTTCTAGATACAGATCGATCACAATTTCTTAGGGGAAACGTCAACCCATATTAAAAATAATAGATTAATTATAATTTTCTGAATATGGTGCACAACTCTGGAAATGTCTATTTCGAAAATCGACGCAGACATTATAGAGTAAATGAAATCAGATATAGATTAATTATAATTTTCTGAATATGGTGCACAACTCTGGAAATGTCTATTTGGAAAATCGACGCAGACATTATAGAGTAAATGAAATCAGATATAGATTAATTATAATTTTCTGAATATGGTGCACCACTCTGGAAATGTCTATTTGGAAAATCGACGCAGACATTATAGAGTAAATGAAATCAGATATTTAGATCGGAGACGCCACAATTAGGGCTGTAATTGGTTCATATTTAAAGATTAGAAATGTAAACAGAGTTAAAAGGGAGTCAATGGATCTGATTTGGGAATGCCAAAATTAGAACTAGAATGGGTTCATACTGAATCGAAATCTGCTAAGACGGATTAGGATCATTAAAATTTAGAGATATAAACAGAGGGAAAGAATGACAATGGATACGTCAAAATTATAACCATCCATACAGAAATTTTCAGGAATTGGAAATGCCTTTACAAATTCGAAAATAGAACATATAAATTTAAAAAAAGACAAATGAAAAGCCATTACAAATATGGTTTGAGAAATCGATTGCTTCATCGATCTGGAACTAGGTTCACCAATTGACAGAGTTTACAAGAAATTAGAATAGATTGTTATAAACAGATAAAATCGAAAGGGATAGCTTGGAGATCCAGTGTAAAGACATCCCGCCCTCAGATCTGGGCGTTGGTAACTCAGATCATTGCTCCTGGCGTTTTATCAAGCAGATTCAAAACTCAGATGCACAGAGTAGATCTGGCTCAAAATCTAGAACAGAGTTAAAATAGGATCATAGGAAATCGATTCGATAAACAGATGAATACACCCAATTCGGTGTCATTTTTTTATAAACAGAGTTTTAAACTTCAGTAGAAGAACGATCTCCACAATCGGTTTTGGAATCCAATCATGAAGAGGATACCGAGTTGCTAAAAGAAGAAGAAATTAACCACTCGTAAATCAAGCGTTGGAATAGACAGAGTTTATAAATCATCAGAATGGCTTGTTTTCTCCAGAAGATCGAGATTACATTAAAGCACAAGATAGAGATACATAAGATTTCAGAGTGAATTGATTTCTTCGTGGATCTGGTAAATGATTTCGACCCAATAAAATTTAATTTACAGAAGTATAACATCTAACATTTCGATCAAATTTGCAGAGGTATTTCCTTAGCTAGAAAATCTCCAGATCTAATTTTCTTTTGACCAAATAAAATTTAATGTGCAGAATTGAATCTTCAATGAGGAAATGTTCATATCTATAATTTCGATAAAATAAAAAGTAATTTGCAGAGGTTTAAAATAAAACATTTAATTAAAAGAACCTGATCAAATTTGCAGATGTATTTCTTTAACTAGAAAATCTCCAGATCTAATTTTCTTTTGACCAAATAAAATCTAATGTGCAGAACTGTAACTTCAATGAGGCAATGTTCAGATCTATAATTTCGATAAAATAAAAAGTAATTTGCAGAGGTTTAAAATAAAACATTTAATTAAAAGAACCTGATCAAATTTGCAGATGTATTTCTTTAACTAGAAAATCTCCAGATCTAATTTTCTTTTGACCAAATAAAATCTAATGTGCAGAACTGTAACTTCAATGAGGCAATGTTCAGATCTATAATTTTGATAAAATAAAAATTAATTTGCAGAGGTTTAAAATAAAACATTTAATTAAAAGAACCTGTAACGAAGCTAGCTCCGATTGATGGTGAAGTCCCACCTAGTTCGCAGTTCCACTCTTCGTCGTTGTCCACCACAGTCACCGACGGACACCTCGGTTAACCACCCAACCACTCTGGAAGTACTCTTCTTCCTTCCAGACCCCCGAGCTAATCGGGCCGTAGAGTTCACACAAGTAATTTAGAAATTCAGCTTGGGCTTCC
Source organism: Larix kaempferi (assembly GCA_027924585.1). NCBI lineage: Eukaryota > Viridiplantae > Streptophyta > Pinopsida > Pinales > Pinaceae > Larix > Larix kaempferi. Next base: position 47,938,785 of record BSBM01000372.1, on the reverse strand, counting down.
CTTCCCACCAAGATTTCTAAGCCAAACCCTTAGATAGCAGCAAGTCTTCGAGGCATTAAAAAATTACGACAATCGTCCAAATTATGGGCCCTTTACCCATTCCCTAAGCCTTCCTTATAAAGGAAAATCTCCTGCGACACATGTCGCTTCATGCATAATTAAATATTTTTAATTAATTATTTAATTAAAACACTCACCCATCCAAGTGTCAGTTTCTCTGGGAAGTGCACCTACATCCCTAAGTTTGCTCTAGTTTGTCCCCCAGATATTTTAATCAACTCCTAGCTTTTAGTTGACTAGGTGTCTAATCTTAGGATTCTATTTTGCTCCTAAATAATGCTTTCTATTATTTTAAATGCTCAACAAAAACAACTATTCATGTGCAAATGTCTAAACTATTTTTATGCATTCGCTAAGTAATAATCTAGAGTTATTCTCCTAAGTTTTTATGCAGTTTAATTTAACAATTAAACTCACTAGGATCTCGGTGCCGCGTCGTTGGGCTCCTGGTTCCTTAATTTTTAATTCCTTGACATGGCACCACTCCGTCGGGTCCAATCATCCATGGTTTCCATTCCTTGGCATGGTACCACTTCGTTGGGTCCTTGCGTCCATTCTTTCCATTCTCGACAGGGTACCGCATCGTTGGGCCCTTCTGCCACCATATTTCCGTTTTGACTTGCGGGAACTCTTTTAGGGATTTTAGGAATCGTTACCATCCATACTCCGTCTACATGCTATCTAGGGACTAATGGCGCTGAGGAGTGAGTCCATTCTCACTCCGCGCCCCTCAACTCGTACGTGACCACCTTCGTCGTGTCCCACCTCGTACGCCCTCACACATTCCTCTTGAGCAAGCGGATCAATGCTTATCTGCTCATGCATGGTATTCTTGTCGGAAGTCGACATCGTCGTCGCTCCCCCTGTGTGTGATTTACCCGTACTCTACGACCCTTCAAGTTCCTTTGTGTGTCCGTCGGTGAACCTTCTCACTTGTTTCTACACACACTTCTCACAACAAATTATTAGTAGCACTGTCCTCAATAATCATCATCTGATTTCTAAATCTAGTATTGTTAAACATTTATGATTTATTCAACTTCTTATTTATCTAATCAAATATACATTTCGTCGACAATTACATAATCACCATACAGCTAGTCGTTAAGCATTATCCATCAGCATAATTTTCCATAGTCATAGATAATCGTTTAACATATGTACTTATTCATTTTCCTCAACAGTTCAGATACACATACTCAAAAATAAGGTCAAAAGGTTATTTAATTAATGTTTCAATCGGCCGGGTCACTCAGCAGGTGCCCTCAATGTCTACAAAAGTCTAGGGGCACTACAAAAAATATTCATCCATTGTCATGGATCACATAGAAGATCTACTTACGAGGTATGTATAACTTGGTTCTATAATGATTAACCTATGAGATATGCAGGTTACTAGCACAAGTCATTGAAGAGAACAATAAGACATTGCTAGACATAACTAGCAAATATGATAACCAGGTATGTTTTTCCTATATCAAGTTAGAATCCTACCTTGTGTTAGGATCTTATACTATTGATGATTGATAATGATTCTTCAAGAAGTTTGAAATGTAAGTAATCAAGGGTTTATGCATATTATGTCTCTTACCTTGATTGATTATATGACTAACCAGAAAAGTCCTTTGGGAAAATAAGAATATGCATGAGTAAAAGAAGTATTCCCTGAAACCTTGAATACTAATGTTTATTATCTGTGTTTGAAATCATCATGACTATACATGCTTAAGATTATTGTGTTTTGATAGTATTGAGATTATACTAATGAATGTATGTATGAGACCTCGAGGATAACACAATGATGATACTAGTAAGTATGCATAAGTGATCGAGGATGGATATGAGTTTAAGGAAAGGTAATCGAGGAAGCAAATATCAAGAGGGAGCACACTCCACTAGCTCCTGCAAGGAAGAAAATATTGAGAGGGAGTCCACCCTACAAACCAAACAAAGATAAGTATTTGAATTGTCATTTCTTGCATACTTGTTTGTTTAAATAATATTGTTCAATGATGTATATGCTTATGGTCCTAGACTTAGGGTGTGTATTATGCATATTAGAATAATTGCATTAATGAACAGTATACTACTAATATGCATGTGATGGGTAAGTGGCCTATGGCACTGTACAACATTCCATTTCTACTTATCTAGAATGAAACCTCTTTGCTAACATGTTGGGAGTTGTGCACACTCTTAAACAATGTTCTGGTAGAGATTGGAAGGCATCTAGAAAGTTACGGGATATGGATAAATGTTGTATTGAAGCATTGGCTAAAATAATTGCATGACTGTATGACATATTTCTTTATGTGTAAGAATTTTTTTCTGAAAACTATGAGATGTTTCTAATCATGGAATTTAACTTGATTTGTAGGAAATATCGTATACCATCACCTACAAAAGAAGGACCACAACATTTGTTCCATCAACAAAGCTATCTATTAAAGATATTGAAGTTCCCAGGATCTGGGATGAAGTAATGGAAAAATACCATGATCCGTCGATCATGAAGAAAGATGTTTGGGATGTGGTTCCAAGACCATATGGGAAGTATGTTGTGACTTCCAAAGATCAAGCATGCTACAGATGGCAGCATAGAGAAATACAAATCGATATTTGTAGCTCATGGCTTCTCCCAGAAAAAGGGAATAGACTATGAAGAGACTTGTGCTCCTGTAGCCAGATACACTTCCATCAGATCAGTACCTACTCTGGATACAGTGATGAAGTGGAAGATACACCAGATGGATGTCAAGTTAGCTTTCTTGAATGGTGTAGTCAAGGAGGAAGTGTATGTGGAGCAACCACTTGGTTTTGAGACACATGACAGAGAGACATATGTGTGCAAGTTCAAGAAAGCCCTGTATGGCTTGAAACAGGCACCCAAGACCTGGTATGGAAGGATAGACAACTTCCTATTCAAGTTGGGCTTCACCAAGAGTAAAGTGGATTCCAACCTTTACTACAAGGCTGAGGAAGAAAATCCAGTGATACTACTATCGTATGTGGATGACCTGTTTGTTACAGGTGAGGATAGATTGATTGCTAATATGAAGAGGAAGCTGCTTTCGAGTTTGAGATGAAGGACTTGGGTATGATGCACTACTTTCTAGGCATGGAGGTGTGGCAGAGTGTGGATGGAATCTTCCTTGGACAAGGGAAGTATGCAGTAGAGATCATGAAGAGGTTCCGGATGATGAACTGCAAGGCCATGACCACACCTATGGCATCGAAACTAAAGCTTCTATGTGATGATTCATCTAAGCTGGTTGATGCCACAATGTATCATTAGATGATTGGGTTCTTGATGTACCTGATGAATACATGACCAGACATCTGCTTTGCAGTGAACACCTTGAGACAGTATTTGACAGATCCGAGACATGTTCACCTAATAGCTACAAAGCACATTCTGAGGTACCTGAAGGGTACGATTGATTATGGGCTCAAGAATGATGCGAATCAAAAGTTTAACCTCCAGGGTTTTGTTCTTTCAGATTGGGCAGGTAGTGTTGCAGATAGGAAGAGCACTTCTAGGTGCTGCTTCAGCATGGGATTAGGTATGATATCTTGGTTTAGAAGGAATCAATCCTGCGTAGCACTGAGTATAGCCGAAGCAGAGTATGTTGCAGCTTGTTCGGCTAGTTGTGAGGTAGTATGGCTTAGAAAGCTACTGTTTGAGTTATTTGATCTCTCGTTGGATGCTACTAGTATTTGTTTTGTGACAACCAAAGTTTTGTGAAGCTGTCTGAGAACCTGGTGTTCCATGACAGGTCGAAGCACATTGAGATCAAATATCACTATATCAGGGATATGGTGCAGAGAGGAGTAGTGAAACTCCTGTATGTTGCGATGAATGAGCAGGTTGCAAATGTGTTGACGAAACCACTACCCAGAGTGAAGTTTGAGTAATTCAGAGAGAGGCTTGGTGTTGTTCAGATTGATGACACTTTGAGGAAGAAGTGATGGACACATTTGCAAGAGCCATTCCAAGCATGGTGAGAGGAGGATCCTTCCCATGGTTGTGGGTGTAAGCGTTGGATGATGAGCATCAGGACGATGCTCCAGTTACTGCTATGTATATGCATGCTAGATATGATCAGTTGAATCATGTATATGTATATGCAACATGTTGGATGCTTGTTATGATCAGTTGGATCATGTATATGTATATGCATCATGTTGGATGCTTTTTATGATCAGTTGGATCATGTATATGTATATGCATCATGTTGGATGCTTGCTATGATCAGTTGGATCATGTATTTGTATATGTATCAAGTGGATACATTGTATGATCAGGTAGATTATGTATGACGATATGTACCAGGTGGATACATTGTATGATCAGGTAGATCATGTATGCTGATATATATTAGGTGAATACATTGTATGATCAGGTAGATCAGGTATGAGTATATGTATCAGGTGGATACATTATATGATCAGGTAGATCATGGATGATGATATGTATCAGGTATGCATCAGATGATGCATTATATGATCAGGATGATCATGGTTGATGAGCTTCAGGATGTTGCACCAGATGATATGTATCATATATGCATTAGGTGGATGCATTGTATGATCAAGATGATCATGGATAATGAGCTTCAGGATGTTGCTCCAGATGATATGCATCAGGATGATGCTATGATGATGATCAGGTTGATCATGTGATGATATACATGAGGATGATGTATGGTGAGTATCAGGATGATACTCTATGGCCGTGGACAGGTTGTGCAGATAAGAATATAATATGGCCTTGGGAGGTTTGAAGATACTCTTTCGAGGTTTTTTCTAGGGCATATAATATGGCCCTGGGATATCTGGCAAATGCTCTTTCGATTTTTTGCTAGGGAGGACATATAATATGGTCCTCGGAGATCCGATAGGTTGGGTTGTGTGCCCGTAATAAGTCCTAGTATGCTCTTGCGAGGTTTTGTCCTATGGCATATAATATGTCACTAGGAGATCCGATAGGCTGGGTTCTGTAACTGTAATAAGTCCTGGGATGCTCTTGTGAGGTTTTCCCATGAACACATGTAATATGGCCCTGGGAGATCCCATAGGTTGGGCTGTGTGTCCATAATAAGTCTTGGGATGCTCTTGCGAGATTTTGTTACCTATGGCATATAATATGTGACCACATGTAATATGTCCCTGGGAGATTCGATAGGTAGAGCTATGTGCTCGTAACAGCCTGGGATGCTGTTGCGAGGTTTTGTGGTGAGGTCACATATAATATGTCCCCGGGAGATCTGACAGGTAGAGTTGTGTGCTCCTAACAGCCTGGGATGCTCTTGCGAGGTTTTGTGATGCACGTAATAAGTCCCGAGGATTCCATAATATGGCCAGTGATGAAGACCTACAGGTGGTGGGCCTACATCCAGTATGAAAAATGACTAGCTCTGTAGAACTTCGTATGATGAGTAGATTCAGAGATTGATTGAGATAGTAGCAGCAGTGACGATGACGATGATTCGATGTCGATGATTAAGTGACGATGATCCATAGAAGAAGACTTGTGCTAGAAGATCTGTGTCGAGAAATACATTTCTAGTTAAGAGGGAGTGTTGATGTAATTGTAACTTCGAAATGTATTTCACCTATGTATATTGTATTCCTATAGAGATGTTATTATTCCTCTATACGGAAGTGTTTGTATTCCTATAGAGATGTTATTATTCCTCTATACGGAAGTGTCATCATTTATATTGTAAGTGTATTAACTTATACTTGATGGGTTATTAGACCACCTTGTTGGGGTCGGCCCTATATAAGTCATGTGGGTTAAAGGGTTACTAGACCACCCTATTGGGGGTCGGCCCTGTCAGCATTATGTTATGTGGTTAAGTTAAGGCTGACCTAGTAAAGGTTATTAGGCAAGTCAAGTCAAGTATAAATAGAGTGCGTGAGGCACTCTATTTGATCATTCTATTCTTCACTCTCACACTCATTGGAGATTGGTGCACTAGTGGAGGAGGAGAAGCTGCTTCTAGGAGGACCATCTCTTGTACTTGGGTTGTATCATTTCTCTATCTATCTATGAGGAAGTTGTGGGGTTTTTCACCTTCTTTGTTTTTCCTGGTGAAACTCTGTGTCTCTTGTGTGCTTGCATTATTGTGTTCATGATTGATATGCTATAGATATGTTGTACATGTTATTCTCTTAGTTAAGATCCTAGATCAGATTGAAATTTCTGAAAAACTAACAGAACTTGCCTACAATCTCACCGCTCTTCACAAATACAGCTTGGACTCAGATTCAGACTAGTGGAGGTTGTTGCATGAGGACATGCAATTGGATAATTGGGGGGAGATGTTGGGCCCTGAAAATGCCCCTTTTTTACCATACCTATTACATTATTTTTCCCTGTTACACCCTACTTTCATAAACCATATACATGCCTTTTTCCAGATCAATCAACAATCCTGACAAGGTATAATTCATTATTGTTTCATTTAATTGAATGCCTAAGATTGTTATGGTTTTGAATTCTAGCATTCGATTTATGCTAACTTGTGTTGATTTCATTAAGTTAATATCAAAGCACATGTGTATCAGTCGCAATGCCTTGGGAAAGAATCATACGTGGTGCCAATTGTTACTCTTCTGATTTGATTCCTCATATTTCAAGGGACAGCGCATATTTCCACGTGAAGCTATAAAAGGTCGTTGAAACAAAGCATAGCTACAACAGACGGGATGCCTCCCAATTTGTTAAATCATTGATCCATTGACTGCAATGTAACAACATCCTTCATGATTAACGGCCTCATTCATTATGGCTGTAACTGTTTAGCTGTAACTATGCAGCACGAAGATCATAGATATTCATTGCTGCATGAAATTAGTGGATCACGAACTCATGTATTTTGCATGTATAAATATGGGAAGGCTTTCAAAGTATGGAGTTGGTTAATTATCATTTGGTACGGGTTGTAACAAAGAACTGAGACTGTGAAATACCATCTTTAATGAAGAGCAGAGTTACTTCCATTTCTGTGTCTTAATTTTTGGTAGTTCACGGTGTCTCTATTAGAAGGCCAGGGCCTACCTTCTCACAGAGATTGTCGAGTTAAGTAGGTATTTATATTAATTCATTTCCTGTTGTGTGTTGTGGAATTGCATTAGGCGTATTTCTGATAGCTGTAATAGAGATTTATGATTGCATTCTTTATTGGTAGTTTATTCTTTGCATTATGAATAGTTGCAACTGCGTGGTGTGACAGTCAACTGTGTAGGTTAGTTTTGATTATCCATGTGTGTTCAATAGCTATTATAGCCAAGCTCATCTTCCATTCTTTTCAGTCATTTATGCTTCTTAGGATTTCCAATGGTTATCAATCTATAGTTTAGGCTTATTTCTTAATTCTGGTTGTTGTTGTATCTTTAATTGAATTCATAGATTAGGCAGATTATGGTTGAGTTACAGTAGTTGCTGGATGAATCATTTTTGTAAAGATTGACTATTGTAGTTTGATAATTATAGGATTTAACTTCTTGCAAAAGTAATCTAGTTCATTTCTATTCTTAGATCAGTAACTGCTAGGTTGATTTCTGTAGGAAGGTAGCTGCACTTTGAATTCCTAGATGTATGATTTAGATTAGTTTTCTTTATGGAAAGAGTTTGGCTGAGAAGATAGGTAGGATTATTATCTCTATTCACTTGATCAACTACTGGAAATGTTTATGCATAGATTGTGCTTATTGCCATTGAAATAAAAGACCTCCCTGGGTTTGAGCATCCTATGTGTTAGTTGTAATTAATTGACATATAGGGTGACTAACATTTCCCTATTTTTCTTCCTATATGCTAGCTATTACATTTTAGCCAGTGTACCCGTGAGCTGTTCCACTATATCTCGCGGGGTGTCAAGTAAAATGGGAAAAGTCACTAGAAAATTAATTTTTACTCCCAAAAAGAGGTTTTAGGGTGACCTTTGGCCCTGCATTTGCCCCGAAATGCCTCGATGTGTCCTTTCACTTACCTTTGGAAGGTTATATATTGAGCTCTTATGGCATATGGAAGGGAGGAGAAAGAGAGAGCAAGATAACTCTAGTGGATTTTTTGCATATCTGGAGTCTACACTCATTGATCCTTGTTGTTGTGAACCTCTTATGTTCACCTTCCAAACTCCTTTCGTAGTTTGAGTTTTCCATTCCATGGAGGATTGAAGTGGTGGAGGCACAAGTGGAGAGACCTAGTTCTTGTTTCAGATTGGTTGCCGAAAAGAGGTTGTATCACATTGTACTTCTTTTTTGTTTATTAATAGAAATACTCATATTCCCATCCATTAATGTTGTGAATGTTGTTTATATTACATTGGGTTGCATTTACTTATGATATCATGGACCATTGCTATTGATGATGTTAATTTCTTTCATATATTATATGTGCTTGTTGTATATTGGCTATCAAGACTAATTTGCAGGTTCAAGTGCACAAATTGAAAGATTCAACGGGGATCTACATTGAACGTTCGGATCAAGGTTGGTTATATTCTCCATTATCTTAGCATTTTCATTTATATAGCATAGCATTGGGGATTGAGTTATTTTTTGGTAGCCATTTGTCTGTTGTGGTCTACCCCAAGCCATAGGAAGTTGTTTCCATAACAATTACTAATGTTTGGAGAGATGCAACATGATCAATGAGATCTGAATATTCCATGGGATGATAGTTTTCCACACATGTCACTACTACTTGGGAACCTGCAGTTGAAGCAATGGGATCCAAGCACTCTTTTGCTTAAAATATTTTGTTGGATGGTCTTCCGCTCCATGGGGGTGCCAAAAAAGCAATGGGATCTTGGAATTGCTTGTTCTTGGAGCAGTTGTTTGCATGTTGGCATGATGGAGCAAGCCAACCCTCTTTTTCATTAGTTCATCTATGTTGCGCTTGGTTTCAGTTTCCTACATAGGGAACACCTCCTTGTATGGGCTTATAGTTTACATAGTAGTGGTATCTTTGCATTTTTTATATTCTTATGGGATCATGGCACACTTTCAGTTGCTTCACTTGGATAAGTAGGAATGTTCAGTTAAAGATGTAGTGAATATTTTCTTGGAGAGATGAGTATGAGCAAAGTAGTACAACAAAGACGATGGAAATCTTGGGATATTTTTCTTGAGGACAATCAATCTTTGGAGGGAAGGACTATCATGTTCCCATTTTGTCAGCACCATGAAGAAGATCGAACCCCATTTATACTAGTGACATATTGAATTAATTAATTAATTACGGGTTACGATGAAGCAATTAATTAATTAGGAGTGTGCATTTAATTTTATCCATAGTTTTCTATCCACTTGGAATAAATATTTATGGTTCATTTAATATTTTATTGTTATGTTGAATAAATGGAGAAAATGCTCCACTAGGGTGCATTAGTGGATAAGGTTGGAGGAGTGACTTGAGGAAGAAGTCAAGTAAAGCACATGAGTCCAAAAACGATGACAAAAATGAGAAAAGAGGAATATTTTAGGAAAAGCGGCATAAATCCAGAAAGTAGGATAAAACAAAAAAAAAGCAATAAAGTCTAAAAAGCAGGAAAGTTCAGAAAAGAAGGAAATTCATAAAGAGAGGAAAAATAAGGAAAGCTAAAGCAAAGCAAAGCAAGGAAGGAAAGCAAGCTTTCCTCATCTACTCAAGGAAGGCCCATTCGTCAAGGATACTTCCTTACCAAGTTATAAAAGTCTATAAATAATTCCAAGAGCACCACATTCACATCTTTTGTTAGTATGAGAAATTTTATGAATGCATTTGTGCATCTAAGACTTGGGAGATGTGCCCCTAGTCAAGCATGGGAGATGTGCACCAGATTTATGTGAGAGGATGATGGTATTCATCCATTTTCACTGAGTGTATTTGTAGGTACTGAAGCTGATCAGGTCGAATTGGAAGTTCAGAATCATCATCACCCAGTTCATAGATCGAATCCTCAAGCCTTCTTGAGTTTTTGCAGCTTGTTTCTTATGTAAAAGAAGAGAGATCTTTCTATAACTTTATGAGATGAATATTGGAATATTTATAATTTAATAATAGATTATTTAATGTTCTTATATCATTTTATTCAATACAAATTACAGAACTCTGATTTCTTCTCCAAATTCTATACCCCTTCTAGATTTAGCTAGAATTTGACTAGCTTTCAGTGTATGATTCATACGTCAATGAGTACAAGTACAAATGAAGTCATTTACATTTATGAAGCTATATAACATGTCATATTTAATTATACAACCTCTGTTTCATAAATTTGTTAGCCTTTGAGCACTTTTTGGGAATCCAGAAGTCGAACTAGTTGAGTTGTCCTGAAATGCAATTTTACTAGTTTTGTTGTAAGAATTGTCCAGATATTCATATAAATTTATGATATTATATTTTATGATTCAATTAATTATTTTAAATGACATTTATCCTCTATGATGTCTGCAACATTCATACCCATCCTTCAGTCAAGTTTCCACCCATACTAGTTTGCATATGTTGAGAACCCCAAGAGCATTAGAGTAGATTTCATCAGGGACGTTCTTGAAACATAAATTGTATTAGTAATTTTTGCAGAGGTATCATTCCACATCATATTTTCCTATCCATCCCAATCCCTTGATCTAAACCATTCTTAGTCCATTTAGCTTCCACGATCACTGTTTTTGTCAATTTTGAGAAGTCTAGAGTTTTTGTGCCACAATCCTAAGTTGGTACATTACATGCATCATATGCATGCCCTATAGCTGTAAATCCTCACGTTTTTTAAGAAAAACAACACAATAGAGTCAATATTGGTTTGGCACTATGGATTTCCTTGAGATGTCTTCTAGCAGGTTTGATTGGTATATCATTCAAATTCAGAAGAAAATCAAATTAAAGGGAGTGTAAGGAAAAACTTTTGTACCGAAGAGAAACATATGTCTGGTGAATCAATTGCATCTACATACTGCTATGATCCCCTAGCTTATATATCAAAACTGCCTCTATTGGTGAATCATTTGCATCTCCATACTACTGTGATCCCAATGATTGCATCAAGCCACTTTCTTCCATACCTCCGCACAAAATTTCAAGTCTAGGAAAAGCATAACATCCCTATTCAAATGGTAAGGCTCATTATGGCCTAGGAATATTAGCAGCGGGATGATTTATTGCAATCAAGCGGTGGAAACTATAAGGGTGACAAAGAATGACAACTCTTATTCCCCCCTCAATTCATTATGAAAAGGAAATCTTCATCTAATACAAAGGGACTATATGCTATTGGTGCTACAATTTTCTTCCCTCCCAAATGGGGTAACTCTTCTAAAGAAGGTATCTTATCATGCCATATGAAATCATTTTCATGATCACACTTTTTAATCCTATGATTAAGAGCATCAAACTCTTGCCTGAAAATATACCTCTAGGAATATTCACCAGGAAACTTATGTTAGAAATTTCTCTTGGCACATCGCAACACTCCTACATCGAGTTCCAAATGCTCTGCCACTTTCAAATCATTTCCAATGTATCTATGACCCTATGGCTCATGGGATCAAAGAAAACAGAAAGAAATGAACCTGTCTGAAATGTCATTCTACTATGCAATAGTGGACTTTAGCAAATTTCAATCCCTCTTCAAGGATCTATGCCATTCAATAATGCAACTTTGCAAGAAGAACTATACTTGTTGCTTTTTCTTCTATTTTTGACTTGTTACGTGATTTCACATTTGTGTTTATAATTTCTTATCAACCCTGCATTGATAGAGATTGGTTTTGTATTTGCAGTGGTTTGAGGTCCTGGATGGACTCTTGGGTCCTTACTAGAAATCCATATGCCTTCCCTTTAATTGCACATTTCTTTTGTTTGGATATGTAATACAGATCATAGATTATGGAAGGTAAGATTGATTTTGAGGGAATTATTTAATCCTTTCTTAGTGTTTACTCAATGGTATAGAAGAAGTGTATCAAGTTATATGTTGTGTTCAGTTCCCTTTGCTTCGGTTTGTGATAGGATTTCTGGGTTTTTTGTAGTAGCATATACTATATAGATGATCATCTAGACAAACAAACCCGGACATGCATCTTTCGATCTTGTTGTGCAACCACAGTATTTATCCCTTCTTTCCATAACTATCGTATTTGATCATTCATTGGACTTGGAATGAAAACATACACTGCATGGAACTTGGCAATTGCAGCAGTTGTTAATGGACATGTACATATAGCCAAAGTTTGTATAGTTTTCCCTTTGCAATAAGATGAAATTCTTCAAATATCCATTCCCTATTAATGCATAGGGATATCTAACAATGTTCAAATTGTGTATGTTAAAAATGTGAAACACTCAGTCCCAACAAAGATGGTGTTATACTTCACAGGAGCCACAAACATCCTTTACACTTTTGGGGCTTATGCAGTCACAGTGCAAGTAACTCTTCATCAATTTTCAAGGTTTTCTATGATCTTAATTTTGTATGTTTCTTTCTAACAAGTTTTTGACTTCTTCTTAAGAATGAAATAATGAATTCCATGTGGAATCGTCAGAAAATCAAGTTTATCTACCTTTTGGAAACTTTGTATGTATTCACATTAACACTATCATCTGCAATATCGATTTATTGGGATTTTGGGGACAATCTCTTGGATTATGCAAATTCATTTAGATGGTGATACAAATTTGATGGCCATTTATAGTGTTGATCCAAATGTTGAGGGTATTCAATTGGCTACGTATGAATTTTGTGGCTATCTAGAACTACTTAAAAACAATCCTCCTACTACTTTGAGAAAGATTGAGTAGTTAGTTGTCTAGATAAAAAAATGTTGGATGAGACCAATAATATTCATATTATGGATTATGACTTCAACCTTGTCTTGGGTGCTTTCAAATCTTCTTTTAGGAGGAAGAAGAGTTTCCTTATCCCTAAAAATAAAATCAAAATAACCAAAAAAGTAGTGCCTTTGAAATTGATTTGAATGTCCATGCATCTGAATATGATCCATTCACAATTCAATATCTAAACAAGTGGGGTCGTCTTCACTCCAACAATGCATCCCCTATGGTCTCGGGGGAGTTTCATAGAGTGAGTAGATGTATTTGTTTATATTAGTGTATCTATATATAAACATTTTTTAATATGTAGTGTGTGGATGCTTGCACAGGGGCAAATGTCTACCACATTATCTTTAATACAAAGACATATATCGAATAAAACACCATTCAAATTTAACTACAATTCCAGGTACATTTTATGGGACTCCTAATTGATGAATACTTGTTTTTATGTTTGTATTACTTGAGGTATAAATATTAGTTCTAATGAGATTATATTATAGACACGGAAGCTTCTCCCAGGGGTGTTCCTTTGGTGGAACATGACTGGTTGATTGAGAACACTCCAATTGGTGATTTACAAGGTTTGGTATATGCTTTATTTTAAACACTTTAATATATTAGTTGTTATTTTTGAGCTCAATTTCATTTCATTACTATATTTAGACACAAAAATTTAAACATGTAGTGTGTGGATGCTTGCAAAGGGACAACGGTTTACCACAGTGGCTTCAATACAAAGGTGTAGACGAATGCAACACCATTTAGGTTTACCTAAAATTCCAGGTACATTTTATGGGACTCTTAACTGGTGAATACATTTTTTCATGTGTGTATTACTTTAGGTGGCAATATGGGCTCCGATGAGATTATATTAGAGACATAGGGGCTTCTCCCAAGGGTTATCCTTTGGTGGAACTTGATTGGTTGATTGAGAATACTCCAATTAGTGATATACAAGGTTTGGCATACACTCTATTTTAAACTCTTTAATATATAAATTGTCTTTTTTGCTTTCAATTACATTTTATTACTGTATTTAGACATAAACATTGAACTCTTTAATATCTAAGTTGTTGTTTTTTCTTTCAATTTATTTTTTTACTATATTTAGACATAAACATTCTTTAAACATGTAGTGTGTGGATACTTGTAGAGGGGCAACCTTCTACCACTAAGAATCATGGATAATTTTAGGGGCTATATATATCCCATAGGCTATATTAAGGGGGTTACAAAAATTTAGTAGGCTATTTTCTTATATGGGAAGGGTTTTCTAGCTAAAATACATTCTACCAATATTTATTAGAAAAAAAATAAATCCAAAATGAATAGCCTCCTATATATTAATGATAATGAAAAAAACTATTTTCTCCGTAGAAAAATATCCCTCTAATCTATATTTCTCCCTCAAATTAGAGAAATTCTAGTGAAATCATTCATTCGGCCCCAATTTTCAGTAATGGAGGCTCCCAAGGGTTATTTCGCCATCCATTTTCCTTGTAATTTAGGCATATGGTTGTATTCGCCTGTATTTTTAGTCAATTTCATTTGATACCTTCTTTGAGCCCTCGATTTCCAGTATTGGAGGGAAATTCAGGGGCTATTTTGTTCTATATAAACGCTACATTGATTCATGGTTCACCCACATCAAATTGCGCTTGCCGGGTGACGGTTCTAGTTGATGCGATTCCATTTTACATTCTTAGTTTTCTCAACATTTTAATATTCGTATAACATCTCCATTGTCGAAAGTTCGGGTCTTGAAGGGGCATGTCGCACATGAAATTTATCAGAGAATACAAACTTGCATCATTCTTTTTATGCAATAATTAATGTGATATACCTTTTATCATGCTTTTTATCCACAATTACAATAGATTATTATATTCAAAAATTACCTTTTATCATGTTTTTTATTATGGATTCTTTTTTAGGCCCGTTGAATTCTAGGGCACTCTTGATTCTTAGGGATCATTGGTGTTATTAGGTTTTTATTCTATCCTAGGAATATTGGTTCTGTGAAATTGTTATGGAGCTCAAAAGATATGATTTATTTTATGCCTTGTCATGTTTAAACTATCAACTGCCATTATATGTTTTTAGTGGATGGTACTCTTTATGGAGAGACACCGCATGTTTTTATATATTCAAATTGAATTTGAACCAGTTGTTTAAAATGTGCTTTTATTAGGATCTTGCTCTACAATTATTATTGGATCTAAGGCATTAATGAGAGTGTATATGTTCATATTTTATGTACTATGTTAGTGTTGATGTTTGGGATGTTTGTAATATAAATGAATGCACACTGGTTATAATGGTGAGGCTATACTGGAATGGTCATTATTTTGGTTGTCTTCGTGTAGAGTTGTCCAAAGCATTTTGGTAGATTCTTTTATTTGTATTGAGAAATTCGTGACTAGTATATTTTTTTATTCGTATTTCCAAGTGTATCAATTTTATTTGTGACCTAAATTTGTTGGGTTCAATACTTGTTTTTCGATATTTTATTTTTTGTAAGGGACATTTAGAAGTCATTTTTTTTGGGTGATTTGTTTTGATGTGTAATTTCTATCATCATCTAGAAATGGATCTAGTTATGTATGATAAATATATGATTTAGTTGGAACATGATACTTCATTTCCATCATGATTGTATATATATGTATAGGGCATGTTTGACCTGAGATGTAGACATTATGTTAATTGATATCTAGTCTTTTTCATTGAATGAGGGTGCTAAATTTTTTTACCACATTTTGCATGCTTTCAAAAATTTCAAGGACATGGATGCAAGCACCTCCCCAGTTTATCTAAGAAAATGTAGTCTTTAACAAATTAGTTCTAATGATATGCATGATGATGCATTAATGTGCTTTCTATTATTGTTAGTGTATGTTATTATTTCTAATAACCATTGTAAATTTCTAACTAACTCTAAAAATTCTAAATCGAATGACATAATTCATATTTTTATTGTCAACAAAAGAAAGGAAAAAGTGGCATTTGTATCTATAAACATATAAGTAGGTTAATTTTTTTCTTAGAGGGTAGCTTAAAAATGAGAGATTTGGAAAATAATCTAATTGGCAATTCATACACTATATTAAGGTTGTGGTTCTCAATAATACTCCACGTTGTAATAATGGTTTGTGGGTGGCATAATCACTCCACAATGTAAAGTGTTCAATTCTATCAGTTTTTCGGTATGTCAAGATTTGGGTCCTCTTGGAAAGCAACACCCTCCGGAGCAATTGAGCACTAAAATCCAATTGGTCATGATATAAGTTTCGAAGACAAGGAACCATACTACATGTCACCTCTTTGATCGACACTCATCCATTATATTTTAGGAGTGCCTTCAGAATCTTTTATTCTGAAGGTACTCCCAATAAAGTTGATAGGTCGATTGGCATAGGGGAATTCACATCAACCTTCACTTTAATTAAACCGCTTGACTTGGTTTCGTCTTTTTGGTTGATCATTTGTGAATTACGCTATCCTGAAATTAGCAGCTCCTAATCTTACCATATTGGTCATCTTTACAAATCCAAAGTCAAACAAACTCATTTCATTGATGATCTTAAACTATTGACTTAATAGACTAATACATCACATTTTAAGTTGTCTCTTCCATCTATGTGTTTGGTCTAATGAGTTACCTTTCATCAAGTTAATCTCCTGGTGACAATCATGAATATTAATGCTGGTCTCATACCAATATTATAAGATCATTTTATTTATCTACTTATCCTTATTTGTAGACTTTTGTATTTATAATGGGCTAAGATCCATAAAATGATAAAATGTTTTTTTATGATGCCTAAGGTAATGTCAAATGATTCGATCATAGCTGATCAACATGATTCTTAAAAGATAATCGAAATCTTAACCACATTCATTAATTATTTGTTTATTTATTTATCACTATGATTATCTTGATTTTGATTGAATGGACATTATCGTGCATTATTGAATTCTGACATTAATGATATCAAGTGGTAGAGGATCATGCGATGATAACCATTAACTTAAGTTTTAAACGTTTGAACTTTGGTTATATCTAATGCATCAGATTTTATGGGAAGGTGTCGGTTAATATGGGAAATATCATATGATCGAAGGTTTTCTTTGCTGCGTAACCATACCATTTTTCCATCTGTTGTTTCACATGGGGCAAATGTTGCATCTAACTCTCACCCTACTATCATTCCTCTGAGCGGTATTATTGCACCTTGAGCCTTCTGTGATTTTTGACAACCCTTACCAGTTCTAAGGAATTATGATTCCACCTTCCATGACTACGTATGAGTGTCTACAGTACCTTAACGAGATGAAGTCGGTTGGGATTTTCATTAACCTGCGTGGGTCAAGGATGAGCTTGTTTCGTTGTTCTGCTAGCGTTGTGAGGATACCAGAGCTTTGTATGATCGTTACCATGGCCCCTGTGCCTAAGTTTGAGCTTATAGGCGACGAATACTTGGATTCCGCTCCTGAATGTCATGAAATGGTGACAAGGGCAGGATGGTTAGGGTTCCTGCAGAGGTTCTTTGGCTTTAATCTAATGGTCTCCAGGGCATTCGCGACTTCGTTTGATGGTGTGAAAGCACATGTTGGAAATATCGTGTTGGAATTATCGGAGGAATTTGTGTCTCGAGCTATTGGCTTGCACATGGAGGGAGAACACTGGTACAAGGGTAAGCATTTAAAAAACGATGAATGGAAGGAGTTCTTGGCTCCAGCTAACCAGCAAACTAAATACAAGTCTGGTTTCCCATCTCGTCTGCTAAAGAAGAAATGGCGTGCCATGCTCGGGTTGATTATCAGGTATGTTACCTGTGAGGCACGTCTATCTCAAACCCAGTTTTATCATATCAGGCTATTGATGATTTTTAGAGGGCATTCTGTGAATATGCGATATTATTTTTTGAGTAGTCTGGAGAAGATGGCCATTACTTATCAGGAAAATGTAGTGGATAAAGAATGCAGACTGTTTCACCACAGGCTTATCAAAATTCTTGTTTCTTACCGGCTGGGGGAGTTGGGTGATTCATGGGAATCCTTCCTTACCTGCAATAATTTTTTGGAAAACAATGAATGGCCCCGTTGGAGGTCCAAAACCAGCTCTAAACGGGTTGAGATGTTGTTAGAAGAACAGGGGTCTCAAAATGATCTTGAAGATGAAGTGCTTGAACCCAGCCAAACCCCAAGTATCGGTCATCCTAACCCCAAGGCTGAGTTAAACCCTATAATACCCTGTGATAGTCCTCTGCCCCAAACGAGTCAACCTGCGACTATTCCACCTCCTCCATGTGATCCTCAACTTTAGCCACAGATCAATCCCTGTCACAAACCAGCAGAACAAGAAGTTAGCAAAATGCTTAGTGATCAAGCCATTCGTCGGACTACTCGCAGCATGGCTGCTGCACTTTTTGCAAAAAGGGAACTAGTTGCAGAAGATGCCTCGGTGGTTAAATTGAGTGATTCCTCTAAGTCACGACCACATCCAGCTCCCATTGGACCCACGATCCTCGACCTTATGTATGTGTCAGCCTCTCAGCATGAAGGTGTAAGTGTTCAAAAATCCAATCCAATGCCTAACGCAGAGCAAGAAGTGAACCGAGAGTTGCGAACAAGGCCAAACATGGAATGGGTGCATCGACCTGTTGAAATACTCGTGGCTCAAGTTATTTCATCTTTAGAAACAAAGCTGAAGGAAGCACAAGTGTCTAATACGTTTTCCATGGAAGAGATCATGGGTTTAAAAGCTGATTTTTCCTCTTTGGTTGATACGTGGAATTCTTTGAAGGAGAAGAAAACCCAGTACAAGGCTTATGGTAGGAATCTTCTCATGAAAAATAAATGATTAATCAAGCAAAACAAGATTGCAAAAACAAGGGTTGTGAGGTTTAAAGCTAAATTGAATGAAGCAAGGAGGGTGGTCCCAGTTCAAGTATCATTTCAGTCATCCCCAAAATCATAATGTTGTTTAAAATGAGGTTCATTTTTTATTTTATGATTTTGTTTGAATGGTCAGGTGACATAAAATCGGATCTATATAGGTCAGCAAATATAACCAATTTGTTATTCCAATATAGGGTTTTTCTTTTTATGAGGACGTCTACAAAATTAAAAGTTCTGCAGACATCCTATTCATTATTATATCTGTATTAATCAATTATTGGTATTTGTTTACAATTCCTAACTGATTTGTTTTATGAAAATCCAGGTGTTATGCAATTTTGGAAATGAAGGTCAATCACGTTACTTCAATTTTGGAGTTCATTTTGTTGAAGTGTACCTGTTCAAAACCCTATACACATGTAGTTGGTTTCTTTCGTTGGCATCATATCCCATGTTTGGCGCCGACGGTTGATGGTGATTAATGGAAATTATCTCATGCCCAGGAATAACGATACTGGAGTGATCCAGAAAGGTCTGAAGATTATCTTATGTGTTATTCCAATCCAGGTGTCACCAGCTGGCATACATTTGAGTTATATCAGAAGCAACATTAAGTGATGTGTTATTATTGTAGGGATCCACGTGGTTCCAAGAAAATAGAACTGATAGGAAGTTAGACGCTCATTTCTTTTTCTATATAAACAATCCCAAAACTTTGATGAAGGGTTTGATTTCTAAGACATTGGGGAGCTTTTATTAAACATCAATACTTTTTTTATTCTGTTTACACAGATTGTCTCATGAACTTCTTCTGATGATTTTCAAATGTGCCAGGATACCGAAACCTTAGCTATGTTTTGGATAATCAATACTGTCTGATTCATCTCTCCTTTTGTTATCTTGTTTGCTTTTCATATATAATTGTCTTTATATCGTATGTGAAATGTTTTCATGAGAAATTCAAATGCTTATGTTATCTGAATCATTAATTGATTTGCTTACTCATTGATGTTGATGAACTTTTTCTATGATGTCAATAGTGGTTGATCAAATTTTGTAATTATCTAGTTTGTAGAGTGATCTTGTTCTAATTGCAAGTTAGTTTAATTATATCTTTCATATTTTCTGAATGACATAATTCTGTTAGTGAGTTTTGGATTTTGGTTTGAAGTTCTCATATATAGATTATTTTATAATAGTTGTGTTCTATCTGTTATAAAATAATTTAAATTCACCTTTATTGTTTAGGATGTTTATCACTAAATGGTAACTAGTGAATATTGTTCTTACTTCATATTTTTTTTAGTCAAATAACAAGTCTTTGCTCTTGGATAAGATAGGAATGTTGACTTTAGATAGATTAGCATAATTTAGTTTATCATAGAATAATACTACCAATCACTAATTTTGGTTTCTTGATAGTCTTCAAGAATTGGAACATAAGTAGTTTTTAGGATTTTTTATAGTTGTTAACAATTAGTTCATTTTTCGAGATTTTCTTACCTTAGGAGACTCTCTATCTTTGAGAGCACAAAACATAGGCAGCATGGCCTTATTTCCTGTGAGAAACAGTTATTCCAAACACATACGAAACTGTGCTAAGTTGAGTGTGTGGACTGTTTTTCCCTAGTTGGCCTAAGACAGTTCTTCTGGCCAATAGGTCCCCACATGTTCATTGGACCATTAAAGGATGAGATAAAAAGTGGAGTCCCCACTTTCCCTAAATCTAGTTAGTGTAGTTGTGTTTCACCAACACCTCCAGTTGTGAGTGACCCAATACTACATGTGAAATGTATAAATAAATCCATCCTCTCCTCATTCATGCATTTGTTCATTTGAGGATATACAATTCGAGAGAGTCGAGCTATGGAATATGCTCTTCTATTTCACTACCTTAGTAATCTGCAAAATTAATATCCGAGTCTTCCTAGCAAAAGATTCAACAATATGTTACAAGGTTTTATAATTTGATGAGATATTCACCAAATTTTTACAATATTTTAT
Organism: Larix kaempferi; assembly: GCA_027924585.1. NCBI lineage: Eukaryota > Viridiplantae > Streptophyta > Pinopsida > Pinales > Pinaceae > Larix > Larix kaempferi. The sequence continues at coordinate 47,917,985 of BSBM01000372.1, read as the reverse complement.
AATTCAATTAAATATTCACCAAGATTTTACAACATCTTATAATTTAGTAAAAGATACACCAATATTTTACAATATTCTATAATAGAATTAAAGATTAGCCAATAAATTTGACAAGAAAAAAAAACTCGTCGGTCAAATCTGAGAAAATAAATCTGCGTTTTTCATGTTTTCCATCTTTGGGCGAATAAAAGTGATATTTTTGTTTGGAAATTTACTTTTTACTAAAAAGAAAACTTTTAGAGAATTATGTTACCTTGCTATCCATATTTTTTTCAATTTTTTATATTGAGATTTGATATGTCAATTCGGCAAATGTTTGACAGTGTATTCTTATAAGATAAAAGCACTACAAAATAGCCACGTTTTGTCGTACACGTACAATCATTGTTAAACTTGTTTTTTGCAAAAAAAAAATATGCTACGACAATCTACACACAATATACTATTGCATGACTATATGTTTGTAACAAATGGATCTATATACTAATTATTATATTTATTTGAATTCGATCAATGGAGAAACCTTGTCGATTTTCAACATATTTTTTGTTGCAAAACTTTTCTCTCAATTGAATATAAAACTAAAAATTCTATAAATACCCTTTTGAAGTAGACACACCAATTAACTGCACCATAGTTTTCTCAATTTTTTTCGTGGTGTATTTTTAAAGCTATGGATTTTTCATTTCACCGCATTTTGAAAGAGATGAAACCAAAATCGACACCTATTAAGAAAACAAATAATTACAAATATCAGATCTTACCTATACACAACAAAATCTATATATTTGGAAAGTAGATTCAATAACGAAATTAATGGTATCAAGTCCGATAGTCACTTCGTAGTGTAAGAGATCCCTTTTACCTTTCGAAAATGGAGAAACCTGAAAACTGTGAGGAAAAATCAGATTTTAAGGTTTCAGAGGTTATTCGACCGAATAGTCATTCAGCCGAATAATCATACGAACAAATAATTATTCGTCCGAATAATTTTTTTCCGTAACGGCGACATCAATTAGAGCAAAGGTTATTTGGCCGAATAACCAAACGTAAAAAAAAACTCGTCGACCGTACAAAAAAAAAAAAAAAAAACACAACAACAACAACAACGTTCTTGTCTAAACTTATATAAATAAAACTGAATACTTTAATTAATTTCGCACATTTTAATTTCGCATACTTCTGGTCAGAATATTTTTGAAGAGATTTTCTAAGGATTTTTTTTTTGCAAAGGGGTTTATTTTTATAACGTATTTTTTTTCTTACTTCTTTCTAAGGAATACATTGAAAGAATGTTTTTCTAAGGCATTTCTGAAAAATAAGTTTTTATTCCAAGATTTTTGCACTTCTTATTTCTTTGCAATGGGGTTTTTTTCCAAGGATTTTCTAAGGAGCTTTTTTTGCAAAGGGAGTTTTTTTTATGAGGTATTTTTTTTCTTACTTCTTTCTAAGGAATACATTGATAATGTTTTTCTAAGGAATTTTCAAAATGAGTTTTTATTCCAAACTTTTTGCACTTCTTATTTCTTTCCAATGGATTTTTTTTTCCAAAATGGTGATTTTAAAGAGTTTTTATTTCAAGTTATTTTTTCAAAGGAGTTGTATTTTTCCTTTTTATTTATTTGAAAATGAGTTTTTTTTTAACTTTTTTTTTTTTTTTTTTCTAGGTATTTTTGCAAAAGATGTTTTTTTTACAAAGTATTTTACAAGTGATTTTTTTAGAAAATGTTTCTTTCCAAAGCGTGCATTTACAGAGTTTTTATTCCAAGGAATTTTTGCAAATAAGATTTTATTTCAAGTTATTTTTACAAAGGAGATGTGTTTTTCATTCTTATTTCTTTGAAAATAGGTTTTTTCAAAGTCTCACAAGTTATTTTTGCAAAAAAATTATTTCGTTGCAAGGGTTTTTACAAAGAATTCTTTTTCCCAGGTATTTTTTCAAAGAAGTTTTTTTTTCCAATGGTTTTATAAAGAATATTTATTTAGAAAGTGTTTTTATTATTTTCCAATGGGTTTTTTCAAAGGTGATTTATTGTCAAAGAGTTCTTATTTCATTCAAAGAAAGTTCTTTTCAAAGGAAATTTGTTTCCAAGGACTTTTTCTTCAAAAGACTCTTACAAGATTTTGATAAAGTGAAATAAATTCAGTTCATGTGTTTATAAATTTCGTAACTGTTTTTAAATCTTCATTTTGTTTTTTTACTATAAAATTATGATTCTTTAATTTATCATTTATAGATCAAACAATCATGGTAAGTAAGAGAAACCGTCAAAGAAAATATGATCATAAACGTGCTAATGATGATGATAATAGAAAAAAAAACTTAAATATCATGCCAACAAAGCAAGCCTTGTAGAAATGCAAGCAACGATTATTGAAGATACAAATACAGTTTTACATGATAATGTTGATGAAATGGAAATTGAAAATAGAGTACAAGAAGAACAAATTGAAGTTGAAGAAACCATTGTTGAAGATGTAAATAGTGATTTACATACTAATGTTGATGAAGTCAATATTGAAGATCAAGTTCAAGAACCACAAATTTGACCAGGTATGTATATATTATGTATTTTCCAAATTTATTTTTTATAATGAATTGTATTTTTGGATACATGTTTTAAATTAAATTTAACTTGATGTATAGGTACTTTCACCATTGATGATGAAACGTTAGAAAATGTCGATTGCAACAAATATAGAAAAAAAATACCCATACATGCTGCACGATATCAGGCTCAAGAAATTTATGATGATGTTTTGAAGAATTATTCAGCAATAGGACAAGCACAAATTTTGAGATGTTTATTAGTGACCAAGAAGTTAGAAGATGCTACGTCATTATTGGGTATTCACAAGGCGACCAAAGAGTCGAAATTAAAACATAATGTGATAGAAAAAATAGGTGATGCAATAAAAAAGTTTGGAAAATCTAGGAAGAAAGACATCAGTGTTGCACGAAGAGCAATTCATACAACAATTATTTCGACTAGTACTAAACAAAAACGTTTGATAACACAATTAGCAAAAGCAGTTGGAACCTCAAGAAAGACATTATACAAACATAGCAAATTCAGAATGCAAATATATGAAAATGATGAACTTGCTTGCTGGGAAATTATTTATAGACAGCCTTACAAAGATAGAATGGGAGAAGGTGTTAAAGATATTGTACGGGAATATTGGTTGACACATGCTCGATTTTCACCAAATTCAAGAGATGTAATACGACAAAGAGTTTGACGAGGAGTATATGTAAGCAGTCCAAAACATATAATGGATATGATACAAGTACAATTGTACAATAAATTCAAGGAAGATCATTGTAGAATTAATGTGTCAATCGCTACATTTGTGCAACTAAAACCATTGTATGTTAGACCTATTACTATCCATGACACATGTTGTTGTCGTTATCATGTGCAATTTCAATTATATTATGACACATTTCTTGAATTTATTAAAATGTTTTGGACAAATTCACCACCTCTGCCCACAATACGTGAATTCATATCTCAAACCCTATATGAGAGAAATGATGATGAAGTATTTTATAATCAGAAATGTGTCAATGGAAAACATTGTAATCGTTGTGGAAAGTTGGTTTTATTCCACAATAAATATCCGATCGATACTGATCACTCGCTGTCAAATGTCACAGTTGATTGGATAAGATATGAATACATTACAAGTACTAGTGATGCACACTCCAAAAGGATTGATTTGCGAGAAGATAAAATAGGTGTGACAGATTTTCTCAAGAAATTTGAAAGTGAAATTTATAAATACACCAAGCATTCACATAGAGCACGATGGCAAGACCTTCAATTCAAACTGTCTCGTGAAATTTTTCCACCAAGAACAATTTTGTCAGTGGTTGATTTTGTAGAAAATTACACATTTGCTGCACAAAAAGAGATATAGAGTGAATACTATCATTCTGACCAAGTTTCGATATTTGTCCATGTTTTATATAGACATTCTCAACAGGATGTTGATGGAATTGAAAGCACGTGTGACAATCGAGATGTGATTAAAGAATATCACTTTTATATCAGCGACGATCGTACACACGATACACATTTTGTTCAACATTGTATTGAAAGTATTTTCTACAATTCACTAAAGGGACGTAACATTAAATTCAATGAGCATTGGATATGGTCGGATGGATGTGTCGGAAAATTTAAATCTTCGCGATCATTTTATTGGTTATGTCGAATTCATAAAGCATTGAACATTAAACATCACTGGAATTTCTTTGAAACTGGTCATGGAAAAGGTGAACATGATAGTGCAGGAGCATGTGTAAAAAGAGCACTTCGAAGATGGAAAATGAACCATAGTTTTGCATGATTCCATTCAGCTGCAAAGGTTGTCCAATGGTGTAAATTACATCTAAACCATGATTATAATCAACAATCAAAATATGTGCGCAGGTATGTACACACAAATGTTTTAATGTATATTTTATTGTCAATTTAAGAAAAGGTATGTACCTAACATAAAAATTTGTCATTTCTGTACTAGGTTTTTTTGGCTTGTTGGGGTCCAAGATATAAATAGATCAATACCATACGACGCTAGCACCATACATGGGACTAGATATTTTCACTCTATTCAAACAAAAGCCTTCCAAAACATTTATGCATTTGACAGTCGAAGGAAATCATGCTTTTGTCATATTTGCACTGAAAATATTGAATCTAGAGAAGTTTATGATAACATAATGAACAACTACGTAAAACATTGGAAACACACAGAGATTAATCCTAAAGGAAAAATGCCACTAGCAAGCATAGAAGAATTAGAATCAGAAGAAATAGCAATATCATCTGATGGCGATAGAATTTCAGATCTTGTTAGAGAAGGTAATGATCAAATACCACTGTTTTGTTGATTGTTCATTCTTGTCCATCACCTTATACACATGTATATTAGTCAATTTAATTGAATTAAAAATCCTAACGTCAATTGTAATTTGCACAGGAGATATTTGTGCTGTGATTACACCTGTAGACAACAACGACAATGTGAAGTATTATTTGATGCGATACACTGAAGGAAAAATGAAGTTATAGGAAGACTACAATAACAACGGATATACATACGAGACAGGATCCATCATTTTAAAGGGCTATTTTTTTCAGCAGACCCATATGACTCAAAATTATGTCTACTTTCAGGATTATGAACGTGATGTTATATGTTGTCAATATATTCATTTAGTATGTGCATCTTGAATAAAATTGGTTCAAGTTCCATAAAAAAAAATAAAAAAAAAATAAAAAATGGAAACTGTCCAAATATGACCATGAACGGATAATTGAGGATGACATTCCATTGCGATGTTTTTAACTATATAAAAATCTAACAGATCAATGGTTTTGTCCATGTCATTACCAAATTTTGTGTACAATATATTTTTTTCTTTCTATGTCTATGATCTTGAAAGGAACTGGAATATAAGAGTTTAAATGACCGTATTCTAGTATGCTGAAATTTGAATTCAAAAATTATTTGGTAATGAAACCCTCAATGTGTAAAATATTTGTCTTAATTCTGTATAAAATACTTTATTTGGGTCTCCATATGTCTATTAGACCACTTAAGGGAAGAGATAATAGATCTGTGGCTATCGCCACTCTCTGCCCCAAATCTTTAATTTAAGATATCACTTGTGTAAGTTCACATAACTGAAATCATGGCAAATGGAGAAAACGATCATTTGAATTTTAATCACAAGAAAAGATTCCAGGATTATGAAGCTTATGCTAAATTAGAGGAATGATTATTTACAACAAATCGATGAAAATTCATCAAATTGTTGTCTAAAATCATTGCTCTAATTTAGCACAAGCTTCACAATCCTGTAATATTTGCTTATGATTAAAAAAAAAATCGTTATCCCCATTTGCCATGATTTCAGCCGCATCAAATGTACCTAGACATTGAAAATAAGAATTATTAATTAAAAATTCATATCAAAATTTGAACTTAATATTCATTTTTTAACTTCCTAACATTCATATTTCATTCAAAACTTCCTAACAAATTCCTGACCTTTGATCTTAACATTCATTTTTAAACTTCCTAACATTCATATTTCTATCAAAACTTCCTGACATTCATAAACTTCCTAACATTCAAAGATAATAATCATGTCTTTAACATTCAATCTTAACATTCATTCATTCATTGCATAGGTATCATAAATTCCTTAGCATTCATTCTTACTATCACATTCATTCTTAACATTCCTATCAAAATTTAAACCTAACATTCATATTTCAATCAAAGCTTCCTAACATTCTTAAAATTTGAACTTAACATGTTCATTTTTAAGCTTCCTAGTTTATCCATATTTCTATCAAAACTTTCAATATTCCTAAACTTCCTAACATTCAAAGATAATATTCATGTTCTTAACATTCATTTTTAAACTTCCCAGTTCATCCATATTTCCATCAAAACTTCCTAACATTCTTAAAATTTGAAGTTAACATGTTCACTTTTAAGCTTCCTAGTTCATCCATATTTATATTAAAACTTCTAACATTCCTAAATTTCCTAACATTCAAAGATAACATTCACGTTCTTAACATTCATTTTTAAACTTCCTAGTTCATCTATATTTCCATCAAAACTTCTAACATTCCTAAACTTCTTAACATTCAAAGATAACAATCATGTTCTTAACATTTAATCTTAACATTCATTCATATTTCAATCAAAACTTCCTAATATTTATGAAATTTAAACCAATGTTCATCCATTTTTAAATTTCTTTTAACATTTCTAAACTTCATAATATTCAAAAATATCATGTTCTTAACATTCTTGATATTAACATTCATTTATTCTTAAAATCCATATAAAAACCTAACATTCATTCATTCATTGCACCATGTAACATTCATTCTTAACATATTTAAGTAGTTACATACATATATCAAAATTTGAACATAACATTCATTTTTCGGCTTCCTAACATTCATATTTCAATCACAACTTCCTAACATTCCGAAACTTTAAACCTGACATTCATTTTTCTATCAAAACTTCCTAACATTCAAAGATAAATCATTCTTAACATTCAATCTTAACATTCATTCATTCTTAAAATTCCTATAAAAACCTAACAGTCATTCATTCCACACCTAGATTTATTCTTACATATTCATTCATTCATTTAAACATGCAAATACATATTCTAAACCTTTAAATCATACCAAATATGCTAAATAAACAAAAACAAGTTGATCATTTAAAGCAAACACAAAATATGTAAGTTCAAAGGACATGTATATAATCCTCAAAAAAATGTTCATGAACATGTGAGTTCAATGTACATGTGATGCACCTGCAACAATTAATTAACAAGAATATGCGAAATAGCAGAAATGACAGAACTCAGAATCACTTTTATATTGATCACAGGCCACTTCGAGGGGGAAACCTCCTTTGAGAAAGCTCAATACAATTAACTTCATGGTGCCTTCATAGGTCTCAACGCACACTTGTATACTAATTCTAGGTGCCAATACTATGGGTCGAAACCATGGGCTATTACAAACTATGGATCAACAATACTACGGGCGACTTACAAAGCATATGCGCCAACAACAATAACATAAACTATCGATCAACAAATACTACGGGACGACTTACAAAGCATATGCGTCCAACAACAACATACAAACAAGGTAAAGACATGGGTTCCTAACATCCCCTCCCCCTTAAAAAAAAGCTTTGTCTTCAAAGCTTTAGATGTGGAAATTGTTGTTGAATCTGAAGGAGTGGTTCCCATGTAGCATCCTCTGGTTGCATGCCGTGCCATTGAATTAAGACCTCTGTGATAGAGCGAGAGCGAAGCTGACGCGTGTGCTGATTGAGGATGGCCTCTTGCTCCAAAAGGATGGATCCTTCATTATCCAGTTCGGGTAAAATCGTTTGTCCACTGATGTTGGTGCCAAGAACTTTCTTCAGACAAGAGACATGAAAAACTGGATGAATGCAGGAAGAAGGAGGAAGTTCCAATTTATAAGCAACGGACCCAATCTTCTGAAGAATCCGATATGGCCCATAGAACTTTGGAGCGAGCTTATGACGCCCTTTGAGTTTCAAGGATGATTGTTTGTATGGCTGGAGAAGAAGAAAAACCATATCGTCGACTTGAAAAGTGCGCTCAGAACGGTGCTGATCAGCTTGTTGCTTCATGCAATTTCTTGCCATGTGAAGATTGTCCCGCAAAATGTGAAGAATATGATAGCAGTTTCGAAGGACCATGTCAACTTCCTGAACTAGTGAACTGGTGGGGGTGTATGGAAGAAGAGCTGGAGGTGCCTGACCATAGACTGCTTCATATGGGGTCGTTTTAGAGGCAGTGTGGTAAGAGGTATTGTACCACCATTCAACGAGAGGGAGCCATTTTTCCCACTGATGTTGTTGTTCTGAGGTGAAGCAACGAAGATAAGTTTCCAAGCATTTATTGACAATTTCAGTCTGACCATCTGTTTGTGGGTGATACCCTGAACTCATCTTCAGTTTGGTGCCAGTGTGGCGAAATAGTTCTGTCCAAAAATGACTGGTGAAAGTCGCATCACGATCCGAGACAATGGAAGAAGGGATTCCATGAAGACGAAAGATTTGGTCCAGAAAAATTTGAGCGACGGAGGAGGCTGTATAGGGGTGGCTGAGAGCACAAAAATGACTATATTTGGAGAGGTGATCAACCACAATGAGAGTCACTGTCTTCCCGCCAGATTTAGGAAGACCTTCAATTAAATCCATAGAAATATCTATCCAAATCCGTGTAGGTATGGGAAAGGGTTCAAGCAATCTTGGAAGGAGTGTTGTTTCACCCTTATTGCACTGACAGGTATCACATTCGGCCACCATCTGTTGAATTATCCGTTTCATGCCCTGCCAAAAGAAGTTACGCCATGCGCATTCATAGGTTTTGAGGAACCCAGAGTGCCCTGCAGATGGAGAAGCATGGAGTTCATAGAAGACATCCTGTTGAAGATCTGTGCTCTGGGGAAGCACCAGACGACCCTTGTATCGCAGAGAAGCACCATCCCAAGAGTAATTTGGTACAGCAGAAGGGTTGTTGGTCAAGCATTGGATGATTTGAGATAAGGATGAGTCATTGACATAACCCTATTGAACAGATTGCAACCAATTTGGAACAGGCATAGAAATAGATGAAAGAGAACCTTGGGCATCAAAAGCGCGAGAAAGAGCATCTGCCACAATATTGTCTTTACCCTTCTTGTAAGTGATCTCATAGTCATAGCCCATGAGTTTGCTAACCCATTTATGTTGTGCTGGGGAGGAGACACGCTGGTCCAAGAAATATTTCAGACTCTGGTGATCAGTCTTGATGCAGAAATGATTCCCTAATAGGTATGGGCGCCACTTCTGTACTGCATGCAAAATAGCCATCATTTCCTTCTCATAGGTAGAGGCAGCTAGATTCTTACCTGAAAGGGCTTTGCTGGTGAACGCAATGGGGTGTTCATCTTGAAGGAGAACAGCACCAAGTCCATTGCCACAAGCATCACTCTCAATAGTGAAGGGATTGGAAAAATCGGGCATAGCTAGCATAGGTGTAGTACACATAGCTTGTTTTAGTTTGTCAAATGCACACTGAGCAGCAGGTGTCCATGTGAAGGCATCCTTTTTCAATAGAGCAGTTAATGGAGCTGCAATCTTCCCATAATCCTTGACAAACTTGCAGTAGTAGCCAGTCAACCCAAAAAAACCACGAAGGCTCTTGAGTGTCTGAGGATGCGGCCAATTGTTCATGGCATTGATTTTGGCAGGATCCACGCGAACCCCTTGTGCTGAGATAATGTGCCCGAGATACTCAACTTCCTTCTGTCCAAAAACACATTTAGATTGCTTGGCATGGAGATGATGGTTAGAGAAAAGTTGCATGACAAGATCCAAATGCTGGAGATGTTCATCCCATGTTTTACTTTAGATGAGGATATCATCAAAGAATACCAGAATGAATTTCCACAAGTAGGGTCGAAATATTTTATTCATTAAGGCATGGAATGTGGAAGGAGCATTAGTGAGGCCAAAAGGCATGACCAAAAACTCATAATGGCCATCATGTGTGTGGAAAGTTGTTTTAGGGATATCATCCTCATGAACCCGAATTTGATGATACCCAGAACGAAGATCCAACCTGGAGAAAAAGTGAGCCCCATGAAGCTCATCAAGAAGCTCATCAACAACAGGAATTGGAAACTTATCCTTGATGGTGAGGTGATTAAGTGCTCGGAAGTCAATGCAGAGGCGCCATGACCCGTCTTTTTTGTGGACAAGAATAACTGGAGAAGAAAAGGAACTAGTGCTTGGGCGAATAATACCTTGCTTCAATAAGTCCCGAACGAGCATTTCAATCTTCGTTTTTTGGTGAAAAGGGTAGCGATAGGGCCTGATGTTGGGAGGAACGCTGCCAGGAAGGAGCAGAATACGATGGTCTTCTGGCCTTGAAGGTGGCAATCCCACTCGTTCAGCAAAGATACCTGTATATCGATCCAGAATTTGTTGTAGATCCAAAGGAGTAGTGGAGACTGCTGATGGTTGCATCTGGATGGAATGGATCTGAGCGATGACACCATGTGAATTCTTCTTGAGGAGTTTTTCCATGCGATGTGAACTGATGATGCTGAGAGAACCTGGTTGTAGTCCTGTCAATGTGTGTTTGTGTCCATTGAGGGAAAACTGCATCCAAAGTTCAACAAAATCCCGAAAGATAGGGCCAAATGTGCATAGACATTGAGCGCCCAAAACCACATCACATCCGCCTAAGGGCAAGGAAAACATGTCAAAGCGCAACGTATAATATCCCATAGAGATACGCACATTTCGACACTTCCCTTTGCAAGGTAAGGTTCCCCCATTGGCAACCATGACTTCAAAGTTGGAGCAAGGATGGATAAAACAATCAACTTGTTTGGCGATCTGAGGGTTAACGAAATTATGAGTGCTACCAAAATCAATGAGTATTGTAAGAGGAAGCTTCTTGAAGTAACCCCTGACCTGCATTATTTGGGGGGTGGTGATTCCAGCTAAAGCATGGAGAGATATCTCTGGCTGGTCATCCTAAGACGGAGGGTCAATAAGCAGTTCCTGAATGTCGACCGAAGCATCCAGTGTTTCTGGATCTTCGTCACCAATTTCAGAGGCAGGCGGAGACTCCACATCCAAGAGATAGAGCTTTTGCTGAACACGTCTATGTCCCCGAGTGAATTTCTCATCACAATTATAGCAAAGACCCTTTTCTCTGCGTGCTTGCATCTCTGTTTCAGACAAACACTTGATAGGAGTCGATCGAGGAGCCTGCGGTATAGGTGGTTGTTGAGAACCCATATTTCGGTAGGGAACAAAAGTGGGCTTGGAGCATTGTTGGGCTGCAATCTTGTCTTCTTCCAACTTAGCCAACCCTAGTGCTTCCATCATTGTGCTGGGACAAAACATTTTGACCTCAGAGCAGATGGCATCCTTTAGACCACTGATAAAACAACTCCGGTAAAAGTCATCAGACAATCATTCGGTGTGGTTGGCAAGATTCTCAAATTCGGTTTGATACTCTCTCACAGTGCCATTTTGGCGAAGTTTAGTGAGGGCTCCTGTGAATTCATCAAAAGAACTAGGACCAAATCGTTGCAAAAGGAGCTAGAAAAAGTCTGGCCATTTGGGCTCTGGATGAGCCTTGATGTACCAACGGTACCATTGAAGAGATTCCTATTCCAAATGAAATGATGCCAACGGAACTTTGTTGATATCAAAAGTATTATGCAGACTGAAATACTGTTCTGCAAGATAGATCCATCCAGTTGGATCGGTACCATTGAAGTGAGGAAAATCAAGCTTCGGACCACGAAAATTTTAGGAAGAAGAGAACCCATTGTCTGTTGAAGACTCGGACTGTCGTTTGTTGTTCATAGCTGAATGTTCAAGATGGAGACCGAGAAATTTTTCATCCAGATCCTGGAGTTTGGCTTGGATGGCTGCAAGTGCGTCCTCCATGGTTTTTGCTCCTGCACAGGTGACAACCATAACCAGGATATATATATATTTTTTTTTCGGTTGACTCGGTAGGAAAACAAAAATAGAAACTACTTCAGTAAGGGAAAATCTGGACTTGGGAAAAAATCAGAAGGGTAATTGGGGTTTGACTAGGTTTTGGACACTGTTGGATAGATAGGGAAGCAAAAATGAGGATTTCAGAAGCGGGGTGAAAGAATGGAAAAATTTGGCAGAGGGGAACAAAGAAGCAGAATTCAGAAAGGAACTCTGTGGTAAAATTTGAAGGTGATTGGGTGAAATCTGAGGAAGTTATGGCAAACCCTAAAAATAGAAAAATGTGGGATTTCAGGATTTGGGAAGGGGAATTGGGGATAGGGTCCTCAGGACTGAAATATGCAGAATGGGATGATAGGGGTTCCTCAAAAATTTCAAGGGAAACCGAGTGAAAATAAGGAAGATATGGAGAAAAAACTGAATTTTATACTCTCTTTGTTTTTTCCAGACTGGAGCGGCTACGGCTCGAAAGGGATCTGGAACTACGCCGAATGGATTGAAAATGGTTGAATCTGGAATGGCTTGCAAAATGGATCAGAAACGGCGCAGCAGTGATCGACAATAGTTCAGCTGAAAGTAGATATGGACCCCAGGTATGTGCGGCTTCCTAACAATTCAGGGGTTTTACTCGGCCACCAATGCTGTCTGACGGCTTGCGTATTGGGGCAGTACCCCTCACTCCATGGCTCATGTAAAACTGATAACCGCTTTGTCACCAACGATAGCTCTTGGTTTACCTCACAGGTGGGAACTAGTCTATCAGGTAGGGGTCGTTGCCCTTTTCGCTGGTAGGTCCTCTTAATGGGCCAGCTACTTCGGGGTTCCTGTGGTACTCCTCACAATGAGTTTTACGGATTATGCCCAAGTACTTCCCACAATTAAGCGGATAGGGATTATTCCCAAATCCGAACCTGCAACAGATGCGAAAAAACAATTTGGTAGAAATTTCACCCAGCGAGCCCAAGAAAGTACTCTGATACCAGATGTGATGCACCTGCAACAATTAATTAACAAGAATATGCGAAATAGCAGAAATGACAGAACTTAGAATCACTTTTATATTGATCATAGGCCACTTCTAGGGGGCAACCTCCTTTGAGCAAGCTCAATACAATTAACTTCACGGTGCCTTCATAGGTCTCAACGCACACTTATATACTAATTTTAGGCGCCAATACTATGGGTCGAAACCATGGGCCGTTACAAACTATGGATCAACAATACTACGGGCGACTTACAAAGCATATGCGCCAACAACAATAACATAAACTATTGATCAACAAATACTACGGGACGACTTACAAAGAATATGCGTCCAACAACAACATACTAACAAGGTAAAGACATGGGTTCCTAACAGTACATATATGTATCTAGTCCAAAAATAAATCTCATTGACATGTCCAAAACAAATCTTTGCAATCTATGCATATCAACAAACAAAAAATGTCCACCATGCTATAAAAGGAAAATGTCCACCATGTTATACTCCACTAAGGCCTCCCCCTAGACTCAACCCACCCTGCAACATGTATAAAATAAGATTATGAATATCATTTAAATTATTTAAACTAAATTCAAAAAATTAAAATATTAAACTTATATATCAAAAAACAATTCAATTATTAACAAAATTACATCAAATTCCTCAAATACTTGTCCTCCACCATCCTCCAAATGAGTTTCCCCTGTGCCTCCAAAAGATTTAAGAGACCCAAACTGCAACATATATAAAATCAATTTATGAATCTCATAAATTACTTGAACAAATTTTAACTAAATCCATAAAAATTAAAATATTAAACGTATATCAAAGATTAATTCAAGTGTGAACAAAATTACCTCCGCGCCAATATCTGCTGCATGAAACAGAGAACCTATCTCTCCCCCCTAAAATTTAAATTGTGTTAATAAATAAAACATAATGCAAACCAAAAAAAATTGTGTGCCAATTAACTTAAAACTAAAACAAAAAGATTAAAAACATTATCTCACAATAGATGCTAAATCATTTATAAAGTTCGTATCTAAAGAAACTTGCATGGATAAGTCAAATTAACAATAAGATGCATAGTTAAATTAAAATTCAAATATATATATATATATATATATATATATATCAAGTTCAAACATAATTATAAATATATAAATAATAAATATACCTCTCGAATATGCTCTTCGCTAGTGGAAACATGGAAAGAATGTTCACTCATCATTCTTGAAAACTGCAACCAATAAACATTTACATAATGTACCTATTACTTTACATCAAAAAACATAATTTATCATTCATATAATGTAACAAAAAATTCAATTCAAAATGAATAAAAGATTAAATTAAGATCAAGTCATATCATAATCAACAAACCTCTCCCAAACTTGATGTGTCATTGGATATAACATTTGCCGCTAGGTCGCAACAAACCTTGGCATACGCCCTGAGATATTCAATGCTCATTCCATCTATCTCATCATTAGTTTTGTAAACAAACTTTTGACGAACAACAGAACGAGCCCTTTCTCAAACCAATCCCACATCTACTCCAACTAATGCTGACGATAAACCATCGCCAACAAAATTCCTTACAGTTGTCCCAAGTTGAGATGTGGGCTCTATCTATGATCTTAATGCCACCAACCTAGGTGGGCGAGATATCTGGGGTGGAGGTCGAAGAGTTATAGGGTCTCTAAGAGCACCTTTTCGATTATATATTTGACCCTTTCCAACTCCACAAAATTCTGAATGAACATCCGTATAGTCTGGCTTCATATTTAAGAAAAACTTGGCATAAAAAAATCGAGCAAAATATTGAGAAACCTGATTGTTCCATCGAAACCGACCATAGGCTGCGAGAAACAGATCATAGAGTAGATGTGCAAGATCATAATGCTTGAAATATTACACTTTCAACATTTCTCTCTTTAGACCTTCTTTGAAGTTAAACATTGATTTAGCATGTTCTTTCATCACTCTCTCCTTCACAACAGCCCACTTGTCTGGACCCGTCACTTGTTCCCTTCGTCTTCGCATCAAATCAACAAAACCATTTGTAGTTGGTCTGAGATTCTCATATGCCTGAATGAATTTTTGCAGTGATCCCAAAACAATCTCCAAACTTTGTTTACTCTATGGAGGGAGATCCATAGTAGAAAAATCATTTTCCAACTTGCCGTAGTGGGATCTATCTTTCAAGAGTCATTTGATGATCACCACTTTCCCATGGAAGCTCCTGAGGTAGATCAAATGGATATGTTGTAATGGGCGTACAACCCTCAGTTAATTCAACATATTGCATCCTGGATTGACCATCATCACCTTGTGTAGAATTATGAGCCTCTTGAGAACCTTGCTCTGCACTGTCATCTATCTCCCTTGCTTGCGCTGCCTCCCTCTCTATAGAATTACAAGCATCTTCTGAACCATGCTCTGCTTCAAATAAAAACAAAGTTTTGTTTAAACACAAGTACAATTTTTGCATACACAAAAAAACAATTTGTATGTACACATTAAAAGATCAATATATTCATATACCAACAGAGGATTGAGATCAGCGTTCTCCCACAGAAGATATAGGGGAATCATTTGTACCCCTTTCGCCTCGTCGATGATCAAGTGAATGTGAACTTTACAATAAACTAGAATCTCGAGGGGAAGTTGACAACCTCCGATTATCACTTGTAACACCAACCCCAGAAGACTGTGAAGACCTCCTACGCTTTCACCTCAAAGACTCCTCTTTTTCCATTTGATATAATGTCTACACTTGCACAAATATCAACTGATTACATATTCAAATTCTACATGTTAATTCTACAAATTCTAAAACCTAGCTGCTAAAGAGACTAAGTTATTTAATAATGACCTAGATTTACGTAATATCATCTAATATTTCTTAAAAAGAGTATAGATAATATTTTTGGATGTGTGAAGAATTAATGTAGCAATCTTCTAAGTGTTTTTTATGTTTAAAATGAATGGAACCAATATAGTTAAATACTAAGTGAAGGGTTCATTTCTTTATGTCAAAGAATGAGTTCATGAACCTGTTAAGTTTTAATTTAAATCTTAAATTAATAACTTAATTGATATTTTAATACTTTAAACATAAATTATATCTACAAATATTTTCATTATTCCATAGAATCATAAAAAATTGATAATTCATGGTATTATGTTTCGAGTTTGCCATGTTTCCCAAATTTGCCATGTTCCACGACGATCTTGAGTTTCAACCTGATAACGGTGACAATTCTTGGTATTATGTTCCCCGAGTTTGCCATGTTGCAACCAAAGAAAAACATAATACCAAGAATGGCCACCTTTACAAGGCTAAAACTCAAGACCATTGTGGCATAATATCATCTAATAGTTTTTAAAATGACTATGACTATTATTGTTGGGATGTATAAGGAATTACTGTACCAATCTTCTAAGTGTTTTTGATGTTTAAAATATATAGAGCAAATATAGTTAAATACTAAGTTTAGTGTTACATCTAGATAGTATTTCTAGAAATTCTAAAACCTGGTTGCTAAAGAAACTAAGTTAAATGTAATAAAGACCTAAATATACCTAATATCATCTAGTAATTCTTAAAATGACTATAACTAATAAGGAATTAATGTGTCAATCTTCTAAGTATGTATGGTATTATTTTTCACAAGTTTATATATGTTTCAGAAATTTGCCATGTTGCAAAATGGTATTCAGTTTCGTACATAATAGAATTGACTTTTGTTCTTTCATAGTACATCTAAATTAAAGTTTATTCATGTCTATAGTTTAGTTGTACCTAAAGTAAATTTTAAAGTTTTGTTGTATCCAAAGTAGAGTTTAATCGTGTCTAAAGTTTTGTTATATCTATAGCTATGCATTAACACAGTTTGTAATAAAACTAATATATTGATCTATGAACTCTGTCAATGTAGACAAAGTTCATAAACTCTGTCCATGTCCATGTTGACAGAGTTCAGCCAATAAGACAAGCCTATATATAAAATGGATATATCATTTGCAAATACAATTATAGTCCTACTTTTATTTTCTTTTCTAAACACATAAGCAAAATCAATATATTAACAAAATTAACTAACTAAAGACTGCACATATTTCTCTTTTTACATTTAAATTTATATCATTTTCAACATACGATTTGGCTAGAGTTCTTGAACTCTGCCCAATTGGACAGAGTTCATGAACTCTGTCCAATTGGGTAGAGTTCATTTACAGGGACAAATTCAAAACTTTTTAAATTAATACTTAATTCTTAAATTACAAAAAATGAATTTCGACTTACCTGTTTAGACCCAGCTAAAACGAAAGCAGGCGAATTTATATCAGGTCAAACAGAACCCAACTGAAATTGGATATAGCCGAAACAAAACGAGCCAAACAACCAAGAAAAAAAGCACCTGCAATAACAATTAAAAATTAATATAAGAAATTTATAAAAATAAATAAAAACATAAATAAGCAAAAAAACTTACCTTTGTAGACAACCTCGCGTCGAAAAGTCCACAGTGACAGCACCCCACTGTTATGCAAACATCCCCCGACCGTAGGAGAACACTCTAATTCCAAAGCTCCACCAATAGAAGTCCAGCCGCATGCTAAACCTACAGACGTCCAGACGCAGACTCCACCAACAAGCGTCCAGACGTCCAAACGGGCTTACGAACCAACGACAGAGGAAGAGAGTGGCGGACGAGCGGATGGGGAAGGCAGAAGGTGGCAGACAAGTTGGTGGGAGAGGAAGAAGGTGGCGTCCAAACACTCCAATAACAAACTTCGAAACATCCAACTGAGCAACGACAAACCGACGAGCCAAACGTGACGCCCAGGGTGGCAAATAAGTGACACGTAGAGGGCGGGGAAGCAGGTGGTAGAGTTCAACTATAGCCAGCTAGATGGATGAGTGGGTGGACGGGACAAAGATGAGATGGGTGGCGCGGAGGCGGGGCTAGCAACAGCTCTGGAAGGGGTCCACGAAATCCTGCAGAAAGTGACAGACAATGGTCGCGGCTGAGCTTTTATGCAGAATAATTATTCAGCTGAACAATTATTCGGTCGAATAGTTATTCGGCCGAATAATTGTTCGGCCAAATAATTGGACAACGCCGTGCATTTTCTCTGTCCGGCTAAAACCTCGCACACACATCGAGGCCACTGTTAGGTCTAACGGTGGCCCATTAATTGTTATCCGGCTTAATAAAGTATAAGTTATTCGGTCGAATAACTTAATTTATTCAGCCGAATAATTTAAATTTATTCGGCCGAATAACTTCCGCTATGGCTCTTCGGCGCCCAATTCTAACCAAAGTGTAACCCACCTTTGCGTTTCCACCCTTATATTATTGATAAAATAGCCTTCAAATTTTCCTATATATTAAGGAGATACTCCCATTTATTATACATGTTAGAAGATTATTACACCTAGGTACACTAATCATTTATCAAATGATGGTTAATTAGTGCCAAACAATTTAATAATTGCATCCCTAAGTTGGTTAGTGGGTAAATGGTCATTTAGCTTGAACCAGTTGGCAATGTGGACAAAATTGAGCATTGTACCGAGTCAAACTAGCTGTTGGGTGCGCCCTCCCAGTCATTTATTGCTTCCAACATGCCTAGGGCGCTCTTATCCCTTGGTTTGTGGGATTCTCTTTGACTAAGGGCGCACATGCTCAGAATGTGGACAAACCTGCCTATTTTTCCCATTTTTAGCAAATTCTATCTGCCTAACCTCTAACCAACCAGATTATCCACATGTGTGAGGTCATATGGTCCTTTCCAGTCATTCCCAATGTTCACATGGCAGTTTTGAACTAGTTTAAGATGGTTTGGGACATTTTGGTCAACCTAGGGTGCTTTGAGCTATTTCTAAGCTAGATCAATGTCAACACTCTAGATGGACTGGAATTGTTCCTATTTGTATAAAAGGAGGTTCTTAACCTATTTTGAGGTTGGAATGTTAATAATATTTATATTATTCACCCATTTCATGTGAATTTGTTCTTCATTTTACAGATTTTTGCATATTCTTGTAAATGTGTTGCAATCTTTTCACTAGTGAGGAATCCATAGTAGCTAGGTTCTGTTGTGACTAAGATTTTACATGGTATCAGAGCTCTTGGAGCTACCATTCAAACTAGCAAGACTGTTTTAGTGGCTTGCCAGAAGCAGTGGAGAAACCACAGAATTCTTGAGGCCATTGCATTGAGTCCATTGGAGAAATCTAGTGGCTCTTCTCAGGTGTGATGCTCTCTCGAATGCACCCACTATCAAACAGGGTTCGAATTTGTTAATGTAGATCCCTCCTAAGTGATTTGAGAGTTGTTTGTAGGTATTGAATATCAACATTGTCAGCAAGTGCATGAGCAGCAGAGAAGAATGGATCCATCTTACCCAAATGTGCTTACTCCCTTCAACTATTTCGATTGGAAGGAGGAAATGGTGATTTTGTTGAGATCTAAGAGTCTCTACAGAATTACGATGGGTAGTGAGGTGGAGCCAAACATAGCTGTGGAGAAATCCAAGTTTTTTAACAGAATGGATGAGGCATTTGGACTCCTTTGTCTCAGCATTTCAAGAGACACTTAGTTTTTGTGTCTTCCTTCAACTCCACAAGGCTCACAGTTATAGGTTAGAAGATTCCACCTTTGGTTGATTCATGGAGATGCTAACTCAAGAGCAAGACAAGCTGGTCTTCATGGGCACCATCAAGCAAAAAGATCAAGTTCTTGCAGCTGGAGATTCAAAAAATGGAAGAGGCAAGCAAAAACCAAGGGGGCCAAAACCTCAAGAGAAGAAGAAGAAGGATGAGAGGCCCAAATCCACTTATGGGGTTTCGAATCCTGCCAAGAACAAGGGAAAGAAGGATAAGAAGACAAAATGCAGCTACTGTCAAAGGGGTTTTCACCCAGAGATTTCATGCATGAAGAAAACGATAGACATGATGACCCATCTCCTATAGAAAAATAACATTCCCCTTCCTAAAAGTTCTAAGAAGAAAGAGGATGTTTCTGAAGACAAGGAGAGGTTCCATGCGTTGGTGGCTTGTACATCTCAATCATCCTTATTCATCATTGATTCAGGTGCCTCAAGGTTCATGGATTCTTCAAGAGATTCATTCTCTACTCTTTCTCCTTACAGTGGTCTCTCCATTCGCATGGGAGATGACTTAGAAATCCCTGCTCATGGCATTGGGAAAATCTCTATGGAGAATGGGCTCTTCTCTAATGTGTTGTATGTACCAAATATTGCAGCAAACTTGCTCTCTGTATATCAAATGACGCATACTGGAGCAGCAAAGAAATTTGTCTTCACTCAGAATGATGTGGAGATATAAAAAATTTCCACCAGAAAAATTGTTACAATGGGTGTTGGAGACCATGATATGAAGATGTACAAGTTCTCACATTTTCTCGAGTTCTCTTCGCTAAGTGCACTTCTGTCACATGGGAATGAGACCAGCAAGCTATGGCATCAGAGGTATGGTCACCTAAACTACAGATATCTTCAAGCTTTGAGCATAGAAAAGATGGTAGAAGGGCTTCCAACGATCAGTTTTTCAAATGGAACATGCAAGGGTTGCATTGTTGGGAAACACCCTGAAAAGAAGTATGACAAAGGGAAGGCAAGGAGGTCTAATCAGCCACTTGGGATAGTGAATTCTGATATGATAGTTCCTCTCCCTACTCCCTCCTATGGAAGCTCCAAATATGTGCTTACCTTCATCGATGACTACTCAAAGTATTGCTGGTTATTTTTCCTTAAGCAAAAATCTGAAGTCTTTGAATGTTTCAAAATTTTCAAGAGCATGGTTGAGAACTTTAGTGGGGAGACCATGGGGGTTTTAAAGATTGATAATGGCAAGGATTATGTCAATAAGAATCTACAGCATCTCTGTCAAGTGCATGGCATTTAGATGCAACATTCAGTGCACTACACACCACAACAAAATGGTGTTGCAGAGCGCAAAAATAGAGCACTGAAAGAGATGGCTACTTCCATGATGAAAGCAAAGGATTTGTCTCCTAAGCTATGGGCTGAAGCTATGAATTGTGCAACATATGTTCATAACAGAGCACCACAAAAAGCATTGCAAGGAGTTACTCCATTTGAAGCATGGATGGGCTACAAGCCAAATGTTTCACATTTCAGAATTTTTGACTCAAGGGCTTGGGTTAGAATTCCTCCAGAGAAGAGAAAGGCCTTGAAACCCCAAAGCAAGGATTCAATAATGGTTGGCTATGTAGAAGATACAAAGGGATACAAGCTCTTTGATCCATCCTCCCTCAAAACATTATTTAAATGGAGTGTACAATTTGAAGAAGAAGAGGTTTTACAAGCTAGTGAACTAGGTGATGGGGATTGCTCAAACTCTCTCCCAAATGATGTAAGTGATGACTCCATCTCTGATATTTCTGATTCTGAGATATATTCTGATATTGAGGATGATGAGTATGTTTTGGAGGCTGATCATGACCCTCCCATAAGGCCAAAGTGGGCTGAGAAAACAATACAAGCTGCTGGTGAGTTTGCGGGTGATCGTCAAGATACTAGGAAAACTAGATCTCAGTTTCAGAATTCTTTTTCATATTGTGATTTTGATCTGAGTGAGGCATGTTATTTGATGGTTGGATCTGATCCAAATTCATACTCAGAGGCATCTAAATACCCATGGTGGCAAACAGCCATGCAAGAAGAGATGAACTCCCTCCATGAGAACAAAACTTGGAATTTGGTCCCTCTTCCTCCAAAGAGAAAACTAGTGCAATGCAAATGGGTTTATAGAACCAAGTTTGGATCTTATGGCTCTGATCTGAAGTATAAGGCTAGTTTGTTGGCTAAGGGTTACTCTCAGGTCCAAGGAGTGGACTATACAAAGACATTTTCACCGGTAGCAAAGATGGACTCCATGTAATATCCCTCTAGTATACTGCCAATATTTTGTAATTATGAAGGTATATTGTACGTGTTTTCTGGTGAGGAGCTCAAGGCCAAGGCCGCACCAGTGAAACCTTATAAATTCTATGATTTAATTCCTAATCGTGGATTCAGGAGACATTAGACAATGACGCAACTTAACGATGAGCAACTGAACCCACTAAGGGGTGTAACGAAATGATTAGGAAGCCATAACCTAGATATCGTAGTCTTACATATCATCTTAATTATGGAAGTGTTATATTTAAGGTGCATCCCTTTAGGGATCCCTTTTCACCATAATTATCTAGCTATGATACTATAGCCTAGTTATTTAATTCTAAACTCACTAAGCCATGATAGTGAAGATTACAATCATCTTAATCTCGACATAAAGTGTCAAAGAGTTATCTATAAAGTTAAAGTAAAAATAAATAAATAAACAAGCCTAAGGATTTAATTGTTAAGAGGCTATATGTTGTAGTTACCATTAATAATATGAAGGAAGATATCAGGATGTCTACACCAAAATACCTTGATCAATATATATAGTGATATATATTAAATTGGTGATATATATATATATATATAACTATTTGTTTCTGTCTATATATAATACGATCGGAATCTATATATATATATATAGATGGATATATATATATATAGATTCCTATTATATATAGAGAGAAACAAATAGTTATACATGTGAAACTACTCATAAGTGGTCATCTAGGTGGCCTTTTTTATTGCTAGTTTCAATGAAGTGATAGTGGTGGTCTCCTTAGTTGGAACCGAGCCACAAACTAACTATTAAAAAATGTGGAGTAACACACCAAACTCACAAGATTTGGGATGGAAGTGTGGAAGCTAGGTAAGCGTTGGCGAATTGCCACTTGGCATTCTTGTCCCTCGCATAGACTCCGATTCCTTGTAGAGAGGATCTCAACTTATTAGGATGGATTTTCCAAGAGATTATGTGGGATATTTTTACAGAGTAGACAGGGAATAAAGGGGGGGCGGAGGACGCTTGACAGGGAGAGGTCTCTAGGAAAGGGAGAACATTTTAAGCTCAGTAATGGGAGAACAAATGATAGCGGAGAGAAGCGAGGACGCAACTCTTGTGCCATGGGGTATTTTTCTCTACTCATTATTTTACTTGTGAATAGTACCTCTGCAATTGAAATATTTTAATTCTCCATATTAGATGATAGAGTTAAATGCTGCATCAGACCAAACGTTGACGTATTGAGAGAGCTTGATCACTAGGATGAATTCTTGTCTGTATTTAAATGCGTGTTATCTCTATACTTCTCCAATTGAAGTATTATTCTTCTGCATTTAGATGATAGAGTTAAACTTTGTATCTTATCAACGTTGATCTATTAAAGATCGCTAGTAGAGCTTGATCTCTGGGAATGAATCCCTGGTTGTAGTTGAATACTGGTTATCATTATCACTTCTTCTATTGAAGTATCTTCCGCATGATTTCTTTAGATACAGTTTCTTTTTATAATACCCAGCTAGATCGTTAATGAAGCTAGTTGACCACTCATCGAGTAAAATGCCCCACCTGTGGCTTCTAGGTAATATACCTATACCCTCTATTCTAATATAATTTAAACCACTGAACACAATGACGTGTAAGTTCTGTCGATGTAGTGTGTGCGCAGAATTGTTTTTCTACAAAGTTAATTTTATCACTCAGCCCAACGTTTATCTACAAGGATCCGTTTTGGTATACTTTGAGTTACACTAATTCCAATCAGAGTTTATCTTTGCCAGATTTGTGGTGGGTAATCAAGCTAGATCATAATTACACTAACCGAGTTTGAATGTTGTTGAACATTGCGTAAATTTATACCAGCATGAACAGCTTGATGTCACTATTAACCCTGGGTTTAGATCGACAAAATCTATGTATATAAGATATGCTAGATCGCTGAGCACAGTGAAATTCGTTGATTCCTTTTATGTTGAATTGATTTCTGCCAAATCTGTAAACATGTTGTCGAAGTCTAATTAGGAAAAGGTGGGACTGGACTCTGTCATTTCATTAATGATAAGTCATTGATTATACTGCCAGGAATAGATCCCTATTGGGTCCTGGAGTTGAAAGATAATCTTGTTTACAGTGTAGTCTTTGAAGTAGAGATCTCTGCGTTGATGTTCTTTTTGTTGATTTTTTTTTCTTCTGAAAAACGTAGTTGCTGTTAAGATGGTAGATCTTAGTAGGATGGATGAAATGAAAAACGTAGTTGTTGTTGAGGTTGTAAATCTCAGTGTTTTGCGGATTTAGATATGATCTCTGCTCGAGTTGTAGCTAGAAGCTGGATGATTTCCTTTCGAGTTTAGTGAAGGGCTGCGTATCTTGATGAATCTTAACCTTAACGTCTTGATAGTATTTTAGTGATGACATCCTTGGTTTAAATGTCGACCTGGATCTGGGCATGTCGGTCTACCTTATTTTAAGGGTTATAGATATGTGGTTCTAGCCCATAAGAGCGTGGTCCCTTTACTTAACTCTCAAGCTATTTCAAGTTATATATTTTTAGCATGTAGTAAGCCTAACGTTGAAGCATATTTGCCCTCTTCACTTTTTATCTTCTTAATCCTTTAGCTTTGGAATGGAGTGTTAAGGAGAATAAACCTAAGGTTTATGTTTAGCAATATATGTTATATGATGTTGAAAAGAGTCCATGGGGCATATTGTATATGTTGTAAGGATCAGTCCATGAGATAGTTTGGGAATCCTTATGTGGTTTTGATATTATAGACTCAGTCATAATAGATCTCTAGAAATACTTTTGATGTTAGGTTTGAAGACTTGTAATACTCCCTTGAGAAGGGTAGTGAGAAAAGAAGAATCTGCAACCATGGAGTTGCAGGATGTAAATCCTTTTATGAATGAAATAATTATGCGACCTTCTTGGTGGACGTAGCCCATGGGTATGGGTGAACCATGTACATATGGCTCTTTTGTGTATGATTGGTGGTTTGTTATTTATGATGAGTATATGTCTTGATCAAGTATTCTTTTTATGAAAGCTAAATTTTTTCATGTCGCACAATGTTATGATTATTCTTGTAGCTCTATGTGATTACCGCATAGATACATTTAAGCCTTTATGAGATTCAATTAAGCTAATCACTAGTATTGAGTAAATCATAATGATTGCAAGGTAGGGATATGTGTAGCTAGGGTTTTACCCCTAGCTTGTGCCAATGAGCACCTACTAAGGAGAATGGACTCCTTAGTAGCAGTTCAGTATATTAAACTAATTATGCAATAAACAAAAAATTAAATTATTTCTAAGACAAGCATGAAGCATAAACACCAAAATGAAAGAATGACTTTGTATTGATGTTACCTTGAGTGTCAAGGTTGGTGAAGCCCTTTGCAGTGTCCAAGAGGATGCTCCAAGCTTCTGAATGCTCCTTCTCCTTCTCCAATGGTGGGGATGGGCCAAAGTGGCTCTCAAGGTGAAAATAGTTCAAATGATGAACTAGGGTTTCGAGAGAGATTTTGGCAGAGTAAGGGTGCTTGTGATTGTGGATATGGAATAAGGGATCTCCATCACCTATTTATAGTTTTTTGGTGGTGGAGTGCTGACCCATGGTTTTAGGAAACACATGGTTTTGGGCAGCTGTATAGGGTTTTTTCCTCCTTTTCCTCATTATTTTATATTTGTATTCCCTTTTTAGGGGATTTTTGCTATTTTTGGAGGAAAAGGGGGTTTTTTAGCCTTTTTTAGGCTATTTTGATGGTTTTTTGGCCTTTTGGAGGCATTTTAGGCCTTTTGGAGGCTTTTTAATGGGTTTTTTGGGATTTTTAATGGAAATATGGTAGGAAAATGGACAAATGAGTCATATAATGTGGTAAATGAGCTAGTGAGCACTTTTTGGGTGTTAACAGATTGCCCCCTGATGTGCGAGGGCAGGAGCTCATCGTATGGCCGATGGACATCATAAGTCATGAATGGTTTTCCTGGGATGTGGAGAGAAGAGAAGAAACAAACTGGAGCCCGGAACAACGATCCCGAACAACTGCAAGAACTAAAAGTACATAACCTCAATAAAGGATGAGGAATCATCTGATCATATGGACGAGGCGGGCATTCCCATGCTCGTATCAGGATATAACATAATAACAACAATGGGGTCCAAAAAATGGGGACCTGAAATATACATGACCTCAAATACTGACTGAGGAATAATCTCAATATATGGACAAGGCGGGCATACCCATGCTCGTATCAAGATACATAACCATAACTGTAAGGCCCGAAAAGGGGGACCTGTAAGATACATGACCACTGTGTACATCATAAGAGTCCAGAGGGGACACAAATCTGGGACATACTGCTGAGTGGATCATGTGTGAACTGCAGAACTGGTGCACCGGAACAATCAACAGTGCTACTGAGTGTGGTACCAAAGGAACTTATGAGCTGCTGGATCATAGTGACTGGGGTCATACTCTCCATGGTACACTGAACTGGAACTGATCTGGAACTGAAACTGGGTACTCAAGGAAGCATGAAACTGGATGGCTTCCGAATACAAACGCCAACGCAGCCCGGACATCCACAGGAACATACAACTGGGCGTTCCGAAGTGACTCACCAATGTGCTAGAGTCGGGGGAAATCCGGGGTCTTCGACTAAAAACTGATGGGATATAATCCTACGCGATCCTCAACGATGCGATCAAGGTGCTGAAGTCGAGCATGTGAGGAACAACCACTCGGAGAGGCAATGATGTCTCCTCTCGGAATGATCCGTAGGCACCTACCACAGATGGTGATAAGTCCAAGGCGTAGGGACCTCTGGGCCTATCCTCTGGAATAGAGGAGCTGTCGTCGACAGAGGGAGACCTGCAACTATCAAGGCAATGATATTTCCTTGACAGGAGCGCGAGGTAGGAGACCGAAATGTGATAGTGCTGAGGGCATGACTGATAAACTGTGGTGGAACAACTGGGCAAGTAGAGTGGGTGGACTCAAACTTCCTTTGTTCAGAGTATGATAATGGAAATGATCTGGCAGCATATGAAATTGACTAAGGGGAAAGGGATCATAGCTGTAATGAATCTGGGAGGATAACTGGCTGAGGGAGACTCGAGCTGGTGTAAAATGGCAGAAGACTGCTGAATACTCTGAACAAAGGCGACCTGATTGGGGGTGCTGCCGAGATGATAGATCAAAGTGCCAAGAGGCACGGGGGAAAACTTCTTCATGGGTTAAGGAACTAGAAGAAGTATGGTACTGTCGTGTGGATTTTACGAGCCCAGGACAGTTCATGCTCGTGGTTGCTTTCAATTTTAAGGAGTCTGAAAGCGATAAGAAGACTCTGAAATGATGGAATGGTACTGTCGTGTGGATTTTACGAGCCCCGGACAGTGCATGCTCGTGGTTGCTTTCAATTTTAGAGAGTCTGAAAGCAAGTAAGAAGACTCCAGGGGGTTGCTTTTTCGTAGATTTAGTCTCCAAGGCCCAAAGAAGCATAAAAGGATGCAATGAAGAACTCTTCTAGCCGGTGTGACTAGAGTATTCCTTTTTCGTAATTAGTCCACCAGGTCCGGAAAAGGGTTAAACTTATACCAGATAGACGCCCTTTCAGGTACTTTAACGAGCATGAAAGGAAGCAAGATTGCTCGGCGATCTTTTCATTCTTTTAGGAGTCAGAAAAGAGCTTAACGGAAAACTCCCTAAGTGCCTTTTTCGTAAAGGACTTGTCCGGCCCGAAAAAGGGATAAAATTATACCGAACAAAAGGAATGGCCAGGCAAGGAGGAAGTGTTCAATCAAGGTTTAGTAATGATGACCAAGAACGAGGGTAGGTGGGAACACTGATGGACCTCCTTGCGGGGTAGATGAAATGGTGGCAAAATAACGAAACATTTGCAGTATGACAGGAGTGAATGGCTCAGGACCGGAGAGTCTGGGTTCGATCCCCAGTGGAGTCGCCAAAAACTGTAGCTAGGGTTTTACCCCTAGCTTGTGCCAATGAGCACCTACTAAGGAGAATGGACTCCTTAGTAGCAGTTCAGTATATTAAACTAATTATGCAATAAACAAAAAATTAAATTATTTCTAAGACAAGCATGAAGCATAAACACCAAAATGAAAGAATGACTTTGTATTGATGTTACCTTGAGTGTCAAGGTTGGTGAAGCCCTTTGCAGTGTCCAAGAGGATGCTCCAAGCTTCTGAATGCTCCTTCTCCTTCTCCAATGGTGGGGATGGGCCAAAGTGGCTCTCAAGGTGAAAATAGTTCAAATGATGAACTAGGGTTTCGAGAGAGATTTTGGCAGAGTAAGGGTGCTTGTGATTGTGGATATGGAATAAGGGATCTCCATCACCTATTTATAGTTTTTTGGTGGTGGAGTGTTGACCCATGGTTTTAGGAAACACATGGTTTTGGGCAGCTGTATAGGGTTTTTTCCTCCTTTTCCTCATTATTTTATATTTTTATTCCCTTTTTAGGGGATTTTTGCTATTTTTGGAGGAAAAGGGGGTTTTTTAGCCTTTTTTAGGCTATTTTGATGGTTTTTTGGCCTTTTGGAGGCATTTTAGGCCTTTTGGAGGCTTTTTAATGGGTTTTTTTGGATTTTTAATGGAAATATGGTAGGAAAATGGACAAATGAGTCATATAATGTGGTAAATGAGCTAGTGAGCACTTTTTGGGTGTTAACAATATGAATGATGAAAACGAACTATTGTGTTTTGGATTTATGTGGTTATCAAATGTTGGATCAAGTACCAAAAATAGATGTAGAGTATTTTGTGAGCCTTTATGAGGAGTTGTATAATTTCTCTTAATATCGTTGGTAACTAAACTATGATTAACATGAAGAAAAAAAAATTTAAACGAAGCATATTTTATTCAACTTGACTTCTGATGTTTTAATGTTTAAGTATTTTGATAAATGGGGTATGTTACATATGGTATCAGAGCTAAGGTTTCAGCACTCAAGCCTGTAGGGGCTCAACGTTTGGTAAATAGACATGAGGGTTTCTAAAAATAACAAACAAATTGTTGTTTGGATGCATGGGGGAAATGAATGGACAGAGTACACTATCTGAATTAATCGTCGAGTTATCCAAGGGAATATAAAAATATCATGACATAGTAAGTTATTGTGAAATTCCAACCAAAAAAAAAACTCATCCGAGTAAACTGTAAGTATACGAGTTGTACTTTCATCTTTTGTCTAGTATGTTGTGTTAAATTGCAAGTGTTAAATTTTCAGAATTTACTTCTATCTGATCTAGGATCTTAATGGAGAGAACAACATGTACAACAAATCTACAGCATATCAATCATGGACACAATAATGCAAGCACACAAGAGATACAGAGTTTACTTGGGGAAAACCATAAAGGTGAAAAACCCCAATAACTTCCTCAGAGATAGATAGAGCAATGATACAACCAGAATACAAGAGATAGTCTTCTCCTAGCATCAGATCCTCCTCCTCCACAAGTGCGCCACTCTCCCAAGTGTGAGTGAGAGAGAGAATATTTAAAATGAGAGAGAAACACTCTCTATTTATACACTAACTTGACTTGACCTTTACTCAACTAGGTCGGCCTCAACTTAACCACTTAACATAATGCTGATTGAGCCGAACCCCACTAGGGTGGTCTAATAACCCTTTGACCCACATGACTTCTACAGGGCCGACCCCAACAAGGTGGTCTAATAACTCATCAAGTACAAGTTATGACACTTACAATATAAATGACGACACTTCCATATAGAGGAATAATAACATCTCTATAGGAATACAATATACATATATGTGAAATATATTCCGAAGTTACATATACATCAACACTCCCTCTTAACTAGGAAGGTATTTCTCGACACATGTCTTCTAGCACAAGTCATCTTCTCTGGATCATCGTCACTGTATAATCGTCATCGAGTCATCATCATCGTCAATGTTGTTGCTATCTCAATCAATCTCTGAATCTACTTGTCATAGGAATTTCTACAGAGCCAGTCCTTTTTCATACTGGATGCAGGCCCACCACCTGCAGGTCTTCATAATCTGTGCGAATGATTTGATAGAGGTGGCCTCTCAGGACTAATTTTATGTGCGGATGAAATACCAGAAAGAGTATCCCAAGAACATTTATGTGCCTAATCACGACCGGCAAGATCTCGCAGGACTGATTACATGCATCTCCTCCATAATACCTTTAAAGAGCATCCCAGGAACATTTATGTGCCGCAGCACGACCATCAAGATCTCTAAAGAGCATTCCAGGACTTATTACGAGCAGAGAGCTCAACCTCTTGGATCTCGAGGACTTATTACATGTGGATAGACAAAACCTTTAAAGAGCATCCCAGGAACATTTATGTCCTGCAGCACGACCGACAAGATCTCTAAAGAGCATCCCAGGACTAATTATGAGCACACAACTCAACCTCTCGGATCTCTAGGACTAATTACATGTCTCTGTAGTAATACCTCATCCCAGGATTTATTACAAGCACACAGCTCAACCTATCAGATATTTGAGGACTGATTAGATACTACATAGAAATGCCGGAAAGAGTGCCCCAGGAACATTTATGTGCCGCAGCATGACTGGAAATATCTCCCAGGACTGATTACGTGCTATTTGCACAACCTGCCACATATCATCTCTGACCTCCAAGTATCAACCTAATACTCATGATTCAACAGATCATCATCGCATGAGGCGTCATCCTGATGCCCATGATCATACTGATCATCATCACTTGTACCATCCTAGTACATATCATCTAGAGCAACACCCTAAAGCTCGTCATCATGATCATCGTGATCATACAATGCATCCACCTGATGCATACCAACTATCTACCTGATACATATCATCATACCTTATCCACCTGATCATACAGTGTATCCACCTGATACAAATACAAATACATGATACATATCAACATACATGATCTACCTGATCATACAATGTATCCACCTGATACATATATAGATACATGGTCCAAGCATCCAACATGATGCATATACAAATACATACAAATGATCCAACCGATCATATCCAACATCCACACGATGCGTACATACACACAAATATAAATGATCCAACTGATCATATCCACCATCAACGTGATGCATACACAGAGCAGTAACTGGAGCATCGTCCTGATGCTCATCATCCATGATCCTCCCGATCATCATAGCATCATCTTCTTCAGATCATCTCATCATCCACGAAGCACAGCCCAGATGCACATCGTCCAACACTTACACCACCGACATGGGAGAACACATCTACCACCATTCGAGGAAGGCTCCAACCCTTGCTTTTTAACCATGGGAGAACACATCTACCACCATGTAAAAAATGGCTTCATCCCTTACATCTACACCATGGGAGAACACATCTACCACTATGTGAGAATGGCTCAGCAATTACATCACGACCATGGGAGAACACATCAACCATGTCAGAAAAGCTCATGTGCATCTACATCTTTCGGACTCATCACTTCCCTTTGGAAGGAACCTTGATCTGAAGTGCACCAAGCCTCTCTCTGAAGTACTCAAACTCCACTATGACCAATGGCTTGGTCAATACATCTTCAACCTTCTCATTCGTCGCAACATGCTCTGCTTTGGCTGTACTCAATGCTACGCAGGACTGCTTCCTGCTAAACCAAGAGATCACACCTGATCCCATACTGAAGCAGCACCCAGAAGTGATCTTCCTATCTGCAGCACTACCTGCCCAATCTGAATCAACATAACCCTATAGGTTTAAACTTTTGATTCACATCATACTTGATCCCATAATCAATTGTACCCTTCAGGTACCTCAGAATATGGTTTACAACAACCAAGTGAAGATCTCTCGGATCCGTCAGGAACTGGCTCAATGTGTTCACCGCAAAGCAAATATCAGGTCTCGTGTTCATCAGGTACATAGAGGACCCAATTGTCTGATGATACATCGTGACATCGAACGGATCAGATGAATCATCACACATAAACTTTAGGTTCGATGCCATAGATGTGGCCATAGCCTTGCAGTCCATCATCCCGAACCTCTTCAGGATATCTACTGCATACTTCCCTTGTCCAAGGAAGATTTTATTTGCACTCTACCACACCTCCATGCCAAAAACAAATAGTGCACCATCCCCAAGTTCTTCATCTCGAACTTGGCAGCAAGCTTCCATTGTGTGTTGGCAATCAATTTATCCTCACCTGTTACAAATAGGTCATCCACATACAATAGTAGTATCACTGGATTTCCTTCCTCAACCTTGTAGTAAAGGTTGGAATCCGCTTTACTCTTGGTAAAGCCCAAACTGGATAGAAAGGTGTCTATCCTACCATACCAAGTTCTACACATATATGACTCCCTGTCATGTGTCTTAGAACCAAGTGGCTTCTCCACATACACTTCTTCTTCAACTACACCATTCAAGAAGGTTGTCTTGAAATCCATCTGGTGTATCTTCCACTTCATCACTTTTATATTTCTCTATGCTTCCATCTGCAGCATGATTGATCTTGATAGATCCATATGGAAGTCATAACAAACTTCCCTTCAGGTCTTGGGATCACATCCCAAGCATCATTCTTCATGATCGATGGATCATGGAATTCTTCCCATATCCTAGGAACTTCAATATCTTCAATAGATAATTTTGTTGCTGAACAAATGTTGTAGTTCTTCTTTTGTAGGTGATGGTATACGATCTTTCCTACACAACAAGTTAAATTGCATGATTAGAAAACATCTCATAGTTTTCAGAACAAATTCTTACACATAAAGAAATATTTCATACAGTCATACAATTATCTTAGCCAATACAACATTTATCCATATTCCGTAACTTTCTAGATGCCTTCCAATCTCTACCAGAACATTGTTAAGAGTATGCACAGCTCCTAACATGTCAGCAAAGAGGTTTCATTCTAGATAAGTAGCATTGGAATGTTGTACAGTGCCATAGGCCACTTACCCATGTATATTAGTAGTATACTGTTCATCAATGCAACTATTCTAATATGCATAATACACAACCTAATTCTTAGGAACATAAGCATATACATCATTGAATAAGATTATGTAAGAAATGACAATTCAAAGACTTATCTTTGTTTGGTTTCTAGGTGGACTCCCTATGAATATTTGCAACTCCATTCTGATGTGTATTGTGAGAAGTGGTCAACTCCCTCTAAATATCTGCATCCTTGTAGAAACTACTGAAGTGTGCTCCTTTGCTTTCTTGCAGGAACAACTGGAGTGTGCTCCCTCTTGAACTTTGCTTCCTGGATTACCTGTCCTTGAACTTACATCCATCCTTAATCACTATGCATTCTTATTAGTATCATCATTGTGTTATCCTTGAGATCTCATACATAACCACACATTTATTAGTATAATCTTAATACTATCAAAACACAATAATCTCAAGCATGTATAGTCAGGATCATTTCAAACACAGATAATAAACATTAGTATTCAAGGTTTCAGGGAAGTCTTCTTTTACTCATACATATTCTTATTTGATCATAGGACTCTTCTGGTTAGTTGAATCATCAATCAAGATAAGAGATATAATATGCATAAAACCCATGATTATTCAAACATATACCTTCATGATTCTTCTGGTTAGTCATATCATCAATTATGGTAAGAAACATAATATGCATACAACCATGATTATTCAAACCTATGACTTCATGAATAATCATTATCAACAACACAACAGTATAAGATCCTAACTCAAGGTAGGATTCTAGATTGATATAGGAAAAACATACCTGGATTAGCATGCTAGCTAGTTATGTCTAACATACCCGCATAATGTCTTCTAGTTCTCTTCAGTGACTTGTGCTAGTAACCTACATGTCTCATAGGTTAACCATTATAGGACCAAGTTATACATACCTCGAAAGTAGATCTTCTATGTGATCCATGACAATGGATGAATCTTTGTCTTCATGTCACCATGATCATATGTTCTTGAAGTAGAACATGATTTGTCTTTCTTGGTGTACCTTTTATGTTAGCGAACAACATAAACCTCATACAACATCACAATGCATTAGTACATTCATAAGTGTCAAAACCTTAATCAATGAATATCTTCTATTAAGGTGATACAACAAGTCTAGTAATTAATCAAGATTGTACTGTAATGATATGAAGACAAACATATGATAAACTTAACCATGAAACATACATGTAAGCCATACCTGTCAAGATTGCTTGTAATCTTCTTATGGAAGGCCTTAGCCTCATCTCCCTCTGAAACAGGAACTTCTTCACTTATGCAGGTGACCAATCCATCCTCTTATAGGATTAACCCAATCCACTTGATTTGTAGGAACTGAATCTAGAGCTGTAATAGGGTTTGTCAGAGAAACCCCAAAAATTCAAACTTTGAATTTCAAACTTCCAAAAGGATAGAAATATGTGCCTTGATGAGCTGATCAAGCTGGTATATTCAGAATTTGAAAACTGCAACGTTTCACTCCTCAATTTTAGCTTTTGAAACTTTCGGATTCACTGGATGTGACCCTAAACTAGGGTTTGATGAAGCCCACTCTTCTGCCCAATCAAAAGGTTTGATCCAAAGCTCTAAGCTTCTCTTTTTATGAGGAGCTTCTAGCCGTGCTTACAGATTTCAAAAATTACCATTTTTGCAGAAGCCCTAATTTTCCACTTTTTCTGATCAAAGTCCTAAACTAGGGTATGATCAAGCCCAGCCTTCTGCCCAACCAAAAATTCTGATCTTGGTCTCTAAATTTTGATTTTCATGAGTAGCATTCAGCCATGGTCTCCAATTACAAAAATTCCAACTTTCTCCGAAGCCCTAAATTCTGGAAGCCATGAATGAAGGTGCTAAAAAATAATTATGTTTTGACATAAATATGTACCTGATTGTTTCTAGTGTAACTCCGATATTTTCCATCCACAGGGTCTGAAACATTTTCTTGAGATAGCCCGACCTGTTATCTTTCCATCCTGATAGGTATGACCTCAATTGGATTCTATGAGAGATATTTATGCCAAGTGTCACAACGTGACCTGTTTATGGGATAATACAGGAGAGCAAACTTGTACGGAATGCCACGTGTCACTGGTTCAACTTCGGCCTTTGAAAACGTTTCCTGAGATAGCCCGAACTGTTATACTTCCATCCTGATAGGTCTGACCTCAATTGGATTCTCTAAGAGAGAGTTATGCCAAGTGTCGCAACGTGACCTGTTTATGGGATAATACAAGAGAGCGAACTTGTACGCAGTTCCACATGTCACTGGTTCAACTTCGGCCTCTTAAAACTTTTCCTGAGATAGTACAGTCTGTGTACTACCTGTCACTTTTTACTAAATTTCATTTGGAGCTTCCTAGCCCATGTTATGACTTTTTTTCCAAGGTAACCTTCTTTTGACTCATATCTGTAAGAGGCAGAAACCCTATATTGTACAGATCATAAATGACAAAGTACAACGAATTAGAGGTTGTCCTTTGGACACAAGATGCATGGGGATCTAATTTTCGACCTGTAAACATTTCAGATCCGAAAACTTTTCCAACATGTATTTATAGAGAAAGTGCTACGATGACTGGTTTTTGCTATATCAAGCCCTAGCATCGTAAGTGCAACAAGTGTCATACATGCCATATCATGCCTTCTTTCAGGCTATCTCTGATACCATGTTAAATTTTCAGAACTTACATCAATCTGATCTAGGATCTTAACTGAGAGAACAACATGTACAGCAAATCTACAGCATATCAATCATGGACACAATAATGCAAGCACACAAGAGACACAGAGTTTACTTGGGGAAAACCATAAAGGTGAAAAACCCCAATAACTTCCTCAGAGATAGATAGAGCAATGATACAACCAGAATACAAGAGATAGTCTTCTCCTAGCAGCAGAGCCTCCTCATCCACAAGTGTGCCACTCTCCTAAGTGTGAGTGAGAGATAGAATGTGTAAAATGAGAAAGACACACTCTCTATTTATACACTAACTTGACTTGACCTTTACTCAACTAGGTCGGCCTCAACTTAACCACTTAACATAATGCTAACTGGGCCGACCCCCACTAGGGTGGTCTAATAACCCTTTGACCCACATGACTTATATAGGGCCGACCCCAACAAGGTGGTCTAATAACCCATCAAGTACAAGTTATGACACTTACAATATAAATGACAACACTTCCATATAGAGGAATAATAACATCTCTATAGGAATACAATATGCATATATGTAAAATACATTCCGAAGTTACATATACATCAAAAATAAGCTTATTGGATTCAATGATGTTGATCATCCACTGTCGGGTGTGATAAAGTAAATAGAGTAACAAAGGTATCATCCACAACATTAAAGACAAAAAGTATAATCAAAAGTTAAAGGGATTAACTTTAATAGTTTACTTAGATCGCGGTGTGATGTGTTCAATGCCTACAAAATGGTCTTCTCTACTACACAGATAGATATATGTTAGAGAAAAGCCATTGATGATACAGCAGCCCAGAAGAATATTTTACAAAAAGAATTTGTTAGAATATGGACCACATGGACATAGAGGGGTTAAAATGACTAAATGGTTGGTAAGTTTCTTCCTCATTGTTTGAGTAGAAAAGGTTTAGTAGTATACAGAGTATTTGATGATATTATCTTGTTTTAATAAATACATTTTTTTCTGAAGGGAGGATGCTCCTCTTAAATAAAACCAAAAGATAAGAAGATTATATGAGTATTTTCACAACTGGTTTATGGATTTGTGTCGTTTTCTTATGAAAAGATTTAAACTTTATCACACTGATAGGAAATGATATAAAAAGTTATACCTCTTCTTATATGAAAATATATTTGTTGGAATTTGTTTATTTACAAATTTTAGAAATTCAAACGTGCTAGGTCGATTGAATGACAAAAGAAGCAAGAAGGTGATCAAAAACATTTACTACCTTGAGAATGAAGTTAGCATGTTCCTCACTTTAGTCTTATTCCACAATGAATTTCTTCGTGATTATATTTTATCTAGAGAGGTTAAAGAGAAGAATTGTCAAGAGTCTCCTTGAAAATCAATTTCGTTTTAGTAGATGAAGGTATACGATAAGTGATTACAATACTAAATGTGTCACATTAGATCTCAACAAAAGGATAAAAGGGGTTTAAACACTTCAAAGTATACATGTGTATTCTTTTAGTTAATGGGGTGTTTATGATGAAAATGCATGGTTCATTTTCAATAGTCCTTAAGATAGATGTGGGGAAATTATGACATATGGTTATTCTTGAGATATTGTAACTTCAAAGAATATTATATTTGTACTTTATTATTCCGGAGATGTTTCATTCCTCTATGAAGATCTTATTGTATATCCGGAGATGTTTATTCCTCCGTTGGAATGTGGTAACTTGGGTTATTAGACTTCCCTAGTGGGGGTCGGCCCTGTATGTGTTATGTGGGTCAAAGGGTTATTAGACCACCCTAGAGGGGCTGGCCCAGTCAGTTGTAGTGGGGTATTTAACCCATTGGTTAAATACGATCCTACATGTTTTGTGTAAAAGACAAGTCGGAGTAGTGTATAAATAGAGGAGGTGTATTCCTCATTTTACACACACACTCACTCACTTGAGAGTAGCGCACTTGTGGAGGAGAGGTATAATATGGTGGAGGAGGAGATTATGTCTTTGTTTTGCATCTTTGTATATTGCTGGTCATCTATATTGAGGAAGCTTTGCTGGGTTTTCTACCCCATGAGGGTTTCCCAGGATAAATCTGTGTCTCTTGTGTTTATGCTATGCTTGTTGTTTCTTCAGTGATCCTGTATATGCTATTCTTATGAAATGGAATGTAATGCTGCTATTTTCTGTCTTAGCATATTAAATCTTATCATGGTATCATAGCTAACCTGAAGGAAGGCAATGTATGGCACTTACGACACTTACTTTACTTACGACAATTTGAAGGTTAGGGTTATATATAGAAAAAACCAGTCATCGTGGAACTTTCACCATAAATCCATTTTAGCGAAGGTTCAGGATCTGAAACCTTTATAGGTCGTAGATAACATCTCCAGGTATCTTGTGTCCAAAGGGCACCCTCAGATTCGTTGTACTTTGTACGTTATGATCAGTACAAGTTAGGGTTTTGGCCTCTTCCAGATCTTAGTCAAAATCAGGTGACCTAGGAAAAAGGTCATAACTTGGGCTAGGAAGCTCCAAAGGAAATTTCGTAAAAAATGACAGGTAGTACATAGACTGTACTATCTCAGGAAGCGTTTTCAGAGGCCGAAGTTGAACGAGTGACACGTGGTACGCCGTACACGTTAGCACTCCTGTTTGATCCCATAAACAGGTCACGTTGCGACATTTGGAATAACTTGGGCTAGGAAGCTCCAAATGAAATTTCATAAAAAGTGACAGGTGTTACACAGACTGTACTATCTCAGGCAATGTTTTCAGAGGCTGAAGTTCAACCAATGACACGTGGCATGCCATACAAGTTTGCTCTCCTGTTTTATCCCATAAACAGGTCACGTTGCGACACTTGGCATAACTCTCTCTTAGAAAATCCAATTGAGGTCAGACCTATTGCATTGAAAAGATGATAGGATAGGCTACCTCAGAAAACGTATTCAGACCCTGTGGAGCGAAAATTTTGGAGTTAAAGTAGAAACAATCAGGTACATATTTCTGTCAAAACAGAATTATTTTTGGAGCACCTTCATTCATGGCTTCCGAAATTTAGGGTTTCGGAGAAAGTTAGAATATTTGGAATCAAAATCCACGGCTGAATGCTACTCAGGAAAATCGAAATTTAGAGACCAATATCGAATTTTTTGGTTGGGTAGAAGACCGGGCTTGATCAAACCCTAGTTCGGGATTTTTATCGAAAAGAGGGAAAATTAGGGCTTCAGCAAAAGTTGGAATTTTTGAAGTTTGTAACCACGGCTGGAAGCTCCTCAGAAAAATAAGAGTTTAGAGCCTTGGATCGAACCTTTTGATTGGACAGAAGGGTGGGCTTCATCAAACCCTAGTTGGGGTTCCTATCCAGAAGATCTAGAAGTTTCGAAGGCAATTTTGAGGGGTCAAATTTTGGAGATTTCAAAATTGAAGTATGCTAGTTTGATCAGCTCAGCAAGATACATCCTTCCATCCATTCAGAAGTGTGAAAGTCAAAGATTGAATTTTTAGGGTTTGTCTAGCAAACCCTAATCAAGCTCCAGATCAAGTTTCAGGGGGAGTTGAGGCTAAGGCCTTACATAAGAATACTACAAGAAGTCTTGACAGGTATGACTTAAGGAGGTTCAAGTATGTCTTGAAATGTGATTCTTGATTAAGTTCATAATGTGTTTGTCTTCATGCTATTTATTAGTACAATCTTGATTAATGTTAGAATTGTCTTATCACCCTAGTAACAGTATGAATGAATGTGAATGATTGAAGACATCCATTGATTAGGGCTATATGATTATACTAATGCATTATGGTGTTGTATGAGGTTGATGTTGTCTGCTAACAAGATACAGGTACATCACAAAAGACAAGTCAAGTTCCATAACCATGACAACATGAAGACAAAGACTCATCCATAATCTTTGTTCTACTTACAAGGTATGTATTACTTTGTTATATTATGCTTAACCTATGAAATATGGAGGTTCTAGCACAGGATCTCTAAATCATTGAAGAGAACAAAGAAGATATTGTTTAGGTATGTTAGACATAACTAAGCAGGTATACTAATCCAGGTATGTTTTCCTATGTCAAGTTAGAATCTTACCTTGTGTTAGGATCCCTTATATAAGTATACTTGGTATGATTGGTCATGCTAGTAATCAAGGGTTTATGCATATTATGTCTCTTATCTTGATGATTTAATTAAACAGAAGAGTACTATAATCAGACAAGAATATGCATGAGTAAAAGAAGACTTCCTTGAAACCCTGAATACTAATGATCATGACTATACATATTCAAGATTATTTAGAATTAGAATGTTTTGATAATATTGAGAATATACTAATGAATGTATGTTTGTGTATGAGATCATGAGAATGACACTAGTGTACACTTGAGCATGCACAGTGGTATAGAATGAATAGAAGTTCAAAATACATATAGAAGATCAAGCGGGAGGCAACCACACAAACATAAAAGATAAGTATTTGAGTTGTTATTTGAAATAGTAAATGATATTGTCTGTAATAGGTTGTATGCATATTTGTATTCCTATAATATATCATGCTGAGTGTAAACATTCATAGAGCATTGAACAGTATACTACTAATATGCATATGATTGGTAAGTTGGACAAACATTCCATTGTTGCTTGTCTATAATGAAACCTCTTTACTGACATGCTGAGAGATGTGCACACTCTCGATAGTATGTTCTGGTAGAGATGGAAGGACTCTAGATAGCCACTGTATGCATACAGGATATGGAAAAGTGTTGTGCCAAAGTATTGGTCAAGATAGTTGCATAACTATGTATCTGTATGCATAATAGGTTATCATGTCAATATGATTTGATGATTATGAAGTATTACTAATCATGTACTTAATTTTGATTTGTAGGAAAGATCATGATGAATGATGAACACTGAACAAGCGATAGATGTTCAACAAAAGGATTTACAAATCAAACACACTATAGAAGGCTTGTGGCTAGAAGATTCTCTTAGGAAGAGGAAGAGAATCATGATGAGATGTTTGCTCCAAGTGGCTAGATAAGACCATTCTCTTAATAGTGTAATTAAAGAAGAAGTGTGAATCAGGTTCTGTATGGGTTCCCAGGATCGATAATGAATTGATGACCTTAATGATCACCATGGGTGATGTGGATCTCAACCTTTGCTACAAGGTTGAATATGGTTTCTATACACATATGACATGGATGCAAGAAGGAACTCACCACAGAGTTCGAATGATATTGAGGCTCATATCAGTAAACCCATCTAACGAGAGATGGCACAGATAGATATGCAAAAGATCATTCAATGCAGAGTGTGAATGATGTTCAGTCAAAAAGGGAGAATTGACAGTTTCTTGATAAGCTTGGGCTTTACCAAAAGTAAAGTTGTTCCTAACCTTTACCTTAAGGTTGTGGATGATGAACCTATCATACCATTATTGTATGACGATGATCTCTTTCTGGAAAGGAATGAGAAACAGATCATGAAAAGAAAGAAGAAGATGGCTGCAGAAATGAAAATGAAAGATCTCATATTGATGCATTACTTCTAAGGTCTGGAAGTATGGCAAGGCTCAGAAGGAATCTTTCTCAACCAGGGAAAGTATGCTGAGAAATATTAAAAGGACTTGATGTGTTGGAATGGCCACTCTTGAAGTTGTTAGCAGATGACTCATCAGAGTTAGTGGATAGAACTCTGTACAGACAAAATATTGAGTCATTGATGTGTCTAACAAATACTAGGTCAGATATATGCTTTGCTGTGAACACCTTGTGTCAATATCTAGTGGAAACCAGATGTGTTCACCTGTTAGTTGCAAAGCATGTGATGAGGTACCTAAAAGATACGATAGACTTTGATCTATGTTATCCTAGAGATCATGACTTCAGATGGCTACACTGATGTTGATTGGGAAGAAATTGTATCAGACAGGAAGAGCACATCGAGAGGATGTTACTATCTGGGATCAGCCATGATCTCATGGTTTAGCAGGAAGCAGTCTAGTGTGGCTCTCAGCACAAGCGGAATATATGGCTGCTTGCTCTGCTAGTTGTGAAGAAGTATGGCTTCAGGATTGTTTGACTTAGAGATAGACCCAACTATGATCCTATGTGACAAATAGAGTTGTACCAAAATGGCAGAGAATCCAGCGTTCCATGATAAGTCAAAGCACATAGAGATCTGACATTTCTATATACAAGATATGGTGCAGAAAGGAATTAAAGTTCAAATTTGTAATAAGTTACCAATGTACTAGCCAAACCTCTACCGATCTAATGTACTAACCAAACCTCCACCTCAAGTAAAGCTTTCCGAGACAAACTTAATGTAGTTTAGAAGGACCCTCCTCGAAAGGGGGAGTGATGTGGTCACTTATGATGAGATTGCCTACATCGACAAAGAGGTTGATGATGTGGATACATATATTGGTGATGCCGATAGAGAGGTTGGTGGATGGTCCTTAGACATGGTCTAAGTTGACAAGGGGATTGTATCATCCTTGAACACATGTTCTAAAGAGAGCCGTAGACAGATGTCTTCGAGAATGAAGTCCTTCCGGGACATGTGAGGATTGAATCATCGTTGGATTTCAATCCTAAAGTGAGCCGTAGACAGATGTCTCCGAGAAAGAAGAGGGATTGTATCATCCTTGAACACATGTTCTAAAGAGAGCCGTAGACAGATGTCTCCGAGAAAGAAGAGGGATTGTATCATCCTTGAACACATGTTCTAAAGAGAGCCGTAGACGTATGTCTCCGAGAATGAAGTCCTTGGTGGACATGTGAGGATTGAATCATCCTTGGATTTCAGTCCTAAAGTGAGTCATAGACAGATGTCTCCAAGAAAGAAGAGGGATTGTATCATCCTTGAACACATGTTCTAAAGAGAGCCGTAGACATATGTCTTCGAGAATGAAGTCCTTGGTGGACATGTGAGGATTGGATCATCCATGGACTTTAGTCCTAAAGAGAGCCATAGACATGATGTCTCCGATAATAAAGTCCTAAATGAACAGGTGGGGGATTGTATCGTCCCCGGACTTCGGTCCCAGAATTGAGCCATATACTGGGTCTCCAATAAT
This sequence comes from Larix kaempferi, assembly GCA_027924585.1. NCBI lineage: Eukaryota > Viridiplantae > Streptophyta > Pinopsida > Pinales > Pinaceae > Larix > Larix kaempferi. Next base: position 47,875,163 of record BSBM01000372.1, on the reverse strand, counting down.
GAAGTCCTGAATGAACAGGTAGGGGATTGTATATTCCCCAGACTTAGGTCCCAGAATTGATCCGTAGACTGATGTCTCCAAGAATTTAAGATAGGACTGCATCGTCCCTAGACCTTGGTTCAAAATGTATGTGAGGACTGCATCATCCATGAACTGGGTTCAAAATGTAAGTGAGAGTACTACATCATCCGTGAACTGGGTTCAAAATGTACATGAGGACTGCATCGTCCATGAACTGGGTTCAAAATGTATGTGAGGATTGCATCGTCCATGAACCGGGTTCAAAATGTACGTGAGAGGAATGTATCGTCCGTGAACTGGGTTCAAAATGTATGTGAGAGGACTGCATCGTCCGTGAAATGGGTTCAAAATGTACGTGAGGACTGCATCGTCCATGAACTGGGTTCAAAATATACGTGAGAGGACTGCATCGTCCGTGAACTGGGTTCAAAATGTACGTGATGGGATTGCATCGTCCCTAGACATGAGACTTGTCTTAAAGTGATAAGGATTGATCACCCTGGAACCTGATCTGGATTGTATCATCCATGGTCCTATGTCCTAAAGAGAGCGGGATTGATCATCCTGTAATATGATCGTGTGTGTTGCAGAGTATGTTGCTATGTATTGATGATAGATGTATTAGTGAGAATACATGCTTTTGATGATAGATGTATTAGTAAGAATACATGCTTTTGATGATAGATGTATTAGTGAAAATACATGCTTTTGATAATAGATGTATTAGTGAGAATACATGCTATTGATGATATATGTATTAGTAAGAATACATGTTTTGATGATAGATGTATTGGTGTGGATACTAATACAGATGATCCAGATGCTGTAGATCGAGATGATCCAGATGCTGTAGATCGAGATGATCCAGATGCTGTAGATCGTGATGATCCAAATACTGTAGATTGAGATGATCCAGATGGTGTAGATCGAGATGATCCAGATGCTGTAGATCGAGATGATCCAGATGCTGTAGATTGAGATGATCCAGATGTCGTAGATCGAGATGATCTCGATGCTGATGATCGTATGATGACGATGTTGATGATCAAGATAATCCAGATGTTGATGTTGTTGTATCTATTCGAGTGCTGCAGAAGATAAAGACTCAATACTGAAGATGTTGATGTTCCAGTATTGAAGATGTTCCAGTAACTGCTTGAGTTACTGAAGTTGTTGAGAAAGCTTCCAATGATTTATAGATGTATCATGTATGATGTTGATGACTCCTTGCTCGTGCAGATGCTGTTAAAATATCCTTCTCGTTAAGGGGGAGTGTTGAGATATTGTAACTTTAAAGAATATTATATTTGTACTTTATTATTCCGGAGATGTTTCATTCCTCCGTGAAGATCTTATTGTATATCCGGAGATTTTTATTCCTCCGTCGGAATGTGGTAACTTGGGTTATTAGAATTCCCTAGTGGGGGTCGGCCCCAGGGAAATTTTTAGGGGCGAAATTTCGTCAATTGGCTATTTCTTGGGCCTTTTTTCAAAAAAAAAATTCGCTATTTGGTCATTTTTAGTCTCTAATATCGCCTATATTTACATAAGATATGTTTTTTTATCATAATATTCGCCAAAATTTACAAGTTTCAATAGTAAATTGTATGTTTCATATTTAATATTCGCCTACAAATCTATATTTATGTTTTTTTCAATCCAAAATAATCGCCTAGAGTACTACACTTAAGCATACTTTTATACTCCTTAAAAAATACCCTGGTCAGCCCTGTATGTGTTATGTGGGTCAAAGGGTTATTAGACCACCCTAGAGGGGTCCGCCCAGTCAGTTGTAGTGGGGTATTTAACCCATTGGTTAAATACGAGCCTACATGTTTTGTGTAAAAGACAAGTCGGAGTAGTGTATAAATAGAGGAGGTGTATTCCTCATTTTACACACACATTCACTCACTTGAGAGTAGCGCACTTGTGGAGGAGAGGTCTGCTATGGTGGAGGAGGAGATCATGTCTTTGGTTTGCATCTTTGTATATTGCTGGTCATCTATATTGAGGAAGCTTTGCTGGGTTTTCTACCCCATGAGGGTTTCCCAGGATAAATCTGTGTCTCTTGTGTTTATGCTGTGCTTGTTGTTTCTTCAGTGATCCTTTATATGATATTATTGTGAAATGGAATGTAATGCTGCTATTTTCTATGTTAGCATATTAAATCTTATCAGTTATAAAAGTTGTACTTTTATATATGTTCGAGATTTATGATGACTTGCTATCCTTGTATAAATAAAATGATTATTTTGTGAAGGGGTGAATTATGGTCATTCACATAAAGATTGCATAGATGCAAGTCAAGTCTTGTCAAAAGAATATGCTGGGGGTACGAAAAGAATATTGGAAATATGGAACCAACATGAAATGGCGATATAGTTTAGCAGGACGCTGTAATTTTTTATGTCCTTATGTTGCTGCAAGGAATGACTATTTTTTTTAGGAAACCGTTGATAAACACGGAATCTCCATGGTAGATCAGAGGTACTCTTTAAAACAATAATCAATGTATAAACCCTTATGAAAGAAGTACAAATGATGTTTGGACACATGTTACATGTATAATTATTCTTATGATTTAATTTCCTTTATATGACTAACACTCTGATTGTGTTGTTGAACAAAGTTTATTTCCTACACAGCAATGCCTTACAACCGTCGATAGGTAAATGTGAGATATTTAGATTCATATTTAACATAATACTAATATGTGAGAATACAAGTAAAATGGCACCTCGACATATGAGGATCTTATAATAAGGAGATATGCAGTCACCCTTACAAAGGTATATGGTTATCCTTATAAGGTGTGCAATTATGTCTTGACAATTGGTTATTTCCTATATGATGTTAGTATATACAAAAAAGGTTGTATAACTAAAATAGGAATTGTGTGGAAATGGTAAAAGCTAACATTCATATTGTCGATAGATCATCATAGGAAGAATGTTATATTGTGTTCAAAGCATTGTATAATCCTATAAGCTAGTTATGTATAGTAGGAAGGGATATCTTAGATGATCATGTATGGATATGGTACTGTGAAAGATGATTTTCTATTTTGAGGAAGGAATATTCTTACAATATTTGATTTTGTGTATAAAGTGATACTAACAAGTAAAGTGACAGATAGACAAAATTATGTGGAACTTGTTCAAAGACAAGAGCGTAATATATTATGTAGGGTAAGCGGAGATGGTCTAAGATCGACATGATGACCTTTATTATTCTGTCATTATTGCTAATTATTACTGAATGAAGAACTAGACCAAAGATTTGGTCATAGAAATCGTATGATTTCAAAATGTAATATGGCAAAATAAATTAATAAATTCGAAAGAGATTTTCCTAGACTCAAGCGAGGAGGCTTGAGCGGAAATAGATTTCAGGACTCAAACGAGAAGGCTTGAGGGGAATTATGTAAGAGTGCATTAAGGACACTAAGAACACTCCCTAGAAATCAGGGAGTTGACGGCTGCTAGGATTCTCGAAGGAATCAGGGGGCTGTAAAGACCTAGGCAAACTATAACAGAATGCATATGCGGGAGGCAGGATGTTGCTTAGTATGCATAAGAAAAAGTATTGCTGCGTGAGCACTCGGGTGTTAGGAAAGAAATCTCCGAAATAATTGTTGTGTGAGCATTGGGGTGTTAGGAAAGAATTTCCTAAATCAAGTGAATGATGTGTTAACAATCTACATTATTGGACCACTCGAGTTATGTGTGCTTGTGATAATAAAATCACAAACAAAGACTAAAAGATATTTCATGAATTGCAAATGTTATGTTGAAATAGAGGACTCAATGTTTATATTTCCGAGCTTGACTAAGGAATTGATGATATGTTTTTACAGTTTCTTTTGAATCTCGGTTTTGTAGTCGAAATAAATGTGTGATCGATACCAACTTGCAAGGGATTCATGAAAGTTCGAAGAAGGGAAAAATATATATATAACGAGGAAAGCAACTAATGACTCCAGAAGAGAGGACGAACTGCAGAAAAGTATGAACACCGAGGACACTGTTTTTTCTTAAGGGGAGGAGGATGTAATACCCCTCTACCATACTCCCAATATTTTGTAATTATGAATGTATATTGTATGTGTTTTCTGGCGAGGAGCTCAAGTCCAAGGTCCCACCAATGAAACCTTGTAAATTCTATGATTTAATTCCTAAGCGTGGATTTAGGAGACATCAGACAATGACGCAACTTAACGACAAGCAACTGAACCCACTAGGGGGTGAGGTGAAATGATTAGGAAGCCATAACCTAGATATCGCAGTCTTACATATCATCTTAATTATGGCAATGTTAGGTTTAAGGTGCGTCCCTTTAGGGATCCCTTTTCGCCATAATTATCTAGCTATGATACTATAGCCTAGTTATTTAATTCTAAACTCACTAAGCCATGATAGTGAAGATTACAGCCTAGTTATTTAATTCTAAACTCACTAAGCAATGATAGTGAAGATTACAATCATCTTAATCTCGACATAAAGTGTCAAATAGTTATCTATAAAGTTAAAGTAAAAATAAACAAATAAATAAAGAAAAAAGCCTAAGGATTTAATTGTTAAGAGGCTATATGTTGTAGTTACCATTAATAATATGAAGAAATATATCAGGATATCTACACCAAGATACCTTAATCAATATATATTAAAATGGATATATATATATATATATATTCTGATCATATTATATATATATATAAACAAATAGTTATACATGTGAAACTACTCGTAAGTGGTCATCTAGGTGGCCTTTTTTATTGCTAGTTTCAATGAAATGATAGTGGTGGTCTCCTTAGTTGGAACCGAGCCACAAACTAACTCTTAAAAAACGTGGAGTAACACACCAAACTCACGAGATTTGAGTTGGAAGCGTGGAAGGTATGTAAGCATTGGCAAATTTCCACTTGGCATTCTTGTCCCTCGCATGGACTCTGATTCCCTGAAGAGAGGATCTCAACTTATTAGGACAGATTTTCCAAGAGATTTTGTGGGATATTTTTACAGAGTAGACATGGAATAAAGGGGGGGTGGAGGACGTTGGATAGGGAGAGGTCTCTAGGAAGGGGAGAATGTTTTAAGCTCTGCAATGGGAGAACAAATGATAGCAGAGAGAAGCGAGGACGCAACTCTTGTGCCATGGGTATTTTTCCCTACTCATTATTTTAGTTGTGAATAGTACCTCTGCAATTGAAATATTTTAATTCTCCATATTAGATGATAGAGTTAAATGCTGCATCAGACGAAATGTTGAGGTATTGAGAGAGCTTGATCACTGGGATGAATTCTTGTCTGTATTTAAATGCGTGTTATCTCTATACTTCTCCAATTCAAGTATTCTTCTTTTGCATTTAGATGATAGAGTTAAACTCTGTATCTTATCAACATTGATCTATTAAAGATCGCTAGTAGAGCTTGATCACTGGGAATGAATCCCTGGTTGTAGTTGAATACTGGTTATCATTATTACTTCTGATATTTAAGTATCTTCAGCATGATTTCTTTAGATACAGTTTCTTTTTATAATACCCAGCTGGATCGTTAATGAAGCTAGTCGGCCACTCATCGAGTAAAACGCCCCACCTGTGGCTTCTAGGTAAGATACCTATGCCCTCTATTCTAATATAATTTAAACCACTGAACACAATGACGTGTAAGTTCTGTCGATGTAGTGTGTGCGCATAACTGTTTTTCTACAGAGTTAATTTTATCACTTGGCCCAACGTTTATCTACAAAGATCCATTTTGGTATACTTTGAGTTACACTAATTTCAATCAGAGTTTATCTTTTCCAGATTCGTAGTGGGTAATCAAGCTAGATCATAATTACACTGACAGAATTTGAATGCTGTTGAACATTGCGTAAAGTTATACCAGCGTGAACAGTTTGAGGTCACTATTAATCCTGGGTTTAGATCGACGAAATCTATGTATATAAGATATGCTAGATCGCTAAGCACAGTGAACTTCGTTGATACCTTTTATGTTGAATTGATTTCTGCCAAACCTGTGAACATGCTGTCGAAGTCTAATTAGGAAAGGGTGGGATTGGACTCTATCATTTCATTAATGATAAGTTGTTGAGTATACTGCCAAGAGTAGATCCCTATTGGGTCCTGGAGTTGAAAGATAGTCTTTTATACAGTGTAGTCTTCGGAGTAGAGATCTTTGCATTGCTGTTCTTTTTGCTGATTTTTTTTTTACTGAAAAACGTAGTTGCTGTTAAGATGGTAGATCTTAGTAGGATGGATGAAATGAAAAACGTAGTTGCTATTGAGGTCGTAAATCTCATTGTTTTGCGGATTTAGATATGATCTCTGCTTGAGTTGTAGCTAGAAGCTGGACGATTTCCTTTCGAGTTTAGTGAACGGTTCGGTATCTTGATGAATCTTAACCTTAACGTCTTGATAGTATTTTAGTGATGACATCTTTGTTTTAAATGTCGACCTGGATCTAGGGATGTCGGTCTACCTTATTTTAAGGGTTATAGATATGTGGTTCTAGCCCGTAAGAGCGTGGTCCCTTTACTTAACTCTCAAGTTATTTCAAGTTATATATTTTTAGCGTCTAGTAAACCTAACCTTGAAGCATATTTGCCCTCTTCGCTTTTTATCTTCTTAATACTTTAGCTTTGGAATGGAGTGTTAAGGAGAATAAACCTAAGGTTTATGTTTAGCAATATATGTTATATGATGTTGAAAAGAGTCCATGGGGCATATTGTATATGTTGTAAGGATTAGTCCATGAGATAGTTTGAGAATACTTACGTGGTTTTGATATTATAGACTCAATCATAATAGATCTCTAGAAATACTTTTGATGTTAGGTTTGAAGACTTGTAATACTCCCTTGAGAAGGGTAGTGAGAAAAGAAGAATCTGCAACCATGGAGTTGCAGGATGTAAATGCTTTTATGAATGAAATAATTTTGCGAGCTTCTTGGTGGACGTAGCCCATGGGTATGGGTGAACCACGTACATATGACTCTTTTGTGTATGATTGGTTGTTTGTTATTTATGATGAGTATATGTCTTGATCAAGTATTCTTTTTATGAAAGCTAAATTTTTTCATGTCGCACATTGTTATGATTGTTCTTGTAGCTCTATGTGATTACCGCATAGATACATTTAAGCCTTTGTGAGATTCATAAGTTCATCAATAGTATTGAGTACAGGGTATTTTTTAAGGATTATAAAAGTATGCTTAAGTGTAGTACTCTAGGTGATTATTTGGATTGAAAAAAACATAAATATAGATTTGTAGGCGAATATTAAATATGAAACATACAATTTACTATTGAAACTTGTAAATTTTGGGAATATTATGATAAAAAAACATATCTTATGTAAATATAGGCGATATTAGAGACTAAAAATGACCAAACAGTGAATTTATTTTTTGAAAAAAGGCCCAAGAAATAGCCAATTGGCAAAATTTCGCCCCTAAAAATTTCCCTGATTGAGTAAATCATAATGATGGGAAGGTAGGGATATGAACGATGAAAATGAACTATTGTGTTTTGGATTTATGTGGTTATCAAATGTTGTATCAAGTACCAAAAATAGATGTAGAGTATTTTGTAAGCCTTTATGAGGAGTTGTATAATTTGTCTTAATATTGTTGGTAACTAAAAGATGATGAACATGAAGAAAAAAAAATTTAAACGAAGCATATTTTATTCAACTCGACTTTTGATGTTTTAATGTTTAAGTATTTTGGTAAATGGGGTATGTTACACTCCATAAGACTAGTTCTGGCCATTGGGGCTTCCAAGCGATGGGGGCTTCATCACATGGATGTGAAGAGTGCCTTTCTTCATGGGGAGTTGAATGAGGAGATATATATGCAGCAGCCTGAGGGATTTATTTCTGATCTTACACTTGTTTGCAGGTTGAACAGGTCACTCTATGGGCTCAAGCAAGCTCCTAGAGCATGGTATGCAAAAATGGACAATTTTCTGCTATCTTTGGGGTTTGAGAGGTGTAAGTCTGATCCAAATGTGTATATGCAGCTGAATGGTGATCTAATATTGATCATAGTACTGTATGTAGATGATATTTTGATAATAGGTAGCAGCACTAAAGAATTGGGCTCATTAAAAGCTTCATTACACAATGCATTTGCAATGACCGATCTAGGCTTGTTGAGACAATTTCTAGGCTTGGAAATTGAGCAAACTGTGAATGGAATTTCTGTCACCCAAGCAAGGTATGCTTCAGATTTGCTACAGAAATTTAATATGGTTGAATGTAAACCAGCAAAGTTCCCATTCCTACCTGGGGTTAAGCTAAATGAGTGGGGTTCTTCTCCACTAGTTGATGGCTCGTTGTATAGGCAGCTTGTTGGAAGCTTGCTATATCTTACTCATTCTAGACCATATTTGTCATATGCTGTTGGGGCTATTGCTAGGCACATGCAAGAGCCTCATGAGGTTCATTGGAGGGAAGCCAAGAGGATCCTCCATTATGTTCAAGGTACTAAGCACTTTGGTATCCACTATGCTGCTGGTTCATCTCTTGAACTAGTAGGATTCATTGATTCTGATTGGGCTGGTGATTGTATTGATCGGAAATCAACTTCGGGTTATGTTTTTATGCTTGCACATGGACCTATTTGTTGGTCAAGCAAGAAACAACATACTATTTCTTTACCTTCAGTTGAGGCCGAGTACAGGGGAGCAGTAAATGCAGCCACACAATGTGTTTGGTTGCAAGGTATTCTTGCAGAGTTCGGGATTGTTTTTTATTCACCCGCTATTCTTTGGTCTGATAATCAAAGTACAATCAAGATTTCTACTGATCCAGTTCAGAGGAAAAGGAACAAGCACATAGAGATACACATGCATTACATTCAGGGTTTGGTGCATGACCGGACCATAGCATTGCAGTATTTCCCTTCCAGTGAGCAAATTGCTGATATTTTCACCAAGTGTTTTACCGAGAAGACCTTCACTCACCTTAGATCTTTGCTTGGGGTGAGTAATGCATGGTAATGATTGATATATTTTGATATATGCGACATGTCCATTTTAGAGGGGAGGTTTTATTTCCCATGTGGTTTTCCTCCTTACCTTGGTTACATGGACAAATAAATTTTTATGATGTAAAAGGTGACTTGAGCCTAGTTGCCAAGGCCTTATTTTTTATATTTCAGTAAGTCTAGCTTAAGGGGGGGTGTTAGAACATTATTACACCTAATTACATTAATCATTTATCAAATGATGGTTAATTAGTGCCAAATAGTTTAATAATTGCATCCCTAAGTTGGTTAGTGGGTAAATGGTCATTTAGCTTGAACCAGTTGGCAATGTGGACAAAAGTGAGCATTGTACCAAGTCAAACTAACTGTTGGGTCCCTCCTAGTCATTTATTGCTTCCAGCATGCCTAGGGTGCTCTTATCCCTTGGTTTGTGGGATTCTCTTTGACCAAGTGCGCACATGCTCAGAATGTGGACAAACTTGCCTATTTTTCCCATTTTTAGCCAATTCTAGCTGCCTAACCTCTAACCAACCAGATTCTCCACATGTGTGAGGTCACATGGGCTTGTCCAGTCATTCCCAACATTCACATGGCAGTTTCGAACTAGTTTGGGATGGTTTGGGACATTTTGGTCAACCTAGGGGGGTTTGAGCTATATCTAAGCTAGATCAGTGTGAACACTCCAGGTGGATTCGAATTGTTCCTATTTGAATAAAAGGAGGTTCTTAACCTATTTTGAGGTTGGACTGTTAATAATATTTACATTATTCACCCATTTCATGTGAATTTGTTCTTCATTTTACAGATTTGTGCGTATTCTTGTAAATGTGTTGCAATCTTTTCACTAGTGAGGAATCCATAGTAGCTAGGTTCTGCTGTGACTGAGATTTTACAATACATATAAATTTCAGGGGTGTTCTTAAAATTATCCCTACTAAGAATTCGATACAAAGACGTATATGAATGTAGTGGTATTCAATTTTACCTACAATTCTAGGTACATTTTATGGGACTCTTAATTGATGAATACTTGTTTTCATGTGTGTATTTTTTAACATGTCAATATGGGTTTTTATGAGAGTTGAATTGTTATATTACATATATGTAAAGAACCTACAACAATTAATTAATGAAAATACACCGGATAACATAAATAACAGAACTCAGAATCACTTTTATATTGATCGCAGGCCACTTCGAGGGGGCAACCTCCTTTGAGAAAGCTCAATAAAAATAAATTCACGGTACCTTTATTAGTCTCAACATAAAATTATATACTATGTCTAGGCACCAATACCATTGTTCAATACCATGTGTCAATACAAACCATGGGCCAATACAAAATATGGATAAACAATTACTACGGGACGACTTACAAAGCATATGTGTCCAACAACAATAATACAAACTATGGATCAACAAATACTACGTGACTGTTGATGTATATGTAACTTCGGAATGTATTCCATCTATGTATTTCATATATATTTATTGTACCCTTATAAGAGATGTGTTATTCCTCTATAAGGAAGTGTCGTCATGTGTATTGACTAGTGTCACAAGTGTGTGTACTTGGCGACGGGTTATTAGACCACCATGTGTGGGGTTGGCCCTGAAATATATATTATATTGTGGATGTACCTAGCTAGACAAGTCGGCCCCATAAGGTCATTGGGAAAACAGGTTATTATAAATAGAGATCGGGAGATCTCTATTTGGATCACTTGGAAACTCACACTTCTCTCACTCAGAAAGTGGCGCACTAGTGAGGAGGAGGATCATATGCTACTAGGAGACTATCTCAATGTATTTTGGTTGTACTTTGGTTGAGCCATTGCTCTCTCTATCTCTGAGGAAGTTGTGGGGTTTTTTCACCTTAGGGTTTTCCCCACGGAAACTCTGTGTCTCTTGTCTCTCATGATTTTGATTCTTGTGATGCTTGTCATGCTTATTGTAATTGTCATGCATTGATATACTGTATATGTTATTCTCTCAGTGAAGATCCTAGAGTATTGTGAATTAATGCTCAAAATTTAACATGGTATCAGAGCTAACCTGAGAAGAAGACATTTTGCAGTGACAAAAACTTGAGTTTCTTGTTTATTGGGTTTCTCTCCATAGTTTTTGGGAACGCAGTATAGTAGATTGACTCTACTCATCAAGGAGAATCTATCTGTCCAATCAGAATTCAATTCTGAGCATTTTCAGATTTGGCCCTAAAAATTAGGGTTTCCACAAAAATAGGAATTTCTGAAATCGAAAGACATAGCTGGACGCTCCTTGCAAAAATCAAAGTTTATAGGTTTGGATCGAGATTTTTGGCTGGGTATATCTCCAAGAAACTCAAACCCTAATTCAGGGCTCTCCTAGTGAACCTGGGATGACAAAAAGGCAATTCTGAAGGGAAAATATTTGATGATCTCAAATTTTGAATACACAAGGCTGATCAGCTCATCAAGGCACATCTTTCTATCCTTTCAGAAAGTTGAAATTCACATTTTGAATTTTTAAGGTTTTTCCGACAAACCCTAATCCGGGACCAAATCCAGTTTTCAGCATTTCAAGTGATAAGACCTAAATCTTTTCTATTTCCATTTAAAGTACTCTTTAAGATGTCTCACCACACCAAGCTTGAGGATAAGCTTGAAGGGGCTGATAACTTCCGAGCCTGGAAGTATAGGATTGGGTTAATCATGGAAGAGAATGAGTTGGACTCATATATAAAAGAAGACATCCCTATCCCAGAGGATGAAGAGGCTAAAGTATTGCATAAGAAGAACTTGGTCAAGGCAAAGAGAATCATTGTTGATTCTATCAAAGACCATCTCATACCCCATGTGTCTTCTCTAAAGACACCCAAGGAGATGTTTGACTCTTTGACCAAGCTATTTGAAGGGAAGAACATAAATCGGAAGATGACCCTACGGAACCAATTGAAAGGAGTAAAGTTTCAGAATGGAGAAACCATTCAATATTATTTTTCTAAGGTCTCCCAGATTAAGGAACAACTAGAAGCGGTAGATGAAATGGAGGAGAATGGTGAAGTTGTCATGACCACTCTAAATGGCCTACCCAGGTCATGGGATTCCTTTCTTCAAGGAATTTGTGCAAGGAAGAAGTTGATCTCCTTCAACAGATTGCGGGAAGAATGTTCTCAAGAAGAAGCAAGGCTTGTGGCCTGAGAAGAAAAGATGGGAAGTGAAGATAAAGCTCTCACAGTACACACCAAGAAAGGAAGGTCAAAGAGAGAGCACTCTCATGCCAAGAAATCTTCACACTATCATCAACATAAAGATAAGAAAGATCTCAAATGCTTCTCATGTAATGAGAAAGGTCACTTTGCTTCAGAATGCCCCAAGAACAAAAGGGACAACCACAACAACAACAACTCCAGCAAGAAGAAGAAGGGTAACAAAAGAAGGTACCATGCTCATGTTGCCGAAGATGATGAACCTCCAAAGAAGAAAGCTAGGGAAGAAAGTGAAGATGACTCATCAAGTGAAGAAGAGTATGTCCTAATCTATGCTCTCATAGGTACAATCTCCCATGGTTGTAATGATCGGTTAATTGAGAGTGGGGCTTCCAAACAAATGACTGGGTTTAAGGAATCTTTTGTAAACCTATCTGAACATGAATCACCCTATAAGGTGAAACTTGGGGATGATTTTCAATACCCAATCAAAGGAAGTGGTGAAGCCTCCTACAACCTAGATTTTGGAAAATCTTTGAAGATTAAAGATGTCCTTTATGTACCTAGGCTCAAGAAGAACTTACTCTCCATCTCTGCATTGGATGCAAAAGGTATGAGGGTTTCATTTGTGGATGGCCAAGTCCTAATGTGGCCAAAGGGAAAGTCCATAGATGATGCAGTGGTGATTGGAGGGCAAAAGGGAGGTTTGTACAAATTGAAGGGACAACCTGAACTTGCTATGGTGACATGAAGACAAAGATTCATCCATAGTCATGGATCACATGGAGGCATGCATGATTTGGCTTTGAAAAGGTTAACTTATGAGTTATGCAGGTCATTGAAGAGAACAAGAAAACATTGCTAAACATAACTAGCAAATATGGTGAACAAGTATGTTTTCCTTATATCATAGGATCTCTTATATAAGTATGCATGGAATGATTGATGATGATTGTTCATAAAGACATAGATTTGAATAATCATGGGTATATGCATATTATGTGTCTTACCTTAATTAATGATATGACTAACTAGAAGAGTCATAGGTTCGAGTAATCATAGGTTTAGACATGTTATGTTTCTTATGATATGACTAACCATAAGAGTCATATATAAACCTTGAATGCTAATGCTTATTATTTCTGTTTGAAATAATCATGACTATACATGCTTGAGATTTTTGTGTATTGAGAATATACTAATGAATGTATGATTTTGTATGATACCTCGAGGATAACACTATGATGATACTAACAAGCATGCATAGGGATCGAGAATGAATATAAGTTCAAGAACAGGTAATACATGAAGCAAAGATCAAGAGGGAGCACACTCCAAGTGGCTTCTGCAAGGATGCATATATTCAGAGGGAGTTGACCATCTCTCTACATTCCACAATAGAAAGGTGTAGAAGAAGCTACTTCAGATTAGGACTCCAGCAGCTCCTGCAAGGAAGAAAAAACTCAGAGGGAGTCCACCCAACAACAAACAAAGATAAGTATTTTAATTATCATTTCTTGCATATTTGTTTGTTTAAATAAAATTGTTCAATGATGTATATGCTCATGTTCCTAGACTTCGGATATGTATTGTGCATATTAGAATGATTGCATTAATGAACGGTATACTACTAATATGCATATGATGGGTAAGTGGCCTATGGCACTGTACAACATTCCATTGCTACTTATCTAGAATGAAACCTCTTTGCTAACATGTTGGGAGCTATGCAAACTCTTAACAATGTTTTGGTAGAGACTAGAAGGCATCTAGAAAGTTATGGAACATGGATAAATGTTGTATTGTTGCATTGGCTAAGATAATTGCATGACTGTATGACATATTTCTTTATGTATAAGAATTTGTCTGAAAATTATGAGATTTTTCTAATCATGCAATTTAACTTGTCTTGTAGGAAAGAACGTATACCTTCACCTACAAAAGAAGGACTACCACATTTGTTCAAGCAACAAAATTATCTATTGAAGATATTGAAGTTCCTAGGATACAGGAAGAATGCCATGATCCGTCGATCATGAAGAACGGTGTTTGGGATGCGGTCCCAAGAGCTGAAGGGAAGTCTGTTGTGACTTCCACATGGAACTATCAGATCAAGCATGCTACAGATGGCAGCATAGAGAAATATAAAAGTGATGAAATAGAAGATACACCAGATGGATTCCAAGACAGCTTTCTTGAATGGTGTAGTCATATATGTGTGCAGAACTTGGTAGGATAGACAGCTTTCTATCTAGTTTGGGCTTTACCAAGTGTAAAGCGGATTCCAACCTTTACTACAAGGTTGAGGAAGGAAATCTTGTGATTCTACTTCTGTACGTAGATGACTTATTTGTAATAGGAGATGACAGATTGATTGCAGATACTAAGAGGAAGCTTGTAGCCGAGTTCGATATGAAAGATTTGGGAATGATGCACTATTTCCTAGGTATGGAGGTGTGGCAGAGTGCAGGTGGGATCTTCCTTGGTCAAGGGAAGTACACAATAGATATCCTAAAGAGATTCGGAATGATGGATTGCAAGACCATGGCCACACCTATGACATCGAACCTGAAGCTTCTATGTGATGCTTCATCTGAGCCAGTTGATATCTCTATGTATCGTCAGATGATTGGGTCCTTGATGTACTTGACGAACACGAGACCAGATATTTGTTTTGCTGTGAACACATTGAGCCAGTTCCTGATGGATCCGAGGAGTGTTCACTTGGTTGCTGTAAAGCATGTTCTGAGGTACCTGAAGGGTACAGTGGATTATGGGCTCAAGTATGAAGTGAATCAAAAGTTTAACCTGCAGGGTTATGTTGATTCAGATTGGGTAGGCAATGCTGCAAATAGGAACAGCACATCTGGGTGCTGCTTTAGTATGGGATCAGGTGTGATCTCTTGGTTTAGTAGGAAGCAGTCCTGCGTAGCACTGAGTATAGCTGAGGCAGAGTATGTTGCATCCTGTTAAGCTAGTTGTGAGGCAGTATGGCTACAGAAGCTACTGTCTGAGTTATTTGATCTCCCATTGGATGCTACTGGTATCTTATGTGATAACCAGAGTTGTGTGAAGCTGTCTGAGAACCCAGTGTTTCATGACAGGTCGAAACAAATAAAGATCAAATATCACTATATCAGGGATATGGTGCAGAGAGGAGTTTTGAAGCTCCTGTATGTTGCGACGGACGAGCAGATTACAGATGTGCTGACGAAGCCACTAGCTAGGGTGAAGTTCAAGTACTTCAAGGAGAGGATGGGTGTTCTTCAGATCGAGGACACTTCGAGGAAGAAGTGATGGACACATTTGCTGAAGCCATTCCAAGCATGTTGGAAGGAGCATCCTTCACATGGCTGTGGATGTAAGTGCTGGATGATGAGCATCAGGATGATGTTCTAGTTTCTGCTTTGTATGATTAGTTGGATCATTTATATATGTATGTACGCATCATGTTGGATGTTGGATATGATCAGTTGGATCATTTATATGTATATGTATGTACGCATCATGTTGGATGCTGGATATGATCAGTTGGATCATTTGTATGTATTTTGTATATGCATCATGTTGGATGCTTGGACCATGTATGTATCAGGTGGATACATTGTATGATCAGGTGGATTATGTATGGTGATATGTATCATGTATTTGGATTTGTATCAGGTGGATACACTGTATGATCAGGTGGATCATGTATGATGATACGTATCAGGTAGATACTTGGTATGCATCAGGTAGATGCATTGTATGATTAGGATGATCATGATGACGAGCTTCAGGATGTTACTCTAGATGATATGTACCAGGACGGTACAGTGATGATGATCAGGATGAGCATATGTATCAGGTGGATATAGTACATAATCAGTTGGATTATGTGTGACTAGTTCCGAAGACACAGATGCACAGTGCCTTTCCGACATGGTGGTAGATGCATTCTCCCATGTGCGTTGATGTAAGTGTAGAGCCTTTCCGACATGGTGGTAGATGCGTTCTCCCATGTGCGTTGATGTAAGTGCAGAGCCTTTCCGACATGGTGGTAGATGCGTTCTCCCATGTGCGTTGATGTAAGTGCAGTGCCTTTCCAACATGGTGGTAGATGCATTCTCCCATGTGCGTTGATGTAAATGCTGAGCCTTTCCGACATGGTGGTAGATGCGTTCTCCCATGTGCGTTGATGTAAGTGCAGAGCCTTTCTGACATGGTGGTAGATGCGTTCTCCCATGTGCGTTGATGTAAGTGCAGAGCCTTTCCGACATGGTGGTAGATGCGTTCTCCCATGTGCATTGATGTAAGTGCAGGGCCTTTCCGGCATGGTGGTAGATGTGTTCTCCCATGTGCGTTGATGTAAGTGCAGGGCCTTTCTGACATGGTGGCAGATGTGTTCTCCCGTGGTCATTGATGTAAGTGTTGTGAGCCCTTCACAGATGGTGGTAGGTTGGTCCTCCCATGTCGTTCAGTGTAAGTGTTGTGTGTGTGCATCTAGGTTGTGCTTCGTGATACTCTATGGCTGTGGACAGGTTGTGCAATAACATGTAAAATATCCTGGGAGATCCGATAGGTTGAGCTGTGTGCTCGTAATCAGTCTTGTGATGCTCTTTCGAGGTTTTGTTGACTCACATAATTAGTCCTGAGGATTCCACAGTATGACCATTGATGATGAAGACCTGCAGGTGGTGGGCCTACATCCAGTATGAAAAAGGGATGGCTCTGTAGAACTTCCTATGACGACTAGAGTCAGAGATTGGTTGAGATAGCAGCAGCAGTGACGATGATGATGATGATGCATCGATGACGATGATCCCGAGAAGAAGACTTGTCTAACAGAACTGTGTCGAGAAATACCTTCCTTGTTAAGAGGGAGTGTTGATGTATATGTAACTTTGGAATGTATTTCATCTATGTATTTCATATATATTTATTGTACCTTTATAAGAGATGTATTATTCCTCTATAAGGAAGTGTCGTCATGTGTATTGACAAGTGTCGCAAGTGTGTGTACTTGGCGACAGGTTATTAGACCACTATGTGTGGGGTCGGCCCTGAAATATATATTATATTGTGGATGTACCTAGCTAGACAAGTCGGCCCCATAAGGTCATTGGGCAAATAGGTTAGTATAAATAGAGATTGAGAGATCTCTATTTGGATCACTCAGAAACTCACACTTCTCTCACTCAGAAAGTGGCGCACTAGTGAGGAGGAGGATCATCTGCTACTAGGAGACCATCTCAGTGTATTTTGGTTGTACTTTGGTTGAGCCATTGCTCTCTCTATCTCTGAGGAAGTTGTGGGGTTTTTCACCTTAGGGTTTTCCCCACGGAAACTCTGTGTCTCTTGTCTCTCATGCTTTTGATTCTTGCGATGCTTGTCATGCTTATTGTGATTGTCATGCATTGATATACTGTATATGTTATTCTCTCAGTGAAGATCCTAGAGTATTGTGAATTAATGCTCAAAATTTAACAATGACGACTTACAAAGGATATGCGTCCAACAACATTATACTAACAAAGTAAATAGAAGGGTTGGCATGGGTTCCTAACATCCCCTCTCCCTTAGAAAAAGCTTTGTCCTCAAAGCTTTAGATGTGGAAATTGATGTAGAATCCGAAGGAGTGGTACCCTTGTAGCATGCTCGTGTTGCATTCCGGCCCACTGACGCCTTTTGAGCTGCAGGGAGGATTACTTGGAAGGTTGTAGACAAAGAAGGTCCATATCAACTGCGTGAAAAGTGAACTCAGAATGGTGCTGATCGACTTGTTGTTTCAGTTGAATTCTTGCCATGTGAAGATTGTCCTACAGAATGAGAAGAATTTGATCGCGGTTTCGAAGAACCGAGTCAATTGCCTAAACTGGGGAGCTGCTGAGCGTGTATGGAAGAAGAATTGGCGGTGCCTATCCATAAACTGCTTCATATGGTGTCCTTTTAGATGTTGTATTGTACCACTGGAGTGCTTCTAGGAAATCCATAGAAATAGCTGTCCACATTTGTGTAGGGATGGGAAAGGGTTCGAGCAGTCTCGAAAGGAGTGTCATTTCACCCTTGTTGACCTACCAAGTATCACAGTCAGCCACCATCTATTGAATTGTCATTTTCAGTCCCTGCCAAAAGAAGTTACATTATTCTCGGTCATACATTTTGAGGAACACAGAGTGCCCTGCTGATGAAGAAGCATGGAGTTCATAGAAGAGATAGCCCTGTTGAACAGATTGCAACCAATTTGGAACAAGCAAAGAAATAACTGTAAGAGAAGTTGGGTCATCAAATGTGTGAGAAGGAGCATCTGTCACCATATTGTCCTTACCCTTCTTGTAAGTGATCACATAGGCATAACCCATGAGTTGGATAACCCATTTTAGGTGTGCTCGGGAGGAGACCCATTGTTCCAGGAAATTTTCTAGACTCTGGAGATCAGTCTTGATGCAGACATAATTCCCTAATAGGTATGACTGCCATTTCTGTACTACATGCAAAATGGCCATCATTTCTTACTGAGATGTAGATGCGGCTAAATTTGTACTGGAAAGGTCTCCTGAAGGCGACAAACACACTGGTTCAGCAAGGACACCTGCATATCTATCCAAGGAAGTAGGGGAAACCATTGATGGGTGCATTTGAATGGAATGGAGTTGAGCAATGACACCATGTGAATTCTTCTCAAGAATCTTTTCCAGTTTATGTGAATTGATGATGCAGAGAGACCCTTCTTGTAATCCCTTAAATTTGTGTTGTTTCCCATTGACTGAAAACTACATCCAAAGTTCAGCAAAATCCCATAAGATGGGGCCAAGTGTGCGTAACCATTGAACGCCCAAAACCACATCACATCCGCCTAGGGACAAGGAAAACATGTCAGAGCGCAAGTTATAATCTTCGAGAGAGATATGCACATTGTGACAGTTCCCCTTGCAAGGTAAGGTGCCCCCATTGGCAACCATGACTTCAAAGTTGGAGCAAGGATGGACAAAACAATCAGCATGTTTGGCGATCCAAGGGTCAATGAAGTTATGAGTGCTACCAGAATCAATGATTATTGTAAGAGGAAGCTTCTTGAAGTAACACCTGACCCGCATTGTTTGGGGGGTGGTGACGCTGGATAAAGCATGGAGAGATATCTCTGGTTGTTCATCCTGAGATGGGGGGTCAATAGGCAGCTCCTGAATGTCGACCTGATCATCCATTGTATCTGGAGTTTCTTGACCAATTGTAGAGGCAGGTAGAGAATCCATATCCAAGAGATAGAGCTTTTATTGAACACATCTATGTCCCTGAGTGAATTTCTCATCACAATTATAACAAAGCCCTTTTTCTCTGCGTGCCTGCATCTCTGTTTCAGACAAATGCTTGATAGGAGTTGGTCAAGGAGCTGGTGGGATGGGAGGTCATTGAGAACCCATATTTCGGAAGGGAACAAAAGTGGGTTTGGAGCGCTGTTGGGATGCAATCTTGTTTTCTGCCAACTTAGCCAACCTTAGGACTTCCATCATTGTGTTGGGATAGAACATTTTAACCTCTGACCAGATTTCATCCTTAAGACCACTGATAAAACAACTCCTATAGAATTCATCAGACAATCCTTCTGTGTGATTGGCTAGTTTCTGAAAGTCTGTCTGATACTCTCTCACAGTGCCACTTTGACGAAGTTTAGTGAGTGGTCCGGTGAAGTAATCAAAAGCACTAGGACCAAATTGTTGCAAAAGGAGTTGGCAAAAATCTGTCCATTTTGGCTCGACATGAGCCTTGATGTACCACCGGTACAATTGAAGGGCTTCCTGTTCCAAATGAAAGGATGCAAGTGGAACTTTTTGGACATCAAAAGTATTATGCAGACTGAAATATTGTTTTGCACGATAGATCCATCCAGTTGGATCAGTACCATTAAAGCAAGGAAATTCAAGCTTCGGACCACAAAAATTGTTGGAAGAAGAGAAGCCATTGGCTACCGAAGATTCGTGCTGTCGGTTATTGTTCATGGCTGAATGCTGAAGATGGAGGTTGAGAAATTTTTCATCCAGATCTTGGAGTTTGGTTTGGATGGCTGCAAGTGCTTCCTCCATGGTTGTTGCTCCTGTGCGGGTGACAACCATAACCAGGAGTTCTTTTTTTTTTTGGAATGGATAGAAAAACACAAACAAAAGCTTATTTAGTAAAGGGAAATTTGGATTTGGGAAAGACTCGGAGGGGTAATTGGGGTTTGAGTAGGTTTTGGACACTTTCTGATGGATAGGGAACCAAAAAATGGGGATTTCAGAAGCAGGGTGAAAGAATGAGAAAATTTGGCAAAGATGGACAAAGAAGAAGAATTAGGAAAGGAACACGGTGGTAAAATTTTAAGGCGATTGGGTGAAATCCGAAGAAGTTATGGCAAACCCTAAAAATAGACAAATGTGACATTTCGGGCTTTGGGAAGTGGAATTTGGGGTAGGGTCCTCAGGAATGAAATATGCAAAATGGGATTACCGGGGTGTCAGGGAAGTTTCAAGGGAAACAGAGTGAAAAGAAGGGAGATATGGCCAAAAAACAGTTTTTTTTTTGTTTTTTTGTTTATTTTTTCAGGAATGGATCTACAATGGTGCGGAAGGGATCTGAAACAGATAGATCTGCAACGGTGCGTAAGTGATCAGAAACAGAGGGATCTGAAGCGGCACCAACTGGGTCGAAAACGGCTGGATCTGAAATGGCTTTCAGAATGGATCTGAAATGGAACGACAATGATCAACAACACTTCAGGGGTTTCACTCAGCCACCAATGCTGTCTGACGGATTTCGTATTGGGGAAGTACCCCTCACTCCACAGCTTAGGTAAAACTGATCACCGCTTTGCCACAAATGAAATCTCTTGGTTTACCTCACGGGTGGGAACTAGTCAATCAGGTAGGGGTCGTTGCCCTTTTCACTGGCAGGTCCTCTCAATGGGCCAGCTACTTTGGGGTTCCTCTGGTACTCCTCACAATGATTTTTAGGGCTTATTCCCAAGTACTTCCCACAATTAAGAGGATAGGGATATTCCCAGATCCGAAGCTACAACAGATGCGAAAAAAAAAAATTGGAATAAATTTCACCCAGCGAGCCCAAGAAAGTGCTCTGATACCAGATGTGAAGAACCTGCAACAATTAATTAATGAAAATACATCGGATAACAGAAATAACAAAACTCAGAAGCACTTTTATATTGATCGCAGGCCACTTTGAGGGGGCAACCTCCTTTGAGCAAGCTAAATACAAATAACTTCACGGTACCTTTATTGGTCTCAACATAAACTTATATACTAAGTCTAGGCGCTAATACCATGGGTCAATACCATGTGTCAATACAAACCATGGGCCAATACAAAATATGGATCAACAATTACTATGGGACGACTTACAAAGCATCTGTGTCCAACAACAATAATACAAACTATGGATCAACAAATACTACGGGACGACTTACAAAGCATATGCGTCCAACAACAATATACTA
Source organism: Larix kaempferi (assembly GCA_027924585.1). NCBI lineage: Eukaryota > Viridiplantae > Streptophyta > Pinopsida > Pinales > Pinaceae > Larix > Larix kaempferi. The sequence goes on along the minus strand of BSBM01000372.1, from coordinate 47,853,493 downwards.
ACAAAGTAAATAGAAGGGTTGGCATGGGTTCCTAACAATATACAAGAGCTTCTCCTAGGGGTCTTCCTTAGATGGCGCATGCTTGCTTGATTTAGAACACTCCAATTGGTGACTTGCAAGGTTTGACATATGCTCTATTTTAAACTCTTTAACATATTAATTGTTATATTTTTGTTTTTAATTTCATTTTATTACTGTATTGGATGTTGTCAAACTATTGATGTTGTGATTCCTATCTATATGTCAGGTGACTCTAGCACAAGGGGAGAAGCATCATCTTCAGCCACACAAAATCCCCCTTGGGAAGGATTTAAATCTAGTGTATATATTACTTAGCACTTGCTAGAATCAGGAACAATAAACATCATTATGTTCATTAATTTTATGAGAAGAAAACATATTTGAAGGGCATGCGATGATATAATTTTCATGTACAAGATTCAATTTGTGTATGTGTTTTCCAAGAGTATATGTCTGTTTTTAATTTATTATATGGTATAGTATTTGTGAGCTATTGAAATAGTTATAACAAATTATGAGAGTTTATTTATTAATCTTGTAAACATCGAAGAACACACTTTTCTCCTTGAGGTCATGTTCCATGTAGTCTCTTTTCTTCATAGAGTTTAGGCATTATGAGATTATCCTTTAAGATTGCATGATGCATCGAATGGGACCATTTTTAAATATTATAAACATATATAAGCTCATAATATTACATACGCAAAAATGGAAATATACTTATCATTCATTTTTTTGAATGAAAGAATGAAAAGTAACATTTCCAACTGAAACTACATAAGATTCGAATTATACAAAGCATTGTTCAGTTTTTCACCCATACAAAAGACCCCACTTAGTAATATATATGATAAAACCATGACATGAGAGACATTACAAAAATCATAAGAATAAAACATCCACATGTTTGAGATATATATTGATTTCCATCAATGACTCTTGTTGGAATAAATGTTGATAAGAAGTCATCTTGGACACCCCCACTTATAGTTGACACTTCTATTGACACTAGATTAGTAGACATCATCTTCACCTATGCATGGTAACTTAAGCTATGGTAAAACATTGAAATTGATTAGAACTAATTTTTGCTTCTCTATGAAGAGGTTTCAAATTGTCTTTTCGAACTTTACAAATCCCTTCATTTTATTAGATATTAATTCGGAGTTGTTGAAGACTGCAATATTATTGGCACCATATTTTTTTGCTACCTTGAGCCCTTTAACAAGTGCAATATAGTATGCTTCATTATTAGTAGTCCTTCCATAAACACCTCTCTTATTTTGGAATACATGGTTTAGTTCTTGGTTGTGAAGAACATAGGTAATAATTGCTTAACCTAGGTTCAAATAACATGACACTTCAATGCACAGTGTCCATTTTTGCACCATTATGTAATAATTGATTTTCTCTATACTTTCAAGGACCTAGTTAAATGAACAACAACAAATTTGAATTAGAAAATAGACATATAAAAAAATATCTTAACATTGAATAAGAAAATTGTAAGTAGGAAATTCCAATCCCTTTAAATATTTTCCTTTAAAGCATCCTTACTAAAGTGCAAACAAGTTTTAAAAACTCCATTTTCAAACAAATACAATTTGAATTTCAACAATATTTTCCCAATATTTACATCAATAATGGTACACTTTGATGACATTCATATTGAAACCCAAAATAAATAGAAATAAAAAAGATATGGCATTGATATAATTTTCACATTACATGAACAAAAATGTTCATCCTTTTTAAGAAGCTTCAACATGTAAAGAAAAATATGAAATAATGGAACACCTAGATTTTTCTAAATATATTCAAAATAAAACATGAAGTGGAGATAGAGATGGTGGTTAGACTGCTTGGTATTATAACCGTGAACTAAAAACACAATGGTGAAGGCAATATGGTATTCTTGCCAAGAACTGAAAACACAATGACAAGGTCAATCAGATAACCCAAGCGTTTTAATATTGCAATAATATTATCTCTATATAATAAAAATATTGATTTAAAATTTAAAGTCATGAGAAATGTGGGCTAGCACCACGAAGCTTCATTTTGTGTTGGTTGATGGCAGTAATGCAATAACTGAAGAAAAATCCTAAGTCTATTTTGGAATCATAAGAAGATTGTCTATTTGGACTGCTACAATAGGTATGGATACATAGAGTTCCAAAGAGAACAATAAGAAGCTACAAGTGTTTAAATATTAAAAACCCACTTTAGACTTAGGATATGATACATTGACGCAAGTCGCCTTACAGAAATAAGGTTCTTGCTTAACAATACACATGACACAAACCACAATGCTCACACAAACAAGGTGTAGAACAAGATGCTTGGATTGGATTATATTACTTCTCTTGAAAATGGTTAAAATATAAAATAACTGTAAGCAAATAACTAACTACAATCGGCCTCAGCCATTACAACCCAGAAGTAACTGTGGTGTGTTCTCCTTGTGTGTCGACCTCACCCTCTCCTGGTTCACCACGGAACTCTGAGCTATGGTTCAATCTCAACACTCTGCACTCGGCCAGTGTCACTCTTCATAACTTCTTCGACTCTGCACTCTGCTCTCCTTCTCTGCTCTACCGTCCAACAGTGTCTAGACTGAACGCCTTCTCCTCCTCTTCTACTCTGCGGGTGTTGTTTCCAAGATTATTACAATCCCGAGACACGTGTTCCCTCCATTCGTCGATCCTGTCCAAATCCTGCGAATTTGCACCGTCAGCTTCTAACCGTGCTATACAGCCGCTATCCATGACGTCCTCTGTCATGTCCTTCACCAACTCGCAATAACTGTAATAACTTCCTCAGCAACCCCGAACGGCTAATGGTATAGTCCCTTGACTTTTATGTCTTTTCGACCCTGCTAGAGCAGTCAGTCACATCTTGACTGTCCTGTGGGCTCACTCCTTTCCCCATATACTTGACTTCGCCAAACCCTGTCGAGTCGTAGTTCGACCACTTGTCAACTACCCGACCTCTCACATCACTCGTCATCTGTCGACCATTTCTTGTCAATTCTCGACCTCTCACGAAATCTGTTGTTCCTTCATTCAGTCGCACCCCGACTGCTTCTGCTCGACTTGTTGACTTCAACAAGTCAATCTGCTCCCCACACCAATGGTCATCGGCACTCCCGCTGGTCGGATCCCTTCGGTCGATCAACTTCGACTGATCTGCCTCGGTCCTGATGCTCCTGCATTAGACTCCTAATTTGAAAAAGAATTCGACTACTCCGTCAGTCTCCTGAACTCCTCTTCAGAAATCCATGTCACTTCCTGCAACTCATCATTTGTCCGACGCACCAAGTATTCCATCATGCGCGATCTATGGGCACGCCCTACCTCGCGTTCATCGATTACTTCTGCGATCCCTTCTTTATGCCGGTCTGGAATCTGTTATGTCCAGTGGATACTGGTTCCCTCCCCTTTACTGTTGCTTGACCCTTCTTTAAATTTATACAGGTCTGAGACGTTGAACGTTGCAGAAATGTTCAAGTCTTCTGGCAATTCCAACACATAGGCATTGTCTGAAATCTTCTTCAGAATCTTGCATGTTCCTATCTTCTTCAACTTCAGTTTGTTGTATGTTCCTGTCGGAAATCGCTCCTTCCGCAAGTATGCATAGACTAAGTCCCCTTCTTGGAATGACAATAGCCTCTTCCTCCGGTCGGCTCTCAACTTGCAGGCCACGTTACTCTTCTCAATGCGGTTTCGCACATTTTCATGAACTTCATGCATATTCTCTGCGAATGATTCTGCGTCCGCGCTCTTCCTGGTTTCTGTCGGCAATTCGACCAAATCTTCTACTACATGTGGACTGCTCCCTTGAACAATCCGGAATGGGCTCAATCCTGTCGATCGATTCACAGAATTGTTATATGAAAATTCTGCCTGTGCCAACACATTTTCCACTGCTTGGGTCTATCGACCGCTAAACATCTCAGAAGGTTTCCCAAACTTCTGTTTACAAACTCGGTTTTTCCATCTGTTTGCGGATGATATGCCGAACTAAACTCTAACTTCGTGTCAAGTTTCTTCCATAGGGTTCTCCAGAAATGCCCCATGAATTTCGTATCCCTATCCGACATGATACTCTTTGGAAACCCATGCAACCTGACTATTTCCTTAAAGAATCATACAACGATTCCTCACTTCTTTTCTTACATGGTATGAAATGTGCCATCTTCGAAAATTTGTCGACTACAACAAATATTGAGTTGTTCCCCTGCTGAGTCCTTGGTAATCCTAACACAAAATCCATGCTAAGATGCTCCCATGGGTTCTCTGGTACTGGCAATGGTGTATACAACCCCGTGTTCTGATTCCTTCCTTTTTCCAACTGGCAAGCTTGACATTATCGAACCCATTTTCTGACATCTGTCGACATCCTTGGCCAGAAATACTTTTCGTGGATCAGTGCTTTGGTCTTGTCAATCCCAAAGTGCCCTACTAACCCATCATTATGAAATTCTCGGATTAGGTCCTCTCTCACTAATCCTTTGGGAATACATAGCTGACTTCCCCTGAATAGGTAACCTTCTTGAATGAGATAACTCAAATATGGAGTTCCGTCGATACTCCAAGGCTCTCGACAGGCCTTCCACGCTTTCGCAAAATATTCGTCGGTCTCATACTCCATCTTTATCTACTCTATTCATGTTGCCTGAATAGTCATCATACTCAATAGCGCAACTCTCCTGCTCAATACGTCGGTAACTTTGTTCGACTTTCCCAACCTATGTCACAACACGAACGTATATCTCTGGAGTAGCTCCACCCACTTCATGTGTCTCTGATCCAACTTCGACTGAGTATTCAAATACCTTAGTGCTTGGTGATCTTTGTATAACACAAATTCATGTGGCAACAAATAATGTCTCCATTTCTTCAATGCTTGTATGATAGCATAGAACTCTTGATCATAGACCGAATACTTCTGCTTCGCTCCATTCAGTTTCTCACTGAAGAATGCAATCGGTCGGCCTTCCTGGCTCAACACTGCTCCAATTGTTGTTCCACTTGCATCACAATCGACCTAGAAAACTTTGTCAAAGTCTGGGAGCGCCAACACTAGGCTCTCAATGACCTTTTCCTTCAATTTGTCGAAAGATTCCTAGGCCTTATCCATCCACTTGAACTCACCCTTTCTCATGCATTCTGTCAATGGTGCACAAATCCGACTGAATCCCCGAATGAACTTTCGGTAGAAACTAGCAAGTCCATGGAAACTTCTCACTGCAGTCGTACTCGTCGGTTCGGGCCAACCTACTATTGCCGTCACCTTCTCGGGGTCCATCTCCAACCCTTTACCTGAAATTACAAATCCCAAGTATACCAATTCCTTCTTCATGAAGAAACACTTTTGCAGGTTAATCATCAGCTTCTCTTCCTACAATTTCTGCAATACTTGTCGAACGTGCTCCAAATGTTATGACTTGGTTCGACTGAAAATCAGAATGTCGTCTAAATAGACTATGACAAAATTACCCAAGAATGGTTTCAGTACCTCATTCATCAATCTCATGAATGTACTGGGTGCATTAATCAATCCGAATGGCATGACTAACAACGCATATAACCCTTCTCTTGTCTTGAATGCTATCTTCCATTCATCTCCTTCTTTGACCCTGATCTGGTGATATCCACTCTTCAGGTCTAATTTCGTGAAGTATGTCGCTCCACTCAGGCAATCCATCAAGTCATCCATCCTTGGAAATGGAAAATGATACTTGATCGTGATCTTATTGATCGCTCTGGAGCCAGTACACATCCTCCATTCCCCGCCTTTCTTGGGTGTCAATACTGCTGGTACTGCACACGGGCTTAAACTTTCTCGGATCAATCCCCTGTCCAACAACTCTTGGACCTGTCGGTTGAGCTCCTGTCCCTCTGTCGAACTCATCCTATATGGTGCTTTGTTTGGCAGACTCGACCCTGGAATCAAGTCGATCTGATGGGATATGCTCCTTATCGGCGGCAATCCCGTCGGTTTCTCGTCAGCCATTATGTCCTGAAACTCTTCAAGCAACTCCTCGACTTCAACTGGAATGCTCTCCCGATTGGTCGTTCCATCGACATGTGGTCCTTTTGGAATGATTTCAAAACATCCCGACTATTTTTCCTCCTCCGTGAGGAATTCCTTGGCAGTACTCATCAACACTCACTTTTCCCAAAGATTGCTCTCGCCGTCCTTACTGTCGGCTGGCTCTCCTCGCCTCGGCCTAAGAGTCTTCTTCACGCCATTCTTCCACACTGTGACTGTGTTAGCTTAACTGTCTTAGATCATCTTACGATCATATTGCCATGGCCTCCCTAACAACAGATTGCATGCATCCATGGGAACTACATCACACAACATGCTGTCCTCCAATCCTTCAACTCTGAAGTTGATCAGGCACTGTTTGGTCACCTTGACATGATGTCCTTTTTGCAACCACGAGATCTTGTATGGGTGTGGGTGTTCACGACACTTCAACCTAATCTTGTTGATGACTTCTGTCGACACAAAGTTCTCTATACTCCCACCATCAACTATGGTCTTGCATCGCCATTCTTCGATCTGCACCTTCGTTCGAAAGATAGCCTTCCGTTGTGTTGGTTCCATCGGATCTCATTGATCTTCCTGGATCAAAGCTCTCTTAACCATCAGATTTCTGTTTTTCTTTTTCTCACCTCCAATGCTATATAATGCCGATTCTTCCCTCTCGTCAACTTGCTCATCCTTTCGACATCTGGGTTTCGACTCTTCTGCAGCATGTAGGTTTTCTGGGCATTCATAAGCCTTGTGTCCTGATCCTCGACATTTGTAACAGATTATAGCTGCTCTATTAGCTCCTTTCTTGTCGCATGGACCACTTCGACCATACGCGCCTCGACTGCGGTTCTCACGACCATCGCGTCGGTTTTTTTGTGCTCTTTCCTTTGTGGATGTCCCTTCTGTGCGTCGAATATCTTCGACACCTTCTTTCTTGTAGCCGCTACTTTGACCTTTAGCGGAGAAAGACTTTCCACCCCGACTAGTCATTTTTCCTTTGGTCACTGCGGATTTTCTCGATAGTTTCTCTTTCGCCTTCAGAGCTAACTGATAGGCTTCTCCGACTGTCCTGAGTCTCGTCATGTTGAGTTCATCCTGAACAACGTATTTCAAGCCGTTTACATATCTAGTGATAGCTTCTTCTCCTTCATCAGTCTGTCCTGACCGAATCGACAATCGGTAGAACCCCTTCGTGTACTCCTTCACGGTCATCTCTTTTTGTCAAAGGTTTTGTAGCTTTCGGAAGAAGGAAACTACATAGTCGTTTGGTAAGAACTTCCCCTTCAACTTGGAAACCATCCTGTCCCAAGATTTGATTTTCTCCTTGCCTTTCTTGAGTCTATCAGCCTGTACATTGTCCCACCACAATGAGGCATGACCCTTCAACCTTAGACATGCAGTCTTAACCCGTTTAGGATCCTCGATCTGCTCTACGTCGAAATATTTATCCATCTATCTGAACCAGTCGATCAAGTCTTCCGGGTCCAGGCTTCCCGAGTACGTATGCACATCTATCTTCGCCCGACTTCTCATTTCTGTCAGAAGCTTGATGATTTTTTCCTCTAGTTCTTCTGCGGAGGCTTCCCGAGCTTCCACTTCCTTGACTTCCTCGTCGCTGTGGTCCAGTGCTTCAGGAATGCACCCACACCTCTGGTTTTCTTTGATCGCTGCGAATTCATTTGTCAAAGTCCGCATAGTCCGGACGCATTCGTCGAACATCTCATGATCCACTCTGACGGCTGCTGCGCCACGCGCTCTTTGTCCTCGGACATTAACACCTCTATGAGCCATTTTCGACTTCTACAGAAAATTCTCACGCTTTCTGGGTCTGATACCAACTGACGCAAGTCAGGTTGGTATAGTCTTCTCTTCTCCAACCGAACTCACCTCCGGGCTCTGATACCAACTGACACAAGTCAGGTTGGTATAGTCTTCTCTTCTCCAACCAGACTCGCCTCCAGGATCTGATACCAACTGACGCAAGTTAGGTTGGTATAGTCTTCTCTTCTCCAACCGGACTCGCCTCCGGGCTCTGATACCAACCGACGCAGGTTGCCTTACGGAAATAAGGTTCTTGCTTAACAATACACATGATGCAAACCACAATGCTCACACAAACAAGGTGTAGAACAAGATGCCTGGATTGGCTTATATTACTTCTCTTGAAAACAGTTACAATATAAAATAACTATAAGCAAATAACTAACTACAATCGGCCTCAGCCGTTACAACCCAGAAGTAACTGTGGTGTGTTTTCCCTGTGTGTCAAACTCACCCTCTCCTAGTTCACCACGGAACTCTGAGCTATGGTTCGATCTCAACACTCTGCACTTGGCCAATGTGACTCTTCACAACTTCTTTGGCTCTGCACTCTGCTCTACCGTCCAACAGTGTCTAGACTGAAGGCCTTTTCCTCCTCTTCTACTCTGCAGGTGTTGTTTCCAAGATTATTACAATCCCGAGACACGCGTTCCCTCCATTCGCCGATCCTGTCCAAATCCTGCGAATCTGCACTGTCAGCTTCTAGCCGTGCTATACAGCTGATATCCATGACATCCTCTGTCATGTCCTTCACCAACACGTAATAACTGTAATAACTTCCTCAACAACCCCGAACGGCTACTGGTACAGTCCCTTGACTTTTCTGTCCTTTCGACCCTGTTACAGCAGTCAGTCACATCTCTACTGTTCTGTTGGCTCACTCCTTTCCCCATATACTTGACTTCGCCAAACCCTATCGAGTCGTAGTTCGACCACTTGTCTACTACCCGACCTCTCACATCGCTCATCATCTGTTGACCATTTCCTGTCGATTCTCGACCTCTCGCGACATCTGCTATTCCTTCAATCAGCCGCACCCTGACTGCTTCTGCTCGACTTGTTGACTTCGACAAGTCAACCTTCTCCCCGCACTAGTGGTCATCGGCACTCCCACTAGTCGGCTCCCTTCGTTCAATCAACTTCGACTAATCTGCCTTAGTCCCGATGCTCCTGCATCATACATTAATCATTTTTTATTAATTTCCTAGGTTTACACTAGGTAGTTGGCTTAATTTTGTCTTCTTCTGCCACCACACGCCATTCTGAGTCACAGGGGTGCAATTGGATAGATTATGGATAATATATTGTTTGATTCTATCTGATTTTATGTTATTCTTGGAATATTAGTGCACTTTCCTTCTTTAGACAGTTTTACCCATGTTTTTCTGCGTTTAGTGGATAAGGTAAAGCTAGTTTGATAGTGGAAACAATATCTTTTTGGCCAACTCACCCTTCTTTTTCTTCTCTCTAAAATCCATAATGACATTCATTGTTCATCACTCATTATCTCCCATTCCTTATTTAGCTAATTCGTGAGCCTCCTGACTGATTTGGAAAGTGATTTTGCTGCCTTGGGGGTTTTTATGCTTTTAGTAAGCCTTCCTTTTGTGAGATTTTCAACTTTCTTCTAAGGAATTCGAATTATCTCGAGGATGTTGTTGGGACTCAGAAATGTCTTATTTTCATCCACTTTACCTTTCTCTATTCTTTACATTTCATCATCCCATTAACCTTTCATCATACCATTTCCATACATATACTTGAGTTTCATCTTATTATTTTCCACTTTATTCATTTTAGTATTATAAGTGAATTTATGATTAAATATTGGAAAATAACATGTTTTTCACTAATATCTCAAGTATGGATGAGCTTTGTAATGTGTAGGAATATGGAAGGATCAATTCAAAGAAACACTCCTCGAATATCTCCTCCACCATTTCATGGAGATAGTTATTCAAAGAATATTCCAAGGAGAAGATCATGGATATTTGGTTGGCATATCTTATTTAAGATGTATGAGGAACATGTGGAGGATTTGTGAGAGACATGTGGGGGATTTGAATGGATCATACTTTGTAATAATATAAAATTAGTTGAGAGTGGTTGAGAAAATAGTGGATCTGTCATTATGAGATGGTTATCTTCTTCTCCAAGAAATTCATGTATAAAAGAGAGTGTCTCTCTTCATTTTTGGGGTATGTAGGTTAATCATAGATTAGGAGGAGATTAGTCTCAGATTGTAGAAGTTAGTCTTGACTTTGTAATATGGAGAAGGGGATTCTCAGCTTTTGTTCATAATCTAGTTTTGATGATTTGTCATTGATTCTTGTGATGTAAATTAAGTTTTTCTTATTGTTAATGTGAGCTCACATGTGTTTTTTGGTTGCTCTTCATATGTTGTCTTTCTTTTATGCAATTTACTTTCAGTAGTGTGTTGTGTTTCAGCTTCCAACATTAGATTAGCAATTGTGTGTTTCAACTTAAGGGGGAATTAGATTAGCAATTAGCCATTAGCAGGGGGGGTTAGATTAGATTAATTCCACTTCATTCCTGCATATACTTTGCATGTGCTTCATAAGCCTATGAACCTCGGATTGACAAATTAAATGGTTGGGAAAATACTACAATGGAATTGAACGACAATATTTCCGCCTAACAGATGTATTATATATTGTAAACTTATTGATGAATAAAATACAGTGAGTTTTACCCAAGTTACCTTCTCTATTAATCTTCTCATATTCTCTAAAAATATTCCAAGTGAAATTGTCTTATTGAATCTAGATCTAGGAAATCTAACTTATCACATGGTATCAAAGCTATTTTGATTCACTGACAAATTTCCAAATTGTTTTTTGTAGGTTATTTCCATCACCAGGAGCTCACCAACATGTATCAAAATCAAGCTTTGATTATTACTCCCTTCAATTACTTTGAATGGAAGGCCCACATGATCATCCAACTTCGAAGTAAAGGACTTCATAGTGTCACTATGGGGCTTGAAACAAATCCAGGTGTTGATGTATATGTAACTTCGGAATGTATTTCATATATGTATATTGTATCTCTATAGAGAGGTTATTATTCCTCTGTACGGAAGTGTCGTCATTTGTATTTACAAGTGTCGCAAGTGTAGTAACTTATATATGATGGGTTAATAGACCACCAAGTGTGGGGTCGGCCCTAAGTTGAGTTACCATGGGTTATTAGGCTCTCATAGAGAAGTCGGCCCTGCTAGTTTATTAGGCAAGTCAAGTCAGTGTATAAATAGAGTGAGGGTGTCACTCTATTTGATCATTCACTTATATATTCTCTCACTTGAGTGATGCGCACTAGTGGAGGAGGAGAAGCTACTAAGGAGACTATCTCTTGTACTTGGGTTTTGTATCATTGCTCTTTCTATCTTTGAGGAAGTTGCGGGGTTTTTCACCTTCTTGGTTTTCCCTGAGGAAACTTTGCGTCTATTGTCTCTTGTGCTTGTCTCTTGTGATTGATATGATGTACTTGTTATTCTCTCAGATAAGATCCTAGATCATATTGAATGAATGCTCAAAATCTAACATGGTATCAAAGCTAACCTGAGAAGAAGACACTGTGCAACTGTGGAAGCTAGGGCTTCTTGATTTTTGGGTTGCTCTCCACACTTGTTATTCTCTCAGATAAGATCCTAGATCATATTGAATTAATGCTCAAAATATAACATGGTATCAGAGCTAACCTGAGAAGAAGACACTGTGCAACTGCGGAAGCTAGGGCTTCTTGATTTTTGGGTTGCTCTCCACAGATATTCAAAGGCGGGAGGATAGATTGAATCTCCTAGCAAGGGTGCATCTTTCTGTCGAGACAGATTTCAATTCTGAGCATTTTCAATTTTTGGCCTAAACATTAGGGTTTCTGCAAAAATTGGAATTTCTGAAATCTGAGACCACAGCTGGAAGCTCCTCTGAAAAATCAAAGTTTAGAGCTTTGGATAGAAATTTTTGGTTGCGTGAAGCTCCGGGAAAATCAAACCCTAATTCAGGGTCCTGTCTAGTGAATCCAGAAGTTTCAAGAGCAATTTTGAGGGGTGAAAATTTGCAGATTTCAAAATCTAAGTATACCAGCTTGACCAGCTCATCAAGGTGCATCTTTCTATCCTTTCAGAAAGTTGAAATTCAAAGTTTGAATATTTTTAGGGTTTCTCTGACAAACCCTAATCCAGCTCTAGATCCAGTTTTCAGCAAATCAAGTGGTAAGACCTAATAACTTTTCTATTTCCATTTGAAGTACTCTTTAAGATGTCTCACTACACTAAGCGTGAGGATAAGCTTGAAGGGACTGATAACTTCCGAGCATGTAAGTATAAGATTGGGTTAATCCTGGAAGAAAATGAATTGGACACCTACATAAGTGAAGAGGTTCCAGTTCTAGAGGGAGAAGAGGCTAAGGCCTTACACAAGAGGAACTTGGTCAAGGCTAAGAGAATCATTGTTGATTCTATCAAAGACCATCTCATACCACATGTGTCATCTCTGAAGACACCTAAGGAGATGCTTGATTCCTTGACCAAGCTATTTGAAGGAAAGAACATAAATCGGAAGATGACCTTGGGGAATCAACTAAATAATGTCAAGATCCAGAATGCGGAGACCATGCACTCTTATTTTTCAAGGGTCTCCCAAATAAAAGAACAACTTGAAGCTATGGGAGAAGATATAGAGAATGGAGAAGTGGTGATGACCACTCTTAATGGCCTTCCTAGGTCATGAGATTCCTTCATCCAAGGAATTTGTGCTAGAAAGAAACTTATCACATTCATTATGTTGTGGGAAGAATGCTCACCAGAAGAAGCTCGGATTATAGCTCAAGAAGAGAATATGGGAATGAGGATCAAGCCCTCACAGCACACTCCAAGAAGCATGATGACAAGAAAGGGAATCGTCATAGTAAGAAAGAAAGGTACCACCATCAGAATCAAAGGGGTAACCCCAAACCTCAAAGAAACATGTCCTATGTCCGATGTTATACATGTGATGAGAAGGGACACTATTCCAGGGATTCTCCCAGAAATAATAAAGATGTCTCTCACAAGAAGAAGAGCAACAAAAGAAGACATAATGTTCACACTGCAGAGGATGATGAACCTCCCAGGAAGAGGGCTAGGGAAGAAAGTGAAGATTTTTCAAGTGAGGAATAATATGTTTTGATTTCTGCCCTCACTGGTACTATTGCTCATGGAAGCAATGATTCGCTTATAGATAGTGGGGCTTCCAAACATGTGACAGGATTCAAGGGATCCTTTGTGAAACTATCTGAACATGAATCACCCCATAAGGTGAAAATTGGGGATGACTACCAATATCCAATAAAAGGAAGTGGTGAATCCTCCTATAAGCTAGACTCTGGAAAACCTATGAAGATGAAAGATGTACTATATGTTCCAGATCTCAAGAGGAATCTTCTCTCCATATCTGCTTTGGATTCAAAGGGGATAAGAGTTGCATTTGTAGATGGCCAAGTACTCATGTGGCCTAAAGGTAAGACCATTGATGATGCAGTGGTGATTGGAGAGCAAGAGGGAGGATTATACAAATTGAAGGGGAAACCTAAACATGCCATGGTACATGAATCCATGGATCCAAGTGAACTTTGGCATAGAAGGCTTGTTCATGTGCACTATAGAGCACTTCCAATAGCAAGCAAAGCAGTAGAGGGTCTTCTTGAAATCCAATCAAAGCATGAAGGCATTTGCAAAGGTTGTGCAAAAGGAAAGAACACAAAGAAGACATTTCCAAGTAGTGATAGTAAGGAAAAAGGAATATTGGAGATTATCCACTCTGATGTATGTGGTCCAATGTCTTCCAGCCCTCTGAGTGGCCTTGATAGAAAATCAAACTGATAAGAAGATCAAGATCTTTAGATCCAACAATGGCGGAGAATTTACTTCAGGAGACTTCAAGAAGCTATGCAGTGATTCAGGGATTAAGAGGGAGTTGACTACTCCTTACAATCCACAACAAAATGGGGTTGCAGAAAGGAAGAATAGAACTATCATGGAAGCAGCTAGGGAAATGCTTCATGACCAAGATCTACCTATGCAATTATGGGAAGAAGTAGCAAGGACAACTGTATATGTCCAAAACAGAACACCTCATAAGATACCTGAAAACATAACACCAGAAGAAGTGTTCACTGGGAAGAAGCCATAAGTTAGCCATCTCAGAATATTTGGTTGTCCAGTGTACACACACATTCCAAAAGAAAAGAGGACAAAGCTAGATCCTTCAGGAAAGAATGGCATCTTTGTGGGTTACAGTGAAAGCTCAAAAGCATACAAAATCTACTTTCCAGGGTTCAAGAAGATTGATATCAGCGGGGATGTAACTTTTGATGAAGACTCGGCATTCATCAAATCAAGGAAGGCACCTGTTGAAGACAATGAAGAACCAACAATACCCAGAACACAAGACACCACCATGAATGAAGTTATTCCAGAAGAAGATCGTGAGATAGAAGATCCACAAGAACCTATAGATCCACCCCGTGAGAAGAAATCTCACAAGAGGAAACTAGGATGGGCTCGAGAGCTCATCCAAGATGCAGAAAGGTATGGTATTCCAGAGGAAGAACACAGAGAAAGAAAAAGGACTAGGTCGCATACCAGCTATGTTGCCTTACTCTGTGATATTATGAATAAAGAACCTTCCAGTTATGAAGAAGCAATGAAAAAGAAAGAATGGAAGGATTCCATGGTCGAGGAATACCAGTCGATCATGAATATTAATGGTTGGGATGTGGCCCCAAGACCTGAAGGGAAGTCTGTGGTGACTTCCAAGTGGATCTATAAGATCAAGCATGCTGTAGATTGTAGCATAGAGAAATACAAGGTGAGGTTTGTAGCTCATGGCTTCTCCCAGAAAGAGGGGATAGATTATGAAGAGACTTTTGCTCCTGTAGCCAGATACACTTCCATCAGAACAGTACTCGCTCTGGCTACAATGATGAAGTGGAATATACACCAGATGGATGTCAAGACAGCTTTCTTGAATGGTGTAGTCAAAGAGGAAGTGTATGTGGAGCAACCACTTGGTTTTGAGACACATGACAGGAAGTCATATGTGTGCAGATTGAATAAAGCCTTATATGGCTTGAAGCAAGCTCCTAGGACTTGGTATGGTAGGATAGACAACTTTCTATCCACCTTGGGCTTTACCAAGTGTAAAGCAGATTCCAACCTTTACTACAAGATTGAGGAAGGAAATCCAGTGATACTCCTATTATATGTGGATGACCTGTTTGTGACAGGTGAGGATAGATTGATTACCGACACGAAGAGTAAGCTTGTTGCCGAGTTCGAAATGAAGGACTTGGGGATGATGCACTACTTTCTAGGCATGGTGGTGTGGCAGAGTGCGGATGGAACCTTCCTTGGACAACAGAAGTATGCAGTAGAGATCCTGAAGAGGTTCGGGATGATGGACTGCAAGGCCATGGCCACACCTATGGCATCGAACCTGAAGCTTCTCTGTGATGCTTCATCTGAGCCAGTTGATGTCATGTTGTATCGTGAGATGATTGGGTCCTTGATGTACTTGACGAACACGAGACCATATATTTGCTTTGCTGTGAACACATTGAGCTAGTTCGTGATGGATCCGAGAAGTGTTCACTTGGTTGTTGTGAAGCATATTCTGAGGTACTTGAAGGGTACAGTGACTATGGGCTCAAGTATGATGCGAATCAAAAGTTTAACCTAGAGGGTTATGTTGATTCAGATTGGGCAGGAAGTGCAATTGATCGGAAGAGCACTTTAGGTTGATGCTTCAGTATGGGATCCGGTATGATCTCTTGGTTTAGCAGGAAGCAGTCTTGTGTGGCACTGAGTACAGCCGAAGCAGAGTATGTTGCATCTTGTTCGGCTAGTTGTGAGGCAGTATGGCTTAGGAAGATACTTTCTGAGTTATTTGATCTCCCGTTGGATGCTACCTGTATCTTCTGTGACAACCAGAGTTGTGTGAAGTTGTCTGAGAACCCAATGTTTCATGATAGGTCGAAGCATATTAAGATCAAATATCACTATATCAGGGATATGGTGCAGAGAGGAGCAATAAAGCTCCTGTATGTTGCAATGAATGAGCGGATAGCCGATGTGTTGACCAAGCCACTAGCTAGAAGGAAGTTTGAGTACTTCAGAGATAAACTTGGTGTACTTCAGATCAAGATTCCTTCCAAGGGGAAGTGATGAGTCCGGAGACACAAATGCACACGAGCCATTCTAACATAGTGGTAGGAAAGTCCTCCTATGGTGTAGATGTAAGGGCTGGGGCCATTCTTACATGGTGGTAGGAAAATCTTCCCATGGTAGGATGTAAGGGTTGGGCCATTCTCACATGGTTAGAGGAAATTCCTTCCATGGTGAGATGTAAGGGATGGGTGTGGCTTTTCCAACATGGTCAGAGGAAATTCCTTCCATGGTCATGATGTAATTGTCGAGGCTTTTCTGACATGGTCAGAGGAAAGTCCTTCCATGGTCGTGATGTAATTGTCGAGCTTTTCCGACATGGTCAGAGGAAATTCCTTCCATGGTCGTGATGTAATTGTTGTATCCTTTTCGACATGGTCAGAGGAAAGTCCTTCCATGGTCGTTGATGTAAGTTTTGAGCCTTTCCCGGATGATCAGAGGAAAGTAATTCCATGCTGGTGAGTGTACGTGTTGTGATGTGTGTGCATCTGGGTTGTGCTCTGTGTACTATGAGGTGATATGAAGACGATAAGGTGACAGTATGGTACACAGGTTTTGCAGAGGCATATAATCAGTCCTGAGATGCTCTTGCAGGTTTTGGAGAGGCAGTGTAATCAGTCCTGGGAGATCTTACAGGTTTTGCAGAGGTAGTGTAATCAATCCTGAGGTGTACTTACTTGATGGCTTGGTCACAGTAATGATGAAGACCTACATGGAGGGTAGGCCTACAACCAGCATGAAAAAAGGATAGCTCTGTAGAACTTCCTATGACGAGTAGATTGGAGATTGATTGAGATAGTAGCAGTGACGATGACGATGATCCGAGGACGATGATCCAAAGAAGAAGACTTGTGATAGAAGACCTGTGTCGAGAAATACCTTCCTAGTTAAGAGGGAGTGTTTATGTATATGTAACTTCACAATGTATTTCATATATGTATATTGTATCCCTACAGAGAGGTTATTATTCCTCTGTACGGAAGTGTCATCATTTGTATTTACAAGTGTCGCAAGTGTCGTAACTTATATATGATGGGTTATTAGACCACCAAGTGTGGGTTCGGCCCTAAGTTGAGTTACCATAGGTTATTAGGCTCTCATAGAGAATTCGTCCCTACTAGGTTATTCGGGAAGTCAAGTCAGTGTATAAATAGAGTAAGGGTGTCACTCTATTTGATCATTCACTTACTCATTTATTCTCTCACTTGAGTGATGTGCACTAGTGGAGGAGGATAAGATGCTAAGGAGACTATCTCTTGTACTTGGGTTTTGTATCATTTCTCTTTCTATCTCTGAGGAAGTTGCGGGGTTTTTCACCTTCTTGGTTTTCCCCGAGGAAACTTTGTGTCTATTGTCTCTTATGCTTGTCTCTTGTGATTGATATGATGTACATGTTATTCTCTCAGATAAGATCCTAGATCATATTGAATTAATGCTCAAAATATAACACCAGGTGCTATTGCACAAAAATCTAAGTGGTTCAATAGGATTGATTAAGCTTATGGTTTGGTTTTCCTCTCTGTCTCTCCATATCTTCTATTCCATGTTGATACTTTGACCACTCCAAATCAAGTATGGAAAAATCTAGATTCTATATTTGGAAACCAAGATGAGCTCAAATGTCATCTAATGGAAATTGAGTTGATCTCATTGAGTCCAAGAAATTTAAATACAATGGAAGAATTCATCTGAAATTTCAAGAACCTAGTGCTTCAGATCAATTAGTTGTGTGTTGAGAGTAAGTAAGAGTAGATAATCCTTTTCATTCTGTCAAAACTGAGTCCTGAGAACTCAGTGTTTGTGTCTACATTTCATGCTGCAAATCTTGCAGTTCGCAATTGGAAAATGCCAACCTTGGATGCACTCATAGAATCTCTCACTAAAGATCAGGACAAGCTAGTTTAAATGGGGGCTTTGAGTCCCTCCAACGATCATGCACTTTCTACTCATGGAGAAAAGAGTTCCAATAATGTGAATCCAAAGGAAAATAAATATGAAGAAAAATATGTTGTCATATGAAGAGGACTCCAATTCAACTTATGAATATTCCAAAGCCAAGAAGATGAAGAACAAGAAAGAGAGATCCAAGTGTTCTTAAAGCTACAAAGGTACGCATTCTGAGCAATCTTGTTTCATGAATAAATTGGACATCATGACCAAGATGCTTGAAGAACATAATATTGATGTTCCTGATTTTGCAAGAAAAGAGGAAGGCGAGATTTATGTTGAACAAGAACAATGTCTTTGTGCTACTCACAAAGGTAGTCATATATATGATATGAGTTCTCAAGAAAAAAATATTTACCATGTCTCTAATTTTTATTCACATTTCTGATATATCAGAATTAGAAACCTTCATCCCTTCCTTGGAAGAATCTCCAATCAGTTCACCAAAGTCTCCTCCCAAACCTAGTCATTTTTCACTAGTTTCTTATTTGTCTTCTAAAAGGTCCTTCCACCTCCATTCAAATATTTAATATTTTGATTTGGAAGATGATATATAGATAGATATGCAGGTCATGACACATTCCACACCATTTTCTCAACCATTGGATGCACAAAATACCCTACAATCCCAAAGATTTCTAGTTGAGAAACCACACAATTCCATGGTTTCCTACACTTTGTCACTTGTCTCTATTGTTCTCATGTATTTAATATATTTAATTGGTTGTAAATGCATTTATTTGGCCATCATTGGACTATTTTTACACATGTCTGCACCTGCTCTCACCACTCATGGTTCAAATTTCATGTCCTCAAATCCTCCAAATTCCCTCAATTGTCAATGTGATCCAATTGCTTGTTCTTTTCCTACTGTTTCCCTATTCGATCATGGAGAAACTATATCATTGTTTTTTTTTGCTCCATATAACTTCTATTCTGATATTTCAGAGTCTCGTGAGCTCCTTTGCAGAGTTAGTAAGGTTCTATATCAGTTTGAGATTAAGGTACATGGTTTGGTTCATCATATTGCAATGGCACAAGAAATTGATCTTGTTGAGTCCATTGATGCTCTTTGGGAAGGAGTTTGCACATATCTCTTTTCCATAATTTATTATGTATCCATATCAGATCAAGTATGTTTTAACATCAAGAAGAATTCATATTATTCTCCTCCATCACAAGATGATCAGTTTCATGGGGCCTCTACACATGTTTTTTTCCTACACTACATTGATACATTGGTGCATGATCATGGAATCCACAACATCTTCACCAAGTATGTTATCTAGAAGTGGTTCATTTAGATCATCTAAGTGAAGAACGAGATAGTGTGAATACCTTCTTCTTATTTCTGTGCCATGCCCATTTTTTAGGGAGGGTTTTGTTCCCACGAGGTTTTACCTGTTTCCTTGTTTTACATGGACTAATAAATATTTGTAATGGGGTGACCATAAGCCTTGTTTCTTGCGACCTAATCATATTTTACTCACTCTAATTTGGGATTAAGGAGGGTGTTGGAATATTAAAACCCCACTTTAGACTGAGGATATGATACATTAATTTTTTATATTAATTTCCTAGGTTTAGACTAGGTAGTTGGCCTAATTTTGGCTTCTTATTCCACCACATGCCATTATGAGTCACAAGGGCGCACTTGGATATATGATGGATAAGGTCTTGTCTTGTTCTGTATGATTTTATGCTATTCCTAGAATACTAGTGTTCTTTCCTACTTTAGACATTTTTACTCATATTTTTTTGCTTTTAGTGGATAAGGTAAAACTAGTTTGACTTGGCAACATGATCTTTTTGGCCAACTCACCCTCGTTTTTATTCTCTCCAAAAGCCATCATCACATTCCTTTTTCATCACTCATTAGATTCCATTCCTTATTTATCTAATTCGTGAGCCTCTTGAGTGATTTGGAAGGTGATTTTGCTGCCTTGGGAGTTTTTATGCTTTTTGTAAGCCTTCCTTTTGTGAGCTTTTCAACTTTCTTCTAAGGAATTCAAATTCACTCTTGAGGATGTATTATATATTGTAAACTTATTGATGAATAAAATACAATGAATTTTACCCAAGTTACCTTCTCTATTCTTCTTCTCATATTCTCTAAAAATATTCCAAGTGAAATTGTCTTATTGAATCTAGATCTAGGAAACTAAATTCTCATAGCAAGTCATAATTAATAGGTGTTCATTATGTAATTATTTTAGACACTAGCTTTGTATCTATAATTCAATGAAAATAATCAAAACCTAATGACCCAAATGAACATCAAAAGTTTCATCAAATCCTATATGTCCATTGATTAGGAATATGGGGCCTACTAAGGTCAGTGATAAGCATGATACTGATGTACATGTATTATTAGACAATTCAAAACACCTATGGGATGCTACTCTAAATCATGGAAGAAAAATATAAACTTCACCTTAATATACATCATGAATCCCTAAGTGACCTATAAGTCTTTGAAGATCAACATGTAGGACCCATATTCCATCCTCTCATCACATGAGGCTAATGTGATTAGACATTGGTTGGTAGATGAGAAGGAACTTTTAATGGTGTTAAGGCCTATTAACATGGAGATGTTTTTGAAGTCTTGCTAGGTGAACTGAAAGTGACGTTTCCATGATGAATAACCCATAATATGATAGGTTTCTTCAAATTGTTTGATTTGACACAATTAGAGTAATGCCAATTTGGATGACAATGGTTGTTGATGGTGCTCTCAATATAATGTCCATATATTTGGTTTTCAGGATATGATAACAATTGGTGGGTAATGTGCATGGTTAAAATAGTCTACTTCATTATTGCAGTTTAACCAACTAACACTTTCAATGAGAATAAAACATCATAAATCTGATAACAGTTGGAATTCAATGCTTGTTGCTCCAACATATATAATTTTCTTAAGCGTCCTATGATAATGGACAATCCCACTCACTTAAATGCAATTATTCGTTGTGAAGTTCTTTTTACTGCAACCACTTTCAGTACAATACAAAGTTTTTATTGTAGACTCTGAAGGATCAGAATCTATATTGATATACATTTTGAAGTGCACTATGGATGCAAGTAGTTTCATTTTTTTTCAGAAGAGAAGATTGGGAATAGAAGAAAATTAGGCTCTCCATTATTTTTTCTCAGAAATATTATTAAGCTACATTTAAACATATGTGCGTCAATGTTTGAATTTAATGTCATATTCATAGAGGTCATAGATCCTTGAAGTGATTGAAAAGTTGACCATGGGCCCAGGATTTGAATTTAACCTTCAAAAGGCACGTCAGTTCCCATTTTGTTGTAAAGGTTTTTTTATGTTCATATCAAATATATGTTGATCACCTTTTTTCAATGACAATGAAAATTCAACATTTTGATAAATGGATGGTCCACAACCTCCAATGAGGTTTCCTTTAAAAAAAGAAAAAGAAGGAGCAATTCATTTTGGAAAAAAAAAATGAACAAACATTGTTCCTCGAATTTTTGAAACGAATATTTTCCCATTCCCACTAAATACAACAATCTTCCTCTTACATTTCCAATATGATTCTATACAATTCTATTTCATATGATTTTCACATAAAGTTCCTAAAGAGTCCACTTTCTATGTTTATTGGTGCTACTCTATTTTGCAAAGGTTCACATTTTGTATTGGCATATAAGATAACAATATTGTTGATTCCTACAAGGAAGTACTCCAATGCACACTAGTTACACAAGTCCTAAAAATAAAAATAACAATCAATTTGCATAACAAATTAAAGGTTTCGACTCATAAAAATTTGGTTGTTTGAAAATAATATTTATGAAATTTACATAGTAATCATGTTAGACAAACCAATTATATCACAACTCACGAGATCAAATATTACATCCCTAGCGGGAATTAGTTGATTCAGTTAAAATCATGTACAAGTGAAAACTATTGAATTCAATTAGACTCTTCCTCTCCTCTTCTCGCCTCACAAGTTCAAAATTTTACAAAAACAGTTCTAACTATAAAACCTATAAGAACCCGCTCACATTAGATCTCAAACCTAACCCTAATGTTGGTCATTGTCATTTCATGAAAAACATGGAATATAGGAAGAATACCATTAGAAGAGAGTCTCCTGAAGTGTAGATACTTGCTAGCTTAGTAACATATAGGAAAATAAGTTATTTAGGGTGTCATTGCAACTTTGCATGTTTAAGGGGTGGCCTTGGGCCATGCAAAAAATGACCATTGATTGAGGAATTCAACAGAGTTCTCTTGTTAGAATATGAAGTAATTGAAGCTTCCGTTTGCAATTGATCAACAATGAGAATTTGAGAAGGGTTTCTCTGATTCATAGAGCAAAAGAGAGATCCTTAATTTTGAACCAAATACGTCTGATCACATATAGGTAAAACTATGTTTTTCATGTTGATGTGAAACCCCTAAACCCCAATTTCCCATCTAATAGAAGGTTGGACAGTTTAGTGCATAGTGACCTTCTTTTAAAATTCATGTACTCTCTAGGCATGGTCCTACATAGATTTTTTAAAAAGGAAAAAAAATGTCATGAATATATCTTGGTTTAACGAAAAGGGAAGTGGAGTCGAATTAGGTTAAAGATAAACAAAGTAATTTGCTTACAATTTGATTTGGTTTGAGTGTAAATCATAAATTGAAATTATAAATGTGAGTTTGATCTTTATAAAAGGAGAGTAATCATAAGCTCATTTAAGCCAATTTTTATGAACAAAATGTTGGAGCATCTGTATGCATGTCACGAGAAGTGTAGTGCAATTTTGTAAGAGTATCTCTATGCATGTCATGGGTGGTGCAGTGCAATTTATATTTAGCGGTTATTCATAGATATATTTACATCTTCCTCCTTCATTTATTTATTTGGTAAACATAAAGAGTAGAGGGATATTTAGCAGGATACATTGGGTTTGGGATCGACACTCAACTATTTATAGATTGTATGAATGCACTTAACTCTTTTACTCATTGCACTGGGGTTTCCACTATTGCTTTAATTGTGGCATCGAAACCCTACCAAAAGAAATCGCCCATATTCTCTTATAAAATAACGACATTAACATTTCTCGTTGAATGTGCTATATGAAAAATATAGAACTACTAATGGTTTCTACATCTTTTTGGTTGTTTATTTTTTTGTTGGATGAAACTATGATGTTGTTCTCAATTAAATTTGCAAATGTATTTAACTATGCTACTCACTACACCAGGGTTTCAACTATTGCTTTAATTGTGGCACTGAATTGATGGGGCTTTAGAGACCGAATTGTGGCATCGAAGCCTTTACTAGAGGTTACGATGTTGTTCTCAATTAAATTTTGGACACTACTTAAACTAATGATTCAATACATTAAATGTATTGTTGTGTTGGAAGATCCTCGAGGAAGATATATACTAGTTCTCATATTACTAAACATGTGAGAATAGGGGAGATGTAAAGATCGAGAACTTGGAGCATATGTGGGCAATGGCTAGATGGTTTGAAATGTAGTATCTATAGAGTAGTTACTATCCTAAGCATGGAATTTCTTCCATGAATTTAACGCATGTGTTAACACCCAAAAAGTGCTCACCATCTCATCTCCCCCATTACATGACTCATTTGTCTATATTTCCTACCATATTTTCCTCCAAAACATTAAAAAACCATTAAAAAGCCACCAAAAGGCCAAAAAACCCCTTTTTTCCCCCAAAATAATTTAAATTTCCTCAAAAGATAGCAAAAACCCTCTAAAAGGGCCCTAAATTCCCAAAAATCAAATAAAAGGGAATAAAAAATACAAAAAAAGAGGGAAAAAGGAAGCAAAAACCCTATACAATTGACCTAAACCATATAGTGCCAAAACACCATTGGTCAATACTCCAACACTAAAAACCTATAAATAGGTGATGGAGGCTCCCCATTTCACATCCAGAATCTTTTCTATCCTCACTCTGCCAAAATCACTCTTGAAACCCTAGCTTACCATTTGAGCTAGTTTTTCCCTTTTGAGTGCCCCTTTTGGCCCATTATTCAAACACCTTGGAGAAGGAGAAGGAACCCATTCGAGCACGGAAGCAGCCCTCCTGGACTATTGCAAGAGCTCCACCAACCTCAACACTTGAGGTAAATGTAATCTTGATCATATCATAATACAAAAAGAAACATTCTATTATATTGTCATTTTTTATTTCTGTTGATGCACATGTTAGCTTAGATTTTACTGTTTTACTATTTAAATTTACTGTTTATTGAACTGCTACTAAGGAGGCCCTTCTCCTTAGTAGGTGCTCATTTGCACAAGCTAGGGTGAAAACTCTAGCTACAGTTTTGGCAACTCCACTAGTGTTCCTCTGAATTTCTGGTTAAAATTTTAAAAAAGCTTTTATTTTTTGCAAGCATTTTTCTGTTTTCCCTGTTCGACTATGGCTTCAGCTAGTTGGGTTTTTCGCCGCAGATCGTGGTTCTGCTCTTTGCAGCCATGACCCAGATCGCAGCTTTCGATCGTCTTTCTGCGATCCAGATCGCAACTGTTTGCTCTTTCCCCGCGACCCGAGCGCAGCCTTCTGCCTCTTTCCCGCGTCCCAGACCGCATTTTTTAGCCCTAGACCTGCGATCTGACCTCGGCTTTCTACCCGTTTGTTGCGCTCCAAAGCACGCACTGTGGCCGTAAACCCGTGATCCAACTACATCTCTTCCCCCTTTAGCCGCACCCCAGACCACACCGCTTGACCCCCAAACCCGCGATCCAGTCGCAGGGTTTAGCCCTACAGCCGCATCCCAAACCACATCTTTCGGCCACAGACCCGCGATCCAACCGCAGGTTGCACCCCTACAGCCATGCTCCAGGCTGCACATTCCAGTCACAGACCCACGATCTATTTTCTGCATTTTTACCCTTTTTTGAACCCAGAATTTTGCTGCAATATTTTCTGCACCTACACGGCCACCTGTTCTGTCTGCAGCCATACCTACCTACATCCTTTTTCTGCAGTTTGCTTTCTATTCCATTTACAGAGTTTTTTAAGTTTAAGCATTTACATTGAAAAAAGAAAATTTTGCATTGCAAGTTAAATTTCTGCATTATTATTATTGGTTAAAAAGTGGCCCCTCCCGTGGCACTTTTGATTGGGTTCATTACCTCACACACACACACTCTGTCACCTAATTCAAGTGAGCCTTAAAACACTACTTAACACAACCAACATTCTAACCCCACTTGGGGAACACATAAGAATATTGTAGTTAGGTAGGACATGGGGGATAGGCATCCAAATAACACCCCTCGGTCACTTACACTTGAGACATAGTTGTTGTCCCTTCGGGTACCAAAATCCCCTAGTATTTTTTGACACGGTCACAACCAGTTTATCAGAGGGCCTCTCCCTTCGGAGGGTTGAAGTAGCCAGACTGGTTCCAGAGGCCTGAGTGGAATACCGCAATCCATTCAGTAACCGAAGGCTACCTACTAGTTGGTCTGCGTGTGGTGATTCCTTTTAGGCCCACACGGTGATAGGACCGGAGCTGCAGATTCACCTTTTCTGGATGTGTCATGAACGGGGTATCTTAGTTTCCTTTCTTCTAGGATTGTCTTACCCCGGTGTCCCTCCGAGTAGGGGGATATCTTTAGCCACTTGGCTCTACTATCCATACTGTATGAATTGGATTTCATCACCTTGCAGAGGATATGTCTGGTTGAGTCATAATACTATTTGGTTAGGTGTTTGCACGAGGGCTTCACTAGAAGGAAATATAATACCACGTCCATTCATATTGCGGTATTAAATATTCATGGAAACCTAAAAATGATATTGCTTATATATTAAGGGGAAAAGGGTTTTTTTATTTAATGTAACAATACAAAAATACTTTGGGGTCTTTTTTATATGGGCAGGCTGACAAATATCCGCCAAATGAGATGGCGAGATCACGGTCGGATGAGAAATCAAGTTGAGGCAAGGCTAGGGCTTACTAGTACGCAGGGAAATCACGTCTTGAGGAATTCTTGAGGCTAGGGTGTTTCGTAGTGAAGTGGGTTTCCAGTCGATCACAGTCGAGAGACAGTGGTCATTGACAGCCAATTGTTACCAATAGCACTCAGCCAGTTGTTACCAATAGCCTTGGGAGGCTCTAAGCCTTCAAGGCCTATTATAGGCCCTCAATAGGCCTTGGGGGATTGAATACCTAACCACTCGTGCCTATTACAGGCCTTGAGAGGTTTAGTCAGCCTCCTAGAGCTTGTTACAGGCCTTGGGGGCTTGGATATCTAGCCCACAACAGGCTTAATTAGCGATTGGGGAACTGTAACATGCAATCTAAATGTTGTACTATGTGCATTGGCTCTAGTGACATACAAGAATTGATCTCCTATCTATTCATTAGACCATTAGATGTTGCAAATCATAATGATATGTGGTTGAGTAATTGCATTGTCGGTGAAGTAATGTGCATCCACAATATACATCGAAAGAAGCAAGGTGCATTGTAGAATGCATGTGGGATCATAAGAGGGGTACCATATCAATATACTAGGTAGAAATATAAAGGGGTATAAAAAATGTTAATGAAAAAATTGATACATACAATATCTAGTGAAAATAGGGGTTTTTTAAATTGGGAAGGCATATTGGGAGGGGGTTAAAAAAATTGATTTTGGAAGGTATTTTCCAATATTTAGTGAAATTAGGGGTATTGTTCCATATGCCACGATCAAACGTTCTATGATAGCAGTTTATTTAGTGAAGGCCCCATGGGTTTTTGCATGCTCCCTTACCTCCCTTTGGTCTAGCGAGTCCACTATTTTTAGTTTTTAGGAAACCTGCTCCTTGTTGGTATTCTGACCATTGTTGTTGACGCTCCGCTTATTGTAGCACAGCTGTTAGAGTGAGCGTTTCGAGTTGGTTGTTGGCCTGAGTGCCGTCTTTTTTGCGCTCTCCTTTTGCACACTCGACTGCATTAGGGTTTTTGAGCTGTTTTTCACTCGACACAACCCCTAGATACTTGACACCATCTGTCACCATTGAGTCCCTGAGACACTCTCGGCACCTCCAGGGTGAGCCCCCGCAGCACGGTTCACTTGACATCACCCGTCATAGACGTAGAGCTTCATCACTTGATACCACTAGTCATAGACCTTGAGCTTCATCACTTGACTCTACTCGTCGACGACATAGAGCTCCGTCCCCCAGCTCTGACGCCCCTTATTTCACATCTGATTTTGAGGAAGAGTCTGAAAACCCCACTTACACTGCACCAACCAGCCCCATGGCTGGCATGACTTCCAACCCTTTCTTTGTAGGGACCATTGGTAGAGCGTCCACTACCACCCCATCCACCACACCTGCTTTGGGTATTCCCTCGATGGGGCCCACACCTACCATTCCGGTCACTGTGCCAATTCCAATGGCTAGCATACCCATCCCAACCCCACTGGTGACACACAATACGCTTAGTGGCGCAGAACCCTCCCATACCACCTCCACCCCCCTGGTTGGGGGTCACATCCCTATCACAAACCCAGCCCCTACACTTGGGGGCATCGGCCCCAATCCGGTCACGACCATTAGCATGTCACATCCTTCTACTAGTTTTCCATTCATGGATAGTCTCAACCTTCCTGACCTGGCCAGACTGACCAATGATCCCATCAGACACGACCCTACGTGGCCTCACATGCCCACCAAGCTCCCATCAGACATCCCTAAATTTGAAGGAAAGGCAGGTGAAGACCCCCAGAACCACATTATGTCCTTCCATTTGTGGTGTTCTTCCAACTCCATAGTGGATGACTCTGTCCGACTCCGTCTGTTACAATGAACTCTCACTTGCTCCGCAACCAAGTGGTACATCGAGCAGCCACATGGGACCCATGCCACCTTTACTTCCCTCACCTCGACCTTCCTGCAGTTCTTTCAGTTACCTATCCGCTATGACGCGGGAGTTGAGATCCTACTATCTTGTAGAAAGAATACGGCCACCCACATCACTGACCACATTCATGAGTGGCGTTGACGCCGAAGCCTGTGCAAAATCAAGTTAGATGACCGTATCTTCCTAGATTGGTTTCTCAAATCTCTCCTTCCCTTTGTAGCTAAGATGTGGCATCCGAGTGACCCCAGTCCGAGGAAGAGGCCATCCTAAAAGCCCAACAATTTGACCTTATTTATGCCCAGTCTAGTTACCTATATACCATTATACCCGACGCCCCCCTGCGGTGGTTACTCCTGAAATGATGCACCAGGGGCATCTCATGCTGCAGATGGCATCATTGGCCGTATTGCCTTGCATAACTAGCCCTTTTCCATAACCCGTACTAGTATTGGCCCCGACCTTTCGCGGGCTACATCCCACTCTGGAGCAACCAATTCATATGCTCCCATGGCACATAACAACCATTCCCATGGAACCTCGTGTCCACCTCAGTGCTTTGGCCATGCATCCCCCGCTTACGTTCCTCTGGTTGCGCCTCAACCATATTATAACTCACAGGTCACACACGCTCCTATATCCTCTCAAGCCCACCCCGCTTATTATCCACCACAGGCAGCACCTGCAGCACATTCACAACCCGTCACACAGATGTATCAACAACCCCCATAAGGTTCAGCACGTGCACTTCCTTCACCCACTTATTATCCGTCGCAACTTGCTCCTACACCTGCACAACCTCAGAACCCACCTGCCACCCAAGGGCAAGTGTACGCGCAACAAAATCCGCAGCCTAACCAAAATAACCAATGCCAGCAAGGCCATCAAAACTGCAGAAAAGGACGTAACCGCAGGAACAACCCCCCTCCAAACCAAGGCGTCCAGCCTTCTAATCCCCCAAACAATAATAACGCGACACCTGCCAACCAAAACCTCGACAGGCCGCCCAAGCAAGCCAAAAACCCTAATTTGCAAAGGAACCATCCTTGTTCTATTTGCGGCGTCTATGGCCATTACACACACGCTTTCCCACATTTGGAGCGGGCTCAACAACTCTGGACTGATGATGCCCACCTCCAAGGGCATGCGGCTCCTCAGGCGCCGCCCACCCCCCCACCACCTCAGACTCAACCCTTGGTGTTACAGAACCCTTTACCAACCCAAGGTGTGGTGAACACTCAACCGTTAGCTCCCCCTCAAGGAAACACGCCTCCACAATAGCAAATCACTTATGCAGCTCCTGATCAACCCATGCTAGACTCAAGTACCCATCACTTATTAATGATGTCATCCGTCGATGTCAACCTTCAAACCCGTCAGAACCAATATGGCTCCACCCCTGAAGCCCCTCCCACTGACAAAAACACTAACGCTCTTCCCATCGATTAGTCATTACGAATACCTCTGGCCCCATTAGATGGCACCCCGAAAGCCCCTCGCTTCCCACTACGCCGCATCAACAATAACCCCAATGCTCGCGCTGCGTCTAATTACAACATTGTGGACGACTTAGCCCAGTCCCCCGTAGCCATGTCTGTGTTAGAGGTCTTAAAAAAATTGTCCTACACAGCACACGACTTTGTTATCAGCCATTGGTGCTATCGACCCAACTGATTCACGAATGATGGCCTTTGATTTGGACAAATCAGAACCACACTTGCCTTCCACATTAGCGTTCCATGTTTTTGTATCCATTCGGAATCTTGTCATCCATCGGTGCATCATCGATGAAGGTGCCTCTACATGAGTTATGTCCACATTCGTTTGGCAGAAGTTGGGATCCCCTACTCTCCAGCAGTCCACCACTGCGTTGCGAGCCTACAACGGTCATTCGGCTCAACTCCAAGGTCTCTTAGCTAATGTCCCCGTCCAGTTGGTTGGTAAAACCGTGCTTATTACATAGAGGTCATTAATTCCCAACTTGATTATAACCTCTTACTTGGCCGCAGTTACATGTACGCCATGCGGGCAGTTGCGTCATTCGTTTTTCATACCATGATGTTCCCCCATGAAGGACGCGTGGTCAAGATTGATCAACTCACCTATTACGATCCCAATGCCCCCGCTGCACCTGAAAACGTTCTCCCCATGGTTGAACAACCTATTTGCGGTGCATCTACCTCATTGTTTTCCTCAGTGGGACTTGGAGTCTACTTAGATACGCCGATGACTTCCACATTCCAATCCATTCCACCCCCATCACCAGCGATCGAAATATCTGACTTATGTACCCTCTCCCACAATACACAAACACCCAACCATCAACTACCCTTGCTACCC
Source organism: Larix kaempferi (assembly GCA_027924585.1). Taxonomy (NCBI): domain Eukaryota; kingdom Viridiplantae; phylum Streptophyta; class Pinopsida; order Pinales; family Pinaceae; genus Larix; species Larix kaempferi. The sequence goes on along the minus strand of BSBM01000372.1, from coordinate 47,823,220 downwards.
CAACCACCATTGGTACCAAGTCATGTTGGTGTTACACCCATCCATACAATCCCCTTCCTATTTCCCCCTTTGGGAGTAGTAAGCGCCCCTGTTATGGCCACTCTCAGCCTCCCAGGTTTAACTTTAGGGCTACCTATGTGGTATCTCACGCCTCCCATTTCCCCTCCGACACCAAATGTCATCCTACAACCGATGCAACCCATCACCACTACTAGTCAACCACCTCCCAATGTCACTACTCCTTCCTCATCCTTCAATCCATCCCCTCTTATCAAGCACACTGGGGGCAGAGGCCCACAACCGTACACTGCTCTACCCTCGCCCAAAATAGTTAAAAACCCCCTGCGTTTTGCGCTCCTCCCAAATGCTCTTTGTGTGATGAGTTGGGCCATGCTACCCATCAATGTCCACAATTACCTACATTACAAGAGCACATGCAAATGCTTGACGATGACCCTAACACCCCGGTTGTCCAACTTGACCCTACCCCTAAGCCTCGCGATAAATCACTGTATACCAATCACCCTTATGCAATATGCGGTATTTACGGCCATTACTCACATCACTGCCCTGATCTCCTATATTATAGAGCCGCTCTCTACGAGATGAATAATTTGGACATCGAGACATCTCCCCCCACCATTGAAGAGATCCACCCCCCGGAATCTCCGCCAATAGGCGAGATCAATACCATTTATATGATCTCTACTACTAGTGATCCCTCGTCAACTGATTTGATGATAGCAAGTTTCCACAATGATGAGGAGATTCTCGAGGGTCTTACAGCACCTAATTACCCCTGGGAGGATATGCACCATCATTCCTATTTCCTCCCGGAAGAGTCCTCCCCACCACAATCTCCCAATTTTCGGTTGAGTCCAAAGATTTCCTCCCCACCAAAGTTGACTGGTTTAAAGAGCCCATTCCCGCTCCCGATGCCTTCGAGGAAGGTAACATGGTCAATATCTCACCCACAATCCACATTGATATCTCTGCCCCAAGCGGTGCCCCTGAAATCATTACTTTGGGAGCCTCCTGCACCGAATACGATATTAGAGAGTACAAGAAACTTTTCCAGGAGTTCCGCGATGTCTTTTCCTGGTCCTACACTGAAATGCCTGGTCTTGACCCCGCTATCATAGAACACCACATTGACACATGGCCAGATGTGCCCCCCATTCGCCAAAAACAACGCGGAGAGGAATGGCATTGGTAGTAGGCGGAGGGACCCCCATTGGTGGTTGTCAGTGGTCACAAAGACGGAGAGGTAAACATATCGTGACGGATATGGAGAGGGTTAATGGACAAGGAATGGGGCCAGTCGCTAGACGCAATGGACCTCTGATCACTAGAGGGAAAAATCGTTGCATCCTTAGACTACTCCATTTACAACTTATTCGTTTTGTTAAGAATTTTCTAAATAAAAATATAGGGTAAATGATTTATGAATAACAAATTAAAAATTATTTAGATATATATTGCATAATGGTTATGAGATAGAAAATGTGAAAGGAAAAAAATTTGATTTATCTAAGACAAAGCTATTTTATCTTCCCATGTATAGTACATAGGGGCCCTTATGGATAAAACTGAGCTTGGAAAAGACAAGAAGGAAAGGAAGAGAAAAAACTACCATACCACTTTAACATGTATGAATGAAAGACAATTCTCTAACTACATTATTAGTTGATATATAATAACAAATTTTGTGTCCATTATTAACAGACATGTAATGAAAAATTTTGAAAGTTTTTTGGTGAAGTCAATATAGGAATGTTTTCTACTACAATCCACCATACTTTTTGCACCAACAAGAAAAAAATTGTAAATCCCCTAGTGTACATTATATGTGTTTTAGTTGACATTGATGATGATAGAGATCAAAATAATGTAAGGGTTAGGATTAATCTTCATAATTTATATGAGAGAGTGTGAGTTGTCCAATGGGGATGGTCTTTTTCCCCATCACATTCTGCAAATACTCAACAAATCTCCCCTAATATCGAAACAAAATTTTGACGTGTAAGTCCACTAGGGAAAGTACCACTACCAAAAAGTAATACACATTGCTTTTATTCAAAAACTTCTTATAAAAAAAAGAAGAAGATTACCCCAACAAATTTTTGCATTTTACATTATTCCAATCCCTAATGGAATTTAAAAATAAAACTTTTTAGCATCTCCACCTTATTGTGACGTACTTTTTGCACTTTTAGAGGCAATTGCTAATATATATTTTTTTTTACTTATCCTTTAAATATATAGAGTTTTATGGGATACCCAAATAGATGGAATGTCTTTTTTTCTTACGGATTTTAGTACTATTTTGACTTAGTTTGTATGACATTCTTTTTCATGAAATTAATAAAAACATAATGTATAATTATTGCTTTTTTTTACTATCCTTGTTGGCATTCAATAGATCCTGATTTAAGATGGATATATGATAGTTTATTTTATTTCCACTAACCCACGTGGGCTATAAAAAGTACCTCTCAACATAATGATTTTACAAACTAAAGGTGGAAATTGTATGCATGTATAGGTTGTTCTAGAGTGTGATGAATTTAGCGTGGTGGGGTATCTTTTAGAGTTGATAAGGGATTGTATTTGGATTGAACAACTTTAGTTATTATTGGAGTAGATTTAAGATCCTAGATTTTACCAAATCGACAAGTTATGATTGATGAAGGAAATTTTGATTATCAAGACCATATTTTGGCAATTTTGATTACCTACCATTGACAACGAAAGGCAATTTTGATTGTCGAGATTTTTTATTTTGTATTGCTTGGAAAATAAAATATGAGGGCTAGAATGTGGACAATTGGATTGAAGGGGAACATTTTGTGGAATATCACAACATCACCATTTAAATTATGCTCCCACTAATACATAAATGAGTTGCATTAAATGATATGCAATTTTGTACTCTCACATTTTCATACACAAATGGTGGAAGATCACAATATCAACATTGGAATTAAACAAAGATAATAATCATCCATCTCCCTTCCATACCAAGTGTGTGTATTCAAGGATCTTCAACTTTTGACCATTTTCCCAGCTTCAGGGGTCCTTCCAATTAGTTCTTGTTTAGTGTAGACCAACTACACCATGAATTTGATTCCCCGAATTATGTAATGAATTTGGAAAAAGGATTTACTCTATGTTTTTATGACAATTTCTCTTTGAACATTGTTGAGAGTTATTTGTTTTTCGAAATAAAACCTTTTAGCTATGTGTATCTAATGATATATACAATAGAGACAACCAAGTTTGAGATTAATCTTGAGATAAGGCAAAAACAATAAACTTACCTTGATAATATTTCAGAGGTCAAATACAATGTTCAATGAAATAATAAAATGCCAAAATGTCTATTTAAGACATAATAACTCTAGGAATAGTGAAGTTAACATTAAGCTTGCAACATAGACCATACATGATATATCCAAACTTGAAACCCTAGCATAACAAGTTATTGATATTAGAATATGAAGAATTTCTATTTGAGAAAAAAATTACACATGAATGATACACACGTGACAAATAAAACAATTCCTAAATGCTGCAATGGGACACAAATCTTATGTTTTTATACACTTGCAATATTTAATATGATAAACCATTAGAGACGACATCATTATCTGATTGAAGAGAATAGATCGTGTAATATGATAGGTCCAAAGAGTTAATCATTTGACAATTGAAAAGAAATCAACCTCGTTGCATTACCTTCCTTTAATTAGTGTCATGAAGTCATGGTGATCTAATAAATTCTTTGGAAAACAAAGAAGGTTTGGATGATTAAGGAATTTTCTTAAGGTAAGAATAATTTTGTGAATTATTGAAGTTATGATTTTATAACACTATAGTATATTTCACATGTTTCAAACATATGTTGGTTTTAGCCAATCTCTTAACTAGTGTTGCAAAAATTGGCAATAATTAGTGTGTTCTAGTTGAAATGTGTCATTGTTTGGGAAAATTTTGTAGGTCAACCAATTGTTAAAAAAATTGGAATGATAGAACATCAATGTTTTGGTAAGAAACGTTGGTTAGGTTAAAGACAAGAAATGATTTATTATCACTAGAGTAGATAGAACCATGCAATTGAGAAGAAAAAAGAACCATCATTAAAATATACTATGGAAAGGTTGTGGGGGCTTAAACATGGCCAAAGAAGAAAAAATGTTCCCTAGGATATGGTTAAATCCTCTCAGGCTCAAGATCCTTGAATGAGTCTTCATAGAAATATAGGTTCTTTATAGGGGTGATTTGCATGTTTTTGCATGGTATATAGTTGTTTTGCATAGGTTTTGTGCACTAGAAATGGGTTTGGACCATGCCACAAAGTTAAAAGGGTAATTAAGGACCTTATTCCTTACCTTATCGAGCTCAAGTACCATGAATAAATCATAGACATAATAAAATGAACCCTAACTAGGGGGTATTTTCCATAGGAGTTAGATATGGGTGCCATTTGTGAAATCTTGTGATCACTATAAGAGATCACAACTAGATCTAGAAATATAATGAATAACAAATACTATGAACTATTTACAAAGAAAAATAATGCAAGTAAAGATAGAAAAAATATTGGAGCAAAAACATTATAATCTTATTCAATAGTTCAAATAATTAACAAGGTTTATACATATAGGCAATTTCAATTCCTATAGAAGGAATTTAGAGATGTTCTATGATGCATGAACACCTAGTTGGGCATAACTTAGATCTCAGACGCCCTAGTTATCCATGCAATATCTCAAAGATGAGTTAACATCATCTTAACTAACCTTGGAAGTCATGTAGAGGCTTAGGTACCCATAATTACGGATCTAATCCATGCATAACTCATGCATGAGTGCAATCTAATCATAATAGTAAAGGAGGGCACTATATTTCCATAATTTGTAGAGTTAACTTCGTTATATCACCCCATGAAGTCAATCATGAAAGGTAGGACCCTAAAATTAAGGAAACAACTCCTAATTTCATAGAATGCACCCTTACATGCACAAAATAAGGTTAAATTCATGGAATATGCCCTCATAAGCTTGATATGGTAGATTACTCCCTTGAATTTAGGGATGGAGTGCTTTAGTAGCCCACTTGGTCAGTTTGAGTCAAATGGACTAGTAGGATTATGAGACTAAGATCTAAAGCACTTAGATGAGAGATTAATTATAAGGAATGGGTAAAATGCTCTAGCATGCCCCCATAAGGCTAACTTGGTGAAACTATTGCATAAAAGAATGGGTCCCAACCTGATGCCATATTAGATACCCATGTACAAAAATCCTCATGAAGTGAGGAAAGATGAGAAACCTCATGGGAACTATCCCCCTCCAAAAGAGGATGATGAGAAGAAGACTAGGAAGTCTCCTATACAATATTCACCACTCACAAGTGTGCTTGAAATTCTTTGAAATTCTTCTCTATGAAGGACTTGGTGAATATATCTATAACTTTATCTACTGATGGACATTATTGCAGGGCATGTAGTGCATGTGAAGCCCAATATGGGTTTCATACAATGTTTGGATAAGTCTAAGGATCTAATGAGGGAACCATGTAGAAATGAAGATATATCAAGGTATTTGTAGAAGAGAGTGCATGTGGATCACCTGAAACTATGATATAGTCCTCCATGTATCTGCTAGTTCACTCACTAAATATCTTGTTTCTTATAGAGTCTATTGGTCCCAAAATGGTCCCAGTGCCAGATCTGCAACAAACTGCTCATTTAAGTCACTTGTAGCCCCATAATAATCAGAAATATTATCTAAAACTGAAGTATGATTGGAATCTACAATGAGTTTCTCGTGAAGTGCATGCATGATGCCTTGTTCGATCTCAACATTTCTTACAATGAATATTTTTTCTATTTGAGGGATTATCACCCTATATCCCTTAATATGTTATTGATATGCAATATATATGGAACCTTGAATTTTAGGTTCAATATCCCTCTAATTCTCTGTTGGCATATGCACCCAAGAACTAGATCGAAAAACCTATAATTGTTTTATTTATGGTTTCTTACCTATCCAAGCCTTGAAAGGGGGCACAAAGGGGGAACTACATTAAAATATTTGTGAGGAATTTTGTTTTTCACTTCATTACCATGGGTTAAAATTTAAGTAGATGTACTTTTAAGAACACAATGTGAAAAATTATACAACCTCAATTTATGATATTCTACCTCAACAACAACTTGTGACCCATTGTAAATCTCTAAGATCACCTCTGACACCGAAGTGAATACCACTTGCTTTCTACAACATGAATGAGTGATATGATATATGGACTGAAATTTATGGTCAATGACAGTACATGCAACACATTGTGTAAAAAAACCCATAAAGACCAATCCTACCTTTCTCACATACAAAAATAAGTGTGTCATCTCCCATCAAAATGGAAAAACCACTACAAGACTCCAAGGAAGTGAAGGAATATTTTGATGATATCCCGTGGTTATAGACCTGAATCAAGAATATATGAGGTTGAGGATGAATTAATAACAACCAAGGAATATCCTTTTATTCATTTACCTCAATCATTAGGAGGCTTTCCAAAATCCTTTTTTTCTATCATTTTTTCGAACTACTAGATTGTTTTGTTGAAGAATATGTACCAGTTGATCCATGGAATTCCTCATGCATGTATTATTAGGATGATATACCTATAACAATGTATTCACTTTAATATTTCCTTCTACCCATCCCCCCACCTCTCCCCCCCCTTGGGGATGATATACCTATTACAATGTCTTCACTTTAATATTTCTTTCTACCCACCCCCCCCCACCTCGTCGCCCCCTTGGGTTGGATATTTCCCAGTTGGATTTAGAGTTGGATCCTTTTTCTAATCTAGGTTTTTATTTCCTTTATTTTTCATATCTATCTTGATTATCCTGTTCGTCTATGAGTGTGACATCAAAATCATCTAGCTCTGGCATCTTCCATGTGCTTCCCATAGCTAGTTCTATATTATAGAAGGAATTTACAAAAACTAAGTATTGTGGACCCACTTTTGAGAGAACATATATTATAATTGCTCCTTTTCCTTCGTAATCCTAGACAACTTGAGCTTCCATAATAAGGATTTAATTTGAGTGAAAAAATATTTCATGGTGTCGAAGTTACCTGGACTCAAAGATTTAATCTTTTTCTCCAATTGGTATCCTCATAGAATATCATGCTTCCCAAAAATACCTTCTGGATCGGTCCATACTTCATTTGGTTTTGTAGCATATTTGACATGAAACCGGAGATTTGGAGAGATTGAAATGCACAAAAACACATTTCAATGGACTAATGGAATGAGCTCAGTCACCACACTATGCAAAGAAACAATAAAACATGAATCCCAAATTGAAATAGTATTTATCCTTCCAAGGATTTAAAAATGTGAATCCCAAATTGAAATAGTTTAGAAGTGTGTCCACGATTTTTTGTATGCCTTATGGAAATGACAAAAGTTTTAGTTGAATCCCAAATTGGAATAGTTTAAAAGTGTATGAACCATTGTATTTCTTAGGGTAATCATAACTTAGTCTCAATAACTTAAGTAAACTACAAACAATCAACAATTTTTTTATATGTAAATATAGTAGTTTCAACAAATTGAAAGTGGGGGGTTTGAATTAAAAAAAAATATTATATTTAATGTGCATTTTTCATGGTCACTATACTCATGAAAGAACATGAAAAATGAATTGAGAGGAAAAATGAATGATTTATAAATTTTGGAAAGCTTCACTTACAAGATTTATAACAAGATTTCATGATGAGATGAATTTGTAGAATGTATTCATTCTCCAAATAAATAACAAGTAATTGGATAACTAAATACAAGGTAGATATCTAACCACTTGAAACCATTTGTGCTTCGATGTCATTGATCTTGGCAGTGCCCTTAGTATCTTTGTCCACATATTATTTGATATAGTCATGGAAGGGTCCCAACATGATCTCTTCCTTTACCTCCAATGTGAAAGATTCTCATTCCAATTCATGAAGAGAATTGAGTTGTTCCCTAACTATTGACTTGTGATTTTGAAAAGCCTCCCATATCGTGAAGGCATGTGAACAATCTTCCCAGTTTAAATTTCAGTGCATACTAAAAGAATTTGTGGAAATTTCAACATTGGCCATGTTCAGAGGTCATTGGTGTTCACCATGTCTACTGACAGTACAATATGTTTAGTTGTGCGTTTTAATTTTGGCTCAAGACACACATTCCCAAATCTAGTGAAAGGGAAATAATGTTGATAAAAAGGTACTTCATGATAAATTGCCCAAGCTTCATCAACTATTTCAAAATGAAATGTCGTTTATAGCCAAGGTTCATCAATTATTTCAAAATAAAATTGTCGCAACGTCTATAAATGGGAGTGTATCTTTGTTCCTTCATGCAATTCTAGTGAGGGATTTCTCTCAAAGATGATCAATGTTTCCACTTGAGAATATGTCTAAACAGGGAATACAAAACATTGGTGTGTCAAAACAAGATGGAAACACACACTTTCATTACTTTGACGTAGTTATTCTATTATTTTGTTGTTTGATTGTCTAATATTTGTTTGCGTCAGTCATGTTTGAGTCTCAAACCCCTCCCATACCATCAACACATGTGTCTACTCTAACCATGTCAAATTTCACTCCATACAAGCACAAATTGAAAAAATCTCAATGTTGGCCCCATTCGCATGTCATCAGTAATATATAGTACTATTGGTTGGTGAGTCATATTTGAGTCTAGAAAGCCTCCCATATCGTGAAGGCATGTGAACAGTCTTCCCAGGTCAAATTTCATATTGAAAGAATTTGTGTAAATTTCAACGTTGGCCCTTTTCAGAGGTCATTGACGTTGGCCACATCTCCTCACAATACAATTTATTTTAGATGTGCCTTTTAAAGTTGGTTCGAGAAAAACATTCTCGCATCTAGTGCAAGGGATATAATTTTCATAAACAGGTACTTCATGATAAATTTGTGATGAACCTGCAATAATTAATTAATGCAAATACACGAGATATCAGAAATAGTAGAACGGAATCACTTTTATATTGATCACGGGCCACTTCGAGGGGGAAAACTCCTTTGAGAAAGCTCAATACAATTAACTTCACGGTGCCTCCAATGACCTCAACACACACTTATATACTAAGTCTATGCCCAATACTATGAGTCAAAACCATGGGACATATAATACTACGGGACGACTTACAAAGCATATGCGTCCAATACTATGGGTCAATACTATGGGCTAATATAAACTACGGATCAACAAATAATACGGGACAACTTACAAAGCATATGCATCCAACAACAATATACTAACATAGTAAAGAGAAGGGTTGACATAGGTTCCGTCATTGTTTTTTTTTTTTTTCCAGCAGAAATGGATTGGCAACAGCGGCGCAACAGCGCGGAAGGGATAAAAAACGGCTGGATCTAAAATGATGACTGGATCTAGAACGACTTTCAGAATAGATCTGGAACGGCTGGATCTGGAGCGGAAGTGATCGGCAACAGTTCAACTGAAAATAGATATGGACCCCAGGTATGTACGGCTTCCTAACAGTTCAGGTGTTTCACTCGGCCACTAATGTTGTCTGACAGCTTGCGTATTGGGGAAGTACCCCTCACTCCACGGCTCGGGTAAAACTGATAACCGCTTTGCCACAAACGACAGCTCTTGGTTTACCTCATCGGTGGGAACTAGTCAATCAGGTATGGGTCGTTGCCCTTTTCGCTGGCAGGTCCTCTCAATGGGCCAGCTACTTTGGGGTTCTTGTGGTACTCCTCACAATGGGTTTTAGGGCTTATGCCCAAGTACTTCCCACAGTTAAGCGGATAGGGATTATTCCCAAATCCGAAGCTACAACAGATGTGAAAAAAAAAAATTGGCAGAAATTCCACCCAACGAGCCCAAGAAAGTGCTCTGATACCAGATGTTATGAGCCTGCAATAATTAATTAATGCAAATACACGAGATATCAGAAATAGTAGAACGGAATCACTTTTATATTGATCAAGGGCCACTTCGAGGGGGCAACCTCCTTTGAGCAAGCTCAATACAATTAACTTCACGGTGCCTTCAATGACCTCAACACACACTTATATACTAAGTCTATGTCCAATACTATGAGTCAAAACCATGGGACATATAATCCTACGGGACAACTTACAAAGCATATGCGTCCAATACTATGGGTCAATACTATGGGCTAATATAAACTACGGATCAACAAATACTACGGGATGACTTACAAAGCATATGCGTCCAACAACAATATACTAACATAGTAAGGAGAAGGGTTGAAATAGGTTCCTAACAAAATTGCACAAGATTCATCATCTATTTCAAAATGAAATGACGTCTACAGCCAAGGTTCAATGGTATAAAGATGAATGAGCTTCTATTTGTTTCAAAAATGATTTATTCTCTACTGAAAAATGCCAACCACGTGAAGGTGGAAGCTCATTTGCCCCTCCCCCTCTTACTCACATCACTCTCAATTCCCCAATACTTGATCTACAAAATATAAAATAATCGAAAGAAACATACTAATTAGGTTCAGGGATAGAAACTACCAAAAAAACAACATATGACATAGGATATAGTCTCCTACACCTAGTTCATCTTTTCCATCTTCTTCGTCTATCGACATATCATCCTTATCCACTTGATCTACATCATCTTGATCTTCTTCAATATCATCTTCTCCCTCTACATTGTACTTTACTGACCTTCCTCTTGGATCATATCTAACGACAAACGACCAATCCCTCTTACCTAGAATCTTTGAGTAAAAGACCTGTTCACACTGGCTTGGAAAAATGTAGCGATTGTTTTTATTTTCAAACACTGTTGTTTTAATCATCGAAAATCCATTCTCATGTTGAATAATAGTTCTCTCCTCACCACCTCCATGCAATAGTAATATATACCATTTGACATCGAACAGAACTAATCTGAAGGAATTAAAGTCACACTCAATTATATCATCCAAATACCCATAGTATTGATTTTCAGTTTCTCGACGATGTTTGTCTCTACTAGAGGAAACATTTGTGACCTGGAATACTTTACTTATCCCACTATCAGAAGTTGTGTTGGTGTCATCCAACTTTTTTATACGAAATTTATGGCTATTGCACCACATAGCCTCTTAGTGTTTCAACAACAATATGTGAGACCTGTAAAACATGGATTAACAATTAATAAACATATTTATATAACTTGGAAAGTATCTGAAAAAACACACCTGCAGACACAAATATAATATAGAATAACTATATAAAATGGGTGATTTTTCTTTCCTTTCCATCTTTCAAACCATAAGCTAAATATTTTTCCCTCTGTGTAACATCAACATCTCCATTACAACCAGCTTCTCGAACCAATTCAGACATTTGTTTCCATGATAACCTGCCACCATGATTTTATTTACATCTATCAATCCATACATTCATCTAGTCGAGATTGTTTGCAATGTATAAATGTAGTTCCTCCCAATCTCGATGACCTTACTCAAAAAAACATAATTAAAAAATATTAGATATTACTTACAACCATGGTAAATATTAATAAATGATGAAAGAATACATATTAAATGAGTATGAACATATTTATAAAAAACAAATAAGTTGTATGTATCATAAATCTACACAATTTAAAAATATCTCTCAGTCTCTGCATTCTTCCTTTCCCCAACAAGTGCTCCCATTCAAATATTCCGATGGAGTTCACATCCCAAATACAATCCAATGCATGCATAGATCGTGTTGCTAACTTAGGAAGATAGTGACTAATATACACCATGGATTGATACCTCACCATAGAACCCTCAGGACGTGCTCTATGTCTAACTAAATCCTTCAATGATTTCAAGTGCCTCTCCACCATCCACATTGACATTGTGTGTATAGGTCCACACATTTCAATCTCGATAGCTAGGTGTATGAGGTAGTGTTCTTGTTCATTGAAAAATTTTGGAGGTAGAAAATTTTGCATTTCACACATTAGCCAAGGGATTTCTCTCTTCCAATACTTTATATCATCTTGATGGATTTCTTTCAATGACAACAATCTACAGATTACGACGCGAGAAAATAACATGTTTCAACAAAACATAATATATATTACAATAGAAGTAAAACACATGTCATTAAGTACAAGAACAAATTAAAAAAACATTTTTCATATAAATTAGTCACCTCTACTTACCTCATGTATTTTCCAAAATCATATATAACTTGTTTCACATTGTTGTCAAAGTTGTTTGGGAGAGATAGAGGTAGAACATACTATAAAAATAAAAAAGAAACGTTGTTTGTTTAAAAAATAGACAAAAATAAAACAAAAATCCAAAAAGGTACTATACGCCAAATATATAAATATGAATTAAAAAACTATTGTCTTAATGAATGTATGCCAGTCATGGGTTTTAAACCCCCCAAATTCACCTTTCTTGGTTAAGATATTATTTGTGTTCGAAGAAAAACTCGTGGGAAATTTAATACTTTGAATGACCTATTTTACATCATTGCTTTATTGCTCTGTTAATAACCATGAAAGGTTATTTTAGTATCCATCTTTATTTTATCGAATCACACTTCGCATCACATGATTGGATTCCTAATGTCAGTACAAATTTTGACAATTTTTTCTTTATCCATCCTGCCATCTATGATTCACCATAATGTTTTTGTCACATTATTCCCAATATGCACCGAAACAAATGAGCAATTTTTATCTACTCATAGTATGGAAACCTCGTGAATTGAGTGGGATAACATTTCATTCCTCGTGGAATCCCATTATTTCTACCTTCACGATGACGACATTGATGAAGCATAAAACAAATGACAACAATAATTATGAAACACAATAAACTAAATTTAATACTTAAATTATAATTTCAAAATCAAAACAATATTACATATACAATACATAAACAAATTGCGTACTTGGATGATTTCTGTTATACACCAACCTCCATAGGCGAGGTGTCATTCTTCGTGGTTTTAATCTAGTCTCTTATTTCCATTGAAAATATGTTTTTTAGTAGTACGAAACCTATGGGTCTTCAACAGGAAGTTCCTATACTCATCAAACACCATCTTTCCTAAATATTATGAATAACAATACTTCATGTTAGGACCACAAATTGGACATGCAAATTTACCCTTTGTTTGAAGACCTACAACATATGGATTAATGTCAATTATAGGATGGATTATTAAAAAAAACATGCATGATATCGTCAAAATAATTAAGAAGCATTCAAGTGCAACGAAACGTTAATATATACCACAAAAATGTGTTAGTCCAGGGCCATCATGAATTGTCCATACAAGCATTCCACAAAATTGAAATCACTTTTTCCCAATTGGTTTATAGATGTCCTACATAGTTATATTGTTCCATGACTATATTAGCTCATCGATAAGAGGCTCGATATATACATTCATATCTTTAACTTGGTACTTACCTAATTGTTCGAAATTACACATAATTACTACCATGATATGTATATATAAGTAAATAAATAAATAAACTATAGCATGCAAAAAACAAGACAAATGAAAATGTCACATTTGAAAAATTAATATAGACAAATACTTGGAACAATTATTGTCAACATTATGTGCTCCCTCTTTATTAAAATCCAAGGAGGAATGTTATTGTTAATAACAAAAATAGACAACACCGAGTAAATAGATATAAGCTCTCTGAATGGATTAACATCGTCAACTGCCAATGAAAGCTTAATATTACAAGGTTCATCTTTAAAATATGGCCATTTTTCCTTAATTTCTCTAAATGCATATCCATTTGTAGGCATTCGATGAACACCATGTCCACTTATGTTCCACGCATGGCAATCCATAAACTGTGCTATGCTTTTGCAGCTGAACAGTCACTACAAACGTGGAATTATGGGAATATGATGAAGAACCTTTTGAGGAACCATTTTTGTTACTTGATTGGTTCGATATCTACTAATATGACATTTCTGGGCATTCTGTTTTCGACGCATGTTGTTCATAATATATAATATGGTCATTAGGACATGCATTTATACTTTGATACTACATTCCAATGTCTTTCATAACAACAAGTAAATATTGATATGTGCAAGGTAAAATATTTGACGATGGTAACAAAAATTCACCTAACAATCTACATCATAAAAATTAACTAGTTAATGAAAAGAATATTAGTCGTAAATATTACATTCTTATTTAACACATTAATTAACGTTAAAAAAAGGCAAAAATGTCAACCTTTATATATATCTAATGAAACATATTACATACCTTAGGATATGTGTCATACAAGTGTTTGACAAATTATTCATAACCTTTAAGTTCATCAGAAGCAATGTAGCGAAGATAATATTTTCTCTTTACCCTTTATAAAGTCATTTATTTGCATTTTCCATCAAACATTCATCATAAATACCATCATTGTCCCCACACTCATCTAGCTGATTGAACAAGTCTTCAATCATTTGATTTGTCCCATCATCTTCAACTATGTTATGGTCGCTATCTACTTCCATGGGATCATTAACTTGATAGTCATTATTTGCTTCATGTTCCTCAGCTTGTACAACATAATTTCTACTACTACTTGGGGCATTCTGCAAAAAGTTAGAGGGAAACTCTAACTTTATAATTACAAGCCATCATGCAAAATTAGTGCATGTATAACAAATACTAAACCAATATAAAATTTTACAAATACAATCAATATTAAGAAATATAATGAATATATAAATATATATATATATATATATATAGAGAGAGAGAGAGAGAGAGAGAGAGAGAGAGAGCAATTACTATGGGACGATATTCCTTCAATCCCCCATCCATGTGACCATATTTCCTACAATCTTTTCTAGCTGTTGTTATTAAAATTCTCATGGGGCGTCTCATAAAAAACTATTGCAAGGGAAAAAACATCTACCATCACCTTTTTCACCCTCTTCATATCTTTCCCTACCTCTAATATCTTCTCACATTCTTCCCACAAAAAGTATAGTGATGATTATAAAAAAAATCCACTTTTACTTGACAATAAGAGCTTACATCCTTTCTAAACTGCCGTTCATATAGAAACATTGTTGCAACCACTATAAATGGGAGTGTATTTATAAATTTTAAGCCGTCGGAATTCCAACACAATTTGACAAAGTCAACGTTGAATTCCTTAAACCACGGAAGACCATTTGGAAAGGGAATGACTACTTTTGTGTTCATCGCAATTGCAACGGAATGGGACAGTAACTCGTAATAGCGACGAACGCTTATATTGTCGCTATTGAGAAGGTATGATATTTATAGTCGCAACACCGACGACAAAGGATAATCTATTGCAATACCGACGATATCAAGGAAAAAAATAGAAATTTTTTACGTTTTCTCTTGAGATTCCCGACATCCATTGGAACCCTATGGTCGGAATTTGGTCCTAATGTATTAGTGTATCTAAGTTTAAAGAATTCAAGGCATTCATTGAAAAACAGTCGAGTAAATCCATCAAAGTGCTCAGGTCATATGGTGTAGGTGAATATGATTCACATGAATTTTCAGAGTTCTGCGAACAACATGGCATCCAACACCAATTCAATACCAGATACACTCCACGGTAGAATGGAGTTGTTGAATGGAAGAACCAGACCATCATGAACATAGCCTGAAGCATGCTTTCATATAAGAAGCTATTAGATTATTATTGGGATGAAGTTGTTGCATGTTCAGTTTACTTACTGAAAATATCTCCTATAGTGAGTGTTAAAGAAAATATTCCTAAAGAAGCTTGGAGTGGCAGTAAGATTAGTGTCTCACATCTCATATTTTTTGGATGTGTATAATTTGCACATGTACCTGGAGAATTGAGAAAAATTTAGACAAAAGGAGTGAGAAATGTATCTTTACTGGTTATAGTGAACATCACAAGGCTTACAAGCTGTATAACCTTGTCACCGGAAAGGTTGTGGTGAGAAGAGATATCAAGTTCCTTTAATACAAATGCTGGAGTGATCCAGTCAATATTCAACAACAAGAAAGTTCAGTTCTTCTAGATTTGCCACTCAGAATGCCAAGATTGGAGGTACAACAACAAGCAGAAACAATAGCATACAGTCCATAACAAAACTAGAAAACCAGAGTTTCGAGGAGTTATATGAGTAGAATCCTATTATTGATGAGCAACTACAATATGCTATATTTTCCTGTCATCCCACATATTTTGATAAAGCAATAAAGGATGCACAGTGGATACAAGCAATGAATCAAAAGATTGATGCTGTATAAAGGAATCAGACTTGGGATCTTGTTGATCTCCCACCAGACAAAAGCAGTAATGAAGTCAAATGGGTCTATAAGACCAAACTGAATGAAAAAGTAGACATAGAGAAGCACAAAGCCAGGTTGGTTGTCAAAGGATTTTCACAGTAATATGGGGTGGATTATGATGAAACCTTTGCTCCAGTAGTAAGGATGGACATTATCAGAGATGTACTTGCAATAGCAGCTCAAAATCAATTGCATGTTTATCAAATGGATGTGAAATCTTCCTTTCTCAATGGCATACTTAAAGAAGAATTCTATGTAAACCAACCACCTAGATATGCAATCAAAGTTCAAGAACACAAAGTGCACAAACTTAAAAAGGTCTTGTATGGTATAAAACAATCTCCACGATCTTGGTACATCAAGATTGATTCCTAGCTCATCAACAATGGGTCCAGCAGGAGCTTCAATGAGCCCACTCTCTATCTCAAAACAGATCAGGAAGGTAACATTCAAATTGTATGTCTTTATGTTGATGATATGATTTATACTAGAAATATGATGTTAGAAGAATTTAAGACATTCGTGAAAAAAGAGTTTTAAATGACTAATCTAGGATTTATGAGGTACGTCCTTGGTCTGGAAGTTAACCAAAGTGAACATGGCATCTTCATCTATCAGCATATTGTGCATAGATTCAGAATGGATAAATGCAAACTAGAAGAAACCCCCATTGCTATAGGCACTAAGTTGAGTAATAATGATGAAGGACCAACACTAAATTCTACAATTTATAAAAGAATGGTAGGCAGTTTAATGTATTTGACTGCAACTACACCTGATTTGATGTATGTTTTTAGCTTGATCTCCAGGTTTATGGAGTCTCCTAAAGACTCTCATTGGAAAGTTGTTAAAATAATTCTGAGATATGTTGCAGATATAATTGGATATGGACTTTGGTACTCTCATTCACTAGACAATACTCTCACAGGGTACACTTACAGTGACTTTGCAGGAATTATTGATGATAGGAAAAGCACATCTAGTTATGCTTTCCATTTGGGTACCAATCTTTATCTGATATCATGGGCCTCTCAGAAACAACCCATTGTTAGCATGTCTTTTGGAGAAGTAGAATATGTAGAAGGAACTACAACAACATGCCACGTAGTATGGCTAGAAGACTTTTAAAGGACATAGGACACACAGAAAAATATCCAACTCCTATTTTTTGTGACAATAGTTCTACAATAACATTGTCCAAGCATAATGTCTTCCACATGAAGAGTAAACATATTGACACTTGCTATCATTTCATTCGTGAGTTAGTCAATAATGGGGAGATCACTTTACTATTTTGTGGCTCTAAGGAGAAATTGGATGACATGTTTACCGAACCATTGGGTACACTTGCATTTGAGTTTCAGAGAAAGCACGTAGGCATTGATATTGCTGAGAATATTGTCCCAGTTGAGATTAAGGGGGTGTGTTAAGAATTGTAATCTCACCCATCCACTACCGGTCATTAGTGCATTAATTAGTTGAGTAGTTGAGTATTTGCTAAGACACCTTGCTGTTTGTTGGCCGTATTCTCTGTCAAGAGGCTCTAGAAAACAAAATTTACTTGAAGTTGAACACGCAAACTGACAGTCTACGAATTCTTCTGGATTTTCCTTGCTCTCCATCAACTCTCGGTGCCTCCTCCATCTCTTCGTGCAAACATAATACTAAGATTACAAGCCAAAAATAATATAGAACGAAATAAATTCGTTCTGGAGACCCCTCCCATTTGAATTGCTTCTACTTTATATAGATCATTCTATATTCTCTTTCATCCTGAGACATATCTGAAGTGTTAACAAATTGTTGAGTGATTCCTACAATGGGTGCATTTTGTGCATGCTTTCCTGCTAGTTCTGAGAAAAATGAGGATGACATTTTTATTTATGTTTTACATTATCGCTTATGAGAATCAACTAGATGAGTTGACCCTTCCTATGAGATATCTTTCCGGAAATCATTTTAAGATAATCTTACCCATTTTATGTTGAATTCCTTCGAATAAGTGAACTGGTGATGACAAGTGCATCAAGAATTTTTCATTATGCTTGATTTTAACTGCCTCGATGAACAATTGATCCCTGTTTTCTCTGGAAAAGTAAAAATATTCACACCAGTTTTCCTGTTGCGCAACTCTTCCTTCTAAAACCTGTGTTGATATAAAATCAAATACAAGTCAATTGTAAAATAAAAATAATCAAAATGAAAGAGATTAGTAAAAATAAAAAAACTGCAAAATAAAATATCTCCATTTTCATCATTGAATATTGCTACGGCATTGATAAACAAGCAAACCCGTAACTTTTCTTTTACAATGTTGACATCTACCTTTTTCCTTTCTCTTCATGGTTCTATTGGCACTATCTCCATGGCATGGAGATAATCGCAGCCCTAGATTGAGTTTCAAATTTTACGGATAATTATTCAACCGAATCCTACAAATTTTCAATAATCTGAGAGTCTTCCACAATAATTTTACGGATAATCATTCGACCGAATCCTAATCTCCGTTGACTTTAAGATTTTCTATCTTCTTTACTTTTACAATAAGTAGGAGAGTGGGCAGAGCTAGACCTTCCGCTCTGTTGTTGGAACCATTACCTCCATTCGCTTGGAAACTATAATACTCTCTCTCCTATAGCCTTGGAAATTTTAATTTTTGGAAACTATAATACTCTCTCTCCTATAGCCTTGGAAAGTTTAATTTTACTTACACGGCACAAGTAAGAAAGACTTTTTCTTTCAAATTTTAAACTTCATTTAGAATCATAAAGTGAGTTACCTTTTTCTTTTCAATAATGTTGTCATACCCCATTATATTTCTTTTCATCTTTCGTTTTACATATAGCTTTGTTTTTTCTTTTTTTAAATACACATAAAGTCATCAAGTGGCTTCCTAGTTAATAATAATTAACCCATAAAAGTTATTATTATTTATTTCTTAAAATATCTTAAGAGGGAGAAATTGAATATAAATGAATAAATAAAGTTTACAAAATATATAATTAAGCCATAATTAATAGAAAACTTTTATAAACTTCTAAAATATCAAATGTTAAAATTTTAAGACTTTCACATTTTATCCAATTCTCTTTTACGTGAAAGATTTATTAATTAATGTTAGAAATAAATAAATAAATAATCCTTATGAAATATGAGTCATCAAACAAAATTTACACGGTATTTCGCTACTATGTAATCCTATATATGCTTATGCTTAATAATGAGAAAGTAATGAATATGTCCACTTATGTTCCATCCTTTTTTGTGTTCAAAATTTAACAACCTAGAGATAACTCTAACTAGATTTAGAATGAAATGAAGAAAGCATTGCTAACAAAATATCAATATTATTATAAAATAAGAAACCCTAGAGAAATGATATTTACAATAATGCAAAAATAAAAATGAAAAATAGGAAGAGAACTTGGAAAAATCCATTGAACATTTTCAATACAATAACTAGAGAAAAAAATACCATAGGTTGAATCCCTAGACCCTCTAAGTTAACATTCTTCTTATCTTAACATTCTTCTTATAAGTATTTGGGATGAATGTATTGCCCTATCGAAATCACCTTTACTTACACTAAATCAAAACACTCTGCATTCTACATCAAATGAAATGTGTAAGATGCATGTATTATAACATATATTATAACATAAGTCAAACATATTAAGCTAAAATGTAGGAGGACACCGTCGAAGGGTACAAGCTACTAGTCATATCATCACGAGATATATTACTATTTGTATATTGTTTTAGTTGTTGAAGGAAGGTTTTGCTCTCCGAGCCGCTTCAATTAAAAACAAAATATGATGAGACACGGTAAAACTTTCCATGTAACCAACCAGAATTCTGACAGGTAGAAAGAGTCTTGGTTTGTATTGTCATCGATATCCGATAAATAAAAGGTCCATATTGCAAATTTTACAGTGCGTTTGATAGACATGGATATCGGTGTTCATTTACATTATGAAAATTTGTCTGTTTAAATCATTTTTCAACTGCGTACGCAAAACATAAAGTAAATATTTGAGTACTTTGCCAATATTTGGTGTTTACTTACATTATGAAAATTTGTCTGTTTAAATCATTTTTCAACTGCTTACGCAAAACATAAAGTAAATATTTGAGTACTTTGCCGATATACAAAATATTATAGAGCAATAAAAGTCTGAGGTTGGACGGCCTCGTCATATTTACTTGACTATCACTGTATATATAATTGTATCTTCTCACTCACTCATTAATATAGCTTACCTTTGAAACGATTGATTAGACATTGATATAATTGTATATCTTTCATAGGAGGTTCAATTTGTGATCTTGTTAATGTTGATACACGAAATGTAGAGAACAACTAATATTAGTGCAGTATTATTTTTTCAAAAAGTAATTAAAATTTTTAATTTTTTTAATTATCTAAGTGATCAAATCTCGAAAACAATACTCTAAGTGTTGAAGGTTTTAATGTAATGATCATGGAATGGTTTTTTCATAGGATGTAGAGGTCGGTGTCTTTTAGTGCACCATATATTTTTTTTTCAAAACGCTCAAGAGAAACGAAAAAGTTATGGACGAAACACTAATAGTGTTCTTTTTGAGTTAAGGAGTCATGACACAAGAAAAATAAGAAAAAATAAAATATATATAGATTTTTATTAAAAATTACATATTTGGAATATGCAGAAAAAGTGCTATCTGGGTCTAAAATTTCATAAAAAATGATGGTGTGTAGCATACTTTAATCAACGATTAAACACGGGCAGAATGAAAAAATGGATGGAATGCTCAATTAGTCATGGTTTACCACACTCCATGACATAGGCATGGTAAATCTGAAGCAAAATCCGAAGAAGACAGATAGGCATAAGAATGCCATGCCAGCATGTGTGGAGTTTCGGTCATAGTGCTAAGAAACCCATATGTGTTTTCTTTAAATTCAAATTTTAACCATGCCAAAACAAAATGTGTTCTTGTTTTATCATTACAAAATGCGTACGCGATTTGCAATACTAGAAACACTTGGATTTCATTGTGGATGAATGTGTTCGGGATGCGTTGCACTTAGGGACTTGGTGCATTAGACCTGGCTTGGTAATGACAACATTGAAAAGAATTGGATGGCTATGAACATCTTTTGACTTAGATTTGGGTGGTTAGGTATATAGGATGAACGTTTCTTGACTTGGATGGCTAGGAATATAGAATGAATAAACATATTTTGACTTAGTGCATTAGACTTGGATTGGTGATGATAACACTAAAAAGGTTTGGTGTGTTAGACTTGGCTTGACTTGGTGATGACAACATTAAATGTTTTTGGCACATTAGAGGTTTGGCTTGGCAACGATAACAATAAAAATATTTGGATAGCTAGGTATATAGAACGAACATGAATTGGTGCATTATACTTGGCTTGGTTATGATAACAACTGAGAACATTATAAATATTTGGATGGCTAGGTATATAGAATGAATATGTCTTTCATGAAGAAAGTGAATATGACTTGGTGCGTTATACTTGGCTTGATGATGATAACATGAAAAATATTTGGAGTCCTAGGTATATAGAATGAAACAAAAGATTAGTAAGGGTTAGGGGGAAGGGGGGAGATAGAGAAAGCGAGGAGTACGGGGGGGGGGGAGAGAGAAAGGGTTTGGAGAGGATTAAGGTGATTAGAGATAAATGATCATATAGATTATGAGTGGGGGTGTTGGGGTAGGGGGAGTAGTTAGGGGTAGGGGGGGAGAGAGAGAGAGAGAGAGAGAAATAAATACAGAGATATGGGGGGGTTAGTGGCAAGGGGAGGGGGATTAGGAGAGATAAATATAGAGGGGTGTTAAGGGTAGGGGGAGTAGGAGAGACATAGCGAGAGGGAGTTAGGGGTAGGGAGAGTATGTGAGAGATAGAGGGGGGGATTTCTAGGGGGTTAGAGGTAGAGAGAGGGGGGGTTTGTTAAGGGGTTAGAGGTAGAGATAGAGGGGGGTGTTAGTAGATTGGGGGTAAGTGGAGCAGGGGATAAAGAAAGTGAGAGAATGGGTTAGTAAGGGTTAGGGAGAGGAGGGGGAGAGAGAGAGAGCAATGGAGTTAGTGGTATGGGGAGGAATACGGATTTGTGTGTGTGTGTGTGTGTGTGTGTGTGTGAGAGAGAGAGAGAGAGAGAGAGAGAGAGAGAGAGAGAACCAATGGGGTGTTGGTGTGTTAGGGGGGAGAGAGGGTTGGGGGTTAAGTGTAGGTGGAGGATTAGGGGAATGATGGATGGTGAGAGAGGGGGTTAGTAAGAGCTAGGGAGAAGAGGGGAGAGAGAGAGAGAGAAAGCAATATGAGAAGGGTAAGAGAGAGAGAGAGAAATTAGGTGTGGTGTTAGGGGATTGGGGGAGATTTAGAGAGGCTTAGGAGTTGTGGGTAGGTCGAGGAGTATGGGAGATGGAGTGAGTGAGGAGGAGAGGGGTGGTACTTCGCTTGGTGATGATAACAAAATTTAGAACATTAAAAATATTTGGATGGCTAGGTATATAGAATAAAAATCTTTAATAAAGAAGGGGGGAGATACATAAACAAAGAAGTAGGGGAGAGAGAGAGAGAGGGAGAGGGGGTTTGGGGAGGAGTAGTGAAATTGTAGAGAAAGGGGGGGGTTAGGTGTAGGTGGAGGAGTGTGAAAGAGAGAGAGAGAGAGAGGGGGGGAGGGGGTAGCAATGATTAGGAGGAGGAGGGGGGGGAGAGGGAGTAGAGGGAGAGGTTAGTGGAAAGGGGTGAGTATGAGGGTGAGAGAAAGAGAGAGATTGAGAGATACTTAGTGTGTGATTACAGGGTAGGAGGAGGAAGGGGTTAGGGGTATAGAATGAGAGGGAGGGTTCTTTTGTATGGTATTGGGGGGGAGAGGGAGCAGTCGGGGTATGATTAGGGGTGGGGGAATATGAGTCTATGGAGAACTAGGGTAGCTAGAGAGAGGAGGAAAGGGGTGAGATAAAGAGAGTAGAGGGGTAATAGGGATTGGGAGAGATATGTGGGTAGGTGGAGGAGTACGGGAGAGAGAGAGAGAGAGATAGAGAGAGAGAGAGAGAGAGAGAGAGAGAGAGAGAGAGAGGTTAACAATATCTAGGGGGTGTAGGGCGAGGTTATGGGAGGAGTAGGAGGGGGGGCATTAGGGGGATTAGGAGTAGGGGGTGTTAGTGGGTTGGGGGGGGTGTTAAGGGTTTGGAGGGGTGTTAGATGGTTGGGGGGGTCTTTGGGTAAATGATATTAAGGATAGGGGTAGTATCAGAGACATAGAGAGGGGGATTTAGGGGCAGGGGGAGTATGTGAGAGATAGGAAGAAGGAGGTTGTTAAGGGCTTATACGTAGAGGTAGAGAGAGGTTGTTAAGGGTTTAGAGGTAGAGACAGATGGGTTTTTTATGATATTAGGGGTATGTGGAGAAAGGGAGAAAGAGAATGAGAGAAGGGGTTGGTAATGGTTAGGGAGAGGAGGGGGGGGAGAGAGAGAGGGGGGTTAGTGGTATGGGGAGGCATAGGGATGCGTGTTTGCACGTGCCCACGCATGTGTGTGTGTGTGTGAGTGTGTGTGTGTGTGTGTGTGTGTGTGTGTGTGTGAGAGAGAGAGAGAGAGAGAGAGAGAGAGAGAGAGAGAACCAATGGGGAAGTGGTGTGTTAGGGGTTCGGTGGAGAGAGGGAGTGGTGGGGGTTAGGTGTAGGTGGAGGAGTAGGGGGAAGATAGAGACAGTGTGAGAGAGGGGGTTTTCAATGCTTATGAGGAGGATGCGGGAGAGAAGGATAGGAGGGAGGAGTTAGTGGAAGGGGGGTGAGGGTGAGAGTGATTAGGGGTAGGGGGGTGTTAGGGGGTTGGGGGGGTGTTTGGGAACTGGATAGGGGGTGTATTAGGGGGTTTGAGGTTGTTGGAGTGTAGGTAAACATAATGCATATACATTTTGTGTCTCAAAAACAAGTACGCGATTTGTAATTCTAATATTAATGTGCCACATGTAACACTATAATTTCATTTTTTGTTGATGATAACATAAAAAATAATTTAGTGGTGGTAAGGGGTTATAGGTAGAGAAAGGGAGGGTGTTAAGGGGTTAGAGAGAGAGAGAGGTAAAGGGAGAGACATTGGGAGGTGGTAAGGGATTAGAGTTAGAGAGAGGGGGAGGGGTGCTAAAGGCGGAGAGAGAGAAAGGGGTAAAGGGATAGACATTGGGGGTTGGTAAGGGGTTATAGGTAGAGAGAGGAGGAGGGGTGCTACAGGGGTTAGAATTAGAGAGAGGGGGTGAAGTTAAGGGGTTAGAGGTAGAGAGAGAGAGAGAGAGAGAAGGGAGAGACATTGGGGGTAAGTAAGGGGTTAGAGGTAGATAAAGGGGGTGTTCTTAAGGGGTTAGAGATAGATAGAGAGAGAGGGGGGGGGGAGAGAGAGAAAGGAGTAAAGGCAAAGACATTGGGGGGTGGTAAGGAGTTAGAGGTAGACAGAGTGGGGGAT
The DNA here is from genome assembly GCA_027924585.1 of Larix kaempferi. Classification (NCBI taxonomy): domain Eukaryota; kingdom Viridiplantae; phylum Streptophyta; class Pinopsida; order Pinales; family Pinaceae; genus Larix; species Larix kaempferi. The sequence continues at coordinate 47,798,357 of BSBM01000372.1, read as the reverse complement.
GTTAAAGGGGTTATAGGTAGAGAGAGTGGAGTTTTTAAAAGGGTTAGAGGTAGAGAGTGGGGGGTGGGGTGTTAAAGGGGCTAGAGGTAGAGAGAGGGGGGGTGTTAAGGGGTTAGAGGTAGAGAGAGAGAGAGAGAGAGGGAGGTGATGGGAGAGACATTAGGGCGAAGTAAGGTGTTAGGGATGGAGAGAGGGGATTTGTTAAGGGGTTAGAGAGAGAGATATTGGGGGGTGTAAGGGGTTAAAGGTAGAGAGAGCGGGGTGTTAATGGGTTAGAGAGAGATAGCTAGATAGAGAGAGAGAGAGAGAGAAAGACATAAATGAACAAACATTGGGTTGTAGTAAGAGCTTCAAGGGGATAACCATAAGGAAATAAATGTTATAATTTTCCTAATTTGGTCCACAAATCCAATGGAAAAATGGATGTAGGAGTTATCACTGGAATGGTGGGATGAATCCCTCTAGACAATGCCATCGGCACAAATACATGAAATGGGATAAGGGTGGGAAATTTTTTTAAAATACAACCAAATTTACAATATGTGTATTATTATTATTAAATGCAAATTTAGAATGAGAGAGAGCGTGAGAGAATAAGAGAGGGGGTTAGTAGGAGTTAGGGGAGAGAGAGAGAGGTGAAGGAAGAGACATTGGGGGGTGGTAAGGGGTTAGAGGTAGAGAGAGTGAGTGGGGTGTTAAGGGGTTAACAAGAGAGAGGGAGAGATTGGAGGGTGGTAAGGGGTTAGAGATAGATAGAGGGGGTTGTTTATGGGTTAGAGGTAGAGAGAGGGGGTTGTTAAGGGGTTAGTGGTAGAGGCAAGTGTCAGTTGTGGAGGCTAATATTCCTTATTCATAGGTCATGTTTCAGGCTGGTATAATGAAGTCTGCTCCAACCCGAAAAAATACAATAGAATAGTTGTTATTTTAATCAACTATAAAATTAATGTGTTCAAAATAGGTTTTATTGAAAAGATACCATTTTTCATTTAGATATTAAGGAGTGCTCCATTGTTTAGGATTGTAAAAATTTGGATGGGAAATTTTATTTTTTTCATGTTTTGGTGGGAAAGGTTTAGTTAACTTATGCTTGTCAATTGAAGTACAATTATTTATATTTCCCTTCATCTTTGAAGGGCTCCACTAACAAATGCCCTTCCAATTGAAATTAAGACCCACCCTTCAAATTTTATCATTGATTATATCTTCTCACTCATTGATATAGCTTAGCTTTGAAATGATTGATTAGACATTGATATAATTGTCTATCTTTCATAAAAGGATCAATTTGTGATCTTGTTAATGTTGATACACATTATGTTGAAACACCTTACGGAATGTAAGCTCAAACTCCATTCAAAGAAAAAGTCTGGAAATTTTGTGTTTCTATTTATACGGTGGGTTCATCGATCGGTTATTTTATACTGCCTACTTAGCTTTACCTGGAATGATAAGGTTGTGAATAAAAAGCAACGATGGTGACGTTTGTGCAGGTAGAACACATGAATTGCTATTTTTACAGGTTAATTTCTTTTTGGGCATCCTTGCTCATAAATAAAATTTTGTGTTATACATGCACACACATTTGTATTACATATATTCATAGCTCTACAAACAATCCATCACCTTTAGCATTAACACATTCATATTACATATATTCATATCTTTACAAACATTCCATCAGCTTTAGCCTTAAGAATATTTTAGGAACTTGTTTCATAAAGAAAGGTTTAACATTATAACCTATTTTCATGTCCTATGCATAATCTTTTCAAGCTCAATATTTTTTGTGGGTGTATCTTTTAAGTGCCTAAACGATGAAATTAACTTACGAAAATTGGTAAACATATAGAGAACAACTAGTACTAGTGAAGGGATATTTTTCCAAAAAACAATCAACCATTTTTAATTTTTTGTAATTATCTAAGTGATCGAACCTCAAAAACAATACGCTAAGTGTTGAAGGTATTAATGTAATTATCATGGAATGGCTTTTTTTATAGCATGTAGAGGTCGGTGTCTTTTAGTGTACCATACAGTTTTTTTCAAAATGCTCAAGGGAAACGAAAATGTTATGGATGAAACACTAACAACGTGTTTTTGGAGTTAAGGAGTCGTGACACAAGAAAAATAAGAAATATATATATATATATATATATATATATATATTTTATTAAAAATTACATATTTGGAATATGCAAAAAAATGTTGTTCAGGTCTAAAATTTCATAAAAAATGATAGTGTGTAGCACACTGTAATCAACGATTAAACACGGGCATACCGAAAAAATGATGGAATACTCAATTAGCCATGGTTTACCACACTCCATGACATAGGCATGGTAAATTCGAAGCAAAATATGAAGAAGACATATAGGAATAAAAATGCCATGCCAGCATGTGTGGAGTTTCGGTCATAATGATAAGAAAAACATGTGTGTTTTATTTAAATTCAAATTTTAATCCTGCCAAATTAAGACGTGTACTTGTTTTATCATTACAAAAATCTGTACGTGATTTGTAATACTAAAAACGCTTGGATTTCATTGTGAATGAATGTGTTCGGGATGTGTTGCACTTAGGGACTTTGTGCATTAGACTTGGCTTTGTAATGATAACATTGAAAAGAATTGGATGGCTATGAACATCTTTTGACTTAGATTTGGGTGGTTAGGTATATAGGATGAACGTTTCTTGACTTGGATGGCTAGGTATATAGAATGAATAAACATATTTTGACTTGGTGCATGAGACTTGGATTGGTGATTACAACACTAAAAAGGTTTGGTGTGTTAGACTTGGCTTGACTTGGTGATGATAACAATAAAAAGTGTTGGCACATTAGACCTGGCTTGGAAATGATAACAATAAAAAGATTTGGATGGATAGGTATATAGAATGAACATTAATTGGTGCATTATACATGGCTTGGTAAAGATAACAACTAAGAACATTATAAAAATTTGGATGGCTAGTTATATAGAATGAATATGTCTTTCATGAAGAAAGTGAATATGAATTGGTGCATTAGACTTGGCTTGATGATGATAACATGAAAAATATTTGGAGTCCTAGGTATATAGAATGAAAGAAAATATTGTTAAGGGTTAGGGGGAAGGGGGGAAGGGGGGAAGGGGGGATATAGAGAAAGAGAGGAGTAGGGGGGGAGAGAGAGAAAGGGTTTGGGGTTTGGGAGGAGTAATGTGATTAGAGAGAAAGGGGCATATAGGTGATGCGTGGGAGTTTTGGGGTAGGGGGAGTAGCTAGGGGTAGAGAGAGAGAGAGAGAGAGAGAGAGACGGGGTGGGTGGTTAGTGTCAAGGAGAGGGGGATTAGGAGAGATAAATATAGAGGGGGGGTTAAGGGTAGGGAGAGTAGGAGAGACATAGAGAGGGGGATTTAGGGGTAGGGAGAGTATGAGAGAGATATAGGGGGCATTGCTAGGGAGTTAGAGGTAGAGAGAGGGGGGGTTTATTAAGGGGTTAGAGGTAGGTATAGAGGGGGTTGTTAGGATATTGGCGATAAGTGGAGCAGGGGAGAAAGAGAGTAAGAGAAGGGGTTAGTAATGGTTAGGGGGGAGAGAGAGAGAGAGGGATTTAGTGGTATGGGGAGGCATAGGGATGTGTGTGTGTGTGTGTGTGAGAGAGAGAGAACCAATGGGGTGTTGGTGTGTTAGGGGGTTTGGGGAGAGAGAGGGGTGAGGCTTAAGTGTAGGTGGAGGAGTACAGGATTGAGGGATGGTTAGAGAGGGGGTTAGTAAGAGTTAGGGGGAAGAGGGGACAGAGAGAGAAAGAGAGATGAGTAGGGTTAGAGAGAGAGAGAGAGAGAGGAGAGAGAGAGGAGAGAGAGAGAGAGAGAGAGAGAAAGCAGGGGTGGTGTTAGGGGATTGGGGGAGATTTAGATAGGATTAGGAGTTGTGGGTAGGTGGAGGAGTATGGAAGAGAGAGAGTGAGTGAGGAGGAGAGGGGTGTTACTTCTCTTGGTGATGATAACAAATTTTAGAAGATTAAAAATATTTGGATGGATAGGTATATAGAATGAACATATTTAATAAAGAATGGTAGAGATACATAAACAAAGGAGTAGGGGGGAGAGAGAGATAGAGAGAGGGAGAGGGGGTTAGGGGTTTGGAGAGGAGTAGAGAAATTATAGGGAAATCGGGGGTCAGGGGTAGGTGGTGGAGTGTGAAAGAGAGAGAAAGAGGGGGGGTAGCAATGATTAGGAGGAGGACGGGAGAGAGAGGGAGAGGAGGGAGGGGTTAGTGGAAAGGGGTGAGTAGGACGGTGAGATAAAGTGAGAGATTGAGAGAGACTTAGGGGTGTGATTACAGGGTAGGAGGAGGAGGGGGTTAGGGGTATAGAGAGGGGGGGTTTCTTTTGCACGATATTGGTGGAAGGAGGGGAAAGTTGGGGTATGATTATGGGTGGGGGAATATGTGTTTATGGATAATTAGGGTATCTAGATAAAGGAGGAAAGTGGTGAGAGAGAGAGAGAAATTAGGGGGTAAGAGGGGGTTGGGAGAGAGACATGGGTAGGTGGAGGAGTACGAGAGAGAGAGAGAGGTCATCGATCATTCATGTATTTACCTGGACCAATAAGGTTGTGATTAAAAAATGATGATGGTAAATTTTGCGCATGTGGTACACATACATTGTTATTTTTACTGGTTAATTTATTTTACTCAAACTAGACTCATGGAAGGGAGATTATTGTTGGATCCAAAGTTGTGGTCCACGTGTTTATATAAATTTCTAATCTACCTCGAAATAACTGTATGAAGTTGAGGATCAAATATGGATCTTTTTCTAGGTCATATTACATGATAAATAAACATATTATGGAACCCATATCCAATTCCTATGGAAAAACCCTAGCGAGGGCTCATGGCATTATATATAGGTTTTTTTTTATGGAACTCAAGTTTGAGAAGGTTCAATTAGGGATTAAGACATTTATTTACCCCCTTAACCATGTGGCATGGCATGGACCATACCCATTTCTAGTGCACAAATCCTACACACAACACCTCTATCCCACTCAAAGGTCTACAAATAAACACTACAAAAGACAATTTGTTGGTATTAAGACTCATTCAAGGATCTTGAACCTAAAAATATTCAACAATATCTTGAGGCACTTGTTTTTCCTCCATCATCAAATTGAAGGCCCTTTAGCCCATGCTTGGTTTGAAAATTACCCTAATGGCGTCCATATCCAACCTTGATGCTAATGAACCACTATAGAGGGATTATGTTGTGGTTTATAGATGTTCTCCATAGCATGATTGATCCCAATAGGTGGGATTTAGGCCCTAAGGCCTATGTTTCATCTCCTAACCATAGAGATAGAGATATAGAAGACCCTCATTCAGAGCTTAATCCCCCTATCCCTCCCCTTGGCCATGCTTATACCTTGAAGACCATTTACAGTGCACACACCAACTTATGACACCCATATTCCACTCAAAGGGTAAATAACCCTAACCATGCCCCATAGAATAATTCATTCCATAGGTGTGAGACAAATTCAAATTTAGGGAATGTGTTGCAGTCTAACCATGCCACTTGTATCCCTCTAGAAGGATAGAGATACTGTAGAAGGGTCTTGTGTGATCGTTCAAGGATGTGTTTAGCATTGTAGACATAGAATATTTGTGGGTAGTAGCCATTATTCGTGGTGATTGAGCTCAACAGATATGATTTAGGACATAAAGCCGCTATTATCCTCTTATGAAATTATAATATGGACCTATAGACACATTCTTGGTACAAAACTAACCAAGTGATGGTTCCCATACCAACCTTGTAGATGATTATTAACCAATAAAGGTTAGATGTAGAGGTTTAAGGACTCATACATGGCACTTGAGATTAAGAAGAAAGGTTTAGGGGTATAAGATTTTATTCCCCTTCACTAAATATGGTCACAAACACAACACCCATCTATGATCTTCATGTCTTGATAGTGATTCCCATATTCAATTGAATGTCAAGAACTCCCTAGAGAGGGCTCATGTCATGATTTCTAAGTGTTATTCATGGTTCTCAAGCTTGAGAAGGATTATTAGGGATTAAGGACATTGTGTCCCCCATATCTTTATTATGCATTGACACACATTTCCAATGCACAAATTTTTCTTATGGTTCTTGTATCCCACTCATAAGAAAAATATGCCATACAAAGTTCCAACATGTATGTTTGAGTACTTGTTTAAGGATATTTATCTTGAAAAGATTCAATAAGATTGTAAGACACTAGCTTTCCATCTTTGATGATGTTAAATCCTTTCAAACAATCCATGTGTTCATCTAAGGACCTGTTCATGGTGCTTGAGCTTGGGAAGATTTGTCGATGGATTAAGGATGTTTTTTCCCTCCCCCAAATAAGGTCAAGGTCCTAAGGATATTGTTCCCCGAACATGATTATGCTCAATACCATGAGACCCATACACTATGTGTAAAACATGTTAACGACACCCATACTCAAATCCTAGGGTAAAACCCCCTGGTGAGGTCGGATTTCACTCTTTTTAGGATTTTTTCTTAGTGCTTGAGATCAAGAAGGTTCAAATACAAAATAGGTTCACCCCCATGACCATGTGGCGTGGTCCAAACCTATTTCTAGTGCACAAAACCTACCCACGACAGTTGCATCCCACTCAAAGGCCTACAAATAACCCCTACAAAGGACTCATGTGTTGGTATGATGACACATTCAAGTTTCCTGAGCCTAATAAGATTCAACCATATCTATGAGAACTTCTTTTATTTTCTCTATTATGCTGAAGGCCATATGACCCAAACCCGATGTGAAAAATCTCGTGACTGCATTCATATCCAAACATGATTCCAAAGATCCATTAGAGAGGGATTGTGTTATAGTTTGAAGTTGTTGTTCATGGAGATTAAGGTTGATAACTAGTTCTTAGGGCCTTAGGTCCAAGTGTTTTCCTCCTCTAATAATAACACTACATCTATATAAGACCTTCATTTAGTGCTTCAATTATAGCCTAATGCATGCATGTGTCATTAAATTTGGTTCCATGGACCATGTGCAAGGTGCATAACCGAGATTTTACCTAGAAGTGTAATATGAACATTGTTACAAGCTTTTACATAACATGAATGCATTTCCATACCTTCTTGTGGTTTTGAAATTGAGTCCTACATCATAAAACTTAATTCATTTTTAGTTATTAATATTATTAAGAAATTTTGGAAAGAGCCATTGCAAGAAGTTGAAGCCTTTAATGATGATCCCAAGAATATGGGTTTGTTAACCATGTGAAATAGGGCAACTTGATATCTTTGGTTTTCCTAAAGTGTGGATATCCTTTAAATGGAGATGTACATGATAATCACTACATCATAAGACCTATATTGAGACTTACATCATAATCCCTAATGCACGTATATGGCATGATTTTTTGTTATAAAAGATTGGTTTTTGGTTCCATGGACTACACACAAGGTCCATAATCAACAAGAACAAGGTTCACAATTGAGAACATAAAAGGCTATCAAGTTCCTATTGTGTCTTTAAAATTTATACCTACATCATAATCACTAGAGTATGTATGTGGCATTAAATATATGGTTATAAAATATTGGCTTTCGGTTTGATGGAGTTCATAGAATAAGCAATAAAATAATGTTTAAGCAAGGAGTAATAAAATAATGCGTGTACAAGGAGTTTTCATCTTTTGGATAATGTAGGCACGTAGAAGGACAATAGTGTTAGACTCATTCATTATGAAAGGAGTAATTTATAAATGAACTGAAAAAATAACAAACAACCTATATAACTCAGAATATAACCAATATTGACAATGTCAGTTTACCTCACCTATCTACTTATATATGTTAATTCAAGTAGAATATTTGAGTCATCTCTAATACTAATGGTCTCCATTAAATTCATATTCTCAGAATGAGGCATGAGGTATCATACCTTTTATGAGTGCTTCCTTGGCATTGTTTGTAGTTGGAGGCTTGTACCAATTACTAAGTTTTTAAAGTGCAATACAAATTCACTCAGTATATAATCTTAAAATACATTACCACCACTGTTATGTGTTCTATAAATCTATGTTAGATATTTTCCTTTAATAACCATTGAACCAATTGGAATTGATTTCATGTGTCATCTATTAGTGAGGCATTGAGGGATGGCATTCCCTCTAAGATATGTGCCAAAAAATAGTTAGTGCCATATTCATTATCTTTCGGGGAAACCACTACATATATGTTCCTTGAAAAAAATGGAGTTTCAAGGCATGAATACACTAAATTGATAAAGCATACTACATTCATGCTAGTTAATCAAATTTATGTAATAGTTGTATTCAATGTGGTATACAACAACATGTGTTATTTATTTTGTTTATTTTGACATACCAAGGATTGAATTTCTCAAAAGATATTTGGCCCAAGTTACCTACATTATCCTCATTCTTGAATCCCACAAACATTTATGTATGTGTCATGCAAAGAAATTATTTAATGTGGAGATTGATGGGTCATCCTTTTGACAACTTTTTATATACCTTTTTTCCAACTTAACCTTGTTATCAATGACTTTTGTCTTCTAAAGAACAATTTTTAACCTATACAAAAGCTCTTTGTCTCTTTTTTCTTCCACAGATCATGAGGTAATATGGATTGCATTATCAAAATTTTCTCGTTTATATGATTAGTTTAGGAACAAGAGTTTTAGGGATTTCTTATGAATTTCTTGTGAATTAATAGAGAACTACTTGATATGATGATATATAAGTGTTTATATTATAGCATATTTTCATGAGTTACTTGATGGGATAGATATAATGAACAAACGAATTCAAAAGTTAAATTATATATATCTCAACTACTCCAGTAGGGAATGCGATAAGCGCATACATGTAATTAATGTTTGAGAGTTGAAGGGTTATACCTTAAGAGAGTATCAATACGCTATTTAAGGGAGAATCTAATCCTACAAATAGAGAAATTTTAGAATATGGTTATTTGATTGATATTTTGTTATAGTTGTTTCCTTATTTCATAGGAAGGATACAATCACTACCAGGATTGTAGGGTGTCTAGTATGTGTCTTGTAATGTTTGAATTTAGACATTGTTTCCTAAAAATAGGGATTGTTAGCATCCCTTGTTATTTTTATTGCAAACATTTAAGATATCGATGCCAAATACTATTATAAAATTATATATTAATGAAAAGAGAAGGGATCATTGTATTTTGGCAAGTTTCTGCTATATTTTAACTCTATTTATGCTCCATCTTTAAAAAAGTGTGTCGGTATTGATTATGTAGCTTAGAACTAGGTACTCCATATCTTGTATAGGGGGGGCACTCTAGAGGTAAGGAGCTGGCTAATTTTGTTCATAGTTTTTTTATGTGTTCTAAATGTATCTCTATATTAATGATATATAATTGATTTGTTATTTTCGATATTGTTTGTTGTTTATGTGTGATTTTTTTGAGATAACTTCTAGTTCATGTTTATGTTAAATGTTATTAGTATAACTATAGGACTATGCATAATGATAAGTGATAATAACAATGGTCAACAAAGCATGGTAATATAAGTGACAAGAAATCAGTTTTAGTTATACATACCTTAGGTAGCCAAATACTAGTTGAAACATTACCATCATTCATGTCAAACTACAGAACTTGTTCTTAAATAATTAAATTTTAAGTGAGATTTGAGTATTCGTATTCGTTAATTTGGTTTTCAGTCTGGATATTAGAATATGAATTTTTTTTATATTAATTAGATTATGAATTTCTTTATACATTAAGCACTCATCAATCAACCCGAGTAACCTAGTTATGCACATATATTGCATTGGTATCTTGCAAGTACAAATGAACTCTAGGTTGACAATTAAATGAGTAATAAATTATTCTTTTTGTTTAAGTAAAAGTAGAAGTATATAATTTTCCTGTCATTTTTGGTGACGTTGCGAGGGAGATACTAAATAATTAGGAAACTTGTCTTATGTTACCTTTTGAAGAAGAAGAAAACACACCTAAACATGGTAAGTGGATTTGCATCATAGGATCAATCGACAATCCTCCTTGTAATATCTCATAGGTATTGTTTTTCATTAGTTAGGATGCATGAAATGAGCTAAAAAATCTAGAGGTAGGCCTCAAGGTGTAGTAAGAACCATATGCAATATTAACAAAGTGGCAACAAAATTGGTACAAGGAGCGAAACCAGAAGAAACACCTAGTTCCCAACTAGCCATAGAAGCAAGTGTTGAGTCTAATTTGGTAAATGAAGGAGAGGCCTCTAATGGGCCATAACCTATGACTCTTGAATTTCCAATTCAACTGTATGATATAATAGCCCAAATGAAAAATATCCCACCTACTTCTTTTCGAAACTTCCATGGCCTATCTAGCAGGCCAAATTTTAGGGGAAAAATTTAGCCCATGGGCTATTTTTGGACCTTTTTTTTCAAAAAAGAAAAATCGTCGGTTCACCTTTTTTCCAAAGATGATTCACCCAAATTCCATTGGATAATTTGTTTTACTCTAACAATCACAAAAATTGTTCAAAAACTATATAAAGTCCCTATAAATGTTAATGCTTTTATAAAAAAATTGCCAAACATTTTATGGTTCCAAATTTAAGAATTATTAATATTCACCAAGGAATCTACAATTTGATAAAATTATTCATCCTTAAAATTTTCCATGCTATCTAGTGAATACCTTGAGACCTTCCCTTCTTAATTTGATGTGCTTTGTCAATGCTATGACTATTCCAGTAATGCACAAAAACTCAAACTATTCCCATACACCCTCAAGAAATCAACTCTTTGTTGGTTCATGGAGCTTGGAGGTAACTCTAACTCTAGACTTGGAATGAAATGAAGAAAGAATTCCTAACAAAATATCAATATTATTGTAAGGCAGGGGAACCAAGGGAAGAAATATTTGGAATGATGCAAAAATAGGATGAGAGCTTGGAAGACTCCATCAAAAAATTTCAATACAATCGGTAGAGAACAAAACACCATAGGTTGGATCCATAGACCCTCTGAAACATTCTCCTTATAAGTATTTGGGATGAATGTACTTATGTATCTAATTTAATGGGACATAGAAATTTCTCAATTATCATATGATAAGATTTGTGACTTGTACAGGAGATACTTGAGGGGAAATGAAAAGCATGGTAAAATTCCCAGGGATTCCATTTCGAGAATTTCTAAGTCTTATAAAGGAGGAGTTACTAGAGTTGAGATTGGGAATCTTTTGGATAATTTATGGACTCGCATTCTTAGCTCACTTAATTCTCAATTGGATATAATGGAGGTTAAAAAGAAACAAGAAGAAGTTGACCTATATTTTGATATATTATGTTATAAGTGTCAAAAGAAGCATTGCTTATGAGAGTTCCCTCTCAATAATGTAGAAACGTGCGCTATATATGAACAAGATCATGTAATTGGTCATTGTCCTTCATTACCAGAACTAAAAGTTGGATACCAACGTGCTAATGAAAGGACAAAGCAAATTTGCTTTGTGACTTAGAAAAGGCCATGTGGCAACCACGACCACCAAGTATGATGAAAGATCCATCCTGGTATTGTTCTTCTCTTTTTACTCAATATTCCCAAAAGAATTAGTATCCTCATATGACTTGGAATCCATGTCCCCCTTAGATCCAGAACCAAACTTGGAAGCAAAGTTGTTGAGGGCCTCCTTATGGGAATGTACAACACCAAATCTATCCATCCCAGCCTCAATTCCAACAACACCAACTCCAACAAACTCCAAGCCAACCTCCTCAAATTCCTTCCCAACCCATAACTAACCCCAATAATAAAGTAGCTCAACCCACTTACACTAGAGGTGCACAATTTTCAAACCTACTTCATTTATCCTATTGATCAAAATGGTGTCCATCTATGATCTGGGAAAGTGATTATAAATAATACTTCTCACATCATTTAGGAACAAGATGAGAGGGAAGAAACCCAATATTTAAATGATCAAACCACTAGATATGCCCCAATATTATGAAATGTGGTTCCAAATAAGTCTACTCGCCCTAAAGTATCCAACCCTACCTTAAATCGTCCATACTTAGAGATATTGAGAAAAGAAAAGATCCCCCTACAACCCGAATTTGACCTTTTAGGAGATTTAAAGAATGTATGTGTTAACATTCCTTTGTTTCAGGAAATAAAAGATGTTCCAATTTATGCAAAATTTATTCAAGAAATATGTGTAAGGAAGCTTGGGAGAAAGAAGAAAGACCCACAAGCTGTGCAAGTAATTGGAAAATTGGTTGATTTGATGCAAGGGAAGATTTTTGTGATGAAATATGTAGATCTTGGTATCTCGTTCGTCAATGTACACATTCAAAATTATGGTATGATCCCTAACACATTGGTTGACCTAGGGGCTTCCATCAATGTCATGACCAAGGATACCATGGAAAAAATTAAATTATTTGTCTTATGCCTGACTCCCATAGTAATTCAACTAGTATATCAATATATTATTAAGTTAGAAGGAATATTAGAAGATATAGTTGTCTCTTTAGACTCATGGGAGTACCTTATTGGATATCCAATAATATTTGAAAGGCCATGGGTGGCCACATAGGATGCCTATATTGGGTGCAGCTCTAGAGACATGACAATCTCCCATGGAAACTCCACAAGGAAACTGCCTCTTTATTTTCCAAGGAAACCTTGAGTAAACTAGGAGATTCCTTCTTGGAATAAGGATACTGATGATGAAATCACTTTTCCTATATTAAATATCGACCAAGCCTTGAAATTTAAAGAGGATATTGAATATGATTTGATTTGTAACTTGATTACATACCACTACTCCTTTCAACTTCCAATTTATTTATCCTTCAAAAATCTCTTGGATAACCATCCCCAAGAAGCATATTCATAAACTATTCACCAAAGCAACCTAATTCTATGACTTCCTCTTTAAGTGCCATTTCGGAAATCCATAGTACAACAGTGGAAATTAGGTCAGGAAAAACATTGAATATCAACCTCAATCTTGAAATTTTTCAACAAGATCAATTGATCAAGTTATTATAGAAGCACAATGACACTTTTCGGCCTTGCGAATATATGGATATGAAATGGATCCATCCTAATTTTCATCAACCGCAAAGGAGGATGAAACCTACTTTAAGGGATATAGTGAAGGAGGAATTATAGAAATTGCTAAATGTGAACTTCATTTATCCCATTTCAGACAGTAAGTGGGTCTCACCATTGGTCATTGTACCAAAGAAAAATGTCTAGTGGAGAGTATGCATTGATTACAATGACTTAAAACACGCCACTTTGAAAGACCACTTTCCTCTCCCCTTCATCGATTAGGTCTTAGGTACCTTTCCAGGAAAAAAAAATATTTTTCCTTAATGGGTTTAGTGGCTATAATCAGAGATTAAGATCCATATTGATTTTGAGGTAAAAGATAAAACCACTTTTACTTGCCCTTGGGGAGATTTTTCATATCGAGTGTCTCCTTTTGGATTGTGTAATGTTGCTACGTTCTGAAGGGTAGTCCTTCGAATTTGTTATGACTTAATTCATGATTGTGTTGAGATCTATATGGATGATTTTACTGTATATGGAGAAATTTTTTAAGAGTCCATAAACAACCTGGGAAATTTTGTTACCAAGTGTTAAGAAAAAACTATCTTTGATTCATGAAGAGTGTCATATGTTATTAACAAAGGGTATTGTTCTTGGACATCACATATCTCCTTCAGGTATTAGGGTAAACCTAGCAAATATAGAACTTATTGAAAAACTTCCAGATCCAACAACTCTGAAAGACATAACAATATTTTTAGGGAATGCAAGATATTATCAAAGGTTTTTTAAAGATTTAACTAAAATTGCATCACCCTTACTTTTGCTACTCTCAAAGGATACAAATTTTTTTTGGACTAAACAATGCCAAGATGCTTTTGAAAGTCATAAAGAAAAACTATATTGCATCAGTATTGAGGGGACGAAATCAGTCCTTTCCATTCCACCTCTCTACAAATGATTCAAATACAACTATTGGAGTTGTACTTGGACATAAACAAAAGAAAAAAACATATGTTATTTATTTTGTTAGCAATAATTTGATTCCAATAGAGTTAAATTACACGGTAACTGAGAAAGATTATATTCTTGTTGTTCATGAAATTAACAAGTTTCAAAATTAAATTTCTGGTTATGCTATGTTTATTTTTACTTACCACTTTTACATTTTGTATCTGATGAAAAATCCTATCACCAATGGTAGGATAACTAGGGTGGCTTCTTTTACTACAAGAATTTTAAGTCACCATTCTTGATATCCCTGGGAAGGAGAATGTATTTATTCATTTTCTTTCGAGGCTTACCAATGAAGGGGATTTTAATTCTATATAGGATGTGTTTCCTAATGAGAACATGTTTTCATTATATTTCGATACACCTTGTTTTCCATACATTTTCAATTACTTACCTGCAGGTAATATCCCACAACATATTCACCTAGGGAGCACCAGACAATTGTTATACAAAGTGATATATACTCATGTGTCCAAGGTAATATCTTCCACACTAGACCTGAACTTGTGATATGATTTTTTGTTCATGAGGATGAGTTCTATGACATGATGAGCCATGTAGAGGACACTTTTTCGACAAAAGAATGGCCAACAAAGTACTACACTTGGGATATTATTGGCCTACCATATTTAGAGATACCAAGAAGTATGTTTGAATCTATGACAATTATCATAGAATGGGTCAACCGATCTGATCACGTGAGATGCCACTCCAACCACAAGTCTTAATAAATTCTTCTGAAAAGTGGGCTCTTGATTTTTTCAAGACAATAAATCCACCATTAAGGAATAAAATGTATAGCTTGGTATGAATTAACTATATGACTAAGTGGGTTAAGGCCAAGGTATTTCCAAGAGCCACTGAACAAGCAATAGCTCACTTTTTGTATCAGTAGATTTTTGTTTTCTTTGGGGTTCCACAAGAAATTGTCACAGATCAAGGGACTCCATTCAGATCTAAGATAATCGAGTCCATTACTCAACAATACCATATCTAACATGTATAACTTACACTCCATACCATCCACAAGACAATGTATAGGTAGAATTCAGTAATGGAGTTTTGGAAACCATCTTAACCAAGGGATAGATATAGTTTATGACAATGGCTCCGTACAATTGTGCACTATTTAATCTCTTGATGATGAAATAACTCCACTCATGGTGAATGGTCATCAGTTGAGGTTATATACAAAGCCATTGTCTAAGGAATAATTTTTTTAGAACTTGATCAACCAATTTGAATCTAAGGTTTTAAGTAGGGTAGGTTTTATGCCTCTACCTATTTCCTCTTGAAATTTTATTACTAGTTAAAAAAATGTTGTATATATTGATATATATGTAAATATTTAAAAATAATAAAGGAAAAAAAGAAGAAAAGTTTCCAATTTTGAAAACCTCTTTTAGGGGCACAATTGGACAAAATTTCCTTGAAAACTAGTTCATTGGCAAGTAGGGTTTCAAAACAAATAAAAATAAATATAGAAAAAAGAACAAGATAAATTTACAATTGTAAAAACCTCTTTTAGGAGCACAATTGGACAAACTCTACCTGGAAACTACTTCACATGCATGGAGGGTTTGAGAAAAAAAAGAGAGGGACAGAGAAAACAAATATGTTTTGAGGAAATCGTTGGTGCTATAAAATCAACTACATAATTGGTATTAACACAAGAAGCAAGATAATCCTCCATAACTTTTCTACAATCTTGCTAACAAAAAACATCTGGATCATATTTCATGCTTGTGACTTTATTTTTCCAACTTGAATACTTTCTTTACAATCATAATCCATCAACAAAGACTCTAGCATATTATTCAGTTCCTTTTCAAAGAAGCTAGGAGAACGTGTACAATAATTTATTTAAGGGTCCAAGTTATTTTAACACTTTTCCTTCATATCAATAGAATGGTTTTATGATTATTTTTAAAGGAATATGTATTTTCTTAGCCTCCACATAGAAGACTTATATCTTGCATCTAATTATTTCAGGGATCTATTTTCCCTTAAAAACATGGCATGGAGATCATGTTCAATTAGTTCTCAAAAGTTTAGGTGATTTCTAAACTATTTTCCTAAAATATTTTATGTAGACTTGAAAAGATTTGATGAAAATCCATATTTCTACATATTGTTGGCCATACCTAGGGATAATATAATACACTGAAGAACCCAAACATTTATATTTTTTAAGGAACATATGTTATTATTTGATTTGACATTATTGACCAAGTGAGGTCAAGACATTTGTAAATGAATTATTAATTTTAAATTATTGAATAGCTGAGGGAATCAAAACTGAAATAGTTGTTGAAGAGTGTTTGTTGAACCACAAAGAGAAATGACAAGTGTCAAGAGGAAGACTACCTAATAAAGGCACAATGATGCAGGAGGCATCCTCCCCAAAAATCAGGTCGAGACTCCTATTGGAGCAGTTATGAGTAGGTGGCTCATAAATGACCTAGGTCCTAGGAAAATACTATAAAGTATTGACTTCATCCAATGAGCAGGAGGCTTATGATGAAGGGGGAGAATATGATAAGTATTGAGTTCATCCAATGAGCATGAGGCTTATGATGAAGAGAGATTGTGACCTATCTTATGCAAGAGGCATAGTGTGACCACTCTTTGTCCTTTTGGTTAAGCAAACAGGCTTGGGGGTTTCATAACAAGTAGTTTGGTTGTTCTCAAAGATTGGTTGGGAGGAAAAACGACCTTCAATTTTGATTTTCCTCTGCTAGTTCAAGTTCCATTTATTTTATTATTCTGCAATATATGTTTACTATAAATGATTCCTAAGTTGTTATTCAGAATGCTTATATTGTTTATGTATGTTATCAATTATCTTTTTATCATTATGCAATTATTAATTACTGTAAATGATTCTTAATCATTATCCAAAATGATTACAATGTTAGGGCATCTTATCGACTGTTGTTTTAATATAACATCCTTCATTCAGTTTTTATTCAGAAGTTTATAGTTATGCATCAAATCATGTATCATGTTTGTTATTTTCCCTTATTGTTATAAACAAAGTAATGTACATGGTTTATTTCTATTATAGATTAGGAGTTTGATATATTTATGTTATATAGATATAGTTACCTAGAATAATTTATAACAGATTGGAAACATAAATTTACACATTCAAACCCTAGATCTTGCAAAAACAGTAATTATTTACAAGTTCAAACAAATTCTAAGATCTGGTTTTACCTGTTAAACGTTTTTCCTAAGCCGTCAAATCCGCCGCAACTTGCATTCCACAGTCCACCAAATCCGCAATCGAGAAATTTGGTATGTGGAATCACAAATTTTAAAAAATGAAAAGTTGAAGTTCCACAACCTGTATTCCACAGTCCACCGAATCCACAATCGGAATGTCGAAATGCGGATTTCACTAAAATTAAACAATGAGAAATTGAAGTTCCGCAACCCACATTCCGCAGTCCACCGAATCCGCATTCAGAAAGTTGGAATGCAAAATCGCTAAAATTAAACAATGGAAAGATAAATTTTCACAACCCGCATTCCATAGTCCACCCAATCCGCAATCGCAAAGTCGGAATGCGGAATCGGTAAAAAATAAACAGTCGAAAGTTCAAGTCCCGCAACCCGCAATCCACGATGTGGAAGTCCAGAATGCGGAAACGGTTAAAAATAATCCTTATAACTAAAGGTCCCGCAACCCGCAATCCGCGATGCGGAAGTCGGGAATGCGGAAACGGTTAAAAATGATTATTATAACTAAAGGTCCTACAACCCGCAGTTCACAATGCAGAAGTCGGGAATGTGGAAACCTTAACATTTAACAATTAAAGTTATGGATATCCCCAATCCACATTTATTAAATATTAAAAAAGAAATTCTAAATTTGAAAATGCAGAAGATACATGTTAGTAATATAAACTAAGTTCATGCAAGGTTTTGTAGGGTTTAAACCCTCATCATGCTAAATGTGCTAGGTTAATTACTTGTGTAAGGATGCTTATAATCCTAATCTAGTATGCCCCTAAAATAAGTAAGGCTTAGAGCCTCTAGCCTATCATACAAATGTAACAAATGTATTTAGGACTGAGTCATAGACCTTGGATGTTATTCAATAAAAGAACCTTGACATGCTACTAAAGAATTTTTGATAGGGGCTCACCTTGGTTGATCTATGATCCCAAGAAGTGAAGCTGAATCATGTTAGCATAAAATAAATTTTGTTTAGAGTCCAGTATGTAAATCAAGTAAAGTAATTTTATTCAATGATACTAGAAGTACAAAAGTATACATGCACAATTTTTTTTTATATAGGTATTTTGGGGTGTGTGACAGATAAGAACCATTATTTGTTATCAATGATTGTTCTAGATCGAATCATAAGTCCATTAACAATAAGATTATACTCCAAGAAGTGATACATGAAAACCTTATTCTATGATTTGAGATGGGTATTTTTTCCATCTCTCAAACATTGATAAAACATCTCTAGTTACCTCAATACAAGTCATCAAGGGCCAATATGTGTAAGCCAACCTTGTACAATTATCATCAGCAATCGATCTACACATGATACTGAACCAATATCATCATCTCCCAAATATTGATAAGACAATTTTGGAGTATAAAATCACATTCCTTCCTATCCTCATACATAGTCATCATGAAAATATGGTCATTGGTCGTGTAGATATTCCATACTCACACAATCTAACATATTGGAAATCATTCACATACCCCCCAAAGGATATTGAATCATTATATGATATTTTATTCCACATTTTGCATACAAATTTCATTACCATCTCATCGTGTTCCTATTGTGCTCCCATGAATTCAATCCCATAACCAACGAGGTAGACTCTGGTTTGGGGATATTGAGATATTTTCATAGCCATAGGTGAATTAGTAAATATGACATGAACCAATAATGTTGAGATAACTGGGAAATATCCAAAAACCATGGTGAATTTTGCTCTAGTGGGATGGCTCACATTCTTTGAAACATTTCAGGGGTTAGAATTAGCAATAACAATGGAATTTTCCAAGTCTTTCAATTGTAAAAATACAAAAATGCATATCCTAACACTTTTTATAGATGAGGAAACTCTTAGTCAAGCTATGGGACTACCATTAGATGGACATCATTAGTCAAAGAATTTTAAATTGGCCAACAATACTTGGTTGCAATTCTTTACAACATCATCCACGATGCTAGATGTAAGAAAAGGGGTTCCACAAAGCCTATTCATTTCACCCTGGAAAGAGGTAGCTTTCATTGTTAAAATTTTTATAACATGCAAGGGCATGTATACTATTATACAACACTACCACATCCAGCTTATGAATCACTTTAAGAACAATTACCTTCTTAATGTGCCTTTCTACCTTCTTAAATACTTAACTAAGATGTTTATGATAATCCAGAAGCAGGGTAAACCTAACATGGGGTTATCTTACACATGGTTGATTAATATTCTACTCATGGTCGAATTGAAAAAATTAAGGATCAGCTGGGAGAAATTTCATAAAGGAATCCTAGATATTAAGAGAAAACCTTGTGCCCGGGTTTACCTCCTTGATATCCGTGCAAGAACAATCAGTGTAAACTCTCAACACATGGAATTTCTCATATTTCACAACTTCTGATCAAGAATCCACGACTGTAGGCTATCGTGAAGAATACCTGATTGTTACTACTAGAGAATTCCCTAAAAATACTCCAACTATAGGTTTTCAACATGGAAGAATATGGTGATATATTTAGAATAAAACTTAGATCCATATAGCTTCATATCTTCCTTTAAGGACGATGATTCAATAGGGACAAGGGTTTCAAAATTGGCATCCTATATTCTGAACATGGAGCAAATGGAAAACCTTGAGTAGGAATATAGTCAAGTTCTCATACTAGAGTTCGTTGATATTAGTCTAAATAAGAAGAAACCTCTCTCCCATTCATTGTCCATTTCAAGCATTTTGAGCATTGAGGATGTTTTCCTTGTACTCAACTAGATATCACTTTATTTATTCTTCTTGTCATTATGGAAGTGTTGTGTTCCTTAACCCAAAAATTGAATCACAAACAAGATAAACCCTTGAACATTAGAAATAATCAAATCACATTTCCTTAAGAAGAAACACAATAATATGAAATATCCCTTAAGGTAGGGTAACAACATTAAATAGCCCTTGTGGATGCAATGAATTGGAAAGCTATATGATTACTATAATTATTACATCCAATATACTTCACAAGACATCTTATTTCATTTATTCTTCTTATTTATACAGTTTATATCCAACCTTCTAGGTAATTTCTAGAGAATGATCTTTAGGGTAGGTGGAACATTATAGATACTTTATAGATAAGGAACATTCTAGTAGGTATAACCTTCTAGTAAGTCTTATTACAACTGCATATTTTCACACTACATAAGACTTATTTCATAAAGTTGGACTCAATACATATAATTATCCCCTTGGCTACCTCCCTAGGTACCCCATATTATCCTCCATAGGTACATTCCATTACATTCCCCCTTGCATGTATCATCCCTGATACATTGGACGAAGGCATATAATGTGATATTCTAAGAAATGTAGCCAACTAGTACCAATCATGAGCATCCATCCATCCTAGTAAAATGTGGAAATAGGATCCAACTTCTTTTCCACCTTGAGCTTGATTTTGGTTTCCCATTTGGTTCTATGTTGTCATTATGCTACTCTGATATCTCCATGCATTGCTTTTAGTTTTCCATGAATTGCTTTTCATTCTCCATGTTCCTCCATATTTGTTTCCTTTTTGGTTGCATGTTTTTCGATAGTAATTTTGTCTATGATCATGACCTTTCCTTAATTATTGGTGTTTCATTGAATGCTATGGGGAATGATATACAACAACCTTAACTATTGGTGCTTTCATATTTGACTCTAAAACATTTGGTTCATTTAAGTTATGTATACCCTTAATTTCTTCTTTCCATTTATGCCCTTCCTAGGGATTTTCTTCATGTTCTTTTGTAGCCACTTCTTGTGATTCAAATTCAAACTCTTCATATAATGTGTTTTTGGGTACTTCAACTATTTTACCTGCAAGAGCTTCTTCATGTTATCCCTTGAACCATTTAATAACAGAAATATCATGTAATGTAATTTTTTTTCTTATACCAAAGCTTCAAAAACTTATTTTGCACATTAATATTAATTGAACCCACTGAGGTCATCCAAGCATATCACAAAACAATATCTACATTATCCATATCTATAACATGAAAATGTGAATGTAATGCATTTTTGTCCATAATAATCATCAAATGTTGAAGAAATTGAACATTTTCGCCCTTAATCTATGTGCTTTGAATGTGCTTTGTGGGCACTTGCAACATTTTAGCCACCTTAACATTTATGAAATTGTGTTTTTTATTAGGGTTTATAAAAGAAATGGAATTATCTTGTTGAATACATCGATAAGCATGTAATAGGGAATTTTCAAATGAAAATAAACCCTTATGGATCTTATATCCTTCTTCACAACATTAGATTACATGTCTAAAAGTATTTTTTCATATTCTTCATCTGAAAGATTTGAAACTCCTTAACACAAAGTGTTTGAATCTGTATAGTTGCTTCATCAATTAAATTCGAGTATATGTAGATTTTCCAAAGGGACTTATCTTTCTTATAATATGAAAGGTATTCTTGAATACTAGCACCGTCATGTATTTTCCTATAAAGCACATTTTCTGCAATTCACGTGGTTGTCACTTGAAAAATCCCTTAAACAAATTTTAAAGCAATGATAACTTTACTTCCTAGACTCCAATTTGGACGATTTTTTTCTTAAAATTGGGTGGTTTTATGAGAATAATATAAGACATATAAATATATTCTTCAAATTCGAAATAAAAAGTTTCAAAAATTCATTTGAATATCACCACCGCCTTTTTTTCTTCAAAAAAATTGTAAAACAAATTCCCAATTTTTTTTGCCCAAGAAAGTGCTCTGATACCAAATGTTTTGTTCCTTAACCAAAAAATTTAATAAAAAACAAGATAGAATCCTTAAATTTTTGAAATGAACACAAATACAATTACAAGAGAATGGATGGAAGAATATGGAAAGTGCTCTTATGGTAGAGTAACACCATTTTAACTATTCCTTATGGAATGAATCACTCCACAAACTATATATTGTATATCATTATTACATCCAATATACTTCACAATAGATCTTATTCCATTGCTTCTAATTCTTTGTATAGTTTCTATCCAACCTTCTAGGTACTTTCTAGAGAGGATATTTCTATTAGGTGGAACCTTCTAGATGCTTTCTAGAGAAGGAACATTCTAGTAGGTAGAACTCTCTACTAAGACTTATTACAATTGTTGGTTTTCACACTACATGGGCATTATTTAATAAATATGGCATCAACACATAGAAGTATCCCCTTGGATACCTCCTTAGGTACATTACATATATATTTTCACTTAAATCACATATATTAGCATTGATTTTTGCTTTTATATGAGTGGCATTTACGCTTCTCCTTTGTATTGGCACTTATGTGCATAGGAGTCTTGCTAGTCTAGTTTTTGTCATTTGTTGTGCATTATTAAACTTATCTTATCTCATCTTCATCAATTTTCACTTAAATCATATATATTACCATTGGTTTTTTCTTTCATATGAGTGTGCTTCTATAATGAACATACATATAAACACAAATAAGTAATAAACAAATAATTAAATAATAAAAGAAAAGTAATTAAACAAATATTAAATGAACTTGATAAATAATTAATCAAATAGATAAAGACATATCTTTCCATTGAAAAGGCACATAAGACCATATTTAAAACATGTGGTTTTATAAAAACGTCCCTTCAAAATTTTATATAGTCATTTTTATTATTATTAACCCTAATCCCATACAATTTGAAAAATATATTATAATAATAATAATCGTTATCGTAATATATTTAAACCTTGTTCTGCAATTGAAATAAAAATTATAATAATGGTATTATTATTTATAATAATACATATTATTATTGTTTAAAACCCTACATTGACCCAATGAAGAGTTTTACATAGGACCACACTAGGGTTCTTTGCTTTTTTCGTGCCCAATTATTGGTGAGAAGTAACAAATAGAAGTTGAAGTCATAACCATGGATTAGTTCATGTTTACAAGTAAAAAAATTGAAAGATGAATTAGTGCATTATCAAAAGGAAAAAAAAATTGCAAATGTTCATTGATTTAAAGAAATTTCAAATGGATTCCAAAGACAAGGCTTATTCTGACTAGAAAAATCGTATGGAAGGTTTCTTTGCATAGTTTGAAGACTTAAGGAATGAAAAACATCTCAATCAGAAATCAAAGAACCAAGATATCTGAAGTGCCCCTAGACTACTGTAGACATTGAGGGCACTTGCTTAGTGACCCGACTGTTTGAAACATTAATAAAATAATCCTTTGATTTTATTTTGAGTATATTTATGATTGCGATTAATTGTAAATCAATAAAATAATGATATACGACCCGAAGCTCGGGGGAGGCCATGCGACTGAAAGCATGAGCCTATGGTTGGGTGGCGGAGCTAACGGTTGCTTCGCCTATGGTTATACGAGCTTTTTCTGGAAGGATCCTATGAATGATGCGGACGAAAATGGGCTAGATGGATCGGATTGACGACGACTACTCCTCCGATAGCAGGATCGACCGACGAATGACAGGTATGAGGTTCCACTTGTATCTTCTTAAGGAAAATTTGTTTACTGTAGTTCAGTTTTCTATCTTTGATATGTTCTAATCTGTGTCATATTATGTTGATGAGTTTCATATTAGTTTTAGGGACGACCCCACAAACGGGGGTCCCTACATTTGGTATCGGAGCCGGTCGAGCCTTGAGGGCACTGGACTCAAATTTTAAGATTTGAAATGGTAAATAATATCGAAATTCTGGTTATATTTTATAGACAAAAAATTGTTTCAGATTTTGTAATGAAAATGTTATGAAATTATATTATAATTTTATTTGTTGTTTATGAATCTGTATGTGATAGTTGCATATGAGAATCGAGGCAATCTATAATACAGTCCATTCCTGTACGCTCGATTGGGCAAATCGATATGCTATGTTGTTCATAATTCCTTGTTTGAAAGGTTCATTTTGTACACATATTTTTTTCTTTTAGATCTGTTGTTTTGATACTACTGTTTATTAAAAATAAATAAAAAAATACAGTCTATTCTTGTATGTTCGATTGATTTGAAAGGTTTAAGTTACACTCTGTTGTGGAGAAAAATTGTCAGCGAATAGATCTGGGGATCGCTCCACTCTGGGAATGGATCTTTCCTTTCCTCTTAGCGAACAGATCTCTAGATCGCTCCCCTTTGCATTTGGATTTTTAATTTTCTCCCATCCGAGCGGATAGATTTCTCGATCATTCCAGCTCTGCGAACTGATCTTTGGATCATCTCCAGATCTATGGAACGTCCCATCTCTGCCAACATATGGAGATAGGTACCCGGTAATTTAGCAAAAGGCCTGGGTAAGGTTGTCGGAGATCGCAGGGAGTACAAGCTTGAAATCGGTTGATAGAACCGTAGGATGGATCGTGGATCACAAGTAAGGTGAGATGAACCCTGCTGAGGGTACCGTATTGTAGATTACAGTTCTTGTTTGTATATTTTTGTGCAACATCCCAACTTAAGGAAAAAAGCAAGAGATGTTGTTTAGTATAGAAGAGAACGGCTTCGCAGGGCTCGATCCCTACTTAGCCTGGTCTACATATGCGTAACAATATATTTTTCTGCTATGCCTTGTTATAGGATCTGATGGATAGATCCCAACCTTTTATACTACTTAATCGTCGATTGAGTTTAGATTGGACATAAAGGTAAAAGGATTGATAAAGTTATCCACCAAGAAACCTTAGATCTGATCTCTGCGATCTCTAAAGTGTTCGCAGGGTGATCTCCCCATTTTAACCTAAATTAGGTGTGTTGTTTATGGCATATTGGAAAGATCCCTTTTTAACTGCAGGCTTTTCCAGTTGGAAGTGCTGTGTGCTGAGTTTTCCATTCAAGATACCGATCTCTATTAGATCTATCTTAAATAAGTCATTACAGTCTGGAATTTTCATTTCTGTTCACATACTTTGTAAGTATGCTGCCTGGAATTCGTATGTTCCTTTTGAAGTTGTGTAATCCAGGTATGATAATTATGCCAGCGTAAATTACTAGCATCGATCTGATCTCAGCATAACGTTTAATCCCTGTATGTTTCTTTTGTTAAGCATATCGATATCCGATTTGTACTCTGCAGCATGAATCCTGTATTACACCCTTTTAAAGTATGTTGAAGTGTCTGTCGGTCGAATGCTTGATTTTTCTGCTTAGTTTGGTTAGAATAACAGAGCAGTCTAATGTTGAATTTTTTCTTTTCCTTTCTGTCGGTTGAATGCTAGATTTTTCTATCTAGTTGGTTAGAATGCCAGAGCAATCTAATGCTGATCCATTTCGTTTAGTTTGATGTTTAAATACTCATACTACGCAGATAAGGGAAGGGGGCTTTTACCTTATTCACAGTATTATTATTTACATTGCTGTGAGTCTTTATCTGTCATGTTAGTTAAGGGATAGGACGGCTGAAGACAGTCCGATCTTTCTCGTTTTAGCTTAATATTCATACCTTGTTCTTCTGGGATTTGTGTAAATTTTGTATTCAAACCGTAGTCATAATTTCGATCTTGATCGATTAACTTAGAGAAATCTGGATCTATTTTTTTTATCTAAACTATGTTTGCAATCCACTTAGCATTTCCAGATTTTTATTAAAAGTCGAATCGGGTACAAGTTTAGCTATACTCTGTTTGTGATTCATTTAGCATTTCCAGATTTATCTTTATTAAAAGTCGAATTGGGTACAAGATTATCTAAACTCTGTTTGCCATTCATTTAGCATTTCCAGATCTTTATTAAAAGTCGATTTGGGTATAAGATTATTCAAAACTCTGTTTGCAATTCATTTAGCGTTTCCAGAATTTATGGAAGGTCGATATCTCTCTTTGTTTGCTTGGATTCCATTTTAAAGGTAAGATTGCAACAATTGGAAAGTCGATCTGTCAGTTTGCTTTTGGATTCCATTTTTCTAAATCTGAATTTGCAATATTCGTAAATCGATCTCTGTCTTACACTTAAATTCTAGATCCCCGAATGCAATCGGAAGCAGATGCGCTCTTTCCAGGCGTGATTATAATGGATTTCTGTCTTATTTCTAATCATAATAATCTCCATTGATGACACCTTTGTATGGATCGCGGATCCTGTAGTGCCCCTAGACTTGTGTAGACATTGAGGACACCTGCTGAGTGACCCGGCTGATTGAAACATTAATTAAATAACCTTTTGACCTTATTTTTTTTAGTATGTGTATCTGAACTGTTGAGGTAAATGAATAATTGCATATGTTAAACGATTAGCTATGACTATGGAAAATTATGTTGATGGATAATGCTTAACGACTAGCTGTATGGTGATTATGTATTTGGCGACGAAATGTATATTTGATAAGATGAATGAGCAGTTTGAATAAATCATAAATGTTTAACAATGCTAGAGTTAGAAACCAGATGATGATTGCTGAGAACAGTGCTACTAATAATTTGTTGCGAGAAGTGTGTGTAGAAACAAGTGAGACGGTTCACCAACGGACACACAAAGGAACATGGAGGGTCGTAGAGTACGGGTAAATCACACACAGGGGAAGCGACGACGATGTCAACTTCCGACAAGAATACCACGCATGAGCAGATAAGCATTGATCCGCTTGCTCAAGAGGAATGCGTGAGGACGTACGAGGTGGGCCACGACGGAGCTGGTCACGTACGAGTTGAGGGGCGCGCAGTGAGAACGGACTCACTCCTTAGCGCCATTAGTCCCTAGATAGCATGTAGACGGAGGATGGATGGTAACGATTCCTAAAATCCCTACAAGAGTTCCCGCAAGTCAAAACGGAAAGATGGTGGCAGAAGGGCCCGACGATGCGGTACCCTGTCGAGAAATGAAAGAATGGACGCAAGGACCCAACGATGCGGTACCATGCCAAGGAATGGAAACCATGGATGACTGGACCCGACGGAGTGGTGCCATGTCAGAGAATTAAAGTTAAGGAACCAGGAGCCCAACGGCACGGCACCATGATCCTAGTGAGTTTGATTGTTAAATTAAATTGCATAAAAACTTAGGAGAATAACTCTAGATTATTACTTAGCAAATGCATAAAAAAAATAGTTTAGACATTTGCACATGAATAGTTGTTTTTGTTGAGCATTTAAAATAATAGAAATCATTATTTAGGAGCAAAATAGAATCCTAAGATTAGACACCTAGTCAACTAAAAGATAGGAGTTGATTAAAATATCTGGGGGACAAACTAGAGCAAACTTAGGGATGTAGGTGCACTTCCCAAAGAAACTGACACTTGTATGGGTGAGTGTTTTAATTAAATAATTAATTAAAAATATTTAATTATGCATGAAGCGACATGTGTCGCAGGAGATTTTCCTTTATAAGGAAGGCTTAGGGAATGGGTAAAGGGCCCATAATTTGGACGATTGTCGTAATTTTCGAATACCTCAAAGACTTGTTGCTATCTAAGGGTTTGGCTTAGAAATCCTGGTGGGAAGGGAAGCCCAAGCTGAATTTCTGAAATACTTGTGTGAGCTCTACGACCCAAAGCTCGGGGGAGGCCATGCGACTGAAAGCATGAGCCTATGGTTGGGTGGCGAAGCTAACGGTTGCTTCGCCTATGGTTAAACGAGCTTTGCTGGAGAGGTCCTATGGAAGATGCAGACAACAATGGACCAGCTGGATCGGGTTGACAGGTTAAGTTTCAGGTTCAGTTCAAGGGGACCCTAAAGGAGGGGTCCTACAGATCCTCACTTTAGAACCCATTCCAACAATCTATCTATTCACTGTCAAAGGTTTAAATCTGAAACTCTATACTAACCAAGTGCCAGTTTGCTGACCCTGCATTCGAGTTTTGGCTGAAGGTTTAATTGGATCTATGTCTTTGGATTCTTTCTGTATTAACCGGGTTGAGTAGACGCCCAGAACTTTGTGCTCAGTCTCGGCCACTAATCCTTAAACAAAATCCTATATCAAGCTTTGTCTAGATTCAAGATCCTTGACATTCAAACCTCTGTTACTGTGTGCACTTAATTTTCAGTCTTAATTGGAAAAACCATTCAGTGGGACTCAGCGTTCCCGTCAAATCCTACAGCCGAGTTGTTGAAGGAACTCGTTGGGTGGGAGTCACAACTAATGCACTCCAAGTGTAGAGTCGTAGATGTTGGTTGGCAGTTTTCCTAACATACATATAGTATAGGTTTATGAATTACTTTTGGTTGTAATTACTATCATTCAAATTCTTAAGTTTGAACACAGTCAAGTTATTTTTGGGAGATTGACATCGATCTTGATTGTATTCATGGTTTTAAATTCGAAGGCTGCGAGACGATAACTCCATAAACTCTTTACATGGAATACTAATTGGATACAGCGACTGCCTATCTCTTGAGATCCCATTAAATTTCCAGAATTTACGATTGGGGAAATCTAGCACTTTGCTTCCCGGTAAGCGTTTTTTTTTAAAATCCCAGTAATTTCCAAATTCCCCGATTTGGGTGATTTAAAAACTCTGTCTGCGATTTTAATTAAGATCCAATTAACCTTCTCGATCCTAGGAAGGGATTCGAGCTCTTATATTCTCTTATTTTAATACAACCTGTAATTTGGTTTTAAGAGTCGGTCAATTTTGCCATCATTTTCAGTCTGTAATTAATTCTGAAAGCCAATTAATTTTCCACGACTTGACCTCTTGAATTATGAAATCTGGCTATTGATTTGGAAGGCTTCATATGCTGAGATTGAGGATCATAGGTATAGCACATCACTATTAAGGTATCACGCCTTCACCTTACCATCTTGCCGAATTCGATATACTTTCATGGAAATTATCAACTCTGTTTTAATATTAAGAATTTTTGGGTATCCATTTTTTGTTGATATTCCAGAATCCATTTAACAAATGTGACTCTAATATTTAAAATCCTCTGCATGTCCTTCTTTTCCAGACTCAAGGCATTTCCAGATTTTACTTTATGATTTTAATTCGAATTTAAAGAAAATTTCTGTATGTCGAATTCAGAGAACTAGGTAGAGATTCCAGATTTGGCTTTGTGACTTTACTTTGCACCTTAAAAGAAATTTCTCTTGGTCGAACTCAGAGAACTCGACAACCGTTCCACACTTATGTTTTATGAATTTATATTGCACATAAAAAGGAATCACAGTAATTACTTTTATTGACTTTTGTTCACATCTTAGTTATTTATAGTTTTTTTCTTTTTAGACTTTCAGAATGTTGTGTATTCACTTTGGAAATTACCTTTAATTATAACAATATAAATATGTACGTATCCTTTCAATTAATTATAAATGCATACATTCTTATGTTAAATAAATATGGACATGTGACAAAGAAAATTGTGGTTACTTCTGATATCTACAACATGTATGGGAATACACACTTCAACTACATATATGTTATTAAACCTGTAGAACTCTTTACTAGTATTTGGAAATACCCTATTATCTATAATAATTTATAGATGCACATACTTGTAGGTTGAATGAATATCGGTATGTGTGAGTGGATTTACATATGGCTAGAACAAAAATTGGTAATTACTTTTAATTAACCGCATTTACATATTTACACCCTTCCAATTTATGTCTATGGTATGGAATCCATACGATTCTATTGTGTATTATGATAACTTTAATTCTATCAACATGTAGATATATATAAACATATATCATTACAATTAACTATGTTGGAATGGATTTAGGATACATAAAGTAGGGGAACATTTTTTTTTAAAAATATGTGAATGGAGTTAGGTTATTTTCATATAGAATTATAACTTATAATGTAATTATAGAAAAGTTTCCTATAGGATGAATGTTAAATATTTAGAGTATTATGCTGTAATTATCTATAAAAAAAAGTTGCCTATGAAAGCACTTTTAGAATTATTGTGAGGTGTTAAAGGTACTTGTGGAACTTAAGGTTTATGTGTTACATTTGAATTATAGAAGAATTCTTACATTGCTATTGTACTACATTAAGTATAAATAAGTAAGTACTTACTCACAACAACGACAAAAAAAAAAATTAGACATGCAAGACCTCACATTTATATGTTTACATTTTCTATAATTTGGAAATTAGTTAAATATTGAATAATTGTGGAGTTATGTCATTTTCAAAAAGAATAATAATATATAATTATATGTTTATATTTCTATAGCATGGGAATTAGTTAAGTCTTGAACAATTTATGCTTTTTAAGAAAGGATTAAATCTATATTATCATGTGTCTAGAAATATAAGATATTTGAAAGGAAGGAATTAAATACTATGATATAGATGAAAAAAAAAAAAACTTGTAAATGGATAGGTCTACTTCAATAGAATTGCATTTAGATATTGTAAGAAATTGAATACACTTATAAAATATGGATTAAGGAATGCTTTATAAATTACTTACACCATATTAGAATAAGTTACATGGCGGATGACAATATTTCAATTTATATATGATATGCATATACGAAATGAGTAAAAGTATTGAAATATAAATAGCATTTTAATTACATTATAATTGTAGCTATGTTTGTAGAGGTGGGATTTCATTAATTTTTTAAGAATTCCAGATGATGAACCATCCTTGGTGCTACGACTAGTATATTGTGTATTCCTTGAGTATAAGTTTTGGTAAGAAATGTAAAATTAGTCACAGCAGATCTAATGAACAAGTAAATCAATCACAACAGATGAACATAGAAAATATGGTGTAAAACTATGCAAAACATGCAGCAGTGCTCAATATCCCAATAAGGGTGAATAATTACAATACAATCTGACCATGTGAGTGAGCAATTCGAATTGACTAAGTAGGCCATTCGAATCACTAAATGGAGTAGCTTGACTCCAACTAGGAGTCCTCATAATCAATCGGTGGTGCTCATCAATGCACAAGAACCAGTCATCCAGGTGTCAATCTGAGTCTAACTGAGTGTAACAAGTGTAACTGAAGTGTGTAGCACTGATTAAGGGAAGGAGGCTCAGTGGGGGGCGCATGGGAGGCTAACTGAAGTCAGAACAAGTCATCTAGTCAATCTGGAGGTCCAACGGAAGTGAAACAGTCAGTCGGGAGTGAAACTAGCCTCAAATCAGGGAGAATCGGAGCTAACTGAATGTAACTGAAGTGGAACTGCAGTGGTAGGTGAGAAAGTGCGCCCTT
Source organism: Larix kaempferi (assembly GCA_027924585.1). Lineage (NCBI taxonomy): Eukaryota > Viridiplantae > Streptophyta > Pinopsida > Pinales > Pinaceae > Larix > Larix kaempferi. The sequence goes on along the minus strand of BSBM01000372.1, from coordinate 47,766,880 downwards.
CTCTGGAAGTAGGTGAGAAGTGGGCGCCTTTCAGACTAGGAGGGCTAAAGAACTGAAGTAAGTGGCTCCCGGGTGCTAGAAAGAGGTGGCTAAGGTGCTGGAGGCATCAACCTGGTGACTGGGATGCATGCAAAGTGCATGCAAACCCTAGAATTTGCATGCAAACCCTAATTGCATGCAAGATCCTGAAAAAGATGATGTGGATATCCGAACACCCCCCCTCAAGCTAGACTATGATGTGCAAAAAATAATGTGGGGCCCTGGTAACTAAGACCAAAGGTCACCCCAATACAATAATCCAAAAAATGCTGAAAATAAACTAAGTGAGGAAAGAGGGAAAACCCAGTGGGAAGAAAGCCCCCCCTCAAGCTAAAGCATAATAATGGATCAATCTGTCTCCACCATGATGGAACTCACCCCCAACAGTGAACGGAGGTAAGAGAACTTCTTCTCAGTGAAGCTCTTGGTGAAGATGTCTGCAATTTGCTCATCAGTAGGGCAATATTGCAGAATGATGGTGCGGTCATGCACCAACTGATGAATGTAATGCATATGAATCTCAAAATGTTTGGTCCTCTGCCGCTGAACTGGATCTGTGGAGATCTTGATAGCACTTTGATTGTCACAAAATAGGACAGTCGAAGTAGTGCCACCAAAACCAAACTCGGAAAGAATACCCTGCAACCAAACTGCCTGAATGCAGGCATTGACTGCCCCTCGATACTCTGCCTCTGCTGAATAAAGTGCAATGGTTGCTTGCTTTTTGTTGGACCAGCAAATAGCACCATGACCAATCATGAAAACATAACCGGAAGTGGACTTCCGATCAATGCTATCACCTACCCAATCTGAATCAGTAAAACCAATGAAATCAAGCTCAGAATCTGCAGCATAATGTATGCCAAACTGTCTCGTACCTTGCACATACTGCAAGATCCGCTTGGCTGCTCGCCAATGAAGCTCATGTGGCTGCTGCATATATCTTGACACGGCACTCACGGCATATGAGATATCAGGCCGTGAGTGTGTCAAATAAAGTAGTGAACCAATCAACTGTCGATACATACTGCAATCTGCAAGCGGTGTAGAATCTCCCTCCTCAAGACTGATTCTTGAGAGGAATGGGAATGGGGCTGACTTACATTCAGCCATATTAAACTTCAATAACAGGTCAGAAGCATATTTTTGCTGATATATAGTGATCCCATCAAAATTTTGAGCTATCTCCAAGCCCAAAAAGTGACTCAGCAAGCCCAAATCGCTCATGTCAAAAGCTAGATTTAAGGCAGTTTTTAGCTTGTTTATTGAAGTAAGAGTGCTACCAGTAATGAGAAGATCATCAACATAAAGTACAATAACCAACAAATTACCTTTAACTCGCTTAAGATACACATTCGGATCAGATTTGCATCTTTGGAAATTCTGAGAAAGAAGGAAGGAGTCCATCTTTGCGTACCAAGCTCTTGGGGCCTGTTTTAACCCGTACAAAGATTTCTTCAATCTGCAAACTAATGATGGATCTGATGTATAACCCTCTGGCTGCTGCATATATACCTCTTCAGCAAGGTCTCCATGTAAAAATGCACTCTTCACATCCATGTGGTGCACTTCCCAGTGCTTGGATGCGGCAATGGCTAAAACAAGGCGGATGGAATCCATCTTTGCAACCGGTGCAAAAGTCTCAGTGTAGTCCACTCCTTGGACTTGGGAGAAACCTTTTTCCACCAACCTTGCTTTGTATTTGATGATAGTGCCATCAGCAGCAATTTTAGTATGGTATACCCATTTACACTTCACTAATTTTCTTCCAGGTGGAAGAGAAACTAGCTCCCATGTGTTGTTCTTTTGAAGAGAACTGTACTCTTCATCCATGGCACTTTTCCATCTCGGATCTCGGTGGGAAGAATAGTATGATGTGGGATCTGAACCAGCCATCAAATAACAAATCTCAGGAAGTAATGGATCAGCAATAGATAGTGCCATACCTGCTCTTTGAAAGTCTGCTCTTGTTCGTCTCGGATCAGCAGGATTTCCAAGGTTCGAACCAGCATATTGGAGAGTGTTTTGGGCCCACTTTGGTAACTGAGGAGCATCATAATGGTCGGATTCCAAACCTGATATGTCATGATCATCATATGCTGCTGAAATATCAGAAATATCAAAACTCATACCTTCATTATCGCTGCACGGATCTTCTTTTGGTGAAGGCAGTGAATCGGCAGTCTTTTCCTCGACTAGTTGCAATTCTTGAAGCGGTTCTTCAAATTGCACACTGCGCTCTATGAATATCTTTTTAGATCTGATATCCATGAGTTTATATGCTTTTTATTCTTCCCCATATCCTATCAGTATGCACTCAGTACTTTGTGGATCCAAAGCTCGTCTCTTCTCAGAAGGAATTCTAGCCCATGCAGTAGAGCCAAAAACTCTCAAATTTGACACATCCGGTTTGTGACCAAAGAATGCTTCGAAAGGAGTCATACCTTTCACGGATGAATGTGGAACTCGGTTCTGTATGTATGCAGCAACATTGATTGCTTCAGCCCAAATATTTGCATCCAAACCTTTTGATTCAATCATGCATGTAGCCATCTCTTTCAGTGACCGGTTTTTCCTTTCCGCTACACCGTTCTGCTGGGGTGTGTAGAGAACTGTATGTTGGATCTGAATTCCGCTTTGGGCACAAAGTTGCAGCAACTCGGACTTAATATATTCTCCACCATTATCAGATCTAAGAGCTTTGATCTTGCTCTCAGTGGCGGTCTCAACAGAAGCCTTAAAATCCTTGAATTTTCCAAGCACTTCTGACTTGTTTTTGAGAAAGAATACCCATGTAAAGCGAGAAAAATCATCAATAAATGTCAAAACATACCTTGAACCATTTAATGACATATGGGGCAGCGGACCACTGATATCAGAATGGATCAACCCCAAAATAGTAGAAGCTCTGCTAGCTTTGCCGTGGTCGAATCTGTGCTCGGGGTGCTTCCCAATGATGCAACCAATGCATATTCCCTTCGAGGAACGGAGTTGTGGAAGACCATCTACCATGGATTTGTTTGATAACAGCAGCAAATACTTATAATTAAGATGTCCAAATATTTCATGCCAAATCCTACTAACCTCATTACCATGTGTGCGAAGAGCAGTGGGCTTTGCAAGCGGAATAAAGTGTGAAAACTCATAGCATTTTGCAGTGTGGTTTGCCTTTCCGACTGCAACAAGTCTTCCACTTTTGATATCAGAAATTTCAACTGTATTAGGGCTGAATGTAACTTGCTTCGGTTCACCAGTGTGTGTCATTTGATACACAGAAAGAAGATTTGAAGCCAAGGAAGGCACATAGAGAACATTCTGAAAGCTTCCATGATCTACATGAATCGTACCTTTGCCCTTTGAAGAAATTTTTGAGTCATCTCCCAAATGGATGGGGATGGAGCTATTTGGATCGAATGAAGAAAAAGAATCAATATTTGCAGCCATATGATTCGATGCACCCGAATCTATCAAGAGAGTAGTGGGGTTCGAAACAATTGCCATGAGTGCTTGTCCTCTTTCATGATCATCATTCCTATCCTTCTTCCTTGCACCGTCAGGAAGGGTTATGTTGTTCTTTTCCAAAAGGAGGGCCATTTGATCTATAGTCTTCTTCATACATGAACTTTCGGGATGAAAGCCACGGTTACAATAAGTACATTTAGATTTTTGGTTACCTTCTTTTCCCTTTTGCTTGAACTTCGAACTGGATGGTGCATCCGTTTGTTTGCCTTTCTCTCTTTGCTTGTGAGGCTCGAATTTGGGCTTCTCCTTCTTTTGCTTTCCTTTACCATTCGGGATCTTGGGTCCTTGAACATATAGGGCTGAATCTTTGGAGCTTATGAACCCCATTTGAATCAACTTGTCATGCTCTTTTGTGACGGACTCAATGAAGGCATTCAAGGTAGGCATCTTCCAATTCGGGGTAGTTAGCCGACCGGAATTGAAAGTAGAGACAAATACCGAATAATCTTTACCAAGCTTGCTTAGAATGGAGAGGATCAATTGTTTATCCTCTTTGATAACTCCACTGTTCTTCAACTGCAAGTTCAAGTTCTTGAATTTTGTGAAGAATTCATTGATGGTCTTGAAATTCTCAGGACTAAGGGCAATCAATTCATTCTCTAATTGAAAAGCCCTAAGCTCATCCTGCTTTCCAAATAGTGTTTCAAGTTGCTCCCATATAGCTTTTGGAGTCTTCAATCCGCTGAGATGGAAGTGTAGATCTTTGGAGATGGAGAGACAAAGAAGACCATAAGCTTCATCAAGCTTGTTGTAGTGTTTGGTTCGATCTGACACATTGTTTGGCTCCAATTCAAGACCAAGAGTGACTCGGTAGTAACCTTTTGAACGTAATATGATCTCCATATCATCTTTCCAATCAAAATAATTGAATGGGGTGAGGATAGGCTTTGAAGAAGAGTATTCCATTGCTAGGAGCGAGTCAAACTGATGTAGAAGGAGCTTGCATGCACAGTGTAGCGAATGCAATTGCTGTATAGGAGCTTGCATGCACAATGTAGCGAATGCAATTGATGGAGACAATAAACCTACAAATCACAATAAACCAAGAACAATAAGGTCGAACAATCCACCCTTTTAGAGTTGCATCACACCTGGGATTGGAGATCAAACAATGTTGAATGGGTCCAATGTATCAGATCCAGGAATTATGTGGAAACTCAAGCTTCTGGAGTGGTATTGGAAGTATTTTTAAGCTTTGCATGCACAGGAGCGAATGCCCTTGAGATATCTCATGCCAAAACTTTTTGCAATTTGAGCAATTCAGTCAAATCTTCTTGTAAAAACACCTGTAGAAAAGAGATCTTGTCCCTGCAATGGCTCTGATACCATGTAAAATTAGTCACAGCAGATCTAATGAACAAGTAAATCAATCACAACAGATGAACATAGAAAATATGGTGTAAAACTGTGCAAAACATGCAGCAGTGCTCAATATCCCAATAAGGGTGAATAATTACAATACAATCTGACCATGTGAGTGAGCAATTCGAATTGACTAAGTAGGCCATTCGAATCACTAAATGGAGTAGCTTGACTCCAACTAGGAGTCCTCATCATCAATCGGTGGTGCTCATCAATGCATAAGAACCAGTCATCCAGGTGTCAATCTGAGTCTAACTGAGTGTAACAAGTGTAACTGAAGTGTGTAGCACTGATTAAGGGAAGGAGGCTCAGTGGGGGGTGCATGGGAGGCTAACTGAAGTCAGAACAAGTCATCTAGTCAATCTGGAGGTCCAACGGAAGTGAAATAGTCAGTCGGGAGTGAAACTAGCCTCAAATCAGGGAGAATCGGAGCTAACTGAATGTAACTGAAGTGGAACTGCAGTGGTAGGTGAGAAAGTGCGCCCTTCTCTGGAAGTAGGTGAGAAGTGGGCGCCTTTCAGACTAGGAGGGCTAAAGAACTGAAGTAAGTGGCTCCCGGGTGCTAGAAAGAGGTGGCTAAGGTGCTGGAGGCATCAACCTGGTGACTGGGATGCATGCAAAGTGCATGCAAACCCTAGAATTTGCATGCAAACCCTAATTGCATGCAAGATCCTGAAAAAGATGATGTGGATATCCGAACAAGAAAAAGGGTTGTAAGTTCTTCTGATACTTAAGAAGAAATCCTTACTTACTTTTAATAGAATGGTAGGTTATATCCTTAAAAATAAAGCACTTACTTCCATGCATATATATGAGTTAGATTAATAGCATCTAGACATGGTGCCACATGAAAGGTGTCAATTTAGACCCAAAAAAATAAAAAAAATCTAGTGACGAGTGAGTGACATCGACAAGCCTTACTTTGACGAGTCTTACATTTGGTACTCGATGAATATGTCGAAGTAGTCCTATGACAACATAAATGATGAAAGGAAGTAACGATGTGATAAGCTCATTAATCTGGACATGATGTTACTGAAGAAAGGACTAAGAGTTAAACTTCAATGTGTTCGACTAAGTCACTAAATTTCGACGACTCGAATCCTATCAAATTGGGAACCAACATTATTAAAACATTTTAGAGGTATTTGGAAGTAGTCTTATGGAAATTGGGTTTGGAATATTTGAGGGTCTCTCTCTTGACTTGTTAAAAACGTGACCATATCTTACCCATCTTCGATTGACGGAATATGTTATGATGTTTACCTTCTCGTCTTGGAGGGAAGGATGACCGAATAGATTTTGATCTTTGCTTGGATTTGTTGTGCTGAATGATGATTTGATAAATTATTGGGTGGTTATTGACACAACACAACTTGTAGATAATTTGGACATCATAGACCTTCATACATGACTGGGAGGTATGGAAAATCTAAGTTGGTATTGACAATTATGAAAGTATTATTGGATTTTCATTACGCGAAATTACGACTGAGTTCCTGAGGAGGTACTGGAACCATACTAGATGATATAGAAAACTAATGATTAGAACCACTAGTGCTTATGGCCATGATTGTTTGATAAGAATAGAAGCAAATGACAAGAAGATATGAAGAGGAAATTATAGTAAATCCTAGCGTCGAAAGTATGAGAACAAAAATTAACTTTGGGACGAAGTTCTATATAAGAGGGGGTGTATGTAATGCCCCTAAAATGACTATGGACTTTAAGAGCACCTGTCGAGTGACCTGGCGGAACAGACTTCAATAAAGTGGCCCTTCGAGTTAGGATGTGTCTTAATAAGGGAGAATCACCTGATGATGTGCATGACTATAGTTGATAAATGAATTAATGAATTGAATTATATGTGTGGACTGGGATAACTGATTGATTAGTTCTTGCTTAAATGCTTAGCCTTGATTGGTCAAGTCAAAGTATAGTAGGACAGCTACAGCCCTAGCTTTGTGACTTGGGAGGACGCAACTGAGATGCGTCATAGCTTTCCGCATTTATTTTGAACTTCGGGACGAAGTTCTAAATAAGTAGGGGTGTATGTAGTGCCCCTAGACTACTGTAGACATTGAGGGAACTTGCTTAGTGACCCGACTATTTGAAACATTAATAAAATAATCCTTTGATTTTATTTTGAGTATATTTATGATTACGATTGATTGTAAATCAATAAAATAATGATATATGTTTGTGAGAAATGTGTGTAGCGACAGGTGAAACGTTTCACCGAAGGACACACAAAGAAATATGAAGGGTCGTAGAGTACGGGTGAATCACACATAGGGGGAGCGACGACGATGTCGACTTCCGACAAGAATACCACGCATGAGCAGATAAGCACTGATCTGCTTGCTCAAGAGGAATGCGTGAGGGCATACGAGGTAGGCCACGACGGAGCTGGTCACGTATGAGTTGAGGGGGTGCGCAATGAGAACGGACTCACTCCTCAGCGCCATTAGTCCCTAGATAGCATGTAGATGGAGGATGGATGGTAACGATTCCTAAAATCCCTACAAGAGTTCCCGCAAGTCAAAACGGAAAGATGGTGGCAGAAGGGCCCGATGATGCGGTACCCTGTCGAGAATGGAAAGAATGGACGCAAGGACCCAACGATGCGGTACCATGCCAAGGAATGGAAACCATGGATGACTGGACCCGACGGAGTGGTGCCATGTCAGGGAATTAAAATTAAGGAACCAGGAACCCAACGGCGCGGCACCGTGATCCTAGTGAGTTTGATTGTTAAATTTAACTGCATAAAAACTTATAAGATTAACTCTAGATTATTACTTAGCAAATGCATAAAAATATTTTAGGCATTTGCACATGAATAGTTATTTTTGTTGAGCATTTAAAATAATAGAAATCATTATTTAGGAGAAAAATAGAATCCTAAGATTAGACACCTAGTCAACTAAAAGCTAGGAGTTAACTAAAGTATCTGGGGGATAGACTTTAGGAAACCTAGGGATTTAGGTGCATCTCCTAGAAAAGATGACACTTGGATGGGTGAATGTTTTCTTTTAAAATTTAAAAATAATTATATAATTGTGCATGAAGCGACATGTGTCGCGGGAGGTTTTCCTTTATAAGAAGACATTGGGAAAGGGAAAAGGGCCCATAATTTGGACGATTGTCGTAATTTTTGAGTGCCTCAAAGACTTGCTGCTATTTAAAGGGTTTGGCTAAGAAATCCTGGAGGGGAGGGGATACCCAAGCGGGATTTCTGAAAAACGTGTGTGATCTCTACGACCCGAAGCTCGGGGGAGGCCATGCGACTGAAAGCATGAGCCTATGGTTGGGTGGCGGAGCTAACGGTTGCTTCGCCTATGGTTATACGAGCTTTTCCTGGAAGGATCCTATGAATGATGCGGACGACAATGGGCTAGATGGATCGGATTGACGACGACTACTCCTCTGATAGTGGGATCGACCGACGAATGACGGGTATGAGGTTCCACTTATATCTTCTTAAGGCAAATTTGTTTACTGTAGTTCAGTTTTCTATCTTTGATATGTTCTAATCTGTGTCATATTATGTTGATGAGTTTCATATTAGTTTTAGGGATGACCCCACAAACGGGGGTCCCTACAATATCAAAAGGGAATTTGGCGACAGTAAAGCAGAAGCATAATTAACGAGCTTGAACAAAATACTTAATGAAAAATCTAAACAAGTTGCACAAATAAAAAAGAAATTAGAATTCCAAGAGTCATAGGTTGATCAACATCAACAAAAGATAAAAGAGCTACAACAGCAAAATGATGACATTAAAAAAATGCAAATTTAGAGATAACAGAGATGAATAAAATGTTATCAAGTAATATTGAAGAAATATTTTGGATAAGAAACCATAATAAGACTCTAGTTACAAAAACCAAGAAGTTAAAAAATATTTGGAGGATAGATAAATCTAATGAAGATATCAAAGGAAAATTACTCGAAAAGAAAGAATAGAATTTCCACCTTAAAAGTCATAATCAAGATCTAAAAGAACAAACTAAGAAGTTAAAAGATGATGAAAAGTCGCAAGAAGAAACATTCAAGAAGATTTAGAATGATAACAAGTTGTTAGAAAACAAATTAGAACAAATACATAATGAGGCATAAAAAACATTAGGAATAAAAGTACAAGTTGTGGAAAAATACCCAATTACATATCCAATCCAGATCACAGCTCAAGAAGATGCCAATCTTGTTGAAGAAAAGCATACACGAAATTTAAACCAAGAAGACACTATAAGCATGATAAGGGAAAATAACATTATAAGAATTACCTATCGAAATCCAAACCATAGCAGAAGATATCTTAAAAGTTGGGAACAACTAGTGAAATCTACCGATACCAGTGCAATCAAATCTCATGACGTCAGTTCATTGTGGAAGCACAACATTCCACAAATAATCGAATTAGGATAGATCAACCCTTTTACATTTCAAAATTTGTGATCAACACTTAGAAGTTCATATCAGCACGTATCATCAACTACAACACAACAAAGAAAGATGCGATGACATTACAAGCAAGAATAAAAACATAAAGCCTTTCATCAATTTGCTCTGAGGACAAAGCAATTCTTAAGGGGTGGAAAATGTAATGAACATACATATAAACACAAACAAATAATTAAATAATAAAAGAAAAGTAATTAAACAAATATTAAATGAACTTGATAAGTAATTATTAATTGAATAGGTAGAGAAGTACCTTTCCATTGAAAAGGAACATAAGATCATATTTAAATGGTCCACAAAATTGTGATGTAATCATCTCATATTTTCAATATATTTATTATATTTGTCCATTTATGGAGTATTTATCCTATTTACACTATATGTTTCTTCAGTAATGAACTTTGTTTGCACCAACTTCCACCTTGTATTGTCACTTATGTACTTCGGAGTCTCGCTAGCCTATTTTTTGTCATTTGTTTGGCATTCTTAAACTTAGCTTATCTTATTTTCCTCATTATATAGGGTTTTCATTGAAAATGTTTGTATATTCTCTTTCTTATAATGCATTGATTTAATAATTGAGTTATTAAACTCCTTCCTATAATGCATTGATTTTGGCAATGTTCTCTTTACAATGTATTAATTGAAACATTAAGTTCGTAACCTATTTCCTAGGATGCATTAATTTCAACAATGTTTTTTGTATTCTCCTTATTACAATGCATTAATTTAAGCATCAATTTATTGAACTATTTCTGTTGATGCACTGATTTCAACAATGTTTTGTATTTCTTATTTTCTCTCGGTGCATTAATTTAAGAATCCATCTCTTAAATACCTTTTTACAGTGCATTGATCTAAGTTTTTTTTTTCTCTATTACAGGTTATATATTACAAATCATGTCTAGTGATATTTAAAGACTAAGAATGTTAGTGGTAAAATCAGTTAGGAGACATAAAGAAAATGAATCATGTTAGGACTGGAATTGTACCTAGTCCCTATTTGATTTTTTCTTAATTTTCTATTCCTTATTACTGCTATTTTGCTTTATTTTAAGTTGAAGGGCTTTGTTTTTTTGTCTAGTTTCTATGTTATGAGTTTTACTTTGTTTTATTTTATTTTACTTTTATCCTAGATTATTCATAATGGCTTATTAAGTATTTTTATTTCTTTAAAAGGTCTTAAAAATACTTATTATTATTTTCCCTAAATCCTATGTTGAAAATTTAACTTTTATGTTGAGCTTCTATGCAAAATTTCCATATGGAGACATTCCTGCAGTGTGGTAATTCAACTGCATACATTAAGGCACTGCCGGAATCCAAAATAATGGAGGATCGTGGTTGATTCATGCCTATGATGATTCATCACCGAAGGAGCTGAAAACAGGGGGAGTCATGCGCATGGTTCAGAGGACACTAGGAGAGGATTTTGCAAATGATATTGAAAATGTGAGCATGGTTGAAGCTTCATAATACAATCCTTGGAGGCGTACTGATAGACAGGGTTCCAGCTATCACAACAAAATGCATAAAGATGATGAAAGATGCACAGTCATGGTCTGTTTTTCACTGTTTTAGTCATTATAATTAAGCGCAGATTACGAGGTGATGGAAACAAATTTTGGAAAACCAAAAGAGGTTTTTCTACAAACCAGACTCATTCAAAAAAAACTATCTTAGTTTTGTAATAGTTGTCATGGTTTGAAAGATTCGAATTGATCTTTACGGCCTATTTTTTAGGGTCTAAAATATTAAATAATTTACTGTTTTAGTTACAAACTTTAGGCACGTCTTCCGATCAATTGGAGAAGAATTGTTCAAAACCAAGAGAGGTTTTTGTTTATCATGGACCCATTCACAAAAACCTCTCTCAGGTTTTTCACAAGTGTCCTGGATCGAGAGATCTAGAGGCTTATTTGAGACCCATTTTTCAGAAATTCGTCAAATTTCCCCAGAATCCGATTTTGCTATTTTGGGCATTTTCGACCCTAGGGTTTTGGATTTCATGTAAGTGCTAGATGTAACTGTTAAGGAGTTCGATTCCTAAAGAAGTGGTTATGAAACTTCTTCATTTTGTAATTATAAAAGAGGGAACTAGATACACTATAGAGGTGGGTATTTTGTTCGAGGAGGGCTAAAGGGATGACGCACTGTTGTATACTCAAACTGGTGCTATATACTCTCATGTAAGTTCTATTTTGAAGACTGAATTTTGATTTGAATACATATATAATCCTCTTATTGACTCTCATTGGTTATGTTTATGGTCTGTTAGACTACCCTATTTATAATTTCATTTCTTAATTTAAGGTATTATTCATGTGAATGCTTATAAGTTTGTGGACAGAACCAGTTCCTTGTTTTATAATGCTTATGGTTTATCTATGTGTTTTGTATCCTCATGTTTTAGTTCTTTAAGATTGCTTTATGATTCAGTGTTTTCATTTGTTTGATGATTAAATTATTCTCTTCTTATGAATGAAACCTTCATACCAAAATCACAAACAAAAAACCCATTCATTTTCCTTCAGTTTTTATTGAGATTGTCCTAGCTTGTACCTTCATAGTCTAGGTACAATTTCTATCACAAACATCTTTGGCACCGTTGCCGGGGACAAAATTGAAGTAAAATCTTCCCTGGGATAAGTTTATGAATCTGATTTTGAAAGGTGAACAAGATCATACATTGTTACAAACTACATTTTCACCAGTATTGGTTCATAGTGGCTTCTAGGAAAGCAAACACACGGGGAAAACCTACATCTCCTCTACATCCAGGAGTCTCAGATCCAAAGTAGATCTTGAAGGAGGCTAGGAAAAAAGTATTTTCTTCTCCTTTTTGAAGATCTCAGTCTTCGCCTTCTTTATTTACTCCTGAACAGTCACAACTAGTATCTCCTTTTTGCATATTCAGTGCCTAAGTCAGAAGAATAACAAAGAAGGGATCTATTGCTTGAAGCTGAACAAGTAATAGGCATATGCAAGTGACTACAATCATTCACCTGATGAATTCCACGGTTGAAGAATTTAAAATCTAAATATTTATGTGCGACTCCATTGGCTTCATAATGGTGAGTTTAGTTGCTAGTCTAGTTGCTTCATCAATCGAGATATCAGATTTAGAGGCAGACTCTACTCTTCTTAAAAAATTCAAAGAATGGATAATCATTTATTCTTATGATGAATGGGAGGAATATTTATCTTCTTATTTAGATTCTTATAACATCTATATTGAAGGGGATAAATTTATTTTTATGAAGAAGCTTCTAAAAGCACTTCAGTTAGAATATGAGAGTTGGTTGGCTCAAGAAAATTCACAGGAATTTTTATATCAGAATAACACTTTTTAAGATCAATATGAAGATATGTGTGAGACATTGAATAAAGAATTAAATCAGCATATCTTGGAAAGTAAAAGATGGTTTTCATATGATTTTGAAAGAATTGTTTTTTTGGAAATAGTGAGGTCAAAATTTACCCAAAGGCAGTTCATTTATCTTGAACAAGAAGTAGAGGTATTTAAAGAAAACATGGTTTTTTTTTCTTTTTATGATCTAGTAGCATCTTATCTGAAGGTCTTTATTAATTCGACTTGTGCATCTCTGATCAGCTGCAAGTACAGACTTCCAATTTATAACAATTTCCTATTGTACACAATTTCCTTTTTCCCCATTAAAATCATGAAAGGAATGCAGTATACGAGACAATTTTTGGCACGGTTAAACTGGCAATTTGATATTACTTGATCTCATCGGTGTAACTGGTTAGATTAGGATCTGTATAGAAGTAAGATTTTCTTTACGAGCATTTGATTTCTAGTTTGGATTGGGTTTGCAGTTTGTTCTAGCTTGTTAGTTTTCATTTTTTAATAAAGAGTAGAGGTGCTCCCAGGGAAACAAAAACAAGGTACAGTTTGCAGGAAGAAATGGTGGCACTACTATTTTCAGTTTTTAGTTGTAGGAAAACATGGTTGCATTATGTGGTTGGATACATCTTGCAGATCAGGTATTATGAACAGTGATGGATAGAAGGTTTAGGTCTGTTCCTGTTTCTAGCATTTCTTCATTAAAATATTTTTATGATGTCTTTCATTAATATTGTAAGGCTGTTGTGAGCAATTTGAATTCAAGAAAACTCTTAGCAATAATGATCAAGATAGCCTTACTGGTGAAATTTATGAAGAAATATTTGAATAGAATGAAGTTCATGAGGTATTTGACAGTTTAAAAGATTCAAGACATCATTATCATGAAACGTTTGTCATTAAAAATCCTTGTGAAGATCAACCTTTGGTTGAAGAAACTGTTGTTTTAAATCACTTTGAAGATCATTCTTCTGATGAAGATCATGCTTGCAATGAATAATGTTGGACAGAGCATGAGGAGACTATTTTTTCAAGAGTAATTGAAGAATATGGAAGTTCTGATCATATTCATGAGAATATCAAGAAAGCACAGCGCTTTTCTTGTATGTTAATCCGATTGAAGATTTAATTGAACATAGGGCTTGTCTTTCTCTTGACGACGTTGAAAGATTTTCGGAAATCTTAGCAAATGAACCTAAGTATGATCAGTATCCAGATGATTTAAAGGAATACAAATTTTCATTAGCACACACAGAATTATATATCAACTCTCCTCTATTTGATGATTATAAAGAAACTAATGTTGAAGGTCAAGAGAAATAAATTCACCATTTTCTTGGAAGTTTTGATCAATGGTTTCTTGAGGTCAGCGAAATTATGGTCCATAAAACATCAAGCCCTCTATATGACAATTGCGACACCAAAGCATAGTCTGATTTTGAAGAGCATATTTTTATATCAGCATGCATTGATGCTCATAGTATAGAACGAGTATATGACTGTTATAAATCCAAATTTGGAGAAAGCATTGAGAATTTTCATCACGAGTAAATTTTAATTCAAAATCTTAGAGACAATGGAAGAAGTGCTCAGTCTTTTCTTATTTCATTCTCAGACTTTCAGAAGGAAGATATCAAGATTATCAATGAAGAATTTTCTGCAAAGAATATTCAAATACAATCTGATCATCTAGGGCAGGAAGAGAATATTTTTTCTAAGTCGAAAGATAAGGGTTGCAAGTTTTGGAACAGGATGGGAATGAGATACAAATGACTCCATCACCCAATGAATAAGGCACAAGGTCTACATGATCTTGAAACCTCACAACGAGGCTTTCATCCACCAGTCGGAGCCAGATGTTAGGACTGGATTTGTACCTAGTCCCTATTTGATTTTTTCTTAATTTTCTATTCCTTATTAACTTCTATTTTGTTTTATTTTAAGTTGAAGGGCTTTTTTTTCTGTCTAGTTTCTATGTTATGAGTTTTACTTTATTTTATTTTATTTTAATTTTATCCTAGACTATTCATAGTGGCTTATTAAGTATTTTTATTTATTTAAAAGGTCTTCAAAATACTTATTATTATTTTCCCTAACTCCTATGTTGAAAATTTAACTTTTATGTTGAGATTCTATGCAAAATTTCCATATGGATACATTCCCGCAACATGGTAATTCAACTGCATACATTAATACACTACCAGAATCCGAAATAATGGAGGACCATGGTTAATTCATGCCTATGATGATTCATCACTGAAGGAGCTAAAAACAGGGGGAGTCATGTGCATGGTTCAGAGGACACTAGGAGATGATTTTGCAAATGATATTGAAAATGTGAACATGGTTGAAGCTTCATACTACAATCCTTGGAGGCGGACTAACAGACAGGGTTCCAGCTATCACAACAAAATGCATAAAGATGATGAAAGATGCACAGTCATGGTCCGTTTTTCACTGTTTTAGTCATTATAATTAAGCGCAGATTACGAGGTGATGGAAACAAATTTTTGAAAACCAAAAGAGGTTTTTGTACAAACCAGACTCATTCAAAAAAAACTATCTTAGTTTTGTAACAGTTGTCATGGTTTGAAAGATTCGAATTGATCTTTACGTCCTATTTTTTAGGGTCTAAAATATTAAATAATTTACTGTTTTAGTTACACAATTTAGGCACGTCTTTCGATCAATTGGAGAAGAATTGTTCAAAACCAAGAGAGGTTTTTGTTTATCATGGACCCATTCACAAAAACCTCTCTCAGGTGTTTCACAAGTGTCCCGGATCGAGAGATCTGGAGGCTTATTTGAGACCCATTTTTCAGAAATTCGTCAAATTTCCCCAGAATCCGATTTTGCTATTTTGGGCATTTTCGACCCTAGGGTTTTGGATTTCATGTAACTGCTAGATGTAACTGTTAAGGAGTTCGATTCCTAAAGAACTGGTTATGAAACTTCTTCATTTTGTAATTATAAAAGAGGGAAATAGATACACTATAGAGGTGGGTCTTTTGTTCGAGGAGGGCTAAAGGGATGATGCACTGTTGTATACTCAAACTGGTGCTATATACTCTCATGTAAGTTCTATTTTGAAGACTGAATTTTGATTTGAATACATATATAATCCACTTATTGACTCTCATTGGTTGTGTTTATGGTCTATTAGACTACCCTTTTTATAATTTCATTTCTTGATTTAAGGTATTATTCATGTGAATGCTTATAAGTTTGTGGACAGAACCAGTTCCTTGTTTTATGATGCTGATGGTTTATCTATGTGTTTTGTATCCTCATGTTTTAGTTCTTTAAGATTGCTTTATGATTCATTGTTTGCATTTGTTTGATGATTAAATTATTCTCTTCTTATGAATGAAACCTTCATACCAAAATCACAAACAAAAAACCCATTCATTTTCCTTCAGTTTTTATTGAGATTGTCCTAGCTTGTACCTTCATAGTCTAGGTACAATTTCTAGCACAAACATCTTTGGCACCGTTGCCGGGGACAAAATTGAAGTAAAATATTCCCTGGGATAAGTTTATGAATCTGATTTTGAAAGGTGAACAAGATCATACATTGTTACAAACTACATTTTCACCAGTATTGGTTCATAGTGGCTTCTAGGGAAGCAAACACACGGGGAAAACCTACATCTCCTCTACATCCAGGAGTCTCAGATCCAGAGTAGATCTTGAAGGAGGCTAGGAAAAAAATAGTTTCTTTCCCTTTTTTAAGATCTCAATCTTCGCCTTCTTTATTTACTCCTGAACAGTCACAACTAGTATCTCCTTTCTGCATATTCAGTGCCTAAGTCAGAAGAATAACAAAGAAGGGATCTATTGCTTGAAGCTGAACAAGTAATAGGCATATGCAAGTGACTACAATCATTCACCTGATGAATTCCATGGTTGAAGAATTTACAATCTAAAGATTTATGTGTGACTCCATTGGCTTCATAATGGTGAGTTTAGTTGCTAGTCTAGTTGCTTCATCAATCGAGATATCAGATTTAGAGGCAGACTCTACTTTTCTTAACAAATTCAAAGAATGGATAAGCATTTATTCTTATGATGAATGGGAGGAATATTTATCTTCTTATTTAGATTCTTATAACATCTATAGTGAAGGGGATAAATTTATTTTTATGAAGAAGCTTCTAAAAGCACTTCAGTTAGAATATGAAAGTTGGTTGGCTCAAGAAAATTCCCAGGAATTTTTATATCAGAATAACACTTTTAAAGATCAATATGAAGATATGTGTGAGACCTTGAATAAAGAATTAAATCAGCATATCTTGGAAAGTAAAAGATGGTTTTCATATGATTTTGAAAGAATTGATTTTTGGAAATAGTGAGGTCAAAATTTACCCAAAGGCAGTTCATTTATCTTGAACAAGAAGTAGAGGTATTTAAAGAAAACATGGTTTCTTTTTCTTTTAATGATCTAGTAGCATCTTATCTGAAGGTCTTTATTAATTCGACTTGTGCATCTCTGATCAGCTGCAAGTACAGACTTCCAATTTATAACAATTTGCTATTGTACACAATTTCCTTTTTCACCATTAAAATCATGAAAGGAATCCAGTATACGAGACAATTTTTGGCACGGTTACACTGGCAATTTGATATTACTTGATCTCATTGGTGTAACTGGTTAGATTAGGATCTGTATAGAAGTAAGATTTTCTTTACGAGCATTTGATTTCCAGTTTGGATTGGGTTTGCAGTTTGTTCTAGCTTGTTAGTTTTCATTTTTTAATAAAGAGTAGAGGTGCTCCCAGGGAAACAAAAACAAGGTACAGTTTGCAGAAAGAAATGGTGGCACTACTATTTTTAGTTTTTAGTTGTAGGAAAGCATGGTTGCATTATGTGGTTGGATTCATCTTGCAGATCAGGTATAATGAACAGTGATGGATAGAAGGTTTAGGTCTCTTCCTGTTTCTAGCATTTCTTCATTAAAATATTTTTATGATGTCTTTCATTAATATTGTAAGGCTGTTGTGAGCAATTTGAATTCAAGAAAACTCTTAGCAATAATGATCAAGATAGCCTTACTGGTGAAATTTATGAAGAAATATTTGAATAGAATGAAGTTCATGAGGTATTTGACAGTTTTCAAGATTCAAGACATCATTATCATGAAACGTTTGTCATTAAAAATCCTTGTGAAGATCAACCTTTGGTTGAAGAAACTGTTGTTTTAAATCATTTTGAAGATCATTCTTCTGATGAAGATCATGCTTGCAATGAATAATGTTGGACAGAGCATGAGGAGACTATTTTTTCAAGAGTAATTGAAGAATATGGAAGTTCTGATCATATTCATGAGAATATCAAGAAAGCACAGCGCTTTTCTTGTATGTTAATCCGATTGAAGATTTAATTGAACATAGGGCTTGTCTTTCTCTTGACGACGTTGAAAGATTTTCGGAAATCTTAGCAAATGAACCTAAGTATGATCAGTATCCAGATGATTTAGAGGAATACAAATTTTCATTAGCACACACAAAATTATATATCAGCTCTCCTCTATTTGATGATTATAAAGAAACTAATGTTGAAGGTCAAGAAAAAGAAATTCACCATTTTCTTGGAAGTTTTGATCAACAGTTTCTTGAGGTCAGCGAAACTATGGTCCATAAAACATCAGGCCCTCTATATGACAATTGTGACTCCAAAGCATAGTCTGATTTTGAAGAGCATATTTTTATATCAGCATGCATTGATGCTCATAGTATAGAACGAGTATATGACTGTTATAAATCTAAATTTGGAGAAAGCATTGAGAATTTTCATCACGAGTAAATTTTAATTCAAAATCTTAGAGACAATGGAAGAAGTGCTCAGTCTTTTCTTATTTCATTCTCAGAGTTTCAGAAGGAAGATATCAAGATTATCAATGAATAATTTTCTGCAAAGAATATTCAAATACAATCTGATCATCTAGGGCAGGAAGAGAATACTTTTTCTAAGTCGAAAGATAAGGGTTGCAAGTTTTGGAACAGGATGGGAACAAGATACAAATGACTCCATCACCCAATGAATAAGGCACAAGGTCTACATGATCTTGAAACCTCACAAGGAGGCTTTCATCCACCAGTCGGAGCCAGATGTTAGGACTGGATTTGTACCTAGTCCCTATTTGATTTTTTCTTAATTTTCTATTCCTTATTAACTTCTATTTTGTTTTATTTTAAGTTGAAGGGCTTTTTTTCTGTCTAGTTTCTATGTTATGAGTTTTACTTTATTTTATTTTATTTTACCTTTATCCTAGATTATTCATAGTGGCTTATTAAGTATTTTTATTTATTTAAAAGGTCTTCAAAATACTTATTATTATTTTCCCTAACTCCTATGTTGAAAATTTAACTTTTATGTTGAGATTCTATGCAAAATTTCCATATGGATACATTCCCGCAGCGTGGTAATTCAACTGCATACATTAATACACTACCAGAATCCGAAATAATGGAGGACCATGGTTAATTCATGCCTATGATGATTCATCACCGAAGCAGCTGAAAACAGGGGGAGTCATGTGCATGGTTCAGAGGACACTGGGAGAGGATTTTGCAAATGATATTGAAAATGTGAACATGGTTGAAGCTTCATACTACAATCCTTGGAGGCGGACTGACAGACAGGGTTCCAGCTATCACAACAAAATGCATAAAGATGAAGAAAGATGCATAGTCGTGGTCCGTTTTTCACTGTTTTAGTCATTATAATTAAGCACAGATTACGAGGTGATGGAAACAAATTTTGGAAAACCAAAAGAGGTTTTTGTACAAACCAGACTCATTCAAAAAAAACTATCTTAGTTTTGTAACAGTTGTCATGGTTTGAAAGATTCGAATTGATCTTTACGTCCTATTTTTTAGGGTCTAAAATATTAAATAATTTACTGTTTTAGTTACAAACTTTAGGCACGTCTTCCGATCAATTGGAGAAGAATTGTTCAAAACCAAGAGAGTTTTTTGTTTATCATGGACCCATTCACAAAAACCTCTCTCAGGTGTTTCACAAGTGTCCCAGATCGAGAGATCTGGAGGCTTATTTGAGACCCATTTTTCAGAAATTCGTCAAACTTCCCCAGAATCCGATTTTTCTATTTTGGGCATTTTCGACCCTAGGGTTTTGGATTTCATGTAACTGCTAGATGTAACTGTTAAGGAGTTCGATTCCTAAAGAAGTGGTTATGAAACTTCTTCATTTTGTAATTATAAAAGAGGGAAATAGATACACTATAGAGGTGGGTCTTTTGTTCGAGGAGGGCTAAAGGGATGATGCACTGTTGTATACTCAAACTGGTGCTATATACTCTCCTGTAAGTTATATTTTGAAGACTGAATTTTGATTTGAATACATATATAATCCACTTATTGACTCTCATTGGTTGTGTTTATGGTCTATTAGACTACCCTATTTATAATTTCATTTCTTGATTTAAGGTATTATTCATGTGAATGCTTATAAGTTTGTGGACAGAACTAGTTCCTTGTTTTATGATGCTTATGGTTTATCTATGTGTTTTGTATCTTCATGTTTTAGTTCTTTAAGATTGCTTTATGATTCAGTGTTTGCATTTGTTTGATGATTAAATTATTCTCTTCTTATGAATGAAACCTTCATACCAAAATCACAAACAAAAAACCCATTCATTTTCCTTCAGTTTTTATTGAGATTGTCCTAGCTTGTACCTTCATAGTCTAGGTACAATTTCTAGCACAAACATCTTTGGCACCGTTGCCGGGGACAAAATTGAAGTAAAATCTTCCCTGGGATAAGTTTATGAATCTGATTTTGAAAGGTGAACAAGATCATACATTGTTACAAACTACATTTTCACCAGTATTGGTTCATAGTGGCTTCTAGGGAAGCAAACACATGGGGAAAACCTACATCTCCTCTACATCCAGGAGTCTCAGATCCAGAGTAGATCTTGAAGGAGGCTCGGAAAAAAATAGTTTCTTCTCCTTTTTGAAGATCTCAATCTTCGCCTTCTTTATTTATTCCTGAACAGTCACAACTAGTATCTCCTTTCTGCATATTCAGTGCCTAAGTCAGAAGAATAACAAAGAAGGGATCTGTTGCTTGAAGCTGAACAAGTAATAGGAATATGCAAGTGACTACAATCATTCACCTGATGAATTCCATGGTTGAAGAATTTACAATCTAAAGATTTATGTGCGACTCCATTGGCTTCATAATGGTGAGTTTAGTTGCTAGTCTAGTTGCTTCATCAATCGAGATATCAGATTTAGAGGCAGACTCTACTTTTCTTAACAAATTCAAAGAATGGATAAGCATTTATTCTTATGATGAATGGGAGGAATATTTAGCTTCTTATTTAGATTCTTATAACATCTATAGTGAAGGGGATAAATTAATTTTTATGAAGAAGCTTCTAAAAGCACTTCAGTTAGAATATGAAAGTTGGTTGGCTCAAGAAAATTCCCAGGAATTTTTATATCAGAATAACACTTTTAATGATCAATATGAAGATATGTGTGAGACCTTGAATAAAGAATTAAATCAGCATATCTTGGAAAGTAAAAGATGGTTTTCATATGATTTTGGAAGAATTGTTTTTTTGGAAATAGTGAGGTCAAAATTTACCCAAAGGAAGTTCATTTATCTTGAACAAGAAGCAGAGGTATTTAGAGAAAACATGGTTTTTTTTTCTTTTTATGATCTAGTAGCATCTTATCTGAAGGTCTTTATTAATTCGACTTGTGCATCTCTGATCAGCTGCAAGTACAGACTTCCAATTTATAACAATTTGCTATTGTACACAATTTCCTTTTTCCCCATTAAAATCATGAAAGGAATCCAGTATACGAGACAATTTTTGGCATGGTTACACTGGCAATTTGATATTACTTGATCTCATCGGTGTAACTGGTTAGATTAGGATCTGTATAGAAGTAAGATTTTCTTTACGAGC
Organism: Larix kaempferi; assembly: GCA_027924585.1. Taxonomy (NCBI): domain Eukaryota; kingdom Viridiplantae; phylum Streptophyta; class Pinopsida; order Pinales; family Pinaceae; genus Larix; species Larix kaempferi. The sequence continues at coordinate 47,745,178 of BSBM01000372.1, read as the reverse complement.
ATTTGATTTCCAGTTTGGATTGGGGTTGCAGTTTGTTCTAGCTTGTTAGTTTTCATTTTTTAATAAAGAGTAGAGGTGCTCCCAGGGAAACAAAAACAAGGTACAGTTTGCAGGAAGAAATGGTGGCACTACTATTTTCAGTTTTTAGTTGTAGGAAAACATGGTTGCATTATGTGGTTGGATTCATCTTGCAGATCAGGTATTATGAACAGTGATGGATAGAAGGTTTAGGTCTCTTCCTGTTTCTAGCATTTCTTCATTAAAATATTTTTATGATGTGTTTCATTAATATTGTAAGGCTATTGTGAGCAATTTGAATTCAAGAAAACTCTTAGCAATAATGATCAAGATAGCCTTACTGATGAAATTTATGAAGAAATATTTGAATAGAATGAAGTTCATGAGGTATTTGATAGTTTTCAAGATTCAAGACATCATTATCATGAAACATTTGTCATTAAAAATCCTTGTGAAGATCAACCTTTGGTTGAAGCAACTATTGTTTTAAATCATTTTGAAGATCATTCTTCTGATGAAGATCATGCTTGCAATGAATAATGTTGGACAGAGCATGAGGAGACTATTTTTTCAAGAGTAATTGAAGAATATGGAAGTTCTGATCATATTCATGAGAATATCAAGAAAGCACAGCGCTTTTCTTGTATGTTAATCCGATTGAAGATTTAATTGAACATAGGGCTTGTCTTTCTCTTGACGACGTTGAAAGATTTTCAGAAATCTTAGCAAATGAACCTAAGTATGATCAGTATCCAGATGATTTAGAGGAATACAAATTTTCATTAGCACACACAGAATTATATATCAACTCTCCTCTATTTGATGATTATAAAGAAACTAATGTTGAAGGTCAAGAAAAAGAAATTCACCATTTTCTTGGAAGTTTTGATCAACGGTTTCTTGAGGTCTGCGAAACTATGGTCCATAAAACATCAGGCCCTCTATATGACAATTGTGACTCCAAAGCATAGTCTGATTTTGAAGAGCATATTTTTATATCAGCATGCATTGATGCTCATAGTATAGAACGAGTATATGACTGTTATAAATCCAAATTTGGAGAAAGCATTGAGAATTTTCATCTCGAGTAAATTTTAATTCAAAATCTTAGAGACAATGGAAGAAGTGCTCAGTCTTTTCTTATTTCATTCTCAGAGTTTCAGAAGGAAGATATCAAGATTATCAATGAAGAATTTTCTGCAAAGAATATTCAAATACAATCTGATCATCTAGGGCAGGAAGAGAATATTTTTTCTAAGTCGAAAGCTAAGGGTTGCAAGTTTTGGAATAGGATGGGAACGAGATACAAATGACTCCATCACCCAATGAATAAGGCACAAGGTCTACATGATCTTGAAACCTCACTAGGAGGCTTTCATCCACCAGTCGGAGCCAGATGTTAGGACTGGATTTGTACCTAGTCCCTATTTGATTTTTTCTTAATTTTCTATTCCTTATTAACTTCTATTTTGTTTTATTTTAAGTTGAAGGGCTTTTTTTTTCTGTCTAGTTTCTATGTTATGAGTTTTACTTTATTTTATTTTATTTTACTTTTATCCTAGACTATTCATAGTGGCTTATTAAGTATTTTTATTTATTTAAAAGGTCTTCAAAATACTTATTATTATTTTCCCTAACTCCTATGTTGAAAATTTAACTTTTATGTTGAGATTCTATGCAAAATTTCCATATGGATACATTCCCGCAGAGTGGTAATTCAACTGCATACATTAATACACTACCAGAATCCGAAATAATGGAGGACCATGGTTAATTCATGCCTATGATGATTCATCACCGAAGGAGCTGAAAACAGGGGGAGTCATGCGCATGGTTCAAAGGACACTAGGAGAGGATTTTGCAAATGATATTGAAAATGTGAACATGGTTGAAGCTTCATACTACAATCCTTGGAGGCGGACTAACAGACAGGGTTCCAGCTATCACAACAAAATGCATAAAGATGATGAAAGATGCACAGTCATGGTCCGTTTTTCACTGTTTTAGTCATTATAATTAAGTGCAGATTACGAGGTGATGGAAACAAATTTTGGAAAACCAAAAGAGGTTTTTGTACAAACCAGACTCATTCAAAAAAAACTATCTTAGTTTTGTAACAGTTGTCATGGTTTGAAAGATTCGAATTGATCTTTACGTCCTATTTTTTAGGGTCTAAAATATTAAATAATTTACTGTTTTAGTTACAAACTTTAGGCACGTCTTTCGATCAATTGGAGAAGAATTGTTCAAAACCAAGAGAGGTTTTTGTTTATCATGGACCCATTCACAAAAGCCTCTCTCAGGTTTTTCACAAGAGTCCCGGATCGAGAGATATGGAGGCTTATTTGAGACCCATTTTTCAGAAATTCGTCAAGTTTCCCCAGAATCCGATTTTGCTATTTTGGGCATTTTCGACCCTAGGGTTTTGGATTTCATGTAACTTCTAGATGTAACTATTAAGGAGTTCGATTCCTAAAGAAGTGGTTATGAAACTTCTTCATTTTGTAATTATAAAAGAGGGAAATAGATACACTATAGAGATGGGTATTTTGTTCGAGGAGGGCTAAAGGGTTGATGCACTATTTTATACTCAAACTGATGCTATATACTCTCATGTAAGTTCTATTTTGAAGACTAAATTTTGATTTGAATACATATATAAGCCACTTATTGACTCTCGCTGGTTGTGTTTATGGTATGTTATACTACCCTATTTATAATTTCATTTCTTAATTAATGTATTATTCATGTGAATGCTTATAAGTTTGTGAACAGAACTAGTACCTTGTTTTATGATGCTTATGGTTTATCTATGTGTTTTATATCCTCATGTTTAAGTTCTTTAATATTTCTTTATGATTCAGTGTTTGCATTTGTTTGATGATTAAATTATTCTCTTGTTATGAATGAAACCTTCATACCAAAATCACAAACAAAAAACCCATTCATTTTCCTTCAATTTTTATTGAGATTGTCCTAGGTTGTACCTTCATAGTCTAGTTACAATTTCTAGCACAAACAAATCACTTGAACAAATGGAAAAAAGTAGAAAAAAAAAGATCATGAATGACATAGATTGGAAAGAAAAAACTAGTCCTAAACATATGACTACAATGCAAAAGAGAGAGCAAAGTAGACAAAATGGCAAAAGAAAAAGGGTCTATGGAAAAGATGAGGTAATTGAAGTATTGAAGACTTATTAACAAACACTGATCATGTTGCTCATATTGATAGAAAAGGTGTTTCAAATGAAGGATAGATTTTAACCACGAGAATAAGTTATTACACATGAAAATTGTTTTGCAAGGATTGAGTAGTTGAATTTGTTCAAATGTGTCATGTGTTTGAAGAGTCTTATGTTGCCATTTACGTGGCGAACTTTGATATAAGTTCAGTGTGTATGGCATGCAAAAAAGAGGGGTGTCATCATATATTTTCATCTCAAAATAATATGGACCTAGGAATGCAACCTATACATTTGAAAATTATATATTTTGAAAGATAATTAAATTTGTAATAAACCTAATTGGTTATTGGCTTTTATTTATTATTAGCTTATTAATTATTACTAGTATTAGGTTAAGGTAAGGGTTATTGGCCATCTTGAAGAGAAGCCAACCTTTCACATTCGTGCATATATATTCAATGTAATTTCTCCATAGTAAATCATCATCGAAATATAAAATAATCAATATATATAAATATTCAACATGTAAGACTTTATCATCTTACAAGTGATATGAGAGTGGTGGTTTATTTTTCTCATGGAGGATTGTGGCTATATTCAAGAAAAGAAAGTAAAAAAAGAAAGAAAAGAAAAGAAAAAGAAAAAAGTAAAAAAAAAAAATATATATATATATATATATATATAACCAACACATGGTTTTATAAAACTAACCCATGGTTTTTATCTTCCATATCCACGCTCATGATTGCAATCTTACTCATCATTCAATAAATATATATTCATTTTATTCAGTTCAGAGTTTTTTGTAATATCTATATCAGATCCAGGTTAGCTCAAGCTCTCAAAACCTCGGCGTTCATCCTCCAATTCATTCCACTTCTTCCAGCATTTCCATTCAGAGTTCTCCATTACTCACTCACTCATATCTTCATTCCCTTCTCCACTCACCTCTCGTGGACTGTCCATATATCTCCACGCCTTCCCAAACGTTCTACATGTGTTCTCCCACATTGATACATCTCCCACATACTCACATGCACCCAACATCCTTCATTGTCCATTACACACGCTACTTGTCACCCATTCCAATGCTTATAACCTCCATTCCAACGTCGCTCAATCCTCCCTATCGGCGTACACTCGCTGCACCCTCACTCACTCTTCCACCCATCCTTCACACTCTTCCTCTCACCCACCCACTGCAACATGATGTTGCTACGCCCTTCTCCCCAAACGCCCCCCTCGTCCTCCCTTTTCGTCATCCCTTCATGCCCCACTCCAAACTGCTCATCCTTCCACGAGCCACGATATCACCTACAAACCACCTCTTCTTAATTGCACCCTCATCTACATGCCTCATCACTCTCCATCTCCACGCTATCCATCCCCATCAACGCTCCTTCCACACCTGCTTCACGCAACCGCTCAACCTCCTCCCTACTCTGTTGCCCTTCACCAGACCCCACACATCTCCCCAAATCCTCTGAAACCTCCAACCACTTCCACATCCTTCTTAATATCCTTGAGTACATCATCCCTGCGCTCCCTCCACCTACGCGTCGCTTCCCCCCACGTGTGCGCTACTTCAAGTCCATCCTGCAAGCCATTCCTTCCTCTCCATTACTAGGGTTAAAACCCTAATTCATCCCAATTTCAAATTTTTAATAATAATAATAATATTATTATTATTATAATCCTTCTAAATCCTAATATCCTCCCTTACTCAAAACAAAAGTATAATATAATAATAAAACATTATTATTATTATTATTATAGTTTAAGTCTATATATTAAAAAAAAATTATAATATATTGGAAAACAATTTATAAAGTGGAATTATGATGTTTCCCTCTTTTAATAAGATCATTATTAGACCATTCCAAAAACCTAAAAAATATAAAAAAACTGAAGTCGAAGACATAAAAAGAAGCCAGACTAAAGAAATAAAAAGCACAAAGCTTGAAGAAAAAATATCGGATGTCAATGTCGTGTTGCAAGTTCTTCATGAAGACATTAGAAATTTAGTTGAAGAAATGAAAATGTTGATAATACAATGTCAAGAAGAAGAAATATCTAAGAGGAAAGAAGAAGAAGAAATGGTTATTGTCTTCGATGTCTCAAGTAAAGAATAGTAGGAAAATACTATTGCGCCTACGACAGAAGAAGCGGTCGACCCTTGAATTTTCAAGTAAAGAAGAGCGTGAAACTGCTACTATACCTACGATAGAAGAAGTAGTTACGACCCCTGAATTTTCAAGTAAGGAAGAGATGGAAACTACTTATGCACCCACGACAGAAGAAGTACGAAAATCACATACATCGACACCTTACATTCCCCCTCATAGAAGGCCCTGGTCATCAGATGCAAGGAGGGATAACAACTGACTCTCCAACTACAAGACTCAAAATACGATGCTAGGTCAAAAATATGCATGTCTACCAGAATTTCATTGTGGGTTGTTACAAGGAAGGGAAGTAAGTAGCATTGTTGCACCAACTAAAAAATCTATAAAAATGTCTAGTTAGACTCCAAAACAAATTCAAATTGGAAGCCTTGCTCGGAACCCAAACCGAATCCAATGACATGATAAAGAAGATGATAACGAGGACGATGAGATAGAATATGTAGAGCATGAGGATAAAGTACAGATTATGGAAGAACAAGATGAACCTAAAGAAAAACAAGTTGATAATAACAATGACAAAGAGATACATGCATCAGCTATTGACAATCATGGTGTTAATATCAATTGTAAAGAAAATGACGATCTCATAGATTGTAATAATGTAGCACCAAATACTAATGAATATAAAGTTTGTGTTAATGAAAAATATGAAGGAATTGAAGTTGTAGAAGGATACAACAATGAAAATAAAATCATTGAATATGATCCTAATCATGATAACGTAGAAGAAGAAAACCCAAAAGATTCTTCGACACATGAAGAGATAAACGTTCTACAAGTTTTCGCAACTCAATATGTTAGAGAATCTCAAGATCAAATGGTTCCCAAGGAACAACTAGAGACAAGACCGTCAGGTAAAGACAAGGAAATAAATCATTTGAAATTTTTTAATCAAAACCAAATTAATGAAACAAAAATAGTAAAGGGTGCTTCAGCCTGAAAAGTAGAGGATGAAACTGCAGATGAAGACACCTTAACCAATCTGATTAAATTAAGTAAGTTGTTAGTAGTTGCCACTACAGATAAGAAGACCATAACAAATGTAATAGAATATCCAACTATGTTTGAAGATCCATTGATCAACATTAAAGAAGCTATATGTCAGATAGAGATCAATGTCATGCCAAAGCATGCAAAATATCAGATATTAGCTTGTTGATGCAAGTCCTTCATGTAAACATCAGATTGGAAGCTCAGAAGAATACCCCCTATAATCATTATGTTTTCACCTACAGAATCGTATGCATGAAGAAATTTGAATGGAAATGTGATTGAATGTTTCAAGAACTACTAAATCGTGGGACGGTTATCCGGAACAAGTGACTAAAGAAGGGTTTTATGTCATCAATCTTGGAAGCCTCTCTGATGTTGCAGTTCATTAAGTAGAATCCAAGATTTGTGGACAAATATTTTCAAGGCGGGATGACTTGTAATAAACCTAATTGGTTATTACTATTATTAATTCTTAGCTTATTAATTATTACTAGTATTAGGTTAAGGGTTATTGGCCATCTCGAAGAGATGCCAACCTTTCGCATTCATTCATATATATTCATTGTAATTTCTCCATTGTAAACCATCATCGAAATATAAAATAATCAGTATATATAAATATACAACATGTAATACTTTATCATCTTACAAAATTACATATTTTTTTTTTCTTTTCACACATTATTCAATATCATTTTGCGAGTACTTTCAATATCCTTGCACAAAGATAAACTATATCTTTAACAGGTCCTTGATTGTATTCTTAGACATGCTCAAACATTGGTCCTAAAATCAATCCAAATCATAATTCACAACCCAGAACAACTCTCATAACACTTAATTGCACTTTATGTCCATTCTCAGAGCTTCGACAATTTGTGACTTTGTGCCATTAAAAAGGTTGTTGGATCAACCCTTAAATTCTCAAAACCAAGGGTAGTTCACTTTAGAGCTCCATATGAACACTTGTGTAGAAAAATAGATATAGAGAATCAAATTCACAAACCTTAGGTTATTGATTCATGTGATTGTCATATTTGGACTTTATTCTTCATAATAGATCATTGAAAAGTGGTCTTCATTCACAAACTATATTTCCCATAAAATTCGTTGCCATAGAGCTCCCACTAAACACCACACATCCACAAATGTGTTGAACTGACTCATATTTATATGCTTAACCTTTGCATTTTGTTGGTAATACTTATTTTATTGTGGGGATTTTGAATTGGGTGAGTTAACTTATTCCTGGATAGCAACATGCCTTACATTGGCTAAACCGACTCAATTGTAGGTAACGTGGATCTTTGCTTTGGCTGAGCCAATCAAGCACACAAGATTTCCAATAGCGTGGTCTTCTCTTTCAATAAAAATATTGGAGCATACATAATCTTCATGTCTCATAAGCTCATCAAGCAATAAACATTCATATCAAGTTGGTAGGGCCGACCCATTGATGAGAAATGTGACTCCAATCTATAGGTAATATACCACTCAAGATGGGCATAAACGTCATGCCATTTCTATTTGAAGGAGGTTGACTTGTTTGTGGATACAATTCACATCCTCATCTTCAGGAAAAATGTCCAAGCCTAATTATCCACACCCTATAGGAAATCATGTAACATGGTTTTGTGGTTCTGGTAATTTGAATGCATGTTGAAAACATTGGAGAATTATCGGAATTCGTGTAACTTATTCCAGTAATAAAAAATTTTGCACATCCGGCTTTGAACTCGTTCAATGTGCACTTTGTGGATCCATTATGGCCAAGAGAACATGACAATATATTCCTTAGCTGACTATATTTGCTCAACACTTTGTGGACCCATTAGATTTTTCCTTTTGTAGTTTTGCTAGTTGAATTCTGCAATTCTGGTAGTTGGGATGAGTTTTGGTAACACTAGATACAATTACTAGAATTCATGTATTAAAGTATTGCATTCCTATAGTTGCGTCCTGGTAGTGAAACCTTACACTTTTGGTTCGGTAGGTGAGTAGGTTGTGTTTATTTTCAAAGGGCAATGTCGTGCCTTGAGATAGTCAAACGATGAACAACATATAGGATTGCATTAGTTCTGATAGTTGGGCATTAGTTGGCCTTTCATACTTCTTTTTCTCCCATGTCTATAGATAATGATACTAGTAGTTGCAAATACTTCATGTAGACATCTCATTCTCCCTTTTATCTTGACATTAATGACACCGTACTTCAAACACCTTGACATCAATGACAATCATACTTCAACATTTATGTCCTCTTGATTTGACATAAGCAAAGGAGAAATTATAAAGTTATTTTACATCTAAGGAGAATAACATAATGTGATACATTTACTATTGCTATACTATTTTATTTACTATTGTTAAAGTACAAATTCATATCTAATTTTTGGTTGATAAGTTTCCTTAGAAGGATGAAAACTTATCTCTTAGTTTGGTATATTTTCTCTTTAAGTTGTCACCAAGTGGCCTCACGAAACCAGGGTTGACAAAGGTAGGTTGGATATTATCCTAAAAAAGAACCCTATAGATGAGCCATCTTGTGCTAAAGAAGGAGAGTGGAGTGTTAGATGACCTCTAGATAATCCTAGTGTTAAGGAGAAAAGGGCCAAGACCTTTTATTCTTTTACCATGTGATATGAAACAATAACCTATACACAATTTATAGAGAAGAAATCCAAATACAAGTTTGTAGGTAAACATAAAAATGTAAGTGATCCTACCTAAAGAACAAATGAAACATAAAATGCCTATAAGCCTATATATGGGAGAGAATGAGAATACTTTCTTGCTCTTTATTAATGAGGCCCATAACCATTTTATAAGCTTTACAATATAGATCCATACTACAGTATATTTATGTTTATATCTTGGGAATTTCAAATGAATTATAAGATTTGTACAGCTAAGTTGAATCATATTTTTTTTAACTTGTGCATATAACATTCATAATTGCAAGAATAAAATAAAATGAGACAGAGCATTCGTCAATCATCATTCATCATTCCACACATAAACATAAATAGTTTAACCTTTACTTACACTAAATGAAAACGATATGCATTCTACATCACTATCAAAGAAATGTGTAATCTCCATAGATGATGACATAAGTCAAAACATATTTAGTTAAAAGTACGAGGACATCGTCGAAGGGGACAAGCTAGTGGTCATATTCTCATGACATATTTTATTATTATTATTATTTGTATATTGTTTTAGTTGTTGAAGGAAGGTTTTGCTCTTCAACCATCTATCTATTCTCATAACTACTACACAAAAAGAAACAGATCGCGACATATTCTCATAACTACTACACAAACACAAGTAGAAAGAGTCTTGCTTTGTTTGATGACACGCTTCAATTTAATAATTGTAAATAACCAGACTTTTGACACGGTCATATGTGGCAGAGTGCGGAGGGCAGGCGATTGGGCGTTTCGAATATCGACTACCAATTTTAAAAAAGCATACTACAAAGCGGAAATTTGGGAAATTAATTAATTCATTGCATACTACATAGTCCAAGTCATGAATACACTAAATTAACAAAGCATAGTACATTCATGCTAGTTTATCAAATTTATGTAATAGTTGTATTCAATAATTAACAAAGCATACTACATTCATGCTAGTTTATCAAAAAATTATGTAATAGTGGTATTCAATGTGTTATACAACAACATGTGTTATTTATTTTGTTTATTTTGACATACCAAGGCTTGAATTTCTCAAAAGATATTTGGCCCAAGTTAACTACATTATCCTCTTTCTTGAATCCCATGCCATGCCAAGAAATTATTTAATGTGGAGATTAATGGGTCACCCTTTTGACATATTTTTATATACCTTTTTTCCCAAGTTAACCTTGTTATCGATGACTTTTGTCTTCTAAGAACCATTTTTAACCTATACACAAGCTCTTTGTACATTTTTTCTTTCACACATCATGAGGTAATATCGATTGCATCATCAAACTTTTCTCGCTTATATGATTAGTTTAGGAACAAGAGTTTTAGGAATTTCTTATGAATTATTGGAGAACTAGTTGATATAATGATATAAGTGTTTCTCTTACAGTATATTCTCACGAGTTACTTGACACGATGGACATAATGAACAAACCAATTCAAAACATATATTTTATCTATATTAGCTACTCCACTAGGGCGGGCAATAAGCGCAGACATGGAAATAATGTTTGGTCATTGAAGTGTTATATCTGAAGAGAGGATCAATGTGTGATTTAAGGGAGAATCTAATCCTCCAAATAGAGCAGGGAATATGTGGAGACTTCTAGCACAACATTTTTATAATATGGTTATTTGATTGATAGTTTGTTATAGTTATTTCCTTATTTCATAGGAAGGTTGTAATCACTACCAGATCGTAGGCTCTCTAGTATATATCTTGTAATGTTTGAATTTAGACATTGTTTCCTAAAAATAAGGATTGTTAATGTCTCTTGTTATTTTTATTGAAAACATTTAAGATCTCGATGCAATACACTATTATAAAATGAGATCCTGATGGGAAGAGAAGGGATCATTACATTTTGGCGAGTTTACGCTATATTTTAAATTTGTTTATGCTCCGTATTTAAAAAAATGTGTTGGTATTGATTATGTAGTGTAGAACTAGGTAGTCCATATCCTATAGAGAGGGTCCACCCTAGAGGTAAGAAGTTGTCTACTTTTGTTCATATTTTGTTTATGTGTTCTATGTGTAGCTCTATATTAATGATATAGAATTGATTTGCTATTTTTGATATTGGTTGGTGTTTGAGTGGTTTTTTTAGAGGATTCCTCACTAGTGTCTAGCCCACTTTGTTAGGGATGGTGATATTATATCCAAGGATTCCTCACAAGGAGAATCTAGTAGAATTTATCCTTGGATCCTACCAGCTCCATCTGAGTTAGAAAAAGACTCCCCACACCATTAGCTAGTAGTACCTTTATCCGTAGCACAGATAGCTTACCAAGCCATTCAAAGTACTGCCACAAAGTTGATTTCAACTCCTTCACTCTTACAGGAGTTGATCTTGGTTATGAGCCTACATGGACTATAGATTCCTCTCATTCTATCAATTGTCTAGATATAACTTTTCCTACAGAGGAGGCCATTATGGAAGCTATGGTAGGACCTAAGAAGCTTGGGAAGATATGCATCATTGCTCCTACTTCCTTCTAGCTTTAAATAGAATTGAAGATGAAGAATTCCATGTGAGACTATCCGGAAATATTGATCAACCAATAAATCCTTTAACTAAGCAAGGAATCTATGCTGAAGGAAATATGGAAAATATTTCTAAAACTAAACTGATCAATATTTCCAAGGATCCAATTGTTGTAGAAAACATCTTTAGCGGTGAAAACTGTTTTGAAGAAGAAGTTCGTATTTATACTGATTTGTTTAAAGCGTTTCACGATATTTTCTCCTGGTCATATGAGGATATGCCAAGCATCGACCCATCCATTGTGGAACATGAAATTCGAACATACCCAATGTTCACGCACTTCTACTTCGACCAGGATTCAACATTCAATAACACACCAACAAAAAACCCCGCACATAGATACCGACCCGAAAGGGGATGAATCGCTTCTGGCAACACTTGCAAAGTAGATGAATTCTCACCCCAAGTACCTATGGGGACTGCAGGAACTAGGATTCTATAGTGCAGAAGGGGAATAAACTGACATGCAAGACATTCATTAACATATTATATTCTAGAGCATCGACATGATCAAGACTTCAACACATATGTCACTTTGACAGAACCCATAACTTCGCCAAATTAATGTACTCAGATTATATTTGTATACATTCAAATTTACTGATCATGCATTCACTTAAATATTCAAAAGAGGAAATAAACACATATCACATCACATCACATATCACAACACATAAAACACCATGTTTAACGTGGAAACCCATATAGGAAAAACCACAGAAGTGCGTGTCTTTTATTATGAGTCGCAACCAAATAAACACTTCAAGTAAGACTTACAGATTTCTTCATGAATTACAAACGATCAGTGCACACAACCTACAGATCAGCGACTCGAATTCTCCAAAATAAATCTGATAGACATAACATATAACTTCGTTACATAATAGTAAACCCGAATACAATAGCCCACATAAGCATAACCATAATCGTAACCAACCCAAAACTTCTCTATTACTACATATTTATATGGCGCATTTAGCTTTCCCCACTCCCACTAACCCACTAACTTATTAAACGACTCATTAATACAATATGGACCAATACTAACTAACTGACTCAACTCCGACCATTGACTTGATCAACATGATAGTTTTTCCTATTTCCTTGGTTGCCTCATCGGAGTTGACTGCTTTGTTGAACCACTTCAACTTTTTCTTTGTCCACACCAAAATTGTTTCTTAAAAAATGGTACCTCATAAATAATAGGCCCAACAAGCCCCCAACACTCATATGTGGCTCATCCCCATCCGCTTCAAAGCTGTGATACAGGTTCCTATAGCTTCAACATAAAATATTCATAAACATTCCTACTCGCCTCAACCAAGTGTTGGACTTCGTCTTTCTTCTAGCCAATAGCTTCGACCAATTCTTCACTAATATGTGACTGGATCACCTGGACAGCCTAGGTGACTACCGACTAGATGGAAGTATGCTTACTTCCAATGACCTCTAACACACGCTCGGCCTCAAATTGGAGTGTCTGGACCATTTTTGTTTGTTTCCTATGTTGCATTCTTACCTCATTGCTTTCTTGTTGCAAATATTTACTTTCTATGCCCCTGCTCATTCTCTAGACCGGGTGCAGAGTCTTCAATTGCTCACGTAGAGTGTTCAATATTCCTTCAACAACCCCAAGCCTAGTTTAAACCTCTTGCAATGCAACGTCCTTAAATAGTGCATCCCACGACTGCAACACTTCCTCACACATCTTCATGCACGGAGCTTCAATTTCCTGAAGGCTTTGAACAACCTCCTGGACTTCCACTTGTCATTGCTCAGTTACTCTAGGTGGGGTGCTCAGCACAAGCTTGGCTTCTAAGTCTTGTACCTTCTGCCGATAACCCGTGATAATAGCTTCTAGGCATTGTATCTTCTCTTCAGATGTTATTTCTTCTATAATTTCTGCTTCTGGGACTATGTGGCATGCAACTGCAACCGCTTCCTAAACTTTGTCATTTTCCTTTCGTAGCAGGTCCTTGTCCTGTTAAAGCTCAACATTCAAATCCTTCAATATGGCCTCCTGATTCTTGTATCCTTTCATTAGATCGAAGAGGTAACTCTCCCTTGACTTGAGTTCCTTTGCGATATCATCGTGTAACCAGTGCAACATATAAAGAGGTAATGAAGCTAGTTTAATGTCTCCATACCCAGCATTTGGCACCTCCACACTAGTACCTAGTTTATCAAAATTTATTGCGCGTTACAGAATTTTTACCACCCTTTCCGCCGGGGGAAGTGGTGCTACTTGGTCCTGTCCCTCCTCTTCTTGCGTAGCTTCAAACCGTGGCGATGTGACCTGTGACGGAGCTTAAATGTGGATTTTCTTTACTTCCTGACACAGCATATCCAAGATGTCGATGACACCACTAAACAGTTGTATCGTTTTATCCTCTCCTTTTCTCTGGTTCTCTTCTGCAACTTCTGTCATCCTGTCGAATAGGATGTTAATGTCATCATCAATTAAGGCTTGGACATTTTCATGTCTCTATGCTTGCTTCTTTTTCCTTGCGCTTTGCCGAGATGTTTCACCTTTTCCCTTGTCGCCCAGATCTGGATTAGTAGGGGTCTAACTCGACTCTTGGTCTTCTTGTTCATCATCTCCACTTGTAGTGTGTGTGTATTCTAACTTGTCTGATGTTGGCCTGATGTGTCATCCTTTTGTTGTTCTTGTTGCGATGAATATGGTGATATATTCTCAGACTCAATTGGTACTTTCCACTCCAGCAACCATTCTTGGATCATCATATCAACTTCTTCATGATATATTTTAAACCCCGTCACTAACCATTTTTGGTGTGGGTCCCTTCTTGATTGCACATACATGTGGTGGGGCCCAACTTTGAACTTCGCCACAATGCGATACTTAGCCACCATGGCTTCATCAATACATGGTATTTGAACCACATAATACCTCAATGCCTTCAGCAGCATAAACAATGATACGTTGTTTTCCTCTTGTCATCTCCTTATATCAGAATAGGATAAGTTCATATACCTCGAGCCTTGGCATGGGTCAATTGGTTGCATACCTTGATAATTTGTTGGCTCCGCGCAAACCACAAATGAGATCAACAATAACAACCATGAATATGTAAATGGTGAACTTCTATCCTATGCATCCGCACAATCTACAAGAAACTCATTCAATATAAAAGTGGCCCAATTCATTTGTACTCCTTGTGCACACTGCTCTACCACGACAATGATAGAAGAAGTGAATTGGTTTGGTCAATTCTTGCATAACAAATTGGTAGCTAATAACTTTGCAGTGAATCGAATGGCCTGGTCACTGATAGAGGCTACATCAAATCCCATGTTGCTCTTCAACATATTATACTTCTCCTTCATCCTAGTTGCAAGTTCACGGTCTCTTTGTTTTCCCACAAAAAACTGCGACGGGTCCAACCCAGTCTTAGGTAGGCTCGTAATTCCGACAATAAGGTATGTATCAAACAATACCTTGGTCTCCAACCATAGGCACCTCCATGCAAGCATAATAGTATCTACCTCACACACGCGTTTTCCTCCCTAATGCAACCAAAATGAGGAAAGTGTAATAGGATAAAAGGATCAGCTCTAGCCATGCCAAGAGCCCACTATTGTGGTTCCAACTCGACCGGATGGCCTTCTGCTAAAACAAGAGGCCGCATGTAATGTGTGTAGTTGAACTCAGTGAACTTAGTAACATCATGATCAACATACGACAACTTCTATATGTTCTTCAAAATATCTCCTTGTACCATGACTCCCTTCGACACGGGCATAGTTTCCAACTGATACCTCGCATTATTTGGCAATTTTACTAGTTTGGCACATGAATTTCATGGTGGGACATACTTCGGGAAGAAAGTTTCAAATCTCGATGCAGATGCGCTGTCATCATGGCGTTCCTTTGTCCTTGGCTCCGAGTTCGCTCCATTCGTGTTTCATGTGTTCCTAGGGACATTAACAGGAATCTGTGAGGAAATTATTCCAGGTAGCTTCGTACTCGCAGAAACAGAGCCCAACATTGGGACCTCTTCGACAGACCCCTGATCCTCACTACTAGCTGACAAACCAACCTGCATTTTGATACCTTATGGTCTTACAATCACTCAACACAGAAAGCTCGGCTCTGGTTTCTTCACTCTACTACAATCGCTCAAGTCACACTGAAGAAGGAGCAAGGGAGGGGTGGGATTTTTAAGTTTATCCCCCACATGCGATCCATCTATCATTCGCAAGATGAAATAAATGTACTCGATCGTCCAATGATGATGGTGGCAGCTTCAGATCTCTTCACACACTTCAGTCATTTCAACATTTAATTCAAAAATCCCACTAGCATAGCCACTAAACCCATCATAAAAGCAGCAATAAATGCTCAATAACTACAACTTCGATAGACAGAACTTCAATAGATAACCAACTTCATAAATAAATATAACTTCGACACAATTAAGACGTTGTGGTTTCCGAGGGACAGACATAATACTTTGATTGATGACCAACTCTGACATGGAAAACTTTGACATACCGGGGAGTTGGGGGTTTCTAATTGATAAATATAGAACTTCGACATAAATACCATCTCCAGATCATCTTCGACATGATAGTAACTTGGGTTTTCCACAAAGCTCTGATAGAACTGTACATCGACACGACTGACCATGACATAAAATAAACTTGGGGTTTCTAAATGACAAAAAATACTTTTTTTTATACAAGCATGCAATCAAACATCTTCACTCTGACGTGCCACAACTATCCCTATAGGGATTCGACTGACTTCCATTTACCAGACCTTGGATGAGCTCACCATCTAATTTTTGAAGCTATATTGCACCTCCCTCTGCGATTAAGTTAATAATATATGGCCCTATCCAATGCATCTGTAACTTCCGAGGATGTTTGAAAAATTTATTGTCATAGAGAAGAACTAAGTCTCCTCGTTGGAAATGCTTCTTACTAATGTGACAATCATGCCACGCTTTTTCTCAACATTTATGTACCTGCTAATGGAAACCAGCGACAAATCGGTCTTCCTCTAAGTGAAGTAATTGTGCTAATTGTTCTTCAATAGCATCGGTATCAAAAATACCTGTGAAAGCAACGATTCTTAAACTAGGGATAGTATACTCCATAGGCATTATAACCTCTTATCCATATACCAACTTGAAAGGTGTCTGACATGTCATCCTTTTACACGTTTCTCTATAGGCCCACAATATTGCAGGGATCCTCAAGTCCCAGTCGTCGTGGTTCACATTACAAACTTTTGTTAGTGCATGTTCCAGGATTTTATTGAACGCTTCAACTGTTCCATTTTCCTATGGATGATACAGAGTATTCTTCTGATGATAGACCTGAAATTATTTCGTAAGGGCCTCTATAGTCTTGTTAACAAAATGTGCACCTTGATCACTTAATAAAACATGAGGACAACCAAAGCTTGTAATTACATTCTCAAATAGAAATCTCGTAGCAGTGCAATATCGTACTGGTGTAGCTTGAGCTCATCGTGTAAGATAGTTTGTCGCAGTGATAATATACCTCGCACCTATCCTTTTACCAGGTCGATTGATGGGTCCAACAAAATCAATATCCCATTTTTTAAAAGCTTGCAACGTAACCTGAGGTACTAACGGCATTTCATCCCTCCGGGATGGCTTCCCAATTCTTTGACATACGTTGAAATTCTGGAAATATTCTTTAGCATATTTGTGAAGGGTTGGCCACCATAATCCTACTCTTAAGATATTATGCGTTGTAGCTTTCCCTGCATAGTGACCTCCAACCACTCCATCATGAGCTTCTGATAATATAATTGGTTTCTCTTGCTACAAAACACAGCGATGCAATACTTCATCCGGTCCTAGCTTATACAACTAACCAACTATCAATTGATAGTCTGCGAACTTGACTACCAACTACTTTTTCTTAGCAGTCATATATCCTTCTGGTGGTGCTCCTGTAAACAAAAATGTAACAATATCCTAAAAGTAGTCATCAACCATTCTTTTTGAAAATATATGCTCATCTGGAAGATTATCCTCTAAACTGGTTGGTTCTTCTCCTATTTCTAACCTTGACAAATGACCAGGGCCTCAATTTAACCTGCTAGGATTCACAATGATCTCAAAGTCATATTATTGAAACAATAGCAATCACTGATAGATCTCCCCCCCCAACACTGGCTTGTTGACCAGGCACTTCAAAGCTAAGTGGTTTGCAAACATATTAAAATGTCCACCTAGAAGATAATGCCTAAACGTTTGTAATGCATAAACCATAGCAAGTCCTTCCCTTTCGGTCGTAGTATAATTTATTTCTGCAATGGACAACTTCCTGCTAGCAAATTCAATAGGATGGTCGATAGAGCCTTCACATGGCTGAGCAAGTACCGCACCTAGAGTGACAGATGAAGCATCTGCATGGACATGAAATTATTTTTTCCAATCAAGGAATACCCGAATAGGTGTTGTAATAATTTTCTCCTTCAATAGGTCAAGACTCAGCTAGTAGTCTTTGTTCCAGTGAAACTTTCCATCCTTCTTTAGTAATTTTTCCATTGGCACTATAATCTGAGCATAGCCCTTGATAAATTTCCTATAATATCCTTTGTGACCAATAGTTGTGCATAGTTGTCGAACTGTAGTAGGTGGATTCAAGTCAACTATAATAGCAATCTTTGCAGGATCCACTAACAAGCCTTGCTTACAAACTACATGTCCCAGTAATATACCAAATGGAGCAAAAAATATGCATTTCTTCATATTCAAATAGATTTGATACTATCTACGGCGTTCTAACAGCAACCTCATATTTTCAATATGATTCTTGAGCATCCCATATACCATCCAATCATCAAAATATACTTCTAAAAAATTATGAATGAATTCCTTAAATGCAGTGACAACTATACATGAAAAATTGCAGGGGCATTTTATAGGCCAAAAGGAATTACCGTGTATTGGAAGCAACCCCCTTCTGTTGCAAATGTTGTTTTATGTCGATCAAACTTAGCAATTTTGATTTGATGATACCCAAAAAACCCATCTGTAAAAGAATAGGCTTCCTAACCTTTGATGCTTTCAAGTACTTCGTATATAAATGGGGTTGGAAAAGGATCATGTAGACAAGAATCATTTAACTTCCGCAAGTCGACACAAATCCAAATCTCTTTAGCCTTCTTGTCTTGGACCACCATAGGACTGATCCATTATGATTCTTCAATAGGCTCAATGATACCTCCATCCAACATTCTGTTGAGCTCTACTCTAACCTTTTCCTTGTAGTGCGGATTCAATCTGTATGGCCTCTGCTTAATTGGCTTAGTTCCTAGTTTTAGTGGAATGTTCATTTCAGCCAAGTATCCAGCCATACCTTTCATTTCTGAAAATTTAGTAGGAAAGAAATCTTGGAACTCATGCAACACGTCAGTAAGTTTTCCCACTATTTCATCATGCTAGTAATCACCTATATATGCAAACTTTGGATTTTCAACAGAGCCTATATTGACCTTTTTAATCTTCAACGATTGCAGGAATTTGTCTGATTAAATTTATGGTCCTTGTATAACACAACTTCCTTCACTTTATGGGATATGAATGTCTCTTGGATCATCATCCTCTGGGTCTCCTCTAATGTTGTAACACTCCATCATTTTGTCCACTTTCGCAATCCATTGTGGTAGATTAGACACTGGTCCCGAAATTTCTTCAAAATTTTTTGCCTTCATAATCTATGGAGCGACATCTATTATAGGACTTTCATCCTCATAATTAAATGTTTGTTTGAAGCTTGTAGCCAAAATGTCCCATTCTGCAGTTCCTTGTCACAGCTCCAGCGATGTATACCAATTTATTGGGATGGTGTCAAGGGTATGAATGAACATATGTACCCATTTTTTCCTGGGTATATTCTTCCAGATTGTAGTACATGTAGCCAAATGATCAGCAGGGATGGTAAGCCCTGTGTATTTTTCTCCAATATATTGGAATTCCTTCTCCAAACCAAATTTCTAGTATCTTTTGCACTGCAAGCAACCGGTTACATAGTGGTTATGAGTATCCCACCATCTCATCAGTGTTTCTTTCAAGGAGAAATCCAGGAATAATGAGTGTTGTTGCTCAAGTATATTACCTTCAAATTCATCAATAAATTGACCCACATTAGGTAAACCTTCATAAGTAGGGATACTACATACCTCTCTTCCAACCCAAGGAAGTGACTTTGTCACACAAGCACACCTTTGTATTGATACTTCATGTAACATGTTCTGTCAATTTTCAAGAGCTTCACCAGAATCAGAATAACAAGAACTAACGCTTCGCCAACTGAGTGTACCATTTGTTGTAGGATTGATATAATCATTTATCCTAGAGGATACATTATAGATGTTATCTAAATCTTGAGCATCATAATCTCCTTTGACTGGTTCGACATACCGATGACCTTCCAGCGGATCCAAAGGTGTGATAACTCTAATCTCTTCATTTTCAAATGTTACTATTCTCTTCTTAAAATTAATAATAGTTTGATTATGTATTTACCAATCAATCCCCAATAGTGCATGATATGGATTAGTGTCATCAACAATCTCGATTACTTCAAAATCTGCATACGTTTGTAGTCCCTCCACATCAATAGGGACCCCAACCATTCGACCAAATGGTATTACTTTCTGTTGATTAGCTAGCCACAACTGAATAGGTGACCATACTAGCTTCGACTTACCCATATTTTCCCATGTTTGTTTGGTAAGGATGTTTACATTTGAACCCAGATATAGAATAAAAAAATCCATGTCGTAGTCACAAATCTGCACGTTAAGTCACAGTTCTCGACCAGTTGTTTTTTTTTTTTTAATATGATTGAAAATCCTTTTGTATCTTACATCTTCCTTAGATTCCCCAATTAACTTTTGCAGTTCCCTTAAAGCATTCTCATCTCTAACGAGAGCTAAACAAATTTTTAGGAAAGAATGAAGAGCACTTACCTTTCCTAGGTTCTTCTTTGGCATAGACTTGTCGAAGTGAGGTGTCATGTCATATACAGATCCTTCTTTGGAAATGGGTGGAGGGGAGTATATCGATGGACCCTTCATAAATTCATCATAAGATTCAAAGAATATACCTTTCTCCTTTTGAACATCGAACTGGGGTGGCTTCTGAGCTACCGACCTTACTCTCAGACCTCTCAGATTATTAGAACCATTCTTATCTCCACTCTTCGTAGCTCCACATCTTATTACTAAATTGATAGTAGGATGGTTCGGTCTCAGTTCTGCAGAGATATTCTGTACATTTTGATTCTGATTTTGATTTTGGTTATGCTTTGCCTGGCATTTAGCTTTAAATTGTGGGCAGTCTTCAATGGTATGATCTACTGCTCTACAATACATGTAAGTTTTGGCAGGATCCGAACAATCTCTAGGATAGTGTCCAGGTGTACCACAATTATAACAAATAATTTCTCCTCATCCTCAATCAAATCCTCCTCATCCATGGCCTTTGAATCCACCTCGTGGTTGATTGAACTATACATCATTTTTCTCAATTTCACCTCCCTTCATAAGAAATGTGTCTACAATGCATTCAGTGAGAAGCTGATATGCTCGACAATGTTTCTCGTCATGTCCAACATAACTATAGAACTTACGCCACAAGTTCTTAGGCGTACTTACCATCTTCTGCAATAAGTAACATTCTTCTGGTCGGTGCCCTTTAGTCTGAAAAATTCTACACTATATGTAAGGATTCAATGGACTCGGGTTACCAACATTGAGACAATAATGAAACACTGTACATTGATATTTAGAATGTCCATCTTCTTAGCTTCTAGTGCACCAAACATCTTCTCGCTTTACTTTACCCTTCTTGATATATTGGATATGAAAAGACAAGTTTACTAACTGCGACTGGATTTGGGCCATACCAACTCTAGTCTCTCCAACAGGTGATGCTTCTAACTTCATAGCTACCGTAAGCCTTTCGTATGTGTTTGGAACTTCTGTTGCATGAGTGGTACCCTGATATGAGGAATTAACGCAACTCTAAACCATTCCTTATGTTGCATATCATTCATCAGCAAACTTGCATGAGCCATTAAAGTTTTAAATCATTGGTCAATGTCCCAAACAGAATCCTTGTAAAATTCCATAGGGTTAGATCACTCATCTTGAACAAACCTCACAATTTCACACGGTTATTACTGAGAAGAGTTAGACAAAAGCATGGATCAATTCACTCATAAAACTGAAACACACATGAAAAACTGTTGTTGATACATTAATAAGTTGTAAGCTGGAAATAAAAAGTTTTGCAATAGAATGAATTTGATACTCCAGGGAGGATTCGAATTCACCGCAAGTATAGGATTAGTTTTCATTGGAACCATCTCTCAATAGGTTCAGTGGCCACCGATAATGAATAATCAGTTAAATGAGGTAGAATTGAGAATAACTGAATCATGTGGGAACCAAAATAGGGGAGGAGACTCCAAAGGGGCGAAATACTAAGTTGTAGTGGTCAAAATAGGTGCTCCTACACTCAGTAGTAGTGAAACTAGGTGTAACAGTCAGTTAACTAGGCAGTCAAGGGGACAAGGTTCCCTAAATCATGGAACTGACTGTGCTAACTCCTAAAATCATGCATGAGGGATAATTTGGACTTCAGTTATGTAACCAAGGTGCTATGAGTGGATAGGAGGGATAATTATGGAAAAATAAAAGCTCTGCCAGGACCAAAGTAGGGACTAGGTGTTAGGAGACTCAACTGCCAATGCATGGATGCATGGAATGCATGGAAGCATGCAAAATGCATGCAAATCATGCAAGACTAAAATTATATGGTGAGAATATTCCAACACTCATTTGGCACTTGCTTGGTCTCTTTCAACTCAGTAATACACTGAGATTCAGACTTCGGCTTCTTGAATTCAATCTTCAATCCCTCCTTAACTTATGCCAAGGTCTTCGCAAGTTGATTACCAGTGAATCCAGAAAATTTCATAAACCAGTCTAACGCACAACCCCTAAAGGTCGTGATCAACTGTCGCAACTTGGCGTTTCCATCTTGTACTTGTTTTATAGTCCATACTGCATTGCATAAAAACCAGTGTTGTTTTGGATCTTTGGATCCATTCCCATTAAAAATAGGAAACTTCATGTCATCCTCAACCATTTTGGGCATGTTGGGTCTTAGTTGATTTCCTACTAATGGAAAACTACTTGGATTCTTCCCACTTGTCAAAGTATTATTTTGACTATTGCCACTAGTTTGACTAGATTGAAAGAAATTTGAAGAATTACTAGCTCTCACCTTAGTCTCCTAGGATGTACGAGGGGTCATGGGTATGTCACAGCATCAGGTCCGGAATGGTTTTGTAGATCCTTATTCATGTTTGGAAATGAGTTGGTATCCGTCTTCCTTGTCACTAGAATCCTCTTCGAGCTGTAGTACTATTTCATAGTCTCCTCTTTTAGTCGCATTGCAACCCTTCTTTCCTATCGTAGTTCTCCTCCTCTTGTTCAACCGAAACTATCTCCCACTCTGCAGAAATCCACACTCTTTGTCAAATTCAATTTATTCTCCCCTTATCATTTCATCTCATCTCATTTATCCATCCAACCCTTCCTCCATACCATACCCATGCCCACCATGCACAATGGTTCTACTCATCATATTCCATTTGCATCACACCCTTTTCACAAAGTAGCTTTTTAATCGACAAGTTCAACAACTTGAGGTACTTACCACGCGAACCTTCAAATAACTCATCTTTTGTTGCACTATAGGACTTGATAGTGTCAACAATGTATTCGGTAATATACCCATCCAACACATTGTCCATCCAATAATCTACTCCACAAGAAATTTTGTTGTTTACACCTTTCAGTCACTGTATTAATACAGGTGTCCATCTCCTAGGTTCACCTCCTTGGAAATTTTTCTTCTGGTCAGTCAATATTGCTAACCATTCATACAATATCACAAGGAACTCGCCAAAGAATTCCTCGTGAATATCAATAAAAAATTACTTATCTAACCAACCTTCGTTATCCAACTTAGGATGTTTATTTTGTTCCCTTGCAAATTCCTCCAGTTGTTCATCTACCCAATCATCAATCTTCAATTTAGTCGGATGCCACAACATTCCCCTTCGCTAAAATCTTGGTCTCGGTGACGGAACCATTTGTTGGTGCACTTCTACTTCGACCAGGGTTCAACATTCAACAACACACCAACAAAACACCCCGCACACAGATACTGGCCCGAAAGGGGATGGATCCCTTTTGGAAACACCTATAAAGTAGATGAAGTCTCATCCGAAGTACATATGGGGACTCCAGGAACCAGGCTTCTGCAGTGCATAAGGGGAATAACCTGACATGCAAGACATTCATTAACAAATTATATTCTAGAGCATCGACATGATCAGGATTTCGACACATATGTCACTTTGATAGAACCCATAACTTCTCCAGATTAATGTACTTATATTATATTTGTATACATTCAAATTTACTGATCATGCATTCACTTAAATATTCAAAAGAGGAAAGAAACACATATCACATCACATCACACATCACAACACATAAAACACCATGTTTAACGTGGAAACCCATCTGGGAAAAACCACGGAATCACATGTCTTTTACTATGAGTCACATCCAAATAAGCACTTCAAGTAAGACTTACAGATTTCTTCATGAATTACAAAGGATCTGCGCACACAACCTACAGATCAACGACTTGGCTTCTCCAAAATAACTTTGACATACATAGCATATAGCTTCATTACATAATATTAAACCTGAATACAATAGCCTGCATAAGCATAACCATAATCGTAACCAACCCAAATATTCACTCTTATTACATATTTATAGGGCACACTTAGCTTGCCCCGCTCCCACTAACCCACTAACTTATTAACCGACTCATTAATACAATGTGGACCAATCCTAACTAACTGGCTCAACTCCGACCATTGACTCGATCAACATGACCATTTTTCATATTTCTTTGGATGCTTCGTCAGAGTTTACTACTTCACTAAACCACTTCTACTTTGTCTTTGTCCACACCAAAATTGTTTCTTCAAAAATGGTTCCTCAGAAATACTAGGCCCAACACCCAAATGCCAAACCTGTTTAACAAAAACTTTGTCTAGTCAATCGTAAGAAGCGAGTGACTATTAAAGGTGAAGTTGAGAAACTTTTAAAATATGACTTCATCTATCCTATCACTATGACGGAATGAGTATCCAACCCTGTTCTAGCACTCAAAAAGCAAGGCACTATTAGAGTTTTTACTGACTTTCACGATCTGAACAAATCATGTCCTAAGGGAAACTACCCTGCACCATTCATTGATCGGATTATTGATGAGTGTGCAGGAAGTGAAATATTTTCTTTTATGGATGGATTTCCAGGCTATAATCAGATCCATATTAAACCTGAGGACCAACATAAAACCGCTTTCATTTGTCCTTGGGGTACTTTTTCTTATAGGAAGATGTCGTTCGATTTAAACAATTTCAAAGCTACATTCCATCGTGCTATGAGTTTTTCCTTCCATGATATCAAGAACATTGTAGACCCTTATCTTGATGATCTTCCTACTCGATATTGAAAGAGACGAGACCATCATGATCACTTGTGCCTTGTGTTTGAATGGTGCAGACATTACAAGATTCCTTTGAATCCTAATAAATTTATTTTTGTCGTCGAGTATGGAAAGTTGTTAGGATTTACTATATCCAACAAATGGGTCATGGTCGATCCTTTGAAAGTCGACGCTATTGTAAATATGCCTCCTCCTTTTACCATTTGTCAACTTCATAGTTTAGAGGGGAAAGCCAATTTTCTCAGGTGTTTTATTGTAAGCTATGCTAAAATAACTAAAGGATTCGTGCTTTTCTTAAGAAATATGTTCTATTTATATGGGACGAGGCTACTCAAAGTTCATTTGAAGCCCTTAAAAAGGCATTATTGATGACCCCTTTACTTATCCCTCAAAATTACACATGATATTTCTTGTTGTATCTGGATGCACCAGATTCTATGATTTTTATAGTTTTAGTTCAGGAAGATGACTAGCTCCAAGAGCATGTTATCTATTATCTTAGTCGCGTGTTACTAGGTCCTCAACTTATTTACCCTCACATCACGAAATTAGCTATGGTAGCCGTCCATGTTTTCCAAAGACTCAGTCACTATATTCTGTTGCAAACAAACATAGTAGTAGAAGATGTCAACCCTTTCCAGTTTGTTCTGAACTGACGATTAATTAGGGGAAAATACAATAGATGGATTGTCATTTTGCAAGAGTTCGATTTGCAATTTCAATCTGCAAAATAAGAAAATTCTTTGGTATTTTCCGAACTCATTTTGAAGTTTCCAAAAGAAGAAAATCCCAATATTGAAGAAGACTCCTTCCCTGACAAGCACATCTTCCATATTTCTTCATCTCACTCTTGGTATGGAGAAATTTTAATATATCTCCAAAATTTTAAGTGCCCCTCTACTTTCTTAAGGGATGATCGATGACATTTATTTCATAATGCGAAGAATGCCCTCATCATTGGTGATACTTTATACCAAAGAGGAGTTGATTCCATTTTGCATCATTGTTTAACCCTTTGAGAAGCAGAGACGGTTTTAAATAATTCCCATGTTGGAGCATGTGGGGGTCATTTATCTAGGTTGGCAACGATCCAAAATATTCTATGCACTAGTTATTTTTGGCCTACGATATTTAAAGATTGCATAGAAATAATTAAACGCTTCCATCCATGCTAATTATTTACCAAGAAAATGTGGGCGCACCCAACTCCACTTTTTCTCATCGTTATTGTAGGTCCCTTTGCTAAGTGGGGAATATATTTTATGACATGAAACCCAGTTTCGACAGGGGGGCATAAACACATCATGGTCATTATTAATTATTTCACTAAGTGGGCAGAGGTTATGCCTACAATTAAAGCTCACGGGGAAACAACAACTTATTTCATTTTTTAATCAGATTATATCCAAGTTCAACATTCCAAAACATATTTTCACTAATCATGGAAGTCATTTTCAAAATCACATGATGTTTGACTTAACTACAATGTTGGATTTTAAATAGGAGCATTCGTCTCCATTTTACCCACGGGAAAATCGTCAGGTCGAAGCAGTGAACAAAACACTCAAGGCCATTTTCCAATCAACTGTCACTTCTAATAAGACTAACTAGCACATCATGTTATATCCTACTTTATGGGGTTACCGAACCACAGTTAAAAATTCTACATGGTTTTGTCTCTTCCAACTCATCCATGAAATGGAAGCAGTTACTTCAATTTAATGCGAAATACCTTCGTTAAAGTTAGCAGTACAACTCTTACCCAAAACTTCTGCTTTGGAGGAATGATTTACTAATTTGGATCATCATGATGAGAAACGTCGAGATGCATCCACAGCAAATTAGGCACATAAGAAAAGGGTCAAATATCAATACGATAAATATGTCTAACTTATGGTCTTTTCCGACAATGAACTTGTCTTAGTCTATTTCCAGGACAAAGAACCCTTGGGGGTAGGAAAATTTTATTCTATGTGGCTTGGCCCATATATCGTAATGCGTGATTTAGAAAATGGGGCTTATGAGTTAGTAGATTATGAAGGAAATAAGTTGTCAGAGCCCAAAATGGGCTCTATTTGAAAAAGTACTATACATAAGTAGATACGATTTCTTGTACATAGTTGTATAGTTGTATAGTTTTGACATCTTTCTTATGTAGGTTTTTTGTTGACGTTTTCCGATGTCAAGTGGGATATTTATAGGATTTGTGGATGGTGCTAACCACGCAAGTCGAGGTCTCGCTGCAGCTGCATGGGTGATTTATTATCCTACATGTCAATTGGTTGTTTCAGGTGGCACTTGTTTAGGGCCTCCTATGAATAATATGTCCAAATATAGTGCAATGATAGAAATCCTTAGTGACTCTATTTTGAATGGAATCCTATACTTAGGTTCATCTCAATTCACAATTAGTGGTTTCTCACCTTAATGTTCAATATAGAATCTGTGATCATGTCCTACTTCGTCAGGTTTTACGCATTCAGTTACTTGAGAGACATTTTATTTATAACACATATAATCATATCCCAAGAAATCATAATGTAATAGCGGATGCATATGATAACTATGTTTTCGATTAGCATTTGTATCATTTGTAAACATTTAAAATCAACATGTATATAACAAACATAACATAACACAATGTAAATATTCTAAAATAAAATTTTGTCCATAGATAGATATAGAAGTCTCAAAAATATAAAAATTTTATACATCACAAAAAGTGTTAGGATATTTTAATACTCCATCCTTGTCCTACCTAGCATTATTTATTTTTCCTAGTTGTTGATGATGTCATTTTCCCCCTAGTGGCGTGCATATGTCATACAATATCCATCTACCACCTTCTGATCCCTTCATGCATCATTTTAGGACCACTTAAGTCAGTTCCCTATTTTATAGGAACCAACTGAGTGTTCCAGTGTAGTCCACCTGAGTTAGTTGACTCTTGTGGGGGGTTAGAGCTCCGGATTCCACTGATTGTGGCCTCATACACCCATTTATGTTTGACATGCACGGAAAAATCACTATTGGTCCCTCCTTAGTTAGTTAACTGATTGTGACTTCAGTTAGCTGAGTTTAGATTCAGTTTAGTTGAGTTTGAGTCTTACAGAGCACTCCAGTGGTGATGATCCCTACACTAGACCAACTGAGGTTCAGATTCTCCTGTGTGATTCGAATTCTCTCCATTGTAACATCATTGTTGATTATACTGATTATTGGATCATGTGACATAATTCTGCTCCTATCTGAGTTCTGTTGCATAATTATTTCTCTCCTCTTTTTTACTGCAATTTGCACTCTTATTCAACTTTTTTGTTCGTTCTTTCTTTGTGAGGTATACTCAGCTCTTCTATCCACTGTGACATAGAATTTCACATGGTATCAGAGCCATTGAGTGAATAGGTTGAGAAGGTATTGTCGGTAGTGCACCAGAAGCCTCTGGATTTCCACAACAAATCATGGTGCGATTGCACTGAATTCATTGGACAAATCCAATGAGGTCTAGCTAGATGTGAAGGATCCAGATAAAAGTTAATATTGTCCCAAAGAAATGCTCAGTAGTAGTCTAACTCCATTATTGAGATTTTTTTGCAGGTTATTCAATTTATTTGAGTGCAGTAGCAGTTGCAGCAGTTACACTAGTTTTCTGCATTTGCAGCAGTTTTATGCACTTGCTAGTTTCACCTTGTATTCGCTCCAACAGTTGTAATGGAAAATTTGAAATCTCCTCTCTCTCCCAATATCTTGACACCCTTAAATTACCTTGATTGGAGGGTTGATATGAAGATGGTATTGCGCAACAAATCACTATACAGGGTGACAATGAGGAAGGATCCTGAACCACAATCAGCTATGGAGAAAGCCAAGTATCTGAATAGATTGGATGAAGCATTTGGTTGCATGTGTATTTATATTTCAATAGATATACTCTTCCACATTGAAGCATTGAAGACTCCAAGAGAGTTATGGTTGAATTTAGAGACCCTCTTCGGAAAACAAGATGAGCTAAGAGGCCATATTATGGAGAATGAGTTGATTTCTCTTCAACCCAGCAGTTTCGAGACCATCTAGCGATTCTTTTCAAAATTCAAATATATGGTTATGCAATGCAAGCAGTGTGCCATTGAGAAGAAGGATGAGTAGTTGGTGCTATCCATTCTGAGCAAGCTAGGTCCTGATTTCTCCATCTTTTTCTCTACCTTCCATTCTGGGTGAATGTCAATCCTCGGTTGGAAGATTCCCTCCTTTGATATTTTCACTGAAACTCTCATCCAAGAACAAGATAAGTTGATCCAGATGGGCGCCTTGATGGCCTCCAAAAATAAAGCTCTTTTTGCTGGAGAACCAAAAAGTGTGAATGGGAAGGGGAAGCACAAAGGAAAGGATAAGAGGCCATCTGAACCCAAGCAGAGTTCCAAGTCAATTCCATTGGAAGGAGACTCCAGTTCCAAGAAGGACAAACAAAATGGATTTGAGAAATCCAAGTGTTCCTATTGCAAGAAAGGAAACCACCCAGAGAGATCTTGCATGCAGAAGAAGATAGATCATATGACCAACATTCTTGAATAACACAACATTTCCCTCCCAAAATCTGCAAGAGAGACTGATTTTGAAATTGAGTTTGATGGTCATGACAGATTCCATGCACTGGAGACTGAATTTTCAAAATCACAAGCCCTCCTCATATATTTAGGAGCCTCCAACCACATGGTTTCCTCCAGAAAATCATTTTCTTCTCTAGATATCAAAGATGGTCTGATTATTCACATGGGAGACAACTCTCATATCTCTGCTGAAGGGAAGGGCGCAATCCATATGGAGTACGGTAAGTTAAAAAATGTTCAATTTGTGACTTATTTGTCAACAAATTTGTTGTCTGTATATCAGATGGCTCACATAGGTTCACTGAAGAAAGTGGTCTCTGGTCATGACACAGTTGAGATTGCAGAGATCTCTACTGGGAATATTATAGCGAAAGGGTTTGCAAACCATGCCTCCAAGGCATATGAATTCTCACAATTTTTTTCCATACTCTCTGCCTACCCCATCAGAATGTGATGAAGATCAAAGTGATATCTCTTCCAATGAAGATGAGGATCAAGATCTTGATGTTGAGAACAAAGTTCAAGGAGATTCAGATTCAGATCCAAATCCAACACATGCTCCCAATATATGGCCAAGGCCGATATGGGCTCACAAAGTCTTTGTAGTTGTTGGGAACACAGTTGGGGATCCATCCGACCATAGAACCACCGGATCTCAGTATCATGCAAAACTTGCACTATGTCATGCAAATCCACTTATCTCATAGAGGTGCTACATGATGGTGGGGTTTGATCCACAATATCTTGGAGAGACTTTCCATGGGGGATCTACAACCAAGCAACAATCTCGGTTGTATAACAAAAGGTACTCAAAGGTTCATGATTTGGACCATAATGAGCCATTCTCTCCAGTAGCAAGAAGGGTTCATGAAAGACTTGTTTTGGAAAATACAACTTCTACACAGTGGGAGGTACATCAGTGGAGCAGATCCAAATCTAGCACCTTCATTGCTATCCTACATAGGAGAAACTTGCCAATATTTTTTCAAAGGATTTCACTAAGGAAAGATTTTTCCTTCTCTTCTTAGTATAAAGGTTCTTTGAGTTGCCTACTGCTATTCTTTTGAGGGCGAGTGTTTTTCCCATGAGGTTTTTCTTTATTTCCTTGGTTAATGGACATATCTTTAATTTTACCATTTATTTTATTGTATGGGTGACCTTTGGTCTCAGTAACCAAGGCCCATGATGCAAAAGTATGGATTAAGGAGTGGTGTTAGAATATTTTAATACTCCATCCTTATCCTACCTAGCATTATTTATTTTTCCTAGTTGTTGATGATGTCATTTCCCCCATAATGGTGTGAAGATGTCATACAGGATCCATATACCACCTTCTGATCCCTGCATGCATCATTTTAGGACCACTTCAGTCATTTTTCTATTTTAGAGGAACCAACTGAGTGTTTCAGTGCAGTCCACCTGAGTTAGCTGACTCTTGTGGGAAGTTAGAGTGGCGGATGCCACTAATTGTGGCCTCATGCGCCCATTTACTATTGACATGCATGAAAAACTCACTATTGTGCCCTCCTTAGTTAGTTAACTAATTGTGACTTCAGTTAGATGAGTTTAGGTTCAGTTTAGTTGAGTTTGATTCTTCCGGAGCACTAAAGTGGTGATAATCCCTATGCTACACCAACTGAGGTTCGAATTCTCCTATGTGATTAGAATTCTCTCCATTTTAACATCATTATTGATTATATTGATTATTAGATCATGTGACATTATTCTGCTCCTATCTAATTTCTGCTACATAATTATTTCTTTGCTCTTTTTTACTGTAGTTTTCACTCTTATTCAACATTTATGCTTATTCTTTCTCTGTGAGGTATAGTCAGTTCTTAGATCTGCTGTGACATATAATTTCACAAAAATTGGATCCAAAACATGTCCAAAAATAGGGCACTCCGGCCCTCATATATAAGCAACCGATAATACTCCTATGGGTCACCTAAACCTTGACCCCTACAAAAATACATGACCATAGTATCTACTTTCTGGAAGTAGTGAATCCAAGCCCCTGGAACCCCCACCACATGTCATTGTAATGCCTCAGGAATATCAGGTATCCTAGTGGTAGGGACACCATCGGTCAATCTTCTCAAGTTTTTCCAGACACTCTCTAAAGTAGTTTTGGCATCAATAGCCTCCCCTTCCCGCAACCTTCAACGGTAACGGGGAAACCCAACTAGACGGCCTGGTGCTATATATGAAAAGGTTGTTTAAGATGTGTCACTATCCACGAAAAAATTTATGTTTTCGCTTTTAATTTATAAACAAAAAACATAAAAATGAAATAAAATATAAAATGCAAACAAAGAGACTTACCAATCACACCTAGTGAGCTCCCTGGTGGGACTACCATATCTGGATCATGACTGAAATCTATGCCATGATAAGGATAGTCATAAATGGGCATAATCTACCACTCCCACTATGCGAAGTAGTCATCTTCAAAGGCCATAGATTCATAGCCATGTATTCATCATTGAACATCTTGCCCACACTTCGAGGTTTGAAACTTTGTACTTCACCTCGGTGGGATAATCTAGTAATAAAATAGATATCATCTACCTCTATTTTTAGAGTTTGACCATCCAATATGAAGCACTCAACATCTACATCCCAATATCCAATAATAATTTCAAGCAACCTTCGTTGAGCCCACATAGAGGGCACTTCGAAAAACTTCTTCAAACCACATTGACAAAAAGCTTCGAGAGCCTCATCATATTCCAGGACTTGGTCATTTAAGGCCTCATGCTCTCTTTCTCTCCATTCAAGTTACATCCTGCCCAAAAATCACAAATTTTTAGTCATTTTTTTTCTCAAAAAATTTAGTTGCAGACATGGACGCGATCTGTAGAAGTAACAGTCGTGTTGGACAAAAATCGTGCTTCTGTATCATGCATCTGTGGCTGCAATCAATTAGGGGCTCGTTAAACAACCACAAATTTTGAAAAAAATTGCATAAAAAGCACATAACTGGAAAGAGGAAGGGTTTATCTCTTACGTGGCATTAACGGCTTGTCGAATGGTGGATTGTAGCTCCCGAAATCAACAGTTAAAGATCGAGGTAGTTTCTCCCAATTTCATCCAAATTTTTCAAAATTTTTACAAATGAATAGGTAAAAAAAAATTATGCTACTTGTTATTACTTTTTACTACCCACTTTTTAATAGTTTTATTTTTTCATTTGTAAAATAAACTAATTCTTTGGTGTTTTTGGGGTTATCTTTGGTGTGTTATTTATCCATAGGACCATATATTTACCGTTGGTGGTACTTTAAGAAAGTATGTTGTATTTTAACCTGCATATAGGATAGGATTCCTGCCATTGTCCATTTTATATCATTTCCCTCATTTTTTAACTTAGGTCATCTATGTGAAATTGAAACACTTAACCTTCTTTTGCATAGCATACATCGAAATTTTACATTTAGATCCTACCTGTTGAATGAGCATCCTAGATTTGATCCTGTCTTCCCTTGATGCTCATGTTGTTTTCATTTTTTTAGGATCTGGGAGTCTCAGTGTAGTATTTCCTGACTTTGCGATGGAACTGCATTGTTTCCCTCACATGTTTTGTCGGCCATTACCAGTGGGGGGACTCCCATCATAGAGTTTTATTTAATATCTTTTCAGACTCTTTAAAACTGAAAATATTGTCAAGTACACTTGTCCGTTTCACACTCATTTAACAGTTTGAAAGTACATCCATCCGATATAAGTTTCACCGTATTATTTTATACTTTTTTCAGATGGTAAAGACTAAATTTATGAAAAATATCACTTTGGTGTCTTCTTTAAATTTGCAGACTCTCTAAAATTGAAAATTCCAACGAATACTAATTATTCTGGGCTTGATAAATCCATGGTTTGGTACTGTTCAAATTATAATTTCATATGCATTTATCTCGCTTGTGCTCATGATCCTGATACCATATTACGTGCTTTTAGCTCGTTTATAATCCTTCATCTCCTATCTCATTTTTGCGAAGCCTTGCATCATTTTTTCTTTTGCAACCCGAACACCCTGTTAACACCAAAACTGACCCCCAAGGCTGAAAGAGGGTAATCTCGGGTAACCACTAACCAATCTTTGGTTTATGCTTCTGATCAAACGTAAACAGAGAGGGCTCTCTCTATAAACTCATAGAATACTGGAAATCTTCAAAGGTGTCAATCAGCGAAAACATACACTAGCATTCAACATTAAAGATATTCAATTACGACAATGCACAGAAGATCAGATTTCTGTTTATGGAACAAAGAACGATTTAAGAGCTATTTGTTTGAAAACGCATGGATTTCATTTGGGGCGATGGAGTCACATTTAACTGGTTCTGCAAACATTATTCACAAAGATTTAGCGAACGCATTCACAAGGGAAAGGTAGCAAGCAGCTAGTAGTCAAAGAGCTTTAATTTGTGGAACAGAAGAGAGGAGAAACAGTCCATCAATGTATGGCATCTAACAAGGATGAATCGTACATCGACTTTAGCAGAAATCAATTGTGGAGTGCTTGGTAAGACTTTAACAGAGCATTATTTCTATGAATTCCATTCAAATACTACACTGAACCAAACACAAATTAAGCATTCACAAAATGGATAAACAATGAAAGAAACACAAATTCATAGGGGAAAAAGAAAGGTATAGATTACCAGACCGATTACACAGGAATCCTTGTCAAAAACCGCAAGCATCAAGCTCTGCCAATTCTATTAAACAACTCCAAGAAAATGTATTACAAACTGATCATCAAAACACAAATACTTTTCTCATAAGATTTTTCAACCCTTGTGTCTCTGATTACAACTGTATATATAGGTGGCCTTGAGCTCTAGACTCGGCTCCTTCTCAACAGAAATTAGTTACAACAAATTGACACCTATCTAACAGCCAAAACGGAGATTGTTTACTGTTTCTATCCTTAAACAAATATCTATGGGACAGATTTTAACTGTCATTTATAATTACATAGCCTTTTCTCTACATAGTCCAACTATTTTAAACAAAAGTACAAAAATACAAAAATGTAGTTTCTGCTAGCCAGATTGCTTTCATGAGCTCTTTAATTCCCGGATACATATACGCTGGATGCTTTTCTGTTTCCCCTGCACCATTTCACGTTCCCAGTTTTAACTTCGCTTTTCCATATTTCTCGACCAGCTTCCAGTGTTTCGGTGAAGGTAAATCCTGAGAAGCGAGCTCTTTGAGAAATATTCTCAGCTCAGTGTGCTCATTATATGAATAACCCTTGTGAAGAGTTCTAGCCTCTCTGAAAGTTGCTGCCAGTTAAAAATCACCCTTCAATGCATCAACTAATGCACCACCTGTCAAAGAAGCATCACTGCCAAGGATACCATCTTCACTCACTCTGCGGTCCCACAACTTAGCTCTGTATTTGGCTTTCGTGAGCATGGTTCCATCTTCATCCCAAAAGGGAGGAAACCCATTTACGAACAAAGGATCGAAGGCTTCTCTAAAGAGTTGTGCCTAGGTTGATATGATATCAATTCTTGACTGAACAACCTGGACTTGCCGGTGTTTATTAATCACCTTCTTGGCCATTCAGATTATTGACACTCTGTCCTGGACATTTATAGCTGCCGCTTGCTCATTTGATAGGCCAACTAGGAATTCAACTGCATTCTGGGCATGTTCCAAAGGCTTTTTGTTCAACCTTTCTTTCACCACTGTCACACCCTGTTGAGCCAATTTTACTACCACTCCTTTATCCAATATAAAATTTAGGTATGGCCTTAGATCATCAGCCTGTTTTATGATGTCATCCCATATGATTCTCCTAGCCTCCTGTAGCACCTTCTTCCCTATTACCTATTCCTTCAAGTTATCAAGTTCAGACTGTGCATCCTGGTACTTGGTTTCCCAAGCCTCCCTTTGTTTTTCTACAACATCCTTCAAAAATCTCAAATTGGCAACCTGTTTCTCTAATATGACCAGTCCAGCATCTTCCAGGCTGGCTTTAGCTATCTGAATTACCAAGGAAAAGTCCCCATTTGCAACAGAGGTAGAGGCCTCTTGTCCCACTGCTCCTTCCCTTGTCTTCATATTCCTCTCTAGCTCCTCAAACCGGGCCTTCCATGAGTCTGCACCAGTCTCTATCGAAGCTATATCAAACTTCATTTTCTTTTCCCTTTCCTCAAGCTCCACCAACTTTGCCTTACAGTCTAGCAATTCTCCTTTCAATTTCTCTTTCTCCTCTTCCAGCTCCGCTATTTCAGAACTACTTGCCAATTGAGTGGCAGGGATTTTCAATTGCTTTTTTAATGACAGGATCTCTTGATCCTTCCCATTTATCAATTCATGGATTTTTTTATTTCTGTCCTCTTCCGTCTCATTTGCTAGCAGCTGCGTTTGGTGCTTCTTTGCCTGCGTTCTCAGGGACTTGTTTTCTGCTTTCTCAAGCCCCAACTGCTTCTGGATCCTGGACTTAGTGGTTTGCACTTTAGACAACTCTATTAAAACCTTCAGTAGCCTATTGTAGATGACCTCCCCTGTCTCTTTGTGTAAATTAATGATATCAGGGATAGGGATGTCCTCCAAATTTAGTTTCACCTCTGTAGCTTTTCTCTTTGTAGCCATGGCCAGGTTCAATGTGTTCTGGGCTAGATTTCGGCTAGTAACTAAGGCCACGTCTTTCTTGCCCATTTTCCTTACTTCATAATATAATTTGGCCTCTGCTGCTATGTTGTCAGCCTTTTCATAATAACCTTCCAACAGCTGGGTCCTGGTGATAACTGCTCCTGTAGGCTCTTTGGGCAGTTTTCCAAACACGTGCTCCTTTACTTCATAATGAGGCATGTGAAACTTGACCTGCTTTTTCTTAGCTTTCTCTTCTTGTACCTTCACTACTTGCTGACCTTCTCCATCCAGCTTCTTCCTTTTAGCAGCTCTCTCAGGATCACTATCTACATCCATAGGGCTAACAACCCCTGAAGAAGTGGCCTTTTCCTGAAGAAGGAATTTTGAAGTTTGAGAGACATCTAGATCATCAACCTCCACCGATCCTTGATCCACATATTCCAACCAATTGGCTTTCTGAGGAATTCTGGGCATCTCAACATGATCATATCCTTTTCTGCCAGTTGATCTCCTTCTTTCTGAGATTATGTGATGTGGATCATAGTTCAATGCAGCTTGGGATGGGAGTCCTAGGTCTTTCACAACCCTTTCTACTACTGAGAGGGCCATCTTGTGAAACCCACGGTCCAAGGGAAAGTTATGTCAGATGACTTTTTGATATCTATGAAATGTTCCCATTCAGCTATCCTCTTCTGCCTTATAAACTCCAGATGGAACAACCTAGGTGTTAGAAATGCAGGGAATACATATGGTGGATGTGAAAAACCATAGACTCTAATTATGGTTCCATGTTTTAGCAGAAAGCAGTCTCGAATCCCTTTTCCATAGGGGGTTGTAGCAAGTCCTTCATCTCCGGAAGCCCTCTAGGAAAACCTTTCTGAAAAAAGGCATGATACACCCGCGCCATCAAGTCATTCATAAAAGGCATGTAATTTGCATACATTTCTTTGGTAATTTTCAGTCCAGGTATCTGCAGGTTGTCTTCAACTACCACTAGGAACATCTTTAGCAAATAAGATTGAAATCTGAATGACCTTGTCTTAGAGAAATAAATCAACTGAGAATGGATACTCTCAGCTAGGGCATCATCGAACCTCAAGCATGTTGTCTGGACAAAAGAAGAAGGGTGTGTCTGCTCTACAGGGCAGGAACTCAAGACGAACATTAAACTAACTAATGTTTCTGGAACCTCCTAGTTTCTATCCAACCCTAAAAACTAGGCTATCATGGAGATTACCCATTTGGACTCTTCTCTGAATTGACTAACCTCGTTGGGGAAGGGTGAACCTGGGAAGAAGGCATTCGGTACTAGAGCATCGTGATAAAAACTCTGTTTGAGTTCCTCAGGGGCTAGACGAAATTACTGAACCAGGTATTCCATTCGGTATTCTAGGGATTTCTGACCAAATTCATCAGGGATGGCTACGGCCTTTCTAACAGTTGGGGCTTTTATTGAGCAGAGGGATTTAGTACCAAAGGTGTTTAGGATTACTTTCTGCTCGGCGGAATAATTTGTGGCACACCACTTGATGAATTCAAGATAGTTGGGGGTCTGGGTAGTGGTGAATAGATGAAAGAAGGATTGATAAACTTTGTGGACGTCTATCCGCCTGCCCCTTATAACCTCCAACCTTTCTTTGGCCATATCCACAAAGATGTTTGCCAGGATGGTGTTGTATATGTCACCATATTTTTCCTCGCATCGGGGACCGGTGAATGGGGATTCAACACCAGGGGAATCTCCTACTTCCGCCATTCAAACAATTTCACGAAAAATAGGAAAAGACAAAACCAACCTGGTGGTCTGACACCTGGACAATCGTCCTGAACTTCTGGTTGGTTGGTCGGCTCTGCGGGAACAGGTTCCTTCACTTTCCGACGTATTTGATACAGGTGGAATCCAAGTCTCTGCACCACTTTGGTTTTTATAACGTTGGATGCCTTATCGTCCTTCCAAGTGTGGCGATGGTAAATCCATATCCATCGTTGATCTTTTCCCGCCCAAAACTCGGCGGTTTGATGGTTTTAATTTCACCGACCGCGCCGATTTGAGATGTGGTTAAATCATCGGCTCGAAAAATCAGCACGGTGATCTCGGGCTTTTGATTTTCCCTTGGCAAATTTGTGCCGTTGATAGTTGCGCGATACATAACTCGACCGCGGCGATTCGAAACATAACATGCTTCACGCTATTTAGATCAGCACGGTGGTTGTACACCATAGATCTTTCCTCCCGTTGATCTTCGTCGTCGATTGCTTTAAGAACTCGTCCGTCAGCTCATGCCCGCCCATGCGTTAGATCGCCCACAACTTCATTTGCGTCATGCGCTCAGGGCCGTCGATCTTCAGGACATTTGATATGAACCATCCATACATGCTTCTTTCTGTGTCTGGCGTTTTTTACCCGCCACTATGCATCCAAAATAGCATGGACACCCGGATTTCTCCTAACATTACCATGCCCTCGGATAAATCTATCGCTCGTAATTCGAATTCTTCCATCTCTGAGGATGTGGCCCGAGAGCTGGCTCTCCCTTTGGGGATTTTGATGACCATGAAGCACTTTTATTTCCATGAAACCTGTCACAGAACCTAGCACAATTTGAGTGCTAACACACCCTTTTTAATGGAAAGAAACATACCTAGAGTGTCACTATCCTACTCATGTTCCTTTCATTATGCATGGGATTGTTCCATGCACATGGAACTAGTTTGCTTTCCTCGGTAGTCATTTTTCCCCTTGTACTATAACATTATTTTATTATTTTTTTAGGATTTAATAATATGAAAAAAGACAAAAAAAATAAATATTCCAAAAAGATGGATGGGAAAGATTCATATTCTTATTTATGTTTGGCATCAAGTTGCGTCACTCTTGAACTAAGCACACTATTTCAATTCATTATCTCTACAATTTGGGTTATAAATCGACCTTAGGAAGCTGAGATCGTTTTGTTTTTATCTTCATCGGTTAGTTAATATCCCAATCATTACGGAGCAGTCTTTGATGTCTCATATTCCATTGACTTATATAATGTCTCTTCTTGATTCAATGCTGCTTTAGTCACTTACTGTGTCGTGCTTATGTT
Organism: Larix kaempferi; assembly: GCA_027924585.1. Lineage (NCBI taxonomy): Eukaryota > Viridiplantae > Streptophyta > Pinopsida > Pinales > Pinaceae > Larix > Larix kaempferi. The sequence goes on along the minus strand of BSBM01000372.1, from coordinate 47,705,634 downwards.
AAAGGGGAAGTCTTTCGACGAGTCGATCATTCCTCATATCTCTTGACTTCAGTTGTTTCCCTTCACGTATCAAGTATGTCTCAATATCATTATTCTATTCTAGCAAATATTTGGCCTCCTTCTACTACCCCATGTTGGATGATGGGGATTCCCTAATGACCTCCTTCCAATAGTTCACATCCCATCGATTCCAAAACTTCTATTTTGGGGTTGTGATCCAAATTCCTTTTAGTACCTTGGATTTTGTAGTCATTAGTGGCAAGTTTCCTCACTAACAATTGTGGGAATACATCAATGTCCCCTAATTGTTATATTTTGTGAGTGTTCGACGTCAAGACCTTTATTCACACTTGTTAGATTGTACTAGGTACCTTGAATCTCATTATCCTTATTGGTGAGTTGGATTTCCTATGTTTATAGTATACATTAATGATTGGTAATCACATGGTGTCTTACTATGTTCAACCTCAAGACACTTATTCACATAGTTTAGACTCATGAAAGTCATGGTTCATTTGAAGACCTCAAGTCTGTATGTAGCATCACATGAATATGCTATGACTTGGGTTGCATTGGATTGTCACTGATATTTTGGCACTGATTCTTATGAAGCTTGCTATGTTCAGTCATATTTCTAGATATCTTCATTTGATTCCAAGACATAGATCCACTTTGTATCTTCGTGGCTATATCTTACTTTTGACATGGATCCACTTTGGATCCTTCTGCTATGTACTTGATGCAGCGACCATGTTTCTGTCATTTTTGAGCATGTGTATGCCCACCTTAGGAAGAGAGTTCCAACTTGTTATGTTGTTGGTTCACTACTTATGGATGATGGATGAATACTTCTACCAGGTCTACCATGTACATACTCTCCATATTTATAATGTATTTTGACAATCAGTTGTCCTTTTGACCTAACACATTAGGGTGCATATGTTATAGCATGATTTTCCACATCTCTGCAACATGCTTTCTTTAGTTGTTTTACATCGTTGCAGACTCCCGTATCCTGTTATGGTTCAAACCCCATCACCACTTCTAAGTTAAACCTTCAAAAATCATAATTTTATACACGGAGGTGGCCTATGTATGGATAACCCATGTCGAAGTGACGTTGTAGTGTCTAGCCCATATCCTTGTTGTTTTGAAGGTAAAAAATAAAATAAATTTCGGGAAATGTGAAAAAACAGTTTCACAATTATTTCAACCACCCTTCTTCCTATAAATAAATAATGGAACTTCCCTATCAACCTCCCCAAAAGTATAAAGGAGGAAAGATGAAGTATGATAAGGAAGAGAGAGAAGAATAAAATCACCCTTAAGATACTCTTTTGCATATTGAAACCATAAACCCTATTCCCAAGTTTGCAATTAAAACCCCCATATCTGGAAATCTGCATTTCTAGCATCCTCCATTTCTTTCTTTCCAATCAACTATTACATTATTTTATTTGGGCATGCCTTTGGAGTATTGAAGAGGTGTGTATGTGTGTGGCCTAGGATAGAGGAACTCAATATCCAATTTCAAAATAGTGTCGTGGCCGAGAACATGTGAAATATATCTTCTATCTTGCTATTATTTTGTAAAAAGAATTATCTTTCTTGTCCAGTGATGTGTTGGTATCGTGTTATTTATTATCTTGCAAATTAAGTATATTTATTTGTGATTAAATCATTATATTTGCAATAGCATACTTGTATATTTGTTCCTGCTTGTGGTTGCATATTGTTAAAGACACATTTGGAGCAAAGTTGAGGAGAAGGATCTTCGACAAATGTTGGGCCTGAGGTAGGAAATATTTCCCTGTTTTTCCAATTTTATTGTGAAACTGTAAATTGATTTATATTGCATTTATTGGTAGGATTGTTGTGAATTGTTTATAGGAACCTCTCTATATTAACTTAACCCAAAAGGTTACTAGGGACCAATTCCCTTAAACACATTTCTAGTTCATGTTTATATTAAATGTTATTACTAGTATGAATGTAGGACTATGTATGATGATAAGTGATAATAACAATGGTAAACAGATAATGGTAATACAAGTGACAAGAAACCAATTGTAGTTATACATACCTTAGGTATCCAAAGACTAATTGAAATATCACCATCATTCATGTTAAACTACAAAACTTGTTCTTCAAGAATTAAGTTTGAAGTGAGCTTGGATTATTCGTATTTGTTAATTTGTGGTTGAATTTGGATATTAGAATATGAATGTTTTTTTCCATTAATTAGATTAATAAATTCCTTTATACAGTAAGAACTCATCAGTCATCCCAAGTAACCTAGTTCTGCAAATATATTGCATTCACATCTCGCAAGTACAAATGAACTCTAGGTTGACAATTAAATGAGTAGTAAATTATTCTTTTTCGTTTCCATAAAAATAGAGGTATTAATTTTCCTACCATTTTTTATGGCATTGCCATGGAGATACTAAAGAATTAGGAAACTTGTCTTATATTACTTTTCAAAAAAAAAAAACACCAACACATGGTAAGGGGATTTGCATCATAAGATCAATTAACAATCCTCCTTGCAATATCTCATGCGTAGTGTTTTTCGTTAGTATTATGTCATCTAGGATGCATGAAATAAGATAAAAACCCTAGAGGTAGGCCTCAAGGTGTAGTAAAAACCATATGCAATATTAACACACTGGAAACAAAATTGATACAAGGAGCGAAACCAAAAGAAACACTTAGTTCCCAACTACTCATAGAAGTAGTTGTTGAGTATAATTTGGAAAATTAAAGAGATGCCTCTAATGAACCATAACCTATGATTCTTGAATTTCTAACTAAAGTGTATGATATAATAGATCAAATGAAAAATATCTCACCTGCTGCTTTTCCAAACTTCCATGGCCTATCTAGTGAATACCTTGACAGCTTCCTTTTTAATTTGATGTGCTTTGTCAAAGCTATGACTATTCCACCGATGCAAAAAAAATCAAACTTCCCAGCCACCCTTCAGGAAGCAACTCTTTGTTTGTTCATGGATCCTGGAGGTAACTCTAACTAGACTTGGAATGAAAATTATGAAGAAAGAATTCCTAACAAAATATCAAGATTATTGTAAGGAAAGGGACCTAAGGGAATACAAATTTAGAATGATGTAAAAATAGAATGAGAGCTTGGAATACTCCATTGAACATTTTCAATACAATCGCTAGAAGTCAAAATACCATAGGTTGGATCCATAGAGTCCCCTCTGAAACATTATTCTTATAAGTAGGAGACATATATATTTCTCAATTATCATACGATAAAATTTGTGATTTGTGCAGGTGATACTCGAGGGGAAATTCCAAGCGTGGTAAAAATCCCAGGGATTCCATTTCAAGAATTTCTAAGTCTTCTAGAGGAGGATTTACTAGAGTTGAGATTGGGAATTTGTTGGATAATTTATGGATTGGAATTCTTAGCTCACTTAGTTCTCAATTGGACACAATATAGGTTAAAACAATCAAGAATAATTTTACCTACATTTGGATTTATTTTATTTTAAGTGTCAAAAGAAGCATCCCTTATGAGAGTGAACTCTCAATAATGTGTAAAATTATGCTATATGTGAACAAGATCATGTAATTGGCCAATTTCCTTCATCACCAGAACTAAAAGTTGCATACCAAGGTGCTAATGAAGCGACAAAGATAATTTGCTTCATGACTCAGAAAAGGCCATGTAAACCACGACCACCAGGTATGATGAAAGATCCATCCCTGTCTTTTGCTTCTCTTTTTACTCAATATTCTTGTAAGAATTTGTATCCTGCAATGACTTAGAATCCATGGCCCCCTCAGGTCCAAAACCAACCTTGGAAACAAATTTGGAGAGGGCCTCCTTGTGGAAATGTACAAAAATAATTCTATCCATCCTAGCCTCAATTCCAACAACCTCCAAGCCAACCTCCTCAAATTCCAACAACACCAACTCCAACAACCTCCAAGCCAATCTAGAAGAAGAAATATGGTAGTTTGGCCATATCTATTTTCTTCCAAGATCAAGGTACATTAAGAAACATCTTTTGATTCCTTTGACGTATAATTTTCTTACTCATTTATTGTCTACAAATATGGATTTGATTATCTCCTTCTTGGACTTGTGAAGGGTGAACCAGTACCAACATGTGATTCCAAGGAAAAATAGATAGAAAAGAAGATAAAATTCCAAAACAAAAAGGGTGTATTAAAAAACATATATATTAAACTATGGAAGATTTATGGGTAAACACTTAAAATGTTTCTCAAATTGATAGAAAATGGTGCCAAATGAAGAAAAAATTTAAAACAGATGAATAATCAATGAACAACAAGTTATTACACATGAAACTTGTTTTGCAAGGATTGATCAACTAAATTTTATTCAATGTGTCATGTGTGTGAAGAGTCTTATGTTTTCATTCATGTGGTCAATGTTGATATAGGTCCAATGTGTATGACATGTAAAAACCTATGTGTGCCATCATAGATTTTCAACTGAAAATCATATTGACTTGGGAGTGCAATCTATATTTGCACAAGTTGAAGAGATGTTGATAATAGATGTCATTCCAATTTCACATATGAATTCAATAGGAAGTTAATTCAGATATATAAGGCACACCATCACTTTTCCTTAAGAAATAAAATTTTTTCTCAATATATTTCCATGACATATTAAAGACCTTCAGATAATGACCATTGCGTGGAAGAAAGGATGATGGAAAATAACTTTTGATTTCACTCAAAAAGCATAATGTACACAATGCATTGTTATATAAGATCCACTGTGATGCAAACTTTTATCATGGTGATCAAATTGATTACAATGGACTTGGTGAATTACCATAAACTACAATTGAAACCACGCCAATTTTGGATAAAATGATTTTGATGGGGCAATTTTTATTTTATATAGCATCATTTTAACGCACTCACCCACAATTCGAACAAGAGAGATCCAACATAACTTGGATCTATCAAGCGATGAGAGGGATCAATTCCCTAGAGTTTCAAACCTTTCTTCAAGTTTTACACTTTAAAAAGAGTTAACACCTCAATGAATTTGATCCATTTTGACAATTGAAAAATCCAAAATGAACATGTATATATGCTAATATAACACCCCTATGATCACCCCCAATATATTATGTGGATATCATCATTCTCAATGAGCAGCGATCAAGTCTAGTTGTCGCTAGTCGAACATTGACAATTCTGGTCCTAATTGGCTTTATTTGCTCAACTTCTCCATAAGCATTCTGTTGTCGCTTTGTCATCATTGAGGTGGAACCATTCTAAACATTGTGATGATAATTCCTTCCATGGTCCCTTGTACATTCTTCTCACAATGGTAGTCTGATCAATAAGAGAAAAACGACCTCATTATTAAGGATCATATAGAGATGGGAACATTCCAGAATTACCACCATTTAAACCCATTCATAAGTTTTTATTCTCGTCATTATGTTCCATAAGACAAGAGAATTTGGGCTTTGGTGAAGGGGACAGTACAAGCATAAATAATACTTAAATACATACCAACTTACATAAGATATATGTAGCGAAAAAACTATAGTGACATTGTCACATTAGTGCTCCAAATTTTATTCTTTGGAATTAAAAAATAAATATTCATGACAAAATTACAGGACAAGACATCGGAATAAAACAAATTGTTTCATGGTTAAGAGAAGGGAATATATTGTTTCTCACTTCATAAACCTGGTCATAGTGTACAGGGATATTCAAGGTTTTCCTAACCTATTTATACTCATGGAGCTATTTCCATAATCTCTCAACAATGCTTTATAGAAATATTATAGTCTCTACTGGATGGACCATTTCGATTTGCAATTTCTAAATATCATAAAATTAATAACATACAAGGAAACAATTTGCAACAACTTTTGGTTTCCAAATGTAAATTTCTAGCATATATTGTCTGCAAAATCCTATGTAGAAAAAACACTACAAAAATTGTAGCTATGCATTCCGTAGATGAACAATTGGATTCCAAATGGGTGAGGCCAACAAAAACATGTTGAAATTGAAATTGGATTCTTCGTGTGTTATGCAAAGTGGCAACAAAAACTTATCTTGTCGGTACATCCTTCGATGTAACAGTTTTGCACCTTCTATAAGTCAACACCGATAACATTGTATCGTCCATGCTCCATCAGGATATATTTCAAGACTCTATCATAATTTCCTCCAATGGATCTTGGATTCTTCCTTCCACAGATCTCAAATTTTTCTTTGATGCATTGTTCGTAACACTCTTGATGAAAAAATTTCGATGGAGATCTTCCCATTGAATGACTATGATCGCATCCCAGATCTCATCCGATGGCTGGGATTCCTTCCCGCATTGAACCAATGGGTGGACTCCTACATCCCCAATACATGTTATCCAATAGAATTCTCAAACCGTGGGAATCAAACTACATGCACATCCATACAACATGGATGGTCCATGTCATACCTTCTTGTCTGCTGCTACGAATATAAATGGCATATTAAATAAATAATAATTGTTAATCATTATAGTATTTATCTATTAATGTGAAGGGACATAACCCTTCATTATGAACGCTCAAGCCATATTAAAGGCGAGCTATGTTGTAATATCCTATCATCTTCTTATCTATTAAAATATCAATATATCTTTTTCTATTAATGGCTTATCTAATATTCCAGGTGTTCTGGTAATATTCATTGTGTGAATCAATAATTATTCGCTTCATTTGGTATTAGAGCCCATTCTTGGGAATTCTGTTGGTACTGGCATTTTTCCAAATAATTGAGAATTTCTCCAAGCTTGGTCTTTGACCAGCCTTAGGTTTTTGACCTATAAATTTTAGACTTTCAACTTTTGTTGAAGAACAGTCCGCCAAATGCCACAAGGAAAATAAAAAAATTTCAAAGGAAAGACTGTGCGTTCTCCACAAATCACTACGCTCTCCCTTGCCTATCATCAATCCATCCCTTTCCCCTCGTCCATCTACTTACACAACACCCTCCATCCCGACGCTCTGCCACGCGCTTCCACTCCACTCCAACACAGCCCACCGCCCCTACACTCGCCCAGCCACTCGTCATGTCATTCCCATCTGCGCCCTTTGCTTCCATTTCCATCCTACACCATGACACACCCAATCCATTTGACCCTAGCTAAACTCCATCTATGCCATCGTTCATTGTCCCTTCATTCTCCCCACACCATCATTCACTGTTCCTGCTCCCCCGCGCTCCCAATATTCCACACCACCACGTGCTCCAACCACACTTCCCATAGTCCTTCCCCACTCTATCTTGATACATCCACATGCCCTCTTCACACTTATTCCTCCAGCACTCCTCAACTGCGTCCCTCGATTCCCTTCACTCCCTCACATCTTCCCCCGCAGCTAGCTCCTTCACGTCCCTCCCTCTCTCCCTTTTCATTCATCCATCTCCTGCGTAGGCTCCTCCATCCCTGGGCCCTTCTGTCTCCTCCTCCTTCTCTCCCTCCCATTCCGCCAACCATCTCCCAGAAAGACTCCTACATCCCTGCGCCCTCCCATCTCCCCCTCCCTCTTCCTGCACAGACTCCTCCCCCACTACGCAGGCACATCCTCTTGTTGCGTTTCTTTCCCTTGTGCTCTTCCCTCCGTGCTGCCACCAACACCACCACCATCGCCTCTTCCACCCTACACAAACCAAACAAAAACAAAAAAATTATTATTTTTAATATAATATAATTTTTTTATATTATAAATATATATATATATATAATTTTTTTTATATATAAATGATATTATTCTTGTTGTTAATAATAATAATTATTTAAATTTTTCTTTAAAAAAAGAAAAAAAGAAAAAAAGACTTGTTTTTGGAAAATAAAGAGGACCAAAAATAAAAGTCAAAAGGAGTAAAAAAGAAAAATATATTATTTTGGGAAAAAAAATTATAATAATTACTATTATTCTATTTTCAAAGAAAGACTAATGTAAAATATATAATATTGTATAATAATATTATTACTTTTTAGTAATACTTATTATCAATATTATTCAAATTATTATTTTATAAAAAAAACAAAAGGAAAGAAAGACAAGGCGAAGAAGAAATCAAGTCCATATAAGACAATCTATTGTCAAAGATTTCAAAGTCAAAAGGAAGACTCATCAAGAAGTCAAAGACTATCTATCGCTGAAGAATCAAAAAAAGATCATCGATCACCGAAGAAGTCAAGACCATGGAAGCTGGTTTGCGATTACAAATAGAGAAATTAGAAGCCAAGTTAAAGTGTTATCGAAGAGACAATGAAGATTTACGTGATAGCAATTCAAAACTGGAAGTAATAATTGAAATACATAAGATGGAAGAAAAGTACAAGGAACAAAAAATTTCCAAGAAGAAAAATCGTATAGAAAAATTATTATGTGCTCAAATTGAGTTAAAAGACGAAAACGATTTCAATCAGAGATTGAAAAATCAAGATATAAAGAAAGAAATAAACGATTATGAAGTAGAAATAATACGCTTGAACAAAATCGTCAGCGACAAAGATGAAGAACTAACGCAGACACAACATAAATTAGAATGTCAAGAATCAGAGGTCGGGCAATGTCGACAACAGATAAAATTTCTTCAACAACAAAATGACGACTCTAAAAAGACACATAAGTCAGAGATCGCAAAGAGTAATAAAGTACTATCCAAGAATTCCGAAGAAATTTTCAGATTAAGAAATCATAACAAGACACTAGTCACAAAAATTAAGAAGTTGAAAAATAGTCGGAAGATAGAACAATCTACGAAAGATATTGAAGGAAAACTTCTAGACAAGCAGAAAGAAAATGGCTACATCAGAAGTCATAATGAAGACCTTAAGGAACAACTTATGAAGTTTGAAAATGACAGAAAATCCCAAATAGAAGGGATTAAGAAGTTTCAAAATGATAACATGTAGTTAGAAAACAAGTTGGAAAAGATATAGAATGAAACCATAAAACCTCAAGGGACAAAAATACAACTTCCAACTCAGATCAATGCTCAAAAGACGACACTCGTAAAAGAAAATGACATTGTGAAAATTCTTTATCGACACCCCAACCATAAAAACCGATATTCTAAAAAGTGAGAAATGTCGAAAGATAATGGTACTGATGTGATCAAATCTCCTAACGACAGATCAGTAGGGAATTCCAGCAGTCAGCAACAAATCAATTTGGGATGGATTGACCCATCCACATATCGGAAGTTATGCTCTACACTTAGCGGTTCGTATCGACATGTTTCGTCAGCCACTACATCGCAAAGAACAATGCGACAAAATTATAAGGCTTTGAGGACAAAGCCTTTCTAAGAGAGTGGAAATGCTATGAATATAAATGGCATATTAAATAAATAATCATTTTTAATCATTATAGTAGTTAGATATTAATGTGAAGGGACATAACCATTCATTATGAACGTTCAATCCATATTAAATGCAAGCTATGTTGTAATATCCTATCATCTTCTTATCTATTAAAATATCAATATATATTTGCCTATCAATGGCTTATCTAATATTCCAGGTGTTCTAGTAATATTCATTGTGTGAACGAATAATTATTCGCGTCATCTGCAGGGCGTGATTGACGGTCCATCTCATATTTCCCAAATTTTCAAAATTTCATAAATAAACAAATTTGGATTTCCTTCAATCCAAAAATACCCCTATTGCATAACATAGTTGAAATTGATTTCGATAATAGCTCTGTAAATTCCGAAATTTTCCCCAAATATTTGTAACCCAATCTTTTATTCTTGTTTGTAGAACATGGATTGAACTCATGGGCTCCATTAAAACACCATTTGTTAATTAAACCCATTATTTTTCATAGAAGTGTTTGTCAACACTTCTTTTGCAATTGGTTTTCTTCGTATGACTATGGATCATGAACCATATAGCCTTGGTATTGCAACCAATAGCTTTGGTACCACTATGTCATGTCCCCCATCCATCAATTTAATCAATGGAGGGGTGATTTACAAATTCCAGGCCTCTAAATTTCACCCCATTTCCATAATACATTATATACGAAATTCGTGAACAATAAAATGCATGTGCAAATACACAAACACAAACACAATGGAAATAGACTTTATCCACATACACACACAAATGCATATACAACATATTCAACACAAGAATAAAACAAAATCATTGCACATCCAAATACAAAGAGAGTATTTATCTTTAAATAAAGAAGATCCAAGAAATTAGTTGTGTAAGAGTAATTTTCTAGCCAACTATAGGCAATCTGTCTAGTATATACTCTTTCTATTGAAATTCCATCCCTAAGCTAGGCTATGAGGCCACCAAGGTGAAGGGAAAACCTACAAGATTCTCTCTCTTAGCCCTCAACCCGTTTTTCTCATTTTGCTCTAAATGCTTAGCTGAAGTGCTTGTCCAGAGGTCTACAGGAATCTCACCCATCCATCACAACCATGGCACTCCTTCAAACTGCCCCACAGAACACAAGGAAGGCATTCGCCTTCACTAATCCACAGTTCCCACGGGAAATCCAACCCTTATAGTGCTTACCAATGTGTGCAGTAAGAGTCCAATCTGATGTATGTTGTTGGAGAACCTCCTATAGCATTAACTAATGGCATCTCAAGAATTCTAGAGTAGCAAAAATCAATGGGTACAGGTTCCTAGATTTCCCAACCTCTATTCTAACCTACAATAAACTAATTTCTCTCAAATATGTGGCTATACTTCCAAATTCAAATTTCTAGGTTTGCACAGTTTGGTAATTGGTAATATGATGCCATATTTTTCCAAAAGAGTTAGTTGCTATGATCAATTATTAGTTGTAGCGCCCTTCAATCTGAGCACACAAAGTAGTTTTTTTTTTTTGAAGGACATGTACCTAAATCATACTATCAAATATCTTTCTAAAGAAATATTAATGTACAGAAAGAAATATCTTGATGAAATTAGGATAAATATAGTAACACAACTTTACTTTACTAGTGCGTTTCAACTACATATACTATAATTATAAATACATTCAATTAAACATATTATAATTATAATGCATTACATTTAAACACAATATAAATATAATGCAACTATATTTCACAAAAAGCATTTCAAATTGTTAAAATAAACTTGATGCATTCATTTTAATGTAAAATAATTATAATGCATTTCATTTAACATATTATAAATATAATACATTTAATTTAAACATAAAACAAATATAATACAACTATATTCTACAAATGCATTTCAATTTGAAATGATAGAAACATGATGCTTTCATTAAATGTAATATAGTTATAATGCCTTTCATTACACATATTATGAATAAATCTAATACATCTAATTTAAATATAATAAAAATGTAATGTAACTATATTCTACAAATACATTACAAAATGATATGATAAAAATATGATATATTCATTTAAACATAATACAATTATAATGCATTCTATTAAACATATTATAAATATAATACATTTAATTTAAACATAAAATAAATATAATGCATCTATATTCTACAAATGCATAATTCTTTGTCCGCAGAACTTACTAAAAAAATTCATCTCTTTAGAAAAAGCAAAGCTATATCAATACTTTTCTCTCATTTCTAAAATAGATGATTTGTAATTCCATAGATTAAATATAAAAATTAAAAGCATTATAATAAAATGAATCTCTAAATACTAATTAAATATAATTCCATAGTACCCCAAATATAAATTAATTCTTTATTTTATTTATAAAGCAAAAACATGCTATTATAAACAAAGGCATTATTCTTATCCTAAACACATTGTAAAGGTAATAATAAACATGACATTCTAACATGTGATTTCTTACATTTAATTATATGGCTAAAACATATTATTTAAGCAAAGAACATTATCCTTTTCTAACTCTTTATAGACAAGGGATATGATTTTTTTCTATACCCATTGTAAATAAATATTATGACATTAGTTCATATAATTTCCTACTTTTAATTATATAGCGAAAACATATTTCTTAGGCAAATGATATTATATATTTTTCACTTTCTAAGTGACAAAATTTTTCTAATATAAACAATTGATGCAATTCTCTTTCTCAAACACATTACAACTTAGCAAATTATCTAGCATTAGGCTGTGTAATTTTCTTTTCACTTTTATCAAAAACTAAGACATGGAACTAAGCACGTGATTTAAAACATTGTCTCACTGTTATCCTACTCTTGAAAACGCATAAGATTTGATCCGTAGCGTCCAAGGTAGCTCCGGCAATAAAAATCCTAAACTATTTGCTAAATAACTTAGAAATGATTGCCTTAACTTTTCCCTTATCAACTTTTACTATACGTGAAACTAATCCTTATGCCACGTCCCATTCCACTCCACAATATCAAGCCATTTTCTAGATTTCTTTTAACATTATTAATTTCAAATTAAAATAAAACCATTCCCATGACTCATTCCTTTTAACATTATCATATTCAAATGAAAATAAGACAATACACATGACTCATTCCTTTTCGCATTATCATTTTCAAATTAAAATAAAACAATTCTCATGACTCATTTCTTTTAACATTATCGTTAACATTATCGTTTTCAAATTAAAATAAAACAGTTCACATGACTCATTTCCGGTTTCATTCCACGATAATAAAACCATTCTCAAGATTTCTTTTAACTTTATAATTATCGGAACAGAAATATCGTAAGCTGGAATCATAATATCGGTAACTAAAACATACATGTCTTTTTTGTCAAGAGAAAAATAGCTATATTTTTATATTAAAAATATATGATAATGTTCAAACAACAATCTTTATGGAGAAGGTCACAACCCGACCAGCAAAGTCCAAGATAGGGAAAAGATTATGACAGAAGATGTCCACAACAACCAATAGATCCACACGAACCAAAAAGATGACGAGCCACAAGGGGCACCCCACGTCACTCTTATGAAGAGAAGTCACCCAAAAAATAATGCCGAAAATAAGAAAAGAAATATAAAAGACAGAAAATATAGCCGCAAAAAAATCCCACATCCAAAAATGTACTCCCCTACCAACAGGAGGAGGCAGAAAGAGAAATATCCCACTCGAAGAGAGGAGAGAGTGGGACCAATACTCAAAATGGATACAACCACCGATCCTAGTTAGAGCCCGCTTAGATAAAAAATCAGCCTCAGAGTTGTGCTCCTGAAATATATGGTTGATCAACAAATGATGGAAATCATTTAAGAGAGAAGCCACCATATCCATCCATGAGGCGAGCGCCAATGAATGAAGAGAGTCGTGGCCACACGCCCAGTCGATAATAGTCTTGGAGTCACCAACAATCTGTTTGAGAGGAATCGAGTTGCGCTTGGAGAAAAAAAGGGTCATCCAAAGAGCAAGAAGTTCACCTCTTGTGTTGGATCCCATACTATCGTTCATCCAGATATTGTAGATATGATGTTGATCAATAATGATAACTGCACCCGCCCCACAAATGGCACCTCCCTGCTGGGACACCCCATCAAAAAAGGCTAAAAGATCAGGCCACAGGGTGATAGAATTACGAACTCTAACATGTTGATCATGGCAAGGAAGAGAAATATTAGTATTAGCCGAGTGGAGTGCACCCAACTTACGAGCCAACCATGTTGGTGAAGTCTTCTTTCCTTCAAAAATAAACTTGTTTTGAGCCAACCATATCTCCCAGAGGATATATACAGCCAAAGAAGTATACTGGTGGTTAAACTTTATCCAATTCAGAAGACAAAGGTGGATGTAATCCCCATTCCACACACCCATGTCAGAGAGAATGGTTCGAACCTCGCGCCACAGGCTAATTGCAAATGCACAATGACAGAAAATGTCACTGATAGTTTCAGCCTCGAATCCACATAATACACAGATATTTGGTCGAATAAACCCCCTTTTGAGAAGGTTATCCCATGTGAGCAGTTTATTTTCCAGAGATAACCAAATAAAAATTTTCAATTTCGGAGGAAGGAGCCAATTCCAACATGCAGAGTGCCACCAATGATATGATCCCTGTGTAGTCACCATAATGGAGGCATATGCAAGATTGGCCATCACCTGACCATCATGGGTGTTCCAAGACCACAACAGACAATCATCAAGGTCCAATAGTCACAGTCAGCATAAGCTCAGACCATGCATATAAGTGGTCCATTCCAATGCCAACCCTCCAATGAGCCCCAGCTGTTCCGCGCTCGTCCAAACAGTGGGCCCAAAAACCGGAGGTGTATATATTGCAACATGAGACAGAAAGTAATAACCCTTGGCTCGAAGAAAGGCACTAAGAAATGGAGATAATTTAAAGATTAAAGGCCCATCTATGATCGGGTCCTCGCCAAGCTTAATGGAACGGTCGTTACTAGGTTTCCAAGCTAACCACCGGGGGATGATAGGTTTGGCCGAGACCAATCCTGACCAGATTGCAGAGGCACCACTATATCGCCCAAGAGCCGATCTCAGCCACTGTACCGTCGACATGCCCTTGAAGTATTTATCTCTGCAAATTGAATGCCAGGTACAATCCACCATGAGGACCCTCTATGAGATTTATAATAATGGATAGGAAACATGCATATCTATTATAATGGATAGGAAACATAACTTATAAAAATAATAACTACTAAGCCCAGACGGCCGCATGTAAACAATGGACAGCAGTCGAGGTGTTGGGATAAAGTATGGGACACCTCATCAGAGCACGAGTGGGACAAGTATCCCATGATTCACGCCTCCAGCAGGGCAATTGACAGATTTCAAGCAATTACCAAAACGATACAGGATTAACTCGAAGTCGACTATTTATGAAATAAATGCTACATGACTGTGGTATTCATTCGTTGAGTACACCTTAATCAATAAGTTGCATGGCTACACTGGAGATCGAGCAGTCATAAGATAAATGCTATCTGACTGCCGAATCATCCATTGATCACGCTTAAATCAATACACTGCAATACTATACAGGTGGCCAATCAGTCGTAATACTAACTGACTGTTGAATACATGTGTGACGTCTGGGAAACAACACAGACGCTTCCTTATACGCAGAATACAAACCATTTGGTGATCGAATTATGAATGAAGATGCATGATGAGGTCAGGTCTACAATTTCTTCATTCTGAACAAAGTACGGGATTTCTGTTGCCAGGAAGGTGATTTGAAGGTGCGAATGAGGATAGATTCAACATTTCTTCAATAGAAATAGAGTGTATTCTTCTATTGACAGAAATATAACTAAGAGTGCAATTGAGCAGAGGGTTTTCATTCGTTGCAAGTAAACAGAGATAGGTAAGATCTAATGACCGCACACAATCGATAACACATTCGGTGAAAGGATCCACTACTTCTTCATCAGCAAACACAGATGCCGTTCTGAGAACAAGATCAAGATTGCGCAGCTCAAGGGGTTAGGTGAAATAGGTTTTAGCCTTCGATCTGTGCAGAAACTGACTGTAATCAAACTACAGCCTCGTTCCCTGTTGACCTTTATCGAGATCCGACTATGGAATCCGATCCATAAAAGAAAAGCTAAAACTCCGTAATTCGTTAATATTGATTCGAATATAAAGGAAGCTGGTGGTTTTTCATCTATAGAATTGATCCGATTACAAACAATGCACAAATCATTCATTAATAAAAGATCCTGTACATACAATCTAATTTCTAGAAACAGTTTTTGTTTCTATTTTTGTAAACCTTCTTGTAACTTTTATCGAGGGCAGAAAACAAAATATTACAATCCAATATTATATCCCCAGAAAACAAATTTAATCTTAACTGAAACTCCATGGTGTCTAGTTGTCTACGAAAGCACATGATAGCAATATAATTTTAATGGAAAATACATCAAATAAATTCTGACCTGAGTGTGACGCCGGAGCAGTCCTTGCTGAGAAAATGGAGAAGTCGCAGCCTTGAAACCCACCGTCGATCTTCACGAGTCACCCAGCGGACACCTCAGTTGACCTCTCTACCACTTCGGAAGTACTCTCCTTCCTTCCTTCCGGACCCCGAGCTAATCGGGCCGTAGAGTTCACACACACAACTCAGAAATTCAGCTTGGGTTTCCCCCCACCAAGATTTCCAGCCAAACCCTCAATAGCAGCAAGTCTTGAGATAAATTAAAATTACGATAGTCATTCAGGGTTTGGGTCCCTTACCCATTCCCCATGCCTTCCTTATAAAAGAAAATCTCATACGACACATGTCGCTTCATGCATAAATAATTATTTAATTAATTCTTTAATTAAAAACAACTCACCCATCCAAGTGTCAGTTTCTCTAGGAGATGCACCAACATTCCTAAGTTTGCTCATGTCTGTCCCCCAGATATTTTACTTAACTCCTAGCTTTTAGTTGACTAGGTGTCCATGCTTAGGATTCTACTTTGCTCATAAATAATGGTTTATATTATTTTAAATGCTCAAAATAATAACTCATGTGCAAATGCCTAAATTAATCAATATTATTTAAAAGTCAAAATAATCATTTATGTGCAAATGCCTCAAATACTCTTATGCATTTTCTAAATAATGATCTAGGTGTAATCTTATAAGTTTTTATGCAGTTAAGTTTAACAATCAATTTCACTAGGATCTCAGTGCCGCACCGTTGGGCTTCCCCGTTTCTTAATTTCATTTCCCCGACATGGCACAACTCCGTCGGGTCCAGTCATCCATAGTTTCCATTTTTTGGAAAGGTACCACATCATTGGGTCCTTGCGTCCACTCTTTCTGTTCTCAACAGAGTACCGTATCGTCGGGCCCTTCTGCCATCATCCTTCCGTTTTGACTTGTGGGAACTTCATGTAGGGATTTCAGGAACCGTTACCATCCATCCTTCGTCTACACGCTATTAGGGACTAATGGCGCTGAGGAGTGAGTCCATTCTCACTGCGGGCCCCCCAACTCGTACGTGACCAACTCCGTCGTGGCCCACTTCGTACATCGTCACGCTTATCTCTTGAGCAAGCGGATCAGTGCTTATCTGCCCAGCATGGTATTCTGTCGGGAGTCGACATTGTTGTCGCTCTCCCTGTGTGTGATTTACCCGTAATCTACGACCCTTCATATTCCTTTGTGTGTCTGTCAGTGAACCGTTTCACCTGTTGCTACACACATTTCTCACAAACAAATTATTAGTAGTACTGTCCTCAATAATCATCATCTGATTCATAAATCTGCTACTTCGTTAAGCATTTATAATTCACTCAAACATTACTCGTTCATCTAATCAAATATGCATTTCGTTGATAATTACTTTGTTTGTTCTCATCACATAATCACCGTATAGCTAGTCATTAAGCATCATTCATAAACGTATTTTCCATAATCATAGTTAATCGTTAAACACATGTAATCATTCATTTACATCTATTGTTCCGATACACATATTAAAATCAAAGAGTTATTTTATTAATGTTTCAATTGGTCGGGTCACTCAATAGGTGCCCTCAATGTCTACAGTAATCTAGGGGCACTACATTAGTACCCTTTCATTACCCACAAATAGTCAAAATTAACGAGTTATTTTTCATTAAACATCCAAAGTGTAAACTTTCAACTTTATAAAGCAATTGATACTTCACGTGCATAATTAATGAAATTAATTGCACGTCATAAATATGAATTGGAATCAAATTGTCATTTTCTTTTTTGTGACTTTAAAGTAGCTAATTAAATTAATGTAGGCATCATAAAAGTATAAATGATTGTTGTATTTTTAACTAATGTCCAAGGTTTACTTTCTGAAAATGTATTTCATTATGTCATTAATTTATTCTTGTAAATATTTAGCATTAATTTATTTAGAAGCTTTTATTAATTTATTATTTTTGTCTTTAGAAACTAATTTATGTACACTTAGATAAGTTGCACATAGTTCTTTTCATGTACTAACGTATTTATTTTTTAGATGATTGCCCATGTATTCAAGTCTATTTAATAACTGAATAATTCATTCATGCACTCAATATAATTAATAGACCTTGTGCGTGTTGTTTATTTGAGGGTTCTAAACCCAACACAACTTGGGTTTTCATCCCCATATTCCCCTTGCTCGAACTACAAGGGTGTTTTTCATCGTTTTTACCTCAATTGATCTTGAGCATCAACAACCCCTAACAATTGGAACAAACAAAAATCAAACGAAAATCAAACTTAACTTGAATCTATCAAGTGATAAGAGGGATCAAATTCTTAAATTGCACTCTAAAAAATGTTTGCACTTTAAATATTTTGATCCCTTTTGAACATTGATAAATCCAAAGTGAAAATGAATATATACTAATGTATTTTTTTTTATTTTCTAGACATGATTTGTGATTTTTGTTCGTGAATAACATTTACTTACATTAATTACAATAAAATTCATTTACATTTTAAGATATGTATGCAATTTGTGAATTTTTTTTCACACCGGAAAAAACAACTTTATTTATTAGTAAAAGTTGTATCAGAATTTACATCATACTCAGAAGGAGAAGCGAGATCTTCTCTGATATCCAAAGACAGTAGAAGGCATATTTTTACATCTTTTCATAACAACAGTTTCTCTGTTACTATATACAAAAAAGCAAAGTGCTACAACAATAGTTCAAGTATTGATAAAACAAATACTTCTATGCCAGAAAAAAAGATCAATGACCCTATAGGTGAACAAAAGGACAGAGAAATAAATTATC
This sequence comes from Larix kaempferi, assembly GCA_027924585.1. NCBI lineage: Eukaryota > Viridiplantae > Streptophyta > Pinopsida > Pinales > Pinaceae > Larix > Larix kaempferi. Next base: position 47,686,917 of record BSBM01000372.1, on the reverse strand, counting down.
CACAATCAAAGAGGTATAGTTATATGTCAGATGCTACAATGAGCCCCTCACATAGTTCTTCAATATCTAGAAATCCATCCATGTCCCCGATAGACAATTTGGAGAGATGGTCAGCAAATTCATTGTAATCCCTGTAAATGTGACTGAATTGAACCGAGTCGAAAGTAGAAATGAGGATTTTGAATTTTGTGATCCAGTGCTCCAGATGGAAAGAGTCTAGGGAGGATGAACCCACACCCAATAATTAATGCATTTGGAGTCACCAGCTACACGAATCATTCTGATGCCCCTATGATTTGCAAACCATAAGAGGCCCCAAAGAGCAAGAAGTTCATATCTCGTATTAGTGCCTTTCCCCCTTTGTGAGACAGATGGAAAGAAAATCCCATTTCCAACTTCACAAATATACCATAACCGCATAACCCTCTCTTCTCGGTGCCATCAAATAAACCACAAGGAAGTTCAAAAATTGATTCAGTAGTACCAGATATTTGAGGACTCTTCATGAGATTAGTATTGATATGTGCCTTGTATGTCGAAGATGCCTTAATACTAACCAGCAGGGAGTTGGGATTAACAGTTTGGAAGATGAAGGAATTACAATCCTTCCAGATCTCCCAAATAAAGAATAAAATCAAATATTTGCACCAAACTTAAGATGTAAACCACACATACATATCGTCCTCGAAGTATACACAATTCCAAGCACAATGTAAATTGAACGTAGAAACATTTTTTTTGCAATTGTTCTGAAAAAAGGAGCATGAGCCAAATAAGTGATCCACAGTTTGGAGATCATCAGAGCATAAATAGAACACCCCAAGGCCGATCAATCCCCTTTTCTACAATTTTTTCCAAGTTAGGATCTTAGTGTGAAAGCAGAGCCAGGAAAAACAAGAAATATTTAAAGGAAGGCGTTTTTCTCAAATGTTCTTTGTCCACCAAATGGGTTTACCATTCAATTCTGCCTCTAAAATACTATCATATGCTAGGCGAGCACTGAAAAATCGCTGAATTTTTTTATAAGCCCGGACCAACTTATCCTCGGCAGGATTCAAACAAATACCTACATGATATAGTTTGTTAACATATGAGTCTGGCTCCAAAGCAACATACGAACACAAATTTAAATATTGCGATGAATACCATGTGTTCACCCCCGTCGTTTTGTAAAAGAGCTACATGTTTGAGCACGAACATGTCTCTTCTTTGCAGTTCCCTTATCAAATTATCATAAAGTTTGTACATAACCTCCAATCCAACCACAAGCTCAATCCCCATATATACTTGGGTGCCTCTACACTCAAGCCAAATAAAGGCCTAGTTAATGATCGGGTAAGACATGAAAAGACTACACCAGATAAAGGAACATACCTTATTGAGTTGATGACCAGATCAAAACCAGTAAATTGAAGGAAGTCTATGAAAATACTTGGCTTTGACCACCCTACCCCCATAATCCCTCACATGAGATGCTTCTCCACAGACTTTTGGCACACAATGCTATGTTGAAGGAGACCAATTTTTTGATACCCCATCCCCCGCAAAAATAAGGTTTTTATAGACATTCCCAATCTTCCCAGTGGAAATTTCTTGTATTTAATTTACCAGGCCAAAGAAACTGAAAAATAAGTCTTCTAATTGCAATGATCACTGAGCGAGGGATATGGAATAAAGAGAACCAATAAACAGGCAAGCATTGAAGGACATAGTTTACTAGAACAAAGAGACCTCCCAAAGTAAACCACCTGCATGAACATGAGTTGATATTCACCTGAATCATTTTTATGAGCCATTTCCAATCATCCTTTTTACAACCATTTGGTTTCAAAAAATAACCAAGATACCTGATGCCATCCTCTAAATTGGTCATCTTTATATAAAACAAAGTGCCAATTCGATCAATGATAAATGTATCCCTGCAAAGATGGATGAACTGTGACTTATGTGTATTGACCTTCATACCCGACTATAATGTCCTTTTTTTTAATTTTATTAAAATGGTAAAATTTTGAACTTTTTCCACTAGTTCGACCTTTGACTAGTATTGGTCTCTTGGTCTCCGAATGAATCCAAATGTTCCCAAATTGTTATAGAAGGTGTTTGGATGATATTGGGACATGAATATGAGGTTTATGGATTCTTTATAGACTTCAAAAGGCTTCTAAAACTCTCCTTTAAGTTCTAGCCAAAGTATGGAGTTTGACTAGCAATTTCTCTTTGACTAGTATTGGTCTCTTGGTCTCCAAATGACTCCAAATGATCCCAAATTGTTACAGAAGGTGTATGGATGATATTATAACATGAATATGCGGTTTATGGATTCTTTATAGACTTCAAAAGGCTTCTTCAAATCTTCTTTAATTTATGGCCAAAGTAGGGAGTTTGACTGGCAATTTGGGGTTCAAATCCCCCTTGGGTAGATGCAGGAAATGGCTCCCCAAGTGTTATGGGACCCTCTAAAATTTCTAAACATATGTAGGGGAAATATAAGGGACATGAATATAGTTTCATATGCATATCCATTCAATTTATTAAGTCTTTTACAACCCTCTCCCATCAGCTACAAAAATACTAGTTTCGAACTTGGGGGAAATGATAGGCAAACTTCTCCAAATGCTATGAAACTGAACCAAATGACTCCAAAATATTATGCAATGAACATGAAAATTGTAATACACATTATTATAAGTCCATATATCATTATTCAATCAGTGTTTCACTTATTCATTCGAATTTATCATCACAACATTGGAAAACGTCAACATAGTGGGGAAAATGCACAATTTTCTCATTAATGATCAGATTTATACATTTCCACTTGGAATATCAACATGAAAATTTATGAAGGTGAATAACAGAGAATTTTCATCATATTAAAAAAGAAATGGGGCATTATAATCTCCCTCAAAGAGTACAATAGCTCACCAAGTGCGCCTTCCCTCAAGGATCATGAATATGCCAAGAAATAGAAGAATGGTTGTCGAAGCAAGATGAAAGAGATGTGACCATGAGATTCCCTGTAGCTTCAACCTGTAACAAAATAATCCATTAAATATCCAAATGAAAGGTCTAAATGGCCTTTCCAATTACCAACTAGGATAGGAATATTTCACCCTCGAAATTGGTGCTAAGGCAAGTAAAGTAGCACTCCACTAGCTCTCCTCTCCAAATGCAAAATGCAAATTCTAAAATGATCAAAAGCTACCATCCTTCTTTAATATTGTCTTTTATAAAATTCTAAGGTCCTCCATGGGTCTAATTCCTCCCAAGAGCTTCATGCCAACTCAAGTTGGGAAGAGATTCCCAAGTATGACACTTGTCCTTCCAATTCTAACCCTCTCCTTCTCCAAATACGAATTGGTGTCTCTTTGGATTCCCTAACTCACTTGAGCACCCTCTTGGAGGTTATTTTTATCCCTGACATGTCATATTTCAGCCTTAAGGTCTAATTTTTGTCATAGGTTTCATAGAATCTTCATCATTCTTGTCATAGAGCTAGGGAATCTAGTCCAAGTGTCTCTTTAGCTCCAAATTGCCTCTTCCTCTTCCATGGGAGTTACTCTTCCACTCCAATTCGACCTTAATTGATTCATGCCAATTATATTGACCTTCCAACTCATCCCAAGAACTTTGGGCTTCTTATGGATGCGAAATGACAAGAGGAGTATGACATTTCGCATAGAAAATCTAGCTTGTGTGGGTCCCACATCATCCATGTGTCTTCATGATCAATTGCCACTTTGATTTTCCCTTGTATTTATTTATTTAGATCCTTTATTAAATATTTATGTTATTCTAATGTTCGAACATCATTTATTATCCCCCTTATTTCAAATCCCAAATCTTCCACCCCCAACCTAGGGAACTAGTCATTTTCCTCCATGGTAGTTCATTTGGATGGTTATATTACAACTTTGAATTGGGAATTTCTCTTAATGTGATCCACCTTGTCCATTTGGATCTAATTTCACATTATTAATAACTTGGAATTCATTATTGACATTTATTTGACCCTTAGGATCAATTTGACAACTCTCATGAGTATGACCAAGGGGCTTAGTACATTGTGACCCAATGCAAAATTTTGGGACATGACAAATCCTCCCTTCCCAATATTGCTTGTCCTCAAGCAATTTCAACACATGTATGTGGAAGAACCTGCTTTCTTTCCAAAATTTTTCTTACCAAAACTTCTCTTCCGAAACCTTGAGTAGAGCCACCCATGCACTACAATTGTGTGTTTCCAAAAGCAAGGAGATGTGTATTTTATTTTTCATTTTGATATCCCTTGTAACATCACCACTAAACACCAAAATGTTAATTAAACCCATCAAAACCAAGTTGGCACAATAACTCTTTACCTCTTTCATATTTTGGAAACCCTTTCTGATACCACTACATAATTCTTTGAAGTTGCCATTGAGTTTCCCAACATCGAGTCTTCGAGATTCCATGAAGGTTTTAGAGAGGAACCACCATGCTTGCTGCTGCACTACTCTGATTAAAATCACTTTATTAAGTGGGGAATCCACTTCCCATACTACTTTGAAATCAATGGGACTAAAAATTATTCCAGGGTCTCATTGCTTGTATTGCACTCCAACAATTAAGAGTTCTCTCCAACCCATACCATCATGAAAGACGGTTCCTGGATCCCATTTTCTTGTATGCATACTTCCAAACTTCATGAATGAAAAAGATATATCATCAAAGTACATAACAACATAATAAAAATGTACATCAAGGAGGTGCCTCAACAAAGAATCATGAAAGTGCTTATACCTCCAAGTGAGTAGACCACCATTTTCTAAGTGCATACAAGCTTCAAGTGACCAATCAAATATGATCCAATGACATAGGTGAGGATCCCATGTCCTATAATTCTGCTCCAAAAGGATGTAAGATTCATTAAAATAATCAACCATGTGTTATTTCATCCAAGAAGTGAATGAAGAACCTTCTGGAACGTCCCCTTCCATCAATCCAGTGCAAGGAAGGAAACATGACCAATCTTTCGGGCTTATTTGGAAGGATTAGCCCATAGATTACTCAACAATTCCAAGAATTTAAAACATATGTGTGCAAGCTCATACACAATATAAAAACAACGGAATTAAAACATAATTGCACACACACAAACAATAATGCTTTAACACCTTTATCACCAACAGAGGATGATTCAACACCCAGGGATTCAATTCCATTAACATGAATAATTACCATTCTGAATTAACACATTACAGAACACAAAATGCATATAATTTAAAACACATAGAACACTTATATTTGAGATGAAGTTGGCCAAACAACTAGCTATGTGAGAGCAACGTTCCACCCAACCATAGATCTCTGCCCAGCCTATATCCTTTCAGTTGAGAGATCACCCCCGTGTTGGATTGTGTATCCATGAAGGATGAACTAAACAGGCTCACTCACGGCCATGGTTTCACTCAATAGCTATGATAAGCCAACTCACAGTTGAGTTTATCAAGCATTAAAAAGAGAAAGGAGGGCAATGCTAAGCCAGTGAGCTCATCCACAGAGATACAGGCATCTCAAATGAATTCAACAGTCAAGGCACCCACATTACCTACCACACCCAACACAAGGAAGGTCCCCTTCTCTGCTACATAGTCCCTCAGGCATCCCTTCCCTCCAGTGCTCTTCAGAATGGGTATAGAAATGTCCCGCTGCTAATTAATGAGATTCTATCCTTCACTGGGTTTATCAAGCAATCCCAACCTCTGCTCAGTCATTCATAATTGGATTTCTCACAATTCTATTCATCAAATAACTCAAGCCTGTCACTGGTTTTCTAGGCTATAAAAAGTAGGTTTTCCACTGGATTTCGGGGTATCTAATACTCTCAAATTCTCCCCAAGGTTCATATCTATGGATCCCGTATTGGATTTTACTGTCAAATACCAAATTTGGGCATTTTTGGCTCTTCAAAACGTGGGTTCTTGCAAAGTTGCGATTTCTGGTTTTTCTCCCCGCTGGCAATTTGTAATGGATGGAAATTGATGCTGGGTTCTTCCACAATGGAATGGGAATGAGGAAAAATCCATTCCCATGAGGTAGAGTGACTTGTGGTACAAGAAAATAGAGCCCATACTCTTCCATACGAATTTCTGGGCTGCCCATGCTCCATTGAAGCCATGGACTGAGATCTTCAACAACTTCCTTACAACAGAAATAAATGTCATCAAGGAAAGTCAAATGGGTTCTGTGAGGAGAGAGACTGTGAGACAGTGAAGAGGAAGTGCAGTGGTTGTGTTGCAGGTTATATCCCTTCACCTTGCTGGACGGTAATAATAATAAGGACTAGAAAATTCAGTGTGTATGTAGCCCAAGTTGGGGTGAACCACGATATATCTGTGTTTCTCTTGTAATGTGTGTGTGATTATATTTGCATTTCTGTTTATTGTTATTGCTCTGCGATCATGTTTTTTCTAACAACTTCATTAGGATGATTGTTGCAAAATATGGAAGTGTAGGACGTAGGAGAATGAACCAACTCACCCAAATGATCAGAAAGTGCAGAAGTGTCCTCATGTCAATTCTTCATAAGGGTAGGATCACGCACCTCCCTCAAAAGTTCAAAAATTTCATCATCGGTTGGTTCCAAAGTAGTGGGATCATACACTCCTTCAAAAATTGTGTCACATTTCCAAGAGGAAACTCAAATTCCTCTCCCACCACATCAAGTTCTTGGATCTCATCAATATCCTCTTCAAACACATCAAGCAAATGCAAATTTCCATGTTTCTCATGATCTGCCATGTCATGAGAATCCTCCATGCAATCCACCATCTGAAAATTTGAAACATAGGAGGAAGAACAAGTATATTGCAACCTTTCAAGAAGTTGCTCATTTTGAATTTTGAGTTTATGAATATCCTCATCATTCTCTAAGTATGCATCATGTAACAATTCATTATACTCAAACAAATTATTTCTATCAAAAGGCAAAGATATGAAATTACCTTTGATGTTGTACATTGCTCTTTGTTTCCTTTCCAAGGTAGAATGTGTCTCGAAATGATCTTCAATACTTTCAATAGAACCTTCTTCATGATCATGTGATGTCTCTTCCTCTTTTTCAGAGTCACTTGGGAGTGACTTTCAATCCTCTTCATATACGGCTTCTTCTACTTCACCTATTTCAGAACTAGGTGGTTCATGGGTCTCCTCTTTTGGATCCTTCAAGCAAGATGATTCATCTTTCCCCTTGGTTTCCTTAATATCAATATATTTGGAATCTCTATTTTGAAATGGATTCTTATTACCTTCCTTCATCTTGAGATTGTTTGATACAATGAGGTATTGATCAAATGGGAGGATGTTTTTGCAATCTTCAATCAAATTTTTTCATTCGATTAGAAGTTCTTGCACATCAACTAAAGTATTAATATTTGATTTGGAATCAGGAAATTTAGGTGTGGTAGGCCTTACTGCATTCTGAAATTCATTAGCTCTATTATGGGTCTTGTGCTTGAGAAGATATGCTCACCCATTACCTTATTTTCCTCATGATGAGAACTACTGATGCCTCCTATTACTCGTTTGATCCCAAGTTGGATAGCCAACAATTTGAATCCTTTCATTATCTAATTGTTCATGTCTTCAAAGAGGGGTTTCATGAGTTCCATATACTCCTCAATATCATCTGAGGTTCCCTTTTCATCCCTAGCCATAGTTTCTTCAAAAAATGCTCTTCTTTTCCTACTTTTTCCTCGTCAACAAAAGCACTTTTGGTTTCAATATATAATGGTGGTCCCTGAATTCTTGTCCTCATGAATATTAGACCACATCAGATGCCAAGATCATGCTATGATACCAATGTAATGTCCCTTTTTTGAATTTGATTAAAATGGTGAAATTTTCAACTTTTTCCACTAATTCGACCTTTGACTAATATTCGTCTCTTGGTCTCCAAATGACTCCAAATGCTACCAAATTGTTATAGAAGGTGTATAGATGATATTGGGACATGAATATGAGTTTTTATGGATGCTTTATATACTTCAAAAGGCTTCTGAAAATATCCTTTAAGTTTTGGCCAAAGTAGGGAGTTTGACTAGCAATTTTTCTTTGACTAGTATTAGTCTCTTGGTCTCCAAATGACTCCAAATGCTCCCAAATTGTTACACAAGGTGTATGGATGATATTAGAACATGAATATGAGTTTTATTGATGATTTATAGACTTCAAAATATTCTTCAAATCTTCTCTAAGTTCGGACCAAAGTAGGGAGCTTGACTGGAAATTTGGGGTTCAAATCCGCCTTGGGTAGATGCTGGAAATGGCTCCCCAAGTGCTATGGGAACCTATCGAATTTCTAAATAGATGCAGGGGAAATATAAGGAACATCAGTATAGGTTCATATGCATATCCATTGAATCTATTAAGTCTGTTACAACCCTATCCCATGAGCTACAAAAATACTAGTTTCGACCTTGGGGGAAATGATAGGCAAACTTCTCCAAATGCTATGAAATTGAACCAAATGACTCCAAACACTTATGCACTAAACATGAAACTTTTAATACACATTATCAAAATTCCATATATCATTATTCCATCAGTGTTTCACTTATTCATTCGAAATTATCATCACAACATTGGAAAACATCAACATAGTGGGGAAAAGGCACCATTTTCTCATTAATGATCAGATTTATACATTTCCACTTGGAATGTCAACCTGAAACTTTCTAAAGGTGGAGAAAAGATAATTTTCATCATATTACAAAATAAATGGGGCATTATAATCTCCCCCAAAGAGTACAATAGCTCACCAAGTGCGCCTTCCCTCAAGGATCATGAATATGCCAAGAAATAGAATAATGGTTGTAGAAGCAAGCTGAAAGAGATGTGACCATAAGATGCCTTGTAGCTTCAACCTATAACAAAATACTCCATTAAAGCTCCAAACGAAAGGTCTGAATGGAATTTCCAATTACCAACTAGGATGAGAATCTTTCACCCTCGAAATTGGTGCTAAGGCAAGTAGAGTAGCACTCCACTAGATCTCCTCTCCAAATGCAAAATGCAAATTCTAAAATGATAAAAAGCTACCATCCTTCTTTGTTATTGTATTTTATAAACTTATGAGGTCCTCCACAGGTCGAATTCCTCCCAGGTGCTTCATGCCAACTCAAGTTGGGAAGAGATTCCCAAGTATGACACTTGTCCTTCCAATTCTAGCCCTCTCCTTCTCCAAATTCGAATTGGTGTCTCTTTGGATGCCCTAACTCACTTGAGAACCCTCTTGGAAGCTATTTTTAGCTTGAAATGTCATATATGTCAGATTTCAGCCTTCAGGTCTGATTTTTGTCATAGGTGTCATAGAATCTTCATCATTGTTGTCATAGAGCTAGGGAAACTAGCCCAAGTGTCTCACTAGCTCCAAATTGCCTCTTCCTCTTCCATGGGATTTGCTCTTCTACTCCAATTCGACCTTAATTGATTCATGCCAATTATATTGACCTTCCAACTCATCCCAAGAACCTTGGGATTCTTATGGATTCAAAATGACAAGAGGAGGATGCCATGTGGCATAGAAAATCTAGCTTGTGTGGGTCCCACATCCTCCATGTGTCTTCATGATCAACTGCCACTTTGATTTTACCTTGTATTTATTTATTTAGATCATTTATTAAATATTTATTCCATTCTAATGTTCAAGCATAATTTATTATCCCCCTTATTTCAAATCCCAAATCTTCGACCCCAACATAGGGAACTATTAATTTTCCTCCATGGGAGTTCATTTGGATGGGTATATTAGAACTTTGAATTGGGAATTTCTCTTAATGTGACCCACCTTGTCCATTTGGATCTAATTTCACATTAGTAATAACTTGGACTTCATTCATGGCATTTATTTGACCCTTGGGATCAATTTGACAACTCTCATGAGTATGGCCAAGGGGCTTAGGCCATTATTACCCAATGAAAAATTTTGGGACATGAAAGCGATGCATCACAAAATATGGAGAGTATCGAATGAAGATGATTCCAATCTGCTATACTTCCATTGCCAAAACATTGTCAATGAATAAAAGATGTGTAATATAAAGGGATCTAGTGACTTTGATCCTAGTAAATTATTTGTGATCCTTATCCTTCTTGATTAATAGGCTAAGACCCTCAATATACAAAATAAACAAGTAGGGAGACAATGGGAAACCCTTCCTAATGCCTTGGTTACCCTTGAAAAAATATGTCGCGGATCCATTAATAAGAACAACAAATCTAGTTGAAGTGACACAGGCCATAAGCCAGTTAACAATCTCCACAATAAGCTCATTCTGGAGAAGGATAAACCTTAAATATGTCCAATCTAACCTGTCATAGGATTTCTGCAAATCAATCTTGAGAATGAAGGTGTCAATATTTTTTTGTTTCACGGAGTGTGAACACTGATCTTGAGCAAATCCCACTGTGTCCAATATTTGTCTATTTGGAAAAAAACCAAATTGCTCTTCTAATATACATCGGCCCAAAATCGGCTTAATCCTCTCTGCAATGATCTTACTGATGATCTTGTAGAATAAACTACACGAAAAAATAGGGTGGTAATCATTGAAGTTTGCAGGACTGTCCTTTTTGGGAATGAGAGTAATGTAGGTAGTGTTGAGATTGCTACAAATAAATTCCTTTCCCCTAGTTTCATTAATCGCTTCCGTTAATTATTTTGCAAATAAATCAAAGAATTGGAGATAGAATTCCACCGTCCATCCGTCCAATCCAATACTTTTATCTTTTTTAAATTATTTAAGTGTCTTCAATACCTATTCCTCCTATATAGATCTACCAATAGCCAGACAATATTCCCTGCTGAAGAACCGAGGAAAGTTTTTTATGGTCTTTAGTTAATTCTCCAGGTTGTAGTTAGAGATGTTGGAATATATGCCCTAGAATTGTCTAATAGTAGTCTGCTTTAGAGAAGGTTGATCACAAACACATCCTTCCTGCCCATCAGATATGTCCCAGATGGAATTCGTAAGTCTCTTTTGGTTGGCGAAACAATGGAAAAACTTCATATTATTATCACCTACAAGGATCCAAACTAGTCTACTCTTTTGGCTCCAGGTTTCCTCAATCTGTTTGAGGATGGCCATTTTCCTATCCACTAGGGATCCCATCATTTCCTTCCATTCAGCCGAGAACATATCATAATCACAACAACTGGATAATCGTTGAATATCCATCTCAATATCACTCAACAATTTACTATTTTTCGGCTTTCTTTTCTTTCTCCCAAGCTATCATTGCTTGTCTAACCAAAGACATCCTTTTAACATATTGAAAAGAGGGGGAAGTTGAAACTATTGAGAATATGACTCCCATTGTTTATGTATCATATCACAGAAAAATTGGTCCTCTAACCACACCGGATTGAATTAAAAGCATAGAAGGATAAATTGTGATCAAACTCTAATTGAAGCATGACAACCTTGTGATCTGATATACCAACAGAATATGACCAAGAGCGGTATCTACCGAAAATATCACACAAGGCCTCAGAAATGAAGAAGTGATCGAACCTTTTTGCAATGCCAGCTCCACCGCACCGCCCGTTTGACCAAGTAGGCACCAATACATTTGGGGTGACACCCACTAATTTAGAATATTCAAACAATGAACGAAAATATCTTCTAAAGGATCATGAATATTTCCATCCCCCCAGGTTTCATCAGTATTCAAATTAAAGTTGAAGTCTCATTCTACAATGAGAGAATCATCCCTTAACAAACCCAACTCTGCGATCTGGTCTTATCAAATCTTTTTGTTTTGATAGGGTTCGTAAATGTTCAAAATTCTTATCACCTCTTTGAATCCCTTCAGTTTTCCTTTGATAATTAAACCTGCAGGAGAATGGTATGCCTTCATGTTAGCTTTATCTAGGTCCCAGGCTATGAGGGTCCTTCCCGATATCCCATTTGATTCCACTGCACATATCCTCTAGTGGGGTTTGACATTTAGAAAAACGTTGCAGGCCACCAATGAAGAAGACATGGTTTCTTGAAGAAGGATGACACTAGTACGGACGGAATCCATAAAATGTTTGAAGGAAACACGTTTAGGGCCACTTCCTAGCCCACATATGTTGAAGGTCACAAGATTCATATGTTCACCTCATCTCGGGCCTCCATAACTCTAAGAGCCCCAATATTAGTAGAGACAGTAGAAACATGATCTATTATCTCCCCAAATAAATTTGTCGAGTTGATCAATTTTAGATGATAGGATGTCATTTGAAAATTCATTTCTAAATTTATTAAGGCTCATTGTTGATAGCTTTATGCATGTAATAAGGTTTGAAAAACATTAGATTGGGTTTTCATTTCAAAAATTTCAAAAGACAGGTTTCGGTAGCTAAGCGCTTATTTAAAATTGTCCCTAAGCTACCGAAAGCTCTGCTTTCGGTAGCTTAAATGAAATTTTTGAGGCTCTCCTAGCTACCTAAAGTGAAAGGAAATTTTGAAGTGAAAGCATATAAGATAAGAAGATACCCATGCGCCCAACATTGACAATGAAAGAGGTGTCAAAGATCGTGTAAAGAAGCAAAGGGTCATCCATGAATATTCGTCGTTGGTACTCAGCAGGTCTGAGAAATTTCTTTGATAAACTGCTTCCAATGACAACACAGATTTCAAGAGTAGATGATGGAGAAGAAGAAACCACTTGGTCATGCTTTGCATGATCTTTTCACAAATATATCATCATTGGTTCCCTTAGCAACCGAAAACAGAGTTTTTGGTAGTTTATTCATTACAAATTTTGAGCCGTAAGCCACCAAAGGTGCAGAAGCTGGAAGATCACTCTTCTTTTTCCCAGATCGAAGATTCTTTTTTCCAGATCATGTGAGAATGGTTTTAAATGAAATATAATAGTTAAATTGATGAGTTTTTTTACTTCTCTCTAGTGTTATAAAAGGAGAATGTATTGCGCTGCAAACTAGAGATTTTCTTACAGGTGGCAGATTTGGTTAACCTTGACATTGTATTCATCTCTTGATGCAATGACTCATCTTCCAAATGGTGGAGAGAAATTAAAAGAGATTCCTACATCCTCCAACATGCGGAGAAGCTGTCGAGAACATGGAAACTATCAAGATGGAGGCGAGAATATTTACTGCAAAAATTGGCGTTTTTACTGTGAAAAGTCATCATTTTCAAATGACGATTCTGAGCGACTGGGGAATCATTTTGAAAAATACTTGTATTTTTTTGTTCCTAACATGACATATCACAATAACCTCTCTCTGTTTTCTTACAGGTGTTGCAAGGTTAGAGAATTGAATCCATCTCTGAGCCCCAATTTTCGGAGCTCAGAATTTGACTGTTTGACACATGTTTTTGAAATGAAGGTCTCGGGCAAATGAAAATGAATTTCAATACTCTGAGGGAGGTTTTTTCTCACAACAAATAAATAGACAATAACCTATTTTTGTTTATACACATCTGTCACATATTCGGAGAACTAAACCCATCTTTGACCCCCTTTTTCAGCAGTTTGTCCAAATTAATGGCATTTTACTGTGCAGAGTCATCATTTTCAAATGATGATTCTGAGCAAATGGAGAATCATTCTGCAAAACTATCAAATTTTTTTATTCCTAACATGTGATAGAACAATAACGTCTCTCAGGTTTCCTACAGGTATCACATATTGGGAGAATCGAATTCATCTCTTTGCCCCATTTTTCAGCAGTTTGGCCAAGTTAAAAAATGAATTTTCCTTGTTTGTTAAAAAACGGTTTTGATCTTCTATCTTAAGGATTTTGATCCAGCTTCTTAGGATCTGGGGGAGAATGTTGTAAAGGCTATAAATCCTAGAGCTTGAGAGAAAGAACGGGGGAGATTTTGGAGTGTGCTACTTGACTGTATTTTGTAAAGAGACCTCTTTCTTTAATATGATCAGCCTGCAAGCTTCTTTCACTCATTGTTATCAGACCTTGTTTTCTTATTTTTGGTGATATGCTATTGAGTTGAATAGTTTCGTTGTCTATGTTCATAATATGGGTATCTGTCATATTACTATTGATTATCTAACTAAAATCATTAGCATTCATCGTAGGTTAATTGGCCCATCATATGTAATTGTTTTATATATGTTCTGGTTAATTGATCAGTTTCCTTTATCCTTTTTACCTATCTGATAATAGTCCTTGAGAGCCTTGCATTGTTTGAGTGTATTCGAGACTATCCTGAGTAGATTATGCAGTAATTTAGATGTTCATCTTGATCAGATATTATCCACCATTGAGAAAATAAATTAAGTTACCAGGCATCTCTGATATACAATCTAGGAGAGTTTCCTGGAGAGGTAACAAAATGGCGTCATTGCCAAGGAGAGGAGATTGAAGCCCAGCTTCCTTGGGAGAACGACATAGATCTAGCTTTGATGATAGACAAAGACTGGACATTTTCTTAGTTGTAATCATCTATCTAGCGACTCCATGAAGGACGGATTCAGTGGCGACTCCATTGCTCAGAAATGTTAAAATTTGAGCATTAACTCACAATACTCTTGGATCTTTACTGAGAGAATAACATATACAGTATATCAATGCATAACAATCACAATAAGCATGACAAGCATCACAAGAATCAAAAGCATGAGAGATAAGAGACATAGAGTTTCCGTGGGGAAAACCCTAAGGTGAAAAACCCCACAACTTCCTCAGAGATAGAGAGAGCAATGGCTCAACCAAAGTACAACCAAAATACACTTGACATAGTCTCCTAGAGTAGATGATCCTCCTCCTCACTAGTGCACCACTTTCTAAGTGAGAGAAGTGTGTCTTTCCGAATGATCCAAATAGAGATCTCCCGATCTCTATTTATACTTAACCTGTTTGCCCAGTGACCTTATGGGGCCGACTTGTCTATCTAGATACATCCACAATATAATATATATTTTAGGGTCGACCCCACACATGGTGTTCTAATAACCCATCGGCAAGTACACACACTTGCGACACTTGTCAATCCACATGACGACACTTCCTTATAGAGGAATAACACATCTCTTATAAGGGTAAAATAAATATATATGAAATACATAGATGAAATACATTCCAAAGTTACATATACATCAACACTCCCTCTTAACTAGGAAGGTATTTCTCGACACAGTTCTGCTAGACAAGTCTTCTTCTCGGGATCATTTTCATCGATGCATCGACATCATCATCATCACTGCTGCTTCTATCTCAACCAATCTCTGACTCTACTCGTCATAGGAAGTTCTACAGAGCCAGTCTTTTTTCATACTGGATGTAGGCCCACCATCTGCAGGTCTTCATCATCTGTGCGAACGGTCTGATAGAGGTGGCCTCTCAGGACTAATTTTATGTGCGGATGCAATACCGGAAAGAGTATCCCAAGAACATTTATGTGCCTAAGCATGACCGGCAAGATATCCCAGGACTGATTACATGCATCTCCTCCACAATACCTTTAAAGAGCATCCCAGGAACATTTATGTGCCGCAGCATGACCGGCAAGATCTCTAAAGAGCATCCCAGGACTTATTGCGAGCATACAGCTCAACCTCTCGGATCTCCAGGACTGATTACATGTGGATAGACAAAACCTTTAAAGATCATCCCAGGAACATTTATGTGCCACATCATGACCTGCAAGATCTCTAAAGAGCATCCTAGGACTAATTACAAGCACACAGCTCAACCTCTCGGATCTCTAGGACTGATTACATGTCTCCATAGTAATACTTCATCCCAAGACTGATTACGAGCACACAGCTCAACCTATCGGATATCTGAGGACTGATTACATACTACATAGCAATACCGGAAAGAGTACCCCAGGAACATTTATGTGCCGCAGCACGACCGGCAAGATCTCCCAGGACTGATTACATTCTATTTGCACAACCTGCCACATATCATCTCTGACCTCCAAGTATCAACCTGATACTCATGATCCAACGGATCATCATTGCACGAGGTATCATCCTGATGCCCATGATCATACTGATCATCATCACTTGTACCATCCTGGTACATATCATCTGGAGCAACATCCTGAAGCTCATCATCATGATCAACCTGATCATACAATGCATCCACCTAATGCACACTAAGTATCTACCTGATACATATCATCATACATGATTCACCTGATCATACAGTGTATCCACCTAATACAAATACAAATACATGATACATATCAACATACATGATCTACCTGATCATACAATGTATCCACCTGATACAGATACATGATCCAAGCATCCAACATGATGCATATACAAATACATACAAATGATCCAACCGATCATATCCAACATCCAACATGATGCGTACATACATATAAATGATCCAACTGATCATATCCAACATGAACACGATGCGTACATACATACAAATATAAATGATCCAACTGATCATATCCAACATCAACACGATGCATACATACATACAAATATAAATGATCCAACTGATCATATCCAACATCCACCATGATGCATATACAGAGCAGTAACTGGAGCATCGTCGTGATACTCATCATCCAACGCTTACATCCACAACCATGTGAAGGATCCTCCTTCCAACATGCTTGGAATGGCTTCAGCAAATGTGGCCATCACTTCTTCCTTGAAGTGTCATCAATCTGAAGAACACCAAGCCTCTCCCTGAAGTACTCGAACTTCACCCTGGCTAGTGGCTTCGTCAGCACATCTGCAATCTACTCGTCCGTCGCAAAATACAGGAGCTTCACAGCTCCTCTCTGCACCATATCCCTGATATAGTGATATTTGATCTCTATGTGTTTCGACCTGTCATGAAACACTGGGTTCTCATACAGATTCACACACAACTCTGGTTATCGCAGAATATACCAGTAGCATCCAATGGGAGATCAAATAACTCAGACAGTAGCTTCCGTAGCCATACTACCTCAAAACTAGATGAACAGGCTGCAACATACTCTGCCTCAGCTGTACTCAGTGCTACGCAGGACTGCTTCCTGCTGAACCAAGAGATCACACCTGATCCCATACTGAAGCAGCACCAAGATGTGCTCTTCCTATCTGCAGCACTGCCAGCCCAATCTGAATCAACATAACCCTACATGTTAAACTTTTGATTCGCTTCATACTTGAGCCCATAATCCACTGTACCCTTCAAGTACCTCAGAACATGCCTTACAGCAACCAGATGAACACTCCTCGGATCCGTCAGGAACTGGCTCAATGTGTTCACTGCAAAGCAAATATCTGGTCTCGTGTTCGTCAGGTACATCAAGGACCCAATCATTTGACGATACATAGAGACATCAACCGGCTTAGATGAAGCATCACATAGAAGCTTTAGATTCGATGCCATGGGTGTGGCCATGTCCTTGCAATCCATCATCCCAAATCTCTTCAGAATATCTACTGTGTACTTCCCTTGACCAAGGAAGATCCCACTTGATTTCTGCCACACCTCCATACCTAGGAAATAATGCATCATTCCAAAATCTTTCATATCGAACTCAACAGCAAGCTTCCTCTTAGTATCTGCAATCAATCTGTCATCTCCTGTTACAAATAAGTCATCCACATACAGGAGTAGAATCACAGGATTCCCTTCCTCAACCTTGTAGTAGAGGTTGGAATTCGCTTTACTCTTGGTAAAGCCCAAGCTAGATAGGAAACTGTCCATCCTACCATACCAAGTTCTGGGAGCTTGCTTCAAGCCGTACAAGGCTTTCTTCAATCTGCACACATATGAATCCCTGTCGTGTATTTCAAAACCGAGTGGCTGCTCCACGTATACTTCCTCTTCAACTACACCATTCAAGAAAGCAGTCTTGACATCCATCTAGTGTGTTTTCCATTTCATTGCTGCAGCCAGGGCAAGTACTGTTCTGATGGAAGTATACCTGGCTACAGGTGCAAAAGTTTCTTCATAATCTATTCCCTCTTTCTGAGAGAAGCCACAAGCTACGAATCTTGCTTTGTATTTCTCTACACTGCCATCTGCAGCATGCTTGATTTTGTAGATCCATTTGGAAGTCACAACGGACTTCTCTTTAGGTCTTGGGACAACATCCCAAACATCATTCTTCATTATTGATTGGGATTCCCCAACCATGGAATCCTTCCATTCTTTCTTTTCCGCTGCTTCTTCATAACTGGAAGGTTCTTTGTTCATAATGTCACAGAGTAAAGCAACAAAGCTGCTATGTGATATGGTTCTCTTCTTTGCTCTGTGTTCTTCTTCTCGAATGCCAAATCTTTCTGCATCTTAAATGAGCTCTCTAGCCCATGCAGATTTTCTCTTGTGAGAGTTATCCTCACGGGGTGGATCTACAGGTTCTTGCGGATCTTCAAACTCACAAACAACTTCTTGAATTGGTTCAGTCATGGTAGTGTCTTGAAATCTAGTTTCCTTAGGTTCTTCATAAACTTCGATAGGTGCCTTCCTTGATTTGATGAATGCTGAGTTTTCATCAAATGTGACATCCCTGCTGACATCAATCTTCTTGAAACCTGGAAAGTATATTCTGTAAGCCTTCGAGCTTTCACTGTAACCCACAAAGATACCCTTCTTTCCTGAGGGATCTAGTTTGGTCCTCTTTTCCTTTGGGACATGAGTGTATACTGGGCAACCGAATATTCTGAGATGGCTGACTTCAGGTTTCTTACCAAAAAAGACCTCTTCTTGTGCCTTGTTGTCCAATATCTTGTGGGGTGTTCTGTTCTGCACATATACAGCTGTTCTAGCTGCTTCTGCCCATAGATGCATAGGTAGATCCTGGTCATGCAGCATTGCCCTTGCTGCTTCCATGATTGTTCTGTTCTTCCTTTTTGCAACTCCATTCTGTTGAGGATTATAAGGACCAGTCAACTCCTTCTCAATCCCTGAATCACTGCAAAGCTTCTTGAAGTCACCTGAGGTGAATTCTCCACCATTGTCGGATCTGAATGTTTTGATCTTTTTGTCAGTTTGATTCTCCATCAAGGTTTTGAATTCCTTGAACTTATCAAACACACCATATTTGTTTTTCAAGAAGTATACCCAAGTCTTCCTGGAGAAGTCATCAATAAATGAGACATAGTAAACATACCCACTTAGAGAACTGGATGACATAGGGATACATACATCTGAGTGGATGATTTCCAGGATATCTTTTGCCTTGCTTTCACTGCTTGGGAAAGCCTTCTTAATATTCTTACCTTTTGCACATCCTTTGCAAACACCTTCATGTTTGGTCTTGATTTCAAGAAGACCCTCTACAGCCTTGATTGCAATTGGAAGTGCCCTATAGTGCATATGAGTAAGTCTTCTATGCCAAAGTTCACTTGGCTCCATGGATTCATGCACCATGGCATGTTCAGGTTGTCCTTTTAATTTATACAAATCTCCCTCTTACTCTCCAATCACAACTGCATCATCTATGGTCTTTCCCTTTGGCCACATTAGGACTTGGCCATCTACAAATGCAACCTTCATACCTTTTGTATCCAATGAAAACATGGAGAGTAAGTTCTTCTTGAGCCCAGGTACATAAAGGACTTCTTTCATCTTCAAAGATTTTCCAGAATCTAGGTTGTAGGAGGCTTCACCACTTCCTTTGATGGGATATTGATCATCATCCCCAAGTTTCACTTTATGGGGTGATTCATGTTCAGACAGATTTACAAAGGATTCTTTAAACCCAGTCATGTGTTTGGAAGCCCCACTGTCAATTAACCAATCATTACAACCATGGGAGATAGTACCTGTGAGAGCAGAGATTAGAACATACTCTTATTCACTTGATGAGTCATCATTACTATCATCACTTTCTGCCCTAGCCTTCTTCTTTGGAGGTTCATCATCTTGGGTAGCATGAGCATGGTACCTTCTTTTGTTACCCTTCTTCTTCTTGTTGGAGTTGTTGTTGTTGTGTTTGTCCCTTTTGTTCTTGGGACTTTCTGAGGCAAAGTGACCCTTCTCATTACAAGTGAAACACCTTAGATCTTTCTTGTCTTTGTGAAAATGATGAGAAGATTTCTTCTTGTGATGGGATGGCTCCCTCTTGAACTTTCCCTTCTTAGTGTGAGTTGTGAGAGCTTGATCTTCATTTCCTATCTTCTCTTCTCTTGCCACAAGCCTTGCTTCTTCTTGATAACATTCCTCCCATAATCTGCTGAAGGAGATTAACTTCTTTTTGGCATAGATCCCCTGGATAAAAGAGTCCCATGACCTAGGTAGGCCATTCAAAGTAGTCATAACAATTTCACCATTCTCCACCATTTCATCTACAGCTTCAAGTTGTTCCTTGATCTGAGAGACCTTGGAGAAATAGGATTGAATGGTTTCTCCATTCGACATATTGACCCCTTTCAATTGATTCCGCAGGGTCATATTTCGATTTATGTTCTTTCCTTCAAATAGCTTGGTAAAAGAGTCAAACATAGCCTTGGGTGTCTTTAGAGAAGACACATGGGGTATGAGATGGTCTTTGATAGAATCAGCAATGATTCTCTTTGCCTTGACCAAGTTCTTCTTATGCAATACCTTAGCCTCTTCATCCTCTGGGATAGGGATGTCTTCTTTTATATATGAGTCCAACTCATTCTCTTCCAAGATTAACCCAATCCTATACTTCCAAGCTCGGAAGTTATCAGCCCCTTCAAGCTTATCCTCAAGCTTGGTGTGGTGAGACATCTTAAAGAGTACTTCAAATGAAATAGAAAAGATTTAGGTCTTACCACTTGAAATGTTGAAAACTAGATCTGGTCCCGGATTAGGGTTTGTCGGAAAAACCCTAAAAATTCAAAATGTGAATTTCAACTTTCTGAAAGGATAGAAAGATGCGCCTTGATGAGCTGATCAGCCTGGTGTATTCAAAATTTGAGATCAGCAAAGCTTTACCCTTTAGATTTGCCTTTTTGTCCTCTCAGGTTCATTAAGGAGAGCCCTGAATTAGGGTTTGAGTTTCCTGGAGATCTACCCAGCCAAAAATCTCGATCCAAAGCTCTAAACTTCGATTTTTGCAAGGAGCTTCCAGCTATGGCTTCAGATTTCAGAAATTCCTATTTGTGTGGAAACCCTAATTTTTAGGGCCAAATCTGAAAATGCTCAGAATTGAATTCTGATTGGACAGATAGATTCTCCTTGATGAGTAAAGTCAATCTACTATACTGATTTTCCAAAAACTGTGGAGAGAAACCCAATAAACAAGAAACTCAAGTTTTCGTCACTACAAAATGTCTTCTTCTCAGGTTAGCTCTGATACCATGTTAAAATTTGAGCATTAATTCACAATACTCTTGGATCTTTACTGAGGGAATAACATATACAATATATCAATGCATAAAAATCACAAAAAGCATGACAAGGATCACAAGAATCAAAAGCATGAGAGACAAGAGACACAGAGTTTCCGTGGGGAAAACCCTAAGGTGAAAAACCCCACAACTTCCTCAGAGATAGAGAGAACAATGGCTCAACCAAAGTACAACCAAAATACACTTGACATAGTCTCCTAGAGCAGATGATCCTCCTCCCCACTAGTGTTCCACTTTCTGAGTGAGAGAAGTGTGTCTTTTCGAATGATCCAAATAGAGATCTCCCGATCTCTATTTATACTTAACCTGTTTGCCCAGTGACCTTATGGGGCCGACTTGTCTATCTAGATACATCCACAATATAATATATATTTTAGGGCCGACCCCACACATGGTGGTATAATAACCCATCGGCAAGTACACACACTTGCGACACTTGTCAATCCACATTACGAAACTTCCTTATAGAGGAATAACACATCTCTTATAAGGGTACAATAAATATATATGAAATACATAGATGAAATACATTACGAAGTTACATATACATCAACAAGAAATATGTTGACGACTCCACTGGTATGACATGAACCAGATCTTGGCAAATAGGTATGCCTTCTGTGATTTTTCAAAAATTCTTGGTTTCCCTAATCCAATGCCCAGTAGAGATGAATGGGAAAATAGCCTTCCCAGATTTCGAGGTGAAGAGTGGGAAGTGCCAGCTGAACATTTGCTTGACTTTCATCATTGCATTCATTGGTTACAAATTGTAGATGAAGATGTTAGGATTAAGCTCTTCTAGTATTCATTAGAGGGGCTTGCGCGTGATTGGTTCCGATCTCTTCCTATTTCCAGTATCATCTCTTTGGCAGATTTTCATACTGCCTTTCATTTGTTCTGCAAAGAAATTTTTTCAGCTGACCTTCTATTTCCTGAATGTTGTCATGAATTCAATTTATTAACTAAAGACTTAGAAAATCATGAAGAGTATGTTGTTATAGGGGATATCTCTCATTGTGAATGAGACATTGATGATCTTCAGGATGATAACCATAGTATGGATGCTTTTGACATTGTATCAAATACACCTACCGACTTAGGGTGTCATGAAGTTGAGATTGTCCCCTTTGGAAACCCGAATGATAATGAGCAGGTCTTTACATTAGCATGTGACAGATTTGAATATGCAGAGGATAGTAAGGGAAGCCCTCAGATTTTTTATTTGCAGACAAAGGGAGAGTGCAGCAAATATGAAGAGGAAGATGAGGAGCTGAAAAGCTCAGATCAGCAGTCCATCCTATATGACTCTTTGACAGATGTTGAGCAGTCCGCATCTAGTATTGAGATCAGTGAGAGCAATCAGCAACAACATTTCATTCTTCAGTTGGAACAGCTACTTGAAGAGGTATTCTTTTACGATTTTGATGACCCTATTGCTGATTATCTAGAGTTTATGAGCAACACGGATGTTAAAATATCTTTGTCAGATGACAGTTGTTTCTCTCACCCTTTCAAATTACATTTCTGCATGCTATGGTTTCATTTATTTTTTGGGTCAAGATCAAGGAGGATATCAGTAAATCATTTTCTTACATGGCTTCATTGGAAGCATGATGTCACTTGATAAGAAGCAGTGTAGTTAGTTAGAGTAGGGTAGCATAGATGAATAAGCTCATGACTGAGCATTTCAATTTTGCATAATGCGTGAAGCTTGCATTTAGTAGTGTGGTTTCAATTTTGGAAGAAAGACTCCATGCCCAATGGATATAAGACACTGTTGGCAGGGATAGTTTGGCTTCAAATGATGAGCAGAGTTGCAGGATTTGGATCAAGTTTTGAAAGCATCATTTGAGACTCCATATCCCAATGGATGCAAGGCGTTGGTAGCAGGTTTACAGTTGAACATTTGTGGACATATTGCAAAGATTTGGTGGCAATTTAAATGACTCCATGCCCAATGGAACACTAGAATAGGTTCTATATTTTGTTTATCCACGAAAGGCATTAGATCTGTGGTTCTTGAAAACTCACAAGGAGGCTTTCATCCCCGAGTAGGAGCTAGATGTTATCTCCCCAAATAAATTTGTCGGGTTGATCAATTTTAGATGATAGGATGTCATTTGAAAATTCATTTCTAAATTTCTTAAGGCTCATTGTTGATAGCTTTATGCATGTAATAAGGTTTGAAAAACATTAGATTGGGTTTTCATTTCAAAAATTTCAAAAGACAGGTTTCGGTAGCTAAGCGCTTATTTAAAATTGTCCCTAAGCTACCGAAAGCAGCTTAAATGAAATTTTCGAGGCTCTCCTAGCTACCGAAAGAGAAAGGAAATTTTGAAGTGAATGTAGATAAGATAAGAAGATACCCATGCATCCAGGATTGACAATGAAAGAGGTGTCAAAGATCGCGTAAAGAAGCAAAGGGCCATCCACGAATATTCGTCGTTGGTACTCAGCAGGTCTCAGAAATTTATTTGATAAACTGCTTCCAATGACAACACAGATTTCAGGAGTAGATGATGGAGAAGGAGAAACCACTTGGTCATGCTCTGCATGATATTTTCACAAATATACCATCACTAGTTCCCTTAGCAACCGAAAACAGAGCTTTCGGTAGTTTATTCATTACAAATTTTGAGCCCTAAGCCACCAAAGGTGAAGAAGCCGAAAGATCACTCTTCTTTTTCCTAGATCGAAGATTCTTTCTTCCAGATCATGTGAGAATGGTTTTAAATGAAACATAATAGTTAAATTGATGAGTTTTGTTACTTCTCTCTAGTGTTATAAAAGGAGAATGTATTGCGTTGCAAACTGGAGATTTTCTTATAGGTGGTAGATTTGGTTAACCTTGACCTTGTATTCATCTCTTGAAGCAATGACTCATAGTCCAAATGGTGGAGAGAAATTAAGAAAGATTCCTACATCCTCCAGCATGCAAAGAAGCTGTTGAAAACATGGAAACTATCAAGATGGAGGCGAGAATATTTACTGCAAAAATTGGCGTTTTTACGGTGAAAAGTCATCATTTTCAAATGACGATTCTGAGCGACTGGGGAATCATTTTGCAAAACGCTTGGATGTTTTCATTCCTAACATGCCAGAACACAATAAACTCTCTCCATTTTCTTACATGTGTTGCAGGTTGAGAAAATCGAATCCATCTCTGAGCCCCAATTTTCGGAGCTTAGAATTTTCCTGTTTGACACATGTTTTTGAAATGAAGGTCTCGGGAAAATGAAAATGAGTTTCAATAATCTGAGGGAGGTTTTTTCTCAAAAAAAATCCATAGACAATAACCTATTATTTTTTATACATAGGTGTCACTTATTTGGAGAACTGAACCCATCTCTGACGCCCTTTTTCAGTAGTTTGGCCAAATTAATGGCGTTTTACTGTGCAGAGTCATCATTTTCAAATGATGATTCTGAGCGACTGGAGAATCATTCTGCAAAACACTCAGAGGTTGGTATTCCTAACATGTCATAGAACAATAAACTCTCTCTGTTTTCCTACAGTTATCACAGATTGGGAGAATCGAATTAATCTCTTAGCCCCATTTTTCAGTAGTTTGGCCAAGTTAAAAAATGAATTTTCATGGTTTGTTAAAAAACGATTCTCATCTTCTATCTTTAGGATTTCAATCTAGCTTCTTAGGATCTGGGGGAAGATGTTGTAAAGGATATAAAGCCTATATCTTGAGAGAAAGAACAGGGGAGATTTTGGAGTGTGCTACTTGACTGTATTTTGTAAAGAGACCTCTTTCTTTAATATGATCAGCCTGCAAGCTTCTTTCACTCATTGTTATCAGACCTTGTTTTCTTATTTTCGGTGATATGCTATTGAGTTGAATAGTTTTGTTGTCTATGTTCATAATCTGGGTAACTGTCATATTACTCTTGATTATCCAACTAGAATCATTAGCATTCATAGTAGGTTAATTGGCCCATCATATGTAATTGTTTTATATATGTTCTGGTTAATTGATCAGTTTCCTTTATCCTTTTTACCTATCTGATAATAGTCCTTGAGAGCCTTGCATTGTTTGAACGTATTTGAGACTGTCTTGAGTAGATTATGCAATAAGTTAGATGTTCGTCTTGATCAGATATTATCCACCATTGAGAAAATAAATTAAGTTACCAGGCATCTCTGAGATACAACCTAGGAGAGTTTCCTAGAGAGCTAACATGATCCTTTGGAAGTCCCTTGTAAAAAAGAGAGCTTAATTTAGGGTTCAAGGTCTTATGGGTCAACATGAAATTCTCTCCCACATAGTTTCCAATGCCCCTCCACCAGTTCTTTTTAGATTTACATGAGAAATTGAGTACAACAGATCTAATGAACAAGTAAATCAATCACAGTAGATGAAACTTAGAAAATATGGTGTAAACTGTGCAAAAGGCTTGGTGCAGTGCTTTATTCACTAGTACAAAATGAGAGATAAGTGACTAAGTGACTATGAAAGTTAGTCACCATAGTTTTTTCAAGGGATAAATGACTATTGAGAAATTTTAAGGCAACTAAAAACGACTAAGATAAATGACTAATTTAGTCATGGGATAAAATATATGACTAAATAATAAGTGACTGAAATAAAAATAACTAACATAAATGACTAATCTAGTCACGAGAATATAAATATGACTAGCTAACAACAATTAAGAATATGAATTAGTCATTTATATTAGCCATTTTTAGTTGTGTCACACCAACAAAGGAAAATTAGAATTTTGATAATGAATTTTTACAATTTATTAAATTTTAACAATGCAGATGGATTTAGAGACCCCGACCCCTTAGAATTTGGGGTGAACTAACACCTATGCATTTCCTAGATTGCATGAGGATGAGACAAGTGTACTATTGAGATTGATTTTATGACAGTCATTCCAAATTCGAAATAAACAATTATAAAAGAAAAAAATAATATAAAAAATAATCAGTGGTTGATGCATGGATATGGATAACTAGTAGCTCATGTATGGATATAACTCTTAGTTGATGTATGGATAATTTGCAGTTTGTGGCAGACAACCTGTTAACAATTAGTGATTAAAACTAAACATATAGAACAAGTAAAAGATAACTTATTTGTGACACTTAACTTGTGTCCTATCGGTGTTCACCAACCACAAATTAAGTGAATGTGCTACTACATAAAAACATAAATAGAATTTGATCACCAAATTGCAATCACAAGGTTAAAATCAGAAATCCAAGATACCATTAATCATGAAAATTAAACTAAATTGATTAATATGATTAAACAAAATTATTCGGATGAATCTGTCATCAAATTCCATTGTTCCAACCCTGCATGGTGATATCTCTTGCTGTTCGAATGCTCGTAAGGTGGGCTATACCCAAGGGTTAAAATTGATGTGCGTTTACCCGTTTTTGGTTGTTTTACCCGTAATATACAACTGTTTTTTCAAGGATCACGTCATTGCTGATGTGTAATTAAATTTCTGGATAGTCAAATTTACGGGCATATTTAAAAATTACGTGTAATTAAATTTTATATTATATATATTTATGTTATCATCCACTCTCCACTAGAAGCCTTTATTGATGAGAAGTTAAGAACCCTGTTACAACGTAATTTTCCACCTTGTGAGCATCAGCACTCTTTGGCCTTTAGGATCCATTTTATTGACTCGGATCCACTTTTTATCTTTCAGATACACTATTTCCCTATTTTTCTTCCTATACGCTAGTTGTTCCACTTTAGCCAGCGTCCTCGCGAGCTGCACCACTATATCCCGTGGGTGACAAGTAAAATGGTCAAAATCACTAGTAAATAACTTTTTACTCCCAAAAAGCAGTCTTACGGTGACCTTTGGCCCTCCTTTTTCACCGAAACGCCTCGATGTGTCCTTTCACTTACCTTTGGGAGGACTATATATTGAGCACATATGGCATATGGAAAGGAGGAGAAAAAAAGAGCAAGATAACTCTAGTGTATTTTTGCCGCATCTTGAGTCT
The DNA here is from genome assembly GCA_027924585.1 of Larix kaempferi. Taxonomy (NCBI): domain Eukaryota; kingdom Viridiplantae; phylum Streptophyta; class Pinopsida; order Pinales; family Pinaceae; genus Larix; species Larix kaempferi. Next base: position 47,659,623 of record BSBM01000372.1, on the reverse strand, counting down.
GCACTCATTGATCCTTGTTGTTGTGAACCTCTTATGTTCACCTTCCAAACTCCTATCATAGTTTGAGTTTTCCATTGCATGGAGGATTGAAGTGGTGGAGGCACAAGTGGAGAGACCCAGTTTTCAGTTCAGATTGGTTGTCGATAAGAGGTCGTATCACATTATACTTCTTGTTATGTATTAATAGAAATACTCATATTCTCGTCCATTAATGTTGTGAATGTTGTTTATATTACATTGGGTTGCATTTACTTATGATATCATGAACCATTGCTATTGATGATATTAATGTCTTTCATATATTGTATGCACTTGTTGTATATTGGCTGTCAAGACTAATTTGCAGGTTCAAGTGCACGAATTGAAATCTCCAACAGGGATCTACATCGAACGTCTAGATTGAGGTTGGTTATATTATTCGTTATCTTAGCATTGTCATTTATATAGCATAGCATTGAGAATCAAATTAATTTCTGGTAGTCAGTTGTTTGTTGTGGTCTACCCCAAGCCATAGGAAGTTTTCTCTGTAATAGAAATGGCGACTCCACTAGGGAGAACATCCATTTTTGGGGATTTTTAGGATTGAATCCTTATTTAGAGTTGCTGTGTGTCGAGTCTCTGTGTCATTGGTTGGCCGTTAGGATACACTATATAAAACACCCTTTTTATGAGCCATTGGACTCTTTTTCTGCTCTTTGATTTTCCCTGTACGCAAGTGAGCCTTGTTCTACTTGCATCTACCCGCCTCTGTCTGCATTGTATCCCGCGGGTACCCACATTTATTCCTTCAACAGTAGTGTACAACTCTAGGGGTAATTGGTTTATGGACGTTGGTTGTTGCTGGGTTGGTTTTGAGTGTTCTTGAGTCTTCTTTGTCCTTGTTCGTGACCAGAACTCCTCTTTTCTCTTGGTTTTGAGCCTTGTTGGTTTTTACCTATTTATTTTTTATTTTTTAGCTCATTACCTTGGCTGAGTCTTACTGTTTGGGATCTGCTAGGTTGTTTGAGTAATCTCCCTTGCATTTCTATAACTGAATAGTGATATTTTTCTTGCATTTTTCATTTCATTATATTGAAAAATACAAAAACATAGTTTTGTATTTTCCTTTTGCTTATAAGTGAAAATACAAAAAAATTTACTTTTATGTACTGCATTTTGCATCTGAGTGCTTGTGCTTTCATTTAGGTTCTGCTTGTGCATTGAAAATATAAAAGAGTTGCATTTTTATTTAGAAACCATTGGATTGATTTTCATTATAGTGGCATTGTTTTTATTGGATAGATGAGTCTAGAGTTTGATGATTTTGCATACTATTGAGTCATATACATCACTAGTTTCACAACCATATCCTTTGAGTAACCATAGCCAAAATGATCCGGATTTTATGAGCATAACGAAATTAATACAGATTATTATCAGATGCTTAACACAAAATAACAGAGATACAGTAAAACTGGTTTTCTATTCAATAGGGAAATAAGCTAGAACTGTAAAATGCAGCGGAAAATAAGCTTGCTGGAATGGTGGCGGCTTATCTCTAAGAAGAGATGTGACGGCTGCGCTCATTTCGCAAGAATATGGTTACAATGAGGCTGTCAAGGCCTTTTACAATAAACAGGAATGTCAAAAACCCTAGACATCCAAAAACCTAACCCTAGGAGATGAAGCGCCAAAAGTCATGTGGGCCCCGTTTGGGTAAGTTAGTACATCAACTTCCCGGGGTCGTAACGTTTGCATACGATCTCCGTTTGGGGCGCTTGGTAGCCCGTTGGAAAGGTCTATCCGAGATTTACAACTTTCAACTGGGGCCAAATGTATGCCGAGGGCAACCATTTGGCCCCCCGAATTGCCAAAAAAGGTCGTTTAGGGCCTCAAAACGGCCCCGAAAGTTCAGGACCCGAAAAGCTGCTAAAAATAGTACAATACAAAAATTGCCTAAAACTGTTTTGAGCCAGTTGGAAAGGTGGGTGGCTACCAATATCCACCTGGATCAATCCTCCCTCCTTAGGAAGCAATGGTCTCCATTGCGTTGAGTTCCCCCATCAGATGAGGAAATTTCTGTTGAATTTGGCCTCGGGTGAGCCACTTGCCTTGGTAGAGGAGCTGCCCTGCTTTGACAACTCGATAAAGCTGGATCCTTTGATGTCGAGTGCCTTTGATCTGTGTGTCTGCAATATGATCACTGGATGCTTGTTGTAGGTAGTCAGGGTTGAGCTTTGTTGGTGTCAACTTCTCTGCTATCTCTGAGGTGTCTAATAGTGGTGGGAAATATGGCCGAAGGAGAGCCACGTTGAAGACTGGATGCAGACCAAGGAAGGGGGGAATGTTGAGCTCAAAAGCATTGTCACCCACCGCCTTGGTGATGGTGTACGGCCCATAAAGGAGTGGTCGAAGCTTTCGATGGGGCCCTGTAAGGCGTTCTTTCTGCAAATGCAACCAAACTTTGTCGCCCACCTGAAACTTATGTGGCACCCGATGTTGATCATGGCGCTGCTTGTACTTGGCATTAGAATTCTGTAGAATATCCTGAACCTGTTGGCGGATATGCTGGATCCGTTCAATGAACCGGGCGGCTTTGTCAGCTTCTGGGGACGAGTCGGCCGAGGTGGTCGCAAGGGGAAGTGCAACATCCATGGGGCCCAATGGTTGGAATCCCAACCCCACCTGAAAGGGGCTGTGGCCAGTTGAGCTATGCAGAGCTCGGTTGTAGCTATGTTGGACATAGGGGAGACTCTCATCCCATGTGCGGGGGTGTGTTGAATTGTACATGCGCAGGATATGTACGACCATCCGGTTGACGACCTCCGTTTGTCCATCGGTCTGGGGGTGGAAGGCAGTGGATTTGGTGAGCTTGGTATCTAGCAGTGACCAGAGGCTTGACCAGAATGAGCTGAGGAACCGACTGTCACGGTCTGAGATAATGGTCTATGGGATCCCAAAATGTACCCATACTCGTTCAAAGAAGATCTTGGCAGTGGCTTCTGTTGTGATGTTCTTCTTGCAAGCGGCTAGAATCGCCATCTTGGAAAAGCGATCAACAACCATGAAAACACAGTCATTTCCCCTCTTGGTGGACGGGAGGCCCGAAATGTAGTCCATTGAGATGGATTCCCACGACCTGTCAGGAGTAGGCAGAGGGGTGTATAGGCCTTGTTTCTTAGTGGTCGGTTTGGCAATGGCGTAAGCGGTGCAGGACCTGATGTACTTGCCGACATCCTGTCGAAGCTTCGGCCAGTAGAAATGTTTATGCAACACTGCCACTGTCTTTTCAACGCCAAAGTGTCCTGCCAACCGACTGTAGTGAGCTTCCCAAATCTGCTTCACGCGCTCGCTTGATGGAACGCAGAGATGGCCCAGACGACACAACAACCCGTCCTGAAGATGGAAATTAGCAACCACTGAGTTGGCGCCCAACATTTGATAGGTGGAGGAGAAGTCAGGGTTTGTCTCGTAGAGGTGGGGCCATCAAGAGGTCTCATGGCCACAAGAGTCTAGCACCGTGGTAAGTGCCGCGACTGGAGGTCGACTGAGGCAGTCAGCAACTCGGTTGGTACTCCCTGTTTTGTATTTGATGTTGAGGTGGAACTGCTGTAAATATGTGGACCACTTCTGATGGAGGTCATTCTACAACTTTCCTTGGGTCTGCATGAACTGTAGTGGCTTGTGATCAGTGTGGATGACTATCTCCTTCCCAAGAATGTAATGTCTCCACTGGCGGCAGGCTTGTACAATGGAGTACATTTCTTTGTCGTAAGTAGGGTACTTGCGGACAGCATCTAAGAGTTTCTCACTATGATATGCCACGGGGTGGCCGTGTTGAGTGAGAACGGCTCCCACAGCATAATCTGAAGCATCTGTCTCGATCTCAAAGGGATGTTGCAGGTTCGGTAATGAGAGTACCGATGATGAGCACAAACGCTTCTTCAAGTCATAGAAGGCTTGTTGTTGGGACAGGCCCCACACAAATTTTGCCTTACCACCACCCCTGGTCACTTGGCTGAGGGCCCATGCGATATGAGAGAATCCCAGCACGAATCGACGATAGAAATTGGCGAGGCCCAAGAAGCTCCGAAGTTCAGTGAGTGTGGTTGGGGCTGGCCAGTCACGGATGACCTAGATCTTGGCTGGATCCACATGCACACCATGTCGATCAACAATGTAGCCTAAGTAATGGACCCTATCCATGCCGAAAGAGCATTTTTCCAAGTTTGCATATAGTTTGTGCTTCCGCGGGGTGTGCAGAACCTGCTGAATATGCTGCAAGTGTTCCTCCCAAGTCTTGCTGTAGATGAGGATGTCATCCAGATACACCACTACAAAATTGTTGGTGAAAGGCCGTAGGATATCGTCCATCATCCTCATAAAATTTGCTGGAGCATTTGTCAAACCAAAAGGCATGACCAGCCATTCAAAAAGACCTTCTTTTGACTTGAACGCAGTCTTCCATACATCTGTCTGTTCTATTGGGACCTGGTGGTAGCCAGACTTCAGATCAATCTTACTGAAGTATTTGGACCCCGTGAGCTGATCAAGGAGGTCGTCGATTTGGGGAATCGGGTACCGGTTGCGGACTGTGATTTTATTCAGGGCCTGATAATCAATGCAGAGTCGCTAGGTCCCATCTTTCTTCTGCACCAGCACGATTGGGCTCCCACAAGGTGATGAACTGGGAGGGATGTGCCCTTTGTGGAGCAATTCTTGGATCTACCTCTTGATCTCCTCATTTTTCATTAGAGAGCGACGATATACTGGCCCATTGGATAGCGGTGCGCCTGGGGTCAGATCGATGGGATGCTTGACCTGGAAGTGCAGAGGTACCCCGGTCGGAGAGGAGAAGATATCTGAGTATCCTTCCACCACCTTATCCACTTGCTTCTGTTGTGTGGATAGATCGTTCATGGAGGCCTGGGATGTGGCTGCGATCTTTCTTTCACTCTGAGAGCGAATCACCAAGAAGACAAATTTCCCGGTCTGAGAGATGACCTTCCTGCATTGCTTGGCAGAGATCAAGGAAATAAAACTAGGAGGGACTGCCTCCGGTATCCTGTACAATTTCCTGTTCAAAGAAATAATAACACTACGAGGCCTAGACTCATATACAGCATGATGTTTCCATAAATAAGGTTGGCCCAAAAGAACATCTGAAACTTCGATAGGAGCAACATCACACAATACCTCGTCCTTGAAGGGCTTGATGTCGTATGGCAGTTGGCACTGTTGGCTGACGCGGAGATCGCTTCCCTTGCGGATCCATCCAATGGTGTAGGGTTGTGGGTGCGGCGTTATCGGCAGGGCGAGGCGCTTGACGACCTCTGCTGAGATGAGATTCTTCTGGCTACCGCTATCAACGATGAAGTGCAGCGGGGTGCCTTTTACCCACATCTGTGAATGGAAGAGGCGTTCTCCTTCTTCTGGCTCGTCTGGTTCATCAGGATGGAGCTTGGTGGTAGCAATGGTGGCACTGGGTTCCGCGTCAATGATCCGTCTTCCCCTTTCTGCTTCGGACTCAGAGTCAGAACCCGCATCTGATTCAGATGCTTTCACTTCGGCCACCAGCGACTGCTTTGAGCGGCAATCAGCAATGTTATGCCAAGGGCTCTTATGGAAGTCGCACCACTTCCCGATATCTTTCTTTGTTTTTCCGGTGTCCTTCTTTGCTTGCGGCTTGGACTAGTTGTCCTGATACTGTCCATATTTGCTTTGCCATTTATTCTGTGGGTTGGGGCTGCCCGTTCTTGTCTTTTGCTGTGAAGGGTTCCCAGGCCCAAATTGCCGCGTCTTTTGTTTGAGCTTCTGCTCGATTTTGACGGCATATCGGTAGGCCGCGCCCAAGGAAGAGATGTCTAGAAATTCCATTTCGGTCTGGATATATCTATGCAAACCACCGCGATACTTGAGCACCAGATGTCGCTCTGAATCTTTGATACCCAGCTTGGTGTGCAAGGTATGGAAGATATTTGTGAACTCTGGCACTACTTGGTCTCTTTCTTTTCGCAGTGTGGTCCATTTGGTATACAAGTCGTCATAACTTCCAACAGGGTAGTATTGTTCCTTAATAGCATCCCTGAAGGATTCCCAGGTGGCCATGACTGAAAATAATGAGGCTTCTTCTGTGTTCTTTTGCTCGCAGAATGTTTCCCACCAATCTTTGACATGGGGAACGGCTTTGAGGAGGGCAAAAGTAATCTTTTCTTTATTCGAAAAGTTATGGACAGAAAAATACCCTTCTAGTAGATTCAGCCACTTATCTACAGCATCTGCGTCTATCTGTCCTTCAAATATAGGGATATCGAAGTTGATTTGTACCTTGAAGGGGGCGGCGCCTCCGCTCGAGGAAGATGCGTCGCTTGTTGGTAGTCGCCGAAGGATTTGCGCAAAATTATCCATCATCTCGTTCCTCTGCTGCGTGAGGGCTTCCTCAAGCAACATTTTGATAGGATCTCCTGTCCCATCATATTTCTTTTCTCCTGCCATGAGAGGTCGCTTGGGCGTGCGAGAGATTTTGTCCTCAAGAGAAACAAGCTCGAGACCCAATTATTTGTACTCTGACCTCGTTGGGGACATGCATTAAGACGACGAGGAGCAGACCGCTCTGATACCACTGATCCGTATTTTATGAGCAAAACGAAATGAATACAGATTATTATCAGATGCTTAACACAAAATAACAGAGATACAATAAAACTGGTTTTCTATTCAATAAGGAAATAAGCTAGAACTGTAAAATGTAGCAGAAAACAAGCTTGCTGGAATGGTGGCGGCTTATCTCTAAGAAGAGATGTGACGGCTGCACTCATTTCGCAAGAAGATGGTTACAATGAGGCTCTCAAGGCATTTTACAATAAACAGGAATGTCAAAAACCCTAGACATCCAAAAACCTAACCCTAGGAGATGAAGCGCCAAAAGTCATGTGGGCCCCGTTTGGGTAAGTTAGTACATCAACTTCCCGGGGTCGTAACTTTTGCATACGATCTCCGTTTGGGGCGCTCGGTAGCCCGTTGGAAAGGTCTATCCGACATTTACAACTTTCGATTGGGGCCAAATGTATGTCAAAGGTAACCATTTGGCCCCCTGAATTGCCAAAAAAGGTCGTTTAGGGCCTCAAAACGGCCCCGGAAGTTCAGGACCCGAAAAACTGCTAAAAATAGTACAATACCAAAATTGCCATAAAACTGTTTTGAGCCAGTTGGAAAGGTGGGTGGCCACCAATATCCACCTGGATCACAAAATTAATGCTTAATCTTAAAATTGATTAGAACGATTTTATTTATAGGGTACACCAACTAGCATAGGTTTATAGTCTTGGAATAAATCATTGTGAGTAAACAATCCAAGACTACTAGACGAAACATTATGTGTCTAGCCAGGGAGTGGTGAAACCCATGGTATACATCAGTGTTCTTAGGAAGCTCTACTCAGACCAGAGTTAAGCACGAGGTCTTAGGAGGTTGGTTGCGTAGATAGCCCTGAAATACTGGCTAAACGTGGGAGATATTTCCAGGGTTTGTTCGTATCTGGGGACTCTTGCGGGATCCACCCAAGACTCAACCTAGTTTTTTTGGTCCAGATCCACCCGAGGATGACTCGCTTGATCCTTTAGATCCACATGGTTTCCATTATGGTATGCCAGAGTTACATGATGACACAGGTCCTACAACCAACCCTACCGCGTTCTCTTTTGGTATGCCTAATTACAACACAGTTGATCCTTCCACTACTTTTGGTAGTCATGCTGGCACTAGTTATGGTGTTAGCAACATTGCATCCACTGGGGGAAATACCCTCGTCGGGTGCACCACTTTTTCCACTCACACACATAATATGGGGACCGGTCACGTTCCTCCTAACAATGCAAATGTTGAAAGATGGATTCCTACTAGGACTACCCAACCTAATAGGAACATTGTTCGCAACACGACTTGCTATCCACAACACACTACACATGCCTCTACCCATCAACTGAGGACCACTTTTGCGAATGTTAATATTCCTCCCAATCACGGGGGTGGACACATACCGTACACTTTTACGTCTGTCGCCGCTACTAGTAATGCTAATGTAGGAGGTGGGAATATACTTCATACTCATGGTCACAATGCCACCATTCCTTCTACTAGTAACACCAATGTTGGGGTTGGGAATACATCTCATGCTTGTGGTCACAACACCATTGCTCACGCTACTAATAATGCTTACATAGGGGGTGGGAACATACCTTACCATCATGGTCATTACAACACAGTTCCTGCTACGAATAGTACGTATATGCCCCATAATTATGGTGGCAACCCTTACTACAATACAGTTGGTGCTAGCCATCATTACAACCCACCTCAATATGGTGCTCAAAATGCGTATATACCTGCTTACCCTCACACGCATCAGGTTGAAGGAGGTTATCAACCTTATGGCCATGGTCAAGCTTATGGTCAGTCAAGCCCGTATAATCAGCATTTTTATGGTCATGGTCAAGCTTATGGTCCTTCTTATCCATCAGGTCCTTACAATCAACCTTTTATGGGAGTTCATAATTAAGCTTTCTAGTCGCAGCTCCCGTTCCTTGCACGTTTGAATCTTTCGGATCTATCGAAGCTCATGAATGATCCGGTGCGTCATGATCCTAATTGGCCTCCAGTCCCTACCAAGCTCCCTTCAGACACTCCTAAGTTTGAAGGGAAGAATGGTGAGGATCCGGGTGACCATGTCACTACCTTTCACCTTTGGTGCTCAGCCAACTCATTGAATCATGAATCCGTTCTATTATGACTATTTCAACACACCCTCACAGGAGCAGCTGCGAAGTGGTATTTTGAGTTGCCTAGGGGCACTTATAGGGGTTTCAATGAGATCGCTTTGGTTTTCTTGGATCATTTCCAGTTGCCGGTTCGTTATGATACTGGTACTGAACTTTTGTCTACCTTCCGTCAGAATAAGGCCACGCATATTTCTGACCACGTTCAATATTGGCGTTGATGGAAGCAATTAGTGAAAGCCAACATTCCTCCAGAGTTTCTGTTGGAATGGTTCCTCAAGTCCTTACTTCCATATATTGCTAAGGATGTTTCGATGTCCGGTATTATGACTGAGGAACAAGCCATCTTAAAAGTCCAGTAGTTAGATTTACTATACTCTCAGTCTGGCATTTTGTATGACATTATTCATGACACACCGCGAACACGACATGAGACCAAGTCAGGTCCTGTAGCGCATGCCGATGACATTGTGGGATCTGCAAGTAATCGTCCTGTAGATTTGGTGGCTAATCAAATGAAATTTTTTTTGCTTAACCAGTCTACTCCCGGATAGGTTCACACCTTGTCCACTTCCACCCCGCCGTCCGATGTACACACTGTGCAATCGACAAACCTATCGGGTAACCAGTAGCCTGGTGGTAAGAAGAAGGGGAGAAACAATTGTAAAGGTGGAAACAATGGGAACAATACTAGTAATCGCAATACCCCTCGTAAGGAGAATTCCAACCCTCCTTAGGAAGGTGGAAATCCTGCCGAGGATCGTAAACCTAGGGGTAAGGTGAAATTCCCTTGCAAACTTTGTGGGGAAGACCATCTTACTCACTTGTGTCCTTGAATTGAAGAAGCATCGAAGCATCTTGCACAGAGCCCAGCTGTGTTGAAGTATCCCCTTCCTCATCATCAAAACATGGCTTCGCATGCTCTCGCTACTGGTTATGGACCTAATGAGACTACAACGTCTTCCTCCAATACTAGTGGCTATGGATGCGTGAATATGGTCCAATCAGAGGTTAGTGTTGCTACTCGTTAACGCGATTATGGTGCACCACAACCTAATATGGGGAATGAGCCTCCCCCTCCTCCTGATAATTCCTTGCATATCGAGAATCCTTCTATTATGCCACAGATACTGAAAGGTGTTATCAAGTGATCTACGCATAATCCTAATGCTCGAGCCACCGAGAACTACTCCATTGTAGAAGATTTGGGACAAACTCTATGTGACATGTCGGCTCTTGAAGTTTTACAGGCATGTCCTTCTCAATGGCATGCCCTTTTGAGTGCTTTAGGAGTTTAGTATGGGGGGAGTCCCAACCTTATCAAGTTTGACACTATTGATGTTCAACCTCGCTTACCTTACCATGTGGCTTTTCAAATCCATGTGGAGTGCCTTCATAATTTTGTCAAGAGAACGTTGGTTGACGAAGGTGCTTCCGCATCAGTGATGTCTTTAGCTTTTTGGAAATATCTTGGCTCTCCTCCTCTACTCACGTATAGGATCATGCTCACTGCATTTGACGATCGGTTATTTAAACTATAGGATTGCTAATATATAAACTATGTTCCTTTGTACATTGTTATATTTGTGACATAGCAAAGGTATTCTAATAATGTTAAAGATACCTGGATAGTTTTGCAAAGTAGGTATTCCAATACATATTCACAATGATATTTTAAAAGCCAATATAGTGCTGAAAGATGAACTGAAACACCTTGAAGATTGTTCTTGGAATTTCTCTATCATACCTATCCACTGCAATAGAACTTGGGAGAGTTATCTAGCAATAGCTAAGTAAGCCTCGGGGCTATTGAAGGACCCCTTCACAGCATCAAGACAAACATTTAGTCTCGAGAAAACGAAATGTTTGACATAGGAAGAGAGCAACATTATACATACAAACTTTTAACATCCAACATTGTTTTGACAATACATATGTTACGACTTTTTAATATTTATGTTATTATTCATAAGTAAACTAAAATATCTTGGTCACTAATGTCAAGGCTTATGAGTAGTTATCATTAAGTATGCAATTAATGTTTAGTTGTATTAAAGTCAACATCTTTAGTCAAGAAACACAAGCATTTATTGTTATCGAAAAATTTTAAATTTTAGTGAAATTTGGGGATGTTACATGTGGTATTAGAGCGCAAGTTCAAATACTAGGCCTACAGTGGCTCATGTGTGCAAATGAAAATCTAGAATAGAATTACAAATTACTAATTTAATTTATTTGTTTTCAGTTTCAGCATTTTATAATTTGAGTTTCTAGGTATGGAAGGACCAACAGAGTTGGTTGAGGATAGGTCCCTTAATAATGAACAGAATAATAATGAACAAGGACACATTAATCCCTAAAGCATATTTGTTGAATTGAGTGATAATTCATCTGAATTATTAAGGACTGTAAAAGATTTAAAAATTGAGATAAGGACAGTTAAAGAAGAAAATGAATGAATTATGAAATCTCAAGAGGAGCTAAATCATATCCTGTTGAATAATCTTCATAAAAATGACCAAGATAACGAAACAACAAATAATGTTGAGTCTGAAATAATGTCCTATCAATGCAAGGGTAAAAATATAAAATTAACTGATTATGACAGCAGCTCATCTTTTGAATTTGTTGAAAGGGCACACCGGAAAAAGCATAAGTACTCTAGTGACAGTAGTGAAAGTGAATGCTACACTAAGAAAAAGAAGTACAGACCCTATGAAGAAATTTCTGGCAAGTTTACAAAGATCAAGCCTCCAACCTTCAACAGAGAAACAGAAAAGAGTGAGATAGTTGAAGCATGGTTGTCTGGGATGAACAAGTATTTCCAGATCTATAATTACTCAATTCATCTAAAAACTAAAATGGAAATTTATAATTTAACTGGAAAAGAAGACATTTGGTGGCAAGATCTGAAAAGAGTTAAAGGTTTAAAGGAGAAAAGTGTAAATTGGAGTAATTTCAAGAAGTACTTTAAAATAATTTTTTTGTCAGAATAGTATTATGAGGAACGTGCTAAGGAATTTTATGAGTTAAAGCTAGGTTCCATGGATATGAGAGAGCTGTGTAGTAAGTTTATGAATTTATTAAGGTATGTGCCTTATTTTGTTGAATAAAAGCCCAAGGTTCAAAGGCTTCTGAGCTCTTTGCCCTCTCACATAAAGGACAGAATTGAATATGATAATCCTCGAACTCTTGAAGAGGCCATGAGAAAGATAAATATCTATTTTGAACAGAATAAGAGAAGAGAAGGCATACCAAGAGGGAAAGCAAAAAGGCCTAACAACTTTGAGCAAATGAAGAAGCATTTTTCTTTTAATCGTAAATTCAGTAATAATAATTCATGTAATTACTCTAACAGGAATTTTTCAGGAAACAATGCAGCAAGAAATACACAGTCAAAATTTACAGCTGCAAAGAACAGTGATCCACCTAAAAACTTTGTTAAAAGTAATGAACATAAAGAACCTGTTAAGTGTTGGGAATGTCAGAGACCTCACTATGCATCAAACTATCCACTCCAGAAGAAGGCTGTCAACAACATACATACCGTACAAGAGGAGGCTACTGTTGGTGATTTAGCAAGGGAGATGCTCAAAATAAATGCAACTTTGGAGAACAAGCAAGCAGATCATCAAACTTCCATGGTTGAAGTGGAAGGTATCTTAAAAGATAAACTTGTTTCTATTTTGAATAATACAGGGGAAAGTCTTAGTTATATTTCAACTGATTTAGTAAAATGTTGCAATCTGAAAGTAGATAAGTTTGATAAATATTGGTTGGTTCAATTAGCTACTGGCACAAAAAAAAAGGTGACCGATTTTTTAAAAGAATGTGAATGATTGATGAATCAGTTTATAACTCATGTTAAACTAAATGTGTTTCCTTTAGGTTCTTATGATATTTTGATTGGAATGGACTGGTTAGAGAAGCATAGAGTTGTATTAAATTGTTTTGAAAAGACTTTTACTTGTTTAAATGATGCATGTGAAACTGTCACGGTAAAAGGGATTCCTAGAAAGATATCTGTTAGGCAAATATCTGCATTACAAGTTAAGAAGGTTGTTCGAAAGGGGTGTAACTTGTTTGCTATAAACATACTTAATAATGAACAGTACACTAATGAATATAAGTTAAAGCTTGAATACATACCCATTCTTAAGCAATTTTCTGATGTATTCCCGGAAGAAATTCTAGGACTACCTCCGAAAAGGGAACTTGATTTCACCATTGAGTTAGTACCAGGAGCGGTACCGAACTCAAAGGCTCCTTACATAATGAATATTTTGGAGCTTAATGAACTTAAGTCACAACTTAAAGAATTGATTGATAAAAATTATATAAGGCCCAGTGTGTTTCCATGGGGAGCACCTGTAATTTTTGTTAAAAATAAAGACAAAACTATGCGCTTATGCATAGACTACTGTCAGCTAAATAAAATGACTATAAAGAATAGATATCCATTGCCCCGCATTGATGATCTGTTTGATCAACTGCGTGGTGCAACGATATTCTCTAAAATTGATTTAAGGTCGGGGTATCATCAAGTTAGGATTAAAGATGAGGACATCTTTAAGAATGCGTTCAGAACTTGCTATGGACACTATGAGTTCGTGGGTTTTCCTTTCGGGATGACCAACGCCCCAATAGTCTTCATGTGTTTAATGAACAACGTATTACATAAGTACTTGGATAAATTTGTTGTGGTTTTTATTGACAATATTCTAATTTATTCTAAGACAAAAGAGGAACATGACGAACACTTAAAAATAATTTTACAAGTGTTAAGGGAACACCAACTATATGTTAAGTTCAGCAAATGTGATTTTTACAAAGATAAAATTTAGTACTTGGGGCATGTAATATCCAAGGATGGGATTGCAGTAGACCCAGACAAGATAAAATCAATTAATGAATGGCTTTCCCCGAAAGACATAACTGGTGTATGATCTTTTATGCGAATCACAAGTTACTATCGTAAGTTCATTGAAGGATTTTCTAGGATAGAAAATCCTATAACATCTTTACAAAAGAAAGCTAATAAGTTTGTATGGGATAAAAAATGTAAAGAAAGCTTTAAGAAATTAAAAGAGTTATTAACAACAACACCTATTTTGAAAATTGATGATCCTAACAAGGATTTCATTATATGCACGGATGCGTGCAATGATGGACTTGGTGGGGTCTTAACACAAGAAGGTCACGCAATTGCATATGAGTCTCAGAAGTTAAAGATTCATGAAAAGAACTATGCAACTTACGACCTAGAGTTGGTTGCTATAATAGATGCATTAAAAATGTGGTGATAGCATTTAATTGGAAGAAAATTTATCTTAATGACTGATAATAAAGGGTTAAAATACTTATTGGATCAACCGAATCTGAACGCAAGGCAAGCTAGGTGGCTAGCTTCCCTTAGAGAGTACGATTTCGAGATTCAACACATTAAGGTAAAGGAAAATAAGTTTGCTAATGCATTAAGCAGAAATGCGAAAGTATGTTTTGTTTCAACAATCAACACTTATAAAACTGATCTAGAAAATCAATTAAGGAAAGAATCATAATGGATGTAAAATATCAGAATTTACTTACTAAAATTGTTGAAGATAATGCTGAAAATTGTATAAAAGATTACAGAATTGATGAAAGAGGGTTACTGTTGTATAAAAAGAGACTTTATGTGCCTGATGTTGCTAAAATTAATTTGTTGATTTTAAATGAATTGCATAAAAGTCCATATAATGCACATCCTGGTTACCAAAAGATGATAAGTATGCTGCGAAAAGATAATTTTTGGCCATGTATGAAAAGTGAAGTAGCGGAATATATTGCTAGATGTATTGAGTGTCAGAAAGTAAAGGTTGAACACCAACACCCAGCTGGATTGTTGCAGCCACTACCTATTCCAGATTGGAAGTGGGAGATAATTAGTATTGATTTTATTACTGGGCTGCCTAAAAAATCAGAAACAGAATGATTCCATTATGGTATTACTGGACAAGCTTAGTAAGGAAGCACACTTCATACCAGTTAAGACAACACATAAAGCTCCTGATATTGCTAAAAATTTTATGAAGCAGATTTTTCATTTATATGGTATTTTGAAAGTTATAATTTCTGATAGAGACTCAAAGTTTACAGGAAATTTCTAGAAATATTTATTTAAAGGTTTAGGTACTACTTTGAATTTCAGTACATCATTTCACCCACTAACAGATGGGCAGACTGAAAGAGTTAATCAAATTCTTGAGGACATGCTAAGAATGTATGTTAGAGACCAGCCAGGTAAATGGGAGGATTATTTACATCTTGCTGAATTTGCTTATAATAACCATTATCAAACTTCAGCAAAGCTTAGTCCCTTTGAAATTTTATATGGCATAAAATGTAATACTCCTATCTCTTGGAGTAATCCAGTTGACAGGTTAATGTTAGGATCTGATTTGTTAAGAGAATTAGAACTAACTGTGAAACAAGTTCAAGGCAATTTGAAAACTGCACAAGATAGACAGAAAAGTCAGGAAAATCTAAAAAGAACTCAGAAAGAGTTTCAGGTTGGTGAACATGTGTTCCTCAAGGTAAGACCCAAGAAAAGTTCCTTAAGGATGGGAAGTTGTGCTAAATTAGCACCAAGGTATTGTGGACCTTTTGAAATCTTGACCAGGGTAGGACCAATGGCATATCAATTGGCATTGCCACCAAATCTTAAAGTACATAATGTATTTTGCATCTCTCTTTTGAAAAAGTATGTGCATGATATTACTCATGTTATTAATTGGAATGATCTACAGGTGGAACAAGAAGGAGATTTTCTGGTGCAACCGGACTGTATCCTCGACAAGAGGGAAATTTTGCTTCGTAATCGTACTATTGGACAAGTTAAGGTGCAGTGGAAGCACCTTGGTCCGGACGAAGCTACTTGGGAATTGGAAAGTAATATGCGGGTGGCATATCCAATATTGTTCCAGGAGGAACAAGAGGATGATGAATAAATAAACATCGAGGATGATGTTGAACTTAAGAGGGGGTGTTTGTCACATACCCAAGTTTTAGACATTTTATGTTATTGAGAAAACATTATGTTTTATTTTTATTGTAAATTTTTCTGACATCTGACCAAGTGGGGTCATGGATGACTGTAATTAATTATTGTGAATATTTTATATTAATAAATAAAACTGGAGACAAATATCCAAAAGAGTCTATTGAATGAGTGTTCACTGACCCACTAGTGGGAATGGACTATGGTGGAGAGAAAATTGATACTTGGAAGCATCCTCAAATCACTTCTAACTGTTTCAGGGGGCAACTTCCCTATTTTTATGGTCATGTTCCCCAAGAAAGTGGAACTGAGTAGGTGGCTCATTTACTGAAATAAACTGACCAAAAGACCTAGGTATGCTATTTATCTATCCATCAAATTCAGCAGGAGGCTGTTCATTCTCACCTTGTGATAATTTCAGAACACAAGAGATTTGATGAGGGGAAAGTTAGAAGTGATTGAGTGAATTAAGACTGCATTCTAAACTAGTGCAACCACATTGTTGAGTTCAATATTGATAAAGGAAGGAAGTACTACTGCTAAGTATTACTGCTGAGTTGCAAGGGAATTTATTCCATTATTCCACATAGCATCTTCGTCCTAGTGGTTCAGTGAGCAAGCTCGGGGGTCCTAAGGCAAGTAGCTTGGCTATCTTCAGGAGTTTGTTTGGTGGAACGGGCTCCTTTGGCTGTTTGTTTCTTCTATAGTTTCCAGGTTCATATTGTGTTATCTTCTTTAATTCTGTTATGTTAGTAAAATAAATAGGAATGCACTTGATATCTTCTCTTCCCATTTAATCTAAGATATCCTGTTTGAGTTAGTAATTATTTTACTTCTGTAAATTATATTGATGAAATAGAATGAAGTATGAATGAAGTTGTCAGAATGATTGAATGATTGATTATAAAATTTACTTTCCTGCATTTTTCCACACACTGTAAACAGTGTCGTACTCTAGTATAGGCAAGAAAAAAATTAAAGTAGATCAGAATGATCATAAGTAATGAATAAATTTAAATGATTTTTTTTCTTTTACAGAGTCATATCATCATTATTTTTGTATTATTGTGTTATTTTCTAATTAGACCATTAAGAATTGTAAACATAAATACAACTTCTCTAAATACTTCACAAATTAAGCTTCTTATTAAACCCTATCTTTCGTTATACATAACAATAGCATCGAAAGTACCTTCTGTCCAAACAATAGTAAATATATCCCTTAAAACTAGACACTATTTAAATGGATTCCTTCCATTTAGCAAAACATCACATATATCTATGAATAGGCTTCTCGCATCATCTTTTATTCACCTAAACATGTCTAAGATAGGCTGATTATCTCAATAGTAAGCACATCGATTACTTTAAACAAAACCAAGTCATTTATTTGGACATAAAAATATTTACTCATACATTTATAGAAATATATTATAAATATTACCATTATGTACAAATGCAATATAATACACAGATATTTATCATCTTTAAGAATTCATATTACAACTTGAAACCAAACGAATCTTTTATTTTCAACTATTATTAAACACTGTACAGAATACTGAGCATACTAGTATTGAGTTTTTTGGTTAAAGTTTTTATTACAAGAGGTTAGGGTTTACAACCTGGTCTTAAAACACAGTCGGTTCATCTACCAAAGATGAATACAAATTACATTGTATGCCATTGTATTTTCAATACAATCCATAGACCCAAGGTTTTGGCTATAGCTCAGGATTAAAAATACTGTAGTTTCAACCATCTTTAGTATTACTACGAAATACAAATCTACTGAACGGTAAATAATTTTTTTACAAAGAATAAGACCAAAGACCTCGGTACAGTTCTGTTAAACTTTCAACTCGGGCCTTACCCCAAATATTTTTTCAAAACCACCATATCCTAGTATCAACAAAGATATCAATGCAGAACGACCCATAATCTTTATTTTTGAACAGTTTCATTGTTGCAAAAAAAAATGCAAGCATCATATACAGTTGAAATTTTAAAACCTACTTTATATTGTAGCATTGATGTGCCATTTTAACACAAAAATAACAAACACTGTATTTTTCCTTCAACAGAAGATTGGTCGAGCTTAACTCGCCATCTACAGGTTAAAAACCTTAATTAATTTAGATAAAAACTCTTGCACATTTAAAATCATCAAAGAAAATCCCAACGAGAGCCATGAAAGGCTCGGGAGTCATACTCCAAATTATTTTACAAACATTGCAAAAATTCCATGTGGCTTAATCATTCAAACTTCAAACTATAAATTTCTTAAACATTTAAACTTAGTATTTTGCCTCAGCTTTCAACGAAGACCAGTATGGAGCCATTAGGTCTATCCCTGAAAAATTGTGAACTACTAGGGTAACCCTGAGTATGTCTCCGAAGATTACCAGGGCACGTTGTTATCATCTTGAAAACCCTCACAACCAACTGTGACCTTTACTGAGGAAGTTACCTGCCATTTGAATAAAATACGACGAGGGTTAAAATTAAAAACTAAGAACATCGAAGCATAAGAGCTAATTTAAAAACAACCATTAAGATAAAAACTCAACATCACCTGCAAATTAGTGATGCATGGTTAAATGCACCAAGTGCTCTAACGAAGACTGCAGAAAAGAAGTTCCACTTAAACACCGAAGGTATCCCTCACTATACAGTTATGAAAGGTGTGACAAACCGGAACTAAAAGAAATATGCCATCAGTCTACGACTCATAAGAAAACCTTCCAATGACATAAACTAAGACCTGTACATTGCAAACATTGCAACCACTGCTTTTTTTTTTAAATGGCAGGGTATCGAAATTCATGGAGGCATCTCCAAACCAAAACCCTGGAAGGTCGAGAGCCTATCGGCCTCCCTTCTTTTTCGCAAATGAATCAAATCTCGTGTATCATAGCATATCAATGTCAGGGTTAGGGTTTAACCCAAAACCGAGGCCAATATAGAGATCAACGACATAGATTCAACCACGAAGGCACAAAACCTTACAACGATCATCAGTGCATTAAATAGCAGTGATTACTACAGTGTTCCCTATAGAGTTTGTTTCCAACACGATCGTCCAGCTATGATCCTATTGCATCAACAATTGCATAGCTCAGCAAGAATTACTTACGTTGCAAATATTTGGTACCCAACACCATATTTTAATCACGTGAGATTTGGACACGAAGGCCGTCATTAGACCATCCACCAAGATTTGCAGTTAAGGAGCATTTAATACGTCAACCACCATTTCATTATGCCTGCCAACCCACATCCCATAACAAGGTTAATGTAGCGTGTACCTGCGAGGGAAGGGTAGTAACCGGTAAGTTTACAAAACCTTACACTATAATATTGCTACATTAAATAGTAAAAATCAAAGTGTTAGACCTTGCACGTAATGTCATATGAATTATCAATGAAATAGTTGTCAACTTATAGTTTTTATGCAAGGTAGGTTGAATACGTAGCATTTGCATTTAAGATTTATGCACTTAGCATTTTATATATGTGCACATAGTTCTAATCCATAGGTTATGCTTTAGACATGATACCTATCTTTCTCATATAAGAGACGTGTATAAAACTATGATTCAATATCATTTTGGCATCATATAGTTTAAAATATAGCTTATAGAAACAATAAAATAATACTCACATAAGTATCGCATTTATCCATTGAGATAGGAAGATTATTCCTTGGTCCTGTCCTTAGCTTAGTGGAAGACACTATATAGTGTTTAGACTATGCAAATCTTCTTTAGTAGAAATACAAGAACTATAGGATTGCTAATATATAAACTATGTTCCTTAGTACATTGTTATATTTGCGACATAGCAAAGGTATTATAATAATGTTAATACCTGGATAGTTTTGCAGAGTAGGTATTCCACTACATATTCACAATGATATTTTAAAAGCGAGTACAGTGCTGAAAGATGAACTGGAACGCCTTGAAGATTGTTCTTGGAATTTCTTTGTCATAGCTATCCTTTGCAATAGAACTTGGGAGTGTTGGCTAGCAATAGCTAAGTAAGCCTCGGGGTTATTCAAGGACCCCTTCATAGCATCAAGACAAACATTTATTCTCGAGAAAATGAAACATTTGACATAGGAAGAAAGCGACATTATACATACAAACGTTTTAACATCCAACATTGTTTTGACAATACATATGTTACGACTTTTTAATATTTCTGTTATGAGTCATAATTAAACTAAAATCTCTTGGTCGCTAATGTCAAGGCTTATGAGTAGTTATTGTTGAGATATTGTAACTTCAAAGAATATTATATTTGTACTTTATTATTCCGGATATGTTTCATTCCTCCGTGAAGATCTTATTGTATATCCGGAGATGTTTATTCCTCCGTCAAAATGTGGTAACTCGGGTTATTAGACTTCCCTAGTGGGGGTCGGCCCTGTATGTGTTATGTGGGTCAAAGGGTTATTAGACCACCCTAGAGGGGTCGGCCCAGTCAGTTGTAGTGGTTTATTTAACCCATTGGTTAAATACGAGCCTGCATGTTCTTGTGTAAAAAGACAAGTCGGAGTAGTGTATAAATAGAGGAAGTGTATTCCTCATTTGACACACTCACTCACTTGAGAGTAGCACACTTGTGGAGGAGAGGTCTGCTATGGTGGAGGAGGAGTTCATGTCTTTGGTTTGCATCTTTGTATATTGCTGGTCATCTATATTGAGGAAGCTTTACTGGGTTTTCCACCCCATGAGGGTTTCCCAGGATAAATCTGTGTCTCTTGTGTTTATGCTATGCTTGTTGTTTCTTCAGTGATCTTGTATATGCAATTATTGTGAAATGGAATGTAATGCTTCTATTTTCTGTCTTCGCATATTTAATTTTACAATGGTATCAGAGCTAAACTGAAGGAAGGCAAGGTATGGCACTTACGACACTTGCTTTACTTACGACAATTTGAAGGTTAGGGTTTTATAGCAAAAACCAGTCATCATGGAACTTTCTCTATAAATCCATTTTGGCGACGGTTCAGGATCTGAACCCTTTACAGGTCATAGATAACATCTCCAGTTATCGTGTGTCCAAAGGGCACCCTCAGATTCGTTGTACTTTGTAAGTTATGATTAGTACAAGTTAGGGTTTCTGCCTCTTCCAGATCTCAGTCAAAATCAGGTGACCTAGGAAAAAAGGTCATAACTTGGGTTAGGAAGCTCCAAATAAAATTTCATAAAAAGTGACAGGTAGTACACAGACTGTACTATCTTAGGAAACTTTTTTCAGAGGTCGAAGCTGAACCAGTGACACGTGGCACTCCGTACAAGTTTGCTCTCCTGTTTTATCCCATAAACAGGTCACGTTGTGACACTTGGCATAACTCTCTCTCAGAGAGTCCAATTAAAGTCAGACCTATCAGGATGGAAAGATAACAGAGCGAGATATCTCAGGAAATGTTTTCAGAGTCCTAAGTTCAAACAGTGACATGTGTCACGCTGTACAAGTTCACTCTCCTGTATTATCCCAAAACAGGTCACGTTGCGACATTTGGCATAAATCTCTCTCAAAACATCCAATTGAGGTCAAAACTGTCAGGATGGAAAGATGATAGGTCAGGCTATTGCAGAAAAAAAATTCAGACCCTGTGGAGCGAAAATTTTGGAGTTATAGCAGAAACAATCAGGTACATATTTCTGTCAAAACAGAATTATTTTTGGAGCACCTTTATTCATGGCTTCCGGAATTTAGGGTTTCGGAGAAAGTTAGAATTTTTGGAATCAAAATCCATGGCTGAATTCTACTCAGGAAAATCAAAATTTAGAGACCAAGATCGAATTTTTTGGTTGGGTAGAAGACCGGGCTTGATCAAACCCTAGCTCGGGATTTTGATCGGAAAGATGGAAAATTAGGGCTTCAGCAGAAGTTGGAATTTTTGAAGTCTGTAACCACGGCTGGAAGCTCCTCAGAAAAACAAGATTTTAGAGCCTTGGATCAAACCTTTTGATTGAGCAAAAGGGTGGGCTTCACCAAACCCTAGTTCGGGATCTTGTCCAGAAGATCCAGAAGTTTCAAAGGCAATTTTGAGGGGTCAAATTTTGGAGATTTCAAAATTGAAGTATGCTAGTTTGATCAGCTCAACAAGACACATCCTTCCATTCATTCGGAAGTGTGAAAGTCAAAGATTGAATTTTTAGGGTTTCTCTAGCAAACCCTAATCAAGCTCTAGATCAAGTTTCAGGGGGAGTTGAGGCTAAGGCCTTACATAAGAAGACTACAAGAAGTCTTGACAGGTATGACTTAAGGAGGTTCAGGTATGTCTTGAAATCTAATTCTTGATTAAGTTCATGATGTGTTTTATTAGTACAATCTTGATTAATGTTAGAATTGTCTTATCACCCTAGTAACCGTATGAATGCATGTGAATGATCGAAGGCATTCATTGATTAGGGATATATGATTGTACTAATGCATTATGGTGTTGTGTGAGGTTGATGTTGTCTTCTAACAAGATACAGGTACATCACAAAAGACAAATCAAGTTCCATGACCATGACAACATGAAGACAAAGACTCATCCATAATCTTTGTTCTACTTACAAAGTATGTATGACTTTGTTATATTATGCTTAACCTATGAGACATGCAGGTTCTAGCTCAGGATCTCTAAATCATTGAAGAGATTGTTTAGGTATGTTGTACATAACTAAGCAGGTATACTAATCCAGGTATGTTTACCTATGTCAAGTTAGAATCTTACCTTGTGTTAGGATCCCTTATATAAGTATACTTGGTATGATTGGTTATGCTTATTCATAAAGATTTTATGCATACTATGTCTCTTATCTTGATGATTTAATTAACCTGAAGAGTACTATGATCAAACAAGAATATGCATGAGTAAAAGAAGACTTCCTTGAAACTCTGAATACTAATGATCATGACTATATATTGAAGATTATCTAGAATTAGAATGTTTTGATAATATTGAGAATATACTAATGAATGTATGTTTGTGTATGAGATCATGAGGATGACACTAGTGCACACTTGAGCATGCACAGTGGCACAGAATGAATAGAAGTTCAAAAGACATATAGAAGATCAAGCATGAGGCAACCACACAAACACAAAAGATAAGTATTTAAGTTGGTATTTGAAATAATAAATGATATTGTCTGTAATAGGCTGTATGCATATTTGTATTCCTATAATATATCATAATGAGTGTAAACACTCATAGAGCATTGAACAATATACTACTAATATGCATATGATTGGTAAGTTGGACAAACAGTCCATTGTTGCTTGTCTAGAATGAAACCTCTTTGCTGACATGCTGAGAGCTGTGCACACTCTCGATAGTATGTTCTGGTAGAGATGGAAGGCATCTAGATAGCCACTGTATGCATACAGGATATGGAAAAGTGTTGTGCCAAAGTATTGGTCAAGATAGTTGCATAACTATGTAAATGATATCTCTATGAATAATAAGTTATCATGTCAACATGATTTCATGATTATGAAGTATTACTAATCATGTACTTAATTTTGATTTATAGGAAAGATCATGAAGAATGATGAACAACGAACAAATGATGGATGTTCAACAAGAAGATTTGCAAATCAAACAAAATATAGAAGGCTCGTGGCTAGAAGATTCTCTTAGAAAGAAGAAGAGAATCATGATGAGATGTTTGCTCCAAGTGACTAGATAAGACCATTCTCTTAATGGTGTAATTAAAGAAGAAGTTTGAATCAGGTTCTATATGGGTACCCAGGATTGGTAGTCAATTGATGATATTAATGATCATCATGGGTGATATGGATCTCAACCTTTGCTACAAGGTTGAATATGGTTTCTATACACAGATGACATGGATGCAAGAAGGAACTCACCACAGAGTTCGAATGATGTTGAGGTTCATATCAGTAGAACCATCTAACGAGAGATGGCACAGATATATGGCTGCTTGCTCTGCTAAGTTATGAAGTAGTATGGTTTCAGGATTGTTTGACTTAGAGATAGACTCAACTGTGATGCTATGTGACAAACATAGTTGTACTAAAATGGCAAAGAATCCAGTGTTCCATGATAAGTCAAAAGCACATAGAGATCTGGCATTTCTATATACAAGATATGGTGCAGATAGGAATTAAAGTTCGAATTTGTAACAAGTTACCAATGTACTAACCAAACCTCTACCGATCCGATGTACTAACCAAACCTCTACCTCAACTAAAGTTTTTCGAGACAAACTTAATATAGTCCAGAAGGACCCTCCTCAAAAGGGGGAGTGATGTGATCACTTATGATGAGATTGCCTGCATCGACAGTGAGGTCGATGATGTGAATACCTATATTGGTGATGTCGACAGAGAGGTTGGTGGATGGTCCCTAGACAGGGTCTAAGGTGACAAGAGGATTGCATCATCCTTGAACACATGTTCTAAAAGGAGCCGTAGATGTATGTCTTCGAAAATGAAGTCCTTGGTGGACATATAGGATTGGATCATCCTTGGACTTCAGTCCTAAAGAGAGTCGTAGACGTATGTCTTCTAGAATGAAGTCCTTGGTGGACTTGAGGGGATTGGATCATCCCTGGACTTCAGTCCGAAAGAAGAGCTGTAGACGTATGTCTTCGAGAGTGAAGTTCTTGGTGAACATGTGAGGGGATTGGATCATCCCTTGACTTCAGTCCAAAAGAAGAGCCGTAGACGTATGTCTTCGAGAATGAAGTCCTTGGTGGACAGTTGAGGATTAAGTCATCCTTGGACGTAGTCCTAAATGTACGGTGGAGGATTAAGTCATCCTTGGATGTGGTCCTAAATGTACGGTGGAGGATTAAGTCATCCTTGGACGTGGTCCTAAATGTACGGTGGAGGATTAAGTCATCCTTGGACATGGTCCTAAATGTACGGTGGAGGATTAAGTCATCCTTGGACGTGGTCCTAAATGTACGGTGGAGGATTAAGTCATCCTTGGACGTGGTCCTAAATGTATGGTGGAGGATTAAGTCATCCTTGGACGTAGTCCTAAATGTATGGTGGAGGATTAAGTCATCCTTGGACGAAGTCCTAAATGTACGGTGGAGGATTAAGTCATCCTTGGACATGGTCCTAAATGTATGGTGGAGGATTAAGTCATCCTTAGACGTGGTCCTAAATGTACGGTGGAGGATTAAGTCATCTTTGGACGTGGTCCTAAATGTACGGTGGAGGATTAAGTCATCCTTGGACGTGGTCCTAAATGTAAGGTGGAGGATTAAGTCATCCTTGGACGTGGTCCTAAATGTATGGTGGAGGATTAAGTCATCCTTGGACGTAGTCCTAAATGTACGATTGAGGATTAAGTCATCCTTGGACGTGGTCCTAAATGTACGGTAAGGATGGGATCATCCTTGGACTTTGGTCCTGTGAACTGAGCCGTAGACATGAGGTATCCGAGAATTGATAGGACTGGATCGTCCCTAAACTTCGGTTCAAAAGGTACATGACAGGACTGGATCGTCCCTGGAATTTGGTTCAAAAGTTACATGACAGGACTGGATCGTCCCTAGACTTCGGTTCAAAAGTTACATGACAGGACTGGATCGTCCCTGGACTTCGGTTCAAAAGGTACATGACAGGACTGGATCGTCCCTGGACTTCGGTTCAAAAGTTACATGACAGGATTGCATCATCCATGGACCTATGTCCTAAAGAGAGCAGGATTGATCATCCTGTAATATGATTGTGTGTGTTGATGTGGTTACTTGTATCGGTATGGATACTCGTATTGATGATGTGGTTACTTGTATCGGTAGGATACTTGTATTGATGATGTGGTTACTTGTATCGGTAGGATACTTATATTGATGATGTGGTTACTTGTATCGGTAGGATACTTGTATTGATGATGTGGTTACTTGTATCGGTAGGATACTTGTATTGATGATGTGGTTACTTGTATCAGTAGGATACTTGTATTGATGATGTGGTTACTTGTATCAGTATGGATACTCGTATGATGACGATGCTGATGATCGTGTGATGACGATGCTGATGATCGTGTGATGACGATGCTGATGATCGTGTGATGACGATGCTGATGATCATGTGATGACGATGCTGATGATTGTGTGATGACGATGCTGTAGATCGTGATGATCCAGATGCTGTAGATCGTGATGATCCAGATGTTGTAGATCGAGATGATCCCGATGCTGATGATCGTATGATGATGATGTTGATACTCGTGAGGATATAGATGTTGATGTTATTGTAGTTGTTCGAGTGCTGCAGAAAATAAAGACTCAGTACTGGAGATGTTGATGTTCCAGTATTGAAGATGTTCCAGTAACTGGTTGAGTTACTGATGATGTTGAGAAAGCTTCCAATGATTTATAGATGTATCATGTATGATGTTGATGACTCCTTGCTCATGCAGATGCTGTTATAATATCCTTCTCGTTAAGGGGGAGTGTTGAGATATTGTAACTTCAAAGAATATTATATTTGTACTTTATTATTCCGGAGATGTTTCATTCCTCCGTGAAGATCTTATTGTATATCCGGAGATGTTTATTCCTCCGTTAGAATGTGGTAACTCGGGTTATTAGACTTCCCTAGTGGGGGTTGGCCCTGTATGTGTTATGTGGGTCAAAGGGTTATTAGACCACCGTAGAGGGGTCGGCCCAGTCAGTTGTAGTGGGGTATTTAACCCATTGGTTAAATAAGAGCCTACGTGTTCTTGTGTAAAAAGACAAGTTGGAGTAGTGTATAAATAGAGGAAGTGTATTCCTCATTTGACACACTCACTCACTTGAGAGTAGCACACTTGTGGAGGAGAGGTCTGCTATGGTGGAGGAGGAGTTCATGTCTTTGGTTTGCATCTTTGTATATTGCTGGTCATCTATATTGAGGAAGCTTTACTGGGTTTTCTACCCCATGAGGGTTTCCCAGGATAAATCTGTGTCTCTTGTGTTTATGCTATGCTTGTTGTTTCTTCAGTGATCCTGTATATGCTATTATTGTGAAATGGAATGTAATGCTTCTATTTTATGTCTTAGCATATTGAATTTTAACAGTTATCATTAAGTATGTAATCAATGTTTAGTCGTATTAAAGTCAACATCTTTAGTCAAGAAACACAAGCATTTATTGTTACCGAAAATTTTTAAATTTTAGTAAATTTCGGGGATGTTACAAGGCGCTTGTGCAACCAATGCATCCAAGGACTGCGCAGTATTGGATACTTCTAGCGTTACGACGATAATCTATCAACAGCTTACCTCGCAGCATTCGCAATGGGTGAGCGCATCAACTAGACTGCACGTCCACTTCAGGTCTTGATCAATTCTAATCAAATTTACTTAACGACCTTTATCCATTCAACAACACTTAGGTTATTATCTCTATGGTGTATGTAAATGAATGAAACACACAATACTACGCGCTCCAATGCTATGCTCAAATCCAGTGCTTAACTATGTGATTATCCAACAGATTCATGCATTCAAAGACTTAGAAGTGTTGAATACTTAACATCCATCCACACATGTATTACTTAACATATTATTCCCATCATTCCTGTGGAGAATACATATAAAATCAACCACATAACAGATAATTGTGGAATTAAGCATCCATACTAAGCAAATGAACAGTTGCAAAACACAAAACAATCACACTACACAGGATTTAACGTGGTTCACCCCCCGGATTGAGGCTACATCCACAAGAAATGTTGTTATATTGGTCTTTTGGGAAGGGTACAATAGTTCTTAGTCTTCGCACTCAGCTGCAGACTCTCTTCTCTCTCAAATAGGTCTCTGCGCATGCAGCTACAGAGCCTTTACAATAGCTTCCAAGCTTAAAGATTCTAACAATGTTCAATAATGACCAACCTTTCCCTTATAAAATCATGGCTTATTTATAGATCATGACCATAGGTCATGTCTTTACAATTCGTAGGCAAAACCCGTAGGTTTACAAAAATTGGCATGGCTAACTGCCAGCCTGATTGTCGTCATCGACAGCTTGCTCCGCCTGGTCCAGGCCCTCCAGCTGGGCCACTCATGGCTCACACACTCTTCTGATAGCCGCACTCACCAAAACGGTTACAACTGCATCGTGGTCTGTCCCTTTCCGCATCTTTCACCTACCTGTCACTGTCTGCGTACTAGCCTAGCTTCTCAACTTCTTGCCACCACTCTTCTTGATAGGTCGCTTTATTCTTCCTTCAACCTGTTCCTTACTCAAAATAGGTCACATCCTTACCTAACCTTTACTTATATTTCTTACCAAAAATAGCTCTTGCGCGTGTCTTGCGCATCAGCGTACTACGCAATCCTGCCTTAGCCATTGCCGCTGAGCGTGCAATTCCCAAAACATCCCCCGTACCTTGTCGCAGCGTGTAATGCGCACTTTTTAGCACTTGTGCATATATTCCAACTTGGGCCCCGCCCAATAGATAATTTCATATATTGTTACATTGTTGTCTCATCTTTCATGTTAACATTACTCATTATTATGATTTTCCATTCTTTTTAATTTCTTTATGTTAACATTAACTTTAACATTAAAATTTTTCCCATGGGATGTAGAATAGATGGTGAAAGGGTGTGTTCTTAAGAAACTCCTTCTGTTAGGTCATTAGTTCAAAACTCTGTGGGTACTAGCTTACAAAACAGAACTTTAACATTAATATTTCGTAAACATCTATGTCAACATCACAATCTCACATATAACATATTTCGATCATTTCAATCCAACATGACACTTAAAAAGGAACTAGTAATAACTAAACCATAATTAAGGATACATTAATGAAACCATAATTAGACTATGACATTACATTGTACCTTAATATACAATAATTAACATAAACCTCAAACATAACATACCCTTATAAAATTCATGTCAATGTTAACATGAATATTAACATAAATATTTGGGAAACATCAATCTCAACGTCGCAATCTGACATAACATATAACGATCATTGCATTCAAACCTGACCCATCGGAAGCTTCAAATGTTACATAATTAAACCATAACTAAGCATTTTTTTTCAAAACATAATTACACCCTAACATTGCATAACCTTATACAATAACTAACATCAACCTCAAACATTTAACACAACCTTCTCAAATTAATGTTTATGTTAACGTTATTATTAACATTAATATTTCATGAACATCAATGTGAATGTCGGAATCTGACATAAAAACATTAATATTCGCATTAATGTTTCATAAACTTCATCACCAATGTCAGATATTGATGTAAACATAAAACGATCATCAAAATCTAACATGACCATTGGGAAGGTTCCAATGTGACATTATTCTACTGTAACATAACATTAACCTTATGGTTAATTTAACATTATCATTTCATAACATAATCTTATGGTTAATTTTAACATTATCATTTCATAACATAACCTTATGGTTAATTTTGACATTATCATTTCATAAACATCGATGTTGATGTCGCAATTTGACATAACATATAACGATCATTACAATAATAATTCATTAATGAAACCATAATTACACACTAACATTATCTAACCTTGTACAATAATTAGCATAACCTCAAACATAACATAACCTTATCAAATTACTATTAATATTAACATTAATATTCACATTAATGTTGTATTAACATTAACTTGACATTAACATTATCAACAACCATATTATTAGCAGTATTTACAACATTATTAATAGCACAACTACATTAATAGACATTAACATTAACAATATTAATAATATCATTACTAAAATTAATCATTAATAACATTAATATAGTCAATAATATTAACATAACCAATATAGTTTAAAATTCAATCATAGTCAACAATGGTTAACCATAATTAACCATTTTCCATCATGGTCACCTATGGTCAACCAATAGTCAATTATGGCCAAAGTAAGTCACCCATAATCAACCATGGTCATCCAAAGTCAACCATGGTCGACCGTGGTCAACCATAATCAGCCATGGCCATTCTCAGTCAACCAAAGTCATCCATAGTTGACCATAGTCAACCATAATCAATTAGTCAACCAAAGTTAACCATAGTCTTACAAATTAAACCATGGTAAACCATGGTCAACCAAATTCAACCATTATAGACCATGCTCAACAATACTCAACCATGTTCAACCATAGTCAACCATACTAAATTAATCAGCCAAATTCAACCACAGTCAACCCAAGTTAACCATAGTTAACCATGGTAAAACATAATCAACCAAAGTCAACCAAAATCATCCATAGTCAACAAAAGATAACCATAGCCAACCATACTCATCCATAACAAACCAAAGTCAACTATGGTTGATTATGATCAACCAAAGTCAACCATGGTCAACCATAGTCAATCAAAGTCAACCATGGCCAATCATGTTTAGTGATGTTCATCCATGGTCATCCATGTTCAACCATGGGAAACCATATTGAACCGTAATCAACCAATGTCAACAATGGACAACCAAACTCAACCACGATTAACTTTGGTTGACCATGGTTGGTTAATAATAATAATGATAATAACCACTTATGGTTGGTTAAGAATAATAATATTATTATTATTATTAACCATGGTTGACTATGGTTGACCATGGTCGACCAAAATCAACCATGGTCAACCAAAGTCCACCATGGTCTGCTATGTTCAACCATGGCCAACCATACTCAACCATGGTCAATCATGGTCAACCAAAGTCAACTTAGCATGGTTGAATTTGGTTGACCATGGTTGGTTAATAATAATAATAATAAGATTATTAACCATGGTTGATTAGTAAGCATGGTTGACTATAGTTGACCATGGTCAACCAAAGTCAACCATAATCAACCATGGACAACCATGGTCAACCAAAGTGAGCCATGGTCAACCAGCCATATTTAGCCAAAGTCAACCATAGTCAATCATAGTGTACCATGGTTAAGCACTATATTTAATTATTACATTTTTTATTTAATTATTATTATTATTATTAACCATTGCATTTATTATTATTTTTAATTTTGCTTATTTATATTTTCTTTCATAAATAATCATTATTATTTTTTTAATAACAGTTTTTATAATAATTATTATAATAATAAAAACTTGTCGACCATCAACTAGTAAACCATATTAATAAAATGGTTTATATAGGCGGATAGCGTATATCAACCAATTTTAAATATGTAGCCATGGTTGATATACGCGATCATCAAAATATATAAACCATTTATTAATATAAATTGCTTGTAAAATATAATTAGACTTATCTAAACACTATAAGCATGTTAACTAATTTTAAAGAAGTTTTACATTTTTGATACATCGCACAGTTATCCAACTAATTGGATTAGTGCTTATTAGTAGGTAGTGTTAACGATTAGACAGTGACTACATTAACTTATGTCTAGGAAACACAGACAATTATCCAACTAATTGGATTAGTGCTTATTATTAGGTAGTGTTAACGATTAGACACTTGACTACATTAACTTATGTCTAGGAAACACACATGTAATTATGTTGGTGATAGGTTTCTTTGCACTTATTATGGCAATTTCTAGCTATTAAGTTAGTTTTTCATAAGGATGTTGACGCGAACGAGGGCAATTGTTATTAGGCTTATAAATGAAAGTTGATTAAAAGTGATATTTCAAATCAATATTGAAAAATTAAAGGTAATAAACAATCAATATGACTATCTTAACTGTATCTATCTTCGCTCTAACCTAACGAAAATGTTAAATAGTTAATCAAAGAAGTTAATAAAAGTAATATATAAAAATTTACACTTCCAAAATTTAAGATATATTTATTATTATTATATTAATATATATCTAATTCAATTTCACATTTATTTATTTGGATCTCGCCGAGATACATATATCGGATCCAAGTCTAGGATCGAGAGCTTGGTTTTATTTATTATATGTGAACACCAGCTCAACTAAACTCAACGACTAGAAGGAAGAAAATAACGAATCTACTGGAGTACACTATGATGGTCACGCAGATGAGATGAGACGACGTCATCAGATCAAGATCAAGATCAAGATCAGGATCAGGATCAGGATCAGGATCAAGATCAAGATCAAGACCAGGACCAGGACCAGGATCCAGATCACGATCAAGATGAGGATTTAAATTTGTTTTGGAGAAGCCGGACGAGCTTGTCGTCGATCATGAAAGCTTTGGCCAGAACTGTAACATCAACAGGCGGAGAGGCTCCGAACAACGTCCTGGCGACCTGCTGAGTTCCTGGATTCTGGCTGCTGAGTGCAGCGATGGCCACTGCGTTGACATGGCCAATGTTCAGTTGGAAATGTACGAGAGCTTTCGGGAACACAAACACGTCTCCCTTCTCAAGCGTTGTGGAAAACAATGTGTTGTTAGTGGTGATGAAGCCCACTAAGAGAGTACCCTCTATCACCACCAAGATTTCGGTGGCCCGCGGATGAGTGTGAGGGGGATTGAGGCCCAGAGGAGCGTAATCAAGCCGAACCATGGAGATTCCCAAGGTGTTGAGGCCTGGTAGCTGCATTACAAAGGCTGGCGTCACCACGAATCCCAACTGGTTATTGGTATTTCCTGGTTTATCGAGGCCCTTGAACACGAAGTCGTCTGCTGTAACCATCATCGGATTCTTACAGGGGAACCCGTTCACAATGACTGCAAAATTGAAATGAAACAATATATACAGATATGATGTTAGTCACCCTTATATATACAATTTATATATACTAATTAATACTGCATGCACACATTACCTTGGCTTTTCAAATCAGCAACGCAAATGTCTTGTAAAGGATCTGGATCACCTGCACGCACAATAACAATGCTATTCGCGTATGATAAGATCACTAGAGCTGCAACTGCGCCGCCTATCGCCTGAAAGGATTTCATCGCTGCAACTCACAACTTTTCTTCTATTGGAAAAAAATAGATGATGGACTGAGTTTGATGAGAAATGAAGAGCGTTCTACCTTTTATAACAACGCCTGCAAATGCCCATTTTCTGTGAAGTTTTAAATTAAAAAAATTGTTTGTGGTTCGACGCAGGGGCCTGCTTTGAAATTAAAAAATTGGTGGTAGTTGTAAATCACACTCCACTGACTACTCTCTACTATCTGCCACATATTACTATCTGCCACATATGACAGTGTCAGAATTCTTGTTGGTTATATGGAAGATAACATTCCTTGAAAAGCCAAATAGTATACAGCCGTCAATAACATTTAGCTTTATGTGTTTGAACAAAGACTCTCTCCATTGGGGCAGGGTTTGTTTATGTGTGGAGTAGTTATGAGAACAGGTCACTAGCTGTCTGGTTTGTTTATGTGTGGAGTAGTTATAAGAATATGCCACTAGCTGTCTGATTTCACACCCACCTTCACCAACTAAAAGAATTTATAAATAAATCACGAGAAGTTGATCGCTGGTTTCTTTGTTAAATAAATCACGAGAAGATGATCGCTGGTTTCTTTGTTTTCTTGTTGAAAGCAATGTTTTACATTTTAAGAGTAACAGCCCTGCAAAATATTCTAGAATTAAGCAAATATTATAGTAAAACATTTAATTACAAAATATTCAACAAGGTTTATATTATTTTTTATACGTGAATGATATGGTAAGAGTCATACTAAACACATAAAATGCCTCAATCATTTTCTTTTCTGAGATGTCCGACGATTTAAACTTGTTTCGTTATGCCTAAAGCGTAGACCTTGTATCATTAGCATAATTATCATTAATTATCATTAGCATAATTAGCACTTGTTATTCAGTTTCAGTAGAAAGAAATTATTAAAATATGTAGAATTTCTTTTAATTAAATTTAGTTATAAACCTAAATGACGAACAACAACCATGTTAATGGAGATTTATATTAATATAAGATTTATTAAGTATCAAAAATGAATAAAAAGTATTTTAGGTTTCTTAATTTATTTTATATAAGCACATATGTTACACATGAGATGCCATTTATATATGGATATTACACATTTCTCTAAATAAATAAATAAGCAATTTTCTAAGAAAAGAGTTCCCATGATATGTAATATATTTAACTAGCATAACTAATAATTATTGAACAATTATTCAAAAAATATAAACTTAAAAAAATAAGGGAGACAATGATATTAAACATACAAAATATAATCTAGTTTGATCATATCTCCAATATAATAGCAACAATTATGTAATACAGCTATCAATAAAATTTTGAACAAAGAAGTAACCCTCTAATAGATTTAACCATTTCTCCAAAGCATGTGCATCTATATTTCATTCAAATAAGGGAATGTCAAAGTTAACTTGTATTTTGAATGGAGTCACACCCCCGAAATGGCTACTCGTTGAAGGTGCATCTGTCGTCGTCCGCATTCTTCGAAGGATCTGGGAGAAATTATCCATCATCTCGTTCCTCTGTCACGCAAGGGATTCCCCGAGCAATAGCTTAATAAGATCTCATTCTCCATCATCTCTCTTTTCTTCCCTCGACATGTGAGTGTGCTTGGACCGCCAAGAGGGGTTTTCCCCAAGCTCAACTAGTTCGAGACCTAACTCTCGATATTCAGATCTCGTCGAGGACATGCACTGAGAAACCACAAGAGCAGAACACTCTAATACCACTGATCCAGATTTATATGAGAACGAAATGAAAGAGCATAAATATATTCACATACACAGATATATGGCAAGAAACACAGTGATAAAGTAAACTCAAATTCTATTAAATGAATGAAACAGAACAAACTATAAAATAAAAGCAATTAGAATGGTGGTAGCTATATGTCTGAGAAGAGATGTGGCGGCTACGCTCATTCGTGACAAGATGAATACAAGAAGAGGCCAAAAGAGCCTATTTATCATAAGCATGAGGGAAATAACCCTAAACATCCAAAAACCTAACCCTATAAGATGAATCGTCATAAAGTTTGCGGACCCAAGGTGGTTAGTTGAACAATCAACTTCTCGGAGTCATAAATTTTGCATACGATCTCTGTTTGGGGTGCTCGATAGTTTGTTGGAAAGGTCTATCTGAGATTTACAGATTTCTTCTAAGGGTCAATGCATGCCGATGGTAACCTTGCCCCTCCCCCCCCTGAATCTCAAAAAAACATTGTTTAGGGCCTCAAAACGGCCCTAGAAGTTCAGGACCCGAAATATTTGTAGAACAATTACTCTCGAATATTTGGACATTCTAATGGTTAAGAGACATGGTGCACAATACACCTATTATGATTATTATGTGAAGATTTCGCGAGTGCTAGATGCATTATGTTACAAGATTCAAATGGATAAATCTTATAAAGATGTTGATATTGACAGAGATTCAGTTGTTGCACTTCCAGAAATGGCGACAGATGTGTCCAATAAGCTTAAGTTTGTTGATTCTGATATTCAAGAAATACAGAGAGATGATGAAAACCTTGAAGGCTTCAACCGTGACCGTTTTCACTCTTATCCTTTATCGTTTTCTACTAGGGAAGCTAATGGACGAAGAGAGGTTGAAGAAATAAGAGCATATATTGAAAATATGCAATCTACAACTCTCGAAGCAATGCAATGGCCAGATATTAGTTTGTCACCTGTCAATGAATATAATACAGAAGGATTATTTGATATGGCATTCCCCACATTATTGCCAAATGCTGTTGCGGATTGGTTGCAACCACGAATTTGTGACATTCAACTACATGAATATGGATTACATTTGCTAAGGGGCGGTCACACGAAGTTGGTTCCACTTTTTAGTGCCACTTTAGAAATCCGAAATGCATTTCCAAAATGGAAATCCATAACGCATATGCGCTATTGTGGCTAGGTTCGAACAAACCCGAGCCCAAAATCGAGGCTAAGGTTGGTTAACATATATTGCAAGTGAGATTTGTAATACAAAAATTGCTTGTTGAACTCAATAAGCGAACATTACAAAAAATTTAATTGTCAAGAATATTTCTTAATAGTTACAAATCGCAAGTGCGATTTCTAATACAAAAATTATTGAACTCAATAAGCGACCATTACTCATGACTCATCTAAAATGCATCTCAATGTACTGCAGATTTATGTACAACACTCTATCAGCCTATGACATCTTCTTTTTAGCCACTCACTGACTCAATCTTGGGAAATTCTTCCTCTATGCATACACTACCTTAATGAATTAGATATACTGCCTTGAGGAATCCTTTGCAACTAGAGCATAATTATCTCAGCGAGACTTGGTACAATAGTGCAGCAGTCAAAATTCTACAACCAAGGCATCTATTTGTAAAATTCAAGTAACCATCGGCACTCATAAAGTCAATACCCAACATGGATTTACTCTTTATGTTAGTAATGCCTTTTCAATTTGAGCTCCCGACAACGCAAACATTCCCTTTAGTTGCAAAATATATGCTTCCATAACAACTCATCTTAGAGGAATCCCTTTTGAGTGGAGGCATGCATTCTCCATGACAACTCATATCTAAGGTAATCCCTTTTAAATTGAGGCATGCCTTTTGTATGAAGCTTTGCATGCATTGTTGAGTACATACAATTAAATCTAAATTTATAACAATTTTATTTCAAAAGAGCTTATAAATATTTTTTTGTTATTATTAGTAACTTTTGATTATTTTCAACATAACAACACTTTCAGCATACCCATTTCAACAAAAACATGTATACTATTAACTTCATTTTTAATCCCTATACAATTAGATTATCGTTAGTAACTAGGAGTCCCAAACATATTATCATCATACTAATAAGCTTCTCTCGACACACGTTACCAATGAGATGCTCATTTTGTTATGGTTTGTGCACACATTCAGGGATGTCCTATAGTTTACATGCATCTTAATTCATAGACCACTAAAAAATTCAATCCCAGCTTGAGATAAAAATATTGGTCAAGATAATTAAATTTAATTTAGTCCAAGTGTTAAATTTTCAGAATTTACTTCAATCTGATCTAGTATCTTAACTGAGAGAACAACATGTATAGCATATCTACAGCACATCAATCATGGAGACAATAATGCAAGCACACAAGAGACACAAGATTTACTTGGGGAAAACCATAAAGGTGAAAAACCCCAATAACTTCCTCAGAGATAGATAGAGCAATGATACAACCCAAACATAAGAGATAGACATATCCTAACAGTAGATCCTCCTCCTCCATAAGTGCGCCACTCCTCCTTGAGTGCATGAGTGAGAAGTGAGTGATGAAATAGAGTGCCTCCCACACTCTATTTATACTTGATTTGACTTGCCTTTTACATAAATCATGTAGGCTCAAACTTAACCACATAACATAATGCTGACTGGTCCGACCCCCAATAAGGTGGTCTAATAACCCTTCGACCCATATGGCCGACCCCCAATAGGGTGGTCTAATAACCCTTTGACCCACATGACTTATACAGGGCCGACCCCAACAAGGTGGTCTAATAACTCATCAAGTATAAGTTACGACATTTATAATATAAATGACGACACTTCCTTATAGAGGAATAATACCATCTCTATAGGAGTACATACAACATACATATATGAAATACATTCTAAATTTACATATACATCAACACTCCCTCTTAACTAGGAAGGTATTTCTCAGCACACGTCTTCTAGCACAAGTCTTCTTCTCTGGATCATCGTCACTGGATAATCATCATCGAGACATCATCATCGTCACTGCTACTGCTATCTCAATCAATCTCTGAATCTACTCGTCATAGGAAGTTCTACAGAGCCAGTCCTTTTTCATACTGGATGTAGGCCCACCACCTGCAAGTCTTCATCATCACTGGCCATACTATGGAATCCTCAGGACTTATTACGTGAGTCACAAAACCTCGAAAGAGCATCCCAGGCTGTTACGAGCACATGGCTCTACCTATAGGATCTCCCAGGACCATATTATATGTGACCTCACCACAAAACCTCGCAAGAGCATCCCAGGCTGTTACAAGAATGCAGCTCTACCTATAGGATCTCACAGGGCACGAACTACATGTGGTCACCACAAAACCTCGCAAGAGCATCCCAGGCTGTTACGAGCACACAGCTCTACCTATAGGATCTCCCAGGGCACGAATTACATGTGGTCATGGAAAAACCTCGCAAGGCATCCCAGGACTGATTACGGGCACATAGCCCAACCTATCGGATCTCCCAGGGACAGATTATATGCCATAGGACAAAACCTCGAAAGAGCATCTGCCAGATATCCCAGGGAAACGAATTACATGCCATAGGAAAAACCTCATAAGACTATCTGCAGATCTCCTAGGGCAACGAATTATATGTCCTCCCAGAGCAAAACCTCGAAAGAGCATTTTCCAGATATCCCAGGGCACCGAATTACATGCCATAGGCAAAACCTCGAAAGACTATCTACAAATCTCCCAGGGAAATGAATTATATGCTCATCTGCACAACCTGATCCATGACCATAGAGTATCAACCTGATACTCACCATACATCATCCTGATGTACACATGATCATCCTGATCATCATCACTGCAACATTCTGCTGCATGTCATCTAGAGAAACATCCTGAAGCTCGTCATCCATGATCATCCTGATCACATAATGCATCTACCTAATGCATACCAAGTATCTACCTGATACATATCATCATACATGATCCACCTGATCATACAATGTATCCACCTGATACAAATACAAATACATGATACATGATCCACCTGATCACACAATGTATCCACCTGATACATATACAAATACATGGTCCAAGCATCAAACATGATGCATATACAAAAATACATACACATGATCCAACCGATCATATCCAACATCCAACATGATGTGTACATACATATAAATGATCCAACTAATCATATCCAACATCCAACATGATGCATACATACATACATAAAAATGATCCAACTGATCATAGCCAGCAGAAACCAGAACATCATCCTGATGCTCATCATCCAGCGCTTACATCCACAGCCATGTGAAGGATCCTCCTTCCAACATGCTTGGAATGGCTTCAGCAAATGTGTCCATCACTTCTTTCTCGAAGTGTCCTCGATCTGAAGAACACCAAGCCTCTCCCTGAAGTACTCGAACTTCACCCTGGCTAGTGGCTTCGTCAGTACATCTGCAATCTACTCGTCCGTCGCAGAATACAGGAGCTTCACAGCTCCTCTCTGCACCATATCCCTGATATAGTGATATTTGATCTCTATGTGTTTCGACCTATCATGAAACACTGGGTTCTCAGACAGATTCACACACAACTCTGGTTATCGCAAAATATACCAGTAGCATCCAATGGGAGATCAAATAAATCAGACAGTAGCTTCCGTAGCCATACTACCTCACAACTAGTTGAACATGATGCAACATACTCTGCCTCAGCTGTACTCAGTGCTACGCAAGACTGCTTCCTGCTGAACCAAGAGATCACACCTGATCCCATACTGAAGCAGCACCCAGATGTGCTCTTCCTATCTGCAGCACTACCAGCCCAATATGAATCAACATAACCCTACAGGTTAAACTTTTGATTCGCTTCATACTTTATCCCATAATCCACTGTACCCTTCAAGTACCTCAGAACATGCCTTACAGCAACCAAATGAACACTCCTCGGATCCATCAGGAACTGGCTCAATGTGTTCACTGCAAAGCAAATATCTGGTCTTGTGTTCGTCAGGTACATCAAGGACCCAATCATTTGACGATACATAGAGACATCAACCGGCTCAGATGAAGCATCACATAGAAGCTTTAGATTCAATGCCATGGGTGTGGCCATGGCCTTGCAATCCATCATCCCAAATCTCTTCAGAATATGTACTGTGTACTTCCCTTGACCAAGGAAGATCCCACCTGAATTCTGCCACACCTCCATACCTAGGAAATAATGCATCATTCCCAAATCTTTCATATCGAACTCAGCAGCAAGCTTCCTCTTAGTATCTGCAATCAATCTGTCATCTCCTGTTACAAATAAGTCATCCACATACAGGAGTAGAATCACAGGATTCCCTTGCTCAACCTTGTAGTAGAGGTTGGAATCCGCTTTACTCTTGGTAAATCCCAAGCTAGATAGGAAACTGTCCATCCTACCATACCAAGTTCTGGGAGCTTGCTTCAAGCCGTACAAGGCTTTCTTCAATATGCACACATATGACTCCTTGTCGTGTATTTCAAAACCGAGTGGCTACTCCATGTATACTTCCTCTTCAACTACACCATTCAAGAAAGCAGTCTTGACATCCATCTGGTGTATTTTCCATTTCATTGCTGCAACCAGGGCAAGTACTGTTCTGATGGAAGTATACATGGCTACAGGTGCAAAAGTTTCTTCATAATCTATTCCCTCTTTCTAAGAGAATCCACGAGCTACGAATCTTGCTTTGTATTTCTCTACACTGCCATCTGCAACATGCTTGATTTTGTAGATCCATTTGGAAGTCACAACATACTTCTCTTTAGGTCTTGGGACAACATCCCAAACATCATTCTTCATTATTGATTGGTATTCCCCAACCATGGCATCCTTCCATTCTTTCTTTTTCGCTGCTTCTTCATAACTGGAAGGTTCTTTGTTCATAATGTCACAGAGTAAAGCAACATAGCTGCTATGTGATCTGGTTCTCTTCTTTGCTCTGTGTTCTTCTTCTGGAATGCCAAATCTTTCTGCATCTTGAATGAGCTCTCTAGCCCATGCAGGTTTCCTCTTGTGAGAGTTATCCTCACGGGGTGGATCTATAGGTTCTTACGGATCTTCAAACTCACGAACAACTTCTGGAATTGGTTCAGTCATGGTAGTGTCTTGAGATATAGTTTCCTTAGGTTCTTCATAAACTTCGATAGGTGCCTTCCTTGATTTGATGAATGCTGAGTTTTCATCAAATGTGACATCCCTGCTGACATCAATCTTTTTGAACCCTGGAAAGTATATTCTATAAGCCTTCGATCTTTCACTGTAACCCACAAAGATACCCTTCTTTCCTTAAGGATCTAGTTTGGTCCTCTTTTCCTTTGGGACATGAGTGTATACTGGACAACTGAATATTATGAGATGGCTGACTTCAGGTTTCTTACCAGAAAAGACCTCTTCTGGTGTCTTGTTGTCCAATATCTTGTGGGGTGTTCTGTTCTGCACATATACAGTTGTTCTAGCTGCTTCTGCCCATAGATGCATAAGTAGATCCTGGTCATGCAGCATTGCCCTTGCTGCTTCCATGATTGTTCTGTCCTTCCTTTCTGCAACTCCATTCTGTTGAGGATTATAAGGACCAGTCAACTCCTTCTTAATCCCTGAATCACTGCAAAGCTTCTTGAAGTCACCTGAGGTGAATTCTCCACCATTGTCGGATCTGAATGTTTTGATCTTTTTGTCAGTTTGATTCTCCATCAAGGTTTTGAATTCCTTGAACTTATCAAACACACCATATTTGTTTTTCAAGAAGTATACCCAAGTCTTCCTGGAGAAGTCATCAATAAATGAGACATAGTAAACATACCCACTTAGAGAACTGGATGACATAGGGCCACATACATCTGAGTGGATGATTTCTAGGATATCTTTTGCCTTTCTTTCACTGCTTGGGAAAGCCTTCTTAATATTATTACCTTTTGCACATCCTTTGCAAACACCTTCATGTTTGGTCTTGATTTCAGGAAGACCCTCTACAGCCTTGCTTGCAATTGGAAGTTCCCTATAGTGCATATGAGGAAGTCTTATATGCCAAAGTTCACTTGGCTCCATGGATTCATGCACCTTGGCATGTTCGGGTTGTACTTTTAATTTATACAAACCTCCCTCTTACTCTCCAATCACAACTGCATCATCTATGGTCTTTCCCTTTGGCCACATTAGGACTTGGCCATCCACAAATGCAACCCTCATACCTTTTGTATCCAATGCAAAGATGGAGAGTAAGTTCTTCTTGAGCCCAGGTACATAAAGGATTTCTTTCATCTTCAAATATTTTCCAGAATCTAGGTTGTAGGAGGCTTCACAACTTCCTTTGATGGGATATTGATAATCATCCCCAAGTTTCACTTTATGGGGTGATTCATGTTCAGACAGATTTACAAAGGATTCTTTAAACCCAGTCATGTGTTTGGAAGCCCCACTGTCAATTAACCAATCATTACAACCATGGGAGATAGTACTTGTGAGAGCAGAGATTAGAAGATACTCTTCTTCACTTGATGAGTCATCATTACTATCATCACTTTCTGCCCTAGCCTTCTTCTTTGGAGGTTCATCATCTTCGGTAGCATGAGCATGGTACCTTCTTTTGTTACCCTTCTTCTTCTTGTTGGAGTTGTTGTTGTTGTGTTTGTTCCTTTTGTTCTTGGGACTTTTTGAAGCAAAGTGACCCTTCTCATTACAAGTGAACCACCTTAGATCTTTCGTGTCTTTGTGAAAATGATGAGAATATTTCTTCTTGTGATGGGATGGCTCCCTCTTGAACTTGCCCTTCTTAGTGTGAGCTGTGAGAGCTTGATCTTCATTTCCCATCTTCTCTTCTCTTGCCACAAGCCTTGCTTCTTCTTGAGAACATTCCTCCCATAATCTGCTGAAGGAGATTAACTTCTTTCTAGCATAGATCCCCTGGATAAAAGAGTCCCATGAACTAGGTAGGCCATTCAAAGTAGTCATAGCAATTTCACCATTCTCCACCATTTCATCTACAGCTTCAAGTTGTTCCTTGATCTGAGAGACCTTGGAGAAATAGGATTGAATGGTTTCTCCATTCGACATCTTGACCCCTTTCAATTGATTCCGCAGGGTCATATTTCGATTTATGTGCTTTCCTTCAAATAGCTTGGTCGAAGATTCAAACATAGCCTTGGGTGTATTTAGAGAGGACACATGGGGTATGAGATGGTCTTTGATAGAATCAGCAATGATTCTCTTTGCCTTGACCAAGTTCTTCTTATGCAATACCTTAGCCTCTTCATCCTCTGGGATAGGGATGTCTTCTTTTTATATGAGTCCAACTCATTCTCTTCCAAGATTAACCCAATCCTATACTTCCAAGCTCGGAAGTTATCAGCCCCTTCAAGCTTATCCTTAAGCTTGGTGTGGTGAGACATCTTAAAGAGTACTTCAAATGAAATAGAAAAGATTTAGGTCTTACCACTTGAAATGCTGAAAACTGGATCTCGTCCCACATTAGGGTTTGTCAAAAAAACCCTAAAAATTCAAAATGTGAATTTCAACTTTCTGAAAGGATAGAAAGATGCGCCTTGATGAGCTGATCATCCTGGTGTATTCAGAATTTGAGATCAGCAAAGCTTTACCCTTTAGATTTGTCGTTTTGTCCTCTCACGTTCACTAGGGAGAGCCCTGAATTAGGGTTTGAGTTTCCTGGAGATCTACCCAGCCAAAAATCTCCATCCAAAGCTCTAAACTTTGATTTTTGCAAGGAGCTTCCAGCTATGGCTTCAGATTTCAGAAATTCCTATTTGTGTGGAAACCCTAATTTGTAGGGCCAAATCTGAAAATGCTCATAATTGAATTCTGATTGGACAGATAGATTCTCCTTGATGAGTAGAGTTAATCTACTATATTTATTTTCCAAAAACTGTGGAGAGAAACCCAATAAACAAGAAACTCAAGTTTTCGTCACTACAAAATGTCTTCTTCTCAAGTTAGCTCTGATACCATGTTAAAATTTGAGCATTAATTCACAATACTCTTGGATCTTTACTGAGGGAATAACATATACAATATATCAATGCATAACAATCACAATAATCATGACAAGCATCACAAGAATCAAAAGCATGAGAGACAAGAGACACAGAGTTTCTATGGGGAAAACCCTAAGGTGAAAAACCCCACAACTTCCTCAGAGATAGAGAGAGCAATGGCTCAACCAAAGTACAACCAAAATACACTTGACATAGTCTCCTAGAGAAGATGATCCTCCTCCTCACTAGTGTGCCACTTTTTGAGTGAGAGAAGTGTGTCTTTTCGAATGATCCAAATAGAGATCTCCCGATCTCTATTTATACTTAACATGTTTGCCCAGTGACCTTATGGGGCCGACTTGTCTATCTAGATACATCCACAATATAATATATATTTTAGGGCTGACCCCACACATGGTGGTCTAATAACCCATCGGCAAGTACACACACTTGCGACACTTTTCAATCGACATGACGAAACTTCCTTATAGAGGAATAACACATCTCTTATAAGGGTACAATAAATATATATGAAATACATTCCGAAGTTACATATACATCAACAAGAAATCTGTTGATGAATCCACTGGTATGACATGAACCAGATCTTGGCAAAGAGGTATGCGTTCTGTGTTTTTTCAAAAATTCTTGGTTTCCCTAATCCAATGCCCAGTAGAGATGAATGGGAAAATAGCCTTCCTAGATTTCGAGGTGAAGAGTGGGAAGTGCCAGCTGAACATTTGCTTGACTTTCATCATTGCATTCATTGGTTACAAATTGTACATGAAGATGTTAGGATTAAGCTCTTCTGGTATTCATTAGAGTGGATTGCGCGTGATTGGTTCCGATCTCTTCATATTTCCAGTATCATCTCTTTGGCAGATTTTCATACTGCCTTTCATTTGTTCTGCAAAGAAATTTTTTCAGCTGACCTTCTATTTCCTGAATGTTGTCATGAATTCAATTTATTAACTAAATACTTAGAAAATCATGAAGAGTATGCTTTTATAGGGGATATCTCTCATTGTGAATGAGACATTGATGATCTCCAGGATGATAACCATAGTATGGATGCTTTTGACATTGTATCAAATACACCTACCGACTT
Source organism: Larix kaempferi (assembly GCA_027924585.1). Classification (NCBI taxonomy): domain Eukaryota; kingdom Viridiplantae; phylum Streptophyta; class Pinopsida; order Pinales; family Pinaceae; genus Larix; species Larix kaempferi. Next base: position 47,615,052 of record BSBM01000372.1, on the reverse strand, counting down.
AGGGTGTCATGAAGTTGAGATTGTCCCCTTTGGAAACCCAAATGATGATGAGCAGGTCTTTACATTAGCATGTGACAGATTTGACTATGCAGAGGATAGTAAGGGAAACCCTCAGATTTTTGATTTGCAGACAAAGGGAGAGTGTAGCAAATATGAAGAGGAAGATGAGGAGCTGAAAAGCTCAGATCAGCAGTCCATCCTATATGACTCTTTGATAGATGTTGAGCAGTCCGCATCTAGTATTGAGATCAGTGAGAGCAATCAACAACAACATTTCAGTCTTCAGTTGGAACAGCTGCTTGAAGAGGTATTCTTTTACGATTTTGATGACCCTATTGCTGATTATCTAGAGTTTATGAGCAGCATGGATGTTAAAATATCTTTGTCAGATGACAGTTGTTTCTGTCACCCTTTCAAATTACATTTATGCATGCTATGGTTTCATTTATTTTTTGGGTCAAGATCAAGGAGGATATCAGTAAATCATTTTCTTACATGGCTTCATTGGAAGCATGATCTCACTTGATAAGAAGCAGTGTAGTTAGTTAGAGTAGGGTAGCATAGATGAATAAGCTCATGACTGAGCATTTCAATTTTGCATAATGTGTGAGGCTTACATTTAGTAGTGTGGTTTCAGTTTTGGAAGAAAGACTCCATGCCCAATGGATATAAGACACTGTTGGTAGGGATAGTTTGGCTTCAAATGATGAGCAGAGTTGCAGGATTTGGATCAAGTTTTGAAAGCATGATTTGAGACTCCATAGCCTAATGGATGCAAGTTGTTGCTAGCAGGTCTACAGTTGAACATTTGTGGACAGATTGCAGAGATTTGGTGGCAATTTAAATGACTACATGCCCAATGGAACACTAGACTAGGTTTTTCATTTTGTTTATCCACGAAAGGCATCCGATCTGTAGTTCTTGAAACCTCACAGGGAGGCTTTCATCCCCGAGTAGGAGCCAGATGTTATCTCCCCAAATAAATTTGTAGGGTTGATCAATTTTAGATGATAGGATGTCATTTGAAAATTCATTTCTAAATTTCTTAAGGCTCATTGTTGATAGCTTTATGCATGTAATAAGGTTTGAAAAACATTAGATTGGGTTTTCATTTCAAAAATTTCAAAAGACAGCTTTCGGTAGCTAAGCGCTTATTTAAAACGGTCCCTAAGCTACCTAAAGCTCTGCTTTCGGTATCTTAAATGAAATTTTCGAGGCTCTCCTAGCTACCGAAAGTGAAAGGAAATTTTGAAGTGAATGTAGATCAGATAAGACGATACCCATGCGTCCAGGATTGACAATGAAAGAGGTGTCAAAGATCGTGTAAAGAAGCAAAGGGCCATCCACGAATATTCGCCGTTGGTACTCAGCAGGTCTGAGAAATTTCTTTGATAAACTCCTTCCAATGAAAACACAGATTTTAGGAGTAGATGATGGAGAAGGAGAAACCACTTGGTCATGCTCTGCATGATCTTTTCACAAATATACCATCACTAGTTTCCTTAGCAACCGAAAATAGAGCTTTCGGTAGTTTATTCATTACAAATTTTGAGCCCTAAGCCACCAAAGGTGAAGAAGCTGGAAGATCACTCTTCTTTTTCCTAGATCGAAGATTCTTTTTTCCAGATCATGTGAGAATGGTTTTAAATGAAATATAATAGTTAAATTGATGAGTTTTGTTACTTCTCTCTAGTATTATAAAAGGAGAATGTATTGCGCTGCAAACTGGAGATTTTCTTACAGGTGGCAGATTTGGTTAACCTTGACCTTGTATTCATCTCTTTAAGCAATGACTCATAGTCCAGATGGTGGAGAGAAATTAAGAAATATTCCTACATCCTCCAGCATGCAGAGCAGCTTCTGAAAACATGGAAACTATCAAGATGGAGGCGAGAATATTTACTGCAAAAATTGGCGTTTTTACGGTGAAAAGTCATCATTTTCAAATGACGATTCTGAGTGACTGGGGAATCATTTTGCAAAATGCTTGGAATTTTTCATTCCTAACATGCCAGAACAAAATAACCTCTCTCTGTTTTCTTACATGTGTTGCAGGTTGAGAAAATCGAATCCATCTCTGAGCCCCAATTTTCGGAGCTCAAAATTTTCCTATTTGACACATGTTTTTGAAATGAAGGTTTCGGGAAAATGAAAATGAGTTTCAATAATCTGAGGGAGTTTTTTTCTCAAAACAAATCAGTAGACAATAACCTATTTTTTTTTATACACAGGTGTCACATATTTGGAGAACTGAACCCATCTCTGACGCCCTTTTTCAGTAGTTTGGCCAAATTAATGGCGTTTTACTGTGCAGAGTCATCATTTTCAAATGATGATTCTGAACGACTGGAGAATCATTCTGTAAAACACTTAGAGTTTTGTATTCCTAACATGTCATAGAACAATAACCTCTCTCCATTTTCCTACAAGTATCACAGATTGGGAGAATCGAATTAATCTCTAAGCCCCATTTTTCAGTAGTTTGGCCAAGTTAAAAAATGAATTTTCCTGGTTTGTTAAAAAATGGTTCTCATCTTCTATCTTTAGGATTTCAATCCAGCTTCTTAGGATCTGGGGGAAGATGTTGTAAAGGCTATAAATCCTAGATCTTGAGAGCAAGAACAGGGAGGATTTTGGAGTGTGCTACTTGATTGTATTTTGTAAAGAGACCTCTTTCTTTAATATGATCAGCCTGCAAGCTTCTTTCACTCATTGTTATCAGACCTTGTTTTCTTATTTTCGGTGATATGCTATTGAGTTGAATAGTTTTCTTGTCTATGTTCATAATCTGGGTAACTGTCATCTTACTCTTGATTATCCAACTAGAATCATTAGCATTCATCGTAGGTTAATTGGCCCATCATATGTAATTGTTTTATATATGTTCTGGATAATTGATTAGTTTCCTTTATCCTTTTTACCTATTTGATAATAGTCCTTGAGAGCCTTGCATTGTTTGAGTGTATTCGAGACTGTCTTGAGTAGATTATGCAATAAGTTAGATGTTTGTCTTGATCAGATATTATCCACCATTGAGAAAATAAATTAAGTTACCAGGCATCTCTGAGATACAACCTAGGAGAGTTTCCTGGAGAGCTAACATGATCCTTTGGAAGTCCCTTGTAAAAAAGAGAGCTTAATTTAGGGTTCAAGGTCTTATGGGTCAACATGACATTCTCTACCACATAGTTTCCAATGCCCCTCCACCAGTTCTTTTTAGATTTACATGTGAAATTGAGTACAACAGATCTAATGAACAAGTAAATCAATCACAATAGATGAAACTCAGAAAATATGGTGTAAACTGTGCAAAAGGCTTGGTGCAGTGCTCTATTCACTAGTACAAAATGAGAGATAAGTGACTAAGTGACTGTGAAAGTCAGTCACCATAGTTTTTTCAAGGGATAAATGACTATTGAGAAATTTTAAGGCAACTAAAAACGACTAAGATAAATGACTAATTTAGTCATGGGATAAAATATATGACTAAATAATAAGTGACTGAAATAAAAATAACTAACATAAATGACTAATCTAGTCACGAGAATATAAATATGACTAGCTAACAACAATTAAGAATATGAATTAGTCATTTATGTTAGCCATTTTTAGTTGTGTCACACCAACAATGGAAAATTAGAATTTTGATAATGAATTTTTACAATTTATTAAATTTTAACAATGAAGATGGATTTAGAGACCCCGGCCCCTTCGAATTTGGGGTGAACTAACACCTATGCATTTCCTAGATTGCATGAGGATGAGACAAGTGTACTATTGAGATTGATTTTATGACAGCCATTCCAAATTCGAAATAAACAATTATAAAAGAAAAAAATAATCGGTGGTTGATGCATGGATATGGATAACTAGTAGTTCATGTATGGATATAACTCTTAGTTGATGTATGGATAATGGGCAGTTTGTGGCAGACAACCTGTTAACAATTAGTGATTAAAACTAAACATAGAGAACAAGTAAAAGATAACTTATTTGTGACACTTAACTTGTGTCATATCGGTGTTCACCAACCACAAATTAAGTGAATGTGCTACTACATAAAAACATAAATAGAATTTGATGACCAAATTGCAATCACAAGGTTAAAATCAGAAATCCAAGATACCATTAATCATGAAAATTAAACTAAATTGATTAATATGATTAAACAAAATTATTCAGATGAATCTGTCATCAAATTCCATTGTTCCAACCCTGCATGGTGATATCTCTTGTTGTTCGAATGCTTGTAAGGTGGGCTATACCCAAGGGTTAAAATTGACATGCATTTACCCGTTTTTGGTTGTTTTACCCATAATATACAACTGTTTTTTCAAGAATCACGTCATTGCTGATGTGTAATTAAATTTCTGGATAGTCAAATTTACGGGCATATTTAAAAATTACGTGTAATTAAATTTTATATTATATATATTTATCTTATCAGCCACTCTCCACTAGAAGCCTTTATTGATGAGAAGTTAAGAACCCTGTTACAACGTAATTTTCCACCTTGTGAGCATCAGCACTCTTTGGCCTTTAGCATCCATTTTATTGACTCGGATCCACTTTTTATCCTTCAAATACACTTTTTCCCTATTTTTCTTCCTATACGCTAGTTGTTCCACTTTAGCCAGCGTCCTCGCGAGCTGCACCACTATATCCCATGGGTGACAAGTAAAATGGTAAAAATCTCTAGTAAATAACATTTTACTCCCAAAAAGTGGTCTTAGGGTGACCTTTGGCCCTCCATTTTCCCCGAAACGCCTCGATGTGTCCTTTCACTTACCTTTGGGAGGACTATATATTGAGCACATATGGCATATGGAAAGGAGGAGAAAAAGAGAGCAAGATAACTCTAGTGGATTTTTGCTGTATCTTGAGTCTGCACTCATTGATCCTTGTTGTTGTGAACCTCTTATGTTCACCTTCCAAACTCCTATCATAGTTTGAGTTTGCCATTGCATGGAGGATTGAAGTGGTGGAGGCACAAGTGGAGAGACCCAGTTCTCAATTCAGATTGGTTGCCGACAAGAGGTCGTATCACATTGTACTTCTTGTTATGTATTAAAAGAAATACTCATATTCTCGTCCATTAATGTTGTGAATGTTGTTTATATTACATTGGGTTGCATTTACTTATGATATCATGAACCATTGCTATTGATGATATTAATGTCTTTCATATATTGTATGTGCTTGTTGTATATTGGCTATCAAGACTAATTTGCAGGTTCAAGTGCACGAATTGAAATCTCCAACGGGGATATACATCGAACATCTAGATTGAGGTTGGTTATATTCTTCGTTATCTTAGCATTGTCATTTATATAGCATAGCATTGAGAATCGAATTAATTTCTGGTAGTCAGTTGTTTGTTGTGGTCTACCCCAAGCCATAGGAAGTTTTCTCTGTAATAGAAATGGTGACTCCACTGGGGAGAACATCCATTTTTGGGGATTTTTAGGATTGAATCCTTATTTAGAGTTATTGTGTGTCGAGTCTCTGTGTCATTGGTTGGCCGTTAGGATACACTATAGAAAACACCCTTTTTATGAGCCATTGGACTCTTTTTCTGCTCATTTGATTTTCCCTGTACGCGGGTGAGCCTTGTTCTACCTTCATCTACCCGCCTATGTCTGCATTGTAGCCCATGGGTACCCACATTTATTCCTTCGACAGTAGCGTACAACTCTAGGGGTGATTGGTTTATGGCCTTTGGTTGTTGCTGGGTTGGTTTTGAGTGTTCTTGAGTCTTCTTTGGCCTTGTTCGTGACCAGAACTCCTCTTTTCTCTTAGTTTTGAGCCTTGTTGGTTATTTCCACATGTTAATTTTTTAATTGAATTATAAATAGCAATTTCCCCAGAAGGTGCAAAGGTGCGAAGGAACATTGAAAGGAAAACAAGAAGAGGAAGAAAAAGTAGATACAACAAAGTAGAGAAAGAGATGGCTGAGTAGAGACTATTGTACAAATGTAGGTATAGAAGGATTGAGATGCATAATATGTATTTACATTCTTGCATTGTAAGCTACCAACGATCCAATTTTTTCATAAACATAGTAATCATTAAGGGAAGAGTGGTTTGAGGAATCTAGGATGTTACATGACGGAATGATGTAGCACTCAAAACCAAGAAAGACTAATTGCATTATAGAATTGTTAGAGCATAAGGATTTTGATGCAGGAGCATCCTTCCTTCAAACCTTATACTCTTGATCAGACCTAGAAGGGGTCTTCATTTTCTGAATTAGTGGTTCTTTGATGAATATTGTAAATAATTTCATGTTTTAAGTGTGATTATAGATAGGTGCTGAGTCACTAGGTGAGTGATGATTCATTGAGTCAGTCATTTAACTAAGTCCACATCTAATGGTATCATTCGATGAAGATCAAAGGATCTCATGAGCGAGTCATAGAGAGGGTTTGCTAAAGTTAGGAACAATTGATAAGATGTAGGAGATGTTGAGTGTAATGTGCATATGACCCAGAATTGGTTTCAAAATCTTCTGTGTATATGTTTTGTAAGCCTACGAGGCATAAGTGTGGCCAAACAATGTAAATCAGGCCAAGGAAAGTGATCAACATCATATCAGGTTTCTTATAAATGAATTGGGATAGAAGAATAGTTCTTTCTGTGTGTATGATTCTATAAATTGAATGATTGGTGAATACCTGTAAATGCTTGATTATTTTGTGTGCATATAGCAACCTCAAATTGGGGCTTTATGATAAATTGAATGTTGCAAAAGATGGTTGTATGGTATCTTTGTGCGTAAGGCTTGAGTAAACGTTATAATCCACGGTATAAACCCTATTTCATCAATCGCTGAAAGGATCGATGCTCAGTGTATACAAATCTTTAGAGGTGAAGCTCAGGGTTAGACTAGATTGATCCTGTGAAGCCGAGTTAGATGAATTGAAATGAAGTTCTATTATGTATGAGAGATGATGTGCAAATTTGGCAAGGGATATCAAGTCCGGTGAAGGTCGATTGATTTGATTGATCGATTCTCTAATCAATCAACACACAATTGCAGAGATTGCAATCAGTTCGTTGACAGAGTTTGGACAATCCAGATTGAATCAAGAAGACACATTGACGGTGGGGAAAGGATTTCGCAAAGTGAGCTTGTGCGGGAGATAGAGATCCGCAAATCCAAAGTGAGCGTTCTGCATTTGGTCATAGATCGACAAATGAGAGAGTTTCTGAAGAGATCAACGGCTAATACAACATTTCACAGGAGAAAGAGTTCGGGAGTTAACGGACAGAGCAGATGCGGAGTTAGCACATAGGATTGGGATCCATCATTGATCAAGATCTGACAGTCCAAGAAAACTGTGCGAGGCAATTGCGGAAGTAAATTTTGAGGAAGTGTGGAAGGAACATTCACAATTGCGAAAGGAAGGTAACTGTGGAAGGAACGTTGTGGACTCCAATTACAGAAGGCAGTTGTGGAAGGAAGTTACGAAGGCATGCCGCAATTGCAAAAGGAAGGCGATTGTGAAAGGAGGTTGTAGAAAGGTAAATGAGGAACGCATACTTTCACGACGCTCCTCATTCAAGTGAGACCCGAAATATTTATGTATTGCATATCACCGCCAGTTTGAAATCCGCCCTTCAATGACCGCTGCGGAATAAAGATTTAGCTATTTTTGCTAAGCTTGGAGGTTATACTAAATTTGGAACCTAACTATTCCTGGGGAAAGTGGGTTGGATTGGTTTTGCCTATCCCACCTGCATCAATTGGTATCATATCATAGTTCTCTCTTGGAATTAGGTATGTTCTTTTTGACGTGGTGCCTTGGAAAGACCCAAAGCATTTGGAACTTGGAGTTGGATCAAATTGGGCATCTGATTGAGATAAATTTGATTTTTTTTTTTAATTGAGATTGAAAGTTGATAATTATAGAAATTAAGCTCTGAGAAAGAATATGGAGACTCTTTGAGGATGTGAAAATAATTCTACTTTGGGAAAGAGTTGCTTTGAAGGAGAAATGTTAGAGTGAAGGGACATTGAAGGACTACAACAACAATAGCATATGTTCAGGGAGATTGAACAAGAGGTAATAGTCCTTTTGTTTTCAGTTTATGATTACAAGTAATAAACCACTTATACTATGAAATGAGAACTCGACATAGTTCTCATTTTTCTCTCTCCTAATTTTAGTAGCTATTTTTACCTCCGTTTCAAAAATGGTTGATACTAGTATCACACATTTTCATTTTGAGGCATTTTTTGGGGCCTTTGAATTATCTTTATCGTAAAATATATTTAATTTCTATTTTCAAGTGTGCTTTTAGAAATTTAACAAAATAGCATACATTTATAAGCAATTTATAATAAAAAGCATATACATTTTGCAATTGTTTCTATAAAATAAGACATTTTTATGGACAAAATAAGACATTTTATTGACAAAATTGTGAAAAAAATTTAAAAAAAAAAACATTTAAAACCATTTTCAATGAATTTTTAGAGTTTTTTTGTATAAAAATTATACTATTTCATACTATTTCCCAAAAGGTGATGAATCACATAAATTCAAGAAAAACTATACCATATATTTGTAAAAAAACATATTAAAAATATTATATATATAAATTTTATTTCTAAAATAAAGTGTGAAAGTCAAAACATTACTAATATATCTTATAAAAAAATTGTCAAGTTTAACATTTTCTTCAAGACATGGAACTAATCAACAATATCATGCAACTAATCAACAATATCATACGCCAAATTCTTCATCGAAATTGAAATTTTCTGGAGCTTGGTTTTCTTAAGGGACATCAATGTCCTCTTCCATTGGGTCTTCTATGACTGCAAGATGCCCAAAGTGATCCTTTCTAAACACCCCTCCTAACCCCCCCTCCAAACTATATAATAAAAAAACAAAAAAACAAATTAAAACCTACCCCCTAAACAAATGACCATTTTATATGAGTTAGTTAAACTCATTGAACTCAACATGTCAAAATGAATATAGCATATAATTCTGTTCTGCCCACCTTTTTCCTATAATACAGTACGCCTATTTCTTTTTCCTCACCTTAAAATTCTTGTTCCTTTATTGGAAATTTCATTTATAACAAAAATATCTATTATGTTGCAATTATATTTCTTATCATATATAAAAAACATTAATACAATCATGGTAGGGAAGGAAGTGCTACACAACCTCACTTGTCAAAGCAAAATTGGAAAACCACAAAAATCAAACAAACTATAAGTCCATAAATTAATGTTCTAATAATAACAATTAACAATATATGATGTAACAATACTAATAATGTATGTGGTCAATGTAATGTGATAGTATATAATGTAACAATGTTAGGTATTGCAATATTAATGATGTATGTGATGTTAGGTATTGCCATATTAATGGTGTACTTGATTTTAGGTATTGAGAATTAAGTGGTTGAACCACAAAAGCATCTTGAAAGCATTACAAGTATGTATCTTGGGATTGAAGAAAATGTAATAAATTTTTATTTATTATAATTAAAGTTCACCTTCTCATGCATTTAGGCTGGGTTGATAATTTAAAGAGTTTGATAATATGGTTATTTTCGAGATGATTTTCTATTGGAAATCAACCATTTTATTCTAAAGAAATCTAGATTTTGTGTTATTTAAATTATGGTTTTAATGGATTCACAGATTTCAAATAACTGGGGACACCAATATTGAACAAATTTAATACTAAGTTTTGAAAATTTAAGAAAATATTCCCAAATTCCATTTGACAGATGCAAAGCTAAAGCTAGGCACTCTAAATTTTTTCACTCTAAGAGCAAGATACATTTCAGAAATTTAATGCAACGAAAATACTACACTTATTCCAAAGAGCAGAATTTTGAAGTACAATGCATTAATTTCATTTAGAATCGCGTGTGTGAATCCTTAGAGAAGTTAATCACTGTCAGATTTAGCAGAGTGGGATTGAAATCCTACTTCAATTTTATAATAACTGCATCCACTGAACCACATAAATTGCGTTGAAGTTGAGTTTGATTGAGAGATGAGCAATACCATCAGCCAGACTCTCCGATTGCCTGCAATCCTGCTGAATCCAAACTAATTATGAACAAGATGGAAATTGAAGAAGAAATATGGAAGAGATTGTCGGAACACTTGTTGTTTCAAATTCTGGAAAGACTGCCTCTCAAATCCATCTTGAGGTTTCGCGCTGTGTGTAAAAGTTGGAATGAAGTTTTTTAGTCCTTCGAGTTCAAAACTTTAACGTCCACCTTAGTCTTTTGTAGCACTCCCGCATTTCTTATTGTGCACAAGCTGGATCACTCATATAAATAGTCGAGATGGACTCTCAACGACCTATGGATCGGGGTTGACAGCAACTACGAATTCTACAGACTGACTTTGGATTTCCTTCCAAAACCTGCTCAAGTTGTGGCTGGTTGCAGAAGCTTGCTTTGTTATTCTAGAATTGAATTTGAAATTTGAAAAATTCCGTGGACGTTTCAATAACTAATCCGTAACTTCTGCTGTGGCGCAGTGGGAAACACTCTTCTTAAGCGCAAATTTACTGGACAGATTCTTGTCTAAAGAGACTTTTACAAACGATACTCATATACAGGTCCTGGGTATCTCCTGCATGACACTTGCAATCAGAGTTGAAGAGAATCAACCTACGAATTGTGAGCGGAGCTCACACTCCTCCGCTCACTTGGGCGCCAAAGGGCTGCCCATCACCGGTGGCACGATGTTGACTCCGCTCACTTGGGCGCCAAAGGGCTGCCCCTCACCGGCGGCACGATGATCAGCATCGTGCCGCGGGTGAGGGGCAGCCCTTTGGCACCCAAGAGAGTGGAGGAGTGTGAGCTCCTCTCACTTGGGCGCCAAAGCGCCGCCCCTCATGAGCGGCACGATGCTCAGCATCACATGGCGTGGCTATATATATCTATTTTTGTCTTTTTTGATGTGGCTATATCAATTTATAAATTTGTGTATTTTTAACTTCCCCAAACCTGTAGACCCACGTAGCATTTGCATGGCAAGAAGTGGAGGTGCAGTAAGCCAGATTCTCCCACTACAATCTCTTCCATATTTCTTCTTCAATTTCCATCTTGTTTGAAATTAGTTTGAATTCAGTAGGATTGCAGGCAATCTGAGAGTCTGGCCGATGGTATTGCTCATGTCTCAATCAAACTCAACTTCAATGCAATTTATGTGATCCAGTGGATGCAGTTATTATAAAATTGAAGTAGAATTTCAATCCCACTCTGATAAATCTGACAGTGATTAACTTCTCTAAGGATTCACACACACGATTCTAAATGAAATTAATGTACTGTACTTCAAAGTCCATTACTCACTTATGATCTCTGTTAAATATTTTTTAATTTGTAATCCTGCTATTTCGAATAAGTGTAGTATTTTCATTGCATTAAATTTCTGAAATGTATCCTCATCTTCGTCTTCATCCTCACTACACATCTAGTCCTGTAGATCAGTAGAAGAAACAAAAGCATTATGAATTGAAATTTCAAACATATTGTTTCATTGCAAACTCATTACAAATCTCCTTTAAAAATAATAATAATTTAATCTTTCCCAAAGATGAATATGAGACTCCCAAGACATCAATGAACAACTTGATTTGCTAGTTATTTTAATTTAGTCTAACAAAAAACAGAAGTTGTCTTTGCAATAAATGAAAATAAATCCTAATGATCAATGGTTTAAGCTTTACGAGTTCTTGATTCCCGTTTTTTAATGTCAACAAGAGAATTTATTAACTTCAAAGCAACTCTTGAGTCAATGAAATGTCATTTTTTTATTGTTCATATGAAACTTCAATTAGCTTTGATAGTATCTTTTCATGAACATGTAGCCTCAGAGTGTATCTACTATATTTATCTTCGTTTTTCTATTATGTAGTGAAGACTATGATTGTATGATAACATTATTTTTTTAGCATTTAACATAGTAGCATAGATCTTATTGTAAAGAAGTTGCAAGAATGATATAGTTGTAGTTACTACAAAAATTGAAGGAACTAATGTTCCCACTAATAGAATAGTAAATACAAGTAACATAGAAATGCCATGTAAGGCAAGCAATGTAAAGTAGAATGTAGAAATAGATGTAAGATGTAAGATGATTTACAAGAATTAATGTCGGGTATTTTATACCCTAAGTGGGAAGGAAGGTTGTTGGCTGCTTTCTTGGGCAGACCCGGGTTTTAATGAAGCCCAGCAACAAACCCCTTGGCGCACTGGCCCTCTCGGCAACGAGCTGCGCAGCAGCTCGAGGTCTCACCCGAAGTGGCTATGGGGGGGTTAAGGAATCAGATTTCCTCAACCGTGGTGACGCGGAGATTGTTCTTCCTCTTCCGGTTCCTCAGATATCGGCGGTCTGACTTTCCCGCAGGTCCCTTGGCGCAACTACGCGGATTCCTTCCTCAGCGGGCCCTACTGCGCATTTCCTCCTCCGAGGCGCAGAAGGCAACTATTCCTTGCGTCGACGCGTTAAGTACTTCCTCGCCCTGCGCACCCGGTGCAGTAACGCATTCCTCGATCTCTGCCGCGACAGCGCTCCACCACTCCTTCTTCACTTAACGCTTATAACTATCAAGGGACCTTCCCAACTCACGTACACAGTCGCAAAGATAATGCAAGAGTCTTGTATACACAGGTAATGAACTTAAACAGTTAAATCATTCACGCAAACATTATAACAAGAAGAAATAAGTGAAGCTCATCTCCTCGAGGAAAACCACGTCCACGGGAGTTTATATTAACCAGAAAATGATAGAGTTATACAATATGCTGCACACACAGCTGCAGCCTTGGATCTTTACAGGAAACTCCACGCACACAGCTGGGAGCCCTTCTCTCAATCTAGTCTCTTCTCTACAGAGATTACAAAGGCACAGACGTCAACTCAGACTGTCTGGCAACTCAGGGATTAGCTCCTCGGCTATCCGATTCTACTCTAGTTCTACACACTCGGTAGAAAACATAGCAAAGGATAATCAACACATGATCTATCCTCGAGACTGACTATCTAACAGTCTAACCATCTAACTATCCCAAAAATATCTAACTCTTCTTCTTATCATGTATACATATATATAGGTGGCCATGACGGTCACACCTTTACAAAACTGTGGGCCTTTCCCAACAGTGATTCCCAAAAACCCTAACCACGCACATGGCTAGGTGTACTGTAGGCGCCGCTTGTAGTCATGTCGCCGCTTCCTGCAGGCTCCTTGACTTTCGGCGCAGATTGTGGGTATGGGCGCTTTTCCTTCGCCTTCAATGCTCTGGTCCGTTGCTCCTCCTTGGTCCGAGAAACCATAACTTCTGTACTTAGCCTTTAAATGAGGGTAGCTGAGCCCTCTACTCCATCGCCTTATTTATTATGGTAGCTGAGCCACCTTCATTCTTATATGACGTGCGCGCGAACTCCGTGATTTCCGGTCCGTGATCTTCGCTGAGCTTGTCCATCTGGCACCGTACTGCGCACCGTCTCCTTCTTGCCCAAAACTTAGTGCTTGTCCCAAAATTAGCACTTTCCTTCCATACTTGTGCTTTTTTCCCAAAATTCGCAGCTTTACCGTAGCTACGGCCTCGGCTCCAACAAAGGTGACTTTTCAAGTCACCTCTTGAGTAATTAATTAATTACCCTAATTAACCTACTTAGTATTAAATGTTAATATTTATAACATTTAAATTTGTTACATTGCCTTCCCCTTAAGGGAAGCTTTGTCCTCAAAGCTGTATTGACACAATGTCTGAATTCCCCTGAACTGTCGTCTCGGGATCCTTTCCTTTTTGTATTTGCGACACTTGATGAAATGAGATGATACGAGTTACGGATTCCCAAGGAGATTTGTCGCATCGTATCTACTGTGGTCCATCCCAGATCTATTTTTATCGGAGCTCTGAGATCATTTTGTGGGACGGGTGTCACGTCCCCTCCCATTCTACCAGCTAGATGGAGAGGATCGTGAGGTCAAACTGGGCATCCAGCCCCATACCTTATAAAGAAGGGTTCAAACAATCATTCAGATTTTTAAATAGAGATATGAAGATGCATAATTATCAGCAATCAAGCGGAATTTATTTATGAATTGCACAATCTTCACACATGCATAATATTCATCAAATGGTAATTGCCAATTTAATGCACAAGAGAATACTTATCTTATACAGATGTAGTCCCACGCAACTGGCTATGCAACTGCAACGTTCCACCCAACCGTAGGCGAGTGTGCTCCTCAATCTCTCAGCACCACTGCCACCCCCGAGCTGGGCATGATCTCTACAAGGAACCAGGGAACAACAGACTCACACATAGCCAAGCGTACACCAAAATGAGCCAAGCCAATCTACAATTGGGTTTATCAGGCTGCTAGGAGATGGAAAGGAAGAGTTGCTAAGCTAGTGAGCTCCAGCACAGAGCCAGGGATAACCTTGCAAGATCTATCTAGCTTGGCACCCACAATACCTACACACCCAGCACAAGGAAGTATTCTTTTCTCTGCTATACAGTCCCTCAAGCCATACCTTCCCTATCTAGTGCTCTCAGGGTATGCATAGAAGAGTAACCAAAGCCCTCTTGATCTTCTTGAGAGGTTGCCTCCCCCACTAGGTTTATCAAGCCACTTCTATCCACTACCACTCCAAACTTCAATTCACAGGTTCAAACCAAAAACGAGGATGCACATAACAGCAGAACCCCACTTGCTGGGCATGAGAAAAACGTTTTCCACAGTGGGATGCATGAGATGGGGTTTCAACTAACCCAGAAAAACGTGGGAACCCACAAAAACGAAATGGGAAGTTGGTGAACAACCCAGGAAGCCAAATCCGTTTTTAGAAAAACGTCCAGGGTCCATTCGGGGCAAAAACGACCTCCCTCCTAATCCCCAATTCGTGGCCTTCCTCTCCCAACTGTTATACCAGGCAAAAACGACTCCCAGGCATGGAAAAATGCAGTATTTAGATGAGAAACGTAAATGGAAAGGACCCAGCTAACTCCAACTGCGTGAGTGAATGAAGACTGCCCATTCCCCATGGCTTTGGGCACCATTTCGTGGGTGGTTTCTTGCCCCACAAGCAAAAACACGATTTTCCAAGTTGATGGCTTGCCCATGCACGAAAATGGCTTGCCCATACTCTTTCATTCCCAAGGCATTAACTGCCTTAACCAATTTCTTGGAAAAATTAAATGATTGGGTACATGAGACAAAATGGGTAGTTGGTGGTTTATGGGTTTCCCCATTGACACATGGATTAATACTATTGGCTCAAGGGTTTGAATAATTTCCCTCCCTATTCCTTGTAGAACCATGCCCCATCTCTTTTGTTGCATTGCATAGCCGGTTGTGGGTATTTTTCATTAAAATTCGTATTTACATGATGTCTTATATACATTGTGCCCATCTCGCACAAGAACCATAGGCATCTATTTTAATTGCCGATACATAAACGCTAAATCAATGGTGGGGCCTTGGCCTTGAGCTCCTCACCATGATTAAGTTACAATATTTACATCATTTACAAAGGGGGTCAAAATGGGGACGTGACAACGGGTCATTTCAATTGTTGCTTAGTATGTCGATATTTTTGCTTGTCAACATAATTCTTCTCTGAATGCTCGTTTTGACTCTATCATTGGTCAAAATGAGGATTATAATTAGGATGTTTGTAAGGCGTATGTGTTGTTTGTTTTTCTTTCTTTTGAACTGTGGCGATGACTGCCTTCACTTCCTCGATTTGATTTTTGGATGCATCTTCCTGGATTTGCACTTCTTGGTTCTCTAGTAGATTGTTATGATTCTGAATCTTTTCGAATCTTTCATCTTGCGAATTTTTGTCAATTTCTAACATCTTGATTTTATTTTCTGGTTTCTAATTACGATTCTTTAGACACTGGTTTTCTTCCTACTTTTCCAATGTTCTTCCTTCGAGGTCCTCACCGACATGTTCCCTCTTGCTACTGTTTTTCAATTTTTTAATCTTTGTAATTAGTATTTTGTTATGATTTCGTAGTCGAAAAATCTCTTCGGTATTGCTTGATCACACCTTGTTGACTTTTGTCAGTTCCAACTTATGTGTTTTCTTACTGTCGTCATACTACTGCTGGAGTTTTTCTTTTTGCTGTTGATGATGACGTAACTCTGTTTCCTGATTTTCTAACTTTCTCTGGACGTGCTCCAACTCACTATCTTTGTCCATGATGAGTTTGTTTAAAAGCTTTATTTGTTCTTCTAACTCTTCATATCGTCCATCAGTTGATTCTTCATCTTTAGTTTGCGATAAGGGAACTATCACTGAGAAATCATGTAGCGTTATTTTCTTCTTCTCATGGAAGAAGGTGATGCACTTCTTTTTTGCATTGATGGAGATTGTTCCTAGTGTTTCCAACCAGTTATAACTCAACATTATGTCGATGAGATGGTTGTTTATAGCTGCGACAGTGAATTGAGCTGCAAAATGATAATCATCGAATTGTAATGGTACTTCTATTTGATCTTCGTTTGACTCATTCTTCATTGATTCTTGAACTTGTACTTGATTTGCGACATCAATGTTTATAAAATTTTCCTTATTGGATGGACAAATAGCGATGGCAATTGGACTTTCATCAAATATCCCATTAACTTTCAGCATGGCCATCGACACTTTCATCGGAACGTTGAGAAATCTTTTCTCTGCTTTAATAAAATCTGCCTCTTCCATTTTAACCTTCTTCGTTTTTTTTTCTTTTCCCTTTTTGTATAAAATAATAATTGTATTTAATACAGTTATTAAATAATAATTATTATTATTTATAATAATAATAATATTATGATTGTTTTGGTTGGGAGGCAAAATAGGGGTTTTAAAAATGATTTATAATAATAATTATTATATATAATAACAATATTATTATAAAAAATTGAATTGGATAAATTATAATAATAAATATTATTATTATAAATTTATATATCTAAGGTTGTGAATAATAGAATTTTAATAAAACTAGAATGGTTTTATAAGACTATGTTCTTGTTTTTTTTTTAACTTTTCTTTTCTTACTTTCCCTTCTTTTTTATTTTTTATTTTTTTTCTACTTTCCTTTCTTTTACTCCTTGCTTCTTTTTACTTCTTTTTTACGTCTTCCTTTTCTTTTTCTTTTCTTTATTTGTTTATTTTCTTTTTACTTCTTTACTTCTTTGTTTCTTCTTCTTCTTCTTCTTCTTTACTTTTTTCAAAAATAAAATAAAAAATAAAAAATCTCAAGTACTTAGGGAAACCCTAGTTTTTAATGAAAAAATTCCAAGATTCGGAGAATCTCTGAGATGATGGCTAATAGCCAGATTGGAAACGAAGCTCTGACACCACTGAAGGAACTAAAGTTCCCACTAATAGAATAGTAAATACAGGTAACATAGAAATGCCATGTAAGGCAAGTAATGTAGAGTAGAATGTAGAAATAGATGTAATATGTAAGATGATTTACAAGAATTAATGTCGGGTATTTTATACCCTAAGTGGGAAGGGAGGTGACTTTTCAAGTCACCTATTGAGTAATTAATTAATTACCCTAATTAACCTACTTTGTATTAAATGTTAATATTTATAACATTTATATTTTTTACAAAAATGTTCAAATAGAGGTGTATAAACAATTTTGACTTCTAGAATTCTTTGCACTTGCAATATAAAATAGATGTATTTATTTAGTTTCTTTTGTATAGATTGTAAAAACTGAATCAAAGCAGATAGAATTGCAAAACTTGTATGTTTGTCAAAAAAGAAAGAAACAACAAAGTACTAAAAGTATCTAACATTTAATCTTTTAAAAAGATGAGCATCCATTGAAATTACTTTCTTGGAGATTGGACTATGAAAGACATTGCCAGTTTTCCATTTCACGCTTAGAGGTTCAAAAAAAATGGGCATTCCAAGACATAGGTTTCCAAATCCATTTGAGCCATTTCTAGTGACTTTTTTAGATAAATACATGAGTATGGATCTTGAGCTAAGTTGATCTCCGACTTAAAAGGAATAAATATTTAAAAACCTAGTCCACTTATAATTAAGACCCATAAATATTATGTTTGTTTTCATTATATACTAATCGATAGTTTGCATTTGGACTTGCATATATTTTGTTAGAAAGAAATTCAAGGAACATGTTTGAAACGGTCAATAGTGAAGGAATATAGAAGATGCAAATGAAAACATAGTTAGTTTGCATTTGGACTTGCATATATTTTGTTAGAAAAAAATTCAAGGAACATGTTTGAAAAGGTCAATAGTGAAGGAATATAGAAGATGCAAATGAAAACATACTCACAATTGCACTGTCGTATGTAGACTCTTCATATTTTTTGTTCAATTCATAGATACTATTGTTTTGTCAGCAACTTGTTACAATTGCAGCAATGGAACAAACACAATATCAATTTTTAGTTACTCGCAAACTGTGTATTGTAGTATTTAATGCTAGTATAAGATGATAACAAACAAGTGGCATATTATCCACAAGTGTATTTCCAATAAGATGTATACAAAATTCCACATCTCCTCTTTCATAGACAATTTTTTATTTAAGTGCAAAGTTTGTGATATGTAAACTTGACCCACATAAGAATTATGGCATAAGGAATCCTATGAGGTCATTTGCAATGATAATATTATTGAAATTGAGTAATAGTATATGGCTTTAACAATAGGAAGTTCATTTCATTTCAAAGTCCAGCAAGCCAAGTTTAAATTCTAATGTTGAAAACCTTGCTTTGCTCTCACGGGGTGTTAGTCTTTTTAACTGTGGAAATTTCTTTGTCAACTCAAAGCCTAGTGGAGAAGTAGTTTGGAGACTGGAATGGAGTTTAAAAAAAATCAAAGTAGCGACTAATCAATGCCATGATTTCTTTATCATCATAAATTAAAATAACGTTTTTTAAATTATTTTAATATATGGTTTAGGGGGGGTTGGGGGTAATTTTAATGTTTTTTTAATTTTTATTTTTAATATATAGTTTAGTGGGGTTGGGGGTAGTTATTAATGTTTTTTTTTTGTAAATGTTTCACATGGATGAATTTGAATAATTTCACATGAAGCATTTTAGATGGTTTTTATTAGTATGATGTTTGTAATTGAATCTTTAAATGAGTTTTTGAATATTTATATGAATCATTTGTTCTTGTATGGTCTAATATATTATTTCATTATGAATCGCATCATAATTTCATTGTTTTTATATGGTTAGAGTGGTGAAATTATTTATGATTTTTTTGTTTGTTTGTTTAATATGCAAGTTTCAAAAAAGTTATAATTTATCTCTTGAAGAAAAAAAACTTTTTCCAATTTAGGGGTTGATTTTAAAGTTTTTGTAAACAATAGTATGGGATGTTTAGGCCATGGCTCTATTTTTTACCAAAAAAAAATCGTGTATACTGGTATCAACCATTTTCTATTTGGGGGGTGTTTTTGGTGTTCTTTTTGCAAAAATCATCGTTTTTATGTCTAGAGTTCTCATTCATAGTATAAAGTTCTCGTTTCATAGTATAAGTGGTTAATAGTGGAAAAAGAATTGTAGACATGGGAGATGTTTCAGCCAAATGTACAAGTGAAAGGGGACTGTTAGAAGTATGGAACAAGAAGAGTCTTAAAGATATGGATAGATTGATATTTGATTTTAACTATGGTTATGAGAATTTGTTGAAGCAAACAAGAAACATTTGACAGCAGAGGTGACAGCTAGAGGAGTTGTATCAAGGATAATTGTGTCCTTGATGAGAAAGAGCATGAGAGGAAGAACCTAAGGATCCAACATAGGTTGGACAAGAAGAGGACAAGTTGAATGTTCTCAGAGAGGAAGTGGATCTCCACAATCCCAAGAGGAGCAAAAGAAGTTTCTCAAGAGGTTCTAGAGGAGAAGGAGCCCAGGATACCAAAAGAACAAGCTTAAGGAGAGATTACTTGTTGAGGTATAGTAGCAGGTATGAAGACTTGTTGAGAGAAGGTTGGGGAGCAGTTCATAAGTGAACAAGATGTAGTTCACAGAGAAAGAGGAAAGGGGTTAATTTACGATCCGAAGGCTCCCGGGTGTGTGTGGCCACCGTGGAAATGTCCAAAATGTCCATATGCATGTGTGGGAGACGACGGAACCCAGGTCCGCTCGTCATTTTGGGTTTTGTGACCCCAAATCAAATCCTCAAAGTGTCCCTGGATGGCCCCGGGGTGACGGACAAAAATTTCCGCAGCACCCAAACCGTGGATCTGATTAAGAATCCGTCGATTCCGATGGATCCGGGATGTCGGGTTTCAGCTAGGTGCCCCCCCCACAACGTGCCTCCAACCCCCAGAAACTGTGCTATTGTGCCATCGTCGGAGCTAGGGTTCTGCTCAGTGAAGGCCATTCCAAATTTGCTCAAGGGGATCATTTACGTAATGAAGGCTCCCTGGCGTGAGTGGCCACTGTGGATAACTATGGTCACCTTGTCGGATATCCGACGAAACTTTAAATTTTAAAATTTATAAATAATGGAAACATTCTGACATGTTTGCTATACAAGCAACGGTTTGCGGAAATTAAATTCTTCGCACAGACTGTTTTCGGTAAAAGAATACGCAATTATTTCTGTTGTGTTTGTGATTAAAAATAGTGAAGTGTGGATCTCGATTTTCTAATATCAATAATCTTCATTCAAGCTCTTTATGAGAAAATGTCAAATAGCAATATTCTTGATCTAGATGAACAAAATCAACAATTGCTTGCTAGATTGTGGGATGGACTGCAAAAAAAGGGTGATGTGAAATGTTATTGTCCATGTAGTCAATGTAGGGGCTTTAAAAGGAGAAGAGTAAAGATCACAAAAGCCATAAAACATTGTAGGGAACATGGACACGCTAAGGGGGGACATGAATATCATCCATTTGTAAGTTTTGCATTATATATGTTTTTATTCTGATTGCTTTTGTAAATGTATGTATTATTTTAATATTTCTTATATTAACTTATATCTATTGATGATTTCATGTAATTATAAAGGAAATAAATGCTACGGCATATCGTCCGAAGGAAGTGCTTTCAGAACAAGTACCGGAGGAACATGGAGCTATGAATAATGGAGATCAAGTTAATGATCATATTGAAGAAGATGGTCATACTAATAACATAGTTGAAGATGATAGTACAAATACATTGATCCATGGTACATTTAATGTTAGAATGGATGATGATGATGATGATGATGGTCATGAAAATGATGATTTTGATAATATTCATGATTTACCTCTTCTTGAGAAGGCATACGAACCCCTTTATGAGGGCTCCAACCAAGATCTTCTCTCTGCTATATTGTTTATAATGAACTTGAAGGTTATGAATGGTATTTAAAACACATTAGTCACACGGATGTTAAGGTATGTAATATATTCCATCACATAATATATATGATCGCGCTAATTATCATTGTTCGTTTATTAATTTTATTGTTAATTCATAAGTCAAATTAATACAGATGAAATGTGTTTCATTAATATTATTTATATATTATATTAAGAAGATTTTTATTTTAATTTGTTGTAGCTTGATAGCTTAATTTTTGTTACACTGTCAAATATTTTACCTCACACATATCGAGATTTATCTTCCATCATGAAATAAATTGGAATGCAGTATGAAGCAATTCATGCAAGCCCCGATGACCATGTTATATATTATAATCAACATGAATTTAATTCATAATGTCCAGAATGTCATATAAGTAGATATCAAACAGATCAAGTAACAAAAAAGGTGCCTCGCAAGGTTCTTCGTTATATTCCCATTATTCCACGTTTGCAACGACTGTTCAGGTGCAAAAACATAGCACAATTTATGGATTACCATGCACGGAACATAAGTCAAGATGACATTATTCGAATGCCTACAGATGGGTCTGCATTAGAGATATGGAAAAATGGCCTCACTTTAAATAAGAACCTTGTAATATTAGGATTTCTTTGGCAACAGATTGTGTAAATCTATTTGCAGAGATGAGATCCGTTTACTCGGTGTGGCCTATTTTTGTTATCAACAATAACATTCCTCCATGGTTGTCAATAAAGAGGGAGCACATAATGTTGTCGATGATTATTCCAGGTATATTGTGTCTATAATTTTTTTTTTAAGGTACTGGCATCTCATTTGTCGTATTTTGTTGCATCATGTCATATATATATATTTTATTTTTCTCTTGTGCATGGTTTATATATCTAAATGGTTCTCATAATTATATATTTTATATGTTCAAATCAATAAGGCGAGTACCAATTTAAAGATATGAACATATATATCGAACCTCTTATTGACTAGCTACTAAAGTTATGCAATTGAATCACTATGTATGACATATCTAGACCAATACGACAAAGGCAATTTCAATTCCATGCAATGCTTGTATGGACAATACATGATGCCCCAAGGTTAACCCATTTTTGCGGTTTGTAATTATAAGTTCCACTTTAATTGCATTTAATTTTATGAACTAGTTAATATACTATGCACACATGTTTTTTTAAATAATCCATTCATTTTATATATAGTTATAATGGACATAGATAATCCATCTCTTTATGTAGGTCTTCATGCAAAGGGAAAAATTGCATGTCGAGTTTGTGGTCCTAAGATCAAATCTCGTTGTTCAAAAAGCTTAGTAAAGGAAGTGTTTGATGAGTATAGGCACTTCCTCTCTAACAATCACAGGTATCAAACTACCGAAAAACATATGTTCAATGGGAAGCAAGAGACTGCATTAAAACCACAGAGAATGACACCTCACCTATGGAAGTTGCAATATAATAGAGATCATCAAGGTACGTATGAATCATCGTATATGAAATGTTATGTATTTTTTTATTGTGTGTTGTTTACTGTAATTGACATTGATTTATGTAATTTCTTTATAAACAATGATTCATGATGGTTGTCGTGATCATGAAGGAATTAATGGGCTTCCACGAGGAATGAAAAGTTATCCTAAACAGTGCAGTAGGTTTCCTTACTATGAGGACCTACAAATTGCTCATCTGTTTGATACAATGCATATCAGAAAGAATGTGACTAAAACATTATGGTGAATATTGGATGGAAGGAGTGAGAACGAAAAAATTGTCAAAATTTGCAAAGACATTCAAGAAGGAAACCATGCAATGAAAGACGTCATTCAATTTCATAGCAACGGAGACCAAATTAATATAAACTGACTTCCATGGATGTTAAGGAAGCAGCGAAGTAATGTTGTAAAAGAAGTCATGCGAAAAAATAAAGTTCCCACCAGATTTTGTGCGAATATGAAGAATATCATAACAAAGAAAGGTAATTTTGCGGGGGTGAAAATGCATGATTTACATGTATTCATAAAGGTAATTATTATGGTATGCATATAATTATTGCTATATTTTTTTATTCCAATGCATATTGTTGGTATTTTGTTTTGTCTACTATTTGTAAAAAAATGAAACGATTTGTATATTGTTACAGTATGTTCTACCTCTCTCTCTTTCAGACAACTTCGACAGCAATGTCAAACAAGTTATATATAATTTTGGGAAATACATGAGGTAAGTAGCAATTTTTTTGCATGTGCTTAGTGTTTGTTTAATTCATCTTAGAACTTATATTTGATTTTTGTGCACTAATTCATGTTATGTAATATAATTTTTTTTTGTTAAATCTCATGATTGGTTTGTGTCACTTATAGATGGTTGTCATCTAAATAAATCCATAAAGAAGATATAAAGTATTGGAGGAGAGAAATTCTTCGTCTCATGTGTTAAATGTAGAAGCATCTACCTTCGACATTTTTCAATGCACAAGAACACTACCTCATACACCAAGTTGACGAGATTGAATTGTGTGGACCTATGCACTCAAGGTCCATGTGGATGGTTGAGAGGCACTTAAAATTTTTGAAGGGTTTGGTTAGACAATAAGCACGTCCTGACGGTTCTATCATGGAGGGATATATGTTATACCAAAACATGTTGTATATTAGTGAATATCTTCCTAAATTATTGTCAAATCTCAATTTACGTCGCATTTGTGATCCACACTCCAATAACAATTTCGAAGAGGAGTACCCGAAGGGTAAAGGTAGATCGAGGAAGGTGAAAGGTAATTATTAGCTAGAAGTGATTAATTAATATAATACATTTGACTGTTGATTTTTATGTACTTATCATACATATTCTATTTTTATATTCAATATGCATCAATTAAGAGTGTATATAACTTTGTTAAGTGAATATAGATTTGTATTGAATTTTAATTTTATTTCATCAAACAATTGGTCGAGAGTGGGATGCACTTCATTTATACATCACAAACAATCTTGACTGGATGAAGGTATGGATTGAACGATGTGAACAATCTGGTCATGGAATATCATGGGAAGGTGTGGCTTCATTGGTTAAAGTAGCACATCGCAATGGAGATACCAACCTTACACAAAGGGAAATCAATTTAGTATATGGTTTAAAGATAAGTATGCAAGCATATTAATCAACCACACTATTTTTTTTTTTGCAAACATATTGATGTACACGTTGATTTTTTTCCCTTTAGGACATAAACATGCACTTAATCATAAATGGATCATTATGTAATCTTTACGTGTATGGCCTATTGTAGGTAAAACACCATAACGCTATGTGGTGCAATGGTTGTAGATATCGCATCAAAAAGTTGGATGAAACGAAGAAAACATCAGATTGTGGGATATCTACAGTCTTTGAGGTGACCAATGTTTCCTCTAGAAGTGACATACATCCAGAACTCTCATAAAATTGATACGATGGGTATTTGGAAGATATTCTTCAGTGTTACTTTAACTCCTTCAAGGTAGTTCTATTCGTTGTCAAATGGTATAGGTTACGATTGATTCAACGTGATACTGATAAAACTATTATTGAACATGATGATGGATTTACCATGGATAATACGAGGTTGTTTGAGCCAGGAACGAAGCCCTATGTTCTTCCAAGCCAATGTGAACAAGTATTTTACTCTGAGGTTCCAGGTAGAGGGGGTTGATCATTCTTTGTGAGACACGATCCAAGGGGAAGGATGACAATGGAGAGGGTCTCAAAGAAGAATACGACGTTGAAGATGACCAACATGAGTTATATGATCATGTTCCAGAAGAATATGTCAAAGTATTAGTTGAATTAGATGATGTAGCAGATAATGTCCATGAAGATGATTATATCAACGATGACATGATGATCGTAACTAACATCGATGATGATGACGATATGGCCAATACTTACAATGTTAACTCAGGATCGGATGATAGCATAGATGATGACTTGGATGAAGAAGATAATGAAGTCCATTGAAGTGTATGAGGTATGCCTTAATATATATGCTCTATATATTTTGATTTAATATTGTGATAGAATTATTGAATTTTATTGGTGCGTATAAATTAATTTTTTCTTAGTGTTTTTTCCATTTTCATGTATGTTGGGATATGTTATAATTAGAAACATTGCTTCTTATAATTTATGAAAAAAAGCACAATTTTGTTTTTACATATATTTCGTCGGGTTCAGGGGAATTGAGAGTGGTGTGAGGGGGGAGGGGCCATAAGAGCTTCCACCTTCACATGGTTGGCCCTGTTCAGTAGATAAAATTAAATTATTCTCAAAACAAAGATATTCTCAGTAAGGGAATGCACAATTATCATGCTAACCCAAATGGCATGCTTGATCATGTACTGCACGGGGCCAACGTTGATTTTTTTTAAATTTGTGCTTGCTTGGACTGAAATTTGGCATGGTTAGACTATACGCATGCATTGACTTTGTGGGAGGGTTTCCAGAATAAAACATGACTGACAATAACAATTCTACAATCAAAAACCCTACCTATAGATTAATTAATGTGCTACACAGGACCAATGTTGATTTTTTTTAAATTTGTGCTTGCTTGGAATAAAATTTGGCATGGTTAGACTAGACACATCCATTGACGGTGTGGGAGGGTTTCCATACTCAAACATGACTGAAACTAACAATTCGAGCATAAAAAAACATACCTATAGATTAATTAATGTGCTACATGGGGCCAATGTTGAATGTTTTTAAATTTGTGCTTGTATGGACTGAAATTTGGCATGGTTAGACTAGACGCATGCATTGACTATGTGGGAGGGTTTCCAGACTCAAGCATGATTGAAACTAACAATTCGACAATAAAAATCCATACCTATATAT
Organism: Larix kaempferi; assembly: GCA_027924585.1. Lineage (NCBI taxonomy): Eukaryota > Viridiplantae > Streptophyta > Pinopsida > Pinales > Pinaceae > Larix > Larix kaempferi. The sequence goes on along the minus strand of BSBM01000372.1, from coordinate 47,588,819 downwards.
TAATTAATGTGCTACACGAGGCCAACATTGAAATTTTTGAACTTTGTGCTTGCTTGGACTAAAATTTGGCATGGTTAGACTAGATGCATGCATTGACGGTGTGGGAGGGTTTCCAGACTCAAACATGACAAAATACATGCTACACATACTGTAAACTAAAATGTAAACAAGGAAAAGGAGTATGACACTCCAATGTGAAACAAGAAAAAGGACTACGACAGTCCAATGAGAAACAAGCCTGTTTGAGATTCATGTAGCCTTGCAAAAAGTTGTCCTTACCATGGCACAAGGTTTTCCATTAGTGTATTTGCCATCCTAATTCCATTTTGGGTAATTCACCTCTTGATATCATCAAAAAATTCCATTTTGGGTAATACATCTCCAAATATTTTCATTTTTGGAGAATCTATTACTAGAAAATACGTTTCTAGTTTATCTATCCATTTCTCCAAAGATTCAACATCTATTATATCTTAAAACCAAGTGATATATTCATCATCATCATCATCATCATCTTCATCGTTTTTTTCGTCAACATCATCTTCATCGACCAAGTCTAATTTATGTTTGATGATGTGACAACTATGGAAATGATTACCATGTTACTTTGCTAATATACATATACATACAACCATAGCTTCGACAAAGGTTGGATATATTGGGTTTATACCTTCCCATAGCAAATCAATATAGTTGTCTAGTGCCTCCTTACCTCGATAGATAACATCCTCCAACCATTTATTCCATGAAAACATGCCACTTTTAGGCTGCATTCCGTTAAATAGTTTGATAACATCCTCAATCCCATTGCTTCTGTTATATGACCATGTTTCCATTTTCATTTATTTATGCTCATAGGATTTTTTTTAACATTACCATGTTGCTATTGTGACTTATAATTTCTACTCCTATGGACATATTTATGTCACTTGTACTAGACATTAATAAAATTTATATATGTCTTTATGATGACTTGCTACATTGGGGGGAAAGATACTAACATCATGATACAATCCATGGCATGGGTTGTCCCTAATATTGTCAAAGTTGGCTCATGATGTGAACTATGCCATTGAGCATAAGGGATGATAATGTTGCAATGACTCTGGTAATTTTTTGTTGAAATTACCTATGCAGCATGAAATATTCGACCATCGTGTTATTGGAGGAACACCATAGATGAAACATCGTAAAATGGTTGAATGAGTCTACTCTAGTTCAAACTTTGAAACTTTGGACATTTGAGGGAAACCTTGAAGGCATTATTAAGCAAGTTGAATCATGTTGGATATGGTCATTAGTGATACTTTACAAGTATGAAGTGTTCAAACTAGCCATGAATGGCATGTTTTAAAGAATACTTGTTCCTCCTACTCTGACACTGGTTACAAAAGCATTCAATTAAAATAAGGGTGTTGAAATAAGTGGGTCACCAAAGTCATGTTTCCAAAGGAAAAAAATGGTGCAGGCATTATAATTAGTGGCTTCTTGTATATTGATTCCAGTTATGAAAAAAAATTGGTTTTGGTGATAAGTTTTCTTCATTTCGATAAATAATCACACTTTAGATATTCTAAGAAATCACAGTTAATAAATATATGATTTTAATGGGTAGATTTAATATTCAAATATATTTATTGGTTTAAATTTAAAAGGTATTTCCTTTGCATGAGCTTGAACCAAGCCTAATATTAAACCAAAAGAAATTGAAATCAAAACAAAAATTGAACTAGTGAAATATCAAAATAGTCGAACTAGGACAAATTGGTGTGCTCAGTAAACAGTGGAAGGGGTAGTTCAGTGGACTGTGGAAGAGGCCATAGATCAATTTGATATGAAGATATAGCTCGGTGGACAATGGAAGTGGTAGCTCAGTGGATGGTGGAAGAAACCGTAGACCAAGTTGAAGATAAGGATTTTTCAAAAACCCTGCCATGACTGTGGAGACTGTGGAGATCGTGGTATCCTTCAATCCATTGAGCATTGAGTAGAGGAGATCAGGTAAATCATCTAGCCCGCATTCCCTCTAGCATCGAGTAGAGGAGACCCTGCTAGCATAAAAGATTTCACTAGCCTCACAATGTTTGGAAATTTCGTAAGTTTATGAATTGCCCATTACCTTGGTTCATTGTTTATTTATGTAGACTCCATAACCCTTATTTTACACACGCATTTGACCTCTACTAGGACATAACTGTGACCTTTGTGGGATATTTGGTCTAACCCTGGACCTCTGATATGAGTTGTGACCTTGTTTATCCTTCTTGTACTGGGCCGTGACTGTTTGGAAGCCCTTAGGGATGAGTTGTGACAATTGGAAGCCCCTAGGGAAGAACTGTAACTGTTTGGAAGTCCTTAGGGCTGAGCTGTGACTGCTGGAAGCCCCTAGGGAAAGTTCGGGACTGTTGTAAGTCCGATGGATAAATCCATTTATCATACTTGAACTTCTAATGTTAAATGGAACCGTGACCTTGTTGATACTTCTTGTACTGGGTCATGACTATTTGGAAGCCCTTGGGGATGAGTCGTGACAATTGGAAGACCCTAGGGAAGAACCGTGATCATTTGGAATCCCTTAGGGATGGGATATGAATGTTGGAATCCTCTAGGGAAAGGTCACGACTGTTGTAAGTCTGCTGGAGAAATCCATTTATCATACTTGAACTTCTAATGATAAATGGAGCTGTCACCTTGTTGATCCTTCTTGTACTGAGCCGTGACTGTTTGGAAACCCTTAGGGTTGAGCTGTGACAACTGGAATCCCCTAGGGAATAACTGTGACCGTTTGGAAGCTCTTTGGGCTAGGCTATGACTGTTGTAATCCCCTAGGGCAAGGTCTCAACTGTTGTAAGTTCGTTGGAGAAATCCATTTATCATACTTGAACTTCTAATGTTAAATGGTTGATTGTTCATACTATATCGAGTGTCGTTACTACCATTTCCCATTCCATTAACATGCATCCCATATTTCCCTTCATTTTGATCATTTACAAGTTCTTCATGCATCTCATCTTCACCTTCAAACATCAATTCTTTTGAATTATCTATTTTTTTTATTCAGGTTTGTATTCCCACTGTCAAGATTCAATTTTTTCAAGATCAATAGTATGTCGTGTAGCTGACTCAAATATTGCTTGAGATACACTGGCCACATCTGTGTATTTCACAGTTTCATGTTTCATACCCATGAATACTCCATCAGTAATTTTTGTGACCATATCATGGTAACTCTCTTACCTTCAATCTGTTTCCTGGCATGTAAATCATTTTCACATTTGTCAGGATCAAAATATTTTGTTGGATGTGGACCCAAACCTTCCATGTGTGAAGTATTGTGAAGAGGAGGTGAGTCATATATTACAACATCAAATGGTTTTTCATCACCTTGCTTGGTAAAATATTGAAACTATTATTCACTCATGTTGTTAACATCAGGCGGCGAAGTTGGAGAAGGATCATAAGTACCAAAGTCGCATGTGTGACTATAGCAGGTGCTTGTGATTATGATGGCATGGAAAATTGTTTATCCATCTCATTTCTTCGTACTAAATTTATACACATCTTCCTCTCCCTAAATTATTCTAGGCCAACATGTCATTTTATTTTTATTTTTATCATTACATAATTAAATAAATCAAATAAGATTTACTTAAGATGGCTGACCCCATTACATTATGTCCATGTTATCTTCTTCAAGTATATACATATATATATATATATATATATATATATATATATATATATATATATATATATATATATATATAACCTACTTTGCCACATTATCATCATGGGTTTTTCAGCCCTTCAAATATTCATATGACCACCATGAGTGGGTTCCAAAACCATTGCTCCATCATATGCCCACAAGTGTTATTTGAAATGCCCGCAAGCTCCTTCTCACATGCCCGCAGGCTCCTTCTCATATGCCCGGAAGGACCTAAATAAATGCCCGCACAGTATTTTATAAATGCCCATAGGGGCCCTCTATTCTCATGCCCACAAGTGCTTCTAGAAATGCCCTCAAGGGGCTTTGAAGATTCCTGTAGGGGCCCTTAAATATGCCCGCAAGGGCTTCTTTGACATGCTCTCAAGGGGCTCCAGAATATGCCTTTATATGCTCGTATATGCTCCTTAGAATGATGCCCACAAGGGCTATTATAGGATGCTCGCAGGGGCTCAAATTATTCCCGCATTTGCACTAAGGGATTCCCGCAAGGTCTCCTTCATATGCTCGCATAGCTTCTATGAAATTCCCATAAGGGGCCTTTAAGTATGGAAGACTGTCATGCCCGCAAGGGCCTTCAAATATGCCCATGGGGGCTAAATAGAAATGCCCGCACAGGTCTATCAAATGCCCACCGAGGCCTCAATAAAATTCCCACAGGGGGGATTTTTCCATATTCCCACAAGGTATCCTCCTAATGCCCGCCAAGGCACTCTCTATATGCCCGCAAGGTGTCCTTCCACTACCTTGTCATCAACCTTTGCCATGCCAACCTTTGACATGTTTTCCATGTCATCACTCTTTGTCAATTTTTCCATGTGATTGTCCTTTGCTTGCTATGTCATCATCCTTGTCAAGCTTTCTTGCCATGTCACCATCAAGTCATTGTCCTTTCCCATATGCCCGCAAGGTATCCTCCAAATTCCCACCAAGGTACTCTCCATATGCCCGCAAGGTGTCCTTCCACTGCCTTGTGATGCTTGCTTACCATGTCATCATCAAGTCTTTGTCCTTTGACATGTCTTTGTTCTTCTCCATGTCATTGTCCTTTGTCATTAATGTGTTGTCATCAATGACAACTATGCTCATCAAAACATCCCTTTTTTTGGAACTTATGGGAATAAAAACATCTCTAATATTAATAAAATATTAAGGAGGCTGAATTCTCGGCTAGGGGGCATGAGACAAGCTATTGAATACTTGGCTAGTCACTTAGAAATATAGGAGAAAAAAAACCAGAATTGGAGACTAGAATACAGAAGTAAGTGCAAACATGGATAAAATGACAAGTGAAATAGATATGAATTATAATATTTGCACAGGCCTACGGGCATTTTCATATGCTCGCAAGGGTTCTTTGAAATTCCCACAAGCTCCTTCTCACATGCCCACATGATCCTTATCATATGCTCGTAGGGACCTACAGAAATTCCCCCACAATCCTTTATAAATTCCCACAGGGGCCCTCTATTCTCATGCCCACAAGTGCTTCTGGAAATTCCCGCAATGGGATTTGAAGATGCCCACATGGGCCCTTAAATATGCCCACAAGGGGCTCCAGAATATGGCTTTATATTCCCACATCTTCTCCTTGGAATGATGCCCATAAGGGCTCCAAATTATGCCCGCATTTGCACTAAGGGATCCCCGCAAGGGCTCCTTCGTATGCCCGCATAGCTTCTATGAAATGCCCGCAAGGGGCCTTTAAGTATGGCAGACTGTGATGCCCACAAGGGCCTTCAAATATGCCCACAGGAGCTAAATAGAAATTCCCATGAAGGTCCCTCAAATTCCTTCCAAGGCCTCAATAAAATGCTCGCAGGGGGGCCTTTTCCATATGCCTGCAAGGTATCCTCCAAATTCCCGCCAAGGCACTCTCCATATGCCCGCAAGGTGTCCTTCCACTACCTTGTCATCAACCTTTTCCATGTCAATCTTTGACATGTTTTCCATGTCATCACTCTTTGTCATGTTTTCCATGTCATTGTACTTTGCTTGCTATGTCATCATCCTTGTCAAGCTTGATTTCCATGTCACCATCAAGTCTTTGTCCTTTTCCATATGCCCGCAAGGTATCCTCCAAATTCCCACCAAGGCACTCTCCATATGCCTGCAAGGTGTCCTTCCATTGTCCTGTCATGCTTTCTTGCCATGTCATCATCAAGTCTTTTTCCTTTGCCATGTCTTTGGCCTTTCCCCATGTCATTGTCCTTTGTCATTAATGTGTTTTCATCAATGAAAACTATGCTCATCAAAACATCCCTTGTTTTGGAACTTATGGGAATAAAAATATATCTGATATCAATAAAATGTTAAGGTGGATGAATTCTCGTCTAGGGGGCATGAGACGAGCCATTGAATACTTGGCTAGTCACTTAGAAACATAGGAGAAAAAAAGAAGTAGAATTGCAGACTAGAATATAGTAGCAAGTGTAAACATGGATAAAATGGAAAGTGAAATAGATATGAATTATAATATTTGCTTAGGCCTAGGGGCATTTTTATATGGGGCCCGCGGGAATTTTATATAGGGCCTGCATTAATAGAGCAGATGGAGGTAGTTACAAGTAGCTATTGCATATAAGAGGTAGTTACAAGGAGCTATTGCATATAAGAGGTAGTTACAAGCATCTATTGCATATATTTTACCTTATTTTACCTTCTATTTCTTTGGCATGTCAAATAAGAGGTAGTTACAAGGAGCTATTGCATATATTTTACCTTCTTTGACCTTCCATCTCTTTGGCAAGTCAAATAAAAGGTAGTCACAATGAGCTATTGCATGGATGCATGGTTACTCCACATTGTCATGATTTTATGATAAATTGGCATCCAATATGCTAATTTAGATATTATATTGCTCATACTCTAGATATCAGGTGTGATTGACAAACTGAAACCTTAATTATTTTCCAAATTGTGTGCCAACAATTATGGGAATTCCTTTACCAATTATGGGCATTAATGTATACCTCATCATGACCACATGATCCATGTGGACCCTTCTTCATACAGTGATGATGAACTTTCAGGTTATATGGAACATTTGTACATTTGAGAGAGATATGACTGGTTGTACCTTCCCCACAATGGTTGATTTACTTTTGGTCCTTACACCTTGTTGTTTATTGGCCTTGTGGTACCTTCTCCTTGGCATGTGGTTAGTAGGGTCATTTCACCCATCTTGAGTTTTTTGTACCACCCTTTAATGTTTTTTGTCCTTTGGGTACTATGGTTGTTTGTCCCCTAAATGACCCTAGTACCCCACTTATCATTTATGTTATTATTTATGACTCCTTTTTATTTTATTTGTTATTTTATTATTTTAATTTTAATTTTTAATTTTTAATTTTTATATTTAATTTTTAATTTAATTTTTAATTTTAAGTTTTTGTATTAAGTAGTTAAGACTTGTCTTGTCAGACAAAATTGTTGGTGATCATATATGTGTTTTTTTCTTAAGCTTTTACTTGCACTAATACTTTTGTTGTAATAATTCTTTGTGATTTATTTAACTTCTGTTATGAATGTAACTGTCTTTGTCTAACCACTGTTGCATACAACCTTTCTCTCTCGCTCTCTGGTTTGTACTTACCTTTAGTAGGGTCAGTGGATTCCTAGTGTTGGATGACCTCTGAGAGGTTTAGTTTTCATGGAAAGTAATATTTCTGAGTATCCGACAAGAAGGTTCCACATTACGATGTAAGTACCTATTGGTACCAGAACTGTCCCACAAAATTTCAGATTCTAGCATCATCATGGGAGTTAAAGAAGCATCCACATGCACATGGAGAGCCATGGCAAAACATTCAAATACCAACTTGAAGATGCACTAGGCATTATCAATCACAGATGCCAAGACCATTCTAGAGCTCTAATCACAGCTAGTTTTGTTTTGCTTTGCAAAAGATATAAATCAGGTCTTAACCAAAGCTCCATTAGTCATCAACACAGTGTTCATATATAAAAGCCACATGGAGGAGGAGCCAATAAGAACTTAGGGGAATGAAACATGGTTTGTTTTTCTTAGCTTGATGCCAAATATCCGAACACTTAGATATCAACTTCAATGGGGATAATCAAAGTGTCCAGGTGTGAGCACATGAAGATCACCGAAAGATGAAAATGCAGGGGTTTACCCATGTGTTATCATTGGAAAATTCACATGGAAAAGATACCGACTCCAAATCTCCTAACCGAGATCACTTCCATTACCTAGTGCCAATGATTATTAAAAAGAATAAAAATAGATGCCAGTTTGAATAAAGGATGTATTCATCAATTGACACGTTGATGGCTTGATGACAAGAGACTTGACCTTTAACATTCAGTTCTAGAGGATTAATACTTGAAGAATTGATTCTCAGTGGAAGATTATTTGGAGACCGATACAGGTGAATGAATGCAATATAATGAGCCTTTGATGAGAACTCTCTCTAAATTTATCAACATCAATAGTTCAGATTTGGTACTTTTCGTTGGTGAAGCACTGGTTGGCAATGATGCCGTGGACCAGCTAACAAAGTTCAATCAGAAATTGGCCGACCTTTCTACTTCTGCTAATGTCAGGTTGATTGATGGTATTTTGTTGACCAATTTTGATACAATTGATGATAAGGGATTGAGCTGCACTTTCCATGGTGTACATTTCAGGAGCACCTATGATGTTTGTGGGTTGTTGACAGTTATACACAGATCTGAAAAAACTTCGGGAAATCACTGCTGAGAAGCATGCCGATGCTAGTCCTCTGTCCAAGCATTGATGAAGAGATAGATCTCTCAAGTAAAATGCAGGTACCAAGTGAAAGTTTTGATAAAGAGGAGTTTGTTTAAATGAATTAGCAGGTAGCATTTTCTCTCTCAGAGATTGTTTGCTCCCATCTTCTCAGCCATTGCAATTTCAAGGAAATTAAAGGCATTGGTGCAGGGCTTACTACAGTTACCATATCATGAAAAATGGGTTAAAAGAGCTGGTAGAAAAATGTTATTCTTCAAAAAAGAGAGACAAATGGCAGAGTGTAATTTTAGATCGAGTACCTGGCAGTTATAGGATTTCAAGAGGTCCATCTCAGATTTGAAGGCAACATTTGAGGATCAAATCCAGATCTTTAGGCATATAATCAACATTAAAATCATCAATTACAGTAGTGACAGGTGACAGAATATTATGTGGTAGTCAAAGATCAACCCCAAATTCAAAGGAGGATCGACATTCAAAACATTCCAGCAGCAGTTAAAGCATTTGATGGAGGAATATTAGCAGATCCAAATCAAATTAAAATTTCCAGACCAACAATTGTCCAAATTAAGTTTAGGATATCGATGGTTCCAGATTTCCTGTAACATATCAAAAACTTATTCTAATTCTTAATAGTTTGAGAGAGCTCACCAATGGTAATCTTATATAAAATTTCATGATTGTAACAAAAGGCAGAGGAGAGAGTTCCATCCGAGGGCTAAGGCAGGGGCATGTATACACTCTGTTTTTCTTAATCATATAGCTTTTTTTGAAATTATTGTGATCTGTGAGCCTTTCTGTTTTAATATATAAAGTATATGTTATCATCATTTTGTCTATGTATGGTCTTAATATTCCATACCATGATTCTTTTGATCAATATGAAACTATTTTGTTTTAATGTTTTGAAAATAGAACCTGGATCATTATATTCACAAAGTCATGCTTCATAGCTATGTCTTATTAATATCCATTCTCTGTTGATACATTCCCTGCTGTTCAGTATTTAAACCTATACTGATCTCTGTCCTGTTTACAATTATCATAGCTATCTCTTCACATACTGTTAAGATTTCTCTAAACTTGGATCTCTTTCCGTCGAGAGTTAACTTTAGTGATAACAGTACCCTAAACCTATCTTCTTTACTCATGTTAATGTTGATTAACTATTGCTAGTAATTACATGTTACTGAAGATTACTTTAACACAATGAGCCAACTGGTAGTGTTAATGTGGAAAAGTCGAAAAAGTCGGAAATTATGTTTTCTTACTGTTGTTCTATTTAGTTTCAGTAGTACTTGTTTATTAGATGTAATAAAATAAGTGAGTTTACATTTGGTGGAGACATGCTAACTATGTATGATGATAGTGGAAAATTCATGCCTTAATGCCTTGTAATTTTCTAATATGAACTATGCATACCCAACAAGGTCCTATTTGAACTTTTTTCCCATGTTGTAGGTAGAACCAAATAGGTAATTGTCAAATTTTTCTTCCTCGAGCGAGGGGAGTTTAGGAAGGCCAGAGGAAAGTGAGACATCCAGTAGGCCTACTACTAGAGTTATATCAACTAGATGTCAAAAGATCAGAAGAAAATTCCATAAATGCATGGAATTTTTTCTCGCTCAAGGGGGGTCATGTTCCTATGATGATCAGACAATAGGCAACATTGAGGTTCTCTTGTGGTACAAAAATATAGTGAAACAATGGGTACCCAAGGATCTTCCTCAAATGATCACATATTTTTGTGTGAATGAGAGGATATATCGAATTGCACCGTCACCATTACATGGTTTGGCATTGTTTTGCATGGATGGCATAATGGTTGGTTATGACAGATGTACATAATTGATGGAGTATGTTGGACCGTGTTACAACTACAAAGATTGGATGCGTCTGGTTCAATATACATGAAGTATGCATAGATATGGATTGTCAGCAAATTATTTACAGCTAAAAGACAAAGATCAAAATAAAGGAGCAACATTGTACATTGACTGAAGGCCAAAGGCCACATGGAATAGTGTGAGGTTTATAAACAGTACACAACCAAAGTCTACAATTAAGAAACCCAACTGCATATTTGAGTGGAGTGAAGGAAACTATGTTTTTGTATGTGCCATTAAATCAATAGATGTAGGGTAAGAGTTGCTTATTAATTACAATTTGAATTGAGTAGATACAAACAAGGTTACTATGGGAGTGGTACTTCTAACAGTGTACCCAACCTTTTATTAATGAATTTAACATCTAAAGGATTTTTTCATTAGTATATTGTTATAATTTCGTTTAAATTTTCTATATTTAATTCGCAGGGTAGTGATCGGGGCATCTCCCCAGCATCTGGTCAGAGGAGTACAACTTCCTCAAGGCAACAGGTATACATCTTCGTAATAGTAAAAATATAATATGAAAACAAAGTTTTTTTTGTTTTGTTTTTTCATGAGTATATTCGTCTGGTTTATATAATGTTATCTATATTTGATGCAAAGTGTTGATCAGGGAAACCACCCGGTTGTTGATCAGACGACAGCAGCCTCGAGGAAATGGGTAAACCTGATTGTAATTGTACAATTTAAATAAGTCACAATGTTTTCTTATTATGTTGTTTCAGTGAGTATTTTGGTTTCGTTTAGATATTTTTTTCTATGTTTTTGATGCAGGGTTCTGTAAGGGTAACCTACCTAGAAGTAGATGATACCGGACCTTCCTCAAGGAAGCGGGTATACATCGATGCTATTGTACAAATTTAATATGAACATTTTTTGTTGTTGTTGTGTTTTTTCAAGAGTATATTTGATTCATTTAGATAATATTATCTATATTTTGGTTGTAGAGTGTTGATCGGGGAAACCACCCGGTTGTTGATCAGATGACAGTATCCTTGGGGCAACGGGTATACCTAATTGTAATTGTACAATTTAAATACATCAAAAATTTTTCTTATTAAGTTTTTCCGTGAGTATTTTGGTTTCGTTTAGATGATTTTTTCTATGTTTTTGATGCAGGGTTCTGATCGGGGAACCTCCCTATTGGTAGATCAGGGCAGGTCACCTATAACCATTGATCCGATGAGTAGACGATCCTCGAGGCAACAAGTATAATTCATTGGAATTGTACCAATATAATATGTACCATATTGTTTTTTTTTGTTGTGTCTTTTTCGTGTGTATATTGGTTTCATTATGATAATGTTTTCTACTTCTTTTTTGTAGGGGGATGATCAGGGCAAGTCCCCAGCTGTGGATCATATGACACAGTCATCGAGGAAACAGGTAAACCTAATTGTAATTTTAGGAATCTATCATGATCCATATGTTTTGTTAATATACTTTTTTCCTCATTCTATTTCTTTCACGTCAGTAATGTTTTATATAGGTTTGTTGCGGACCAATGATTTGGCATATGAAACAAAGTCATAGCAATCAATAGATTTTGATGTGTGATGCTAACATTCGTTCTTCTCTAGACCCGGTTAAGATGATAGAGAAGACCTTGAGAAAAATTAATGAGGATATCCTTTGTCTTCTATTCATTCAGCCGCAGACATATGAGATTAGAGCCAAGGTTGATTTTTTGGTAAAGAGATCTCATGCCTTGAAAGTAAGTTGCAGAATCTTGAATCATAATATAAATTCATTTAGAACTTTATAATTTTTACTTTTATATGATAGTGAACTTATAAAATATGGTTTGTATTTACAATATTTTCTATGACCACACACTAGTGATCAAGGCGGTGTTGGCCCCAGTGATGCTCATGGAGAGTCATCACATGAGAAAATGGCTCCACGTACATCTCATGCGCCATTTTTGTCGACTGAACAGTTGGAAACACGTTCTACGACACCCCTAAGGCCATCTATGAGTGCACCCGCTAGTGACCGACGCACACCAGATTGTGCAGAAGAAGGGGTCGATGCAGAGCCTGTTAGTATTGATATTGCTGAAGCAACATTTCCTGGATATTCTCGTGTCACTAGCACGGGTACAATACAAACAAAAAATTTTGTGGACGAATATCTCGTTCCAATAAATATAGAGAAGATCCCAGTTAATTATACATTGTTCAAGTTATTGTTTATAATTTGATTGCAATATACCGATAAAAAATTGTTTTTCAACTAATGATGGCATGATCGTTTTGCAGGAAATGATGTTTTTTATAAACATCTAAATTTTTTTTCCTTGGATATCTTCGGGCCCACTATCCACATAAGGTGGGATAAACAAATGAAAATTTTAAAAGATGAGCTCACCAATCGGTTGGTTGGCCTATTCGTCAACGAGACCTTCGATCGAGCCGCGGTCCTAAAGAAGGTTGGATAGCATATGAAGATTGTCTGGGACCAATATAGGTTTCACCTAGAAAGGAACCCTATGTATGAGCGCCCTTCGATGATTCCAACAAGAGAGTGGAAATCCCTAGTGGAAGATGGAAAGGAGAGGGCTCCAAGAAAAGAAGGAAAGCTACCACTAGAAACAGGGAGGTATGCAATACTTTTGACAATGTAATTCTAAACCTTATTATTATTAATTTTTATATCAAATTTGGAACATCTAACGTATTTCAACACTTGCATAGGCTGTCAGACACATCAAATGCCACAAAGGAAACACTAGAAAAAATTGGTCAGCACAATCGTGGGCCTGGTGGTTATTCGAATTTGGCGGCACAAATTGTAAGTATCAAAAAACCAATAATGCATCCAAATAATAAATTGCAAATTATTTTCATTTTATTGCACCGCAAAAGGTAAATTAATGACGTTATGCAAATATGCAGGCCGACCGATTCAAAGAAGTTCCCACTAAGGAAGACTTGAAGCTTGGCTTCCAGTACGACTTTGGAGCTTTCGTTGAACGTCGAAAAATCTTGCATGGGAAAACATAGTCTTCTGGTGATCCATCTCATGCAAAGGTATTTAACATCTATATAGTTTAATGAATATTTATTACTTGTGAAATATATTCGTTATAAATAATTGACATAAAAAATTGACTCTGTTTTGAGCAGGAAAGCAATAATCCCCTTAATGTCGAGGATGGACAACAACCAATCGAAGATCATGCTTCGAATCATGGCAATGAATTTATTCATATGCTACAATTTTATATATAGCATTGCAGATGGTGAATGTTAATTGTACTTCTCCATGTTTCAATTGCAGAGCATGTAGAGGGTCACACTATACAGGTTGAGCCTAGACAGAAATATGAAGAACATGATGTGGCCACAACAGGTAAAAAAACACCTTTGTAATGTTTTTTTAGATGAAATACTTGTCATTATAATAAAAGAATATATCAATGTAACATTTCCACATTATTGCAGCAAATCCAGACCCCTTGCTGCAAAATCCACGTCGCGAGTACTCTACTAGGAAGACATCACAACAAGTTGATGAAGCACCAAGAACTTAAGAACAAGTTCCAGAAGATGAGCTTCTTGTTGATTTTTTAAAGAGAAAAAAATTAGAAAGAAGTGACTAAAGAAATATTGTGTAATTATTTTCGATAATATAATGTCATGCATGATTTTTCGCCTATTGAATGAATGAATGGTTTAATGAATGTTAGCTTTTATTGAATGAATGTGTTGACTGAATGAATGAATGGTTTAATGAATGTTATCTTTTCTTGAATGAATGGTAAATGTTTGTTTATGATGAAATCTGCATGTTTGCACGTAATTTTTTTTTTCAACTACATGCATTGAGTATGAGGAATTGAGAGTGATGTGAGAGGGGGGTAGGGGCCATAAGAGCTTCCACCTTGACATGGTTGGCCTTGTTTAGTAGAGAATATTAATTTATTCTTGAAACAAAGAAGATCTCAATGAATGACTATGGTGGTGCCTTTCTACAACCCACTTGTGTGTCATCTAAATTTTGACAATTTCTTGGGGCTTGTTATGAAACTAAAGCATCTTATCCTATTTTACAAGCATATGACAAGGTAAGGAATTATTCATATATCACTTACTTATGACAGTTTGAGAAAAAACTGAAATCAAATGAAAGTAAGCACCAACTAATAAACATAAGTAATCAATTCTTACATAGTGATATTGTCACATAGAATTCGTTGAAATCAAGTTCCACAAACCTATTTATGTTCAGGATCCATTTTCATTTGCAACACATAGTGGATCCTACATATCTTTGCACATCTTATCTCTTGCCCCACAATTGTGAGAATGTCCTTGTAATTCTTGACAGTTCTAGAGCTCCTATCAACCTACAACCTTCCTTGGTGGTCTGCATCTCTAACTACCCACCATGATCTCTAGCCACACCAAAGGCTCTACAACAAGCTAGCACCAACACCATCAAGTCCAATTTTGTTATTTCACTAAGCATGCCTCACACAAGCTCTCTAAGCAAAGAGATCCAAGTATCCTCTAGGGTTTCTTTGTCGCATGCCCTAGGATCTAAGTCCATCTCACAAAAGGAATCAAGCATTAACACTTCAAGTATCCTCTAATTTTTCCCCCCAAAACCCTAGTTCCTTCCTTGCTTGCATAAATACAATTACAAAGACTCAAGACAAATGCATCTTTGAGATACAAATGATGTAATGAACTCGCAAATGGATTAAGGAAAGATGAGGTTCACAATCAAACATGTAAGGAAATTGAGACATGGAATACTTATGATAGTTTGAGCAAGGGTAAAATCAAATGAAATTAAGCATCAACAACAAACAAATAAGCAAGCAATTCTTACATAGCGATATTGTAAGATAAAAGTCATTGAAATCAAGTTCCACAATCCTATTTATAGGCATACTTGAACAAGAATATCACTAATCAATTCAATGTTTAACAATAAACCATGGGCATGTAGCTATGGATGACAAAAGATAAGATTGATAAGATAATTTTATCAATGTCGATTGAATCAACACAATAGTAGGTCAATAAACTCTAGGGTTGCACCTAGGACATAAACCCTAGTTGTGGGCATAAACCAATAGAGAAACGAGTAAGGAATTCCTAGACTCTCTTGTATACCATGTTGAGGTTCGTAAGAGACCACACGGATGAAATTGAACCAACCAACAAACCCTACTTCCTGTAATAAACAAGGATAAAACAATGTTAGGGTAGCACAACATTACAACCTAAGAAGTTTATTAGAGATGATTTATGGGTGCACTTGAGGGAGAATGCATAAGTGTGCTAGAGAGAAGATGCAAACCAATAACAAGAGATTTTAGGGTGCTCATAGTCTAAATCACTTGTATTCAAGAGATTAGGAAGTTCACATGAGGCATGGGTCCTTGCCCAATGCATGCCAAATGTAAAATTGTGTAATCCTAGGATTTGGGAGTGTTTTAGTTCTATTTATGGTACATTTCTGGGTTTTAGTTCTAGTTAAGGTACATTTCTGGAAAATTCATTGAGTGAACACCTTACTATACCTGTTGTATTACAATGCTAGAATGTAATCTTTGCATTTCTGATTTATAATGGAACTAGGATGAACAAAATTTATTACATATGTTAGATTTCATCTAACTTTTTCTACAAGCTAAGGTAATAAATGAATTGGTGATGTTTTTTAATTCATGAGTTTGTTAGAAAAATGATGTAGTCTTTACAGTTTTGGAATATCTGTTCTATCTCTGATCATCATTTTTCATGGTACTAATAATATTGTAATATGATGTACTTGTGAGGGACCCTGCATGAGGTCTTTACAACCAAATAGAGAATTCGAAGAGGATTCCAACTATAAATCTCTAGGTTTAACAAAAGCGCAAGTAAGGGTAAGTTCAAGATGCCACCACTTCTTGTAAACGGGATGCTAGTTTTTGAGCTTTTCCAATTCTTGTTATTATCTTGATTTCCCATGATTACTCGTATTTGGTGCACGATATACAAAAATTCTACTGCCTAAGATGTAAGCATAAGAAGCATCAGAACAACTTGATAAAATGGTATGCTATTTAAAGTAACATGTTGTATTATGGACATGAGTATATTCATGTGAACATATATAATATATATTGACATGGTGTATGGCAGGTCCCATATATAGCTTCATCCTTGGGGGGTTTCAAGCTTGGCACAAATGGTCATAAAGACTTGTTTAACTGGGTCACTATACAACTTACAAAACTTAATGATCAACGTGATGTTGTACAACTTTTTAAACTGACATCCCTTGCTCTATAGGTATGAAATATTGTAGTTGTCCATATTTTTTTGTAATCATTGTCTTTGGAATATTTCATTGAAAATGCTATGGATATTAGGACAATTCATACTAGTGATGGTATTATTTATAATTGTTAAATTAGAACACATACTATTTTTCTTTTTCTTTTTTCAGACTAGTTTCCTAGCTATTTTTCTTTTATGATGGTAACCAACAAGATCCTTGGTGTTGAACTTAATGGCATATTGGACCCTCATCTACTAAACCTACATTAAAGCATGCAGTCAGATCCCAAAGTAATGTGATATCGTATGGGTTTATGTTAGACTTTTTCATTTATTTAAAGATTTTGAGGGCTTCCCTACCAAAGACATGCAATATCATATATTCTATAATCATGGATGTCCAGGAGATGTCATTTCATGAATTCATTCTATCGCAAAGCATGTGCCTTGTTTATGTTTCAACATTCTTCATACACATCTACAAGGGCACACCCCACAAGGACGTCAATCTGAAATCTACTTCTAATTGTTTCTCTATGGGTCTCCAGACCTTGTTCTAAATACGCAATGCTAACACAAGTAAGGAGGAAACTAAAAAACATATTTAATTATGAATTCACACCAACAACTTGCAAATTTTGAAAAACCTTGAGAAAATATTACTATGTCTTCCTTTTTGTGGAAAATATTACTTCTAGTTCTGGGCTAGTGGCAACTATGTCTTTCTTTTTGTGGAAAATATTACTTCTAGTTCTTTAAGTTAATCCAATGTTATATTGGAAGGGATACATTTAACTTAGATACACATTTTGAGGAATGCTACAAATATTCACTTGTGTTCCACTATTATGTATGAAATAAATTAGTAGCATCCTTTCTCATTTCCATTTTGACGTGCAAATCATTACTACCCTATCTCCCTATTGGGGTAATGTGTGAAATGCACTATGTATTATTTTTCATCACAACCAATTTATGAAAACATTCTTTTGTGTCTCTTCCTCCACCATAACATCACTAGTAAGAGTCAAAAGAGTAGTCATAAAAGGAGGTTTAAGTGCCCATATTTCCCTTTGTGTATAAATAGGATATGCGAAACTATCATGTGATCATATAATTTATCATTATTTTATGCAATTTATCCAAAGAAAGTTTTAGCAAATTTATGTTTTCTTTGAACATTAGGATCACGGATCATTCCAATGAGTTTGCTAGGGTTTCTTTCTTCAATTTTTGGAGGACATTCCTAGATAAGTATTTTGATCCACATACAGCTAGTAAACACATATATTTTACTTATATGTAATTGAAAAATAGTGTTGTCATTATAGTGGAGGAGGAAGTATGCATCTCACTTCATGTTCAAATTCACGTTTCAGTGAATAAGGGATGCATTTTTGTTTCATTGATTTTTGACTAGTTAATGGAAATGCTAGTATTATTTCTAAACATGTGCTCCTACTTTTCTAATGAAGGCAACTATTATATTTTCACTCTGTAGTTTTAAATGCATGTTTAATGTATTATTTGAATTCTCTATATATGTTTCACTTTTTCCAAAAGAGAGAGCACCACCTTCTACAAAGAGAGTAAGAAGAGGGACCTTTTTATATCTCCCACTTGAGAAGATCTTGGTGGCTCATGGCACTTAACACATAATCCCTCATCAACAACATCAATTCCCTCTACAAATTGATGGATGAATTTGTCACTTCAATGATCACTTTCTTCATACTCATACATTTCTACAAGTTGACAACTTTCTCAATGTAGCATCTTTGTAAGCAACCTACAATGTAAAAAAATTGAATAACACTGCAACATGTCTTCTACAGTTGCTCATACATGAAAAATAGAATGTGAAAACCTTCTCTCCATCCTTGCAACAGAGGATAAGGAACTGATGCCAACACCAACACCAACTCAGTTGATATTGATCAAGACAAATTGCATTGCTATATGAGAAAAATGTGTGAGCAAAACCATTTGAAAGATGCACTTAACATTCTGCGCGTCTCATGGGATACTAAGACATTCTCCTAAATTCCTCTACTTATGCTTCCCTATTGTAGGCTTGTGTAAACAACAATGCTTTGCATGAGGAATGCTACACATATTTACTTGTGCTCCACTATTACCTATGAAATAAATTAGCATGCTACACAAATTGGAATATCTTGAATTAATCGGTGACAGTAAAAGACATTTTGGGCATTAGATATCTCTGTATTTTCTTTTATTTAAATTCCACATATTTGTCGAATATTCAACGTCCCCTTCCAAACAATCCGATGACCTCGACATACCACCGACAACAAAAGGCATCGGATATCAGACATCCTATAATGTAATCTAGGTCGGATATCCGACGACCCCTTCAAAATAATCTGACGAGCTCGCCATACCACCAATGCCAAATGTCGTTGGAATTTGTAGGTATATGCATCGGATATCCGACAACATTTAAAGTAATGGGTGTCAGATATCCGATGGCCAAGTTGTCAGATATCCGACCACATGTAAATTAATTGGGGTCGGATCTTCGACGATCCTGGTGTCAGATATCCGACCACCTGTAAAGTAATGGGTGTCGGATATCCGACCACCTATAAAGTAATGGGTGTCGGATATTCGACCACCTGTAAAGTAATGGGTGTCGGATATCCGAAAACCTTTAAAGTAATGGGTGTTAGATAATCAACATGTATATTAAAATAGTTGTGGTCGGATATGCAACATGCTCGTGTTGGATATCCGACGAGACCATATTGATGTTGGATATCCGACGAAGGGCAGCCAGCGTTTAAAAAGTGAGAGGCTTGTTAGATGGTCGACAACATCATGTCAAAAATTGGACATATATGCCGTTGTATTTTGGGTCAGAATTTCCTAGTGAGTGTCGTGATGTCACTATGATGTGCCAAGAGCAATTTCTAACAGAATTTTCCTAGTGAATATTCCTAGGGGCATATTTTCAGGAAAGAGTTTGATGCTCTTAACCATAGGCTTAAAAAGTGTGAGCATGAAAATGATTTTATATGGCACGATAAGCTACCTTCTTTAGAAGAGCGACCCTGTTTGGGAGGGAAGAAAATTATAGCACTAATAGCATATAATCCCTTTGTATTAGACAAAGATTTCCTTTTCATAATGAATTGAGGGGGGGATAGGAGTTTTCATTCTTTCTTACCCTTATAGTTTCCACCACTTGATTGCAATAAATCATCCCGCTTCTAATAGTCCTAGGCCATAATGAGCCTTCCCATTTGAGTATGTATGTTATGCTCTTCCTAGACTTGAAATTATGTGCAGAGGTATGGAAGAAAGTGGCTTGATGCCATCATTGGGAATTTGGGATCACAATAGTATGGAGATGCAAATGATTCACCAATAGAGGCAGTTTTGATATGTAAGCAAGGGAATCATAGCAGTATGTAGATGCAAATGATTCACCAGACATATGTTTCTCTTCTCTATAGGAAATCTATCCTACACTCCCTTTTTATTTTCTTCTGAATGCGAACTCTATACCAATCAAACCTGCTAGAAAACATCCCAAGGAAATCCCCAGTGCCAAACCAAGATTGACTCTAGTGTGTTGTTTGTCTTAAAAAACGTGAGGATTTACAGCTATAGGGAACGAATATGATGCACCTCTAAATGCTCTTGGAAATCTTGTTGTGAGATCATTGATCATGCATATAGTTAGATTGTTGTAAGAAAAATAAAAATATTATAGTGGATATTGTTTCTACTTCAATAATTGCATTTTGATTTGATCATAATTGTATATTCACTCATGCAATAATATAACACAGTTGAGCATTCATATGGGACTAACTCTGGAATGCCTTGAATCTTTTTTTAACCATATTCTGGTGCCTATTTGTCAACTATAATTTATAGTGCATAGTCATAGCTAGAATGTAGTTATGAAGAATATTATTGTTATGAAGAATATTATTGTTATGAATATTATAGTTATGTAGTTATGAAGTTTATCATCTTAAATCATGAATAGCTATATACAGTGTTTATACACATGCCACAAGGAAGGACAAAATCCCATTTTAAAACATAAACTACCCACTAAACAGTGACTAAGCCACACTGATATTCATACAAGCAACCAAAACAAAGCTAGGAATTCAAATGGGCACAATCCAAACACACTCCCATATATCCACAAGCAATCAAGACAAAGCCAATAATCAAATTGCTTGGAAATAAAAATGTTATTTTGCTAAGTTTTTTTTTGTTTTCGCTTAGAAGTTAAAAACAAAACAAACAAAAAATTGTTGGACATTTTCCCCAATTTGTTTGCACAAGGTTTGTAGTAACTAACACAAAATGAGAAAGATAGATAAATGGTAGGATATCATGGACCTTGAGATGCAAGACCCCAAAAACATGATCACTTTTTCTGCCAAAGATCTTTTTGGATTGAAATTTATCAAACAAATGGAAAAATTGATTGTGTTTCCAAAATCCTATCCCACAGAGTTTCCAAGAAGGGAAGAAATGAGCCCCGATGCTCCATGTAGTTTCATCAGACGAAAACCTAAATAACCATGAAAAAGGGCTAGTACTTCCTTGTGATATGAAGTGTAAGTATTTCAAGAATGCATTATTTAGATATTAATAATGATTGTGCATTTATCATTTATTTTATGTACTGACATTTCATAGCCAATATTCAGTTTTGCAAAGGAAGTTGGAAATTAAATAATTTTCCCATTTTAGAAGGATGAGGACTCTTTGTGATGATTCTATTTGGTTGACAGCTATACCACAAAGGGTTCAAAACTGTTTGTTAATAGTTTCTTCAGTTGGCAATGAGTATTTTCTTTATGGTAACATCATGTTGTGTTGTGTGTCAACAAGATTCTCTAGAAAAGCCTCCATTTTTCCTCCCAGCTTAGGTAGCCATGTACATCTTGAACATATTCATTGTAGGTTGGGTAGCTATTGTAGGATTTGGATTTGGTGGTTGGGAAAGCATTACCAATTTCATCCAACAAGTGGGTATATTTGGCCTCTTTTTAAGTGTTACTAGTGTCCTCAAAGGGTGCCACCTACTCGAGTACCCACAATGTCTCCAAAACTACATGTTCCTCCTCCTCATCACAAGAGTTGATTTTTGAGGGGGAGAGGTTGGGATGATAAGCATATCGAATACACTTATTTTCTAGGATACATGACGATGCCATACAAAGAGAAGGGGATGTTTCAGTACAAGTGCAGATGATCATGATGGGGACCTTTGTTAAACACTCTCTAACAAAACAATGTTAGTTGAAAGTGCCCACGATAACAGCAATTTGTTTGTAATTTATACTCACTAAGTTTTCATGGAGGCACTATGTTTGCTTCTGGTCTTTAAACATATTTATGAGGGAGGATGCACACTAACTGTTGAGACATGTTGTCTCAATTTTATTAAGCGTGGCAATACAGATAGAGAAGCAATTGTGTTGTTAGTGGTGGTTTGGCAGGATCTAGGTTTTTTCTATAACATGTTCAACACTCAGTTACATGTCAATTAGTTGTGGTATGAGGATGTAAGAATCCAATAACATTCCTCAGATTGTGAGTAAATCTCAAATGTTATATTGTGTTTCATGTATCATTGTTCTTTTTTGTAAACCTCAACTACCCATCTGATCAATTTAGATAGTTTTTTTTAACTCTTGTATTCTGTCTAAAACAAATGCAAGAAGACCAAACAAAATGATGTCTACAAAACCATGGTGTTGAGCAAACTCACGATTTAAGTACAGAACGTATTGATCACACGAATGTTGCGTTGGCTATTCACACTCGAGGAAGAGATTGGATAACATACCGTAACTCCAGATCCGATCACAGGTGAACAGGGGACGATGCACACGATGCAGTGCTGGGGAACTCAGAGAAAACGCGGGCACGAGCCGCATGGATGGTTTGAAACGGAGTAGCTCCGGGGGAGTGAGTAGTTGGTAGGTCGGCCATGCATTAATGCATGACGTCGTGGGCAAGGGACGACACAGCAGCAGGCGTAGGGACCCCATCGACAACTGTGAGTGGAGATGGAGACGGAGAGGGAAGACGAACCGTGACTGTGACGGATGCAATGGACCTCTGATTACTCCATTGAGTTATACTAATAAAAGTAAAATTCAAATTCTATGAAATAATAAATTTCTCATTTCTCATTTCACACTTCGTTCCACTTTCCATTAAAATTCTATGAATTAATAAATTTCTAATTTCTAATTTCGCACTTCATTCCACTTTCCAACCTAATTTAAAAAATATCGGTTGCTCACTGCTTAGTTGATTGAGACCGTTATGTTATTTCGACGGTGGAAGTTAGAACGTTACATATAACCGACCCGAATTCGGACACCGTCATATTTCGGTGGAAGACACGAAGTTAGAACGTTACATATAATCGACCCGAATTCCGACAGTCATATTTTGGATAACTACTACCAATTTTAATTTCAAAACACGCCACTGCGTCGTTTTTTTGGATAACTACTACCAACTTTAATTACAAAACACGCGACTGCGTCGAACGACAAAAATTTGCACTTGACGCTGTTATAAAAGGAAGAACGCTCTTCATTCCACATCAAACTCCGTCCATCATCTATCTTCAGAAAAGTATTGAGTTGCAACCATGAAATCTTTTCAGACAATAGCAGTTGCAGCGCTACTGATCTTATCATACGCGAATAGCATTGTTTTTGTGCGTGCAGGTGATCCAGATCCTTTACAAGACATTTGCGTTGCTGATTTGAAGAGCCAAGGTAATGTGTGCATTCACTATTAATTAGTATATATATATATGTTGTATATATAAGGGTGACTAACATCGTATATGTATATATTATTTCATTTCAATTTTGCAGTCATTGTGAACGGGTTCCCCTGTAAGAATCCGATGATGGTTACAGCGGACGACTTCGTGTTGAAGGGCCTCGATAAACCAGGAAATACCAGTAACCAGTTGGGATTCGTGGTGACGCCAGCCTTTGTAATGCAGCTACCAGGCCTCAACACCTTGGGAATCTCCATGGTTCGGGTTGATTACGCTCCTCTGGGACTCAATCCCCCTCACACTCATCCGCGGGCAACCGAAATCTTGGTGGTGATAGAGGGTACTCTCTTAGTGGGCTTCATCACCACTAACAACACATTGTTTTCCACAACGCTTGAGAAGGGAGACGTGTTTGTGTTCCCGAAAGCTCTCGTACATTTCCAACTGAACATTGGCCATGTCAACGCAGTGGCCATCGCTGCACTGAGCAGCCAGAATCCCGGAATTCAGCGAGTCGCCAGGACGTTGTTCGGAGCCTCTCCGCCTGTTGATGTTACAGTTCTGGCCAAAGCTTTCATGATCGACGCCAAGCTCGTCAAGCTTCTGCAAAACAAATTTAAATCCTCATGATCTTGATTCTTGATCTTGATCTTGATCCTGATCTGATGACGACGCCTATCATAATATTATTCACTAGACTAGTTATTTTCTTCGAGTCGTTCAGTTCAGTTAAGTTGGTATTTATATAAATAAATAAAAGCACGCTCTGGATGTTATTCTCTGCGTCACTGAGTAATAGCTACTCAGTAGGTAATATGTATGTAAGTCTATATCCAATAAATAAAAGTTTGATAGACATGTATATCGGTGTTTGTTTAGATTATGAAATTTGTCAGTGTTATTCAATTTTCAACTATTTACGCAATTACTGAGTATCAATTGTCATATATCGGTCATGATCTCTATTGCCTGTTTCTGTCTACCTTAATGATGAGGTTATGATGAAAAGAGGATGATTGCAAGGTTCATCCTTAGCACACCTGCATATAAAGAAATTATTAACATAAACTGAGAGGTAATGTGGAGCTGAGCACAAAGGCTGGTTCTCATACACAAAGGAATGGCCAAACCAATTCAATTATTGATGAAGAAATAGTTACAATATATAGATGACAAACATCATAACAAACCAAATCATAGATCCAAGAAAGGTGGATCTCAAACCAAACCATGCTGAGTATAGAAAGTACACATCAATTCAATCCCTGTCAATCTGCCTATCATTTCTACATTATTCCAACATACCCCCTTAATGTAGAAATGGATTTTCTACAACACCTAATTTCTGCCTAAGGATATCAAAGTGAATCTTGCCAATGGGTTTTGTAAATATATGAGCGACATTATCACTTGTGTTACAATACATAAGTTTAATTTCCTTAGATTCAATCTTTTCTCTAACAAAGTGATGTTGCAGCTCAATGTGTTTTGTCCTTGCATGATAAACTGGGTTGTGTGCTAGCTTGACTACACTTTGATTGTCACAATGTACTTTTGTGGGTTCTGCTTGCTTTTCTCCAACATCTTCAAGAATCCTCCTCAACCATACAACTTCACATGTAGCACTAGACATGGCTTTATATTTAGCTTCTGTGGATGATAGAGAAACTGTTGGCTGTTTCTTGCTGCTCCATGCTACGACCCCTGATCCAATGTTGAATGCATATCTTGTAGTAGACCTTCTGTGTAGTAGACCTTCTGTCATCAACGTTCCCTACCCAATCAGAGTCAGAAAATCCTGCCAATTGAACATCAAACTTATCAGTATATAAAATACCAAAATTCATTGTCCCTTTAAGATATCTAATGACCTTCTTTGCAGCCTTCCAATGGCTTTCATTTGGCTTAGCCATGAATTGACTAAGAATGCTGACTGCATATGATATATCTGGCCTTGTAGTAGTGAGATAATTCACACTTCCCACCAACTGTCTATACAAAGAACCATCTGCATCTTTTGTTCCATCTGGACTGCATAGCTTCACATTTTGTTCTAAAAGAATTACTGATTCTTTGCAATCACTCATATGGAATCTGTTCAATATTTCCTTCACATACTTACTTTGAGTGATCATAGTTTTACCAGATTCCTTCCATACTTCAAGTCCCAAACAATAGTGAAGTTCACCAAGGTCTTTCATTTCAAATTCCTGTGACAACTGATTTTTTATTTCTGCAATCAACTTACATGCATTTCCTGTGATAATGAGATCATCAACATATAAAGATATTAAGCAAACATTTCCTTCCTTATCTTTCTTCACATAAAGGTTAGGATCATTTTTGCTTGTCGCAAAGCATTTTTGATTAAAGAAGGTATCAATATTTATGTACCATGACCTAGGGGCCTGTTTCAATCCATAGATAGCTTTCTTTAACTTACATACAAGATGCTCCTGCCCTTTCTGTACAAAGCCTTCAGGTTGGACTAAGTACACTTCTTCTTTTAGTTCACCATTTAAGAAAGCAGATTTTACATCTAATTGATGTGTCTTCCAATTATTAGTTGTAGCTAATGCAACCATAATTCTAATTGTATTTAGTTTTGCTACTAGTGTAAAATATTCCTCAAAGTCAATTCCCTCCTGTTGAGCATAACCTTTGGCAACTAGTCTTGCTTTAAATCTGTCAATACTTCCATCTGATTTAAGCTTATGTTTAAACAACCATTTACATCCTATGGGTGTTTTGTTCTCTGGTAATTCTGTTAATTCCCAAGTCTGATTCTTCATAATAGAGCTATATTCTTCATTCATAGCTTCAACCCATTCTTCTTTATCTTTGGCTTGCTTATAATTCATTGGTTCATTCATTGAATCGGACATTAAAGCATAGTCATCATACCTTGAAGGAGGACGAATCTGTCTTGATGACCTTCTTAGTCCTACATTGCCTGTAGGGGTACCATTCATTATCCTTCTGCTTTCTGCTGTATCTTCATCTGAACTGATAGAAGTGCTCATGCTGTTTCTGCTATTTTTACTGTGGTTGCTGCTGCTTTCATTGCTTCTGCTACTCTGTTCCTGCTCCTTTTCTTGTGGTTGTTCCACTTCCTACTGCTGAATGATGGAATTTAATTTCACATATTCATTAGTAGAATTGTGTGCTTGGTCATATTTATCACTTATATCTGCATGTTCATGGAACACTACATCTCTGCTTGCAATTAACTTATGAGAGCTAGGGTGAAATAGCTTATAAGCTTTATGATCATTGTGATATCCAACAAAGATACATTCAAAGGATTTAGCATCTAATTTTCTTCTATCATCTTTTGGTATATATGCAAAATCTTTACAACCAAAAATTCGTAGATGCTTAACTTCAGGTTTATATCCATAAAGGACCTCAAATGGTGTTTGCAGATATAATTGATTTGTTGGACTTCTATTTTTCAAATATACAGCAGTATTAACAACTTCAGCCCAAAAACCATTCGACATGTTCTTACCTTGCAACATACTGCGAGCACATTCAACTAGTGTCCTGTTCTTTCGCTCAGCTACACCATTTTGTTGAGGAGTGTGGGATACTATAAATTGTTGCTGGATTCCATTCTCCTTACAGTATTTCTTGAAATTTCTAGACACGTACTCCCCTCCATTGTCAGATCTGAGAAATTTAATGCATTTTCCTGTCTGCTTTTCGACCATCATTCTGAACTCCTTGAAATATTCGAAGACATCTCCTTTTCTTCTTATAAAATAGACCCATGTGTATCTAGATCTATCATCAATAAATGTTAGAAAATATGATGCACCTCCTAATGATCTAGTCTGCATAGGTCCGCATACATCTGTATGGATTAATTCAAGCAGATCATTTTGTTTATTCTCTTGATGTATTGGGAATGCATCTCGGTGTTGTTTTCCAAATGCACAAACACTACATTCTAAATGCACATTCTTTATAACAGGAAGACCTTCAACCATAAATTTGTTCTGAAGCAGCATAAGATCATGATGATTAATGTGGCCATACCATTGATGCCAGAGTTCCTCTGTGGTGATGATGGTGGATGCCAATGCTTGATGACTGTCTTTGCATACATCCATTTTATATAGTCCTCCACATCTTGAACCTGTAGCTACAGTCTTGTAGTGGTCTCGAATGTCTTTGATATGACACTGGTACTTGCCAAATTATACTTTTAGGTCATGATCGGTTATGGTTGAAACAGAGATGAGATTTTTTTTAATACTAGGAACATACATAACATTATGTATCTGTTTCAATTCACCATTATATAATTTCACCTTTACTTTTCCATAACCTTGAACTTTGAGTGACCTATTATCACCTAAATAGATGTGACTGTCATTAATATTCTCATTATATTCTTCGAACCATTCTCTCCTACAAGACATATGTGCAGATGCACCTGAATCTATGAACCATGCATTCTTATCATCTGTCTCAGCAGACAGAGCATCCTCTGAAATAAATAATCTCAGATTTCTAAATTCATTTTCAGGAGTGTCTGTGTTTGCAAAATTCCCATTATGATTTTCATTGTGATTTCCATTGTAGCTTCTACCTCTATAATATTTCTGCTGATAATGATTTCTATTGAGGTGTCCTGGTTTGTCCCAATAATGACCATCTACATTATTTCTAGAATGATCAGTCTGAAGCATACCTTTATGTTTTGAGTGAAATTTGCCTCTTTCTTCATTCCACGATCTGCCTCTATCTCCATGCCACTGTTTGCCTCTATCTCGGTTCTATGAGGTGCCTCTGTCTCCATTCCATGGCCTGCCCCATGGTTTTCCTCTGTGCATATATTGACCTCTTGCCATTAGTGCAAGATCAGAACCTCGAGCCTCGAGATCATAAGTTTTCATCCTCTCTTCTTCTTGAAGCAGAATACCTGTGAGTTCTTCAAAATTTGGGGGTTTTTCTCTTGCTGCAAATGCTGAAATAAACACTTTGTAATCGGGATGCAAACCTTTTAGGGCGATAGTTACTTGATCAGTACTATCTACTGTTTCACCTATAGCTGCCAAGCTATCACTCAGATCTTTGATATGAGAAATAAATTTACTTACCCCTTCATTTGCTTCCATCTTGATTGACAACAATTTGGTCTTCAGAAACAATATGCGATTTGCATCAGTTGTTTCATATAGTGTTTTAAGCGTATCCCATGTCTTTTTAGACGTGTCACATTTTCTGATATGAGGGATAATCTTGTCTTACATAGACATTCACAGAGTCACCTTGGCTTTCGCTTCCCTTTTGTTCCAATCTGGAACAAGTGCGGGATCTGCGGGCTTCAACTCAGTGCCATTCACAATCGTCCAGCCACCGAATAATTCAAGAACAGTTTGCAGCTTGAATTTCCAGTTGACATAATTTTCTCCATTCAATTTGGAGGCCTCATTAATGTATGTATTAGCCAACGGCTGTTGGGAGGTGGCAGCCATTGCACTTAAGCTCAGAGGGAGAATGCAGATCACTCAAAAAATGCAATAGATACCTTTACACAGCTGATTTGTAGCCACAGAATACAGTACCGCCACCGGGAAGATAGCACCCACGCGGTAGAAGTTGAGAAAAAATATCGCGTAAGTCTTGGAAATACCGCGCCCTAACAGGCTCTCGGCTCGCGGTACTACAGGGGTACCGCGCCTTAGCAGGCTTTCGGCTCACCGTAGTCTGATGGTGTGGTGTTTTCTACTAGAGAAGCCTATTCACAGAGGTCTTCCTTCTCTGCTAGTAGCGAACTTACGGACTCCTCTTTAACAACAGTGGTATCGGCTCCTCTATCTCAAATGACCGCAGCAATAGGCGTCTCCTTTAGGTAATGACAGCGCCTTAGCATAAAAGCTTTGAAATCTACAGTATTAAAACTGGGAAGTTTTGAAAACTTAGCTTTGAGAAGGCAGAATTCCAATATCCACAGCAAGAGAACTGGATTCGAACTGGTGACCGCATGAGAGAAAAAAATATTCACACATAGAGGCAAAGAGGCAAAGTAGAGATTAAAACTCAACACAGCACAGTCACGTCGTGCAGGAAGCAAACTTTCACGCCCCTTTTACAAACGGTGGCCTCTCACAACACTCACGTAGCAATAGAGGCCCTCGATGCTACCCAAGCGATGGCAACTACTCGTTACACAAAGCAAATTCACACAGCTTGCTTTAATTCTGACAGCGATTTCCTGGGCACAACTCCTTACCTCATCCCTATCTCCTCAAGCTTCACAAATAAACACTAGTTGGCTCATTAAGATTCACGCAGCTTCAGTCAATACGGGCTCTTTTACACAGCCTCTTCTCCATACAACGCCACAATGGGCATTCACAACAGCGTATAGCAGAGATTTTAATAATTCCACGAACTCTTCACCATCCTCATGGCTTTCACAGTCCCAAAAAAAATCACAGCAATAGCTAGATCCCACAACAGGCCGCAATGGGCTCTTCACACCAACAGGCCACTATGGGCTCTGATACCATATTAACATAAACTGAGAGCTAATGTGGAGCTGAGCACAAGGGCTCGCTCTCATACACAAAGGAATGGCCAAACCAATTCAATTATTGATGAAGAAATAATTGCAATATAAAGATGACAAACATCATAACAAACTAGATCATAGATCCAAGAAAAGTGGATCTCAAACCAAACCATGCTGAGTATAGAAAGTACACATCAATTCAATCCCTTTCAATCTGCCTATCATTTCTACATTATTCCAACAGAAATCATAAGAATGGAGTGCATCAATAAAATCTTAAAAGAATCAACGTCCAAAGAAAAGTATCATAAGATAAGATTTTTCTCTTTGATCTGGGCGAGGTGATAATAATCAATGATTCAAACTATCTTCCAATACTATCTCGATGACGTTGCTAATATTGATTTCAATCCTCCATATGCGGCTGCTGGAGTGTTTTCGGTGGCAACATTTGCACGTCTCAAATTCTTGTATCATCTCTTCTATACGGACTGATAACGTGGAAACAATATTTTATTTCATGGCAATCTCGACAGCATTCAAGGAAATATTTTCTCCCTTCTCAACCAGTTGACGTGGGGATTGGATCAATGATACATTTGTTTTAAACGGTAAACTTTAGGCGTGTTTCCTTCTCGCTGTCAATTGGAGCGATATGACAAATTTTCCTTCATTTAGTAAGTTGATGAAGCAATTAAATATTTTTTCACTTGGCGTGATCTCGCTCTTCAACGATCTCGATGAATAAGTAAATATGTATTTCACCATGACGCGCATAACACTCCTTATACTTGATATATGAAGATGATCCTACCCAAATAAGAGAGAAGAACACCTCGTATGATGACCAAAGATAATTTTAGGGGCGAAATTTAGCCTATGGGCTATTTTTCCATGTTTTTTTCCAAAAAAAGATTCGCCAATTCGCATTTTTTGAAGCCCCGTTTCGCCCAATTTTGATGGGGTAAACTTTTTTCACTCTAAAAATCGCCAAATTATTATATAAACTATATAAAATCCTTAGAAATTGAAATAATTTTAGAAAAATATCGCCAAATATTTTATAGTTGACATTTTAGGAATTGATAAGATTCGCCAAGATTTATATACTTTTAAATAAGTATGGGTCCTTAAAATCATCCCTCGTATCATATCGCAATAGTATGATGTTATTGTGTTAAGGTCTATAATATCATGTTGGATAAAATAACTTTAACGAACTTAGAGTTGTCAATGTCCAATTTTAGAAATTTAAATATTTCTAAATGGCATAGATCCATTTGTTTCCAACGAATTAATGCAGCAAATGTCCCTTCAAAATATTTATGAGAATATGCCACGTTAGTGTTGTCTTACCTCAACTATTCTTGCAAGGAACAATCAATATTTAGAGTAAGGTACCATTCATCACGTGAAGCCATAAATTAAGCACACCAAAAAATAAATAAGCAAAATAGTTGCAAAGCAACTCGTCCCTATTTTAGAATTATAGTTTTAAAAAATTATTTAACAATATTAAATTTATAAAATGTATTAAATAGAATATTAAATTTCAATCAAATTTATAAAAAAAATATTTAACAATAATAGATTTATAATTATTTGACAATAATAAATTTATAAAATGTATTAAATTGAATGTTAAATTTCAATCAAATCTATAAAAAAATTATTTAACAATAATAGATTTATAAATATATTAAATAGAATATTAAATTTTAATCAAATTTATATCATTAAAGAAAAACATAATTTATATATTAAAAAGATATTGTCTAAAAAAGTTGAAAAATGAGTAAGATTTGTAAACATTAATATTAATTTGTTTTAAATATTTTTGTAATTAATAGTATTGATTTTGATATTTACTACATTTTATAAAAAAATATATAATTTAATCTTTAAATTAAAAATTATTAAACTAAATTAATTGAAATTCTAACAATATTACTGATTGTTAAACATTCTACATATTATATTAATTATAATTAATTTTAAAAGTTATAATAATAAAAAAATTTATTAAAAATAAGAAAACTTTCCAAACTAAAGTTTATATTTATACCATTGATAAAAATAAAGTAAAACGTGTTTTTTAAATAAAGTAAAACACATAAAAATATTAAAATTGAATTTATAATATAGTAATTAAATTTAAATATTTTATTATATATTTTTTATTTTAATATATATATATAATAATTTAAATTAAATAATAAGATATTATAATTTATCATATAATTTTGTTAAATTTTAGAATAAAAATTAAAAATTGAAATAAAAGTAGATGGTTAATAAAAATTAAAAAAATAAAACACAACTTTAATAAAATAAAATAAAATTAAAAAGCTAAAAACAAATAATAAGAAATAAGAATATAGGGGAGGGACACCAATGGTAATGCGGGGTCCACGCAAACACGTCAACAGACACCCGACAATCCACGTAACCCGTACGACAGGTGTCCAAAGTGTGCCGACGTGTGTCCAGCAGTTGCGGATGTAAGTTTTTAGGGTTTTCGTGGGGTTTAGGGTTTCCATTCTCTCGTTTTTCCTGGGCTGCTATACCATCCTATGTAATGTTGCTTGGGTCCGGTGTGTGGCCGTTTCAGCACACCGGTAGTGGTCCGTTGGGACTCCATTTCCCGCGCAGGCCTGCGTCTATGGTTGAACATGCCCTTGCTGTTGACGGAGCTCCGTAGAGCCCTTTGACTCACTCCTTGGTCCCCGTTTTGGTCGGCAATGATCCTCTTGTGGTTCGGTTCGCATGGTTTGCATCCTTGTTTGGTTGGTGACTTCGTTCGGCGGGCGTTCTCCTTGGTGCACACCTCTACGTGTTGGTGATCCTGAGTGTCGTAGTGTTTGCATCCTCCTGTGCCAGCTGCGGGGTCGTGGAGGTTGGCGACGGCGGTTTCTTCCTTCGGCAGGCATGCTACAGGTAGGGTTTCCTACCAGCTTCTGAACAATGTTTATTAACACTCCACATCTCCCCATGGATGTCGTTAACTCTTTGGCTCGGTTTCTCGGTGGTTGGTTGTGTTTACCTGTTTGTATTGTGTTTGTCTACTTGGCTCTCTTTCTCTCCTGTTGACGGTCGTTATTTGCTCAATTCCTGCTTGGCTACGAGGTCGAGGAGGATGGCGAAGTCAATTTGTATACTCGACGGTCGTCGGCTCTGCATATTCGACGACCTTCGGCTCTGCATCCTGCAATGGATGGGGTTTCGCACCAACTTCTCCACAGTGTTTTTTAACACTTCCACAGTGTTTTTTAACACTTCCACAGTGTTTTTTAACACTTCCACAGTGTTGTTTTAACACTTCACATCTCCTCATGGAAGTTTTCGTTAACACTTTGGCTCAGGTAGGGTTGTCTCGGCTTTTCTGTGGTTTCTTGGGTTTGTCTGGAAGTTTGCAAGTGCAATTATGGGTTAGTGTTGATTAGTTTTTTAGACCCTGTCTGGTTACTATTTTTATATGGTGGTGAAGCCTTGGAAAAATGGCGTGTTGAACCACTTGCAATTGTGTAATGTGGTTTCGGTTGCTTCTAAACTGACCGCTTTTTTCACACCCGTGTTGGGTGTCTCTGGTTCTAAGGACATTGCTACAGTTCTGGCTCTACATGCGTGATTGTAACTTGGGACAGGGTCCGAAAAACTGGTATAAAATACTTTCCTGAATTGGCTTCCACCGGTTTATCTTTGGGTAATTATACAGTTGTATACATGTTTTTTGTTTAGGGTTGGCCTTGGAGTGTTTTGTATGGGATTCTTTGTTTTTCTACAGCTTATATTTGGCATTTTTGGGCATATATTTGGCGTTTCTCTGTTGCAGCTTATATTTGGCATTTTTGGGCATTTGCGGCCACCATTTTTCAAATGTGGTGGTTGAGGGGTTTTTGGGCATATGTGGTCACAATTTTGCAAATGTGGTGGTTGAGGGGTTTTTGGTTTTGGCATGGTATGCGAAATTGGGTGGATGAATGATGTTTGCATTTGGTTTTGGCATACAAATATTGGGTGGATAAATGAAATTGATTTTGTTAATTTAGGTCATTTTGCAGCAGTAGGTTTCTGAATGATGTGGAAATGAAATTTGCATGACCCCTTGGGATATGAAAATGTTGCCGATATGAAATTTATTGTGAAAGTTTGCTGGTTGAATTCTGGATATGCGTACTATAGATTAGTGGTAATTGGGAGCAATATTGTAATAAGATTTTTGAAAATTTGCAGCGTAGGTTTTAGAACTTGATATTCATCTTTATATTACTATTTGAGGCTGCAAAAGAAGTAAATCATGTGGATATTCGGTTTGGCATGGCCCCTCGTGGATATGAAAATGTTGTGGATTTGAAATATACTGTGAATGTTTGTTGGTTGAATGATGGTTCAATTATGGATATGCTCACTGTAATATATAATGTGAATGTTTGTTGGTTGAATGCCGGTTCAATTATGGTTCAATTAAGATTTTGGTTATGTTTCTGGTAATTTTGCAGCAGTATGTTTGTGATGCACCTGCAACAATTAATTAATAAGAATATGCGAAATAGCAGAAATAATAGAACAAAATCACTTTTATATTGATCACGGGCCATTTCGAGGGGGAAACCTCCTTTGAGCAAGCTCAATACAATTAACTTCACGGTGCCTTCAATGACCTCAACACAAACTTATATACTAAGTCTATGCCCAATACTATGATTCAAAACCATGGGACATATAATACTACGGGACGACTTACAAAGCATATACGTCCAATACTATGGGTCAATACTATGGGCTAATATAAACTACGGATCAACAAATACTACGGGATGACTTACAAAGCATATGCGTCCAACAACAATATACTAACATAGTAAAGAGAAGGGTTGACATAGGCTCCTAAAATCCCCTCTCCCTTAGAAAAAGCTTTGTCCTCAAAGCTTTGGTTGGAGAAATTGTTGCGAAGCTGAAGGAGTGGTTCCCCGGTAGCATCCTTGGGTTGCATTTCAGGCCACTGACGCCATTGGAGTGTCAAGGAGGATGGCTTGGAAGGTTGTAGATGAAGAAGAACCCTGTCATCTGCGTGGAAAATGTGCTCAGAATGGTGTTGATCGGCTTGTTGTTTCAGGCAAATTCTGGCCATGTGAAGATTGTCCTGCAGAATGAGAAGAATATGATCGCAGTTTCGATGAACCGAGTCAATTGCCTGAACTGGGGAGCTGCTAAGGGTGTATGGAAGAAGAACTGGCGGTGTTTTTCCATAGACTGCTTCATATGGTGTCCTTTGAGATGTGGTATTGTACCACCAGAGCGCTGCTAGGAAATCCATAGAAATAGTTGGCCAAAGCTATGTAGGGATGGGCAAGGGTTTGAGCAATCCCGAAAGGAGTGTTGTTTCACCCTTGTTGACTGGGAAAGTATCATCGTCATCCACCATCTGTTGAATTGTCATTTTTATTCTCTGCCAAAAGAAGTTACATTGTTCCCAGTCATACATGTTGCAGAACCCAGAGTGCCCTGTTGATGAAGAAGCATGGAGTTCATAGAAGATAGAGCCCTGTTGAACATATTGCAACCAATTTGGAACAAGCAGAGAAAGAGCTGTAAGAGAAACTGGTTCATCAATTGTGCAAAAAGGAGCATCTTCCACCGTATTGTCCTTACCCTTCTTATAAGTGATCACATAGGGATAACCCATGAGTTGGATAACCCATTTCAGGTGTGTTGGGGAGGAGACCCATTGTTCCAGAAAATTTTCAAGACTCGAGAGATCAGTCTTGATGCAGAAATAATTCCCTAGTAGGTATGGCTGCCACTTCTGTACTGCATGAAAAATAGCCATCATTTCCTGTTGACAGGTAGATGGGGCTAAATTCTTATCGGAAAGGTCTCGTGAAGGAAACAAGCGCATTGGTTCAGCAAAGATACCTGCATATCTATCCAAGGAAGTGGTGGAGACTGTTGATGGGTGCATCTGAATGGAATTGAGCTGAGCGATGACCCCATGTGAATTCTTCTTAAGGATTTTTTCCAGACGATATGAACTGATGATGCAGAGAGACCCTGGTTGTAAGCCCATAAATTTGTGTTGTGCCCCGTTGACTTTAAACTGCATCCAAAGTTCAGCAAAATCCCATAAGATGGGGCCAAGTGTGCGTAACCATTGAACGCCCAAATCCACATCACATCCGCCTAAGGACAAGGCAAACATGTCAGAGCATAGGTTATAATCTTCCATAGAGATACGCACATTGTGACACTTCCCCTTGCAAGGTAAGGTTCCCCCATTGGCAACCATGACTTCATAGTTGGAGCAAGGATGGACAAAACAATCAGCCTGTTTGGAAATCCGAGGGTCAATGAAGTTATGAGTGCTACCCGAATCAATGAGTATGGTAAGAGGGAGCTTCTTGAAGTATCCCCTGACCCGCATTGTTTGTGGGGTAGTAACGCCGGTTACAGCATGGAGAGAGATCTCGGGTGGGTCGTCCTGAGATGGGGTGTCAACAGGTGGGTGTTGAATGTCGACCTGATCATCTACTGTATCTGTAGCTTCTTCACCAATTTCTAAGGCAGGCGGAGAATCCACATCCAAGAGATAGAGCTTTTGTTGAACACATCTATGTCCCCGAGTGAATTTCTCATCACAATTATAGCAAAGCCCTTTTTCTCTGTGTGCCTGCATTTCTATTTCAGACAAATGCTTGATAGGAGTTGGTTGAGGAGAAGGCGTGATGGGAGGTCGTTGGGAACCCATATTTCTGAAGGGAACAAAGGTGGGTTTGGAGCGTTGTTGAGCTGCAATCTTGTCCTCGGCCAGCTTAGCCAACCCTAGGACTTCCATCATTGTGTTGGGACAAAACATTTTGACCTCTGAGCGGATTTCATCCTTGAGACCACTGATAAAACAACTCCTGTAGAACTCATCAGACAATCCTTCTGTGTGATTGGCCAATTTCTCAAATTCTGTCTGATACTCTCTCATTGTGCCAATTTGGTGAAGTTTAGTGAGTGCTCCTGTGAAATCATCAAAAGCACTAGGACCAAATCATGGCAAAATGAGTTGGCAAAAATCTGTCCAGTTTGGCTCGAGATGAGCTTTGATGTGCCAATGGTACCATTGAAGGGCTTCCTGTTCCAAATGAAAGGATGCAAGTGGAACTTTCTGGACATCAAAAGTATTATGTAGAATGAAATATTGTTCTGCTCGGCATATCCATCCAGTCGGATCAGTACCATTGAAGCAAGGAAAATCAGGCTTCGGCCCACGAAAATTGCTGGAAGAAGAGAACCCGGTGGCTGCAAAAGATTCTGGCTCTCGGTTATTGTTCATGGATGAATGCTGAAGATGGAGGCTGAGAAGTTTTTCATCTAGATCTTGGAGTTTGGTTTGGATGGTTGCAAGTGCTTCCTCCATGGTGTTTGCTCCTGCATGGGTGACAACTATAACCAGGTTTTTTTTTTTTTGTGGAATGGGTAGAAAAACACAAACAAAAGCTGATTTAGTAAAGAGAAATTTGGATTGGGTAAACAATCTGATGGGTAATTGGGGTTTGACTAGATTTTGGACACTGGCGAAAGGACAAGAAAGCAAAAAAGGGGGATTTCAGAAGCGGGGTGATAGAATGAGAAAACTTGGCAAAGAGGGACAAAGAAGCAGAATTCAGAAAGGAAGTATGTGGTAAAATTTGAAGGTGATTGGGTGAAATCTGAGGAAGTTATGGCAAACCCTAAAAATAGACAAATGTGGGATTTCGGGCTTTGGGAAGGGGAATTGGGGATAGGGTCCTGAGGAATGAAAGATGCAGAATGGAATGACAGGGGTTCCCCGAAAATTTCAGGGGTTTCACTCGGCCACCAATGCTGTCTGACGGCTTGCGTATTGGGGCACTACCCCTCACTCCACGGCTCAGGTAAAACTGATAACCGCTTTGCCACAAATGACAGCTCTTGGTTTACCTCACGGGTGGGAACTAGTCAATCAGGTAGGGGTCGTTGCCCTTTTCGCTGGCACGTCCTCTCAATGGGCCAGCTACTTCGGGGTTCCTGTGGTACTCCTCACAATGAGTTTTAGGGCTTATGCCCAAGTACTTCACACAGTTAAGCGGATAGGGATTATTCCCAAATCCGAACCTGCAACAGATGCGAAAAAAATTTGGCAGAAATTTCACCCAGCGAGCCCAAGAAAGTGCTCTGATACCAGATGTGATGCACCTGCAACAATTAATTAATAAGAATATGCGAAATAGCAGAAATAATAGAACAAAATCACTTTTATATTGATCAGGGGCCACTTCAAGGGGGCAACCTCCTTTGAGCAAGCTCAATACAATTAACTTCACAGTGCCTTCAATGACCTCAACAAAAACTTATATACTAAGTCTATGCCCAATACTATGAGTCAAAACCATGGGACATATAATACTACGGGACGACTTACAAAGCATATGCATCCAATACTATGGGTCAATACTATGGGATAATATAAACTACGGATCAACAAATACTACGGGACCACTTACAAAGCATATGCGTCCAATAACAATATACTGACATAGTAAAGAGAAGGGTTGACATAGGCTCCTAAAAATGTTTTTGAACTTGATATTCATCTTTATATAGGTGTTTGAAGCTGCAAAAGAAGTAAATGTTGTGGATATGAATTTATGTTGTGAACTGATGCAGAAACTTTGACAAAGCATTTGTTGGAATACAGTTTAATGATTTGACAAAGTAGAAGCATTTTATACAATTAATTGAGTGAATATTTATGATTTTTTATTATGGAATTGAGTTTAATTGGAAATTTGAGATGTGTACTTATGGCTAGTTTGTCCATGTTCATTTGTTTATTCCTCTGAGTTTAAGAGGAAATTAGAGATGCTACTTAAAACTGTTGTTTGGATAGCTTGTGCATATTAATTTGTTTATGGATTTGGTTTTACGTGCAAATTACAGATGGTACTTAAGACTGTTGTTTGGCTAGCTTGTGCATGTTCATTTATTTTTGGAATTGAGTTTAAGTGGAATTTAGATATGGTGCATAAAAGTGTTGGTTGGCTGGTTTGTGCATGTAAGAGCAAAGTTGCAAAGAGGGCAGCAAGAAAAATCCATTTGAGAGAGATCCCATGCACACAAATTTATGGTTTTTTTTAGTGACTGTTATGGTTACCTTCCTTGTTTATGGAAACAACCATAAATAAATAAGAACTGCTCATTTATAATAAAAAAACTGCACTTTATATTAATAGTACTGAAATACAAATACAATCACTCTATATGAAGTAGATGTCGAAACAATGCCTCTGTTTGAAGTAGATGTCAAAACAATGCCTCTGTTTGTAGTAGATGTCAATGGCTGGGATTTAGGTTATATCAAGCCCTCACCATGCTTGATTGGGGTTGCACAAAAACAAAATGCCTTGATCACAAAATACCATTTGGTTGGCCTATACACCGGATATCCTTATCTTCAAGAGGTTCATCACCTCCCACATCATTTCTTGTAGGGTTTCCAGCTTGAGACAAGTAGGGTGACCTTACTGGGCATGTTTGATTAGGAAGGGTGTGGTTGGTGGAAACAGATTGAGGTCAATTTACTGCTTGCAACCAAGGAGGAATTGAATAGCCACAGGCCTGACTTGTGCTTGGGACCCCTGGAATATTTGTTAGTGTTGGATAAGCTAACATAGGATGGGACCCTGCAGTAGTAGGAATAGAGGTGGGGTGTAAACCTGCATGATTATAGTGGGGTATCTGAATGTTAATAAGATCCTAGTAGAATCGTGCACTGATTGCAAACGCTTCTAATGATCCTTCCATCATGTTCCTTTCACTAGCTATTCTTGGAGTATCAGCCATCACATTCCTTTCCTCCATTTGTGATGCATTATTTTGGTTCATCTGTTGCAATTTCCTCGCTTCCTTTGCTTTCCTTGCCAACTGCTTCTGGTGTTCTTTTTCTTGTCGATTAGCCTCTCTTGCAATCCTTTCCTGTGCCCGTTGTCCAGCTGCAATCATCCTTGCTTCCTTCTTTTCCTTTGCAAGATCTTTCTTCCTTTGTTTTGATTCCTGCAAAGCATGTTTCTTTTGTTTAGATTCAACCAAGAGGCTTATGTACTCTTCTGAAGTGAGTAGTTGTGAACTCCGGCCCAATCGGAGAATGTCTGTCTATCTTTTCCTTCCTTGCACTGACACTCTCTCGATTGGAAACTTTAGGAATTGGCCAAGCCTTGGTGTGTTCCCTGCCAGTGGTTCTTCTGCTGTAGTATATTCTTCAACTGCATCCTCGTTGTCCATGTTAGGTTCTTCATTCAAGCCACCATCAACATAAAAATGTACAATATCAGCTGGCTGCGAAGGCATGTTCATGCTTTCATCATTGGTGGAAGCACCGATGTGTCTATTCAAGTTCATCATGGCCTCTGCCATCCATGATGGCTGGGATACTTGGGTTGGCA
Organism: Larix kaempferi; assembly: GCA_027924585.1. NCBI lineage: Eukaryota > Viridiplantae > Streptophyta > Pinopsida > Pinales > Pinaceae > Larix > Larix kaempferi. The sequence goes on along the minus strand of BSBM01000372.1, from coordinate 47,548,405 downwards.
ATGTCAATGTGTTGTTGTTGCTTCCTGGACTGCGACAACCATCAACCACATTTATATGTGCCACAGAATCCACCTGTGAGTCGGTTGGACCACCTAGCCCCATGCTATCTCCCACTGCTTCGTCATCGAATTATGTGGCGCAAACTTTTTCATCATCATCAGAAGCAGCAGCTCCTTGGCAGTTGCCTTGAGAAAGGGACATGATGTTGTCCACAACATCTACCTCTTACTGCCCATCCAATTGCTCTTTGACATCCTCACCATCTTCGCCAGCTACAGCTTCTTGGTCATCCACATGAAATGCTTGGCTACACCCAGTGTCATGCATAAGAGCATCATAATTCAATGGCCAGATACTTGTTTGCCTAAATCCAACCTTGATATTGGGGGATGTGAGAGACCTTTTGAAAGCCTTTCTTGCAAGCTCAGCTAACTCAAACCTCTTGACCTCTACCCCTGGGTTCTTCGCCATCCATGCAACACATTCTGACCTGAAATAAGACTTGAAAGGCCCAAACACACTCACATCCAGGGGTTGCAACCTGTGAGTGGTGTCAGCAGGAAGTGTTAACAAGTCAATGCCCAACCTATTTGCCTACTTGATGGTTTGCACAACAATGTGGCTGCCATGGACATCTAAAACCAGCAAGTGTCTGTTCTCAGGGGAGACACCACCTGGTACATATGCTGCAAAGTGGAAAAGCCAATCCAGGAAAATTTATTTAGTCATCCATGCATGCGGATGTGCATCCATGCACGCCCCAGGTTCACATTTTTGGATATAGTTTTGCAGCCGAGTTTTTCCCTTGAACAAATAAAACCCCAGGATTTCCATACCAATTGCATTCACACATGATAGGATGGTAATCCACTCCCTGCTCTTGGGAAGAATATTTGGCACATTCCTGCTCCCTCTCTTTGCAATGACACGCATGCCACAATTCCTTCCTGCCTGTAACCCTGTCTCATTGCAGTTCCAAATATGGTCTGGACGGTAAGAGTGCTTCTCATATGTAGAAGAAAGAGTGTCATAGAACTTGGACACAACTGTGGGGCATATATTCAATGCCCTGTCTCTATCCAGGCCCTCTACAGTTCATAACACTAGCTATGGATGCCTTTTCTTGAAACTAGCCCACCATGACTTACCTGGAAACCCATCTCTGAATGGGTTTGGCCTTCCTTGACAGATTTGAGCAATAGTTGATTTCAACTGTATCAACTCTATCCCATGTCCCAATTCAGCCATCTCCCTACACCACACCACCACCACCTCCTCCTCCTCCTGTTCAGTCATGACTATAAGAGGACCTCTCCTCTTGGTATGGGTCAGGCCATTTATCTAGTAATGGATTGACGTGGGTGCAATCCCATATTTTTTGGTCGTTTCTCTAACTTAAAACCCCTTGAATTCAACATCGTCAATTGCAGCCAACATGCCTTCTTTTGTCCATCCTCTAATTGCACTGATTTTCTTCGTTGAAATGACACCTTGCACTATGGAAGATGGTAGCAATATGAGCGATGCTGGCACTTTGGGTGGTGATGGCTCTATCGTTGATGGTGGAACCACACCATCTACCTCTTCCACAGGACCATTCTCAGAAATTGTTGTAGCAATGTTGTCATTTGAAACACGGGCCCTTTCCTCATCCGATGATGTGCATTGTAGCTGGGTAACCCGCTTCCTTGTATTCCTTGTGCAACGTGCAATATTGAATCTTGGCATGGCTACGAGAAGCTGCACAATCCATACATATAACATTTAATAGGGTATTATATCCAGAGAATTAACCTGTGAGTATTATAGATCCTTCTGCAATGGAATTACAAAATAATCCACAAAATTGCTCATGTTTTAGGTTTCACTGCTAAACAAGAATGAAATTCTTTCACTTATCTGGGGATTCCATTTTTCTAGGGAAGCATGTTTTGCATGATTGGAGAAATGTGATTGTTAAAATCAGAAAAATATGGAATATTGAGGAACATGATGGTTGAATCTGGTATGGAGTTTGGTGTTTATTAAATCCATTGGCAACTTCTTTAGCTATCTACCAAAAATCTATTTTGCTGGCCCCATTAGGTATCTCTAACCATATTGATCAACTTCGGTTTCGATAGCACCTATTAACAAGGGAGGTTTGGAAATCTTGGATACATGAATGGTTGAGTCCTGGTTGATGGGGATTTCAGACAATGCAAAATCAGTAGGAATAATTTTCTGCATTATTTCTAACATTATTTCTACATTATATTTAACATTTTCATAATCCAATTCGTTAATCTGAAATGACATCAAAAATTTCAATGTGATTGTAAAGGAAATCTGATTTTTCAAAATCCAATTCGGTTTGCTGGAATGAAGTAGAAAATTTTAATGTGATTGTAAAGGAAATCTGATTTTTCAAACTCGAATTCGGTTTGCTGGAATGACATCAAAATTTTTAATGTGATTGTAAAGGAAAACTTAGATGGTTAATCGAAATCATGAAATAGGTTACTGTGCATACCTGTCACACAATGCACACATTGCTTGGTTGTTGATTGATGGTTGACACTGTGCAGACACCATTGGGCTGTTGATGGAGGTTGAGTCCTGGCTGATAATGCACTGCTTGGATGGTAATCGCACTACTTGAAAGATAGATGAATTGAAGGGATACAAATGGGTTTAATTGTGTGCAAAAAGGTTGGTTTATAGTTTTTTATGTTGAAAATGATTGCTTAGGGGAATTGACATGGATTGCAAGGTTAATTCTGGGAAAGGGAGGCTGGGATTGATTTGGCACCGATCCAATGGCTGGAGAATTGTATTTGCATGATCCATGTGCTCTTAGTGTGTTTAATGGATGATTTTCTATTGGACAGCTGCTTTGGTTGAGTTTAATGCTTGATTTGATCTTGGGCAGCGAATTCTGTTTGCTGAGTTGGGGTTTAATGCATTTTTTTATTTTGGGCATTCGTAGAGGTTGGCAGCTCGAATTCTGTTTGCTGAGTTAAGGGTTTAATGGATGATTCAATTTTTTTATTTGCAGAGTTTAATGCATTTCTTCTTTTGGGCATTCGTAGAGGTTGGAAACTCCTTTTGATTTCATGAATTTTAATGGGTGATTTGATTTTTTCAGTGGGTTGGTGTCATTTATTGAGGTTGCATTTGTGAGTTGTTGAATAATTCTGCACCAGATGCTGACCCTCCTTTCCACTTGTAGTGTGCAGGTGGTAATGGGTGATGAAACACTGGATCTTGTTTTTTGATTGTCGCTTCTCCAGTTGTGGTTCATGAGGGCTGATGTGATGCCTAGGATGTACTTAGTAGATTAAGTATGCGAGGGTTTTTTTATGTTTAATTTGTAATTAATGGCAAGATAGAGTGGATTCTCAATTGGACTGGATGGTTTTTAATGTTGGCATTAAATGGACTGAATACTGTCAGCTGGGGTCCCAATCAGTTTTTACTCCTATTTTGGACTTAATATAATATATATCTGTGCATAAATATGTTGTTTAATGTTTTTTAATTAACTTTGTCATTTGCAAGAATAGGGTGGTTGATGTGATGGGAACCATGACCACTACTGGTTCCTGCACAACAATAGGATCCTCTCCCCTATATACGTAATATAAAAAAGCATTAATACTGTCAATACAGTATCTAACCAAATTGCTTTTATTATTGCAACAGGATAATAAAAGCTATAGACCCACCTATACAATATTTCTAACTAGAGTATGATAGGTCTTCACGCTGAGCGACTTCGTAATCAAATGTTTAACTCCTGTGGTCCAGTTCATTAAATATTGATTGCCGCAATTATTGAAAGGACCAAGAAAAAATACCGTACGTACATATGTCAAATGCACAGGGGCAGGCCCCTACAACTACTTAGTGCTTGAGTTTCGTATCCAACTTAGTGCTTGAGTTTCGTATCCAACCGATCATGCCATTTCCTTCATCAAATGAATTTACAGCACCACAGATATTTAGAGTATCATGAACACAATTTAAATAACATTTATTATCTATCCTCTATGTCATATCGCATATCTAAAAATTAGATATGAAGTTATTATCATAAATATCACAGAGATTGTGAAGGACACATCATTCTTAGATTAAGACCATGTGGCAGTTTAAAAATTTTAATTATTTTCTTTTTTAAAATTGTTACGAGGATAATTGTGTTCCATTCATGGGATTATATCACCATGTTCATACCTCCATTTTACTAACTATATATCTAAATTGGGGTTGTGTAGTGTAGTACTTCATAATTAGTATATGTACTATATGATTATGTGTTAATTTGAGAATTCTTTTTAAATAAATTTTTTTTTAAATTTTTTTTTTAAAATTAATTGTCACCTCCAACTAGGGGTATTTTGTCAAATCAAACCTTAAAACCAATAAAGAAATAGTATTTTTTAATTTCAAAAATTAAAAAACATTTTATTATTTTAAAAAAATTAAAATTAATAATTATTTTTTACATAACATTGTAAAACAACTATTAAATTGATAAAATTAATAAAATGTCAATTTAGTTTTCACAATGAACCCATTTCTATATTTCTTGCCTTGGCAAGGACTAATAATAAAGAAATTATTAATGTCAACAAGTAAAAAAGTATTTAGATATATACAAACGACACATTTTTAATAAATCTAATATTTTTGGGATTTGACATTTAAATGACTTCACATTAATGTAAATGTTTTGAATAACATTATAAAATATTTATCCAATTTTCAAGAAATGACAACATGATGTATTTATTATAGATATCAATGGAAATTATCATCAAGCTTATGATTATGAATAAATATTTAAAGGAAAAGAAAACCAAATTTTAATGTTGTTAAAATATATTTTAATACATTAAAAGATTTTCTTAAAAGATGTTCCATCAACAATATAAGTTAAAATGAATATCATAATGAATTATTTTTAGAAAACAATAAACTTTATATAATGATGAAAATATGGAATACCTTTCTAACAAAGTGTATATAATCTAAAGCATGGATCATAATAGAATAATGAAATTTATGTTATTATGATCAAATTTTCTTATTTTCCATGAATCCCACAAACATTATAGATTTAGGAAAAGTGTAATAAAATTTAAGAATAATGGTGGAAGAAAAAAATGTTCTTTTAGCTCTAGATACAATGCAGACTAGAAATTGGCAAGACTATCGAAGACCCATTTTGATCAGATGAAAGCAAACCAATGGATGAAATTGGCTCAAAGAAGCTCAATTTAAAGGCTTGAAAGTGTTAATGATCATCCAAGAAGTGAGAAGACCCAAATGGCATGCATACATAAAACCACCAAATCCCTATCTCAAGAAAAATAAAAGAAAGAAAGAGAAGCGCAAAAGGTAATAGATGTGACAAAGGAAGGTGTGAAATTGCACTCTCAAACCAAACAAAAAACTAAATATTTACAAAATTTACATGGGGTCCCTTTGATTTTACCAAATCTAATTGGGACTTGTTGAGGGCCAACAGGAAGAGAGTAGAATACCTCTTGAATCTAGATGTTTATAGGATATCCCATTGCTTGAGCATCCATGGCCTTAATTATGCCTCCATTAGAAGCTTGCTTGCTAGTTCCTTACTGCTAGCTCTACTTCTACTAATTTGAAAAACTTAAAATCTATCTACCAAACTTTTAATTCAAAACTAGATTTGGAAAACACATTCAAACTCAAATTTGGGGGGAAACTAGAATTGCATCATACTGAATCAAAGAAAAAGAATACTTACAACCTTGCCTTGAAGATGTTATCCTTCTCCCTTGCTTTGATCCTCTCCTTTTCCATCCATGCCTTTGATGCACAAATGCCTTTGAATTACGATAACTCTTGCCTTCAATCCTTCGTGATGCCTTTGCTCTCACTTTTTCTGTACTTTACAATGCCACAAATTCTTTTCTTATATAGCATTGGGATTTGTGCACTCAATTGCCAAACATAAATGTGGGACTAATTTTTTCATGAATTTTGATTATTTTCATAAAAAAAAAGACTTTACATAGTTTTCCAAGAATTTGACTTGATTTTCCATAATTTTAGGACAATTAATACACATGACATGTATTCTTTCCACTCTAAGAGTTGTGGAAATTTGGTTTTGGCCCTTAAGTGGTCCTTGACTTGGCATCTTTAGAGAAACCTTTGTCTTCATGTACTTCTTCCTTTGCAGAAGCGGTGGTTAGATGAGAGATTAAAGCTCTCAATTGTTCCAAATTTCCAATCTTAATGTAGCGAGCAAATGGTAAAATGTGATTCCGGCCTTCACTTGTTAAGGGTGTTAATTTGATTGTTAACATATGCCCCCTAATGTGTGAGGTTTGAAGCGATGCTAAGGGCTGAAATACATTATCTCTTTACTTCTTATACTCTTTAGTGATATAGGCAGGATGGGAAAGTGTAATGTCCCTTTTTAGAAATTTATTAAAATGGTGAAAATTTCAATTTTTCCACTAGTTCGACCTTTAACTAGTATTAGTTTCTTGGTCTCCAAATGGCTCCAAATACTCCCAAATTGTCACAAAAGGTATATGGATGGTATTAGGACATGATGATGAGTTTCAGGGATGCTTTAGAGTCTTCAAAAGGCTTTCGCAACTCTCCTTTGAATTATTTCCAAGGTAGGGGATTTGACTAGCAATTTGGGGTTCAATTCCCTCATGGGTACGTGCTGAAGATGGCTCTCCAAATGCTATTGGACCCTCTCAAATTTCAGAACATAAGTAGGTTACATCTAGGGGACACTAATATGGTATCATATGCATCACCATTCAGTTTATTAAGTCTGTTGCAATCCTCTCAAATCAGATACAAAATACTAATACAGTCCATACATCATAAATTCATCATTGGTTCATTTGTCCATTCGAATATATCAACATATCATTGGCATACATCAACATAGTGGGGAAAATGACACAATTTGCTCATTAATGATAAGATTTACATAATTCCACTTGGAATCCCGAATTGAAGCTATTCTGAATATGAATAACAAAGCATTTACATCAGATGATAAATGAATGGGGAATTCGAAGCTCCCCCAAATAGAACAAAAACTCACCAAGTGCGCCCCACCTCAAGGGTCATGAATATGCTAAGAAAAATTGAAATGGTTGGAGAAACAAGCTGAACTAGAAGTGACCAGGAGCTTCCCTGTAGCTCGCATCTGGAACATATGACTCCATTGAAGCTCCAAATGAAAGTTTTGAATGGCCTTTCCAATTACCAACTAGGATGGAAATCTTTCACCCTCGAAATTGGTGCTAAGGCAAGTAGAGTAGAACTCCACTAGCTCTCCTCTCAAATGCAAAATCTGAAAATGATAAAAAGCCACCTTCCTTCCTTGTTATTGTCTTTTATAAAATTCTAAGTTCCTCCATGGTTCGAATACCTTCCAAGAGCTTCATTCCAACTCAAGTTAGGAAAAGATTCCAATGTGTGTCACTTGTCCCTCCAATTCTAGCCTCCTCCTCCACCAAATTTGAATAGGTGTCTCTTTGGCTTCCCTAACTCCCTTGAGCGCCCTCTTGGAGGCTATTTTTAGCCCTGACATGTGATATATGTCATATGTCATCCATCAGGTCTGATTTGTGCCATAGGTGTCATAGCATCTTCATCATTGTTGTCATAGAGTTAGGGAATCTAGCCCAAGTGTCCGACTAGCTCCAAATTTCCTCTTCCTCTCCCATAGGAGTTACTCTTCCTCTACAATTTGACCTCATTGAGTCATGGAAGTATTATTCCCTTCGAACTCACCTAAGTATGTTACCATTAATCTTGAACTCGAATTGGTGAGAGAATCATGCCAAGTGTAGTGGGGAATCTTGCCACAAATGGGTCCCACAACCTCTTATGTGTCCTCATGGTCCAATGACACAATATTTTATTTGTATTATTATTTAATTGAACCATTTAATGTGAATTTATAATTCTAAGGTCACTTTGGGTCTTGTAGCTCCCTTATTCCAACTTTTAATGCTTCCACCCCCAACCTAGGGAACTAGTAATTTTCTTCCATGGCAATTCATTTGGATGGGTATATTACAAACTTTGAATTGGGAATTTCTCTTAATGTGAACCACCTTGTCCATTTGGATGTAATTTCACATTATTACTAACTTGGACATCATTCTTGACAATTATTTGACCCTTAGCATCAATTTGACAAACCATCATGAGTATAGCCAAGGGGCTTAGGCCATTGTGACCCAATGCAAAATTTTGGGACATGACAAATCCTCCCTTCCCAATATTGCTTGTCCTCAAGCAATTTCAACACATGTATGTGGAATACCTTCTTTCTTTCCAAAATTTTACTTCCCAAAACTTCTCCTCTAAAATTTGAGTAGAGCCACCCATGCACTACAATTGTGTGTTTCCAAAAGCAAGGAGATGCGGGTTTTCTTTTTCATTTTGATATCCCATGTAACATCACCACTAAACACAAAAATGTTAATTAAATCCATTAAAACCATGTTTTTGTAATTACTCTTCTACCTCTTTTATATTTTGGAAACCCTTTCTGATACCATTGCATAATTCTTTGAAGTTGCCACTGAGTTGCCCAACTTTGAGTCTTTAAGATTCCATAAATATTTTAGAGAGGAAACACCATGATTTTTGTTGCACTACTCTGATTAAAATCACTTTATTAAGCGGGGAATCCATCTCCCATACTACTTTTTTCCCCAAAAATTTGAAACCAATCAAACTAAAAATTATCCCAGGGTCCCATTGCTTGTATTGCACTCCAACAATTAGGAGTTCTCTCCAACCCATACCATCAGGAAAGAGAATTCCTGGATCCCATTTTCTTGTATGGATTCTTCCAAACATCATGGGTACAAAAGATATATCATCAAAGTACATAAAAACATAATAAAAGTGTACATCAAGGAGGTGCCTCATCAAAGAATCATGAAAGTGCTTATACCTCCAAGTAAGTAGACCACCATTTGCCAAGTGCATACAAGATTCAAGTGACCAATCAAATCTAATCCAATGACATAGGTGAGGATCCCATGTCATATAATGATGCTCCAAAAGGATGTAATATGCATCAAAATAATCAACCATGTGTTCTTTCATCCAAGAAGTGAATGAAGAACCTGCACTAAAATCTAAACCAAGTAGGGAGCAAATAAAATAATAAGCCTTCAAGGAGCTCACATTAGTAGAATTTTTGCATCCATGAACATGTGTATCATCAAGAAATAACAAAGGATGTTGCTGCCAATAATAATTTTCTCCAATCATATATCTCTTCACCCAAGTAGTGGATGAATTTACTCCAATATCAATTGCACTAAGCAAGGAGAAAGGGAAATCACGAGTCTTCAAGTGACTCAAGTGAACATCATAAGTGCATCCATGTAGATGTGTTTCATCATAAGGTAACAAGAAATGTTGCTGCAAATGTAAATAATAAATGTCTCTAATAATGTCATCATATAAAGGAGAGATAGGAGTTTCATACTCCTCATGTGGCACCATAAAAAATAAACCTTTCACCCATACTTCATTAGGATGAATGTTGCAAACTATGGAAGTGTAGGATGTAGGAGAATGAACCAAGTCACCCAAATGATCAAAAAGTGCAGAAGTGTCCTCATGTGAATGCTCCATAAGGGTAGGATCATGCACCTTCCTCAAAATTGCAAAACTTTCCTCATAGGTTGGTTCCCAGGTAGTGGAATCAACTTCTTCAAAAAATGTGTAACCATTTCCAAGAGGAAACTCAAGTTCCTCTTCCACCACATCAAGTGCTTGGATCTCATCAATCTCATCTTCAAAAACATAAATCACATGCAAATTTCCATGTTTCTCATAATCTACCATGTCATGAGAATCCTCCATGCAATCTACCATATGATAATTTGAAACATAGGAGGAAGAACAAGTATATTGCAACCTTTCAAGAAGTTGCTCATTTTGAATTTTGAGTTTATGAATATCCTAATTATTCTTCAAGTATGCATCATGTAACAATTCATTAAACTCAACCAAATTGTTTCTATCAAAAAGCAAAGACATGAAATTACATTTGATGTTGCACATTGCTCTTTGAATCTTCTCCATGTCTTCAAGGAAGGATGGATCCTTCAATGAAGAAACTTTCCAACAATAATTTGACACTAATGCTTGAGTGTCATGGAGCATGCTAAGAGTCTCTTTCATCTTATTTTCATTCATCTTTAATGACCCTTCAAGAAAAATAGGCTCTTGCAAATGAAACTCCTCATCTTCTTCCTTCTTACTTTGACCAACTTCATGAAGCGTAAGTGGTGATGGGGAAGTTGATCTTGTTTCTTCTTCAACTGCTACAAGGTCTTCATTTTCATGCTTAATGAAATTTCGTCTTGCAACAATACTTTCAAAAGTGATCTCTATGTCACCAACATAGAGGTGTGAGCACCCATCACTAGGTACTCCTTCATAGTTCAAGCATCCATCAGTAGATGCTCTTTGAGGCATTTCCAAGGTAGAATGTGTCTCGAAATGATATTCAATATTTTCAATAGAGTCTTCTTCATGCTCATGTGATGTCTCTTCATATTTTTCAGATTCACTTGGGAGTGACTTTTGATCCTCTTCATGTACTTCTTCTTCTACTTCACCTATTTCAGAACTAGGTGGTTCATGGGTCTCCTCCCTTTGCTCCTTCAAGAAATCTGATGCATTTTGCCCCTTGGTTTCCTTCAGATCAATATATTTGGAATCTCTTTTTGAAGAAAAACCAAAAACTCTCTTCAAGTAGGAACTACATGCATTCCATGAAGCTTTAGATATTTCACTGCTCTTTTCACTCACACACATATGATTTTCTCTCCAAGGTATTTTACAAGAATGGCATAAACATTTCTTTACGAATTCCACATCTTCATTTTTGGGCCTATTTTCAAACACCCAATCAAAAAAGTCTTCAAAAGGAGGGGGCTTATATGTACCTCCCTTATACAAATCAAGATATGCCTAGTATTGTTGGGGCAAGGTTTTACATGTTTCTCTCAATCTTTGTAGTTCATTCATGGAATTATCCTTCGGTAGTGTGACACACTCATATTCATCAGATTCAGGTTCATAAGAATAACCCTCATTCCTTATGAAATTGCAAGAATTGCTGCATGATGGCACCTCTTCCTCAAACGATTCACATTCTGCTTCATATTGCTCACAACCATCTTCATACTTCGCATAAGCATTGTACTCAAAGGATTCATGATCCACATCATAGTTGGCATTATTTTCAGATGCTAACTTCGACACATCTTCGACCAGTCATCGTTGTTGAAACAACTTCAACAAGTTTCAACGCAATATGACTTCGAGAACTTCAGCACTTCGACAGGTTTTCAATTTCGACACAACTCTGACAAGTCTCAACTTCGACATACCATGACATGTTCCGCACCTTCGACATGTTCTACAATCTTGCAGTTTGCGACATCGACAAGCAGCATCGACATGCGACCAGCGACTGTCGAACTTTGACAGACTGTCTCTCTGTCTTCTAGTCGATTGTAACGGTTGAACTGTTGGAACCTCTCTAACTTCTTCTTTGTAACTGAATGTAATGGGAAGGCACTCATTCATCTCATACTTATTTATAAGCATGTAAACTATTGTAACATAGATCTTATCAGAATCAATCAGTTTGATCTGTTTGCAAGTAATAGAGAACAGTTTGCATACCTGCATATTGTCTATGCATATTTGTGTTTATCTATATTGCGTAATCCTGCTTTTGCTCATTTTGTTTATTAAGCTTCCAGCATAACAAAGACGACTCATTCAGTCGAACTATTATCCCCCTTGTGTTTCCTGGACACGACACGGATCATTGGTATTAGAGCACTCAATTTTGTTTGTGCTTAAGTTCTGCGTATGCACTTCTCTCGAAGTTACCTGACTTATGCCGGTTCAAACTCACTCGCAATCTCAACAATCCAAGCAGACACGATCTCAAGAAATGATAGAAGAAACAGATGATATACATGCAGCCGACGAGACAACACAGCTTATTGAGAAAGCTCTGGTTCGACAGTGGACTGAAATGTTCACCCAGTTCAACGAGATTCTCTTGCAATTCACTTCGACATCCGGAGGATCCTCGACAAGAACTCACTACCATAAAATCATCCCCTTTGTTGACACTCAATAAAATTTTTGGTTAATTATCTTCTGACGACATTGATGGTGCAAAAATAGATCAGTTTGCATAAGGGAAGTTTCAAACTTGGCCAATAAAAAACGTCTTTGTCCTCGAGCGTACAAAAGGAGAAAAAAAAACTTTATGTTTTCATAAAAAACCTAGGCCAAAACTCATGAAGAAAGAGGTTTGATATTCTAAAGGCAAAGAACCATGTATGGAGAAAGAGTTCCATAATTTTCATAGTTGGAATTTTTATGAAAAAGAAGGGGGCTTCAATATTTTATTTACCAAAATTAAAACTTTATGAAGGGTTTTGATTTTTTCTTTTAAAACTTTTCTTAGATTTTTATAAAAATGGTATGGCTAAAACTTTAATTAAAGTTTTTAGCCCAAGGTTAGTCGTATTTTTTGGGCCAATAATTTTGAGGAAAATGTGTTAAGCACCCGACAGCAAGGGTTTTCACCATGAGACCAAAGCGCCAAGCCAAGAGGGCCCCATAGATATCATATCCTTTATTGTCCACGAGCTCCTCCTTTTTTTTATTACTTGATATATATTAGAGGCGATGGGAAAACAGAAAGTTTACAACTCTATTCGAGGCCTGGAGTTACCCACAAAAGTTCGCATCAGTGGGCCATAGAACATTTCGTGTTATTCAGAAATCTTCCGAATTAATTGAAAAACATGCTTGGAATTCACAGCTAAAATTTTTGTTTGTTCCTCGTGCATGATTATTTAAGTGTTTTCCCTACAGATACCCTACAGGCATTGAGAAGAAACTGTTGGAAGGTGGCAGTATTGTTCAGAGTTGTTTAGTTACGGGATGCCAAAGCAGGTGAGGCGTTATCAACCTCCAGCAAATAGTCATACAAGTCACAACTCGCCATTCACAACGTTCTGGAGGTATTATGATATACAAATGACAACGTGATAGAGTAACGCCCAATCTCCGTCGTTTTAATTTCTATTGTTGCGAGTGATGATGATGAGAATGGCAGCAACATTGAGAATCCAGGAGATCAAGATGTGACCATCGTTCTTGTAGACTTAGGGCGAGGTCGTGGAAAATTTATATACATACAGGTCTGAAATTATTCATACGCCATATGGAATGGAGTCCAAGTCCACTGGGGATATCTATAAGGCACATTTGATCGATGGCCGAGCAAGTGTTGGTGCGAATGTTGATTCTTCCCGACAGAACTTGGTTGTCATATTTATGAACGCATTTGTAAATATTGGATCTGATCAGCTGCTACAGAATCATCAAATGATAGCAACACAGGAAATTGGCTTTGTAAGAACAAAGGACATAAAGAAAAAACAATGCGGCAGCCAGTTTGGGTTTGATTCTCCTTTGGGATGTGGACGCTGGCCTTACACAAATGAACAAATATTTAAGTAGCAACCACAATCATGTGATTACTGGAACCGTGCCTGCAGTCGGTATTGTAAATTGTGGCATCTAAAATGAATGTGATCCTGCATACACATTTCTTGCAGAGTACGTCAGTAAGGATGAGTCAAACACCCGAATTGGAGCGATTATGGGCTTTGGTTTGCATATGATGGTTCTCAAAGGACGAGGTGTTTCGACTTCTATCTCCTATTTTAACAAACTTGAAGGTTCCAATAGATGTGATTGCATTCACTGCAATATCTTCGGGATTGATATATGTTGGATCTTGCAATGGTAAGGTGTCTCTGCGTGGAAGATCTTGAGAAGCGTGAGAGTCATCAGGCATTGAATTTTGCATCACAAATGAAGATGAAGAAGAAAGAGATGGTAAAAATCTTTGATCCGAAAGGAAAATAGTGGAAATATTAAAAAAGGAGCAGATTCTTGGTTGATCGACCATTAGAAGAAGATCAACGGTCTTCAATTCATCCCGCGCCGTCTACATGCTCGGCAGATAGTAATGAGAAGGTGGTTGCAGAATACAAACCGCCATCACACGGGTCATTGTTTGATACATCCACATGTGAAAGAATGGTATTACAAACCGCTCCAAAAGCCATGCGGAAACCACCCTTTGCACGTGGGAAAATACGTTTTCCAAAAGTTATTTATTAAATTAAATAATGTATTGTTTTTTAGTGGCTCGATGGTTAAAAGGGATGAAAGAACCCAATGAAATATATTGGACGGTTAGGGTTTAGTGCAGCCGTGTCTTTCAAAGCTAAACACACCATCGTGGAGCATTTCAAACAATTAAAGATAATACGATTTTTTAGGACACCAAAGAACATGCAGAGCTAGGTTATTGCCTCCGAGTTAAAGATATTGTGGTTGGTAGGAGAAGTTATAGTTCTGTGAAGTTTTTTGGAAACTGATGTGAAGCGTCCAGATTTAGAGAATGTTATTTAGTTTAACAAATGCAAAGTTCTAGGGTACATGGATGAAAGAAAACAGCTCAGCAGGTCAAGGATGAGGTGGCAAAACACCTAGCAATCGAAAGATAAACAGAATTGAAGAATTTTTGAAACTTTTTCAACAGCTGGAAATTTTTTACAACCGTTCCGATTTTCATGACAAGAGTTTCTCTTGTTTACTGTTTTTGTAAAACTTTCTTAAAGATTAGTTTGATAAGTATTATTATTTATTGTGAAATTTTCAATGTAAAAGTAAAATCAAAACACTTGTTAGGTCAGTTATAAAATAGTCAGGGTTTGCTCAGGGAGCATTTTTTGGTATAAATTATACATTTTACAACATGTAAAGGGTTCGATTTTCAGTAAGAAGGTTTACGAGAAGTTCTATCTCATTTTCAGATTTGAAAAAATGTTGCAGAGCTAAAGCAAGCATTTTTAACAGATTTAGAGATTCTCATGCTGGGTTTTTTACAGTCTGTGCTTTTTTCCCTTCTCATAATGTGAATGTTTATTTTTATTTGTTAAATCCTTACCATTATGTTTTTTCTGTCATATTTGAAATAAAGGTAATAGTGAAACTGGAATTCATATTGATTATGCTCTGGTTCATCCTATTTCAAATATCCACCAAATTTTCCTCTAAAGTTAATATGGATTCGTTTTAATTTGATGCCCGTATTTAATGGACTGTTCACCTTTCCTTCTATTACCACCAGAAATCAAGAAACTTGACGGTAGAAAACACAGCTATCCCGCCTCTAATGAAAAACTATTTTGCTGAAAACTCTGCACATCTTTCATATTACATGATCTTGACTCCATTGCCCAACAGTATCTTTTTCCTGTTTGATCCAACCACATTATTTAAAGCTTACAAATTTTTTACTGTGATTTTACAAATTGGCCCTTGAGTTTCATTGTCAAACTGCTGTCGTGGTGACATTGGATAGAAGATTTGCCGAGAGAGCCCTCTCTGGCTGAAGGAGGCCAACTTTCAGTCTAAAGATTGGTTTGAAATTGGTTACCTCGGATTTCTTTGATACAGCCCAAGGAAAATCCGAGTGCTAACACCCTTCAAAGTGAAAATTAATCTGGACATACCGAATCTTGAAGGTAAGATTGACGCGGAATCCGTCGAAAACTGGGTGCAACAATTGGAATCCTATTATGATATAAATAAACTCTCGGAAGCTGAAAAGATCACCATTGCATCCTTAAAGATGTCTACCTCTGTGCACTGCTGGTGGGAGAACCTCTCAACAAATATGGAGAAAAGAGGAGAACCCATCGACACATGGGATAAATTCGTCGAACACACCCGGGAGGAATTTTACCCGTCGAAATACCTCGAGCAGCAGTATAAGAAGTGGCAGCAACTAAGGCAATGGAAATACCAATTAGTACAGAGTTACACTGACAAGTTCTATCGACTCATGGCAAGACTTGGCATCCAAGAAGAAGAGAAATTGCTTGTTCTGAAGTACGTTAGCGGATTGTCCCAGTACATTCAACAAGAGATGGAATTTCTAACTGTCAATACACTTGAGGATGCTTTCCACTACGCCAGCAAACTAGAAACCAAGCAGAAAGGAAAATCAGGTTTCGCAACAAAGCCGACATCAGGACGACCACTCGATAAGAAGGCACCAGCCGACTTCGGCAAGTCGAAATCTTCTCAGTCGACACTGCCAAAGCTAGAGCATGGTAAGAAGCCTTTTCACAAGAGGTAACATAGCAAACAACCGCCAACCGAAAAATGGTGCGATTACCACCACTCATCTTGGCATGATACGTTTGAATTCAAATCTCGGAAGACATTTTTGACAAAAGTGCTGACCTCCGACACGTTCGACAAGACGGTGGAATAATCTGATCTAGACGCAACAACCCTTTTGACCTCGACCACTCCAGCAAACTCGACTATCGTTGACGCGTAGGAATGAGGAGGCTTGTTCCATACACGGATATGGGTCCAGAGAAACCCATTGCATCTGATTGTGGACAACGAGATTAGCCAAAAGAACTTCATTTTTGAAGAACTTGTGAAGAAACTAGGTCTTGTTACCACTCCGCATCCTCATCCTTACAACATCGGTTGGATGAAGGATGGACAAGAACTATGGAGCACTCGACAATGCAAATTTGCCTACTTCATAAATCCTTTTGAAGATGAAGTACTCTGTAACGTGGAACCACTCTCTGTAGCCGACATCCTGTTTGGGAAACCTTACCTCTGGGATAGACATGGAAGTTATCAGTCATGCCCTCAGAAGGTGATTGTCATAATCCGAAATCGATGGTTCAGCATACCACATCGTCAACCTACACCAACGGTTGCACTGATATCTTCCAAATAGACAAAGAAGCTCATTAATCATGCTCAGAAGTTCGCATTAATCATGATCAAGCCGCAACATTCTAAGAAGAGTGCAACAACAAGTTGAGTCACCTACCAATGCAATTCTCGACAGTAGCAGCAAGTCGCTCATATTCTCGATGAGTACCAGAACCTCTTTCAAGCTCTGGATGGAGTACCTCAACATTGTCAGGTAAAACTCTCCATTGAACATGTTCCTGGTTCTTCTTTTCCTAATGCATCTATTTACAGAAGATCCATTCTTGAAAATGAAGATATTCGCAGACAAATCCAAGAATTAATCCACAAAGCTCACATCCAACCTAGTTCCTCTCCTTGTGGAAGTCTAGTCGTCCTAGTTCCGAAGAAAGATGGGACTTGGCGCATGTGCATCGACTACAGAGCTCTAAACAAAATATCGGTGAAGAATCGGTACCCTCTAGCGTGGATAGACGAGCTCATCGACTTTCCTAAAGATGCTAAATTCTTTACTAAGCTCGACCTCAAGTCGGGATACCATCGAATTCCAATCGAGCCCTCAGATGTGTGGAAAACTGCTTTCAAGACCAAGGAAGGAATGTTTGGATGGTTAGTCATGCCTTTCGGCTTAACCAACGCACCTACGACCTTCATGCGACATATGGATAACCTTCTTCAACCTTTCATCAGCAAATGGGTTATTGTCTATCTCGACGACATATTGATTTTTAGTCGATCATGGGAAGAATATGTCGGACATCTTCGACAAGTCCTAGACACTCTCCAACAACATCAGCTCTATCTGAACATGGAAAAATGCTCTTTTGCGATGACTAGCATCAAATATTTGGGGTATGTAATTGACTTTGTAGGAATTCACGTTGATCCAGACAAAGTACAGGTCCTCAAAGATTGTTCCATTCCTATAAGCATTCAAGAACTAAGAAGTTTTCTTAATTTGGCGAATTTCTATCGACGGTTCATACTCGGCTTCAGTCACATAGCCTGGCCCTTGAATTAGTTGACGAAGGGAAATCGGAAAACTGTTTCCAATGGACAAAATCACATCAAGAATCTTTTGAACAACTCAAACACAGGATCTGCATTGCACCAGTACTTGTGTTACCTTATTTGCATCATCCCTATGAGATTGAGACGGACGCATCGGACTATGCCTTGGGTGCAGTGATCACTCAGTCTGGTCACCCAGTCGCTTTTCATTCCGAGACTTTTAACTACATAGTTAGAAGATACTCGACATACGAAAAAGAACTGTACGCCATTGTGCAAGCTCTCAAGCAATGGAGGCATTACATCCTTGGCAAGGAAACGGTCATTCTCACTAATCACAAGACTCTACAGTTCGCTCCGACACAATCAAAGTTTCATACAAACTGAAAAATAAAGTGGATTAATTACCTACAACAATTCGAGTTGGTGATTAAGTATCAGAAAGGTAAAGCTAACACCGCCGCAGATTTCCTCAGTCAACCACCCATTACTCTCGTTTTGACAGAGATGAGTATGTAGGGATACGACATGACCGCTTGTCCATAGTTGTACGAGGACGACAGTGACTTGTCAGCAGTCTATCGACAGTTACAGACTAACAAGTCGTTGACCTCAGACTCCGACTATTTCTGGAAAGATACCTTGCTATACAAGCTTGGACAGCTTTGTTCACAAATGTTCATAGAAGGTATATGGATGGTATTAGGACATGATTATGAGTTTCAAGGATTCTTTAGAGTCTTCAAAAGGCTTCTGAAACTCTCCTTTGAATTCTTTCCAAGGGAGGGGATTTGACTAGAAATTTGGGGTTCAATTCCCTAATGGGTAGGTGCTGAAGATGGATCTGCAAATGCTATTGGACCCTCTCGAATTTCAGAAAAGAAGCAAGGGACATATAGGCAACATACATATGGTCTCATATTCATCACCATTCAGTTTATTAATTCTTCTACAACTCTCTCAAATTAGATGCAACAAGACTAGTTTTGACCTTGGAGGAAATGATAGGCAATATTCCCCAAATGCTATGAAATTGAACAACATCTCTCCAAAATACTATGCACTGGACATGAAACTTGTATAACACATTATTAACAGTCCATACATCATAAATTCATCAGTTATTCACTTTTCCATTTGAATATATCAACATATCATTGGCATACATCATCATAGTGGGGAAAATGGCACCATTTTCTCATTCATGATCATATTTACATAATTCCACTTGGAATATTGACTTGAATCTATTATGAATATGAAGAACATATAATTTAAATCATATGATAAAATAATGGGGCATTAGAAGCTCCCCCAAATAGAACAACAACTCACCAAGTGTGCCCCACCTCAAGTCGATCATGAATATGCTGAGAAAACTTGAAATGGTTGGAGAAACAAGCTGAACTAGAAGTGACCACGAGCTTCCGTGTAGATTTCATCTGCAACATATGACTCCATTGAAGCTCTAAATGAAAGGTATGAATGGAATTTCCAATTACCAACTAGGATGGGAATCTTTCACCCTCGAAATTGGTGCTAAGGAAAGTAGAGTAGCACTCCACTAGCTCTCCTCTCAAATGCAAATTATGAAAATGACAAAAATCCACCTTCCTTCTTGGTTATTGTATTTTATAAAATTATAAGGTCCTCCATGGGTCGAATTACTTCCAAGAGATTCATGCCAACTCAAGTTAGGAAGAGATTCCAATGTGTGCCACTTGTCCCTCCAATTCTAGCCTCCTCCTCCACCAAATTCAAATAGGTGTCTCTTTGGCTTCCTTAACTCTCTTAAGCGCCCTATTGGAGGATATTTTTAGCCCTGACATGTCATATATGTCAGATGTCAGCCATCATGTCTTATTTTTGTCATAGGTGTCATAGCATCTTCATCATTGTTGTCATAGAGCTAGGGAATCTAGCCCAAGTGTCCCACTAGCTCCAAATTGCATCTTCCTCTTCCATGGGATTTACTCTTCCTCTACAATTCGACCTCATTGAATCATTCCAAGTATTATTCCCTTCCAAGTCACCAAAGTATGTTACCCTTCATATTGAACTCGAATTGGTGAGAGAATCATGCCAAGTGTGGTGGGGAATCTTGCCATAAATGGGTCCCACAACCTCTTATGTGTCCTCATGGTCCAATGCCACATTATTTTCTTTGTATTATTATTTAATTGAACCATTTAATGTGAATTTGTAAGTCTAAGGTCACTTTGGGTCTTGTATCTCCTTTATTCCAACTTTTAATGCTTCCACCCCAACCTAGGGAACTAGTAATTTTCTTCCATGACAGTTCATTTGGATGGGTATATTACAAACTTTGAATTGGGAATTTCTCTTAATGTGACCCACCTTGTCCATTTGGATGAAATTTCACATTATTACTAACTTGGAAATCATTCTTGACAATTATTTGACCCTTAGCATCAATTTGACAAACCATCATGAGTATAGCCATGGGGCTTAGGCCATTGTGACCCAATGCAAAATTTTGGGACATGACAGAAAGGAGTAGGATCATGGGCATGGGAGTTGGAAAAGCATGTGCAAGTCAAAGAATGCAATTTCCCAAATATACAATATCTTCCCGAGGAAGGTATACCCATGCTCATTAGTAAACAAGCATGGCCATGAACAATGCACAGTGGATCCATGTCAAAATTAAGTTTTCAAAAATACAAATGTGCAATTTGATGAGTGTGAGATCTTCATGGTACTTTTGACACGGTAGTTTAATATTATGCAACTCGGGTAGTGCATCGATAAGTGATACAACTATTTTTCCCAAGGTTATCAACACAAACTGATATGATAGTATTAGTTTATATCATGCGAATATATGAGTTGATGTAAAACATAATAAAGCACGATCTAATTACTGGTCATTGATGTATACCATTAATAGATGTGAGGATACCCATTTATAATGATGATGGAATCCAAGGTATTGAGTACAAAATAGCAAGTGCAAATAGATGTTCTGAAGTCAAATACTTGTAGAATCAAATAATCATGGGTCATTGATGTATACCCACTGTCATTTGCGAGGAAACTTGCCACTAATGACTGCAAGATCCAAGGTCCTTCAGGGTACCTAGATCCATTTCCTAGATGATGATTTGGCATCGATAGGAATAGATCCATCAGAAGGAGGGAAGTAATGCATCTCACATCAACCGATACGAAACATAGATAAATAGTCTGATATGATTTGGTAGAGCTGCAAGATCTAACACTGTATATTGACACAAGGAAGGCCGACATGACTGATCAGGAATATTTGAAAAATGGTCAAAACTATTTTAACTTCCCTTGAACACATAACATGACATAGAATGGAAACTTGGAAAAATAAGACTCGAGTAACTAACTTTTATGAAATCTGTCAATGCCAGATGCATTAATGAAAGCTCCATTGATGACGGAAAGGATAACCCATCGATGGAGATCTATTCAAATTATTGGTACAGTTTCCAAAGGAAAATGTAAATGGTGTACTGAAAAATGGATACAAAGTTATGTGTCGTGTTCAAGGGAGACAAGGACTGACTGTTGCCATTTTTTCAAGGATTCAATGGTTCAAGTCTCCCCCTTTTTTGGATTTTTCTTTTTTCCAATTTTTAATACATTTTTTTATTATTAGGTTGAAAAAAAAAAAACATGCTATGGTACATTAGAGGAAACAAGTGTCTCAATGGCGTGCACCTATATTTCAAGGGCATAGGTCAGGCCAAGGAAAAGATACATATTGAAAACAAGGGTTGAGCTAGTTATGTACACTCTTATGGGTGTTTCCTCCATGGGTATGGGTCAATTATACAAAAGCAATGGTTTATAGGAATCATGTAACAAAAAGTGACTGCAAAGGAAAATACGCAACATAAGCAATAAGCAACGAAGCAGTATGCATAAATGTTCAAGTGGATATTTTAAAACATGCTTATGTAACCTGACACAAAATTGGGATCCCATCAAGATATGGTAAGAAATATATGAAAGAGAAATATGTGGTCTCAAACTCCAAGTCATGATGGTACTAACAAGGCTCCTAGGCCTATGAGAAAAACTCAGCATGGGCACCAAAATGACAATTGGGTGTTGAGTAGAGTGTCCCATGTTGAGTAGTCTCTTCTATTGGAATGGTGGAAAATATAGATATGATGGGATGACCCACCAATTTTCAACAGGTTCGACCCTAGGGAAAGTTTGTGTTGCAAAAGGTTCAAATGCATCTTCACAGAGGGATAGCCTAAACCTATATGCAAGCTTCCAAATATACCTAATCAGATCGAGGAGCATGCAAAGCATGCTCCTATACTTGGGTATATTTAGACCAAGTACGCTCCTAGTGGCCCCACAAAAGATGTCCTTAGGTGGGTGCAACCAAATGTTCATAACTTCAAGGATAACTTCATCTAATGATAAAATATCATCCAAGAAGTCATGTGAGTTGGGAGAGCTCACAGTCCCAATGGGCCAAGTAACTAGATCATATTCCTCCATCAAGGGAAGATTTTGGTCTAAATATTCCGGGGTCATTTGAATAGCTTACTATGAAAATTATACCACAGATAGGGGTGTACTACTCTCAGTTTCACTATGTTACATAGAACTGGGTAACTTTCCATCACTATTTTGGAAAAATTCAAGCTCCCTCTAATGAAGTGAAACCTTTTGTTTTGGTGGACTTGGAGAAAAATTTCAATGGAAATTAAGTATCCAATGTTATAGTGAAAACTGGAGCAGTTTGTGGGATAGATATTGGTGCATGTCTTGTCCCAGGGTCAGTATGTTGATTACTCTTATATTTATTCTTTTTCCTCTAAGTTCCATGGACTGGACTATAAGGACTTGAAAAGTTTGGGATGGAATAGCACTTTGCTTACCCTTATATTTCTTCTTCTTTCCTCTAATTTCTATGGATTGGACTGTGAGGATGTTAAAAGTATTGGAAGGATTAGAAGGTTGCTGCATTTCCTGGCCAACTGTAGGTTGAGAAGTATGAACATACATTTGTCCCATTTGCTAGGTAATCTACTCAAGTTGGTTGACTAAACCCATTAGATCATAGGTATGAGGTCCACATGGTGACCTAGCTGGATTGAACACAAGTATTGTAGGTTGAATCCAAAATTATTCGTTACTTTCTGGAACCTGACCACTCCATTATGGAATGGGGTTAATGGGTGGATTTCCCCCTTGTGGGGTTAGGCCTTAAAAATATTGGTTACTTTCTAGAACCTAACCACTCCATTGCGGAATGGAGTTAATGGGTGGATTTTCCCATTGTGGGGTTAGTACCTAAAAATATTGGTTACTTTATAGAACCTAACCACTCCATTGATGTGGTCCTTAGGCATGAAAAGCATTCCAAGGTGGGTTGTCCCCGTGCAGAGATTGCCCCCAAGAAGATTGGGTACTTCTTGGAACATGACCAATGGGTGGATTGCTCCCTTAAGGAGGTGGGCCCCAAGAATATTGGTTACTTCTTGGATCGAAACCACACCATGGCGTTTTTCCTTGGGATTGAAAATCATTCCAAGGTGGATTGCCTCCTTGCCGAGGTTGCATCCTGAAAAATTTTCATTCTAGTGTGGAACAAGATGAAAACATGGATTTCCCCCTTGTGGAAGTAGGCCCCAATAAGATTGTTTTCTTGCCAGAACCTGACCATTCCATTTATTGTTTCCTTGGTTTTGATTAGCATTCCAAGGTTGATTACCCCCTTGCGGGGGTGGGCCTCAAGAAGATTGGTTACTTCCTGAAACCTTCCCACTCCATTGCAGAATGAGGTTGATATGTGGATTTCCAATAGACATTGGGCTAGGATAATTCAGACAATAACCCCCCAGGGCATTTCCACTAATCTATGTAGGATAACCCCATTTGGAATTAATGTTCCAAGGCCCATTTCTTCTGCCAAGAATATTACCATTCCATGGTGAACGGTTTCCCCCAGAAGTAGAACTTGCTCAAGTATTTGGTATACCAAGAGGATTTTGATTCACTCCTTGTGTGTTTTGACCTTGATTAGTCGAACCATATGGAAAAACCATGTTTGGTAAAGCACACCTACTAGTAGGGATCCCTATAGACGAAGTGGATGTACTTTTAGGATTGGAAATTGAAACAGTACCAACTGACACTGAAGTTCAAGTTGAACGTGTTCTAGTTACAAGTATGTTAACTGTTAGGATTGGTGTTGAGGTCAAAGTAAAAAATTAATACCTCCTGCATCCATTTTGAGGTTTCATTGGTGTGGTTCCTTTAACTTTTGAAGAATCAATAGGGTCAAGTGTTCTATTATGCATGTTATTCGAAATTTCAAAAAGAGGCTTAATCATACTCAGTGACTCACTGATAGAAAGTACAATTGGTGTGATTTTCTAATGTCTCAATTTCAACTAGAGTAAGATCATAAAAAATATATGTATCCAGTTTGTGATGTAACGATAAAATCTCAAGGTTTGTTGATGTTGTTCCTCTATAGTAATATTATTTGGGTATAAAATTAGTTATGTTTCCAAGTCACTAGGATGTGGTTTTTGTATCCATCTCCACGATTTAGCGGGGCCTTCGAATTCTGGTGACTCACCTCGCTATCACGGTGAATGGTGTATTGGGAGAGTAGCCACTTTGAATATTTTGATATAAGGATATGTTTATAATGGAATACTTAGTCAAAAATTAATCAAACAATCCTAAAGGAAATATAGACTCAAGAAAAAGCAAAGTGTCCACATAGTAAAAATTTCCTATGAATCCAAGCAAGCAATCTACTTTCCCAAAGAACTGAATCTCAGTGAAAATATTGATTAGAGGGCCTTCCGAAACTAGTAGCTCCTGAGGGATATCAATCCTCAAACAATTACTAATAGCAAAGGTATGAGAAATAGTTACAATGCGCTTTAATCACCAAAGGTGCAAGTATTATTGGTTCTTGACCAATCACCCTCCCAAGGAGTAAAATCTTCAAAGTATATCTCGAGTACCCCAAGCGTTCCCCACTCGCAATAGCCTGTGATATATCCTAGGAACAGAAACTAAGATTACCACTTCACAATCGACAGTCAAGCGAAATAGTTGTAATTCTAGGATAGCTCTCATAACTAAGTACTCCATAAAGTGATGTCACCCCAAGGACTTTTCACTTACATGGAATTCTGTGATGAGCTCATGTCCCACTAAACAAGCAATAGGGGGTTTACCGCCCTTAATTATCCATATTGACCTTGTGCTTGATGCATGTTTTAGATGCACTTTCTCGACAAGTGTTCTTCGTTACTAGTGGATTTAATCACTCATTAATCAATGCTAGTTTCAAAATTATGTGGACTAGGAGTGTTAACTCTCCAATCCTAATCCAAGTACCTATTCTAACCTTGTTGGTGATATGAAAATAAAATAATGGTTATTTTTAGATTAAAATCCCATTTTAAAGGTAATTAGCTTAGTTTCAGGAATGGCAATGAAATTGGAGGTGTGTAGACTCAAAATATTGAACCAAACAATGCACAAATGCTCACTACTTTTTCCTTTATTTCGATGGAATCTCTAATCTACAAAAGAGTAAGAGATTCTTTGTAAGTATTTCAAACATGAAATTATTGAAAAAATTTCAAAACGAAACCATTCTTCTAACTTGAAAAGGAAAATTTTCAAAAAAATGATGTTTAAATGTCACAAATTACTACTTTTCTCTTTTTAGCAAGGGTTCAAGAGGTTGATTTCAGTTTATTAAATGTATCTCAAATTGAATCAAATCTATTTAATTGGAAATTAAATCTTGAATGATAAGTGTTTCAATTAATTTTGGTTTCCAACAAGTCTCTTAAACTAGTGTTTCAATCTTAACCGTGGTTCTATCTTGGTTTACAAAATGCATACAGTTATTTCCAAATGTCTAAATAAGTCTTTGAATCAAGTGAAGTTGTTCAATGTCTTGAAAAGGTGATGCTTTGGTATATTGTTGAGGTTTTTCAATAGTTCTTCTCTTAATTATGGTTAATTATTAATTTCAAAAATCTTTTTAAACCAAAAAATTACCTCAAATGAAATTAATCCAACTTTTTACAATGGGGATATCTATTTATTGTTTGCATGGCCACCCAAAAATGCAAGCAAAGAGGATATGCAGATCCGTTTGAAATACTATGAATTAAACATTTACACTTGAGATCCACTTTCACATTCGTATGGCCACCCGAAGATGCAAACGAAGGGGATACTAGTGGCTCGAGAACTATACTCCAAAATAAAATCTACTCTATTACAACTTGAGATCCACTTTCTCATTTATCGTGCCACTCGAAAGTGCAAGAAAATATGATACTAGTGGCTCGATATTATGCTCAAAATATTAAAATCTAAACTATTACACTTGAGACCCACTTTCTTGTTTGTAGGGCTGCCTAGAGACGTAAGCTAAGAGGATACTCGTGGCTCGGGTACAATATATTGCAAGACACTTGAAATTGAATAAAATATCTCTAATTGTACTCAAAAACATCAAAAATTCAAATATCCAAACTAAGAAATACACAATTTAGTCATTTCTCTTGTTTTGGTGGGAAAGTTTTTGAATTTATCTTAAGTGTAATGTTCATTTTTTTTTTAATTTTGTGCAATTTTTTGTTGATGTATATGTAACTTCAGAATGTATTTCAACCAGGTATTTCATATATGTATTTTATATTCCTATAGAGATGTTATTATTCCTATATACGGAAGTGTCGTCATTTATATTGTAAGTGTCGTAACTTATACTTGATGGGTTATTAGACCACCTTGTTGGGGTCGGCCCTGTATAAGTCATGTGGGTCGAAGGGTTGTTAGACCACCCTAGTGGGGGTCGGCCATGTGGGTCAAAGGGTTATTAGACCACCCTATTGGGTGTCATCTCAGTCAGCATTGTGTTATGTGGTTAAGTTAAGGCCGACCTAGTAAAGGTTATTAAGCAAGTCAAGTCTAGTATAAATGGAGATCGGGAGATCTCTATTTGATCATTCTATTCTCTCACTCACACTTGGGAGAGTGGCACACTTGTGGAGGAGGAGGCTTTGCTACTAGGAGAAGACTATCTCTTGTATTCTGGTTGTATCATTGCTCTATCTATCTCTGAGGAAGTTATTGGGGTTTTTCACCTTTATGGTTTTCCCCAAGTAAACTCTATGTCTCTTGTGTGCTTGCATTATTGTGTCCATGATTGATATGCTGTAGATTTGTTGTACATGTTGTTCTCTCAGTTAAGATCCTAGATCAGATTGAAGTAAATTCTGAAAATTTAACATTTTTTCCAGATGAATGAATTATAATTTAGTCTTGGTTGTGATTTTATGTTGTGTTTCAAATCTGGAAGTCAAATCAACTCTAAATTGAAAGGCTTATGGTTCCATGAATTAAATTTTTTTCAATTCTTCAATAATTTTCTTTGCAAACTAGTGAATCAAGTTATGAAACTTATGAAATTAGTTCAAATTTCAAAAATTAATGGTTAAATTTAGTGTCTAAATGTCAAATATGTCCTAAGACATTCATATCTAAGCCAATTTAAAAGAAAATTTTGAAATCAAAGCTCAGAACATAGTAATTGGGGCAAATTTCTAGGAATTTCCAAACATGAAAAAATCAACCCAAATGATTCGAAAATTTTCAAAACTTGATACTAACAGGTCATAATAGGTCCCTAATATCATCTACAAGTCTTCAAAGTTCATGATCTTCCCAAATTAGAAGCCTAACACAATAAATTACAATTCCTAGGTTTTTTGACAATTTGAGCAAAATAGAACACAAATATTTAAAATCTTTAAAGAATCCTAAAATTAAAGCCAAATAAGGTATATGTAGGGTCTAATAGTTTTGATATATAGATTTACTATGCCAATCAATACAAAAGGAATCACTCTAAATGGTGAAAAAATGAGAAAACTAAGCCCCACAAATCAAGATCACGTGCATCCTAAAGGATTTTCGCCCCTTTAATACTAAGTACAGAGCGATAGATAGGGGATTTTCATCCCCCCAACATTGAGCAAGGAGTGAACATCAGAGAATTTTTGCTCTATATCCAACTGTGACAGAGTGAAAATCTTGTAATCTTGAGAAGGCACAGATCCGAGCCAAGATTTTGCTAATCTTAAATTTTTTTAAAGTGTTAAGGGTTGATTTAGGTCGGTTTTAGACTAACAAAGTTTCATAATATTGATTAATAGGTCTTAGGACTGAATTCAAGAATGAATAACAAATATCTAATGGCTAGAACACCAATATTGGGAAAAAATTTAATCAAATTCAAACCCCAATACCTAGTATGGTCACCAATCTATTGGTAGATATTAGTGTAGGGACTTTTCTACTCCATTATCTATCCTTACTATAAGTTGGTGAAGCTTATTTGACATAAATACATGCAATAATCAAAATTTCCTTGAGATTTCTAAGCATTTTCCAAGAAGTGAGAAGGGAGGACGTGATTTGAATTTGTAGGATCTTTATTAACCAAGATTTATCTAAATGCTTCAACAGATAGATTCTGAAGAAAGAATTTAAAAAGGATTTAAAATGACACTTTCAAAGAGAACATAAGCATAGAGAAAGTATATTATTGAAGATGCAAACCATAATATGGGACAACAACTGATAAGGGAGTTAGTCCAATATGGACTACATCTCCGAGCCCCTTCCAGTGAGACCAATTTTATTAGTCTTCAACAATGATTTCGCAATTTACAAAGAAAAGATAGGAATCACCCCAAACATCACCTAAGTGTTCTGTTGTTCTGGAGAAGAACTAGACTTTAGCAACAACTTCAGAAGGAAATTATGATTCTTTGAAGTGTAAACATGGCTATACTTCGATGTAGCTGAAGGGTTCTATGAGCACTTTTTTACCAGAGTACTTGTATGCAAAAACTGAAGCTGGATTCTGAATCCTTGCAAAAAATTGATTCGTTTGAGTATAAACTCGATATAGTTCTAAGTTGGACCTCGAGATCATCCCTTTGGAATAGCCTCCAAGACTGCCTTTGATTTGTACAGTCCGTACATCCTCGACTTGCATGCACTATGAAAATTGTCTTGGGATGTGTGCAGACAGTGAACTCGGGATGCATGCAGACTATGAACTCGGGATGCATGCAGACTATGACCTTGGGATGCATACCCAAACCAGTCTACACTATGTGAAAGATGCCTCGGTTTCTATGCCCAAAATTTCTTTGGGAAACGTGCCAAGACTGAACCTCTTTGTCTTGGTTTCCATGCATAAAACAAGCATTCCATAGTGTCCTGGATCTCAAAATGCGTGCCTGGTTTTATAGGCCATGGGCATCCTAACCATGATCTATATTAATTGGATCTAAGTTAAAAGAATTGATTTCGAATTACCATTTCAAGTAATTCATATTGGCTAATGGTTAAGTTGTTGGAGTATTATAATGGAAGTTGTGGGTTCAAATTCCATGAACCTCTCCATTATATACACATGTTATATATAATAAACTATATAATGTATATAGTAAGGATTTAATAAACCAAAATTTTCGAATCTTATCCCTTCATGAACATTTCTTGGCTGCCACGTGGCAGCTTTTTATTGGTCCACATGGTCGGAGCATGTCAGCTTCCTATTGCACCATGTCAACACATTCCACATCATCATGCCACGTCAGCACCTACCACATTAGCACATTCCACATCATCATGCCATGTCAACACCTACCACATTAGCACATGCCACATCATCATATACCACATGGCACTTCCAGATTGGTTTGATTAGGTTCCAACTCGTCCATTTCTTGGTGACACGTGTCATCCTCTCATGCTTCCACATCACCGGCATGATGTCATCTCTTCCAAGTAATTTGTAATATCATTCCACGTGGCAGCCTGTGGGCCTGCCATGTTGCGCCCCCTTTTTCCATTTTAACCTGTTTTGCCAAAAATTCAGAGCACAATAACTTTTGCATCCAGAGTCTGTTTTTTATTAAATGAGCATCGTCGGAAAGCTCTTGGTGATCCCTATGCAACTGTATACTTCTATTCATCATTTTAAGACTTTACAATTGGGTCATTTTGGGAAATCTGGATCAAGAAGAGAGTAGAATACCTATTGAAGCTAGTTGTTTGTAGGAGATCTCCTTACTTGAGCATCCATGGCCTTTAGGCCCGCATTAGCAGCTTGCTTACTAGTTCTTTACCTCTATCTCTACTTCTACTAATTTGAAAAACTTGAAATCCATCTACCAAAATTTGAATTCAAAACTAGATTTGGAAAACAAATTCAAACTCAAATTTGGGGGGAAACTAGAATTGCATCATATTGAATCAAAGAAAAAGAATAATTGCAACCTTGCCTTGAAGATATCCTTCTCCCATGCTTTGATTCTCTCATTTTCCATCCATGCCTTTGATGCCCAAATGCCTTTGAATTAGGAGAATTCTTTCCTTCAATCCTTAATTATTCCTTTGCTCTCAGTTTATCTAATTTTACATTGTCGCAAATGCCTTTCTTATATAGCATTGGGATTTGTGCACTCAATTGCCAAACAAGAATGTGGGACTAATTTTTTTCAAGAAGTTTGATTATTTTCATTAAAAAAAACACTTTACATAGTTCTCTACGCATTTGACTTGATTTTCCAGAATTTTAGGACAATTAATACACATGACATGTATTCTTTCCATTCTAAGAGTTGTGTAAATTGGGTTTTGGCCCTTAAGTGGTCCTTGACTTGGCCTCTTTAGAGCAATCTTTTTCTTCACATACTTATTCCTTTGGGGAAGCGGTGGTCAGATGAGAGATTAAATCTCTCAATTGTTCCAAATTTCCGGTCTTCATGTTGCGGGCGAATGGTAACATGTGCTTCCAACCTTCACTTGTTAAGGGTGTTAATTTGATTGTTAACATACATTTCTTCCAATTTGCGTATGTAGTAAAGGACATTGTTGGGTATGTGATTTACGACATAACATTAGCCAATGAAGTGAGTAGGAGGACACATTTTCATGCAATTGGTCATATGACACTTGCATGAAAAATGATGACAGAGGCAATGTTATCATATGACACTTGAAATGCATTAGTAATCATAAGAAAAAACATACAACAATTAGGACAATAAGCATCCTTTTTCTCGACATGAAATGATCACCAGTCTGAAACAAACCCTCATTCTTTTTCTCCTTCTTCCTCCTTTTTCTCATAAAATTAGGGCCCCTCTTCCTTCCATGTCTCAAAATATTCAATTATTTGGGAAAAAGGCACAAGGAGGGAGTCTCATGATGGGGATAAGTTGATTGATTTCAGCTAGTAAGGCTGAATTAATTTTTTATTTTTTTTAAATTTAAGGGTGGTTGTACCATGGAAATGATCAATAGGATTCTCTTAAAAGAAGTAATTCAACTCAAAGAATCCATAGCAACAATAGATATTTTGAAGCAAAGATTTAAATAATTATATGCAAACTATGCCATGGAAACATGGCTATTTTTGGGGGATATTGTGAGGATATGGGGAGAAAGGCTTCTTGTGTATGAGTTCATGCCTAATGTAACTCTTCATGACTATCTGCACATAGGTCTCGCTTGTTTCAATTGGACCTTGAGATTGAAAATCTCCATGCAAGCAACATGTGGCATTGAGTACGTTCACAAAGATGCATCTCCTCCAATCATCCATAAATATATTAAGGCCTCCAATATATTTTTCGATGGAGAATTGGGAGCCAGGGTTGTATATTTTGGGTTAACTAAATATGGAGATAGAGGTATAGCTTCTCGCATCTAGAAAGAGGATGTTGTCTATTATGATCCATATTACTATAAGTCTCAAAATTTTCTAGAGAAGAGTGATGCATACAAGTTTGGTATAGTTTTGCTAGATATTCTAAGTGGGAGAAAATAATATGATATAGATTTTGATCCACCCAACATTGTTTAATGGGAAGTTCCCCTAATCAACTAAGGAAAAGCATTAGTCATTCTAGACAATGGTGTGGATTTACCATGAAATGTAGAACTTTTTTGATGAATGGATGATATTGCAAATCTTTATGTTAGGAATGACCCTAATGAAAGACAAACCATGTCAGATGTGGCTCCATTGCAACTGATACAAATAAGCCATCATTAACATTGTATTAGAAAATGCATCCCTGTTTTTTGCATGTTCTATACAACATGAGTGTTTGTATTCATTATTCTTTACAAATTAAAGGTATTGCACTATTATTGTAGTAACTTTAAAGAAAAAGAATAGTAAGTTGGTTATTGTAACATTGAGTTTGAGTAAACATCATATTTTTTTATGCTAAAAATGTTGCAATTTGTATGATTTGTAGGCATCGCATGTTGTTAGAATATATTTGGTATGTGGATCTCGCTGTCTTAGTTTAGTATAATCATTGCATGGGTAATCATATAGAAACACAATTGAAAAACATTATGCCTAGCTTGCCAATATGTATTTATTGTTACTAGATATCCCCTTTAAGCTATAACACAAATTGAAAGTTGAAATTAATTTTCTTGAAATGATTTATAATAAGTTATAATACATTATTAAAGACGTAAAACACTATTTAATCTATAACGCATATTGGGTATTCACATTCATTTGTTTGAAATTGTCTCCACGTCGCCATGTTTAAAGCCACTTTGAGCATACTGCTTTTCTCCCAAAATCGTGATAGGCCACTTTCCCATTTAGTGTATAATTACTAATTGCATGCCCTATTTGAGGCTCTTTACATGGAAAACCATGGTATCATGGACACATACCAAACATTTATTCAAAATATTTTTTTTTGTTGATCCAACCTTCATCTTGAGATTTATGATTCAAAGTCATTAAAGGTTGGATAACAATTTTAAAAATGTTATTTATATGATCTTATCACATTCATTTCCCCTTTGGAATTATACTTTTATCATTACAACTTTTGCATGGAAGTCATTCCCCATATAACTTTGTCAAAAAGCCTCATTAGAAATACCCATATCATAAACCTTTTGTTTATAATGTGCCTTGTTTCTGGTTTGTTTATAATATGCCTTGTTTTTTTTATGAATG
The DNA here is from genome assembly GCA_027924585.1 of Larix kaempferi. Classification (NCBI taxonomy): domain Eukaryota; kingdom Viridiplantae; phylum Streptophyta; class Pinopsida; order Pinales; family Pinaceae; genus Larix; species Larix kaempferi. Next base: position 47,515,409 of record BSBM01000372.1, on the reverse strand, counting down.
TGAGTTTGCATATCTTTTATGGGACAAGTGTTCATTATTTCATCCTCTTAGTAGTTTGCATTAATACTTCTATAGTATATTTTAATGGCGGCTCTTTCTTCTTCTCATTTTTATGGTTCTACGTATCCAGTGATAATAAATCGTTTTCTTTCTTTAACATAACCAACGTTTTTTACCAAATCATTGTTTTTCTATCTTCGCCTTTAAGATTATTTAAAGATCACTTTGCTTTATCACTATTATAGTATTCTATGTTTTCCAATTCTTAGAGTTTATATCTAATGAATATTTTGTAACATTCAAAGGACACCTTCCTTTATGACATTATGACTATGCCATTCTTGACAATATGACTATGCCATTATTGATCATGTAACAAAGATGCACGCAAAAAATTAGTGTATGACAATAGTTTTTGGTTTGTCATTTGATGAGGGTGTATTCAATAGACCACAAATGAACGTTAAAACATAATAGCAGTGATGCAAAATTTGTACTCTATCAATAACTCAACAAGGGGTCTATTGACTTGATTTTCAACTCTATATTATCAATTTTCAAATCATAGTAAATTTAGATCCATGCCTTTTCTGTAGTCCACTTCTTCATCCGAATAAATTACAACCTTGAAATGAAACAATGACAAGTGGAAGGAAGAGGAGGGGGCCACACCAAGATCTTGAGGAGGAAAAGGGGAATTGCTAAAGGAAATTTTATGGGTGGTTGAAATGCATAGTTTTTGAGCTCTGCTTTATTATATGTCTGCTGGTTATATGCTTTTTCGATTATGGAAATACATCACTTCCCGCACTACAATATTTTAAAGAGGAAAATTTTATTTTATGTGCATAGACTTGGTATGATGTAACACAATGACCTCTATTACATTATTCGTGGTGGTATAAGTGGATTTAAAAAAGATTTTATTTTGTTAAGTCAAGGTGCGTAATGGTATGTTTCAAATAAGCAATAATTCACCTTCAAGGTGACATACTATGTTATAGAAACATCCAACCTTGGGCATAAGAGCATCAATCACAAGCATTGTTATTTGGTTACAATAGGAATACAAGTGATTTATTGGCAAATTCTTCTTGAGCATTTATATTGTGTTTTTTTAAGAATATTATTGGAAGGTTTGATATAATAGATGTTGATACATGTATTATACGAACACTAGTATAGTCCTAAAATGTGCACTTGTTGAATATTTGAGGTAATATTACATGTGTCCTATGTGTGGCATACGAGATGTTGATTATAATTTTAATGAATCAAGGTCACATTAGATGGTATATGGGGAAGACTTAAATGATAAATTTGGGCATTAAGGGTTATTGTGCTATCAAGGTTTTCACTTGGGATTTTTAAATGATTTGCTCCATGATCCGAAGAGGCACAAGGAAATACTGCCCACTCAGATGCATGCCACATCATACCTTATCGTACCACGCTCATATGGTATTTAATTTGATTGTGGAGGGTTTTACTAAGGGTTAATATCCACCCTTCATTCAAGGTACTAGGAAGTAGTGGGATTGATTTCACCATTTTTCCTCACATAGCCACTTCCTCCACTCCATTTAAACTTTTTTATGCCCCTGCAATTGATAACCGACCTTGATATACCAAGATGCAACAGTAACTTTCGATTTTACCCTTCAAAATACCATTGTTGGTTTCCTAGACAATAACCAAGCTAATGAAAAGGTTGAAGAACAAGGATTTGTTTGGTGGGGCACATACTATAAAAGGTATGTGGAAGCTCATCTTGGTGTATGCAAGGTAAACACCTTTATTGTTATTGCTACAAGTTTATTGTGTGGTAATATGGCATGAAACCCCTCAGAACTTGAATATTTCAAGTAACCTTACCTTTAGTTCTAATCATTAGTCCTTTGAACCTAGATTGTATTTTATTAATATGAAACAATTTTAAGATAGTGTAAGTTTGTCCATTTGTTGAAGAACTAGTCTCATGCCCATAATTTGGCATTACAACTGAACTTGCAAAATAATCATATGTATATGGGCTCCATTAGATTTCATGGGGAACTTGGTTGGTGTACAATTGTTATTGGGCATTGGGTTCATTAGGCACACTTCATGCATGTTATGTGTGATCAAAATTCAGATTGATAAATATAAAACATAGTTATTAAATGCGTAAAGGGATGTTGTTTGAAAAGAATCAATGGCCTAGGTTTTATTATACATTCACAACCTTCATGCACCTATTCTCACTACGAAAATTCAATTCACTTTGAAAGCATGCATGTGACACTATTCTCATGCCCTTTTCATTAGATGAATATTTAAAAAATGCAAGCTTAATCATTTCTCTATTTTATTGAAAAGAGGGAAAAGGAAAGGGAAATTATTATTTTGGGTTAGAAACCCGATTAAAAGAAGAGAGGTTTGTAACAAGGTCTTCCCTCAGTCCTATAATGCCAACCAGGATCTGTCCAATTAGTTGAAGTGTTTGAGTCCAGAATAATATTAAGTTTCATGTTTGATCATGATTATACTTGTACAATATATTAGTGTTGGTTCTGCATTTTGAATAAAATTTGATATGTGTCTCTATTTGCTAGAATGAGTTTCTTGAGCATGGGATCCAAGGATTCGCAAAGGGAACCAAGGAAAAAAAATGCTGACATATAGAAAGAAGGGGTGAGAAATAAAATAAGATTCTTAGTGCATTTCAATGTCGTCTCTAAGGATTTAAATGAGTTGGATCAATCAAGGAATTCTGATGGGTGGACAAACCCTTCAACAATCCTTGGTTCCCACTCTTACACCTCTACCCTCCCACTCGAGAGTTATGTAAGAACCCTAGGTACTCCTCTAGAAAAGAAATGATGGTTGTAATGAAAACCCTGACTAGCCATACTTTGGTAATGTTGGACAGGGAATGCCTAATTTTGAGCAACAAAACCTCATAACCCAATATATTGTCATATCAGTAAATTCCTCTACTCATCGAATAAGACACTTATATCCCGAGTCACTACTATTTGAACATCCTCATGATGATAAAGGAAAGAATCCTACTCTCAAAATGCCACCCCAAAGTGATGAGAATCCCCAACAAGCTCACCTTGCTATCTCCCACTCAAAGTAAAATCCCACCAAGTCAAAAATAGGAAGTGAGGAGACATCACTTTCCTATACATGCACCCAAACATTTCATGATGTTGATGATGCCACTCTATTTTTTTGTTGTTATGGTACCTAGGATACACATTTGGATTGATATACATAACATATTTTGGGCTAACTTTACTTGACTACGCATCACAATTTTTATATGGAAATGAACAATTGTCACTTGTTTAATGCATGGTTAAATATAGATTGGTATAAGTGGTATATTTTGTGTTGACCTACTTCATTTGAAAGGTATTTTTATAAAAGAATATAGGTAACTTCAATGACTGGTGAATGTACCCCCACATTGGGTGCCACTCATCGGCTTTGTGTCAAGCATGATGTCAAGAAAATTGACATGAGGATTGGGCCCACCTCCATGTGGTTGAAATATAGCTCAAATTTTTTATGTGACAAGGTGGTTGGTGGTTGGGAACATTATGGTTATTTATGGAAGGTACTTTCTCCCCGAGAGGAAATACAACTTGCATCAGTTCTCACCCACAACTCCATTGGTCATGATGGAAACTACATCTCCACTTTTTGGTTGTGTACCTAGGTCTATGTGGATGATTGCGAATTAATCATGGTGAGAGAAGTGACCCACTCTTCTTACCATGGGAGAAATCATAGGATGTTTTATTTCAAGGCATGCTTACAGGGGTCTTGTGGTTTGTTCTTCAAGTGCTCTCCTACTACCTTGTATTGTTCTCCTCTTATTCTCTTTGGTTTTATCCATGGATTATATATGGTCATAGTTAAAAGGAATGAGAAAACATTCCTTGCTGGAGCTTACTGCTCACACATTCTCTGTGTGCTCGATGGCATGGTCTCTCACTCTGTGCAACATTGCTTGTAGGATATGGAGGTTTGGGTGCATAGAAAACATGATCACCCTGAACGAATGCATTTGGCTGTGGATTTAGGAAGTATGTTGGTTGGTCTCAATCGAGGGAGAATTATTATGTCAAGGCCCTCACATTGCTTTGGTATACCAATACTCTTCTTGGTTGTGCTCTGACGGAGAGTGTGAAGGGTAGCATTTTGGAGGACAACCAAGGTGCCAGTTTTGCTACATGAATGGACTGCATTGAAGGTTGGTTGGACAAGATGGACAAATATTAGATAGACTTGGACTCCAAAATGAATGTTTTAGCTTGCGAATTGACATGCGTGGTATTTTGTAAGTAGTCGGATCATATGCATGAGGCTAGTATTAGATTTCGTAGGAAATCGAGTTCTGATCATAAGTGAGAGTCTACGGGTCTTGCTTCAAGGCCAAGTTTAATTCATAGTTATTCTACCTTTATGTCCATTAGGAATGCTTGTAGTGTTTTTTATTATTCTTTTCAGTTCAAATTTCTTACCATTTCAACTACTAACCCCAACCTATGGGGGCTTAAGTCTTTAAATTTCAGTTTTTTGGACTCTTTGGAGAATTATTTTAATGTAAACATTGCCACTAGTTTGTATACTTTCTTAGCAGTAACTCAGACTAGAAGTTAGCGAATAAGCTCTGGCTATGTGGTTGGTCGGGATTCTTGATCGGTAGGCCAATCACAACAACAAATGTATCTCTCTGTTTTTTATTTTAATATATTACAAGCTTTACAAAAAAAGAATATTGGTGAATGTAATATTACATGCTTTATTTTTGGATTAGCATGAATGATGCATTCTAAATGTTTGTTTTGGGAGGTACAAGTAGAATGATTTATGATTAATTGAATCCTTTTTTTAAGAAGGTATGGTTATTACTTGTGATATGTTGGGAGTTTTTGTTTATGCATAGCCCGTCTTGGAAATTGAAAACATATGGCAGGCATAAGGTTGCTTGAGCCTTGATATTTTAGCCCCTCTTGATGGTTGGTTAATATTGACTTGTGGTGATTATGTGAGATGCCCCCCCTCCTTTTTCCCTCTTTCTTTTACCTCGTACATTTATTTTGGTTCTTTATCCCTTCCCCCATGAAGTTCAAAATATCCATTTTTTTTTTAAAAGAAAACAAAATAAAATAATAGAAGTCTCCTCATAAACTATTGGTTTGTTAATAGTTAACTAAAGGAGCTAGTTGTAATTAGAAACTTCCCGAGTGGAAGCATTAAAAATAGGAGAGGATATTAAATCATTTTCATTGTTTTGAGAGAGAAAGGGTATGCTAGAGTTTCGGAATTAAAGTTTTTGTTCATTCTCATTCTCACTCCACAATTTGTCTTTCTATAGGATTTGAATTTGTTTGTTTATAGCAGGGAAAATTTGTCAAGTAATAGAGGATGATGAAAGTAAGGTTAAAATTATTCTTGTGTTTAAAGAGGTATTTTGTTTATCGGTGCATGCTTGCTATGTTAGAAGTTCCATATCTTGTGTTGGTTCTAATTGGTGACATGATATGTAGATAAGAGACTTGAAGCAACATCTAAACTTGTATTGCTCGGACTATACTATGTTTTGCTTTACTGCTCTATTTATTTGATTTTCCTGTGTATGGTCTCGGAAACACTAGGGATAATTTTCAACATTTTTTTGGGTCCAAGCATTCACAAAGGATTATAAAAAATTGTTAGAATGGAAAGATTTTGTTGAATCGTTTCTCATAAGGCATTTTAAAGATTATAAGGCATTTTGCTGGCACTTCCTCTCTTTTAACTCATCTAAACCAATTTTTTTCTAATTTATTTTCTTATTTGATATCTATAGTTTTTATTTTGATGTTCCTTTATATTTCTACAAGTTATGTATACTTAGTACTTTATTTCAAGTGATGGAAGCATGTTTTACAAGCATCGGTATTTTAGAATGATGACATCATGTGGATGTTTACAGTTGTAGTTTATTTTAGTTTTTGTTTATTCCTTTATTTCATGCATTCCTCTTTACTTGTTTCTACAAGTAATTTCTAGGAATAAGTAGTTGATGTAGTACTTCATAAAACACAAAAGATAATTATATACAGAGAAAATTGAGCAAGGATCTTCGATTCTTGAAAATTTAAAACAATATGGATTTATTGCACATCCTTAGGAGGTTCAAAACTTAAGGGTAACTAATCCAAAATGGATCAATATATAACTTTTCATCTATTTTAGTACTTTTTTGCGTGGAAATAGTAGATCAACTTTGGCTTGTAGGGCCCATTTTAGGGGAAGTTCTTACTTTGTAGATTTGGGGTTAGAAATCATCTAAAATATTGTAGATGAGCTTTGAGGGATTAATTGATATTTTTTTGGTTCAAACTGTACAAAGGATAAATATTCCATATTCTACACACTAATACCTTTCCAATAGTGCAAGAATTGCCTCAATTAGAGTCTGGATGAGGAAGTTATGCTTCTTGGAAGTCACCTATCTAGTTGAACACCATGGCACTGAGTGGATTTTATGTTATCTCTCATTACCCATACATGTATATCTATCCATGTGTGGAATCTAAATAACGTTCTAGATAATCCAAAACACTAGCCTTAATCGAGAGTTGATACATGGAAAAAAACCCTAAAACTAACCCTAGACGACTATCAAACTATGTTAAATATCGAGTGGTTAGGAGGAGAAGGTGTTCCATTCTTATGATGATATCATATTTTTCTATAGCTGAGAAAAATCATGTGAGTGGATATTAGAGAATAACAGAGGAAGTTGGAGATCCTGTAGTATCCATGCATGCCAAAATTTTATCGGTATCTCCATAGAGAGTACCAATTTCTTCGTATTTTCAATCCATATTGGAGAAGAAAAAAGAAGGGTATAACCCTCCTATATGGATTTGTTTTTCCATGTAGTGGGTTTTTCCAAGGTATATATTGTGTTATTTGTGTGGATGTGTTATTTTTCTCTAGTTATTTTCATTTCTATTCCATTTTATTTAGCATTATGTGGAATTGAGCTAACACAATAAATTAAGTTGTAAAATCCATTATGATGAATTGTTCCAATGGAATTACATGGAAGTTCATGGATCATATTGGTATCAAAGCAATTTTCTATTGGGTTTCTGGGGGTTATTATAAGATCTAGTAGTTGGTGGGAAACAAATTCCTCAAACCCTAGCCATGGTGGATGAGTACAATGAAGAATCTAGGGATGAATATAAAGAGAAATTTTTAAAAAGATGGGAATAGAGGTCATTGATATCACTTTTGATATGTCAATATCATGGCCGATCTAGAGATAAATTTTGGACCTTTTGGTGATTTTGGAGGCTCTAACTAATAGATTGGATAATATGGGGAATCGGGAGAAAAGGTGACCTTGAAAAGGAGCCAAGGAGAGAGCCCAATAAATAAAATCTAGGTTCCATTTCCATTACCCCCATTCCCAACATTTATTTGAAATGGAAGAAAAAAAGGATATCAAACCTTACCAACTTGAGATCGATGCTTTAAATTTGAATCATTGGTTTCAACAATTGGAGCTCTATATTAGTATCCACGAAATAGATGAGGAGTAGAAGATTTAATTTGATCAATAGAAATTAGAGGGTCATGCATTAACTTGGTGGGAAATCCAGATAGAGAAACTTAAGCATGAGGGTTATCTACCAGTATCTAAGTGGGAAGATTTCAAAACCCTCATTAATTCCCAATTCTATGCTATTGAATATGTAGAGGACCAATGGATTTGTTGGCATTACTTCAGGTAAAGGCAAGGAAGGAGTGTGCAAGAGTGCACCACCTAATTTAGGAACAGGGCTATCACATTGGCTATCTCACCCAAGAATAACTATGCATGTCTCAACTATCTTAGGCCTATACATAGTCACTTATGAAAACAAGTGATACTCTTCAAACCCAACACAATTGATGAGGCCTGTGTGCAAGAATAGTACCTGTAAAATATAGGACACAAGACAAGGAAACCAAGTGGTTACAAATAGAAAGATAACCAATATACTTCCAAGGAAGAGAAGAAAAAGTGGAAAGGAAAATATAATAAGACTACTACAATAACACATCATTGCAAGGATATCAAAAACCACTACAATTATTGCAACATTGATGATCACACTGAAGACAGTGAAGGAAGAAGACACGTGGAAGACCTCCTTCAAGAATAGGTAAGGTCTATATGAATGGTTAGTAATTCATTTTGGTTTGTGTAATGCACTAGATACATTTATGTATTTGATGAATGATGTATAAATAATCATTTGTAATAGTGCATTTAGATCATATATTGGTTTATAGTGCTACCTAGGAATATCATATCTCACATATAAAGCAAGAGTTAGAGACCTAGAACACTGCAACAACTATTGGAAAACCTTAAGAAATGTGAATTTTATCAATAGTCTTTGGGGTATTTCGGGTATGTGATTGGTGGAGGATAACTTAAGATTGATCATGCAAAGATGGAGGCCATCACCAACTGGCCAAATCCTAAAAATGTCATTGAAGTTAAGATATTTTGGGTGCACCAAAAAAATTTTGGAAGTTTATAGCTTCCTTTTCGATTGTAGCTACAACTCTCCATGCCATAACATCCATCATAAAGGATATCCAGTGGGGAAATAACTAGTTGAAATACTTTGCAAAGTTCAAGTGAAAGATTAGTCAAGAACAGGTTCTCACATTGCCTAACTTGTAGAAGCCTTTCGAATTGGAGACATATCAAAGTGGAAAGGCTATGAGATTTTTTTTGATGCAAGGAGGGAGGCTAATTTGCTATCATTCTATAATTTTCATTGTTAGGAAGAGATCGCAGAACGTTTTTTCTTTAACCATGTCATCGCTAGTTGCGGTGTCCCTTGTCAACTAGTGTCTGACCATGGAAAACATTTCGAGGATGCCATCTAGAAATAAATTTCAAGCCTCTTAAAGTTTGAGCACCAATATTCCTCATCTTACTATCCAGAAGGAAATGGCCAAGTTGAGGCTGTCAAAAAAATCCTCAAAATCATGCTCCAATGGATAGTAGATAAGCATAAGACCAATTAGCATCACATGCTCTTTCCAGCCTTATGGGTCTACCACATGTCAACCAAATCCGTAACTGGTTTCACACCATTCCATTTGGTCCACGATGTGGAGTCAGTCCTCCCAATAGAATTCCAGATCCTATCCTTGCATGTGGTTGTCAAACTTTTACCCGATACCTCTCCTTTAGAGCAATGCTTTCTCATGATTTAACAAGTGTATGAATATCTCTGTGTTTCTATTCAAGCAGTCGAGGCCATAAATAATTTGTCTAAAGTCCATTACAACACGCATGATCATACATAGACCTTCAAAGGAGGGGACATTGTCCTCACATATGATCAAGCCCACGACAAACTCAGAAAGGGAAATTTTGAGTCAATGTGGTAGGGCCCATATGTTGTTAAGCACTACCTTGGAAAGGGGGCATAAATCCTTTCTGATTCTAAAGGTTTTCTCTTGAACAACCCCTGTAATGTGTTGTTCCTCAAGGGATTCTACCTGTAACTCCTTCGAACCCTCTATTCATTGTAGCATAGTTTGCGCCTTTTTTCACCTTTTTTATGCATGAGCCTTATGGTTTGTCTCCATGATTATATCAGATGTATCTTGTTCCCTTCATTCATGTCAGTCTTGCTGGAAATGCAAGTTGATGGACCCTGAATCTTGCTTTGGCTACATGATTCATATATCCTCCCTCTCATGAGTTGATTCGCATTGATGGAGCATGTGTTGGTGCAACCGCTAATAACCAAGCTGAGTATGATGCTGTGATCGGTCTCTTGACCACCACCCTCCATTTGGGTATCCACCATCTCAACATCTTCTTGGATTCCTATATGCTTGTTTCCGAGTGGAATAACTACTATTGGGTACACAATTATTTCCTCTTTAGAAAATTCTTGTGCACTAGACAATTGGTTAGAGGTTTTGAGTTTATTCCATTCACAGATGTCCCAAGATGTTTCAATAGTGTCACAGACAAAATGGCCAATAATGTTATTGAGTGGTATATCATTCATCACATATAGGAAATAAACCATTCACACACATCACCATATCACTTTTGCATTCACATGTATATAAAAATAAGCATCAGTATAACATCATCATCATCACCGAAATAAAGGATCCAAACCATAAAAAACCATAAAAAGTGCATCCACATGCACATGTGTATAATGTCATAATATAAATAAACCATAGTGTAGTCCTGTCTACATAAAGGATCCCTAAGAGATTCCTAAAAAAACATAATAAATACATCGATAAAAAATCCCCATGCCCATGGCATTAGGGGGTATCCCATAGGATTCCAACTAGTCATCTGAGTCATATTCCTCATCATCTTCAGAATCCTCATAGTCCTCATTTTCATCGAAGGTCCTGTCACCCTAGGCCATCTCCCTAACCACCTCAACAACCATGACGATTTAACACATGGTGGGCCACCACTCAACTGGTGCCTGGTAGCAGACGATGATCAACACATGGTCCAAGCGCTACCAACCATCATCCACCACTCCTTCCAGCATTCAGTAAATCCCTAACCGAATTGAATATAGTGTAGCCTCAGTACTCTGACGCTGCCGTTTCCTGCGAGCTGGAGGGTTTATCCCCTCTAGTTTTCTCCAGTTCCTATGGTACCTGGCTCGCAGTGTCAGTCCAATATTCGCACACACATGACTAGTCATTAGTACAAATAATATATCAAAACTATATCTACCATCTATGCTACCAGTATAAAACATGACTACACATAAAAAAAATACATAACATACCATTAGGCCCCCAAGCTGGCCAGGAGGTCAAGGAATCTTCAGATCTCCTCGGAAGTCGATTCCAGCATACAGATAGTCCTCTATCACTATCAGTAGTTGGAACCACTGAGTGAATAGATCCCAAGTAAAAAAACTTCCCACCAATCCACCTCCCTCCCAAATCATCATCTCGCACCATCATCTCATCCTAGGATTCATTGGATCACCGTTGCACACCACCATGTATGGCCATAGAGTTGGCACCCTCTCAAAGAAAAATGAGCACAAAAAGGAATCGAAGAAAAATCCTTCCCTTGCTCGGCTCACTTTGTTAAGCTCTTTCAAAACCACCATCAAGTACATTTTATGCCACCAAAAATAGGTTCTTGCAAGAACCTTCTCTACCAAGATCAACTGGCCACTTGAGATCTTGTGTGGCCCACTTAATCCCAACACCTACACCACTACTACTGCAATCGTCCAGGATTTCAATGTCGTAGATCAGGATGTATGAATCATGCATCCATGCAGTCCCAAAATAGTTGGGTTCCAACATGTCCTCCCTCAAGACGTCCCTAACATGCCTCAAATGTGTGTCACCGATCACTCCTAACTTGGGGAGACTCATCATGAAGAATACATCCTCCAGGGTAATCTCTAGTTGCTCATCCTATATCACAAAGCCCCCTACATCCTGGTCCCAAAACTACACTATTTTGTTTAGAAGCATCTTTGCGCTGCGTATTAGTGGGTTCATCTCAAACTTCAGTAACCCATGATGAGCCAAGCTATCCATCACATCTTGGTCATCCTAGATATTCTCACAAAGATCGCTCATGCCCCTGTCTTTCCAGTTCACTCAAGGATTCCTGCATTTCCATAGCATCAAGATTAGTACTCGAGCAAAAAATTACCCTCTTGTCCCTAAGTTGCACCTGTTTTTAGTAAGAGTGAAACCTAGTCACACCTATCTAGATGAAACACGCGACTCATGTCGCACCTGTCTCGAAGGAAGGTGTGATCTAGTTCACACCTATTTCCTGGATAGGTGTGACCCAAGTTGCACCTGTCTCCCCAATAGATGTGACCCAGTCACATTGTTCCCTTTGAAAAGTGTGACCTGATGTAGAAACCCTTGTGGAATTCACCAAGATCCGAAGAGATCCAAAAAATCACAAATGAATGGACAAAAAGACTATAAATCATGAGAGCATTTACCTAGAAGTCATCGAAACCGATTCTGTCGTTCCAATCAGGAGAAATCAATAGTTCTTTTCTAGGTCCCTCCACACACTCTCAATACTCAATAGTGACAATGACATGTGGCATGTGGGATCCTTCTATTTTGTAGGCCCTTTTGACCCCTTTTCTTCTCCTCACTGCTGCAGAGTCATACTGCATCCGTTTTTCACGTCGTTCATGCCACTAGAATCATATATATATATTCTCTTTCAGATTATTGAGACCATTTCTCGTGATCTCTCAACTTTTTCCAGGCCATTTCAGGCTCACCTTTATTTGTGTGCCATCATGTAAGTCACCTTATTGATGTATTTGTATGCCTGTTCAAGATCCAAACAAACATTTATGCTTGGGCATCCTTTATTTTTCTACAGATATAGGTTATGGTGATTCCCTCCACTCCTGTGACAACCTCCCCTACAAGTATAATATCTTAACCAAAATATAGAAAATTCCCCTAGAATATCTTATGCATTGAACTAATTTTTCCCCTTTTACACCCATGGGACCCCCTCTATCTGAGTAAGTGTCCAATACTAGCTAACATTTCATTTTCCCTTGTTTGGTAGTATATCCTCGCTCACATGGTTGACCATTTAGTACCCCCCTTTTCATTGGAACCTATGTTGTTTGTATTCCCATCGGGATCGAGAGTCTGGATAGTTTGACCTCCATAAAATAAACTGCATGAATCCCTACATATTGTCACTCATTGGGCATTCCCTTTTGGTGGAATCTCCTTACAGAGTTTCTTTAAATCCCTTTTCTGACTCCTTAAAGAATGAAAAGGTCATTGAGCAATCTTACTTCCTTTCATGCTCATTAAATTTTTTGAAAGGGAATCTGTCCAATATAATTTTACCCCTTTTTTGGGCCGGATGGACTATTTATGAAAAAGGAATACTCTAGTCCCTTTTGCTAGAAGAGTTCTCCATTGCACACTTTCATGCTTTTTTGGTGTTTTGGGGACTAACTTATGAAAAATACCGCTCACAGAGTTTGATTTTTATTTTCCGACTCTCTAAAATTGAAAACACCAAAAATACACAAGACAATGTCATATCTAGCACGCTTCTATCCCTTCTTCTATCTCGTTAAACAATGGAGAAGGTCCAAATCATGCTTCTCGGCACCCCTGTAGATCACATATAGTCCCTCGTTACAACAACATCCAAATTCACCTTTGTTTAGAGTATTTTTTGATGAGTCACCCTTGGAATAATTTTGACCCATGATCAACACTCTTCCCTCTGAGGCTATCCCATTGCAGTCACACCCAACACAGTTATCCCCACCCAGTTACCCCATCTATGATCCCCTCCCTTGAGGTAAGTTTCATATGCTTCTAGGTAATCCCTTCCATCATACTCTAAACAAAGGAATTTTGAGTCCAACCACTCATCTACTCTCGTGTCCCACTTCAACATCTCAACCCTATTACATTCCACTATATGGTTACATCCCTCACACTCCTATCAGGGAACCATTATTTCCTTAGTAGTGGCAAGTCTCCCTCTGTCTATGTTAGCACATCTATTCCAGAGGATAGACCTAGAGGTTCCTGTAGCTTGGCCCCATCACCATTATTGTCGAGTTTCTACAGACAACCTGAGGGGAGTAATCATTTCCCCTTAGAATGGTTGTTTCTCACATGCTCGACATCAGCTACATCATCACACCATTGAGATTCATACATGGTTTTGGTTCTTTCATGATTTGGTCAAAGAACTTGGATGCCCCTTAAATCTAACATATTGTTGAGTCTCTTTGGAACCTTTCCAATAGTATGTTCTTGAGGATATCTGGGTTTCCTTGGTGACATTGTTCAAAATCTGTTCAATTCCATGCCTCGTAGTGTATCGAATTCAGATGCAGTTGATTGTACCTCCAAGATTCAGACTCTCAGTTGTTTGAGTCCTTATAGTTGTTGGACCCCTTCAGATCCAGTAGAGCATCATTTGTTTTGATACCGCATTCATGATAAATTCCATTATTTCTAGTTTCATTTATCCATATCATCCATGGTTGGACCATGATTACATTCCATGTTTGAGTCTATCTTGGACCACTAGGATGTACACAAAATCTATTCATCTATGGATTAGGTCCCCTTTGGACCTCATTGCTATTTGTATATATTGAGACATTAATACGAGCATGGGTATGCCCCCCTTGTTTATATGTTTGATATTATATGTACCTCATCCATTTTTGAGGTATTGTATTTGTAGATATAGCCCTTGAAGTCTTGATGAAGTGCATTTTCCACTCTCTGACATAGTCTTCATTCTCCAGCACTATCCTACTCACTATCTTAGAAAAGAGAGATCCTATGATGTCTATCAGACATATAATGAGATCCTGACATCACACATCAGGGGACAATCTGCTAACACCCAAAAGTTGCACACCATGCTCATTCCCTAGCTACATCATCCAATTATCCCTTTTTTCCGCATTTTACCTTCACCTACCCAAAAATACTAAAGTCTAAGACCAAATTAGCCAATAATTACTATTTCCCTTTTGATAAAATAGGGAAATATGGTATATTCCCCCTAAAAAGAATGTAAATCCCCCAAAAATGTAAAAAAGAAAAAAAAAGGGGAAACAAATTCAAAAATAAAAAAGAGAGGGAAAACCCCAATACCACTGGCCAATACAAAGGTCCACCCGATACAATGGGAAAAAACCCAGGGCAATTATTTCTATAAATAAGTGTTGAAGGCCCCCATTTTAGATTTGATTTCTCCATTTTTCTACCTTACAGTCGCTTTGCCAAAAAATTTATCGAAACCCTGAGCCACCTATTTGTGTTCGAGTTTCACTCCTAGTTGAGTTTGGCACCTTGTGAGTAGTTGGTAGAGGACAACAAAGACTTCAGATACCAGGAGCAAGCCATTCCATATGGCTGCAAGGACCCATTTTCCTCCATTACTCTGAGGTAACTCTCTACCGTAAAAACCATTTTTATGCAATAAAAGAAGAATATTATTTCCTTACCTTTTGTTTGTGAAAGAGAAAAAATACATTAGATTAGATTTACTATTTATGCATTTACTTTAGGTAGTGTAGAATTTATTTTATTGTACATTACAGGGTTTCACTGTAGTAAGTTTCTTGTTATTTTGTTTATTTACATTTCCATTCAAATTGTTATTAATGCTTCCATAAGTCTTAGAAGGTGCTTTTTAGCACTAGCTAGTGTGAAAACACTAGCTACGATGATATCCCGAATAACTTCGTTGTATACAAAGAATGTAATATTTCTATCAATCTGCCTCCTTTTCTTGTTGGTTTGCCACAAACTAATATACCTAGATTCCAAACATGGATTATGTGCAACACCCATGAATTGTGTATCTTCTGGCTCCCAACATGCAACCAATGCAATTAAAATCAACAACCAAGCATAATGAAATGGTGTACCTTTTTCTTGTGCATCTATGCAATCCTCCAAGAATTCATTCACAAGAAATATTTCCCAATTCAGCTATACACCTACTACGCACTTCTCTACTACTGCTATAATCCCTATTTCTACCTTATCCTTGTGACTTTTTCTAAACAACTTGCAAGTCAATAGTTGTGTCACAAACTTAACTGTGTCATCATTGATGCTTTCCACATCAATTCCATGCTATGCTCTATGTGTACAAAATTTATCTTTTATCTTCTCAGCTAGTGCTTTATCATGCTTCTTATTTATGAATAATAGTGTGGGGTCCTCCCCTGCTATCAACAACCCTATTATCTATGCAATAAGCTTTGTGTCGATGGACACTGGCTAAGACAGAAAATAACAACCCTATTATCTATGCAATAAGATTTGTTAAGATTTAATATGCTAAGACAGAAAATAGCAGCATTACATTCCATTTCACAATAATAGCATATACAGGATCACTGAAGAAACAAAAAGCATAGCATAAACACAAGAGACAGAGTTTATCCTGGAAAACCCTCATCGGGTAGAAAACCCAGCAAAGCTTCCTCAATATAGATGACCAGCAATATACAAGGATGAAACCCTGAGACATGATCTCCTCCTCCACAATAGCAGACCTCTCCTCCACAAGTGCGCTACCCTCAAGTGAGTGAGTGTATCAAATGAGGAACACACCTCCTCTATTTATACACTACTCTGACATATCTTTTACACAAGTACATGTAGGCTCGTATTTAACCAATGGGTTAAATACCCCACTACAACTGACTGGGCCGACCCCTCTAGGGTGGTCTAATAACCCTTTGGTCCACATAACACATATGGGGCCGACCCCCACTAGGGAAGTCTAATAACTCGAGTTACCACATTCCGACGGAGGAATAAACATATCCGGATATACAATAATATCTTCACGGAGGAATGAAACATCTCCGGAATAATAAAGTACAAATATAATATTCTTTGAAATTACAATATCTCAACACTCCCCCTTAACGAGAAGGATATTATAAAAGCATCTACACGAGCAAGGAGTCATCAACATCATACATGATACATCTATAAATCATTGGAAGCTTTCTCAACATCATCAGTAACTCAAGCAGTTACTGGAATATCTTCAATACTGGAGCATCAACATCTTCAGTACTGAGTCTTTATCTTCTGCAACACTCGAACAGCTACAACACCATCAACATCTGGATCCTCACGATCATCAGCATCGTCATCATATGATTATCAGCATCAGAATCATCTCGATCTATATCATCTGGATCATCTCGATCTACAACATCTGGATCATCTCGATCTACAACATCTGGATCATCTCGATCTACAGCATCTGGATCATCACAATCTACAGGATCTGGATCATCTCGATGTACAGCATCGGGATCATCTCGATCTACAGCATCTGGATCATCACGATCTACAGCATCTGGATCATCTCGATCTATAGCATCTGGATCATCTCGGTCTACAGCATCTAGATCATCATGATCTACAGCATCTAGATTATCTCGGTCTACAGCATCTGGATCATCATGATCTACATCGTCTGGATCATCTGTATTAGTATCCACACCAATACATCTATCATCAAAATCATGTATTCTCACTAATACATCTATCATCAAAAGCATGTATTCTCACTAATACATCTATCATCAATAGCATGTATTCTCACTAATACATAGCAGCATATCCTACAACACACACGATCATATTACAGGATGATCAATCCTGCTCTCTTTAGGACATAGGTCCATGGATGATACAATCCAGTCATGTACCTTTTGAACCAAAGTCCAGGGATGATCCAGTCCTATCATGTACCTTTTGAACTGAAGTCTAGGGACAATCTAGTCCTAACATGTACCTTTTGAACCGAAGTCCAGGGACGATCCAGTCCTAACATGTACCTTTTGAACCGAAGTCCAGGGACGATCCAGTCCTATCAATTCTCGGAGACCTCATGTCTACGGCTCAGTTCATAGGGCCAAAGTCCAAGGATGATCCAATCCTTACCGTACATTTAGGACCGGGTCCAAGGATGACTTAATCCTCAACCGTACATTTAGGACCATGTCCAAGGATGACTTAATCCTCAACCGTACATTTAGGACCACGTCCAAGGATGACTTAATCCTCCACCATACATTTAGGACCACGTCCAAGGATGACTTAATCCTCCATTGTACATTTAGGACCACGTCCAAGGATGACTTAATCCTCCACCGTACATTTAGGAACACGTCCAATGATGACTTAATCCTCCATCGTACATTTAGGACCCCGTCCAAGGATGACTTAATCCTCCACCGTACATTTAGGACCGCGTCCAAGGATGACTTAATCCTCCACCGTACATTTAGGACTGCATCCAAGGATGACTTAATCCTCCACCGTAAATTTAGGACCGCATCCAAGGATGACTTAATCCTCCACCGTACATTTAGGACCACGTCCAAGGATGGCTTAATCCTCAACCGTACATTTAGGACCACGTCCAAGGATGGCTTAATCCTCAACCGTACATTTAGGACCACGTCCAAGGAGGACTTAATCCTCAATCGTACATTTGGGACCACGTCCAAGAATGACTTAATCCGCAACCATACATTTAGGACCACGTCCAAGGATGACTTAATCCTCAACCATACATTTAGGACCTACGTCCAAGGATGACTTAATCCTCAACCATCCACCAAGGACTTCATTCTCGAAGACATACATCTATGGCTCTTCTTTAGGACTGAAGTCCAGGGATGTACCAATCCCGTCATATGTTCACCAAAAACTTCATTCTCGAATACCTATGTCTACGGCTCTTCTTTAGGACTGAAGTCCAGGGATGATCCAATCCCCTCACATGTTCACCAAGAACTTCATTCTTGAAGACATACGTCTACGACTCTTCTTTAGGACTGAAGTCCAGGGATGATCCAATCCCCTCACATGTTCACCAAAAACTTCATTTTCGAAGAAATACGTCTACGACTCTTCTTTAGGACTGAAGTCCAGGGATGATCCAATCCCCTCACATGTTCACCAAGAACATCATTCTCGAATACATACGTCTATGGCTCTCTTGAGGATGATGAAATCCTATCATGTCCACCAAGGATTTCATTCTCGAAGACATACGTCTACAGCTCTCTTTAGAACATATGTTCAAGGATGATGCAATCCCCTTGTCACCTTTGACCCTATCTAAGAACCATCCACCAACCTCTTTGTCGGCATCACTAATATAGGTATCCTCATCATCGACCTCACTGTCGATGCAGGCAATCTCATCATGAGTTATCACATCACTCCCCCTTTCGAGGAGGGTCCTTCTGAACTATATTAAGTTTGTCTCGGAAAACTTTATTTGAGGTAGAGGTTTGGTTAGTACATCGGATCGGTAGAAGTTTGGTTAGTACATTGGTAACTTGTTAAAAATTCAAACTTTTGGTTCCTTTCTGCACCATATCTTGGAACACTAGATTCTCTGCCATCTTGATACAACTCTGTTTGTCACATAGGATCATAGTTGGGTCTATCTCTAAGTCAAACAATCCTGAAGCCATACTGTTTCATAACTTAGCAGAGCAAGAAGCCATATATTCAGCTTGTGCTAAGAGCCACACTATATTGCTTCCTTCTAAACCATGAGATCATGGACGATCCCAGACAGTAACATCCTCTCGATGTGCTCTTCCTATCTGATACAATTTCTGCCCAATCAACATCTGTGTAGCCATCTGAAGTCATGATCTCAAAATCTATCGTATCCTTTAGGTATTTCATCACATGCTTTGCAACTAAGAGGTGAACACATCTGGTTTTCCACTAGATACTGACATAAGGTGTTCACAGCAAAGCATATATCTGACCTAGTATTTGTTAGACACATCAATGACTCAATATTTTGTCTATACAGAGTTCTATCCACTAACTATGATGAGTCATCTGATAACAACTTCAAGAGTGGCCATTCCAACACATCAAGTCCTTTTAATATTTCTCAGCATACATTCCCTGGTTGAGAAAGATTCCTTCTGAGCCTTGTCATACTTTCAGACCTAGGAAGTAATGCATCAATCTGAGATTTTTCATTTTCATTTCTTCAGCCATCTTCTTCTTTCTTTTCATGATCTGTTTCTCATTCCTTGTCAGAAAGAGATCATCGTCATACAAAATTGGTATGATAGGTTCATCATCCAAAACCTTAAGGTAAAGGTTAGGAACAACTTTACTTTTGGTAAAGCCCAAGCTTATCAAGAAACTGTCAATTCTCCCTTTGTGATTGAACATCATTCACACTCTGCATTGAATGGTCTTCTGCATATCTATCTGTGCCATCTCTCGTTAGATGGGTCTACTGATATGAGCCTCAATATCATTTGAACTTTGTGGTGAGTTCCTTCTTGCATCCATGTCGTCTGTGTATAGAAACAATATTCAACCTTGTAGCAAAGGTTGAGATCCTCATTCACCCATGGTGATCCTTAAGCTCATCAATTGATTATCGATCTTGGGTACCCATACAGAACCTGATTCACACTTCTTCTTTAATTACACCATTAAGAGAATGGTCTTATCTAGCCACTTGGAGAAAACATCTTATCATGATTCTCTTCCTCTTCACAAGCCTTCTATAGTGTGTTTGATTTGTAAATCCTTTTGTTGAACATCCATCGCTTGTTCAGTGTTCATCATTCATCATGATCTTTCCTACAAATCAAAATTAAGTACATGATTAGTAATACTTCATAATCATCAAATCATATTGACATGATAACCTATTATGCATACAGATATCATTTACATACTTATGTAACTATTTTGACCAATACTTTGG
The DNA here is from genome assembly GCA_027924585.1 of Larix kaempferi. NCBI lineage: Eukaryota > Viridiplantae > Streptophyta > Pinopsida > Pinales > Pinaceae > Larix > Larix kaempferi. The sequence continues at coordinate 47,495,047 of BSBM01000372.1, read as the reverse complement.
CACAACACTTTCCCATATCCTGTATGCATACAGTGGCTATCTAGATGCCTTCCATCTCTACCAGAACATACTATTGAGAGTGTGCACAGCTCTCAGCATGTCAGCAAAGAGGTTTCATTCTAGACAAGCAACAATGGAATGTTTGTCCAACTTACCAATCATATGCATATTAGTAGTATATTGTTCAATGCTCTATGAACGTTTACACTCAGCATGATATATTCTAGGAATACAAATATGCATACAAGCAATATCGTTTACTATAACAACTCAAATACTTATCTTTTATGTTTGTGTGGTTGCCTCCCGCTTGATCTTCTATATGTTTTTTTGAACTTCTATTCATTCTGTACCACTGTGCATGCTCAAGTGTGCACTAGTGTCATACTCATGATCTCATACACAAGCATACATTCATTAGTATATTCTCAAAACATTCTAATTCTAAATAATCTTGAATATGTATAGTCATGATCATTAGTATTCAGGGTTTCAGGGAAGTCTTCTTTTACTCATGCATATTCTTGTTTGATCATAGTACTCTTCTGGTTAGTTAAATCATCAATCAAGATAAGAGACATAATGTGCATAAACCCTTGATTAACTTTATTAATAAGCATAACCAATCATACCAAGTATACTTATATAGGGGATCCTAACACAAGGTAAGATTCTAACTTAACATAGGAAAACATACCTGGATTAGTATACCTACTTAGTTATGTACAACATACCTAAAAAATCTCTTCAATGATTTAGAGATCCTGAGCTAGAGCCTGCATGTCTCATAGGTTAAGCACAATATATCAAAGTCATACATACCTCGTAAGTAGAACAAAGATTATGGATGAGTCTTTGTCTTCATGTGGAACTTGATTTGTCTTTCGTGATGTACCTGAATCTTGTTAGCAGACAACATCAACCTCACACAACACCATAATGCATTAGTACAATCATATAGCCCTAATCAATGAATGTCTTTGATCATTCACATGCATTCATACTGTTACTAGGGTGATAAGATAAGTCTAACATTAATCAAAATTGTACTAACAAATAATATGAAGACAAACACATTATGAATTTAATCAGGAATCATATTTCAGGACATACCTGAACCTCCTTGAGTCATACCTGTCGAGACTTCTTGTAGTCTTCTTATGTAAGGCCTTAGCCTCAAATCCCCCTAAAAATTGATCAAGAGCTTGATTAGGGTTTGCTAGAGAAACCCTAAAAATTCAATCTTTGACTTTCACACTTTTGAATGGATGGAAGGATGTGTCTTGCTAAGCTGATCAAACTAGCATACTTCAATTTTGAAATCTCCAAAATTTGACCCCTCAAAATTGCCTTCGAAACTTCTGGATCTTCTGGATAGGAACCCAAACTAGGGTTTGATGAAGCCCACCTTTCTGTCCAATCAAAAGGTTCGATCCAAGGCTCTAAACTCTTATTTTTCTGAGGAGCTTCCAGCCGTGGTTACAGACTTCAAAAATTCCAACTTTTGTTGAAGCCCTAATTTTTCATCTTTCTGATCAAAATCCCGAGCTAGGGTTTAATCAAGCTCGGTCTTCTACCCAACCAAAAAATTCGATCTTGGTCTCTAAATTTCGATTTTTCTGAGTAGCATTCAGCCGTGGATTCCGATTCCAAAAATTCTAACTTTCTCTGAAACCCTAAATTCCATAAGCCATGAATAAAGGTGCTCCAAAAATAATTCTGTTTTGACAGAAATATGTACCTGATTGTTTCTACTATAACTCTGAAATTTTCTCTCCACAGGGTCTGAAAACGCTTTCTGCAGTAGCCTTACCTATCATCTTTCCATCCTGACAGGTCTGACCTCAATTGGATTTTCTGAGAGAGAGTTATGCCAAATGTTGCAACGTGACCTGTTTTGGGATAATACAGGAGAGTGAACTTGTATGGCGTGCCACATGTCACTGTTTGCACTTCGGCCTCTGAAAAGTTTTCATGATATAGCTCACCCTGTTATCTTTTCATCCTGACAGGTTGGACCTCAATTGGACTCTCTGAGAGAGAGTTATGCCAAGTGTCGCAACGTGACCTGTTTATGGGATAAAACATGAGAGCGAACTTGTACGGCGTGCCACATGTCACTATTTCAGCTTCGGCCTCTGAAAACGTTTCCTGAGATAGTACATTCTGTTTACTACCTATCAATTTTTATGAAATTTCATTTGGAGCTTCCTAGCCCAAGTTATGATCTTTTATCCTAGGTAACCTGATTTTGACTGAGATCTGGAAGAGGCAGAAACCCTAACTTGTACTGATCATAACTTACAAAGTACAACGAATCTGAGGGTGCCCTTTGGACACAAGCTACCTGGAGATGTTATCTACGAGCTGTAAAGGTTTCATATCTTGAACCTTCTCCAAAATGGATTTATAGCGAAAGTTCCATGATGACGGGGTTTTGCTATATAAAACCCTAACCTTCAAATTGTCGTAAGTAAAGCAAGTGTCGTAGGTTCCATACCTTTCCTTCCTTCAGTTTAGCTCTGATACCATGTTGAGATTTAATATGCTAAGACAGAAAATAGCAGCATTACATTCCATTTCAAAATAATAGCATATACAGGATCACTGAAGAAACAACAAGCATAGCATAAACACAAGAGACAGAGATTTATCCTGGGAAACCCTCATCAGGTAGAAAACCCAGCAAAGCTTCCTCAATATAGATGACCAGCAATATAGAAAGATGAAACCCTGAGACATGATCTCCTCCTCCACAATAGCAGACCTCTCCTCCACAAGTGCGTTATCCTCAAGTGAGTGAGTGTATCAAATGAGGAACACACCTCCTCTATTTATACACTACTCTGACATATCTTTTACACAAGTACACGTAGGCTTGTATTTAACCTGTTAAGTCAGTAAATTTTTCTCCATTTTTGATTTATTTTCTCCAGTTTTGGTTTGTTTTTCAATCTACCTCAGTTAAATTTTTGGTTTAAGTTTTAGTTTTAGTCTCCTTAGAAACTCTATGGGTGATTGAATAAGTTTTGAGCCCATTCTTTTTAGGTTTTATTTGATTTTGGTTGATCTTTTATATTTTAAAGGGGGTTAAAGAAGGTCATATTTTCAAAAGTTGATTCATTAATGTGTTTAGAGAGCAGTTAGACTAATTTCTTAAACCAAGTAACTGTTAAGACCTCCGACAAATTAGTAGAAAGTTAAAAAGCTGCGAAATTCAGGCATGGCAGCTATTCTTGTAGCGCTAGGCAAAATTTTAACAAAGGGCGTGCTACAAAAATATCGCGGCCCTTTGTTTTTCAAATTTCAAATGGATTTCAATCATGATTGCAGTATGTGAGTGACTAATCGCCTTGTGTGAGTGTTTTAACACGTGTTTACTGCAGCTTAAGCATGATTTTAGTTGGTTATCAGTTACGAAGCAAAGCAGGCTCATCATTACATAGTATGCGGAATCAGTTGGACAAAAACCAGCAAATCCCGGTCTAAGCTGTCAAATTTCTCTTTCTACACGCATTATTTTAGGAGAGGAGTGTTCGTGAAGAGGAGTTAACTGCTAAAAAGGTGGATTGTGTTGCTGTGAAGAGAAGACAAGTGTTTTTTAACGCCAGCGAGAATTAGGGCTTCCAAATTCATTTACCAACCGTTAAAGAGATGATATGAAGACACCTATTCTCATAAAAAGATACCGTGGATACCCCAAAACGAAGCTTTAAGCCATGACAGATGAGTAATTGACAGGTATTCCGATACAAACCCTTATAACTGGAAAATTTGGGTCTTTCTTGCTGCACGATTATCTGGAGAAATTGGTTGCTGGAGATGATAGAATAGGTCATAAAATAAACACTTCACCACAGAAATAGCTATCTGAAGCTACTATGAGTAATTTGCATGAACAGAGCAGCAAAGTAGTCTTAAGTTTAAAGTATTCAGCCTGTGAAATTTTAATGACAGTTTGAACGAAGATCGTTTATCATTTGCTCTCATATACATTCAAAAACTATGATAGTGATGCAGAGTGTTATAATGAGCTAATTGAATGAATTCTTCTCATGACCTAATGCTATTGTAAATCAGAATCTACAGGAAATAGCATTGAAAGGACTCACAGATTGATTTGTTATGCTCATTTTTTACACAGAAGGTGTTTTGTTGTTTTGTTTAAGTGGTTTGAAAGCTGTTGAAAATTGTTATGATGTGTGAAATCACTAGCTTGGAGAACCATGTTCAATTGCTTGGAGAACATGTCGGCTTTCATATTCAGACCTAGTTGTATGGTTGAGATAAGGGAATGTTGAACTTGAAGGCCTGTCCAAGAGTGTGTAGCAAATTTTGAAGGAGCTCAAAGCACAAGAAACCAGTTTACCAAAACATTTTTGAAACCTAAAGCCAGACTGTTTCTGTTTTCTGAAAGAAGAATATGGGGAAAAGTGGCAAAAGTGGTAAGATCAACAGGGCTGAGCCCACTGACCTAACCTGGATTCAGAAGCTTCCTGATTGTGCAGAACTGTTTCAGCAAGCAGGTTGGTTGAAGTTTTTCAAGAAGATAGATGGTTTCAATGCTCAGGCATCCTGCAAGTTTGCTAAGGGACTTAAAAATGATATGATTATGATGGATGCTTTGAAATTCAAATTGACCGTGGAGTTAATAGCAGAAGCTACTGAGATCAACAATGAGGGTGAGCACTGGTTTAAAAAGTTGTCTTTTGAGTTTGAACCCCAAAGGTATCTGTTGCCTAATGTGACTCCTGACTGGAACAAGGGTATCCTCATTCAAAATCTCAAGAAGGAGTGGATTGAGCCCATAAGGATACTTCAAAGTTATGTGACCTGTGAAGGGAGATATTCACTTGTATTTAAATATCATTTCAGGTTCCTTCAACACATAGTAGGAGTTTCTAAAATGAACCTGCCCTTCTTTTTCTTAAAAGGCCTGCAGAAGATGTCAAGCAAGATAAAGCAACATGATGATCACACTTCCCAGTCACTTTTTCACCATGGTCTCATTAAACTGATCATCACCACAGTGTTGCAACATGAGGGAAGGACTTGGGATTTCTTTTTGTTCTGGTCAAATGTCCATCCTAAAAAAGAAGACCAGCAACCAAAGAGACAGACTGACAAGGGGAAGGTAATGATGAAAAAGTTAGGTCACTCAGTCAAATCTACAAGGAAATATGAGGTTAAAGCCAAGAAGGTGATAGAGCAGGTAGCAGGACAGAGACAGGATGACAGTCAGCTCAAAGTGGTTTCAGATTACCCTAAAAGCAAGTTCACACCGTTTGAAGACAAAAAGGAATTGCTTAAAAAGAACCCAGCATCTATAACAGATCCTCAGGAGGAGAAAAAGGTTGACATTAAAATGGTTCCTGTAGCTAAAGAAGAGATCCACATTCAGCCAAAAAGTCCCATCACAATTCTTTCAGATGATGAAGGATATTTGTTAGAAGAAGAACAACCTATTTCTGAGATAAAAGTCAAAACTGAAATTGAAGAAGTTCAAACTTCAGATTACAAAACCACAAGGCCTAACAGGAAAAGAAACAAGCTGGAAGTGGTGGAATTAGCTGCTGTTCAGTACCAAGGGAAAGAACTGAAGATGATGGGAGAGGCAGCTACATTCTGGAGACCTAAAACTAGGTCGAAAAATAAGTTGAGGTTAAATATGAAAAAGCTGTTAAATCCTAAATTAAACACAGATAAGGTGACTATCTTAGATGAAGAGTCCATAGATGATGACAAATCAGAAATAGATAAATTGCAGCCATGTTTAAAGGAAGAGATTAATTCAGTGGAAGCAACAGATGAAGAAGATCCAAAGCCCAGCATTGAAAACACTTCTGAGAAGCTGTTGACAGAAGAAGCAGAAATATTCAAGAAGTTTGACGTACCTTGGAAACCTAATGAAGAGCAAGATTCTGCAATAGAGAAAATGGCTAATTCTGACAGGGAAAATTTATAGAAGACTGTCAAGCAACATAAGCACCAAATGAATTATATGCAGGAGGTCAACGATGGTTTGATGATGGCCAATAGAAGATTAAGAGAAGATCTCCAGGATCTTCATGACAATTTTCAGGAACTAGTGGTTGATGCAAAAGAAGCACTTAAAAGGAAAAGGGCTTCTGACGGGCACTGTTCAATGTTGGAAAAGACAGTTGAAAGTTTACAGCAGGAAAATGAAGACCTTCAGAAAAAGATAGCTGATATGGAAAAGAAGCATAAAAGAGCAAAGAATAGGTCTTCAAGTCTAGATGGTATATCTCTTCTTGTGGAGGCAGCGAAGGATATATGAGGCAGTTATTAGTTAGGGGTTATTTAAGATAAGCATTTTTGGTTTTGATTAAGAATTTGCTATTTTTAGCAACCTTGTAATTTTGTAAAAAAACTGTAAATTTTACTTTACCTAGCCTAGTGATTCGATGGAGAGTTAGGAGGAAAAACCTAACTGTTTTTTGAAAAGAGAACTATTTAGAAAGGTGAGAAAAACATTGTGGGGGTTCTGATTTTTGGGAGCATCAGGAGGTCTGCTAGCTGCTTGTACTTTCAGACTTATTCAGAGATAGGTACTGTAACTCTTATATGCATTTACTGATGAAATTATGAATATATGACTCTTTCCCCTTCATTTGGTCTGTGTTGGCTTCATGTTTGAACTTGTTTAGTTTCATGAATGACAAATTCATTGCTGGTTAATGTGTATTTTCTAGTAGTGCTTGTCCTTTATGTGTGAACTTCAGTACAGTCTTTTGTTGGATTCTTGTGATATATATGCATCTTTATCAGTATATGGGTATGATTTAGTTGTTGCTTATCTGCTGAATGTATTCCCTGCATGTTCTTGAAGTTTATGACCAAAAACACATAAAATAAAACCCTAAACCCTAGTTTGAATTGAGTTTTACTCTTGAGATTGTGTTGGCTTGTTACCCTAGCCTTAGTAACAATTTCTGGCACAAACATCTTTGGCACCGTTGCCGGGGATGAAGCTGAAGCATATCTTCCCTGGGATACTCATCGTTTTCCTGGTTTAAGAGGTGGACTTGAACCAGCATTTTTTGAAGGCTATTTTCACCAGAAAGTTGTCACAGTGGCTTCTAACAGAATTGGAACCAGGAGCAGACCTACTTCTTCATTACAGCTGGGTGTGACAGACCCTAAAAAGATCATAAAAACAGCAAGAAAGCTCAAAAGGTCTCAATCTTTACCAGCCTCTTGTGACCCTGACCAGTTGGGTGTTTCATTACATTCAGCTGAAACTTCACCTTGTGTAAAACCTACCATCCCTGAGAGCACTTTCCAGGTTTTTACTAATCCTCAAAGTTTTCTGAAAGCTAAAACCTCTTCCCCTGATAAAATACCAATCTTTCAGCTGAAAGTAGGAAGGAATCCCTTTCAAAAAAGTTCCATCCAAGTTTCCACATTTTCCCAGTCTAAACCTCAGTCCACAATGGTAGCCCAAAATCCACCTATGGATATGATGGACAGAATGGTAGCAGCTAGGTATGCACCATTAGTATTACCCCAGCCTTTACATGCTTTGCCTACACATGATTACCAAAAGTATATGCCCCGATTCAATGGACAAGGTGAAACAACTGCAGAAGAACATTGGGAGGCTTTCGAGAGTTATGTAGACAATCAGAACATTGAAATTAAAGATGTATGGATGAGGGTATTTGTACAAAGTCTTGATGGGGATGTGAGAAAATGGTTCAGAGAACTGCCTGCTAATTCTATCACCATAATTGAAGAACTCAAAGATCTTTTTCTGAGACAGTGGGGAGACACCAAAGATCACACTTATTACATAACTGAGTTTGGAGCTTTGAGAAGAAAGAAGGATGAGACTATTTCTGACTTTTCCAAAAGATTTAACAAGATGTATAGTAGGATTCCTGCATAAATCAAACCCACTGAAACATCAGCCAAGTTGACCTATGCAAATGCCTTTGATCATGAATTCTCTTTATTACTCAGAGAAAGAAGACCTATCACCTTGCTGAACATGCAAGAGGCAGCATTGGAGGTAGAGTCCAATTTGCTAGCTTCCAACAGACTCAAGATAGAAACACCTCAGCAGCAGTATGAAAGAAAGGGAAAGAAGGAAGTTGTTTCCACAAGTGCTGCACCTCAGTCTGCTGAAGCTAAAATAGATGAAATGGATAACCTGGTAAAGATTCTCACTGCCAAGTTGAACAAACTGGAACTTGAAAAGAATTCTGCTAAACCCACCCCAGAAGCTGATCGAAATCCAAATAACCAAAATCAGTTCAGGAGGCAATTTGCTCCTAGATTCATGCCAAGAGAGCGCAGAAATAATGATATTCAGCGAGAAAGGAGGGAGAATGAGGATCAAAAAGTACCCCCACCTTTTCAAAATAATTTGGTGGATGAAGAAGAAATTGATCAACAGATACTGTTTGAAGAAACTGAAACAAATCAGGATGTGAACCATTTTGGAGATGGTTTATCTGGAGGTTTTGTAACAGAAGAAGATTTTGTAAATTCTGAGTACTATGATGCAGATTTGTATGAAGTTGAAGACGACTTGGAGTTTGAAAAAACTGCTATAAATGCTGCTGCTAATCAGAATGGAATTAAGAAGACTATTAATCTCAGATCTGGCCCGAAACAGGTAGTCCAAGCTCCTAAGAAGAAAGCTGTTGTTCCTGCTCCAGTTATTCCTGATAAACCAGTTGCTGATCCTGTAACAGAAAAGAAGCAACCTGCAGAAAAGTTCAAGAAGAATGTAGAAATTGAGGAGGTAAACAAGTTAGTTCAAAATTTCAGTTTGGAAAATGAGTTAGGTAAACTAAAAATTCCTGTGCCATTTTCTGAGCTTATCAAGAATCCATCATATAAACAAACAGTCCTAAAAGTTATGAATTCTGCTAGTGGCCAGCCTGTTTCAGATACTGTCAATTTGCAAGAAGAAAGCCCAAAGATATTCATTGGATCTGCCTTAGCTGAGAAAACAGAAAATGAAGCTGGTGCTTCTCCTCCATTCTATGTTACCTTGACTGTACACGAGCAGATGATTCATAATTGCCTGCTAGATTTAGGAGCATCCCATAATCTAATGCCTAAAGCTGTGATGGAAGCCCTGGGTCTCAGTATTACCAAACCTTACCATGACTTATATGCCTTTGACTCCTGAGCTGTCAAGTGTCTAGGAGTGATTAAAGATATGGTTGTCAGCCTTGCTCAGTTGCCAATGAAGAGTGTCATAATGGATGTTGTAGTGGCTGATGTCACCCCAAAATTTGGCTTGCTTCTGTCAAGATCCTGGGCAAAGAAGGTTGGAGGAACCTTACAGATGGACCTCTCTTATGCCACCATTCCTGTTTTTGGTGGAGAAAATAGAAGACTTTACAGAGAGCTACAGCTTGCTTACATAGTCACAGATGATAAAAATCCCACCAATCACCCAATGTATTCTGTGGATAAAGACCTTGGTTCATGCATATTACAGTTTAGTGAAGAGGATAATTCTGCTGGTCTGTTACAAGTGGAAAAAGATCAACCAATAAAACATAGCATAGAGGAAAAAGATGCAGTGTGGCAGTTGTATTTTGATGGATCCTCATGCAGAGAGGGTGCTGGAGCTGGAGTTTTACTCATTTCCCCTGGGGGTGAAATAGTGAAACTTATGTATAAATTGGAGTTTGTTACCACTAACAACACTGCTGAGTATGAGGCTTTGCTATTGGGATTGAAGGCTGCTAAAGATTTGGGGATTCAGCAGATTTCTACATTTGGCGACTCCGAACTAGTTGTTCAACAGGTGAAGAACAAATATCAAGTAAAGCAAGGTTTGCTGAAAGTATATCGAAATGAGGTATGGGATATGCTGGAAAATTACTTCATAGCATTTAATATTACTCACATTCCAAGGAATCATAATGAAACAGCTGATTCATTGGCTCTAGCAGCCTCATATTTCAGAATTCCTAAGACTACTCAGTTAAGGTATCCTATAGAAGTGAGGTACAGGCCTTGTGTTCCTGACAATGTGAAGCACTGGAGGGTTTTTGAAGATGACATTGAAATAAAAAAAATTCTTGAGCTTGTAGATGAGTTTTCAAATACTCAAATTAATTAGGAAGAAGATGAAAGGGATGAACAGTTAGATGAGTTTGCTGCATAAGAGATAGCAGGGCATAAAATCATTGAGTTGAAGAGCAACTTCATTCCAAAAGGTCTAGTACCTTTAGAAATAATATTCACCAAAGATGATACACCTTCAAAGCCAGTAATTCAATCTTCAGAAGACAATGTAGAAGACTACAATATTGGTACAGCAGAACATCCCAGAATGGTAAAACTTTCTAAATTCTTAACAGTGGAGCAAAGAAGTAGATATATTAAGCTGTTGAAAAAATATATAGATGCATTTGCCTGGTCTTATAAGGAACTAAAAACTTATGATATAGCAATTATTCAGCACAAGGTCCCTTTGAAACCAAATGTCAAGCCTTTCAGACAGAAACTAAGAAGAATCAATCCAGCCTTGTTCCCTATAATTGAAAAAGAACTAAAAAAGTTGTTGGATGCAAAGATAATAGTGCCTCTCAGGTATTCTTCTTGGGTGGCTAATCTGGTTCTTGTTAGAAATAAGAATGGGGAAATTCGATTATGTGTTGATTTCAGAAATCTGAATCGATCATCATTAAAAGACAATTACCCTCTCCCCAAGATTGAACAGGTTTTGCAGCAGGTAGTTGGATCTCAGAGGATTTCTATGCTAGATGGTTTCTCGATTTACATGCAGATTGCCATGCACCCTGATGACAAAGAAAAGACAGCTTTTACAACCCCCTGGGGGATGTTTATGTATGGCAAGATGCCTTTTGGTTTAATGAATGCCGGAGCAACCTTTCAGAGAGCCATGGACATTGCATTTGTGGGTGAGAAAGATAAGTTTGTGGTTATCTATCTAGATGATATTACAGTCTTCTCAAAATCTGATGATGAACACTTGAAGCATTTGGAGCAAACCTTCATCAAATGCAGAAAATTTGGTTTATCTCTGAACCCCAAAAAATCACATTTTGCTGTGCAAGAAGGTAAATTACTGGGTCACTTGGTGTCTGCTGATGGCATCAGAATAGATCCTGAAAGGGTGAAAGCAATACTGAAAATTAGCTTACCTCGAAGTAAAAAGGATGTTCAATCTTTTATTGGAAAGATAAACTTTCTCCGGTGGTTTATTCCCAACTTTGCTGAAACCATTAAACAAATCACAGCCATGTTAAAGAAAGATCAGGAAGTCAGGTGGACTGTTGAAGCAAAGGCAGCTTTTGAGAAAATCAAGGTGGCTCTGACTGAAGCACCTGTTCTGGTAAGTCCTGATTTTGCCAAAGAATTTCTTACTTTTTCTTTTGCCTCAGAGGATACTATTGCTGCTGTCCTACTTCAGAAGAATAATGAAGGATTGGAGCAACCAATTGCCTTTTTCAGTAAAACACTTAGAGATTCAGAGCTGAAATACAGTATCTTGGAGAAACAAGCCTATGCTCTGGTAAAGGCTTTAAATTTTTTTAGAATTTATATCTTACATTCCAAGGTTATTTCATTTGTTCCAAATGCTGCAGTAAAAGACATTTTGACACAGCCTGATAGTGAAGGAAAGAGGGGAAAGTGGATTGCCAAAATTATGGAATATGAAGTGGAAATCAGACCTACTAAGCTAGTCAAAGGACAAGGATTGGCCAAACTACTGGCTGACTCAAATTGTCAAGCATTAGGATTACATGTTATGGCAGAAGAATCAGCACCTGAAGAAAAGCAAGTATTCCTGGAGAAAGAAAGAATTATGGACTCTTATTCATCTTCAGATTGGTATGCTGATATTGTTCATTTCTTGTTATTTTTGCAATGCCCAGAACACTTAGATAGGAAGGCTGCCAGATCTCTGAAATTGAAAGCTACTAAATACTGTTTGATAGAAGATCAATTGTTTTGGAAAGACCCAAGAGGAATCTTGTTAAGGTGTTTGGATCAGGCTGAAATAGAAGAAGTAGTTTTAGAATCTCATGAAGGAGCTTGTGGAGGACATAAATACTGGAAAACAACAGCCTATAAAATTTTGAGAGCTGGTTATTATTGGCCTTCCCTCTTCTCAGATGTTTACCAGCAGGTAAGAGCTTGCATACCCTGTCAGAAATTTGCAGGTAAACAGAAATTATTATCTTTGCCTTTGAAGCCTATTGCAGTCAATGCCCCTTTTCAGTAGTGGGGTCTGGATTTTATTGGAGAAATAAATCCATCATCTTCAGGCCAGCATCATTGGATTTTGACTGCTACAGATTTCTTTACAAAATGGGTGGAAGCTATTCCAACAAGAAATGCTATAGATAAGGTGATTATGGAGTTCATTGAAGATAATATTCTGAGTAGATTTGGCTGTCCACAAAGATTGATTACTGATAATGCCAAAGCATTCAAATCCAAGGCAATGGTGGCCTTCTGTGAGAAAAATGGAATTATTCTGAAGCACTCAACCCCCTATTACCCTTAGGGAAATGGTCAGGCTGAATCATCTAACAAGAATATCATTCAAAGCATCAAGAAGCTGCTGAAACATAATAAAAGGTCTTGGGATTCAATGCTGAAATATGCACTGTGGGCAGATAGGATTACTATGAAGCAAGCCATTGGTACTTCTCCCTTTCAACTGGTGTATGGAACAGAAGCAGTATTCCCAGTTCAATTGGGGATTCCAGTAATGAAGTTCCTTCAGAACTCTCAAGAGGAACCGGATGATATGCAAAGGAGAATCTTCGAAATGGTTGAGTTACAGCAAAATAGAGAGAAGGTAGACAAAGAAGCACAGCTGTACAGAGCTAAAATGAAAAACATGTTTGACAGAAAGATTAAAGAGCATACTATTTCAGAAGGTGAGTTGGTTTTAAGATGGGATGCAAGAAAGGAACAGAACGGTAAGCATGGAAAATTTGATAATCTATGGTTTGGCCCTTTTCTGATATCTAAAGTTTTGGAAAATAATGCATTCATCTTACAGTCCTTGGAAGGTGAGGAGTTGCTCAGCCCTGTCAATGGGCGATTCCTCAAGAATTTCTATAGTTAATGAGGATCATTATCACTTTTCATTGTATATACCGGTGTGAGTGAGATTGAATAAAGACTCCATAGCCCAATGGAAGTTTAGATTGAAGACAGAAGGCACTAGTCTACAGGTTCTTGAAGCCTCGCAGGGAGGACTTCATCCCATAGCTGGAGCCAGATGTTAAGTCAGTAAATTTTTCTCCATTTTTGATTTATTTTCTCCAGTTTTGGTTTGTTTTTCAATCTACCTCAGTTAAATTTTTGGTTTAATTTTTAGTTTTAGTCTCCTTAGAAACTCTATGGGTGATTGAATAAGTTTTGAGCCCATTCTTTTTAGGTTTTATTTGAATTTGGTTGATCTTTTATATTTTAAAGGGGGTTAAAGAAGGTTATATTTTCAAAAGTTGATTCATTAATGTGTTTAGAGAGCAGTTAGACTGATTTCTTAAACCAAGTAACTGTTAAAACCTCCGACAAATTAGCAGAAAGTTAAAAAATTGCGAAATTCAGGCATGGCAGCTATTCTTGTAGCGCTAGGCAAAATTTTAACAAAGGGCGTGCTACAAGAATATCGCGGCCCTTTGTTTTTCAAATTTCAAATGGATTTCAATCATGATTGCAGTATGTGAGTGACTAATCGCCTTGTGTGAGTGTTTTAACACGTGTTTACTGCAGCTTAAGCATGATTTTAGTTGGTTATCAGTTACGAAGCAAAGCAGGCTCATCATTACATAGTATGCGGAATCAGTTAGACAAAAACCAGCAAATCCCAGTCTAAGCTGTCAAATTTCTCTTTCTACATGCATTATTTTAGGAGAGGAGTGTTAGTGAAGAGGAGTTAACTGTTAAAAAGGTGGATTGTGTTGCTGTGAAGAGAAGACAAGTGTTTTTTAACGCCAGCGAGAATTAGGGCTTCCAAATTCATTTACCAGCAGTTAAAGAGATGATATGAAGACACCTATTCTCATAAAAAGATACCGTGGATACCCCAAAACGAAGCTTTAAGCCATGACAGATGAGTAATTGACAGGTATTCCGATACAAACCCTTATAACTGGAAAATTTGGGTCTTTCTCGCTGCACGATTATCTGGAGAAATTGGTTGCTGGAGATGATAGAATAGGTCATAAAATAAACACTTCACCACAGAAATAGCTATCTGAAGCTACTATGAGGAATTTGCATGAACAGAGCAGCAAAGTAGTCTTAAGTTTAAAGTATTCATCCTATGAAATTTTAATGACAGTTTGAACGAAGATCGTTTATCATTTGCTCTCATATACATTCAAAAACTATAATAGTGATGCAGAGTGTTATAATGAGCTAATTGAATGAATTCTTCTCATGACCTAATGCTATTGTAAATCAGAATCTACAGGAAATAGCATTGAAAGGACTCACAGATTGATTTGTTATGCTCATTTTTTACACAGAAGGTGTTTTGTTGTTTTGTTTAAGTGGTTTGAAAGCTGTTGAAAATTGTTATGATGTGTGAAATCACTTGCTTGGAGAACCATGTTCAATTTCTTGGAGAACATGTCGGCTTTCATATTCAGACCTAGTTGTATGGTTGAGATAAGGGAACGTTGAACTTGAAGGCCTGTCCAGGAGTGTGTAGCAAATTTTGAAGGAGCTCAAAGCACAAGAAACCAGTTTACCAAAACATTTTTGAAAGCTAAAGCCAGACTGTTTCTGTTTTCTGAAAGAAGAATATGGGGAAAAGTGGCAAAAGTGGTAAGATCAACAGGGCTGAGCCCACAGACCTAACCTGGATTCAGAAGCTTCCTCACTGTGCAGAACTGTTTCAGCAAGCAGGTTGGTTGAATTTTTTCAAGAAGATAGATGGTTTCAATGCTCAGGCGTCCTGCAAGTTTGCTAAGGGACTTAAAAATGATATGATTATGATGGATGCTTTCAAATTCAAATTGACCGTGGAGTTAATAGCAGAAGCTACTGAGATCAGCAATGAGGGTGAGCACTGGTTTAAAAAGTTGCCTTTTGAGTTTGAACCCCAAAGGTACCTGTTGCCTAATGTGACTCCTGACTGGAACAAGGGTATCCTCATTCAAAATCTCAGGAAGGAGTGGATTGAGCCCATAAGTATACTTCAAAGTTATGTGACCTGTGAAGGAAGATATTCACTTGTATTTAAATATCATTTCAGGTTCCTTCAACAAATAGCAGGAGTTTCTAAAATGAACCTGCCCTTCTTTTTCTTAAAAAGCCTGCAGAAGATGTCAAGCAAGATAAAGCAACATCATGATCACACTTCCCAGTCACTTTTTCACCATGGTCTCATTAAACTGATCATCACCACAGTGTTGCAACATGAGGGAAGGACTTGGGATTTCTTTTTGTTCTGGTCAAATGTCCATCCTAAAAAAGAAGACCAGCAACCAAAGAGACAGACTGACAAGGGGAAGGTAATGATGAAAAAGTTAGGTCACTCAGTCAAATCTACAAGGAAAGATGAGGTTAAAGCCAAGAAGGTGATAGAGTAGGTAGTAGGACAGAGACAGGATGACAGTAAACTCAAAGTGGTTTCAGATTACCCTAAAAGCAAGTTCACACCGTTTGAAGACAAAAAGGAATTGCTTGAAAAGAACCCAGCATCTATAACAGATCCTCAGGAGGAGAAAAAGGTTTACATTAAAATGGTTCCTGTAGCTAAAGAAGAGATCCACATTCAGCCAAAAAGTCCCATCACAATTCTTTCAGATGATGAAGGATATTTGTTAGAAGAAGAACAACCTATTTCTGAGATAAAAGTCAAAACTGAAATTGAAGAAGTTCAAACTTCAGATTACAAAACCACAAGGCCTAACAGGAAAAGAAATAAGCTGGAAGTGGTGGAACTAGCTGCTGTTCAGTACCAAGGGAAAGAACTGAAGATGATGGGAAAGGAAGCTACATTCTGGAGACCTAAAACTAGGTCGAAAAATAAGTTGAGGTTAAATATGAAAAAGTTGTTAAATCCTAAATTAAACACAGATAAGGTGACTATCTTAGATGAAGAGTCCATAGATGATGACAAATCAGAAATAGATAAATTGCAGCCATGTTTAAAGGAAGAGATTAATTCAGTGGAAGCAGCAGATGAAGAAGATCCAAAGCCCAGCATTGAAAACACTTCTGAGAAGCTGTTGACAGAAGAAGCAGAAATCTTCAAGAAGTTTGACATTCCTTGGAAACCTAATGAAGAGCAAGATTCTGCAATAGAGAAAATGGCTAATTCTAACAGGGAAAATTTACAGAAGACTGTCAAGCAATATAAGCACCAAATGAATTATATGCAGGAGGTCAACGATGGTTTGATGATGGCCAATAGAAGATTAAGAGAAGATCTCCAGGATCTTCATGACAATTTTCAGGAACTAGTGGTTGATGCAAAAGAAGCACTTAAAAGGAAAAGGGCTTCTGATAGGCACTATTCAATGTTGGAAAAGACAGTTGAAAGTTTACAGCAGGAAAATGAAGACCTTCAAAAAAAGATAGTTGATATGGAAAAGAAGCATAAAAGAGCAAAGAAGAGGTCTTCAAGTCTAGATGGTATATCTCTTCTTGTGGAGGCAGCGAAGGATATATGAGGCAGTTATTAGTTAGGGGTTATTTAAGATAAGCATTTTTGGTTTTGGTTAAGAATTTGCTATTTTTAGCAACCTTGTAATTTTGTAAAAAACTGTAAATTTTACTTTACCTAGCCTAGTGATTCGATGGAGAGTTAGGAGGAAAAGCCTAACTGTTTTTTGAAAAGAGAACTATTTAGAAAGGTGAGAAAAACATTGTGGGGGTTCTAATTTTTGGGAGCATCAGGAGGTCTGCTAGCTGCTTGTACTTTCAGACTTATTCAGAGATAGGTACTGTAACTCTTATATGCATTTACTGATGAAATTATGAATATATGACTCTTTCCCCTTCATTTGGTCTGTGTTCGCTTCATGTTTGAACTTGTTTAGTTTCATGAATGACAAATTCATTGCTGGTTAATGTGTATTTTCTAGTAGTGCTTGTCCTTTATGTGTGAACTTCAGTACAGTCTTTTGTTGGATTCTTGTGATATATATGCATCTTTATCAGTATATGGGTATGATTTAGTTGTTGCTTATCTGCTGAATGTATTCCCTGCATGTTCTTGAAGTTTATGACCAAAAACACATAAAATAAAACCCTAAACCCTAGTTTGAATTGAGTTTTACTCTTGAGATTGTGTTGGCTTGTTACCCTAGCCTTAGTAACAATTTCTGGCACAAACATAACCAATGGGTTAAATACCCCACTACAACTGACTGGGCCGACCCCTCTAGGGTGGTCTAATAACCCTTTGACCCACATAACACATACAGGGCCGATCCCCACTAGGGAAGTCTAATAACCTGAGTTACCACATTCCGACGGAGGAATAAACATCTCTGGATATACAATAAGATCTTCACGGAGGAATGAAACATCTTCGGATATACAATAGGATCTTCACGGAGGAATGAAACATCTCCGGAATAATAAAATACAAATATAATATTCTTTGAAGTTACAATATCTCAACAGTTCACAAGAAATATTTCCCAATTCAGCTATACACCTAGTGCGCACTTCTCTACTACTGCTATAATCCCTATTGCTACCTTATCCTTGTGACTTTTTCTAAACAACTTGCAAGTCAATAGTTGTGTCACAAACTTAACTGTGTCATCATTGATGCTTTCCACATCAATTCCATGCTATGCTCTATGTGTGCAAAATTTATCTTTTATGTTCTCAGCTAGTGCTTTATCATGCTTCTTATTTATGAATAATAGTGTGGGGTCCTCCCCTGCTTTCAACAACCCTATTATCTATGCAATAAGCTTTGTGTCGATGGACATTGGCTTATCCAACCACATGAATCCTCTATGTATGTAGGTCACAAAAATTGTACCCATGTATTGATCTCTGGGATTCTACCAAAGTGCGGGATTTCCAAAAAAAATAATATATATGCACAATGCAACTGCATCGCCCATTCATGAGGCTCTACTGTAATGATTGGTGATCCTGGAGTGGTTTTTGTGGTCAAATAGTTTTCTACAAATAGATATGGGATGTTGCTTGCATCTGTAATATCGTGATACACATACTTAAGACTCTTCACATCTCCTAATAGATTCCCTCCCACTATTACCTCTTATGGAAGCATAGGTGTCTCTAAAGTATACTTTGTGACCTTTGGTAGGTCAAGTGGTTTTGGAATCGGCTTTCTTGGAGTTGCATATGCCCGTGGAAACCTTGCTTTTCTAGAGCTTGATGCTCCTACTCCTGCTTCTGATTCTCTTGGTGTTTCTTCCTCTATCACATCGGATGGCTACTTGGTGCACACTTTTCTCGGAATGGAGCCTAATACCTTTGGTAGTGCCATTCTTCTATTCTCAACTTCTGCAACCTCACTCTTCACTTGGCTCTGCAACTCTGTTTCTTCTACCTTCAGCTCTACTTATCTCAACTTCAATTGATTCATGAAATATTCCCTTCTCTTGTCACCTTGAATTTGGTTTTATATCCTTCTATCAGTTGTCTTGTTTAGCTCTGCACCCAATTTTGCATTCAATGCTAGCCTAGATCCATGTACCATAACCTATATTCTATCTAGATTTACTTGGGATTTGTCATTCTATACAAATCATGTCGGTGATCTTTTTAATTTATTGTGTTGTGTCCCCACTGTCTCACCATCACATCTTCTTTTAATGCTCTCACTTGTCTTATGTGCATATCTTCTCCTTGAGATTTCCCATGTGCCATTTGAATCTCCTTTCTACACAATTTCTACTTGTGCTGCCTCTTCCTCTTCCACTTTGTGACATGTTTTTTTTCACAAACTTATGTTGGATGCTGTGTAGAAGGATGGTTGTCCCTATACAATTTAAGCTGATTTCCATTGAAAAATCCTTCTAGAAGTTCCCTATTCAGTTTCTCCAATTGAACGGCCCCTGCCTATATGACAAATTTTATTACATAAGGACCGAAACAATGCATTATGAACTAACCTTGGTGTTTCGGAAACTTATTGTTATACAACCAAACAAGATCTCCAATCTTGAGCTACTTCTGCTTGATATGTTTGTAATACCATTCCTTTTCATGTGCTTTCTGAACCTGCTAATGAAAGCCTGCAATGAAACAGTCTTCCTCCAATTCCATTAGTTTTAACAATTTTATTTTTACTACGCCACAATCTGTGAGCTTTGTCAGTGAAACAATGCGTAGACTCAACACAATGAAATCCATATGCATGACTTCCTCTCACCCATACACTAGCCTGAATGTTGCATGTCCTATTAGCTTCTTGCATATTGTTTTGATATGCCCATGATATTACAGGAATCCTCAAGTCCCATCCATCTCTATTCACATTGCATATCTTTGTCAGCGTAGTCTCCAGGACCTTGTTAAATTATTCAATTATTCCATTTTATTGAGGGTGATAAGGGGTTCTCTTCTGCTGATAGATATGGATAGCCTCTGTTATATTAGTAATTGTCTTATTCAAGAAATGGGTCCCCTAATAACTCATTGGAATTCTTAGACCTCCAAAACTTGTCACAACATTCTCAAATAGAAACCACACAGTTGTTTGTGAGCTGCAATCCTTGATAGGTTCTTCTTCATCCTGCTAGGTTAAATAGTATGTCCCGTTGATTATGTATATGTTGGAAGGTGGTTTGATGAGGAAAGATCGCGGTATTGCTGACACAAAGACACATTGGATGAAGGCACGAAAGGAGTACTTTGTGCCAAAGGACACCGCAGTTGGCGGGTTTTGGGTCACTTGGACCATGTATTTTGTAATATTAAGTCAAGTATACCGCGTTTGGCAGATTTTGGGTCATGTATTTTGTATTATCGAGTAAATTGTCCTGCAGTATAAGGGTTTTCGGGTCATTAGACCAAGTCAGTTAGTCGATTGTCCATAAGTGTTGGTTAGGAAAGTGGACAAGTATTGTAATTGGCGGAAGCCTATAAATAGATGAGAATTGTAAGTGTTAGAGGAGTGGAGAGAGAGAAGATAGAAATAGAGCGGTATGCAGAGATTGAGAGAAAGATAATGCAGGGAGTTGCGTAGAGATTGATGTATTGCTTTTGGTTTGCCATAGTAATATAAGGATGATGATTTGGTGCAATCTGTGTGTAATGTTGGTCGATACTTATGTTATTATCTTGTCTTAATATCCGTTTTTGTCGCTAGGATGTGAATGCCGCAATAATATGTTATAGATATATGTTTACTGTAATGTAAAATGCTGTGATTAAAGTGATGTGCTATAACTTCATGATGAATGTTTAGAATTCCTGTTGGTATCATACTACCACAACTTGCCTCCTCCCTCGGCGGAAACATGGTTCCGTCTACTCTTCCTGGACGCCTCGGGTGAGACCTCATCCGCTCTGCAGGTGTTGCTGGGTGGGATCAAACCTACCTGGGCTGGTGCCCAGGGAGACTGTGGTATGTGTCGATAGTTGGTGAACCCCTGTCGACTGTGAGGTCGCAATTTGGTCAACAAATGGTTCTGTTTCTGGGACCATGTGTAGAGTAGAAGGAGGTCATGTTGTGGCACCTGACGAAGACGGAGATACAAAAATGGTTCGATCAAAAGTTGCAGGAGTTTTCTGAAGAAGAAAGTCGGAATACGTGACTGATGGTAGATCAGTGGGTGGGAAGATATATTCATGACGGTCCACATGAATGGTTTTTCTGTGAATTCCTAGTCATTTTGTATGAATGATTGTCGAAGCTGACCTTCCAGAAGAGGAACTTCTAGGGTGGTGAACCGACGACTTGGACCCCGGAGTGATTCAGGAATTGCAGGAAGTCGATAACAAGGCATCATGGGCTGTCGAAGTTTGGCTAGATAGAATCTTGGAAGGATATATCACAGAATCTGTAGTTGACAAGAAGAAATCCTATAGTGAAGCTGAGAGATATTTTTTCCAAGGACCAAGGGGAAGGTTTTTGCTATCACTCCAACTATCGATTAAGATGCTAATCTGTGAGAAGGGTATATTAAAGATGCACCTTGATCAGTAGATAGCCTGGTGGGTAGAGGCCATGGGTATCGTGACTGCTGGGGAATGGTACATGGAATGGTAAAGGGGTAGATGGGTGCAGACCATGAGGAGACTGCGAGTGAAGCTGAGGAAGAAAGTGGTCTTACGAGAGGAGGAGTGAGGTTTCAACAGGAAAAGAGGCAGAGGACGGGAGAAGGTCCTGCTGCGATCGAACCGCAAAACCGCGAAGGAAGACCACATGGGACAAAGTGACCTCACAGTCCTGACAGGAACAAACAAGATATGCCCAGGATAGAGGTAGGACCAAACCCTAGCACCAACATACCCACACCTCCGTTCACTAGCTCTCAGCCAGCAAGAAACACTACTTCGACACCACCGAGTACGTTGACACCGCAGAAGTTAATTGGTAGTAGTAGCACAACGATAGGAGGAAGGAAGCCCAAGATGGTGGGCGATGATGCTAAGCTACCGTTGTTTCATGGAAGTGCGACAGACAACCCAAAATAGTATTGGTTTTTGTGTGAAGCGGTCTGGACTATGAAACAGATCACTGACGACAATGCTAAGAAAGGACAGTTAGCCACGACTCTGTGAGGTCGTGCATTAGATTGGTTCATGAAATTTGTTTTAGTCCCTACGGGGGCTCTAGAGAAGTCACTGGATGAGATTCAGGATGGGCTAATTGATGAATTTAGATGGCCTAAGTTGGAGGCTCAATATATTACTGAATTGAAGGAAATAAAGTAGTATCCCAATGAGAGAGTATGGGATTTCGACCAACGATTCAAGACACTGATGGAAAAGGTTAGTTTCGATATGAGCACTGTCCAACATAATGAACGGTTCATTGCGGCACTGCTACCCCACATTCGGTTGTCGCTGATGTAGAAAAACATTTCGATGCCTAGCGAAGCTTTAGAGATCGCAATGTGATTGGAAGCATCACCGATTGGAGATAATGCAACTGGGATGTAATAGATACAGACACAGATCGTTAACCTGACTATACAGTTGCAAGATTTAAAGAAGAACAAGGAACAGTGCGATGAAGTATGGTGCACGCGATGTCGACGAGAGTGACATACGAAAGATGATTGCCCAGATTTTCGTAATTATTTGGTATCCAATGCGCCCAATCTGTTGAATGGCGGCAGTATGCCATGGTGTCGTGTTTTCCAAGTGTTTGGGCACGGTCATGATAATTGCCCATATATGCAGAAAATGGTCACAACCCCATGAAATATTTACTGGACATTTTGCAAGTCAGTGGGTCACGATGACAAGGATTGCCGTGCATATGGGTTGCTACAAGAGAGGATGTGCGATGCATTCTACGTCAAAGATGATCAATGTGCAGTGCAACAACCAGAGATGAAACCGCAGGTAGCTCAGTCGATACCGTAGCAGCAGATGCAGTTTGCACCACAACAACAACTACCGCAGTAGTTCGTACCACAATATGCATCGGTGAACCCCATGCAGCCTCAGTACGTGCAACAAGCGTAGTATGTACCACAAGTGCAAGGGATGCCGCCAATACCCATGTAGTAGCAGTTTAACCAACCTCAATACCAGTAGCAGGGCGGCTATCAGGGAGGCTACAGGGGTGGACGTGGTGGCAGATTTGGTTGTGGAGGAGACGGCCGAGGTGGTCATGGACCTATTCAATGTTACCATTGTGCGGTATGGGGGAATTATCAGCGTGACTTCCCACTGCTACAGAATCAGTGTACGTTTTTTTCCGGTAATGATCATACAGTCGAGAATTGTCCAGAGTTGATTACGAGATGGCAGGCGGGGAACACTCCGCAGCTACAACACCTAGTACAACAACCAGTACAAAACCCGGTGCAGCAACCAATGCAGAACTAGCATCCGCGACCACCGCCGAATGCTAATCCAAATGTAAATCATGCAGGGAACCTGCAGCAGAACCAAACACAGGGTGCCAATATTGCGACTATTTTTGCAAAACCGCAACCACAAGATGCTTCGGTGGTTGTTGTCACTCATGGAGGTAAAACGATTGGGGAAGATGGTTCGTGACCACTCATTTTCTTGGTTGGTCAGAATATGGTAAATTTTTACATTGATGCAGAGCAGGAGACGTTCCTAGAGGCATGTTGCACTTTGGAGAAAGATCGCGGTAAGGCTGCTATTTGCGATATGCCGCCTATCTTTGATTCCACATCAGATGCCGATCGACCACCACTAGGTATATTGCAGAAGTTCCTTGAAATCTGTCTGTCATTGCCACGAGACCCAGATTCCTAGTTGAGATTGAGGGATGGTTGCAGTGAATTCCGAAAGGATGGCAGGAGTTGACAGTAAAATCCTTACGGTGAAGGAAGACTGGCAAGGAAATGCAAATGAAGATTCAGATTGGTGACTATGACATTGAATCTATGATTCTTGACCTTGGTTCGAATGTTGACATCTTAACCAAGCAGGCTTGGAAAAATATGGGGAGTCCCCCATTGAGATGGTCTCCTGTGCAGCTCCGGTTGGCTAACCATGCGAAGGTTACACCTATTGGGCAAGTTCCGCGGCTCACAATTGATATTGAGGGCGTGAAGACTTATGCTGACTTCGACGTCATTGAAGTAGTTGATGGAGGAAGCTCCTACCCTGTGCTATTGGGGATAGGATGGGCTAACGATAGTGGAGCTATAATCAAATTTAAGAAGCGCATGATGACTTTTGAGAATCGTGATTTCTGAGTCATCGCTCAGTTGGATCTGGCTGAAGAACACCGATATGTGGAGCCTGAAAAAGATGATGATCCTGCTAGATGGGACCATGCATTTAATATTTCTGAAGATTATGTTCATCCCATTATCCACAGTGAGATGGAGTGGTGCAATGAGAGTTCTACGTCTTCCGACTCTGATGATGCATTGGGACATTGGCATAATCGAATGCATGAAGTATAAATGCGGAAATGTGGTTTAGTTACGCAATCTTTATGTCGTGTTGCAATCGAAACGATCACATTGCCTATCGATGAGGGGTTTCCTGGCCTAAACACCTTTGTAGCAGAATTTGAAGACCACGTTCCAGAACCACAATGATTGTTGGCTTTGGAGGAAGCACTAAAGGCTGCTCGAGCACGTTGGTGGGAGACACATAAGAAATTTATTAAAGATTGGTCACAGTGTCGAAGGTTGATGATGGTTCGGTTCAACGATACTGAGGTTTATCACACTGGCAAGTATGATGGTCATACTGATCCCAGTGACCATGTGATGGAGTGCCAATGATTATGGGTAGCGCGACCCAGAGATGAGTGGGTTCATGCTTTTGTCCATACTTTGGAGGAGATACCGCGCTCGTGGTACAATGCAGCCAAGTTGCGCCATGACATTACAACATGGGGGGAGTTGATGATATGTTTCACTCATACCTTCATGTTTGCGGATGCCAACCCTGATGTCCATAATTCCCTGTAGCTCATCCGCGACATGATATTTTAGGTTGTTCCTGTGGCCTTCCCTGTCGACCCGCACACCCACAGTCAGATGCAGTCTCTCATGGAGTGTTTCAACATTAGTGGTGGCCCGGAGGACGATGATGATCCCCGGAATGTTAACATGCCTATATATAAAGGAAGTCGCGATATAGTCCCACCTGTTGCGCCAAGTAATCCGTTCAGTCAACCCTTGCATCTTCACAAGACGAATATCGACACGGAAGCTACTCCCAAGTTTGCTAATGTTGGGGATTATTGGGATGATGAGATGATGAGTAAGGTTACCGAGTTACTATATGAGTTTTAGGATGTGTTTCCCACGAAGTTTTCTAAAATGAAGGGAATCCTGGGTGATTTAGGAGAGATGAGGATTCCATTGAAACCACACGCTAAGCCAGTCCGACAGTGACCTTATCGGCTAAATCCGTGACATAAAGAAAAGTTCAAGGCGGAACTTGATTGGATGTTGGATGCTTGAATTATCGAACCTGTGGAAGAATCAGAATGGATCAGTCCTATGGTGGTCCAGGACAAGAAAACAGACGAAGTGCGTATTTGTGTCGACTTGCGGAAATTGAACGATGCCTGCTTACATGACCCCTTTCCGACCTCGTTTATTGATGAAATACTTGAAGGAGTAGGTGGCCAGGAGATGTACTCTTTCACTGATGGATTCTCTAGCTACCATCAGATTGGCATTGCCAAAGAAGATCACCATAAGACAACTTTTGTTACTGAATGGGGTTGCTTTCAGTACACAGTCATGCCGTTTGGTTTGAAGAATGCACCCGCGATATTCTCTCGAGTCGTTGTTGCCGCATTCAAAGATTTTATTCAAAATTTTCTGCAGGTATATATGGATGATTGGACCGTTTATGGATTGATTCGTGATCATTTAGCCAATCTATGGTTTATGCTTGAGCGATGCCGACAACACCAAATATCGCTGAATTTGAAGAAATGTATTTCCTGTGCACCATTTGGGATCTTGCTGGGTCATATTGTGTGAAAGCAGGAATTGCTGGTGGATCCAGCCAAAATTGCGCTTATTTTGGGGTTGCAACTGCCGACCATCGTTAAGCAGTTGCGCGTGACCTTGGGTCACACGGGATATTATCACAAGTTCATTAGGGGGTATGCTGCGATTACTGCCCCTATGGAAAAATTGCTAAAGAAGGATGCAACATTCCAGTGGAATCCAGAATGTCAGGAAAGTTTTGAAACACTCAAAGTGAAGATGGCGTCATCCCCAATCTTGGTCTTTCCAGACTGGAGTAAGGAATTCCATGTCCATGTTGATGCTTCATCGGTTGCACTAGGGGTTGGATTGGCTCAACCAAGTGAAGGTGACATCGATCATCCCATTGCTTTTGCCAGTCAAAAGCTGTCTTCTGCAGAATGCAACTACACTACAATAGAACACGAAGGTCTGGCCATGGTTTATGCACTGCAGAAATTCAGGAATTATTTGTTGGGTGGTCACTTTAAAATGTTCACTGATTATTCAGCATTGAAATACTTGGTCAATAAGCCTATGTTGGGGGGGAAGATCTGCCGATGGCTACTTTTGTTTAGGAGTTTGATTTTGAGGTCATTGTGAAACCAGGGCGGTTGAATGTTGGACCAGATCATTTGTCACAGATTGATATAGGGGAGGAAATGACTAATATTGAAGACAGGTTACCAGATGCCCAGCTATTTCACGTTGCAGCAGCTGATCAGTATTTTGATGACATCCTTCAGTTTTTGGTGACCATCACTGCGCCCGATGACTTTACCACTACTCAGAAGAAGCAATTGGTCGTCAAGGCTGCTGACTTTCAACTGATCACGGGAGAGTTGTATAAATTGGGTGCTGATGAAATATTGCATAGATGTGTCTTACCGCATGAGCAAGCATAGATATTGGCTGAGGCACATGGTGGAGTCACAGGAGGACATTATGGTGGCCGGGCGACTACTCGAAACGTACTGCGTGCAGGGCTTTGGTGGCCCACATTATATAATGATGCAACAGACTATGCATGGTCTTGCGATGTTTGTCAGTGAACTGGTAAGTTGTCCAGACGAGACGAGATGCTGTTAGGAACCCATGTCTTTACTTTGTTAATATGTTGTTGTTGGACGCATATGCTTTGTAAGTCATCCTGTAGTATTTTTTGATCAATAGTTTGTGTTATTGTTGTTGGCGCATACACTTTGTAAGTCACCCGTAGTATTGTTGATCCATAGTTTGTAGTGGCCCATGGTTTTGACCCATAGTATTGGACCCTAGACTTAGTATATAAGTGTGTGTTGAGACCTATGAAGGCACCGTGAAGTTATTTGTATTGAGCTTGCTCATAGGAGGTTGCCCCCTCGAAGTGGCTTGTGATCAATATAAAAGTGATTCTGAGTTTTGTCATTTCTGCTATTTCACATATTCGTATTAATTAATTGTTGCAGGTGCATCACATTTAGTATCAGAGCACTTTCTTAGGCTCGTTGGGTGAAATTTCTGCCAATTTTTGTTTGCATCTGTTGCAGGTTCAGATTTGGGAATAATCCCTATCCGCTTAACTGTGGGAAGTACTTGGGCATAAGCCCTTAAACTCATTGTGAGGAGTACCACAGGAACCCTGAAGTAGCTAGCCCATTGAGAGGACCTGCCAGCAAAAAGGGCAACGACCCCTACCTGATTGACTAGTTCCCACCTGTGAGGTAAACCAAGAGCTGTCGTTTGTGATAAAGTGGTTATCAGTTTTACCTGAGCCATGGAGTGAGGGGTACTGCCCTAATATGCAAGCCGTCAGACAGCATTGGTGGCCGAGTGAAACCCATGAACTGTTAGGAAGTCGCATATACCTGGGGTCCATATCTACTTTCAACTGAACTATTGTCGATCACTACTGCGCCGT
This sequence comes from Larix kaempferi, assembly GCA_027924585.1. Taxonomy (NCBI): domain Eukaryota; kingdom Viridiplantae; phylum Streptophyta; class Pinopsida; order Pinales; family Pinaceae; genus Larix; species Larix kaempferi. The sequence continues at coordinate 47,467,564 of BSBM01000372.1, read as the reverse complement.
TTCAGATCCATTTTGCAAGCTGTTCCAGATCCATTTTGCAAGCCATTCTAGATCCAGTCGTTTTCAATCCATTCGACGCTATTCCAGATCCCTTTCGAGCCGTAGCTACTCCAGTCTGGAAAAAAGAAAAATCAGTTTTTTGTCCATATCTCCCTTGTTTTCACTCTGTTTCCCTTGAAATTTTCAGGGAACCCCTGTCATCCCATTCTGCATATTTCATTCCTGAGGACCCTATCCCCAATTCCCCTTCCCAAAGCCTGAAAGCCCACATTTGTATATTTTTAGGGTTTGCCATAACTTCCTCAGATTTCACCCAATCACCTTCAAATTTTACCACAGAGTTCCTTTCTGAATTCTGCTTCTTTGTCCCCCTCTGCCAAATTTTCCTGTTCTTTCACCCCGCTTCTGAAATCCTCATTTTTGCTTCCCTGTCTAGTCGACAGTGTCCAACACCTAGTCAAACCCCAATTATCCTTCATATTTTTTTCCAAGTCTAGATTTTCCCTTACTGAAGCAGTTTCTGTTTTTGTTTTCCTACCCAGTAAAAAAAAAAAAAAAAAAACTCCTGGTTATGGTTGTCACCCGTGCAGGAGCAAAAACCATGGAAGAAGCACTTACAGCCATCCAAGCCAAACTCCAGGATCTAGATGAAAAATTTATCGGCCTCCATCTTGAACATTCAGCTATGAACAACAAACGACAGTTCGAGTCTTCATAAGACAATGGGTTCTCTTCTTCTAGCAATTTTCGTGGACCGAAGCTTGATTTTCCTCGCTTCAATGGTACTGATCCAACTGGATGGATCTATCGTGTAGAACAATATTTCATCTTGCATAATACTTTTGATGTCAACAAAGTTCCACTGGCATCCTTTCACTTGGAACAGGAAGCTCTTCAATGGTACCGTTGGTACATCAAGGCTCATCCAGAGCCCAAATGGTCGGACTTTTGCCAGCTCCTTTTGCAACGATTTGGTCCTAGTGCTTTTGATGACTTCACCGGAGCCCTCACTAAAATTCGCCAAATTGGCACTGTGAGAGAGTATCAAACCGAATTTGAGAACCTAGCTAACCACACCGAAGGATTGTCTAATAACTTTTACCGGAGTTCTTTTATCAGTGGTCTAAAGGATTCCATCCGCTTTGAGGTCAAAATGTTCTGTCCCACCATAATGATGGAAGCCCTAGGGTTGGCTAAGTTGGCAGAAGACAAGATTGCATCCCAACAATGCTCCAAGCCCACTTTTGTTCCCTTCCGAAATATGGGTTTTCAACGACCACCTATACCGTAGGCTCCTTGACCGACTCCTATCAAGTGTTTGTCTGAAACAGAGATGAAAGTATGCAGAGAAAAGAGGCTTTGCTATAATTGTGATGAGAAATTCACTCGGTGACATAGATGTGTTCAACAAAAGCTCTATCTCTTGGATGTGGCGTCTCCGCTTGCCTCTAAAATTGGTGACGAAGTTCCAGAAACACTAGATGCTTCGGTTGACATTTAGGAACCGCCTATTGACCCTCCGTCTCAGGATGACCATCCAAAGATATCTCTCCATGCTTTAGCTGGAATCACCACCCCCCAAACAATGCGGGTCAGGGGTTAATTCAAGAAGCTTTTTCTTACAATACTCATTGATTCTGGTAGCACTCATAATTTCATTGACCCTCAGATCGCCAAACAAGCTGATTGTTTTATCCATCCTTGCTCCAACTTTGAAGTTATGGTTGCCAATGGGGGCACCTTACCTTGCAAAGGGAAGTGTCGAAATGTGTGTATCTCTATGGGAGATTATACCTTGCGCTCTGACATGCTTGCCTTGCCCTTAGGCGGATGTGATGTGGTTTTGGGCGCTCAATGGCTACGCACACTTGGCCCTATCTTATGGGATTTTGCTGAACTTTGGATGCAGTTTTCCCTCAATGGACAAAAACACACATTGACAGGATTACAACCAGGTTCTCTCAGCATCATCAGTTCACATCGCATGGAAAAACTCCTCAAGAAGAATTCACATGGTGTCATCGCTTAGATCCATTCCATTCAGATGCAACCATCAGCGGTCTCCACTACTCCTTTGGATCTACAACAAATTCTGGATCGATATACAGGTGTCTTTGCTGAACTAGTGGGATTGCCACCTTCCAGGCTAGAAGAGCATTGTATTCAGCTCCTTCCTACCAGCGTTTCTCCCAACATCAGGCCCTATCGCTACTCATTTCACCAAAAAACGGAGATTGAAATGCTCGTTCGGGACTTATTGAAGCAAGGTATTATTCGCCCAAGCACTAGTTCCTTTTCTTCTCCAGTTATTCTTGTCCACAAAAAATATGGGTCATGGCGCCTCTACATTGACTTCTGAGCACTTAATCACCTCACCATCAAGGATAAGTTTCCAATTCCTGTTGTTGATGAGCTTCATGGGGCTCACTTTTTCTCCAAGCTGGATCTTCGTTCTGGATATCATCAAATTCGGGTTCATGAGGATGATATCCCTAAAATAGCTTTCCGCACACATGATGGCCATTATGAGTTTTTGGTCATTCCCTTTGGCCTCACTAATGCTCCTTCCACATTCCAGGCCTTAATGAATAAAATATTTCGAACCTACTTGCGGAAATTCATTCTGGTATTCTTTGATGATATCATCATCTACAGTAAAACATGGGATGAACATCTCCAACATCTGGATCTTGTCATGCAAATTTTCTCTAACCATGATCGCCATGCCAAGCAGTCTAAATGTGTTTTTGGACAGAAGGAAGTTGAGTATCTCGGGCACATTATCTTAGCACAAGGGGTTCACGTGGATCCTGCCAAAATCGATGCCATGAACAATTGGCCGCATCCTCAGACACTCAAGATCGTTCGTGGTTTTTTGGGGTTGACTGGCTACTACCGCAAGTTTGTCAAGGATTATGGGAAGATTGCAGCTCCATTAACTGCTCTATTGAAAAAGTATGCTTTTACATGGACACCTACTGCTCAGTGTGCATTTGATAAACTAAAACAAGCTATGTGTACTACACCTGTGCTAGCTATGCCCAATTTTTCCAAGCCGTTCACTATTGAGAGTGATGCTTGCGGAAATGGACTTGGTGTTGTTCTCCTTCAAGATGAACACCCCATTGCGTTCACCAGCAAATCCCTTTCAGGTAAGAATTTAGCTGCCTCTACCTATGAGAAGGAAATGATGGCGATTTTGCATGCAGTACAAAAGTGGAGCCCATACCTATTAGGGAATCATTTCTGCATCAAGACTGATCACCAGAGTCTGAAATATTTCTTGGACCAGTGTGTCTCCTCCCCGGCACAACAAAAATGGGTTAGCAAACTCATGGGTTATGACTATGAGATCACTTACAAGAAGCGTAAAGACAATATTGTGGTAGATTCTCTTTCTCGCACATTTGATGCCCAAGGTTCTCTTTTAGCTATTTCTATGCCTGTTCCAAATTGGTTGCAATCTGTTCAACAGGGTTATGTCAATGACTCTTCCTTATCTTAAATCATCCAACTCTTGACCAACAACCCTTCTGTTGTACCACATTACTCTTGGGATGGTGCTTCTATACGATACAAGGGTCGTCTGGTGCTTCCCCAGAGCACAGATCTTCAACAGGATGTCTTCTATGAACTCCATGCTTCTCCATCGGCATGGCACTCTGGGTTCCTCAAAACATATGAATGAGCACGGCGTAAGTTCTTTTGGCAGGGCATGAAAAGGACAATTCAACAGATGGTGTCTAAATGTGATACCTACAAGTGCAATAAGGGTGAAACAACACTCCTTCCAGGATTGCTTGAACCCTTTCCCATACCTACACGGATTTGGACAGATATTTCTATGGATTTCATTGAAAGGATCCCTAAATCTGGCGGGAAGACAGTGATTCTCATTGCGGTTGATCACCTCTCCAAATATAGTCATTTTTCTGCTCTCAGCCATCCCTATACAGCCTCCTCCGTCGCTCAAATTTTCTTGGACCAGATCTTTCGTCTTCAAGGCATCCCTTCTTCCATTGTCTCGGATCGTGATGCGACTTTCACCAGTCATTTTTGGACAGAACTATTTCATCACACTGGCACCAAACTGAAGATGAGTTCAAGGTATCACCCACAAACAGATGGTTAGACTAAAATTATCAATAAATGCTTGGAAACTTATCTTCGTTGCTTCACCTCGGAACACCAACATCAGTGGGCAAAGTGGCTTCTTACCACACCACCTCTAAAATGACCCCATATGAAGCAGTCTATGGTAAGGCACCTCCAGCTCTTCTTCCATACACCCCCACTAGTTCACCAGTTTAGGAAGTTGACACGGTCCTTCGAAACCGCGATCATATTCTTCGCATTTTGCGGGACAATCTTCACATGGCAAGAAATCGCATGAAGCAACAAGCTGATCAGCACCGTTCTGAGCACACTTTTCAAGTCGGCGATATGGTTTTTCTTCTTCTCCAATGGTACAAACAATCCTCCTTGAAAATCAAAGGGCATCATAAGCTCACTCCAAATTTCTATGGGCCATATTGGATTCTTCAGAAGATTGGGTTCGTTGCTTATAAATTGGAACTTCCTCCTTCTTCCCGCATTCATCCAATCTTTCATGTCTCTTGTCTGAAGAAAGTTCTTGGCACCAACATCAATGGACAAATGATTTTACCCGAACTGGATAATGAAGGATCCATCCTTTTGGAGCCAGAGGCTATTCTCAATCGGCGCACACGTCAGCTTTTCTCTCGCTCTATAACAGAGGTCTTAATTCAGTGGCACGACATGCAACTAGAGGATGCTACATGGGAACCACTTCTTCAGATTCAACAACAATTTCCACATCTAAAGCTTTGAGGACAAAGCTTTTTTTAAGGGGGAGGGGATGTTAGGAACCCATGTCTTTACTTTGTTAGTATGTTATTGTTGGATGCATATGCTTTGTAAGTCATCCCGTAGTATTTGTTGATCAATAGTTTGTGTTATTGTTGTTGGCGCATATGTTTTGTAAGTCGCCCGTAGTATTGTTGATCCATAGTTTGTAGTGGCCCATGGTTTTGACCCATAGTATTGGATTCTAGACTTAGTATATAAGTGTGTGTTGAGACCTATGAAGGCACCGTGAAGTTATTTGTATTGAGCTTGCTCATAGGAGGTTGCCCCCTCGAAGTGGCTTGTGATCAATATAAAAGTGATTCTGAATTCTGTCATTTCTGCTATTTCGTATATTCGTATTAATTAATTGTTGCAGGTGCATCACAGATGCCCCTGCTACCTCAGGTGACACTACAACCATTAGAAAAATGGGTTGTGGATTTTGTAGAACCGATCCATCCACCAGGGAAATGCACAGGTGCGCGATATATTTTCACGGCGACAGAGTACTTGACCCGATGGGCTGATGCAACACCTGTAGTTGATTGCTCTGCCGCAATGGCTTTTGTTTGACCACATTATCACTCGGTTTGGCTGCCCCAAGATATTGCTGGGTGATCAAGGAAACCATTTTCTTAATGGCACTATCAGCGCCTTGACGGAAGAACTGCAGATACAACATAAGAAGAGTACACCCTATCACCCACAGGCGAATGGAATGGTATAGGCATCTAACAAGGTATTGGAGCATGCATTAACAAAGGTGTGCAATGTGAACCGTAGCAACTGGGATCTGAAAGTCCCAGCAATATTGTGGGACTATCGCACCACATGTAAAAGATTGACCGGTTAGACACCTTTCAAGTTGGTATATGGGAAGGAAGCAATTATGTCGATGGCGTACATTATTCCAAGTCTCCGAATTGTGGCTGTTATGAGCATGGACGATGTTGCAGCATTAGATGAATGACTAGCACAATTGGTGGAGATAAAAGAGGATCAATTTATCGTTGTCTTTCATCAAGGGGTGGAGAAGGACCGCCAGAAGGCATGGCATGATCGTCACATAAAAAAAAATAGTTTCAGCAAGGCGACTTGGTGCTACTGTACGACAACAAGTTTATGAAACATCCAAGCAAGTTTCAGATGCATTGGCTGGGTCCCTATCACATCAATAATATTACTTCAGCCGGAGCGGTTCAGTTGCAGTGGTTGGATGGGCCGATGCTCCCTAAGCTGGTAAATGGTCACAGGTTGAAGCCCTATCACTCGGGCTTGGAGTAGTGCGATGGTTGAGTCGCATCGGGAAGAAAAAAAAGTATGTGTTGCAGGTTGCTTGGTGGAAGATGGCGCACCAACAGAGGAAGGTATGTGCAAGCAAAAGAGGCATGTGCCACTAGGTTGGCATAGTCAGAGACTCATGACAGTATTGTGCTCAGGCCCGACGACGGATTTTGTATGACAATTTTGGGAAAAGTATGGCGACGTGGTGTGATTACTGGCCACCATCTCTACACATGATTGCACCTAACCGATTCAGCTGGGTTCACACATGACGATGGAATGTTTTGCACATGGCAAGCTGGGCCGGGATGAGAAGTGGCGTTGGTCACGTGGTGGTATGAGGGAGCTTTGTTGGCAGCTGGTCTCCCCCCTCCATTATGAGAGTCGACCGACTCATACACACAGATGAGCGGTACTGGGGAATTATCCCCCCCGTCGTGACCCGGGAGGGTCCGGCTATAAGTAACCAAGGAAGTTGGTAGTTCACCATACAAAAGTTGTTCTAACATAGAGTGGTTATGTTGGTTAATCAATTTGGGAGTTGAGTTGTGAGGAATTCCAAGGAGGCTGTGGAAATGCTTCATTTTATTTCCTATGGAAGCACCCCAGGGGCCCTGTGAGCCTGCACGACGAGCGTCCCTGAGCACCTTGATATGGTCAGTGCACTTCTCCTGTGTATGCCCGGGCCGATGCCAGGGAGACTGCGGTACGCATCGACAATGAGATGGACCCCTGACCGGTCCCGCATGATTCAGTATGCAGTAGTTGTTTGAAGGGTTGTGATATTTTTTATTAGAACGCTGGTTGGGGCGGTATCTCCCTAACTTCATTAGAAGACGGGCGCTAGAGCGAAACATATGTGCCAGATTCATCCATCGTTCTCACCCCTTGGTACTGTTCATCCTCTTTTCTTTTTAGTCTGCACTTTTCCATGCGACTCGAGGATGAGTTCGTGACGTACCCGACAGCAAATCGGGGGTTTCCTACTCTCGTGTAGGGCTTACAGAATTGGTAACTGAGGATATTAACAACCGAAGGAAGGAGACAACATTGTGTGATCTAGAAAGCAAGAACAGATGCAATTGACATGTACTCTGTCTAGTAGTTGACGTGGCTCGAGGGCGAGCCACAAGATTGTATTGGGGGGCTGTTGGCAGGCGGTTTGATGAGGAAAGATCGCGGTACTGCTGACGCCGTGACACATTGGATGAAGGCACGAAAGGAGTACTTTGTGCCAAAGGATACCGCAGTTGGTGGGTTTTGTGTCACTTGGACCATGTATTTTGTAATATTGAGTCAAGTATACCACAGTTGGAAGATTTTGGGTCATGTATTTTGTAATATCGAGCAAATTGTACCACAGTATGCAGGTTTTCGGGTCATTAGACCAAGTTAGTTATTCGATTGTCCATAAGTGTCGGTTAGGAAAGTGGACAAGTATTGTAATTGGTGGAAGCCTATAAATAGATGAGAATTGTAAGTGTTAGAGGAGTGGAGAGAGGGAAGATAGAAATAGGGCAGTATGTGGAGATTGACAAAAGATAATGTAGGGAGTTGCGCAGAGATTGATGTATTGCTTTTGGTTTGCCATAGTAATATAAGGATGATGATTTGGTGCAATCTGTGTGTAATGTTGCTTGATACTTATGTTATTATCTTGTCTTAATATCCATTTCTGTCGCTAGGATGTGAATGCCGCAATAATATGTTATAGATATTTGTTTACTGTAATGTAAAATGCTGCGATTAAAGTGATGTGCTATAACTTCATGATGAATGTTTAGAATTGTTGTTGGTATCATACTACCGCAACATGCCTCCTCCCTTGGGGGAAACATGGTTCCATCTGCTCTTCCTGGACGCCTCGGGTGAGACCTCATTCGCTATGCGGGTGTTGCTGGGTGGGATCAAACCTTCCCGGGCTAGCGCCCAGGGAGACTGCGGTATGTGCCGACAGTTGGTGAACCCCTGTCAACCGTGAGGTCGCGATCTGGTCAATAATATATTTCTTCCAACCTCTTTGTCGGTGGATTAATTTTCCCAACATAGTCCAATTCCAATTTTTCAAATTCTTGCACTATTACTTATGGCATCAATGGCATCTCATCTCTTCTAGAGGGATTCCTAACTCCCTGGGAGACGCCACAGGCCTAACAGATACCTTAACATCCTTATGCAAAGAGGGACACCACAATCCTGCATTTAGAATCTTCTGAGCTATCAGTTTCCCAGAATAATGGCCTCCCTCAAATCCTTCATGTAACTCTTCCAATATCGTAGCCCTCTCATGTTCTAATACGCATCATCACATAATCTTTTCTGCACCCAATTTGTACAAATTTCCTGCTATCAACTGGCAGTATGCTGCCTTGGCCACTAGTTGTTTCTATTTCACAACTCTCATTCCTGGGGGATCTACTGTCAAGTCCCCAATTTTGGGCTAATTCAATGACCATGGGTAAAAGGGGACATTATTTTCTTGGGCAGATAAATGATAATTTAATCCTATAACTATATAATAAATTTTAGCCTAAGTTATGTTGGAGGAATTAATTTAAATTAATTCTAGTAATTATTAGCCTAAGTCCAAGGGAGGAATTAATTTTATTAATTTAAATTAATTATTTTACTTAATTTCCTAAATAATGGACCAAGTGGGCCAAGAGGGCCCCCTCATGGAGATAAGGTTTCCAAATGGGATTTAGAGACAAGAAAATAGAAGTATGGCTAAAGAAATTTGTGGATTTAGAAAAAGAACAAAATAAGGAAAGGTGTAAGAGTTGCTCAAGGCCAGAAAATGGAAATAACTAGAAAAAGCAGGAGGGTGCAGTTTCCAAAAAGGAGGCCAATTCACAAATCAAGCAACTTTTACAAATCAAGAAACATATGGAGACAAAGGGAGGCATCGTTTCTAAAGAAGAAAATATTGTAAGGAAAAAGAAAGGAAAGTATGTCCACTCATGGGTGACCTATTCTCATAGGTTACCAAGCCAGGTAACTCGCTCAATAGGTCAACATGATATCTATAAAAGAAGGATTCCAACTCCATTTCACAACTTTTGTCATTGTGAGTTTATGAGTGAAGCATTTTAGCTTCTCAAGGTTTGGTGATGTGATCAAGCCAATCAATGGGTGATGTTCCCCATTCTTCTAGTCTACTTCTCTTCTCTAATATTCTCTCAGCATTTGTAGCCATGTAGATCTGATTTGAAGGTCCATATACTCCAATAATAAGAAGAACCCAAGCTTAGAAGGAGTTATCAACACATAGGGTACATTCGGTGGGAACAACGTTGAAGGGTCGAAATGGAGGTTTCGGTTTCAGAATTTATGGTCATTTTTGGGTTGTGAGACTTGTTCCATTGCATCCAGAGGTCCGTTTCCAATAGGAAACACTTTTGTCTCACTGAAAAAGGTGTCTGACTGACCAAGATACATTCATTCTCACCAGAGCCAAGGTTTCATGTGTTAAGGAGCGCACGTGTGAAGTTCCAGTTTAGTGAATGTGCCCAGGACACTACAGGAATATCAATGCAAAATTCATATCAGTAATCAGATCTGTTTATAGTCAAAGATTAGTTTCATATCATATATACATTCACTTCTCTACTTATTACACTCATTCAGTACCATTGGAGCTAGTTTTGGAGGAGATCACCCAATAGAAAGAAGATAGCTCAGTGAATGCACCCAGGGCACTCTAGGAAGAGCATTCTAGGATTCATATCAGTTATCAGACCTGTTTGCAGTCAGATACTAGCTTCATATTAGAGTTATAGTCACTTATCCACTTCTTACGTTCATTCTCTCTCAGCATGTAATATTTTCCTAGCTTGTGAGGCTCTTGTAATTCCGAATTTAATGAAATAGCAAATATGCATTCTGAAGTTGATATTTCAACCTATTGTTGTCAATAAATATATATCAGAACCATTTAATGTCTAGGAACAGATTTTAGTTGTAGTGTCCCTCCTATACTACAAGGCTATGGAGAGGACACTAACAATAATACTGGACATCTAGTCCCATACTTAATCAAATAAGCATTCATATAAATTGTAGATGGAGATATGCAAATGCATAAACATTTGAAAACACAACAAAATTTAATTCCATTACACATCCATCATACATTCCAGATTTCCATGTCATTCATCAATTAAGCAATATCAAATTAGCAAATGAGAATACTTATCATAAACCAAGTAGTCCTTGAGTAACCAGTTATGCTTCTACAACGTTCCACCCAACCGTAGGCCAGTGTGCTCCTCAATCTCTCAGCACCACTACCACCCCCGAGTTGGGAATGATCTCCACAAGGAAAAGGGGAAAGCAGGCTCTCACATAGCCAAAGATACACCAGAATAAGCCAATCCAATCAGCAGTTGGGTTTCTCAGGCTGCTAAGAGATGGACATAGGTGAATTACTATGCTAGTGGCTCAACCATTGAGCTATGGATACTTCATTGGGCTCATCAAACCAAATATGTCCTCTTCCACTCCTGAATCTCCTACTCACAGGTTCAAACTAAACAAGGAGGGACATAATAGCTAGAAATGCAAGTGCGGGGCGTTTTTGTAGTAGGATGCCCAATGATGGGATTTCAACCAGTTCAGAAAAATGTGGGAAAGCCCAAAATGAAAATGGGAAAATGGGAAAACAACCCCAGGAGCATAATCATTTTCAGAAAAACGTTCATGGGCATTTCATGGGCAAAAACAACCTCTATAACCCCAGAAAATCGTGGTTCTCTTCTCCTAGACACTGTGATAACCAAAAATGAGTTCCCAGGCATGGGAGAATGCAGAGAAATGGTGAAAACATGAAGGAAAAACCCCAGTTGACCCCAGGCTACATGAGAGAGGAAAAGACCGTGGTTCAGAATGGCTTGGGAAGGAAAAACGTGGGTGATTTCTTGCCTTGCAAGAAAAAATTCGAATTCCCATATTGATGGCTTGCCCATACCGGAAATTGGCTGCCATACCTCATCATTCCCAAGGAATTAACTGCCTCAACCAACTCTTGGAAGAATTTAATGATTGGGGCATAAGCCAAAATGGGTAGTTGGGATTTCATGGGTTTTCTCATTGACACATGGATTGACTCCATTGGCTCAAGGGTTTGGTTATTTTTCCTCCCTATTCCTTGTAAGATCATGCCCCATCTCTTTGTTGCATTGCATAGCTGGTTGTGGGTTTCTCATTAAAATTGCATATTTACATGATGTCCGAATTTACATTGTGCACGGCTAGCACAAGAACCATATGCATCTATTCTAATTGCCGATACATAGAAAGATAAATCAATGGCGGGGCCTTGGCCTTGAGATCCTCACCATGAATAAATAACAATATTTAAATCATTTACAATATTAATGCAATAGGGTCAAGATGGGGACATTACATTCCCCTCCCCTTGGAATAACACCGTCCTCAGTGTTCCAACACTTTGGAAATAAATACCCACTTTACATATGTCCAAAATTCACAAAATGTGGTAGGTTTGTCCTATATTTCACCCTTTACTTGGGTTTTTCAGGACTAAGTCCTTTGGTCTTTACAAAGTGCTCTTGCTGGCTAGGACCTTCTAGCTCTGCATGAGGGCATCGTTCCAAAACAATTCTATCCTTTTCTTTTCCTTCCAACTGGTCCACGAACATGGGGAATTTACGGTTGCTACCCTCTTGATATTCTCTTGTTGGGCAGTCACGGAGGCAATGATTTCCTCCACATCCCCAATATTTCATTGGCGGCTTTACCTTTTCCCGGTCCATTTCCTTTGAGTCTTCCCACTTGGAATGTTTCTTAATCGGACGATTGGATGAATGCTTCTTCATTGATCCACTTTCCTTTCCCTTGTTGATTGCTCCCAGAATGCTTTTTACCTCTTTTTGCAGACGAATAGAGTCCTACAAAGCCTCATGGTTTATATCATTCTGTTGCCTCTGTAGTTTGAGCATATCCCCAAGATTTTCTTGGGTCCTGGCAATTATTTGAAGAAGACTTTCAGCCAACTTTAATAGCCCCCGGTCTGCTGCCATGGTCAACGGGCACAACTGAATACACTTTGCTTACTAGCAACACTTTCTTATGCCAACTGCAACCAATTATTTCACTTTCTCACCTGTGAAATTCATCATGGGAATTCTTTATTAGGACAAGCATAACATAAACATTAAGATTAGTCAATTATTTTCCTAATTGACATGGAATGTCCATGCTTTATTCATGGGACTTCCACACTTTTCATGCTTTCCCAATATACACATGAACTCATTCATGTTCATCCTTTCACAAAAAATTTACTATTTCAACATTCACAATTCATCTCAAGCAATTAAACACAATCTATTTTCATCCATGATATGCACTCAACAATCTTTTGTTTTATAAATGCATCAATCAAAAGGAAAGAGAAGAGTAGGGGTTTCTCCCTCTTAGTCTTGCTCTATTATGAAGCTACAGCATTGCTGTGGTTTCATGCTCCTTAGTCTCTTTCACTTCAATGTGAATGCTTTGACTTTCCTTTCTTGGCTATGACACTTAGTGTCTAAGGTATGTTTATGGATTTTCAACTAGGGAACCCTTTCCATTATTGCCTACAGAACCTTTGGTTGCTAGGATCCACTCATATCCACTAGAAACATCTTTCATTACTACTCATATTGAGCTCTTTAGGATGGTCACATGTCCACATGCATCTCTAGGATGCCTTCATAATCCTTGCTTCCAGCAATACCTACACTCAAACATTGAATCAATTCACATGTTTAGTTCATTTTCATAAGGTTTATCTCTAAACAAGAGTTTAGGGAATCATAACCAAATCATATACACATGTATATTCACAAGCAAGAAGCTGCAAGGTAACTGAATACTTATTTGTATTGGATGTCTTCACTTTATTCCACAGGATCCTTCTTTGCTTTACGAGACTTGGATTTCCCGTGAACATAATAACGAATGTTGGGCCAACACATAGGCTACTCCATAATCATTCGAATAGGCAATTCCAGACCAGTACGCTGACTGGGTTTATCAATCATTTCCTTTAGCAATATGCTAGGCCAGTGCTCCGACTAGTTTTATCAATTGTTTAAGGGGTGTTGGGCCAGCGTACATGCTGCTTTACCATATCAAGTAGTTAATGCCCAGCTAGTCACTCTCTGGACTTATCAAGAACTTTATAGCGTTCAACCAGTTACTCCCTGGATTTCTTAATAATTTATGTCGCCCACTCATTTACTCTCTGGATTTAGCAGCAATTTATAGTCTTTCAGGGTCTTGCCATCCTACAATGACCAAGGTTTCCAACAAAGAAACAATAGTGTATCAGCTTAGCTGTTAGAAGATTTATACCTGAAATCTTCATTATTCCAAACAAGACATAAATGAAAACGAATACTTAGCTGTATTGTGCATTTCCCCTCTGGTCCATAGGATCCTGCTTCGCTTTGCAAGCCTTGGGATCGCCTATGGACTTGGATATAGTTAATTCTTAACCAGTACACCTCCCCATTGGCTGGATTTACCAAGCATTTGGTGGTGCACAACCAGTCCCATACCTGGTTGGCCCTCTCCAGTGCCGAGCCAGCACATTCGTATGGGTCATCGACCAATGGAAGGAAAATTTGCTACCGACCATTATAGGTCAAGGATCTACTATGGAGCCATAGGTGTCTCAGGGTTTCCAGTCATTCTTCGGCGCCCACCCTCCCACTACTATCCCAATAGATATTTAAGGGTTTTCAGTCAGTCTTCGGCGCCCACCCTCCCACTGCTATCCCAATAGAGATTTTATGCCTTCACCAATGTCACCACACCTTCTTGCACGACAACCCTTCACACACACATCAATTCTTCATTCATACAAGGATGCCACTCCTTCTATTGTGCAAATCGGTGGTTCCTTTTTGGAACTTTATAGGTGACTTTCTTGACTGCAGGTTAACATGACCCCTACTCACACAACGATGATACATCTTCTTATTACCCAGCTCTTCGGGCTTGTCCATCCCTTCTGGTAATATTCACTTGAGCCTAGAAAGGTTTCCAATTCCCATACAGTCCTTTTGCATACCCTTCTTCACTTTTCCCTTTAATGTGTAGTATCAATCTGCATCTATGTAGGCTGACAACACAAGAAGGATAAGCAAGCTCATCAGTATTTTTGTTCAATTATTAACCACATTCCATATCATTCACTATCAGGTATTGAAACACTAGGAATGCGTCCATTCCCTTGGGGTGTAGTCAATATTGAAAACCCTATCATGACCCAGCACCATAAAAGGTGTGCCACCCCTTTCCGACATGTGCCATGTAGGCCCTAATCATACTCAAGCAGTCTGCAATGATATAAATAAGATAGAGCATGCTCTGCATATTAACCCTAATAATTTAGACATGCATGTTCTTGTCTAGGGTCACATAATACTCATTCATTTTGCAGATGTGTCTCACATGCCTTATGGGCATAGCTTTACCATCTCACTTTCATGGTTTACAGACATGTGGTTTGGCTGAGACATTATCAATGGCGTTTCACTCAAAACCCATTTCCAAAGCATGGGGTCTTTCCCATTTGGTTTGGCTCTGGTAGACCATCACTCCTAGTCTTCCTGCAATGTGTCTTCAAAAATTGATTCTCTCAGCCATGAGCCTATTCTTATATCGTTTGGCTCTTGTTCATGGTAGATTCCAATCTTCATCATGCACTTATCCATATTTGCCATGCCCAAAACAATCTACCTGAAATTTGAAACTTCAATAAGCCAAACACTTTGTAAGTTTCTATGCATATAATATTTCATTGCTGCCACAATCACTGAAGCATTTTAATATCACCAAAACCATCTACTTCCTGTGAATTATTACCATACTAGAGTTGCATGGTTCGATTTCATCATTTTATGAAATTATTCTCTTGCTCTTAAGATTGATAATAGTTCACCATTCAATCTATTATCTAATTGCAATGAAACATACATCACAATAATGCATTCTCAAAATGCATCTTATCATGTGCACCTATGCCTATGCATGCACATTTACATCACTCACATAATCTTTTAATGTGCATTCACTCAATGCATAACCACAAGATTGTGCATAATATCTTAATGCGCATTTCCTCAATGCTACCTTGCATTAAGTTATGAGTACTATGCGTTCAACATAATTTAAACATAGTTGAAGGGATCTTGCCAAATCCTCTTTCAACATTCATGCAATTTATGCACCAATAACCATTACCTACATGGTTTTAATTAACATCACTTGATGTTACCTGATCAGTTGGCCTCTTACCAAGGCAACACAGTCCTTTTGCCAACCTCATGATCATAGATTTGTTGCACCATCCCTTCCTCATACGGTTGTTGGTCGTATGCAACAATCATCATCCACATGTTTATCCATGCTTCGGTTGTATTTGATCCTACAACCAATGCGAACATAACTACTTATTAGCAGCCACAATGACTATCTTAAGTGGTTCATTTCATATGTAAAACCTCACTATTTTACCAAGATGCAATATCATATACATGCAAAAACATTTTCACATGCACCGTGCAATATTTATTTTTAATCTATTACTCTCTTCCATTTCTACGATAGCGAGAGAGGAGTTAAGGAATTATTCCCAATTCCTCATTTTGTCATGAAGTTCCTCATCCACATCATAGCTAATCCTTTCCTTGGCTTCCCTACCAAGCATACAAGCGATCATTAGCTATGATATTATCATGAATTAGCAATTCAACATATACATATGTGCAATCATTCATTCTTGCTATTTTCCAATATGCATTTCTTATGCTATAAACATAATTACTTTTAAGGTGAGGAATTTCCCCTTTCATCTTCCATAATGGATATCACAACCAATTTCTCTTGCTAAGAATTCCACAACCCTTTATGCAATCCATGCTCCTCATCCAAAGAGTGCATTTCACACTTTCAATGACTGTCTCTGAGGGACGACAGGGGTCAAGGGGGCTGTCTCTAGGGGTCAATTTCGCACAATCTGGTGCATAAGTTCATGGCCATTTTCAGCTTTTAGTGCCTAAATTTCACCCTGGAAAGCCATTGAAATTTCCTATTTCGGTAGACTTGGAAATCCTCTCCCAACCATAGCGGACGAACTCACCGAGTTCTTTCAGTTTTGCAGATGGATTGGCCGAGTTTCTTCCGGAACTTCCTCTGATGTTGCGGACGAATTCATCGGGTCCCTTCGGCGTTGCGGCGAATACTCGCTAGTTCCTTCCAGCGCTACAACGGAAACTCGCCAGTTCCTTCCGGCATTGTAGACGAAACTTGCCAATTCCTTTCGAAATTTTTTCTTGGATGCCGAAAAACACTTAGAAAAACTTTTCTACTGTCTCCTCTGTTTCGGATCAGCTCGACGAGTTCTTCCGTCGTTTCGGACCAACTCGCTAAGTTCTTTTGAAACTTTCCCTTTGACGCCGAAAAATACTTAGAAAAAATTTCTTCTTCTTTTCGCAGGGCACTTCTGCAGTTTTGTCGGCGCAACTCACCATTGCGGAAGAACTCGCTGAGTTTCTCCACCATTGCGGACGAACTCGCTGAGTTCTTCTGACTGAAACTTAGCTTTTTCTTCCGAAAATTTTCCATCTTTCCGCCAAACTTATCGACTTTCTGCCGCATTGTGGAACAACTTTGCTGAGTCCTTCCATAGCTTCAAGCCAACTCGCTAAGTTCTTCCGCAGTTTCAGAAAACACTCACAAGTTCCTTCTATCGTTGCGGATGAACTCGCTGAGTCTTACCGCCGATTTCGGCGCAAA
The DNA here is from genome assembly GCA_027924585.1 of Larix kaempferi. Taxonomy (NCBI): domain Eukaryota; kingdom Viridiplantae; phylum Streptophyta; class Pinopsida; order Pinales; family Pinaceae; genus Larix; species Larix kaempferi. The sequence goes on along the minus strand of BSBM01000372.1, from coordinate 47,450,602 downwards.
CTCGCCAGTTCTTTCCGTCGTTTCGGAGAAAAATTACGTGTTCTTTCTGCTATAAACACTTAGATAATTTTTTTCAAATTTTCAAATTTTCTTAATGACCACAGTTGGCAGGAAACATACTCACCTCTGCAAGCTGTGATAGGTAGCCCATGAAGGCCCAATGCTGCAACCAGCAGCTCTGATACCAAAATGTAGTGTCCCTCCTATCCTACAAGGCTATGGAGAGGACACTAACAATAATACTGGACATCTAGTCCCATACTTAATCAAATAAGCATTCATATAAATTGTAGATGGAGATATACAAATGCATAAACATTTGAAAACAAAGTAGAATTTAATTCCATTACACATCCATCATACATTCCATATTTCCATGTCATTCATCAATTAAGCAATATCAAATTAGAAAATGAGAATAGTTATCTTAAACCATGTAGTCCCTGAGCAACCAGCTATACTTCTACAACGTTCCACCCAACCGTAGGCCAGTGTGCTCCTCAATCTCTCAGCACCACTGCCACCCTCGACTTGGGCATGATATCCACAAGGAAAAGGGGAAAGCAAGCTCTCACATAACCAAAGATACACCAGAATCAACCAATCCAATCAGTAGTTGGGCTTCTCAGGCTACTAAGAGATGGACAAAGGTGAATTACTAGGCTAGTGGCTCAACCATTGAGCTATGGATACTTCATTGGGCTCATCAAGCCAAATCTTTCCTCTTCCACTCCTGAATCTCCTGCTCATAGGTTCAAACTAAACAGGGAGGGACATAACAGCTAGAAATTCAAGTGCTAGGCATTTTTGCAGTAGGATGCCCAACGATGGGATTTCAACTAGTTCAGAAAAACGTGGGAAAACCCAAAACAAAAATTGGAAAACAGGAAAACAACCCTAGGAGCATAATTGTTTTCAGTAAAAACATCAATGGGCATTTCATGGGCAGAAACGACCTCTATAACCCCAGAAAATTGTGGTTCTCTTCTCCCAACCACTGTACTAACAAAAAAAAAGTTCCCAGGCATGGGAGAATGTAGAGAAATGGTGAAAATGTGAAGGAAAACCCCAGTTCACCCCAGGCTACGTGAGAGAGGAAAAGACCATGGTTCAGAATGGCTTGGGAAGGAAAAACATGGGTGAATTCTTGCCTTGCAAGAAAAAATTCGAATTCCCAGATTGATAGCTTGCCATACCCGAAATTGGCTATCGTACCTCATCATTCCCAAGGCATTAACTGCCTCAACCAACTCTTGGAAGAATTTAATGATTGGGGCATAAGCCAAAATGGGTAGTTGGGATTTCATGGGTTTTCTCATTGACACATGGATTGAATCCATTAGCTCAAGGGTTTGGTTATTTTTCCTCCCTATTCCTTGTAAGATCATGCCCCATCTCTTTGTTACATTACATAGTTGGTTGTGGGTTTTTCATTAAAATTGTATATTTACATGATGTCCGAATTTACATTATGCACGGCTAGCACAAGAACCATATGCCTCTATTCTAATTGCCGATACATAGAACGATAAATCAATGGCGGGGCCTTGGACTTGAGATCCCCACCATGAATAAATAATAATATTTACATCATTTACAATATTAATGCAATAGGGTCAAGATGGGGACATTACATTAGTAAGCCCTTGAGACAGTTTGGGATTAAAGAATGCAACACTAGCTCAATGAGCCATTTTTAAAACTAGTTTTGCTATATTTACTGCTGTAATTTATATGAGCATCAGTTTTCAACTCTGTAAGTTGAATGAGTCTTCTAATAAATTAAATAATACAATACAGACCACTCCCTGAGTTTTTGGAAGCATTTGACAATTTTTGGAATAGTTTGTAATCCTCTTGGTTGAGCAATCCCCAATAGCACCCTTGGCTATTTGTCCTCCAAATCGACCTGTAACCTTCCAAAATCCTATGATACCTACATCGTTATATTTTTCTGATTATACTTATTGATATAACCCATATTTCCATCCAGAACCAACTCCTAGTCTAGTATGCATATGTTGGAATCCCAGGAAACCTCGAAGTAGGCAACAGATTTATCTATTGTTGAAAAGTGAATGGCTCTAGTACCTCGTGCATATGACTCACTGTTCATACCCAAATTAAATTGGTGCTTCACTTTATCCATACAAATTATAGAATCAAAATTCATCCCTACTATCCTTGATCAGTACATCTGTACACCTCACTTACATCCTGCTCACCGTAAAGAAATTGTCTAAAAATTACTAGTGAAAATTCTGATAAATTTGATAGCTGGAGTTAGTATTCTGACTAGTTCTAGACTGGGATATTACAATGGTACCAGAGTTCTTTCCTCTACTCTCGTGGAAATAAGACTTCCAATCCTATGAAATTGCAGCCATGTCCATGTTCAGTGAAGAAGACTCTTACTATGATGATTATTTTTATGAGCAATGTGATGATGGCTATGATGAGCAGTATGAAGAATATTGCAGATGGTATGAGGAAGAGAATTTCCAAGAATTACCTTCCACAAGAATCTCCCATGAGATCATGATTGGCAGAAGAGACTATGGTTATTCAGACATCCATATTCAAGGAAAGGTTGCATGTTCCACAGTCAAAGATCAACTTTCTGTGGAAGAGAGAATGAAGAAATTTGAAGCTTCATTGGATTCAATGGTTTCACACTTCCTGAGAATTATTGGATCCTCTTCAAGAAGAGCCTCCAAGTATCTTGACCCTAAAACAATCAAGGAGGAAGCTTCATCATTTTGGGAGAAGCAAGACCCAAGAACCAATCATGAGGTTGTTGACAGAATGGAAGAAGGATCCATAGTGGGGAATCAACCTTTAGAAGAGCATGAAGAATGCATAAGTCAACATGATTGTGGAAGCCATGAAGTTGAAGAAGACACAAGCCACTTGTAGGATGATGACAAAGAAGAAGAAGCATCCAAGGACCAATCCAAAGATGCCAAAGTTATGAATAGTGTGGAAAGAGATCCCACTTCAAGACATTCATATTTCTTTGTAGGTGATTTCAAGATCACTGCAAAGGAGGGTGATTTGGTTAACGGTGGTGAGATAGATTTTGTGTTGATGTATATGTAACTTCGGAATGTATTTCACATATATGTATATTGTATTCCTATAGAGATGGTATTATTCCTCTATAAGGAAGTGTCGTCATTTATATTGTAAGTGTCGTAACTTATACTTGATGGGTTATTAGACCACCTTGTTTGGGGTCGGCCCTGTATAAGTCATGTGGGTCAAAGGGTTATTAGACCACCCTATTGGGGGTCGGCCCACTCAGCATTATGTTATGTGGTTAAGTTCGAGCCTACATGAGTTAGGTAAAAAGGCAAGCCAAGTCAAGTATAAATAGAGTGCGGGAGGCACTCTATTTGCTCACTCACTTCTCACACATGCACTCAAGGAGGAGTGGCGCACTTATGGAGGAGGAGGATCTGCTGCTAGGTTATGTCTATCTCTCATGGTTGGTTGTATCATTGCTCTATCTATCTCTGAGGAAGTTATTGGGGTTTTTCACCTTTATGGTTTTCCCCAAGTAAATCTTTGTGTCTCTTGTGTGCTTGCATTATTGTCACCATGATTGATATGCTGTAGATATGCTATAAATGTTGTTCTCTCAGTTAAGATCCTAGATCAGATTGAAGTACATTCAGAAAATTTAACATGGTATCAGAGCTAGCCTGAAAGAAGGCATGATATGGCATGTATGACACTTGTTGCACTTACGATGCTAGGGCTTGATATAGAAAAAACCAGTCATCGTAGCACTTTCGCTATAAATCCGTTTTGGAGAATTTTTCGGATCTGAAATTGTTACCGGACGAATATTAAATCTCCAGGTACCTTATGTCCAGAGGACAACCTTTAATTCGTTGTACTTTGTGATTTATGATCTGTACAATATAGGGTTTCTGCCTCTTCCAGATCTGAGTCAAAATCAGGTGACCTTGGGAAAAAGGTCATATCTTGGGATAGGAAGCTCCAAATGAAATTTCGTAAAAAGTGACAGGTAGTACACAGTCTGTACTATCTCAAAAATTGTTTTCAGAGGTCTAAGTTGAACCAGTGACACGTGTCACTCCGTACAAGTTCGCTCTCCTGTATTATCCCATAAATAGGTCACGTTGCGACATTTGGCATAACTCTCTCTCAGAGAATCCAATTGAGGTCAGACCTCTCAGGATGGAAAGATAACAGGTCAGGATATCTCAGGAAACATTTTCAGACCCTGTGGATCGAAAAATTCGGAGGTACACCAAAAACAATCAGGTACATATTTCTGTCAAAATAGAATTATTTTTGAGTACCTTCATTCATGGCTTCCGGAATTTAGGGCTTCGTAGAAAGTTGGATTTGTAATCCGAGACCACGTCTAGATGCTAGTCATCAAAATAGAAATTTAGAGACCAAGATCAGAATTTTTGGTTGGGCAGAAGGCTGGGCTTGATTAGACCCTAGTTCGGGACTTTGATCAGAAAAGTGGAAAATTAGGGCTTCTGTAAAAATGGGAATTTTTGAAATCTGTGACCACGACTGGAAGCTCCTCAGAAAAATAGAAGCTTAGAGCTTTGGATCAAACATTTTGATTGGGCAGAAGAGTGGGCTTCATCAAACCCCAGTTCAAGGTCACGTCCAGTGAATCCAGAAGTTTCAAAGGCAAAATTGAGAAGTGAAACTCTACATTTTTCAAATTCTGAATATACCGGTTTGATCAGCTTATCAAGGCGCATATTTCTATCCTTTCGAAAGTTTGAAATTCAAAGTTTGAAATTCAAAGTTTGAATTTTTGGGGTTTCTCTGACAAACCCATATCCAGCTCCAGGTCCAGTTCTTGCAAATCAAGTGGATTGGATTAATCCTAGAAGAAGATGGATTGGTCACCTGCATAAGTGAAGAAGTTCCTGTTTCAGAGGGAGATGAGGCTAAGGCCTTACATAAGAAGATTTCAAGCGATCTCGACAGGTATGACTCATCGAGGTATGTTTCGATATTTGTTCTTGATTAAGTTTATGGTATGTTTGTCTTCATGTTATTACGGTTAGTACAATTTTGATTTTAGATTTGTCGTATAACCTTAACAAAATTATGAATGCATGATAGAAGATATTCATTGGTTAGGGTGTTGACACTTATAATTGTACTAATGCATTATGGTGTTGTATGAGGTTTATGTTGTCTACTAACATGAAAGGTACACCAAGAAAGACAAATCATGTTCCAGTTCAAGAACATATGATCATGATGACATGAGGATAAAGACTCATCCATTGTCATGGATCTCATAGAAGATCCATTTACGAGGTATGTATAACTTGGTTTTATAATGGCTAACCTATGAGATATACAGGTTACTAGCACAAGTCATTGAAGAAGAACAAGAAGACATCATGTGAGTATGTTAGACATAACTAACTAGCATACTAATCCAGGTATGTTTTTCCTATATCAAGATAGAATCCTACATTGGGTTAGGATCTTATACTGTTGTTGATAATGATTATTCATGAAGTCATAGGTTTGAATAATCATGGTTGTATGCATATTATGTTTCTTACCATAATTGATGATATGACTAACCAGAAGATTCATGAAGGTATAGGTTTGAATAATCACAGGTCTTATGCATATTATATCTCTTATCTTGTTTGATGATTCAACTAACCTGAAGAGTCATAGGTTTGAGTAATTACAGGTTTAGACATGTTATGTTTCTTATGATTTGACTAACCATAAGAATGCTACATAAACCTTGAATGTTAATGTTTATTATTTTTTTGTTTGAAATGATCATGACTATACATGCTTGAGATTATTGTGTTTTAATAGTATACTAATGAATGTATGATTTTATATGAGATCACAAGGATAACACAATCATGATACTAATAAGCATGTATAGGGACCAAGGATGAATATGAGTTCAAGAACAAGTAATCCAGGAAGCAAAGATCAAGAGGGAGCACACTCAAGTTGTTCCTGCAAGAAAGCAAAGGAACACGCCTCAGTAGTTTCTGCAAGGATGCAGATATTCAGAGGGAGTTGACCATCTTTCTACATTCCACAACAGAAAAGTGCAGAAGAAGCTACTTCAAATTAGGACTCCAACAACTCCTGCAAGGAAGCAAAGACTCAGAGGGAGTCCACCCAACGAACAAAGAAAGATAAGTATTTTAATCATCATTTCTTCCATATTTGTTTGTTTAAATAATATTGTTCAATAATGTATATGCTGATGTTCCTAGAATTAGGTTGTGTATTATGCATATTAGAATAGTTGCAATGATGAATAGTATACTACTAATATACATGGGTAAGTGGCCTATGGCACTGTACAACATTCCATTGCTACTTATCTAGAATGAAACCTCTTTGCTGACATGTTGGGAGTTGTGCACACTCTTAACAATGTTCTGGTAGAGATTGGAAGGCATCTAGAAAGTTATGGGATATGGATAAATGTTGTATTGAAGCATTGGCTAAAATAATTGCATGACTGTATGACATATTTCTTTATGTGTAATAATTTGTTCTGAAAACTATGAGATGTTTCTAATCATGCAATTTAACTTGTTTTGTAGGAAAGACCGTATATCTTCACCTACAAAAGGACTACAACATTTGTTCCAGCAACAAAGATATTTATTGAAAATATTGAAGTTCCCAGGATCTGGGATGAAGAAATGGAATGCCATGATCCGTCGATCATGAAGAATGATGTTTGGGATGTAGTCCCAAGACCTGAAGGGAAGTTTGTTATGACTTCCATATGGATCTATCAAGATCAAGCATGCTGCAGATGGCAGCATAGAGAAATATGAAAGTGATTAGATGGATTTCAAGACAGCTTTCTTGAATAGTTGTATGTGGATGACCTGTTTGTAACAAAAGATGATAGATTGATTTCCGACACACAGCGGAAGCTTACTACGGAGTTCGAGATGAAGAACTTGGGGATGATGCACTATTTGCTTTTGGCATGGAGGTGTGGCAGGGTGATGGAATCTTCCTTGGACAAGGGAAGTATGTAGTAGAGATCCTGAAGAGGTTCAGGATGATGGATTGCAAGGCCATGGCCACACCTATGGAATCGAATCTGAAGCTTCTATGTGATGCTTCATCTGAGCTGGTTGATGTCTCTATCTATCGTCAGATGATTGGGTCATTGATGTACCTGACGAACACGAGACCAGACATTTGCTTTGCTGTGAACACATTGAGCCAGTTCCTGACGGATCCGAGGAGTGTTCACCTGGTTGCTGTAAAGCATATTCTGAGGTACCTAAAGGGTACAGTGGATTATGGGCTCAAGTTTGAAACGAATCAAAAGTTTAACCTGCAGGGTTATGTCAATTCAGATTGGGCTGGCAGTGCTGCAGACAGGAAGAGCACATATGGGTGTTGCTTCAGTATGGGATCATGTGTGATCTCTTGGTTTAGCAGGAAGCAGTCCTGTGTACCACTGAGTACAGCTTAGGCAGAGTATGTTGCATCCTGTTCAGCTAGTTGTGAGGCAGTATGGCTACAGAAGCTACTGTCTGAGTTATTTGATCTCCCGTTGGATGCTACTGGTATCTTCTGTGATAACCAGAGTTGTGTGAAGCTGTTCGAGAACCCAGTGTTTCATGACAGGTCAAAACACATAGAGATCAAATATCACTATATCAGGGATATGGTGCAGAGAGGAGCTGTGAAGCTTCTGTATGTTGCGACGGACGAGCAGATTGCAGATGTGCTGACGAAGCCACTAGCCAGAGTGAAGTTCGAGTACTTCAGAGAGAGGCTTGGCATTCTTCAGATCGAGGACACTTCGAGGAAGAAGTGATGGACACATTTGCTGAAGCCATTCCAAGCATGTTGGAAGGAGGATCCTTCACATGGCTGTGGATGTAAGCGCTGGATAATGGGCATCAGGATGATGTTCTGGTTTCTGCTTGGATATGATCAGTTGGATCATTTATGTATGTACGCATCATGTTGGATGCTGGATATGATCAGTTGGATCATTTATGTATGTATGCATCATGTTGGATGCTGGATATGATCAGTTGGATCATTTATGTATGTATGCATCATGTTGGATGCTGGATATGATCAGTTGGATCATGTGTATGTATTTTGTATATGCATCATGTTGGATGCTTGGACCATGTATCTGTATATGTATCAGGTGGATACATTGTATGATCAGGTGGATCATGTATGGTGATATGTATCATGTATCAGGTGGATACATTGTATGATCAGGAGGATCATGTATGATGATATGTATCAGGTAGATACTTGGTATGCATCAGGTGGATGCATTGATGATCAGGTGGATCATGCAGCAGGATGTTGCAGTGATGATCAGGATGATCATGGATGATGAGCTTCAGGATGTTGCTCTAGATGACATGCAGCAGGACGTTGCAGTGATGATGATCAGGACGATCATGAGTACATCAGGATGATGTATGGTGAGTATCAGGTTGATACTCTGTGGCCGTCGATCAGGTTGTGCAGATGAGCATGTCTGGGAGATCCTATAGGTTAGAGTTGTGTACCCGTAATAGCCTGGGATGCTCTTTCGAGACATTGCTCTGGGAGGACATGTAATTTGTGCCCTGGGAGATTTCAGGTCGGAGTTGTGTACCCATAACATCCTGAGATGCTCTTGCGAGGTTTTGTCCTATGGCATGTAATTTAGGCCCTGGGAGATTTCAGGTCGGAGTTGTGTACCCGTAACATCCTGAGATGCTCTTTCGAGGTTTTGCCATGACCACATGTAATTTGTGCCCTAGGAGATTTCAGGTCGGAGTTGTGTACCCGCAACATCCTGAGATGCTCTTGCTAGGTTTTGTGGTGGACCACATGTAATTTGTGCCCTGGGATATTTCAGGTTGGAGTTGTGTACCCATAACATTGTGAGATGCTCTTTCAAGGTTTTGTGGTGGGGTCACATGTAATAGCGCCCTGGGAGATGCTACAGGTCGGAGTTGTGTACCCGTAACATCCTGGGATGCTCTTTTGAGGTTTTGTGATGCACGTAATAAGTCCTGAGGATTCCACAGTATGGCTAGTGATGATGAAGACCTGTAGGTGGTGGGCCTACATCCAGTATGAAAAAGGACTGGCTCTGTAGAACTTCCTATGACGAGTAGATTCAGAGATTGATTGAGATAGCAGCAGTAGTGACGATGATGATGACTCGATGACGATTATCCAATGACGATGATCCAGAGAAGATGACTTGTGCTAGAAGAACTGTGCTGAGAAATACCTTCCTAGTTAAGAGGGAGTGTTGATGTATATGTAACTTCGGAATGTATTTCACATATATGTATATTGTATTCCTATAGAGATGGTATTATTCCTCTATAAGGAAGTGTCGTCATTTATATTGTAAGTGTCGTAACTTATACTTGATGGGTTATTAGACCACCTTGTTTGGGGTCGGCCCTGTATAAGTCATGTGGGTCAAAGGGTTATTAGACCACCCTATTGGGGGTCGGCCATGTGGGTCAAAGGGTTATTAGACCACCCTATTGGGGGTCGGCCCACTCAGCATTATGTTATGTGGTTAAGTTCGAGCCTACATGAGTTAGGTAAAAAGGCAAGCCAAGTCAAGTATAAATAGAGTGCGGGAGGCACTCTATTTGCTCACTCACTTCTCACACATGCACTCAAGGAGGAGTGGCGCACTTATGGAGGAGGAGGATCTGCTGCTAGGTTATGTCTATCTCTCATGGTTGGTTGTATCATTCCTCTATCTATCTCTGAGGAAGTTATTGGGGTTTTTCACCTTTATGGTTTTTCCCAAGTAAATCTTTGTGTCTCTTGTGTGCTTGCATTATTGTCACCATGATTGATATGCTGTAGATATGCTATACATGTTGTTCTCTCAGTTAAGATCCTAGATCAGATTGAAGTAAATTCAGAAAATTTAACATTTTGGATCAGATCCAAAAGAAGGAAATAAATAAGAATCACAGTCACCACTTGAAATCCATAATGAAGCAGAAGACAAGCTCATATTAGTTGGGTGTGATCCAAAGAAGTTGCAGAAGGAGCATGCTTCCATAAACACACTACCCGATGAGGAGAATTGGGCTCCAAGATATGATTCAAAATCTGATTTCTGTATGCCTTTGTTGCAACCCCAAATGGAAGCCACTTCCAATGAGAAGATTGGCTTAGTTGAGCCCTTAGGTGTGGGGGTTCATGACTTTGAGAATGTTGAATTGCAAGAACAAGAAGAAGAAGTTCATCTGCAAGAACTTCTTTCCTTAACTAGACCATTAAAGATGGGATCAAGGAGAACATAACACATGGGAAGTTTTTAAGTTCTGATTTTTATATGCCCATGTGTTGGTGGCGTCCATTTTGTCACCATTTTTTAACATGAAACACACTCTTATTGGCATTAATTTCACCATTTTTGATGTAATAAGTCATTTTGCTTTCCATTCAGACCGTCAAACAGATCAGGTATGCATATATTCATACATCACATGAATTTTGGGTAAAAATCGTCATATTGTGATTTATTGATGTGTATTTGATATTTCTTGGCTTACTTGGAAAATATACTTCATTCTACATGTTCTGGCTCTTAAACGAACCTCCATTCAGATGAGTATTCACATTTCAAACAATCAGCCGTATTCAGTCCGCCGTTCAAACCCACATTCAACCCGCGAGATCGTTAGTTGAGATATTCTCGAGTTGTTAGAAAGCGAATCGTCACATGAGTTCTGTTTAGAACGTGGCCCTTATGCTGTGTGAGCTGGTGTTCTGGAAGATTCCTTCTCCTGCACGCTCAGCTCGACAGCACATATCTCTCTTCCCACATCAAAGAGGATTAATGTCTCAACGACCGCGTGGAGGAAACTAATTTCGTGAACCTGGTAGATGCTCTGTGCGTGTCGTAAACTATTATGGGGCCGTTCCTTGGACATGAGCTGTCATGAGCTGCTGAGCAGATCCATTTTTAGGCATTTAAGATTGTTTAATATTAGAGCAGCTGACCACTAAAGGGTCGACTCGCTCCCCCCAATTGTAACTCTGTATATATAGCCATCTTCATGACTGAGACGAGTTAGTCTTAGTCTCGGGAGTCTTAGGAAGTTTTTAGTATGCAAATAGATACAGAAACTCTGTAACCTTGATTAATTTAATATACTTCTGTTTTAGTTTGATGAGAGTTGAATAACATGTGTGATGATTGATTGATTAAGACATAGCCTCTGATTGCTGAGAATGGCCCCTCAACAACCAGTGGTTTTCCATCTGTGCATATAATTTGTCTTTGTCTTCTGCAGATAAGTTGTGTATTTGTTTAATTTTTGTATTGATTTTGTATATGATATATTTTTTTTGTAATGTATATGTTGTTTTATTGCTTATGTAAATGATACCTTTGTTTTATAATCTGTATGTTTTACTTGTTGTTTATACTAATAATATTTCCAGAATGAATTGGTGACCGGTCACATTTAGAATGCTTAGTTTACTTGAATTCAGTTTGCTTAGTTTGCTTTTAGTTTTTACAATTGCTTATAGTTTAGTTAGCTTAACCTTCCAAGTTTATTTATAATTAGAATTATTTTTGATAAGTTTCCTGTAGCTGTAGTTTAGTTCATTTCCCTTTAAGTCTCGCTCTGTCATGTATTATGCACTAGCTTCCCTTCCCTAGACATAGAATAGTGTAGCTTTCTTCCTGTAGATTTCCTTTCTAAATACCCTACTTATTGCTTCCCCTACATTGTATGATCACATGCATTAGCCAGATGGTAGTTAAGACCATCCAATCTTCTCCTTCCTTTAGTTTAAATCATTTTCTTCCATCCAGATGGTCATTCAGACTATCATTCAGACAGTCATCCGGATCGTCATTCGGACCTCAACTCTAAGATTACCAACCCTGGTCGATAATTAAATATTTTGGTGATTCTTTAAGATAGTAAATACACCTCAACATTTTGGTGCTATTGCCAGGGAGTTGTATATAGGTAGAACACAGTTGTAGATACGTAGAATTCAGTTGTAGATAGGTAGAACTCAGTTGTAATTAGTATTTTCTTTTAAAAACTTAGTGATAGATTTGAATTCTCTGCTTTGAAATTTAGAAATAGGCTGGTAGCGGGTGAGCGGTAAGATAAGAGGTAAGAACCTATGCATCTTTTATAACAGGCATCCCCAAAACCCAACACTAGTAATGATGCAGTTAGCATTTATTTCAGTTATAGTTTGTTGTTCATGAATAGGTCTAGAGACTTGCAAGGTAGATTTATTAAAACTAAAATTCCTACTAAAATCCCCATTAAAATTCCTACTCACCTATATGGGGGGGCGTGCCACCCCAACTACTAACTCAGCAGAAAGGTATTGGAAGAAGCCTAAGGAGGATAGTCCTACTTGGAAAGCGAAGGAAATCCTTTCTGGAAATCAATTAGGGGAAACCATAGGGACATTAGAAAATTCTGTTCATAAAGAAATTCCATTAGAAGAACCTCAAGCTTGTATTGAGATTGAACTTAGACAAGAGGAAACTCCAAAGGATAAAATTTCAGAACCTTCCAACCCTCCATTAGTCCAAAAACCCAAAGACGCTACTTTTTCAATAGTAGGTGGTCCAAACATAGTAAATTTTGTTGATCCTGCACAACTATATTCTCTTTTTGAGAGTTATGTGAACATACTTATCTCATGGATTGAGACAACAATAGTAGGACTTTCAAAACTGGATTCCCACATAGCTGGTAATTCCCCTCCTAAAAAGAAGAATACTCTTCCTAAAACAGAATGCTAGGACACCCCATATTCACCAAGAACGGAACCACCTAGGTATTCTCTCTTTGGCAATCAAATCTTCATGGGTGATGAAAATGAAGATCATGTATGACAAGGTGAAGAGGAAGGAGAGGTTAGAACTGAAGGAACCCTCAAGTTCCCTATTCTAGACACTGCACAAGATGTAACTATTAAAAGCATCCCTCCCTCCTCACTACCGACCTTCTATGGGAAAAGTAGTGAGGATCTAGATACATTCTTATTCGAGGTTAATATTTTGTGTGGGAGTTATAATTACCTAAAAGATGGCCAAAAGCTAAAACTCTTTCCTGCCAAATTGAAATATTTTACTCTTCAATGGTTTATGGGATTAGGAGGATCTAGTATCAGAACTTGGGAAGATATGAAGAATGCATTTCTACATAAATATCAGGATTACTATAAACCTAAGGACTCTCGCAACGATATTTTCAAAATTCAACAACTTGAAGATGAGAGAGCCTAGAAGACTATCTCGAGAGATTTAACTATGTGTTACACAAATCCAAATATATTGTCTTCGGGAAGATGCAGTAAGAACACTCTTCCTCAAGGGAATCTTAGAAGAATTCTTAGAAAAAATTAATCTCATGGCAGCAAGAGACATTTTTCATAAGTCTTTTGCATAGATTTGTGAACTATGTAGGAATTACTCTAGGAGCAATGGGAAAATTTGAATACACTCTCGAGAATTTTATGCTAGGAACCTAAAAGGAAACACATCTATTCCTGGTGGAGTTACAAGGGTAGAGTTGGGAAACCTATTAGAAAATTTTAAAACAGATATCTTGGAAGGAATGGGTTCTCAACTAGATGCACTACGAGCTAAAAAGAGGCAAGATGAAGGATGTGCAACAATGAGTGTTTTATATCCTAGGTGTAGAACTAAACATCCTCGACGAGAATATCCCCTGAATAATGTTTCAATTTGTCACCTTTATACGGAAGAACGTCCAACTGATCATTTCCCATCGCTTCCTGGGTTGCAAGCTGTATACAAGAGTGGAAACTTTGGTGGGACATCTAGGAGGCCTTGGAAACCTAGAGATCAACCATCATATCAAAATCGAACATCACAATTTCCACCCTATTTACTTCCTCAATGGAACACTTCAGGTTGAAAAAATTGGCCACCTCAGTACCCTCCTCAAAATGCTCAACAACAACAATGGCCACATGGATGGAGAGGACATACTCAAACACCTCCCCCTATGCCTAACTATCCTTACCCACCCAATATTCAACAACTTTTGCCTGGATTTTTACCTCCTTCACAACCCCCTATCCCAAATCAACCTCACCATTTCCAAAATATGAATCCTCCAAGATCCACAATATTACTTGCACAACCGTTACCGAACTCTAACCATAAGTCAACCCAATCTCTTAATATCATTGGGTTGTTGTTTCTTCCTTTATATGCCATTTCAACTGCACCAATACATGAGATTCAACTGTGGTTTGGAAGAGTTTTGCAAGATCAGCCCAAGTCATCCGTTGTTATCCAAGAAGACAATGAAGAAGTTGAAACAATTGATGATTCTCAAAACTCCTTTGTTGTAAATGGACATAGACGTAGACTTTATCATCAATTGATATCTAAACAATATTTTGTGCAAAACGCCTTCCAACAGAAGGAAATGAAGCTGGTAGAAGAGGAAGTCATTCCTCCTTCTCCTGGTCCTTGAATTATTTTGGGTTATCTTCATTTGTATATTCGTAAATATGCTATTGTTTTTCAATAATAAGAGTAATTTCTAGCAACTGATTGCATTTTTACAGGAAATTCATTTTTATGATTAGCTTATGAAATTTTGTCAATTAAAATAGGAAGACTCTTCTCCTTTTCCCCAAATTTCATATAACTTTTTCTTTGTACATATGTAGTTGTTTTTAAAAAGTATGAATCATCTAACTAGTGGTTTTGCAGTTTGATTACAAGAACCTTATAATTAGCTCATGCAATATTATCTGAAAAGGGAGGTACTCTAAAAGAAATACTTATAAATCTCCTTCTCTTTCGATTATTGTTGAAAATTGAAAATTTACAGTGAAGGTTAAGATGTTCTTTATATCACCCCAAACCACTTTCTTTTATGATTCTGTATATGGTATTTGATTCAGACATGCACATTTCTGATTTAGCATTAGAACATCTGCTTAAGACCTACCTTAATCATTATGATCTCCCAAAAGTTCTATCGTGGATCACTGGCTCATCCTAGACTCATTATCAAAACTTGTCTTTTAGAGCATCTTTAAAAGGTAGCTCAAAAGTGAATGATATTTCTATTATGCGGGGAACGTTACTGATGTTTTATGAAGAAGATAGACTGAGAGGTCAAAGAATAGCTTTAGTTTATTATCTTTTGACATGATCTATAATCTAGGCCATTTTAAATAAAGTTACTCATAAGGGTCGTTCTAAAATTTTGAATTATGTGTTTAGAAGGCTTAGCACTCTCTAGTGCCAACCGGTTTCCTTACAAAAAAATATATATATATGTATCATTATATGAGGAAAACCCACCGGGGTACTGAATAGAATTATTGGCAGCGGGGTCCATGCTAAGTAAAATCTTAAACAAGGAAGCTCGGTAAGTGCAAGTAAACCCGTCAAGGTGTTGAACAGGCTCACTAGCAGCGAGGCTATGCTTGCATGGTACCAAGATAAACCCACTGGAGTAATGAATAGGCCTGCTGGCAGCGGGGAAATATCGGGTAAAAGAGGTTTGGTTAATGCATTGCTATGCACATGACTCATAAAAAACCCTGAGTATATAAACAAATGTTAGGCCGATTATTTATATGGTCATTAGAGAATAGCTGTAAGTTGGACTTGGACCCTGTCATCTAATTCACACAATACCTAGGATATGGCCATCCTAGAAATGGGACCCATAACTATAGAGGTCTCACAAACTCTACAGTGAACCTTATTCATATTCTTTGGATGACAAGAAATCTTTACAATGAGTCATGGATGACTAGTTTTCCTATGGCATTTTTCACATCAATTATACTATCATTCTTCATATGGTCTTCTTAAGCACTGTTGTGTTCTTTTTGATGAATGTACATATCTGAATCATCTACATTTACTAATTAATATTTTATTTTCTTATGGAAATTATTACAACATTCTTAGGATCTATCAACAAAAATTTCATCTGAAAATACTTGAATCAAATTTTCTTTGATGGCTTGAGGACACGCCATATTTTTGGTTTGGGGAGGATCATAATTGTTTTTACTTTCTGAATATTGATGAAAAAGTTTATGTATCTCTGATAAAATAATAGGTGTTTTCAGGATAACGCGAAAAGCATAAAGAAGCTCGTTCTGATAAATGACAACTAAGAAATAACGTGACTTAAAGTTCTAGAAAAGTAGGTTTACAACATCTCTTGTGTGCTGACAAGTTCTAGAAAAATTATTTGCATAATCAGCAGTAGTCAGTACATTTTTGTACAAGGTTCTTGTTGATGCCTCGAATATCGCTGCATCAATCAGCAAAGGATTCTCCCCAATAAGCAATCCCAACTAGATCGTCCACCGTTTGGTTTGGGGAATCCATCTGGTTAACGGTTCTGGCTACCGTGTAAGGTTTAAAGATTTGTTTATTTTACTGGTTGCGGCCCGATCCACTGGCTATATGCTCTGTATATAATATGATATGCATGTGCCCCAAATTAAATGCATGTGGTAAACAAATCTATTCTAATCTAGTTTAAGTCTAAATTATCCTATCCTTATAAGGAGCAAACTTAAAGAATGAGTAATAAACTGAAAATACACCCGAGAACGTCACAGATAGCTGTTAAATTGGAAGGACCATTTACAGCAGAAATAAAGGTTATCCAAGATAGCTTAGATAAATATAAGCATTCAATCACCCATTTAACACAGAAATTTTGCAAAGGAAATGAAACCATTCATAGCAGAGAATTAATTCACAATAGCCAGGAAAGATCTCATCAAAAATGTATGAAAACGTAGAAATAGTTCAGCAATTATCCAACAAGACTCCAATCAAAGTGTTGTGCCGGCTTCCACAGGCCAAAATGATTTTTTCTTATTCGTGTAGCAGAAATAGTTCATTTACAAGAAATAAAACCTTTAGCTTCCAAAAGTCCCTTCTCACTTCTTTTAATCAGCTATATATAGCTTTACAAGATATGCCAGGAGTTGCCACCTATACCCTAACCGTTTATATTCCTCTAATTTGTCTTGTAGTGTTGGTATTACAAAAAGAGAAAAATATCCAATAACTTTACAAAAATAAGAAATTAAAGATTACAAGTCATTTTAATATTTCAAAAGTACATGCATAAAATAACCACCCATGAGGCATGCTGGCGGATGTGAGCTATCCCTGAGCTGGCTCCTTGGGCGACTTAGGCACTTTTGAGACTGTCGGGGTTTCTTCTACCACTACTACAGCAGATGGGCCACGTTCTGATGTGAAAACTTGATTGGCTTCCAGTTCCCTATCTACCTCTGTTATATAATTTCCCCACTGATTTGTTTCTTTTACTATATTTATTCCAACCAGGGGAATCATAAATCTGAGAGACACTCTTTGCTTGGCGAGCTCTTCTGCTAAGACGGTTATTTATGCCATTGTGGCCTTGATACTTTCTTCTAAGCAGTGTTTATGAATTGCTGCTTCGCTGAAAAATTGGTACAGGTCTTCTGAAGTCAAGACATCCAGCTTCTGCACATATTCACTTTCTTCCTTGAGTTCCTCACTTAGCTTAGATAAACGTTGTGCTTTTTCTAGGAATTCTTCTAAACTTTGGGGCATGGCTATTTGACAACTTTCTTGTGTGGCTTGTATTTGGGAATACAAATTCTTGCACCGCTCATAAGTAGCTAAGGTTAAGGTGGCCAACTTTACTCCACAATCTTTAGAATATTCTAGGGTGAGTACATCTTCCCTGTATTCAACAACAGACTTAAGGGGAAGAGTTTCCAGGAACTCTGACTTCCCTTCACTCCATTCAATGTGTTTTTTAATCTCTCCACTGATGCGTGCGTGCTTCTTCCTGACTCGGGTGGCTTCGACATTGATTTCCCTAACCTGCGCCATTATTGCTTTTAGCTTGTATATTTCCTCTGATAGGAGTTCTTGGACACTATAGGTCTCTCTTAATATTTCACTGGCTTGCTCGTGGAAGAGGCTAATGTCTCCCATTTTGTTGTTTTCCAGCTTTAATTGCTGCTCCAACAAATCGTTGCCTCCTTGCAACTTTTCAATGTGTTCTTCCAGGTCTACGATCTCTTGAATGTTGTCAACCTTCTTTGATTCAAGTCTCAGATTTTTTTCTTCAAGTTCTCCCTTTTCTTCTTTTAACACCCTTACTTGTATTGCTAGAGCCCTCCTGTCAACTTCTAGTTGTTGGAGAATTTCATTTAACTCTTCTTTTTGAGATGAAAGAGCATCATTCTTCTCGATCATCAAATTTGTATAGTTCTGCTCTTTGACTAAAGCTTCCTGCAACTGACGTGCCTTATCCTTTTCTTCACCTAATTTATCTCCTAGTAGGTTGGCATTGTTTGCAGTTGCTATAACCGTGGCTACAGAGATGGATGCTAGGAGTTTAGCAGCCTCTTCTGTGTTCCGCATGACCGTGGTGTCATGCGTAGCAATGATGTCTGGTCGAAAAGGTCTTTTCAATTTGGAACTTGTCTCTTTGCTAATGGTTTTTCTTTTCTTATTATAAGCGAACTTTTCCCATTTAGAGACTGTACTGCCTTTGTAGGGTGTAAAAGGGACAATGGGGAGATCTCTTATGGGGGAACCCATATCTAAGTTTTGTAGGTCTGGGATTTTGGGATCAACATTCTCTTGGGATTTCTTTTCTTCTTCTTCCTTCCTTCGTGCCTCTTCCTCGTGCTCCTTTCTTAATGTATCATCTTCTTCCTGTTTCGCATTTCTTTCCAATTTGATTCTCTCTTCTTCTTATTTCCTTTTTGCCTCGACTTCGACTGCCTAAACTCTCAAACTCTCTTCTTTCCGTTTATCCTGTTGGATTTTCTTGGCTTGTTCTAGGATCCTTTGTTCTTCTCTTGAGAGAGCCTTAGCAGTCACTCTGGTACCCTTTTCTCGCTGCTGACCTATTTTCTCCACAACATTAGAGCTTGATCTGGCCCTTCCTTTGCCCATTTGACAAATCTACAACTCAGCCATATTGCTAACCCCCCTATATGCTTCCTCCTCTTGATCATAATAGTTGGCATACTCACAGGGAGTGGAGAGTTCTTTGCAATGCTGTGCAATTTTGCCCTGTCGATCATTCCTGTGAAAAATATTTTCTCCAAAATGAAAGCTCCTCAACTCTACAACAAAATCTTTCACAGTTGCAATTTCTGATAACTTGTAGGACCCAACATAGAAGGGTAAGGGCGGAAAAGTAGCTTTATTGGCATTATAAAGGGTATTACCAATTCAATCAATGAATACCTATCTTACCATCTCCTTGTGGACTATATAATCCGTAGCGTACCTAGGTAGAATATACGGGGCTTTGGAAGCTCCATACATTCTTATGTAGGTGACTTCTTGTGAAAAATAGAAATCGTCGTATTTCTCCAAAGCTTCCATGGCGTTCTCAAATATGTAGTTGGGTTCTTCATTAAATATTAATTCATATAGGGGCATGATGAACTCCTCGCAAATGAGTTTGTAATCCCTTGTGTAATTTTGAGCCCAAAATATTTTGTGGGCAATGAACACTGAGCCATCTGTCGAGTTCCATATGCATCCCAACTTAGGAAAGGGACATTTTTCCATGATACAATCTATCAAGTAAGAAGCCATATAATATTCTTCCTTCCTCTCCACTAACCCTTCTTGTGCTATTGTTATAGCTGATGACAGGTTGTCTGAGAGAATATCATCCTAGTTGAAGATTGTCCCTTTGAAGGCTACATAGTGGATGATAGGAACCCATTGCAGCATAAAGATTGTCCCATCATGTCTCCCAAAGATTATGCTTAACATGAGAGCGATCAATCTGAAAGGGGCCCTCAGATTCTGAACCTTGTACTCCTCACTGTCTTTTCTTCTGATTCGCTTGCCTGAAATTAACAACTTCCTTTCCATCTCTAGATTATCCATCTGGATCCCTTCCAACCATGCATCATCAAGCCACCGCTGTGCTTTGGGTAACTTGTAGGCCGTTGAGATATAATATGGATGAAACGAAGCAAAATCCTTTCCTGTGTTGTCTGCTATAACTCTTGTTTTGGTGTTCTCATGCTGCAACACCCATCCGATTACTTCTGAGCACAGGAAGAGTTTTGGATGTGTGGTCGCCTTGGATATATAGGAATTTCAGATGTTCTTATATAAACATTCCTCCTCAAGAAGAGCTTCAGAAATGTCCTGATCTCTTATCATGTAGCAGACATCTCCCCAGTTTACTTCTAGAGGTACGCTTGTGGTGCACTTGGTATCCTGGAACGTTGTTTCTACTCTTGTGCTTTCGTCGACTGCCTTTGATTTTCTCTTGCCACCTTTAGCCATTTTGAAAATCCTGCTCAACAACTAAACATGAATAAGAATGTATGACATGATGTCAACAATCCAAACTAGTATCCTTTTTTATAACGATAATATCCAACTAACAACCAGAACTCCTAACTTCTGTTTGATCACTGCTTTCTTTTAAAAAACAACAAAAAAAATATTTCTTTCACATGCCATTTATAATCTTATGAAAAACTTTAATTCAATTACCGTTGCCGTTGATATTGCAACTATGAATTATGAAAGTAATGAACATGCGGTGGGCCTGGGAATTCTATGTTCTTATAATAAAAGACATGACACAAACCATCCTGAAAGTGCAGAAAGATGTAAATTTACAATCACGAAAATGCTTATAACTTGGTGCGAGGACGGGAAGGGTTGGTCTAAACAGGTGGCTTTTTTACGATGAGCAGATGTATGCTGCCGGCTCTTCTAATACTTAAGCGGTGGGAGCCTTGAGGTTCTAGGGTTGTTTACGTTTGTGCTTAGGGATTCAAAATGTCTGAGTCGGGTGCACATGGGTCGACGATGGGTGTAATTACTCTGAGAGTTGCGCCATAGCTAGGATATAATGAAAAAGAGAAAAAAATGATGGATCACATCCCTTTAAACGAGAATCCTACATTATAACAGGGTCCATGAAGGTACTAACCTGGATGAGACAAAGGATGTCGGCATTTGTTACAGAGCCTGCGAGTCTGCATATGCTTCGTGACTTCAAATGGAAATGATAAGAGAGCTCCAGGAGATGAGATATAATGGAACACTAATGGGGTTCCTACCCTATATACTAAGACGATATGTGCAAACCATTATTACAGTGGTTGCAAGTCATTAAAAAGGGGTTTAAGGCAGTGTATGAATGGGTCGAATCAACCCTTTTTTCAATAAATACGACCACCGAGAATCGGAAAGATTAGGTTAAGGTTCCCACCTTCTGTAGAAAGAAAAGTCAAGTTTTTCCCACCATTGAGGGAGAATTGTCTGAAAGTTTCCACAAATCAGAAGTGTGCCGCGATGCATTGGCAGACTCAAGTGAGCCTGTTTTCTTTTATGGGAAAATTAGTCGAGTTCTTCCAAACGTGTATCACTCTACCCACTGATGCGGGAGAGATAGATGAGTCCTTCCGCCAAAATGACTTATTGAAATGTTTCCCATGTTTGTGGAAGAGTTAGCTGAAAGATTCCGCCATTGCAAAGAAACTTGATGAATCTATTATGTCACAAGCCTACTTGGACAAAAGTTTCACCCTTTCGGAGGATTTGAGATAAATTTTCCGTCGCGGTTTGACTTAGCCCATTTTTATTCTGCGGTTTCAGAAGGCTTGGATAAACTCTTCCGCTGTTGTGGCAAGGTTAGCTCAGAGCTTCCACCGTTGCGGCCCAAAATCTTGAGTTTTACTTAGGCAAAAAAGGCATAACTCCGAAAGTAAGGTAGGTAAAGACCCTTTTTTTAGGGAGAAAACTAAGTAAGGAAAAATCTATGAAGTCCAGATAACCTTTAGGCAGACCTTTTCAAAAAACAAAGGAGGGACCCCAATATTTTTTCAAAAAATAAAAAGGGGGGGGGGTGTTGTGCCAACAATAGGTCTGTATGAATGGTTGAATGAAGGATCGAATGACGATCTGAATGAGTTGATGAACGAGGAAAATGAATAAGCGATCTGAATGAAGTGCCGAACGAAACCATAGCCTGTAATGATATTTATAAGTATGCTAAGATATTTAAAATTTTGATTTTTGTTGATATATCTACTCAACTAATCATGTCAAGGATCGAATTAAATGCCTTCCTTGCATACTCATTTTGTCATATCAAATGAATTAATCAACCATCCTATGGTTATCATACTAATTTTAATTCTCCATTAAGCTTATCGTGCGATCTATCGTTTCATTTATTAAGTCATCATGATTTTGTGTGTAATTTGTGTTTATAATTTCATAATGAGGATTATGTTCAACCTATCCAAAGTTTCACTTTGGAAATGGTTGAACACATCATAGCTATGCAAATTCATTCATTTACGAATTTCTATGATGACACATGACTCAAGGTAATTGAATGAAAGTGTATCATTCGAGCATGCTAAATCTTCCCCCACGATCATTCAGGTGCTCAAACGGATCTTAATTTAAACTTACCCCTGTGTAAATTCTGCTTCATCTTGCTCATTTTTCTATCCTCCCTAAACCTATCAAGCTCCATCTTCTTCAATTCCACGCATCTATCCATCTATATCCTTCAAACCTCTGTTCAATATGTTAATCCGTCACAATCCTGGCAGTTACTAGGACCTACTTTTCATTCTCGAATTCAAAGATTGCCGTGAAATATTCTTACGAGCTGGATGGGGTCGATTCCTTCACCTCCTCCAAGATCATGACCACGAAATATCCCTTCTCTTTGAAAAAGGGTTTGATGGTCAGATAGCCAGGATCGGCCATCTCACTTTCCCTGTGACGGAAGAATCCATTGCATCAACCATGAAACTGCCCAGGGAAGGTGCTTGTTGGCACAAACATATTTTCCTTCCATGGATGGAGCTCCATTTTTCCCTTAAGGATGAATATCAACACATTGTTAGTACCAAAGGGTTCCATAGAGAGTGGGTTAAGCCTGAATATCTTGGGCCCCTGACTGTCATCATCAAATTGATCACTTGTGAGGGTAAGTATATTGTTTTTAAAGCTTGTCACTTCCAATTATTGGCACATTTCATTAATAATTAGGCTCTTAACTTTCCCTTTTATTTTCTAAAGAGCCTAGATAAAATGTCTAGCCAAGTTAGGAAGAATACCACTAACCCCTCTAGAAGCTTATACCACCATTGTTTGATTAAAATCCTGATCATTCACCAGTTGGAAAAAAGGGGAAAACTTGGGAATGCTTTGCCTTTGAAGTCCTGAACCCTCATCTAGTGAAGAAGACTGCGGTTAAATCCCTTGCTTCTCGTAAATGTCATCGTTTCCTATCCCGTGACAATGAGCCGGCCCAAAACTATGCCCCAAAAGAAAAGGTTGCCAAGTCTGTAAGATTTAGTTAGGGTCCCTCGGGAGAAATACACCCTGATCATGCATATTCCCGTGAGCATGTCCATGAGAACACCACCACAGAACCCCCATTCTTTTCACTCATACCCACAAATTCAAGAAGGGCTACTCGCAACCAGACAGTTGACCCAACGATCATCCAGTTCGACGACCAGACCAGTTCAGTCCATCAATCAATCATTCATTGAGCCAATGCACTCAGACAACCCTGACGATCAAGCAAATAACCTTGTCTTTGAGTCCCCTCTCCTTGCATTGGCCAATTTATTAACTAGTTTACTTAAAGACCCTATCTTGGAGCTTGCCTCTGCACATATTGAAGATAAGGCCCTTAAGGCACACATTACACCTGTCGATCTCGAACCACCTCTAAGGGGATCAATCCCACAAAAGGACCCTGTGTCTTTAATAGAAGTATTTGTTCCACTCTAGCATAGTGTGGATAGATTAACCCAAGACGTAGCAGAGCTAAGAAGCCAGAATGAAAAGTATGAAGAGATCATTTCTTGGCTTCATCAAGAGAACAAAAACTTGCATTTCCAGGTAAAGTGTGTGGAAGACTTAAATGAAGCCAAAACAACCTACAACCTCTCTCTCCGATTCAAGCATGATAATTTGAAGGATCAGCTCCAAAATTTTAGAGATAAAAGCACTTCCTTGTCTAAGTCAAAGGCAGCTACTGCCGCAGCTTAGCCTTCTCCTAAATTTTTCTATGTTTTCTCAGTGGGACCTGACATATCTCCGATTTGGGGGAATGTTGGCGTCCATTTTGTCACCATTTTTGAACATAAAACACACTCTGATTGACATTACTTTCACCATTTTTGATGTAATAATTCATTCTGCTTTCCATTCAGAACGACAAACAGATCAGGTATGCATATATTCACACATCACATGAATAATGGGTAAAAATCATCATATTGTGATTTATTGATGTTTATTTGATATTTCTTGGCTTGCTTGGAAAATATAGTTCATTCTACAGGCCATGGCTCTTAAATGAACCTCCATTCAGATGAGTATTCATGTTGAAAATGATCAGCCGTATTCAGTCCGCCATTCAGACCCACATTCAACCCGCAAGATCGTTAGTTGAGATATTCTCGAGCCGTTAGAAAGAGAACCATCACATGATTTCTGTTTAGAATGTGGATCTTATGGTGCATGAGATGGTGTTCTGGAAGATTCCTTCTATTGCACACTCAGCTCAACAGTGCATATCTCTTTGCCCACGTCAAAGAGGATTAACGTCTCAACGACTGCGTGGAGGAAACTAATGCCGTGAACCTGGTAGATGCTCTATGCATGTTGTAAACTATTATGGGGTCGTTCCTTCGCCATGAGTTGCTGAGCAGAGCCATTTTTGGGAATTTAAGATTGTCTATTATTATATCAGTCGACCCTAAAGGGTCAAATCGCTTCCCCCAATTGTAACTCTGTATATATAGCCATCTTCATGACTAAGACAAGTTAGTCTTAGTCTCGGGAGTCTTAGTAAGTTTTTAGTCTGCAAATAGATACACAAACTCTGTAACCCTATTTAATTTAATATACTTCTGTTTTAGTTTGACGAGAGTTGAATAACATGTGTGGTGATTGATTGATTAAGGCACAGACTCTGATTTCTGAGAAGGGCCCCTCAACAACCAGTGGTTTTCCATATGTGCATATAATTTGTTTTTGTCTTTTGTAGATAAGTTGTGTATTTGTTTAATTTATGTATTCATTTTGTATATGATATCTTTGTTTTGTAATGTATATGTTGTTTTACTGCTTATGTAAATGATACGTTTGTTTTAGAATCTGTATGTTTTACTTGTTGTCTATACTAATGATATTTCCAGAATGAATTGGTGACTGATCACGTTTAGAATGCTTAGTTTACTTGAATTCAATTTGCTTAGTTTGCTTTTAGTTTTTACAACTACTTAGAGTTTATTTAGCTTAACCTTCCAAGTTTATTTATAATTAGAATGATTTCTGATATGTTTCCTATAGTTGTAGTTTAGGTAATTTCCTTTCAAGTCTCGCTCTGTCATGTATTATGAACTAGCTTCCCTTCCCTATACATAGAATAGTGTAGCTTGCTTTCTGTAGATTTCCTTTCTAAATAACCTACATATTTCTTCCCTTGCATTGTAGGATCACATGCATCAGCCATCTGGTAGTTAAGATCATCCAATATTCTCCTTCCTTTAGTTTAAATCATTTTATTCCATCTGGACGGTCATTCGGACAGTCATCCGGATCGTCATTCAGACCTCAATACTTCTTGCATCGTTTTTATGTTTAAATAGAATCCAGTTTCTTAGATTTTTCAAATTGTAATATCTCTTACATTTAACTAGCATTCTTAGGTGTCATTCAGATCTTTTTTTATATCATATAGATTTTTTCAAGTTTTATCAATATTAGCTTCCATCTCATCTTCTTTCACTTTGCTTTAACTGCTTTTCAAAATTATGTATTTCATGTTTGATTTGTCAAAATGTTACTGTTTTAGAACCTGTTAGTTTCAGTCTTATGGTAGTTCATTATATGTTCTTAAAATTTATTTTTGGATTAGAACTAATAATTTCATTGTCCAAGTATTTTAGTTTTGATAGTTTCTTTGTTAAACATAGGAATAGTTTCCCATTCACACAGATAATAAAGATGTTCCTGAAGTAAAGTTTTGTTCATAAATAAATATATCTTTATCAAGTTCTCTACTTGCTTCCAAATCAAATTCAGAAATAAATATCTTTATTAAGTTTTTCTACTTGTTTCTAGATTTCATTAGTTTGACATCATTTTGCTTATCGACAGAAGATAGATCATAATGTTTAAAGTTAATTGTAACTGGTCTCTTTGTAGTTTACATCTCTTTGTCAAGATTGGGTTAGATTTATTTCCATTTTGTTTCGCTGTTACATTTGAAATTCACCTTGATACATTTACTCCAGTACCTATCACATTTGACGTACAAAATCAAGGAGAATGGAATTAGGCAGTTTTAGTGTAGTCTTGAATTATTGAATGAATGCAGCAGTAGTTATTGAATTTACTTAACCATTGGTAGTTTTTCTTTAATCTCCTTTGTTGTCTTTATAAAGCTTTACTTGGTTTTTCATTTTGAAAGATCTGTCAATCTTTGCTTTATTAAATATTTCTAAGGTCTGACAAGCCGAAATCTTAGGTACCATTCTACCTCAGCATATACTTTGCCACAACTCTAAGAAAACCGACCCTGGTCCATAATTAAATATTACATGGTTCTTTGAGACAGCTCACACACCCAACATGTGTTAGTATGATTGGGAAGCCACTTCAGAGGAGAATATGGGCTTGGTTGAACCCCCAAGGTTTGAGACTTCTGAATTGGGGAGGGCTAAAAATTGGAGAGAAATCCTTACTGGTGCACTAGAGATGAATGAGCACTCCAGTTGTAGCCAAAGATCGTATATTCATGATCTGAAATATGAATATCTTTCAGCCCCAAAACATGGATCAATTTTCATAACTTCAACAGAATCAGCTGAAGTTGGTCCTAGGAAGCTAGTAGAAGAGGAGGTTCATCTGCCAAAACCTCATTTCCTTGAAGGGACACTGAAGATGAATGAATGTAAGATCCAAGAATCCCTTCAAACCCTCAATGAAACCCAAGCCTTAATGAATAACCTTTGTTGGAAGTTGGGGGATCAGTCTTCCATGAGAGACATGGAAGAATTTCAGAAATCCATGAAAAGCATAAAAGGTAAATTCTTGAACCTGCTTTCTGATAGAGATAGTTTGTTGGAGCTTGTAGAATTGTTTCATAGTGCAACATTGAGGGATGATGAAGATATCAACAAGGTCAATGATGAATTTATGGCCACCAAATATTATTTGAGAAGCACTCAAAGTTCCCTCCAAGAATCCAAGACAAAGATATTGCAGCGTCATGAAAAGTTGCAAAGACCCCCCCTACCCTCCTACACACCATTCAGTCAACTTCATTTGGCTGAAATAATCATTGATCATATGGAGGAACCTCATGAGATGGTGGATCATGAGGATCATTCATTTTTACATGTGCTTGAAGAGTGTGTAGAGCATTTTGATGATAACCAAGCACTTGATGTTTTTCCAAGGAAACTTGAGCCGTTCCTTGAAGACAATCACTCTCTCATGGAAGAGTGGGATGAGAGCACCCAATTTGGGCCAGCCAATAATGAATAATTTGAAGCCATAAGTTTTATTACTGAAGGTTGTAGGCATGCAAAGAAGGTTCACAGTTCTTTCTCACATGTCCTAGATTCAACAACACCAATGGGGAATGAACAGTGGGTGAATAATTTTTTCTAGTTGATGCCACATGTACAACAAGAGGATCATGTTTTTTCCCTATGGGAGATAGATCCTATTGTAGAATATATGGATGATTATAACTCATATGAATCAGTGAGCAATATTTCTAATTCATTCACTAAAGGGATGGATAGAGGCACCACTGAAAAGAAGAATCTGGAAGGTAAAGGTTTCTTGTCTTTCTGCAAGGAATTTTTTTTTAATTTAGCTATTTTTTTATGATTTGCAAGCAACAACAAAGACATATTTTGCAACCATTAGATACCTCCAGTACACATTCACACAAGTTTTGGGTGTACAAATGCATAGTAAAAATTTTCATGAGCAGGAGAAATGGAGAGATTCCAACTTGGTATTGGGATCCTGGCATCCTTCAGAATTCCACATTGTTTGGAAGAATGCTGCACAATCCATGGGATCCTAGCATTCCTTGGGTTGAAAGTTTGTTCTTGATGACATTTGAGCTTTGGAAAAAGCACCACAAGCAGTGGAATCTAGACCTTCTTTTTCTTGGTGGATTTTGTTGGATGGTATTCAGATCCATGGGAGTGTCATACAAGCAATGGGATCTTGGCATTGTTTGTCTTTGGAGGGATGATTATGATTAGAGTAGTGCAGCAAAAGCATCATGGACTCTTGGGATATTTTTCTTGAGGACAAGCAAATTTTGGAAGGGAGGACTATCATGTCCCCAATTTTGGGCTAATTCAGTGACCATGGGTAAAAAGGGACATTATTTCCCTAGTAAGATAAATGATAATTTAATCTTGTAACTATATAATAAATTTTAGCCTATGTTCTGTTGGAGGAATTAATTAATTTAATTTAAATTAATTCTCGTAATTATTAGCCTAATTCCAAGGGAGGAATTAATTTTATTAATTTAAATTAATTCCTTGACATAATTTCTTAAATAATGGAGCAAGTGGGACAAGAGGGCTCCCTCATGGAGATCAGGTTTCCAAATGGGATCTAGAGACAAGAAAATAGAAGTATGGCTAAAGCAATTTGTGGATTTAGAAAAAGAACAAAAGAAAGAAAGGTGTAAGAGTTGCTAAAAGCCAGAAACTGGAAACAACCAGAAAAAGTAGAAGGAAGGTGCAGTTTACAAAAAGGAGGCCAGTTTACAAATCAAGCAACTTTTACAAAGCATGAAACATATGGAGACAAAGGGGGGCATAGTTTCTAAAGGAGAAAATCTTTTAAGGAAAAAGCATGGAAAGTATGTCCAGTCATGGGTGACCTATTCTCACAGGTCACCAAGCTAAGTAACTTTCTCAATAGGTCAACATGAATTCTATAAAAGAAGGATTCCAACTGCATTTCACAAATTTTGTCATTGTGAGTTTATGAGTGAAGCATTTTAGCTTCTCAAGGTTTGGTGATGTGCCCAAGCCAATCAATGGGTGATGTGCTCCATTATTCTAGTCTACTTCTCTTCTCTAATATTCTCTCAGCATTTGCATCCATGGAGATCTGATTTCCAAGTCCATATACTCCAATACTAAGAAGAACCCAAGCTTACAAGGAGTTATCACCATACAGCGTACATTCGGCGGAAACAACGTTCAAGGGCCGAAATGGAGGTTTCGGTTTCAGAACTTTTGATCATTTATGGGTTGTGAGACATGTTACACTGTGTCTAGAGGGCCATTTCCACTAGGAAACACTTTTTGTCTCATCGAAAAAGGTGTATGGCTGACCAAGATACATTCATTCTCATTGGAGCCAAGGTTTCATGTGTTAAGGAGCGCATGTGTGAAGTTCTAGTTCAGTGAATGCGCCTAGGATACTCCAGGAAGATTAGTGCAGCATTCATATCAGTCATCAGACCTGTTTATAGTTAGATATTAGTTTCATATCAGAGATACATTCACTTCTCTACTTCTTACACTCATTCAGTACCATTGGAGCTAGTTTTGGAGGAAATCACCCAATAGAAAGAAGATAGCTTAGTGAATGTGCCCAGGGCACTCCAGGAAGATTAGTCAGGCCTTCATATAAGTTATTAGACCTATTGACAGTCAGATACCATCTTCATATCAGAGTTACAACCACTTCTCCACTTCTTACATTCATTCTTTCTTAGTGTATAAGAGTTTCCTAGCCCGTGAGGCTCTTGTAATTCCGAATGCAGTGAAATAGAAAATATGTATTATGGAGTTAATATTTTGACCTATTTCTATCAATAAATATATATTAGAAACATTTAATGTCTCGAAATAGAGTTTAGTAAACCCTTGAGGCAGTTTGGGAATAAAGAATGCAAGACTAGCTCAATGAGCCATTTTTAATAACTAGTTTAGCTATATTTACTACTGTACTTTATCTGAGCATCAGTTTTCAGTTCTGTAAGTTGTATGAGTCTTCTAATATAGTAAATAATCCAATCCATCCCACTCCCTTGGGAGCATTTGACAGTGTTTGGAATAATTTTTAATCCTCCTGGTTGAGCAATCCCCAATAGCGCCCTTGGCTAGTTTGCCTCCGAATCGACCTGTAACCTTCCAAAATCCTATGATACCCACACCAATATTTTTTTTGAGTATACTAACTAATATAGCCCATACTTCCACCCAGAACCAACTCCCAGTCTAGTATGCATATGCTGGAAGCCCAGGAAGCCTCAAAGTAGGCAACAGATTTATCTGTTGTTAAAAAGTGAATGGATCCAGTACCTCGTGCATAGGACTCACTATTCAGACCTGAATTAACTTTCTATTGCACTTTATCCATACAAATTCTAGAATCAAAATTCATCCCTACTATCCTTGATCAATACATATGTACACGTCACTTACATCCTGCTCATCATAAAGAAATTGTCTAAAAAATACTAGTGAAAATCCTGATAAATTTGACAATTGGAGTTAGTATTCTGGACAATTCTTGGTTGGCTTATTACATCTACTCCGGTGTTCAATAACTATGCAATCTTTGCAGAGTAGTCTTCCACCATCTATAATGCAAAGAGGTGTGCATCCGGTATGTTATCGTCCAAATTGCCTACATATTCCCCTATTTCTATGCACGACAAGTGGTCAGGTCCTAATTTCAACTTCCCTGGTTTCACCAATAGTTCAAAATCATACTCCTGAAACAATAATAGCCATTTGCACATATTCTCCCCCAACACTGGCTTGTTGACTAGATATCGCAACGTAGAATGATCTGTGTACACCTTAAAACATTGCCCCAATAAATAATGTCTGAACTTTTGCAGTGCATACACCATTGCCAATTCCTCACGCTCTATAGTAGTGTAGTTCTTTTTAGCGGTTTACAAATTTATACATGCAAATGCAGTGAGGTGATATATGTATCCTTCCCCATATGTGATATAACTATTCCTAATGCTATTGATGATGCATCTACATGGATTTGAAATCCCCTCTTCCAATTTGGAAATACTAGAATTGGCATAGTGACTAGTTTCTGCTTCAAGACATCCAAGCTCTTATGACACTCTTCACTCCATTGAAACTTGGCATCTTTCTTGATCAACATATTTTATAGTGAGGATGTGATTTGGGCATACCCCTTGATAAAATTCTTGTAGTATCATGTATTCCTTAGTGTAGTGTGCAATTGTCGTACTAAAGTAAATGGTGGTAAATCAACGATAGCTATAATATTCACAAGATCCACCAACAATCCTCATCTACTAACTACATGACCTAGTAGAATACCAAATGGGATGTAGAAAATGGACTTCTTCAAATTTAAGGAAATCTAGAACTGTCTGCATCTATCCAACATCAAGCGCATAACTTCAATATGGTTCTTCAATAGACTAAATATTGTCCAATCATCCATATAAACTTCTAAAAATTTGTGAAGGAACTCCTTGAGTGATGCAACCATTACTCGAGAAAATTTCATTGGTGCATTCTTCAAACAAGAAGGCATCACAGTATACTGGTACCATCCCCACTCTGTTGCAAAGGTTTTCTTGTGTCTATCTTACTTTGTAATATTTCTATGGTGGTATTCTAAGAATCTATCAGTAAATGAATAAGCTTCATGTCCTTCTACATTCTCCAACACTTCATCTGTGATTGGCGTGGGAAATAGATCATGTAAAAAAGAACCATTTAATTTGCGCACGTCGACACAAATTCTTATTCCTCCTATCTTCTTATCTTGGACCAACATTGAACTAATCCATTTCGATTCTTCAATAGGTTCTATAATCCTGGATTCCAACATCCTTTCTATCACATCCTTTACCTTTTCCTTGTATACCGGGTTCAGGAAGTATGGTATCTTCTTTACTGGTTTAGCACTAGGATTGAAAGGTATCTACATCTCCTCTAGCTCTCCAGTGATCCCCTTCATTTCTAAAAACTTAGTGGGAAAAATATCCTGATATTCGT
This sequence comes from Larix kaempferi, assembly GCA_027924585.1. Lineage (NCBI taxonomy): Eukaryota > Viridiplantae > Streptophyta > Pinopsida > Pinales > Pinaceae > Larix > Larix kaempferi. The sequence goes on along the minus strand of BSBM01000372.1, from coordinate 47,418,469 downwards.
GCAATAGATTTGCAATCTTCTCTACAGTTTCTTCATCCCAATAATCACCAATGTTTGCAAACTTGGGATTATATTCTATACCAATATTGACCTTGCATGTATTCAATGTCTTTGCATAATCAATAGATCGAAGCTCTGGCCCTTCTATTGGACACTCTCTGTTGGTTTCTGGTGTCTGGACATTTATTGGGTTGTCATCCTCTTGGTCATCTTCAACAACTTTGTAGCATTCCAAAATCTCCTCAATGGTCGTAGATGATTTATGTGAAATCCATATAGGTATGGATCTTATTGATTCTTCTAGTGCAAAAACCTTGTTCTACAACACTACGTCCACCAAAAGGACTGCAACCTCAAAACTCAAGGTTTCCTTGAAATTGTGCCTCATCTTCTACTCCTAGTCTTATGTGCCTGTGCACATTTCCAACTCTATATATGAGCTCTTTGAAATTGTGTCCAAAGTGGGCACAAATAAGTGTGTCCATTACTGCTTTGGCACTATACTCCATGTCGCAATGCACTGTGCAATATGTTATGATAAACAACTTAACCCCGTATAATTTTGTGTGGTGTACTCAGTCCTGAACCCGACTTGTAACAGTCTTCTGCATGACTTCCAATCACTCATTTTCCCCTTATGAGCAGCCTACCATCTTGCATGGGTCACTTTTAGTGTGAAATCTAATGTTCACAATTTTTGTTTCTCTACTATCTGCACTTCAAATTATTTTACAAAAGAATCTAACTTAGTAAGTCCATCATACCTTGGGGGATCACATACCTCTACTCCTGTAATACCCCCATTTTGACCCTGAATTATTGGCTTGATATGTAAATATTGTAAATATGCAGTGTATGATTCCTAGCATGGAGCTCAAGTACAAGGCCCCACTAGTGAATGCTCATCTTAGAAAGGTAAGTATTTTATATTTTGTGGACATGTGCGAGTTAGCCATGGAAAAATTTAACATGTAAATATTTATAATAAAAATAAAAATCCAAGAGCTAGCTATGGAAGCAACAAAAATGAGGGACATGTGTTTATCCACTACATAGAGGAGAGGGGTTGTGGGATCAAATACTTGGTTTCCAAGTGTCAAGCTGAGAACCCATGAGCCATAAATGGTAAGAAACTACCCTAATGGACTTCCTTGCTGATATTTATTTCTATTGTAAGAAGGCAACTGAAAAATCGGCTCATAAATTTAATGGAGCATGGGAAAAAACCTAGAAATTCATATGGTTGAGTATGGGCTTAGTTTTTGGTACTCAGAAGTCAATTTACCTCATGGGAATTCGTTTCCCTTCATTCCAATTCCATTGGGGGGGAATTGTATACCAATTTTCTGCAAGTTATGTATTCCCAATAGTGAAATAACAGAAGTCGTAACCAGAGAAAGAGCCATGTTTTAGAGTGTCAAAAATACCCGAAAAATTGTGTGGGTTGTGAAATCCTGTGGGGGATCCATAGACCTGAACCTTGGGGATAATCTGAGAGTGTCATAAGCTCAAAAATATGTGGGAGAACCCAGATTTGGGAGCATAGAAATTAATTTTTGTGGCTGCAAATAAGTGTTGCCACGAATAAAAAAATCAAAGAGAGAATTAGAGTCAGAGAGAGATCAGAGGATGCAATTGCTTGATAAACACAGTGTAGGAAAATATCTATGAACGTTTAAAAACTAATTGGACCTTTCTATTCCCGCCTTGAATAACACTGGAGCGAGGGGTACCTGAGGGACTGTGTAGCAAAGAAGGGGACCTTCCTTGTTTTGGGTGTCGTAGGTAATGTGGGTGCCAAGGATGGATGAAACCAATTGAGATTCCTGTTGATCTATGGTTGAGCTCATTGGATTAGAATTCACCTTCCTTGTCTCTTTGTATGCTTGATAAACCCATCTGTGCACTAGCTTAGCATGAGAGTGTGATCCTATTGCTATGAGTGAGCCTGTGTCGTTCCTCAGTGAATACATATCCCAGCTCAGGGGTGGCCTCTCAGTAGAGAGATAAATGATCGACAGAGTGCCTATGGTTGGGTGGAATATTGCTCTTTCATAGCCAGTTGCTTACACAAATTCAATTAAAATATAAGTGTTTACTTGTTAATTTACTGCTGTGTTTGAATGTGCCTGATTATTATTATGATGCCTATGATGAGTATGTTGACATATGCATGTTGTGTGTGTGGAACAAGTTTGTTTTCCGTTGTGTATTTTATTATGCATCTGCACATACTTTTAAATGCTTATGAATTTCATAATATGTCCCTGGGGTCAAAATTTAGAACCCCATAATTCATTGATGTCCCCTCCATTGGTCGAATTGATGGGCGGGGATGTGATAACTATAATCCAATGCAATGCACGAGTGATGTGCACAAATATCCTTATAGATACTTCATGCATCATCTTCTTCCAATATTCTAAGGCTTCTTCTAAATTTGACACACAAGAAATAATATTATGCCAGCTGAGTACACCGTCAGCAGTAGGATTGTCATAGTCATCCAACTGCATAGTCACATTGTAGAATTTATCCATCTTTTCCTTTCTTATTGTTTCTACATACCACCTTCCTTTTGTAGGGTTCAATGGTGCAGTAAATCTCAGGTCATCTACTTCAAAAATCATCTGCCTCTTCTTTAGATCAATAATGGTCTAGTTAGCAAAATCCCACTCAATACCACAACCTCAATAAATTCAAAATTAGTTGTATTGCGTGCTCCATCAATATCAATAGCTACCTATCTGATCCTTCCAATCAGAACAATTCTATGCTAGTTTCTTAGTCTTAACTGAATGTTAGAACAAATCAACCTAGTCCTACCCATCATCTCCCGTGTTTGTTTGGGAAAGACACTTACATCAAATTCTAAATCTAGAATGATATAATCCATATCATAATATCCCATATGTGCACTTAGTCATAATTCCCTATTTATCCTTCTCTTGTATTTCACTTGGTTAACTACAATAGGTACTTCTTGCTCTTGTGTGCATTGGTCGATCATCCAACATAGTATACTCAAAGTAGATTCATCCTTTATTAGTTCTAAATAAATATTTTAAGAAGTTTTTAAAAGTGCTTACCTTTTCAACTGGTCTCTCTAGAACTGAGTAGTCATAGACTTGAGGCATGGCATAGACAAGTTGTCTATCATATCTTGGTCACGACGTTGATGCTCCAAATTATGGCTCTAGTAGCTCTTTCCTTGATTTCTTGTATGTATCTTTATCCCTATGAGGATAAAAAATTGGATTTTTTCCTACTACTTTCCTAAACCATTAGTCAATGTGCAGTTGCAGTTCTTGCTCTGTCACACCAACTCCTATTCGAACTCCTCCATGCGTAACTACTGTTATCTTTGATCGATCACCCGATCTTCCATTGAAATCATATACGCATTCCAGTTATTCTAATTATTCATATTCCTTGTCTCCTTTCATTTCACAATCAACAGTGGAAAATATTTCATTGCATGGTCTAGCTGTCTGTAATATGTGCATGTCGTATACGGGTACCAAAAATACCACACAAAATGTCCCCATTGGCCACAGTTGAAGCACATAATTGGTCCTATACCTATACCAAATCATACTCTTCCTCGACCTATGAATCCTCCTCATCCTCCTTGATTGTATTCCCTTGGAGTGTTCATTTGTTGCACCACTCCTTCCGGTCCATCTTCCCCTTGGACTCTATATGTGTATGAAGTGTGCTCTCTCATGAGATATAGTGCACAACAATCCATTTCATCATGTCTGACATATTTACAAAAAATGGAAAATAAAATTCTGTAATTTCTCAAATACTTCTATAGCAATGCAAAAACAATTGGGGAATGATTCCCTCACATATCTCACACCAAAACCCTCCTCCCATGGGAAAGGGATTTGTATATCCCATAGTCAATACTCTCTATAATATGGGCACTCGTTCTTATTATGGCCTTCCTTTCTACAAGTTGTACACCATATCTCTTCGCACTTTCTACCCCTTTATCAATCTCTTGGAATTGAATCATTAGTGATACTAGTTGCAACTAGACTTGAGCCATCCATGCACCGTTGTCCCCTACAAGGGATGCTTCCAACTTCATGGAAATCTCTAGCACATATGACTACAACATATTTTTCTGTTGCATGGAGGGGAAGCATATATATGGTAAACGTACTGCAACGAACCACTATTTATGCTTCTCATCTAGAATCTGGAACTTCGACCTATCTATCAATACTTTGAATCTTTGATTAATTCCATAGACTGATTCATTCACTAATTGTCTAATATATTTAAATTATGTAATGCACTATGACTCATATTTTTTTTTTCTTGAACTCCTTTAACAAAGCTTGTTTGATGTTGTCCAATGTTCTGGCTTGTGCGGTGGTTTGAGACTTCATGTACCAGGTCAACACATGATCTTTGAATGTTTTTACCAACTGCACGATCTTTGTAGCCTCATCTTGGACTTGCTTTACTTTCCATATTTTCTCACAAACAAACAAATGTTGGTCTGGATCGTCTGTCTTCACTTAATGGAAGACATGCATCCATAAGGTTGGATCTACCCCTGCCATTTTGTCCAGTGTGGTATTCCGATTTGGTATTACTGACTTACTCTACATTGTTTCACTACTTCCACTAGTCCTCATACCTTTAATACTATTACTAACCACAAGTGACAAATTTTTAGTTCTTACCTCAAATCTTGGAGACGTGCATGGGATCATGGAATCGAGATAGATCCTAGAATGAGAAGGGCTATCTTTTTTTGGCAGGGTGAGATTCCATTCTTTTCCCTTTCTATGTGTGATAGTCATTCGATGTGGAATCTTGCATAGATGTCTCTTTTTTCAAACTCACTGCGCTATTCCTCTATCTAAACCATAGTCCTCTTCCTACTATCCTTCAGAAATATTTTTCCACTACACCGTAATCCAGTCTCTTCTACCGCCACATCTTCTTCTTTTCTTAGCATTCTCATCTCATCCAATCTTCCTTCATTCTTTCCTTATTTTACTCAAACCATCCTCTGGTAAACCCCCAATTACCCTATGTACGTGGAGATTCAGATCTACTAGGGTGATCTAATTCCAATATAATATCCCCTTTGTCGCACATCAACATCTTGACCCAAGCATACAATGACTTCAGATATATTCCGTGCGGAGCCTTTAATAAATCCCTCTCAACAACATTGTATGATTGTGTACAATTTATAGAAAAATATACAACATAACCCCCAATACACTATCCAAACATAAATATACAGTGTGGGAGATAGGGTTACTTACAATATGGTCTTGCTATATCAATTCAAGTGTCCAGTTCCTCGAACTATTAATGCAGAATGTTGGGTTCTGTTCATCTAACCTTAATAGCCACGCAAGCATAATTATAGGGAAATCGCGAAAGAAAATCATATGTATATCTATGTATATGTACTTCTACAACCACCGATATGTGCGGATCCTAGGGTTCTTGTTCTGATCTTTGGAAAATTCATAATCCTTCGCTTCTAATAAATCTTCCATCTCTTCCTTGGTCGGCCTCCACAGAACCATTAGTTGACCTCCACCTTCCCTTCATTCCTAGATCCTGGTCCTGGAAACATAACCATTTTGTTGGCGCATAGTGGGAAGAACTAGGTTAAAATTTAAATTCACTAGCAAAACCCTAGATATCGACCCTTTCGGCATCACCTGCAAGCAGATGAATTCTCATCTGAGGCATCTATGGGAACTACAGGAACCAAGCCTCTATAGTGTTGAAAAGATAGAAGAAATTCATTCAACTTATCTATCATGCATTCACTTTATGTGTAAAATTAGATGGCTTATTCATGATAACTAATAGCACATTCAAAGCAATAATAGAAACAAATCATACATGCACACAATAAACAAAACATTAGTCCCATCAAACACTTTAGATATTTGCTCCAAAATAGATTCACTTCAATATTATTATCATTTGAAACAATGTTAAAAAACTTGTGCTTTGTGCACCATATCTCTATCATAAATCTAGAAATACCCCAAAATTACATAGAATAAGAGAAACCACTAAGGAATCTACAATGAAAGCAATTCACGAACAACCTCTAACCCAAAAATCCCTTACCTATTTATACATTTCAAAATGGGTTGAGCTCGTTACAATGTGGACACAAGTTCCCAACTACTTATAAAAAACTCTCCCTTTTGCATGCATTCATCCTTTGACTTTGTTGCGCAATCCACTTCCAATGCACAACTCTCAAAATTGGTTCAGAAACCCTCTCTATTAGAGTATGATTCAATTTTTTTTAGTAGATTCTGTATTGTTGAATGTCTTAGAAGAAGACACTGCAAAGAAGCTATGGGAAAATTTGGGGAACTTATATTAGTAAAAATATCTGGTTAACAAGTTGTTTCTTTAGAAGCATTTATACCTTTTGAGGATGAGTGGAGGTGAATTGGTTATAGAGAGCCTAAATGCATTCAACACTATGATTAGATAGTTGTTGACATCGATATTAAAATCATTGAGGAGGAAAAATGTATCATTTTTTTGTGTTCTTTTCCTGATTCCTAGGATAGCCAGGTCATGAATATTGGAATCAATAATGCCATGTTGAAGATCGATGATGTGGTTTCATATTTGTTTTTATAAGATATGAGATGAAAGAACATGTAAGGTTCCACCCATGAAGCCTTGACAGTAAGAGGTATACCAGTAGAAAAAGGAAAAGGCAACACCTATAGTAGAATATCAAAGCCAGGAGGAAGATCTACGACTAGATCTAAATCTCCTGGTCTAGCGACAAAAACATGTTGGTGATGCAGTAAAGTCAGGAATTATAGAAGAAACTATAATTCAATGGAAGTTGAGAAAAACAAAGGGTCAAAGGAATCACAGTCAGCTAATGGTAAAACTTCGCAACAAGAGAAAAATGATTTGTATTTTTCCTCCACAAGTACATAGTTGTATAATGACTCTTGGTTGATTGAATCTGATCTGCCATATCATATGAAGCCTCACAAGGAATGGTTTAGTAAATATGAGATGTTCAATGGCGGTGATGTCTTTTTGGCAGATGGTTCATTAACTAGGATAGTCATATGAGGTAAATTTCGACTGAGACTGGAATATGGAAGAACATGAACACTTTCAAGAGTGTTGCATATCCTAGATTTGGATCGAAACATAATCTCAATTATTAAGATGGGGAATGAAGGTGTGTAGTCTATATTTGAGAAATATACGTGCCTATATGGTGCAAGGAGAGATGGTACTGATGAGAGGAGTTTGAAGTAGAACCCTGTACAAGCTATTGGGAAGAAAAAACACTGATGACTCTGCTAATGTAGTCTATCTTGAATCCGAAAAAATATATTATTTTCTAGTTGGCTTGACCATGTTGTGGCATCAATATATGGAACATATTGGTGAGATAGGTCTTCATAATATGCACGATAAATATATGGTCGAAGGTCTCCCTGATTGTTCTAAACAAGTCAACTTCTATGAACATTGCATTTAGGGTAAACAGATTCATGTAAGTTTCTCATTGGTGCTACTAGGGATAAGGAAATACTAGAGTTAATTCATAATGATGTGTTTGGACCATTGTCGGTCCCATCACTAGGAGGATCATAGTATCATGTTTCTTTCATAGATGATTTATCCATAATGACATAGTTGTAATTTCTGAGGAAGAAATATGAGGTCTTTGAGAAGTTCCAAGAGTTCAAGGCTCTTGTATAGAATCAGACTGGTAAAAAGATCAAGGTGCTAAGAACTGATAATGGAGGATAATTTTGTGGGAAGAAATTTGACCAGTTCTATAGATATCACGATATAGCTTGATGAAACACAACTCTATACATGCCTAAATAGAATAGAGTTGATAAAAGGATGAACATAATGTTGATGGAGAAAGATGGGAGCATGCTTAGTGGTACAGGAATTGCACAAGAATTATGGGTAAAGGTAGTCGACATGACATCTTACCTAGTGAATAGGCCATCATTGATGTCGTTTGTCGAAAAAACTCCATATGAGGCATGGGATGGTAAACATACCTCTCTTACACATCTCATATTTTTTGGCTGTGATTCATTTATGCATATCCCAAAGGATAAAAGAAGCAAGCTCGATAGCAAGTTGGAAAATGCATCTTTGTCAGGTAGAAGGATGTAGTGAAAGGGTATACGGTGTGGAATCTAGTCACAAGGAAGGAAGTTTATAGAAAATATGTGATCTTTAGAGAACTCAAAGGTACTTTTAGGGATGAATAGGTTAAAAGAGAAAAGGAACCAGAAAAGCAAGAGTTTGAAATGAATGATGAAAGCTTGGATTTAGGTGAGTCGACTCAATTCAATGAAGATGTGGAATAGATGAATACAAATGTCAAGAATTCTGTTCAAGAAAGGAAACAAACAAAAAGGTATAGTCCACCCAAATGTTAGTCTATGTTTTCATTATCTACCATAGAATATGATCTTGTGTCAGTAAAGGAAGCGATCAACTTGATAGAGGATAAGTTGTGGAAAAGGGCCATGGAATAGGAAATAGAATCCTTGAGAAAGGATGAAACATGGAATATGGCCACGTTACCAAATGTAAGGAAACCTATCGGTAGTAAGTGGTTATTCAAGAAAAAATTGAATGCAACATAAAAATTCGAGAAATACAAGGCTCAATTGGTAGTGAAAGGATATTCCCAATTTAAAGTAGTTGACTTTGGTGATATCTTCTCTCTTGTTGCTAAGTCAACTTTCATTTGGGTACTAACTCCTTTACTTGTAGTGTTTGATATTGATATAGAACAAATGGATGTAAAGAAACCATTTCTTCATGCTGACCTTGAAGAAGAACTGTATATGAAGCATCCTAAAGGTTTTAGAATGGAAAGAGAAAAATAGTTAGTATACAAGCTCAAGAAGTCTCTCTATGTTCTAAAACAATCGCCCATGATGTGGTATCAGAATTTTGATACATATATCCAATAGCTGGGATTTGTGAGAAGTCAGGTTGATCACTATGTGTATGGAAATAAAGTCAATGATCACTTTGTATATTTAGTTTTGTATGTCAACGACATGTTTTTGGTTAGAAATAACATGGATCTGATTTAGGAGAAAAAACTGCAGTTGTCCTCCAAGTTCGACATGAAGGATCTCAAAGCAACAAATTTTATTCTTGGAATGGAAATAAAGAGAGTTTGAGAAGGTAGAAGGATATAGTTAAATTAGAGTAATTTTAAGATAGTTTTGAAACATTTCAACATGTAGGAGTGTAGAGCGTTCAAGGTTCCTATTGCTGCGCAAATTAAGCTATATGTTGAATAGTGTCCTAAGACATAGTAAAAAATAGAATACATGTCACATGTTTCCTATGCTAGTGTTTTAGGTAGTAAGATGTATGTTATGGTATGTACTTAATTGAATATTTCCCGATGTGATGCAACTGCAACAATTACTTAATAAGAATATGCGAAATAGCAGAAATGACAGAACTCAAAATCACTTTTATATTGATCACATGCCACTTCGAGGGGGAAACCTCCTATGAGCAAGCTCAATACAAATAACTTCACGGTGCCTTCATAGGTCTCAACACACACTTATATACTAAGTCTAGGTGCCAATACTATGGGTCAAAACCATGGGCCACTACAAACTATGGATCAACAATACTACGGCGACTTACAAAGCATATGCGCCAACAACAATAACACAAACTATTGATCAACAAATACTACGGGATGACTTACAAAGCATATGTGTCCAACAACAATATACTAACAAAGTAAAGACATGGGTTCCTAACATCCCCTCCCCCTTAAAAAAAATATTTGTCCTCAAAGCTTTAGATGTGGAAATTGTTGTTGAATCTGAAGGAGTGGTTCCCATGGAACATCCTCTGGTTGCATGCCGTGCCACTGAATTAGAACCTCTGTGATACAGTGAGAGCGAAGCTGACGAGTGCGTTGATTCAGGATGGCCTTCGGATCCAAAAGGATGGATCCTTCATTATCCAGTTCGGGTAAAATCGTTTGTCCACTGATGTTGGTGCCAAGAACTTTCTTCAGACAAGAGATATGAAAGACTGGATGAATGCGGGAAGAAGGAGGAAGTTCCAATTTATAAGCAATGGATCCAATCTTCTGAAGAATCTGATATGGCCCATAGAAATTTGGAGAAAGCTTATGATTCCCTTTGAGTTTCAAGGAGGATTGCTTGTACGGCTGGAGACGAAGAAAAACCATATCGCCGACTTGAAAAGTGCACTCAGAACAGTGCTGATCAGCTTGTTGCTTCATGCGATTTCTTGCCATGTGAATATTGTCCCGCAAAATGTGAAGAATCTGATCACGGTTTCAAAGGACCGTGTCAACTTCCTGAACTGGTGAACTGGTGGGGGTGTATGGAAGAAGAACTGGAGGTTCCCATCCATAGACTGCTTCATATGGGGTCATTTTAGAGGCAGTGTGGTAAGAGATATTGTACCACCATTCAGCGAGAGGGAGCCACTTTGCCCACTGATGTTGTTGTTCCGAGGTGAAGCAACGAAGATAAGTTTCCAAGCATTTATTGATAATTTCAGTCTGACCATCTGTTTGTGGGTGATACCCGGAACTCATCTTCACTTTGGTGCCAGTGTGGCAAAATAGTTCTGTCCAAAAATGACTAGTGAAAGTCGCATCCCAATCCGAGACAATGGAAGAAGGGGTGCCATGAAGACAAAAGATCTGGTCCAGGAAAATTTGAGCGACTGAGGAGGTTGTATAGGGATGGCTGAGAGCACAAAAATGACTATATTTGGAGAGGCAATCAACCACAACGAGAATCACTGTCTTCCTGCCAGATTGAGGGATCCCTTCAATGAAATCCTTAGAAATATTTGTCCAAATTTGTGTAGGTATGGGCAAGGGTTCAAGCAATCCTAGAAGGACTGTTGTTTCACCTTTATTGCGCTGGCAGGTATTACATTCGGCCACCATCTATTAAATTTTCCTTTTCATTCCCTGCCAAAAGAAGTTACATCGTTACCGTTCATACATTTTGAGGAACCCAGAGTGCCCTGCCGATGGAGAAGCATGGAGTTCATAGAAGACAGCCTGTTGAAGATCTGTGCTCTGGGGAAGCACAAGACAACCCTTGTATCTCAGAGAAGCACCATCCCAAGAGTAATGTAGTATAGAAGAAGGGTTGTTGTTCAAGCGTTGGATGATTTGAGATAAGGAAGATTCATTGACATAACCCTTTTGAACATATTGCAACCAATTTGGAATAGGCATAGAAATAGATGAAAGAGAACCTTAGGCATCAAATGTGCGAGAAAGAGCATCTGCCACAATATTGTCTTTACCCTTCTTGTAAGTGATCTCATAGTCATAACCCATGAGTTTTCTAACCCATTTTTGTTGTGCCGGGGAGGAGACATGCTCTTCCAAGAAATATTTCAGACTCTGGTGATCAGTCTTGATGCAAAAATGATTCCCTAATAGGTATGGGCGCCACTTCTGTACTGCATGCAAAATAGCCACCATTTCCTTCTCATAGGTAGAGGCAGCTAAATTATTACCTGAAAGGGCTTTGCTCGTGAATGCAATGGGGTGTTCATCTTGAAGGAGAACAACACCAAGTCCATTGCCACAAGCATCACTCTCAATAGTGAAGGGCTTGGAAAAATCGGGCATAGCTAGAACAGGTGTAGTACACATAGCTTTTTTTAGTTTGTCAAATGCACACTAAGCAGCATGTGTCCATGTAAAAGCATCCTTTTTCAATAGAGCAGTTAATGTAGCTGTAATATTTCCATAATCCTTGACAAACTTGCGGTAGTAGCGAGTCAACCCCAAAAAACACAAAGGCTCTTAAGTGTCTGAGGATGCGGCCAATTGTTCATGGCATCGATTTTGGCAGGATCCACGTGAACCCCTTGTGCTGAGATAATGTGCGCGCGATACTCAACTTCCTTCTATCCAAAAACACATTTAGACTACTTGGCATGGCGATGATGGTCAGAGAAAAGTTGCATGACAATATCCAGATGCTGGAGATGTTCATCCCATGTTTTACTATAGATGAGGATATCATCAAAGATTACCAGAATGAATTTCCGCAAGTAGGGTCAAAATATTTTATTCATTAAGGCCTGGAATGTGGAAGGAGCATTAGTGAGGCCAAAGGGCATGACCAAAAACTCATAATGGCCATCATGTGTGTGGAAAGCTATTTTAGGGATATCATCCTCATGAACCCGAATTTGATGATACCCAGAATGAAGATCCAACTTGGAGAAAAACTGAGCCCCATGAAGCTCATCAACAATAGGAATTGGAAACTTATTCTTGATGGTGAGGTGATTAAGTGCTCGGAAGTCAATGTAGAGGCACCATGACCCATCTTTTTTGCGGACAAGAATAACTGGAGAATAAAAAAAACTAGTGCTTGGGCGAATAATACCTTGCTTCAATAAGTCCCGAACGAGCATTTCAATCTCCATTTTTTGGTGAAATGGGTAGTGATAGGGCCTGATGTTGGGAGGAATACTGCCAGGAAGGAGCTGAATACGATGGTCTTCTGGCCTGGAAGGTGGCAATCCCACTGGTTCAGCAAAGACACCTGTATATCGATCTAGAATTTGTTGTAGATCGAAAGGAGTAGTGGAGACCGCTGATGGTTGCATCTGAATGGAATGGATCTGAGTGATGACACCATGTGAATTATTCTTGAGGAGTTTCTCCATGCGATGTGAACTGATGATGCTAAGAGAACCTAGTTGTAATCCTGTCAATGTATTTTTTTTTCCATTGAGGGAAAACTGCATCCAAAGTTCAGCAAAATCCCATAAGATAGGGCCATGTGTGCATAGCCATTGAGCGCCCAAAACCACATCACATCCACCTAAGGTCAATGAAAACATTTCAGAGTGCAAGGTATAATCTCCCATAGAGATACACACATTTCGACACTTCCCTTTGCAAGGTAAGGTGCCCGCATTGGCAACCATGACTTCAAAGTTGGAGCAAGGATGGATAAAACAATCAGCTTGTTTGGCGATCCGAGGGTCAATGAAATTGTGAGTGCTACCAGAATTAATGAGTATTGTAAGAGGAAGCTTCTTGAATTAATGTAATGTCCCTTGTTAGGAATTTTATTAAAATGGCAATTTTTCACTTTTTTTCCCTAGTTAGACCTTTGACTAATTTTGATCTCTAGGTCCCAAATTGCCCCAAATGATCCCAAATCTTCTGATAAGTTATATGAATGATATTAGAACATAAATATGTGTTTCAAGGTTTCCTTTGGAACTTTAAAATACTTCTTCAAATCCTCTTTCAATTCTGATCAATGTAGGTAACTTTACTAGTGATTTTCCTTTGAGTAGTATTGGTCTCTAGGTCTCAAATTGACTCCAAATGCCTTCAAATCTTCAAGGAAGGTGTATGAATGATATTAAAACTTGAATATGATGTTTATGGATGAAATATGTCCACCAAAATACCTCTGAAAACTCTCTTAAGATTCTGAACCAATTATGCAATTTTACTAGTAATTTGGGGTTCAAATCCCCCTGGGGTAAGTACTGGAAATGGCTTCCCAAATGCCTCCAAACCCACTCAAATTTATGAACAGAGGTATGTAATGTGTTAATTATTTTATTAAAGTCTCATATGCACCATTAATGGATTATTACAACTGTTCTCACCCTCTCCCATTCAACTACAAAAATCCCCAATTCGACCCTTGGGGAAATGGCACTATTTCACCTCCCAATACAACTAAACTGAGTAAAAATGCTTCAAATGCTCAAGTACAGTACATGAAACTTGTAGAATACATACATGGCAGTATATTGATCACAAATATATCAGATAATCATCCATTCATTCGAAATCATCATCAATACATTGGCTCACAACAAGGTAGTGGGGAAATGGCATTGTTCTTCCATTAAAAATGAGATTTATACATTCCTACTTGGAATTTCGACCTGAAACTTTTTGGAGATGCAGAACAGAGTATTTAATTCATATTAAAAAATAAATGGGGCATAAAAGCTTCCCCAAAGAGTACAATAGCTCACCAAAAACGCCCTCCCTCAAGGATCAAGAATATGCCATCAAAACTGGAAATGGTTGAAGGAGTAAGCTGCAATAGAAGAAACCATGAGCTGCCCTGTATCTTAAACCTGCAAATAAAGACTCCATTAAAGCTCCAAATGAAAGGTCTGAATGGCCTTTCCAATTACTGTAGCTAGGGTTTTACCCCTAGCTTGTGCCAATGAGCACCTACTAAGGAGAATGGACTCCTTAGTAGCAGTTCAGTATATTAAACTAATTATGCAAAAAACAAAAATTAAATTATTTCTAAGACAAGCATGAAGCATTAAACACCAAAATGAAAGAATGACTTTGTATTGATGTTACCTTGAGTGTCAAGGTTGGTGAAGCCCTTTGCAGTATCCAAGAGGATGCTCCAAGCTTCTGAATGCTCCTTCTCCTTCTCCAATGTTGGGGGATGGGCCAAAGGTGGCTCTCAAGGTGAAAATAGTCCAAAGGTGAACTAGGGTTTCGAGAGAGATTTTGGCAGAGTAAGGGTGCTTGTGATTGTGGATATGGAATAAGGGATCTCCATCACCTATTTATAGTTTTTTGGTGGTGGAGTGCTGACACATGGTTTTTGGGAAACACATGGTTTTAGGCAGCTGTATAGGGTTTTTTCCTCCTTTTCCTCATTATTTTATTGGAGGAAAAGGGGGTTTTTTAGCCTTTTTTAGGCTATTTTGATGGTTTTGTGGCCTTTTGGAGGCATTTTAGGCCTTTTGGAGGCTTTTTAATGGGATTTTTTAGGATTTTAATGGAAATATGGTAGGAAAATGGACAAATGAGCCATATAATGTGGTAAATGAGCTAGTGAGCACTTTTTGGGTGTTAACAATTACCAACTTGGATGGGAATATTTCACCCTCGAAATTGGCTAAGGCAAGAAACTAGTCATCCACTAGCTCTCCCTCTTCACAAATGCAATTGCAAATTCTACAAATGATCAAAATCTGGTTTCATTCTTTGTTATTAACATTTATAAAGCTATAATTTCCTCCATGGTTCTAATTCCTTCCAAGAGACTCATGCCAACTCAAGTTGGGAAGAGATTCCAAAGAATGCCACTTGTACAACAATTCCTAGTTTCCCACTTCCACCAAATCACATGTGGAAGCATCTTAGCTGCCCTAACACCATTGAGCGCCCTCTTGGAGTCTATTTTTAGCCCTGACATGTCATATATTTCATATGTCAGCCTTCAAATCTGATTTGTGTCATAGGTGTCATAGCATCTTCATCATTGTTGTCATAGAGCTAGGGAATCTAGCCCAAGTGTCTCACTAGCTCCAAATTGCCTCTTCCTCTTCCATGGGAGTTACTCTTCCTCTATATTTTGACCTTGGATGAGTCATGCAATGAATAATACCTTTTTAACTTCCCCAAGTATGTTACCATTCACCTTGAATTCGAATTGGTGAGAGAATGATGCCAAGTGTAGTGGGGAAATCTAGCCATATGTGGGTCCCACTTCCTCCATGTGTCTTCATGATCAAATGCCACTTTGATTTTCACTTGTATATTTTTATTTAGATCCTTTATTAAATATTTATGCCACTCTAATTTTCAAACATCATTTATTATCCCCATTATTCCAAATCCCAAAGCTTCCACCCCAAACCTAGGAAACTAGTAATTTTCCTCCTTGGCAATTATTTGACCTTTAACATCAATTTTACAAACTCTAATGAATATGGCCAATGTGATTAGGCCATTGTGACCCAATTCCAAATTTGGGACATGACAAGTAACCCCTGACCCGCATTGTTTGGGGGGTTGTGATTCTAGCTAAAGCATGGAGAGATATCTCTGGTTGGTCATCCTAAGACGGAGGGTCAATAGGCGGTTTGTGAATGTCGACCGGAGCATCCAGTGTTTCTGGATCTTCGTCACCAATTTCAAAGGCAGGCGGAGAATCTACATCTAAGAGATAGAGCTTTTGCTGAACACATCTATGTCCCCACGTGAATTTCTCATCACAATTATAGCAAATCCCCTTTTCTCTGCGTGCTTGCATCTTTGTTTCAGACAAACGCTTGATAGGAGTTGGTCGAGGAGCCTACGGTATAGGTGGTCGTTGAGAACCCATATTTTGAAAGGGAACAAAAGTGGGCTTGGAGTGTTATTGGGCTGCAATCTTGTATTCTACCAACTTAGCCAACCCTAGGGCTTCCATCATTGTGTTGGGACAGAACATTTTGACCTTAGAGCGGATGGCATCCTTTAGACCACTGATAAAACAACTCCGGTAAAAGTCATCAAACAATCCTTCGGTGTGGTTGGCTAGTTTCTCAAATTCGGTTTGATACTCTCTCACAGTGCCAATTTGGTGAAGTTTAGTGAGGGATCCTGTGAAGTCATCAAAATCACTAGGACCAAATGGTTGCAAAAGGAGCTTGCAAAATTCTAGCCATTTTGGCTCTTCATGAGCCTTGATGTACCAACGGTACCATTGAAGAGCTTCCTGTTCCAAATGAAAGGATGACAGCGGAACTTTGTTGACATCAAAAGTATTATGCATACTGAAATACTGTTCTGCATGATAGATCCATCCAGTTGGATTAGTACCATTGAGGCGAGGAAAATCAAGCTTCAGACCACAAAAATTGTTGGAAGAAGAGAACCCATTGTCTGATGAAGACTCGGACTGTCGTTTGTTGTTCATAGCTGAATGTTCAAGATGGAGGTGGAGAAATTTTTCATCCAGATCCTGGAGTTTGGCTTGGATGGCTGCAAGTGCGTCTTCCATGGTTTTTGCTCTTGCATGGGTGACAACCATAACCAAGAGTTTTTTTTTTTTTTGGTTGACTAGGTAGGAAAACAAAAATAGAAACTGCTTCAGTAAAGGAAAATCTGGACTTGGGAAAACATCTAAAGGGTAATTGGGATTTGATTAGGTTTTGGACACTGTCGAATAGACAGGTAAGCAAAAATGAGGATTTCAGAAGTGGGGTGAAAGAATGGGAAAATTTGGCAGAGGGGGACAAAGAAGAAGAATTTAGAACGGAACTCTGTGGTAAAATTTGAAGGTGATTAGGTGAAATCTGAGGAAGTTATGGCAAACCCTAAAAATAGACAAATGTGGGATTTCGATCTTTGGAAAGGGGAATTGGGGATAGGGTCCTCAGGAATGAAATATGCAGAATGGGATGACAGGGGTTCCCCAAAAATTTCAAGGGACACAGAGTGAAAACAAGGGAGATATGGAGAAAAAATTGGAGCGGCTACGGCTCAGAAGGGATCTGGAACAACACCGAATGGATTGAAAATGGGTAGATCTGGAACGGCTTGCAGAATGGATCTGAACGACTGGATCTGAAACGGCGCAACAGTGATCGACAACAGTTCAGCTGAAAATAGATATGGACCCCAGGTATGTGCGGCTTCCTAACAGTTCAGGGGTTTCACTCGGCCACTAATGCTATCTAATGGCTTGCGTATTGGGGCAGTACCCCTCACTCCACGGCTCAGGTAAAATTGATA
Organism: Larix kaempferi; assembly: GCA_027924585.1. NCBI lineage: Eukaryota > Viridiplantae > Streptophyta > Pinopsida > Pinales > Pinaceae > Larix > Larix kaempferi. The sequence continues at coordinate 47,400,885 of BSBM01000372.1, read as the reverse complement.
ACCGCTTTGCCACAAACGACAACTCTTGGTTTACCTCACGAGTGGGAACTAGTCAATCAGGTAGGGGTAGTTTCCCTTTTCGTTAGCAGGTCCTCTCAATGGGCCAACTACTTTGGGGTTCCTATGGTACTCCTCATAATGATTTTTAGGGATTATTCCCAAGTACTTTCCACATTTAAGTGGATAGGGATTATTCCCAAATCTGAACTTGCAACAGATGCGAAAAAAAATTGGCAGAAATTTCACCTAGCAAGCCCGAGAAAGTGCTCTGATACCAGATGTGATGCACCTGCAACAATTAATTAATAAGAATATGCGAAATAGCAGAAATGACAGAACTCGGAATCACTTTTATATTGATCACATGCCACTTCGAGGGGGAAACCTCCTATGAGCAAGCTCAATACAAATAACTTCACGGTGCCTTCATAGGTCTCAACACACACTTATATACTAAGTCTAGGTGCCAATACTATGGGTCAAAACCATGGGCCACTACAAACTATGGATCAACAATACTACGGCGACTTACAAAGCATATGTGCCAACAACAATAACACAAACTATTGATCAACAAATACTATGGGACGACTTACAAAGCATATGCGTCCAACAACAATATACTAACAAAGTAAAGACATGGGTTCCTAACACCCATGTAGTGGGAGTATTGAGAAGGTACATGTGCATTGGATTGCAATCAAGAGAGATTCGGGCATCTACATGGCATGCAAAATATACAATCTATTATGGAGGGGAACCTAAGAACACGAAGGGAATCAATGTACATGGATTTGTCGATTTCGACTAGGTTGGATACCTCAATTACAGATAGTTGACCAATGGATATTTGTTTAAATTATTTGGCAGAGTATTCAGTTGGATGAGTAGGAGGTAGTTGGTCATTTCACTGTCGACTATTGCGGTTGAATACATGGAAAATACTTATGCATGTAAGGAAGTTGTTTGGTTGCAGATATTGTGTTCAGAGTTTTTGTTTGGTTAGCATGATATTAAGTTGGATTATGAAAATTAGAGTGCAATTTTCTTTCCAAATAACCCAACATATCATTCAAATACAATGCACATTGATGTACAATACCATTTTGTAAGAGAAATGGTGGAGAACTAGAAGGTGTTTCTAGAGAAGAAAGACATGATGAAGAATTTTGTGGACTCATTGACCAAGTCAATGAGTATAGAGAAGATTTCCTAGTGTAGGGAATGACGTGCTTGTTAGCCTTGCTCAAGTGAACTGAAGTTTTGAGTCTCCTGCTTATGAAAAGAGAACAGCAAGTCAGATAATGTTGGGAATGTTATATTCTTTTCATGTAAATTGAATGGAAAATTCAATAGTTGACTAGCAAATTCGATAGTCGACTGGAGTCAGAGGTCGATAGATGGTGGAAGTATAGTCGACTGGAAGATCAAAATATTTTTTTGGTCCAAGGAAAATGACTAGTTTACGAGAAGTCTAAAAGACTATAATCTCAATAGTGATCGACCAAGGTCAACCCAGTAGAGGCAACTGCAACAAAATAACTGAAAGTGGTTACAAAGTTATGGATTGTCACTAATGAGTAGTTGGTTGTATTGCATTTATAATCCAGCATAGATTCATCTTAAACCCGTATCTATCAAGCACCAAGAGGGATCCAATTTCTTGAGGTGTATTTATTTTTTTTAATTTAAACTCAAGAAATTTGATCTCTCTTGATTGATAGATCTGGGTTTAAGTTTTAAGTTTTTATTTTATAAACTAACATCTATTTTTTAATTACTTTTCATAATATTTTATTTCATGAACCAACATGGGATTTTTTTAAATACTTTCCATAATTTTTTATTTTATGAGCGTGAATGAATTTTTTTAAATTATTTTGTTAATAACAAATGTTACATCACACACGTTACAACATCTCCCCCATACTGGGATGTAGAGCACCTTGTTTCACACGGTGCAATAAGTGTAATGGATATGAAAATAGAAAGGAAGTAGTGATGCAATGAAGTGTGATTTGTGGTCTAGTAAATCACGATTGTAAACATTGGTTGAAGTGTTTGATTAATAGATGAGTGGATGTTAATTTTCTGATAATTTCATTCCATTATCATAAGGATCTCTAAGAGAATAACATGTGCATCATATCTCTACAACATATCAATCATAGACACAAAAACAATCACACAAGAGACACAGAGTTTCACTGGGGAAAATCAAGAAGGTGAAAAACCCCGCAACTTTCTCAGAGATAAGATAAGCCACAATACAAGATCACAAGGATCAAACCCAATAAGATGTTTCTAGCGGATGCTCCTCCTCCTTCACTTGTGCACCACTTTCTCTCTTAGCTCTGCAAGCTTGAGAAGTGAGTGAATGATCTAAATGAGAGACACAACCTATCTATTTATACACTGACTTGACCTGCCAATAATCCACTGTGCCAACTTGCTAATCGAGCCTAATAACTCAACCACATGTGCTAACCAGGGCCGACCCCACACTGGTGGTCTAATAACCCATCAATACAAATGACGACACTTTTCGATGCAAATGATGGCACTTCCAATCAAAGGAATAATACATCTCTGTGGGATATACAATAAAGTACAAATGTAATACATAGAAGAATATCTTCCGAAGTTACAAATACATCAACACTCCCTCTTAACTAGGAAGGTATTCTTTCCTCATAGGTCATCAATACATATTGGCGCAAGTCTTCAATTATGGAGCTGGATCATCATCACTGGATCACGGAGCATCATTATCATCATTGCTGCTGTGCTCGACATCTCGATCACTAGGCTATCTCTGAAATCTGTTCGTCATAGGAAGTTCTATAGAGCCAGCCCTTTTTCATGCTAGATGTAGGCCCACCACCTATAGGTCTTCATCATCACTGGCCATACTGTGGAATCCTCAGGACTTATTACGTGAGTCAACAAAACCTCGAAATAGCACCCTAGGACTGATTATGAGCACACATCTCAACCTATCGTATCTCCCAGGACCCTTTACATGCTACTACACAACTTGTCCATGGCCATAGAGTATCATCCTGATACTCATGATCATACTGAGCATAACATCATTCACGAAGCACAACCCAGATACGCATCACACAGCACTTACACTCACTAGCATGGGAAGGCAGACTTCAACCATCTGTGAAAGGCTCAGCACTTATATCTACGCCATGGGAAGACACACTTCAACCATGCGATAATGGTATAGCACTTATATCGCAGCCATGGGAGAACACATCTACAACCATGCTCGAATGGCCCAGCACTTATATCGTAGCCATGGGAGAACACATCTACAACCATGCTCGAATGGCCCCAGTCCTTACATCTACACCATGGGAGAACACATATACCACCATGTGAGAATGGCTCCAGCCCTTACATCTACACCATGGGAGATCACATCTACCACCATGTGAGAATGGATCTGGAAATTACATCACGACCATGGGAGAACACATCTGCCACCATGTCAGAAAATCCCAGCAATTACATCGCGACCATGGGAGAACACATCTACAACCATGTCCAAAAATCTCATATGCATTTGTGTCTTTGGAACTCATCACACACAATCCAACTTATTATGTAATGTATCCATCTGATACATATCATCCAGAGTATCGTCCTGATACTCATCACACATGATCATCCTGATCATCATCACTGCATCATCCTGATGCATATCATCTGGAACAACATCCTAAAGCTCGTCATCCATGATCATCCTGATCATGCAATGCATCCACCTGATGCATACCAGGTATCTACCTGATACATATATATATACATTGTTATCTCCCAAATTGACCACCGTCATTTTGGATGCCAGAATGGGTAAAAATCTTTATTTCTATAAGTCATGGCCTTCAAAATTCAAAATCTCAGTTTTCAGCAGTTAACTAAGTCTGCAGAAGTTTACTTAACTGCCGAAACAGGCCAGTTTCATCAGCTAATTTGGTTTGCCAGAATGATTTTAGTTGCCGAAAATGTTTCAAAAGATTGTGGTCATGTTGAAGCTGCTATTAAGAGTTACAAACATCCTTGGCGCTGCGACCTGATTTTCCAAAGGCAACATGCATTCTGTTGTATACCTTACATTGTGTATGTAGTTGGGAAGATCGTGATATGTAACAGGATGATGATCACCATTTTCGAACTGATTTAATGGCTGAATTTGAGGGAATATCTCAGTGATCTCTAACCACAGGACTGGGTGTTAAATGCAACAGGGAATCAGTGCGAGATTGCAGGCAGTGACTTCTTAGAAAACAGAAGCTCAAACTGACGACTCACAGCTCTATGACTGATAGTTAAACTCTTCAGCTACAAATCAGGAATCATGAACAAACTCTAATAACTGAGACTTGAAGTGAAGGATATCTTTAATCAACCGAGAAATTATCTTACCTTCTGTTTCCAACCAGAGGAACTCGGTGAAATATTAATAGCACAGGCCTACAACAAAGATCGGCAAAGAGGAATTTTCGGCTGAAATCGCGTGATGTTGCGGGGCAATTTCGACGGCCTTCCCGAGCTCCAAATCCAAATCTAAAAGCACCAATGGATAGCTTATGATCTGTAGATCAAAATCGACTATTCGAACGTGCAAAACGGACATCGGACGGTTGAGAAAATTGATTTTCTCCAAAGGCAGTTTTTCATGAATCCTACAGGTTTCGGCAGCTTAGGCGGGCCACCACAGCGCTCATTAGCTGCCGAAAAGGCCAGCTTTCGGCAGCTAACACGGGAAACAGGCAGAAGGCTTAGCTGCCGAAAGCCTGTTTTCACAGATTCTCTCAAATTTCGCCCAGATCGCGGATTTATTAGCTGAAGTGGCGAAAGGCCAGTCAAAAGAGATGGATCATGAATTATCTTATCAATATCTTGAGCTTTGAAGAGGAGATCACACTCATCATTCCTTGATTCAAGCAATCACATCTATCTCTTGCATTTACACTGTTTTAGTTAACTCAAACAGATCCACGTTTTTAGGATCTGGAAATTGCTTTGTAAAGGCTATAAAGCCACAGAGCCAAGACTGTTAAATGGTTCGATTTTGGATGGAATAATTAGCTACTTTATTCAGTTTTTCTCATGCTAATATAGATCACAGGTTTCCCTCAGTTTCAATATCAGTTGTCATCTTCTATTTCACTGTATCAGTTGGTCTAGCTTTGAATGTGAATGCTTCTTTACATTGTTTAGCTCACAGCTTGATTTCAGTTCTTTGAATGTATCTCAAGCCTTACTTCGTATTGGTTGGGTTATATGTTTTCTTCATCCACCTTTGATATTATACATTTGCTGATCAATCGTTTCTTGAGGGCACTGTTTCATCTGTTTACATGTTGAATGTCTAAATACTGCACTTTGATTTAGTCATCCCATTGATCCACCTTTGTTTTAAAAGACACAAAAACATATTTTCTGAAGTTACCAGGCATACCTAGTTTATAACCCTAGGTAGTTTCCTGGAGTGATAACAAATTGGCGCCGTTGCCGGGGAGAGGAGTGAGAAGCTGATCTTCCTGGGAGAACGACACAGATCTACTCTTTGATGATAGACAAGGGGTAGACACTTACTGGTTATAATCATCTATCTGGCGACTCCATGAAGGAGGAACTCAGTGGCGACTCCATTGTTCAGAATCTGTTGGTGATTCCACTGGGATGACATGAACAAAATCTTAGCCAAGAGGTATGCGTTCTGTGATTTTTCAAGCATTGCTGGTTTTCCTAATCAAGTGCCTGCTAGAGATGAATGGGAGAACAGTCTTCCTAGATTTCGAGGAGAAGAGTGGGAAGTGCCAGCTGAACATTTGCTGGACTTTCATGACTACATGAACCGGTTGCAGGTAGTGCATGAGGATGTTCAGATCCGTCTCTTCTGTTGTTCATTAGAGGGGATTGCCCGTGATTGGTATCGGTCTCTCCCGGATGCAAGTGTCAGTTCATTGGCTGATTTTCATGATGCCTTCCATGTGTTTTGTGAAGGAATATTTCCGGTTGATCTTCTCTATCCTCAATGCTGTAATGAGTTTTATTTATTGAATAAAGATCCAAATACTCATGATGAATTTGTTGCAGCAGAAGATATCCCTCACCATGATCAGGAGATAGGTAGTCTTCAGGGTGATGACCATTGCATAGATGTTTTAAACAATATACCACATGCATCTACTACTTTAGACTGTTATGCAGATCAAATTGTTTCCTTTGAAAGCTTTAAAGATGATAAGCAGCGTGATAGATCAGAAATCGAAAGTTTTAGATCTATAGCAAAGGTTGAACTGCCTACATGTAATATGGAAAGCAGTAAAGGTAGCTCTCAACTTCCGGATTTACAAACCAAGGGAAGTTGTCCCAACCATGAGGAACTGAATAGTCCGGATCAGAAACCTATCGTATATGTTCCTCCAACAAAGATCCAGCAATCTGCATTCATCAATGAGTTCGGTGAAGGAAACGAAGAGCAGCTGCAACACAGTCAGTCGGAGCAGCAGCTTCAAGAGGTATTTCATCATGTTTTTCATGACCCTATTGCTGATTTGTTGGATTCTTTCAGCAGCACGAATGTTAAGATATTTATGTCAGAAGAAGGCTATTTTATTCATCTGCTCAAACCTTTCTTCTGCATGATATGGTATTTGTTATTGTTGGGATCAAGATTCAGCATGATACCTGTAGATCACAATCTGACATGGCTGCATTGGAAGTATGTTGTTACTTGATTAATCTGCGTCTAATGGTTAGAGGTAGGAGTAGTCAGGAAATAAGCTCATTTTATGAGCACGTAGATCATTTTCAGTTGTTTCTAAATAAGTAGAGCAGGCTGCATATAAGCTACAGGAGGGAGACAGTTTTTGCAGAGGGAGCAGTGTTAAAGACTTAATGACTCCATGCCCAAATACTAAGGCTACTGGAACTACTTGGTTCTGGGATTCTTCGGAACCTCACTGGGAGGATTCCATCCCCGAGTAGGAGCCAGATGTTATCTCCCAAATTGACCACCGTCATTTTGGATGCCAGAATGGGTAAAAATCTTTATTTCTATAAGTCATGGCCTTCAAAATTCAAAATCTCAGTTTTCAGCAGTTAACTAAGTCTGCAGAAGTTTACTTAACTGCCGAAACAGGCCAGTTTCATCAGCTAATTTGGTTTGCCAGAATGATTTTAGTTGCCGAAAATGTTTCAAAAGATTGTGGTCATGTTGAAGCTGCTATTAAGAGTTACAAACATCCTTGGCGCTGCGACCTGATTTTCCAAAGGCAACATGCATTCTGTTGTATACCTTACATTGTGTATGTAGTTGGGAAGATCGTGATATGTAACAGGATGATGATCACCATTTTCGAACTGATTTAATGGCTGAATTTGAGGGAATATCTCAGTGATCTCTAACCACAGGACTGGGTGTTAAATGCAACAGGGAATCAGTGCGAGATTGCAGGCAGTGACTTCTTAGAAAACAGAAGCTCAAACTGACGACTCACAGCTCTATGACTGATAGTTAAACTCTTCAGCTACAAATCAGGAATCATGAACAAACTCTAATAACTGAGACTTGAAGTGAAGGATATCTTTAATCAACCGAGAAATTATCTTACCTTCTGTTTCCAACCAGAGGAACTCGGTGAAATATTAATAGCACAGGCCTACAACAAAGATCGGCAAAGAGGAATTTTCGGCTGAAATCGCGTGATGTTGCGGGTCAATTTCGACGGCCTTCCCGAGCTCCAAATCCAAATCTAAAAGCACCAATGGATAGCTTATGATCTGTAGATCAAAATCGACTATTCGAACGTGCAAAACGGACATCGGACGGTTGAGAAAATTGATTTTCTCCAAAGGCAGTTTTTCATGAATCCTACAGGTTTCGGCAGCTTAGGCGGGCCACCACAGCGCTCATTAGCTGCCGAAAAGGCCAGCTTTCGGCAGCTAACACGGGAAACAGGCAGAAGGCTTAGCTGCCGAAAGCCTGTTTTCACAGATTCTCTCAAATTTCGCCCAGATCGCGGATTTATTAGCTGAAGTGGCGAAAGGCCAGTCAAAAGAGATGGATCATGAATTATCTTATCAATATCTTGAGCTTTGAAGAGGAGATCACACTCATCATTCCTTGATTCAAGCAATCACATCTATCTCTTGCATTTACACTGTTTTAGTTAACTCAAACAGATCCACGTTTTTAGGATCTGGAAATTGCTTTGTAAAGGCTATAAAGCCACAGAGCCAAGACTGTTAAATGGTTCGATTTTGGATGGAATAATTAGCTACTTTATTCAGTTTTTCTCATGCTAATATAGATCACAGGTTTCCCTCAGTTTCAATATCAGTTGTCATCTTCTATTTCACTGTATCAGTTGGTCTAGCTTTGAATGTGAATGCTTCTTTACATTGTTTAGCTCACAGCTTGATTTCAGTTCTTTGAATGTATCTCAAGCCTTACTTCGTATTGGTTGGGTTATATGTTTTCTTCATCCACCTTTGATATTATACATTTGCTGATCAATCGTTTCTTGAGGGCACTGTTTCATCTGTTTACATGTTGAATGTCTAAATACTGCACTTTGATTTAGTCATCCCATTGATCCACCTTTGTTTTAAAAGACACAAAAACATATTTTCTGAAGTTACCAGGCATACCTAGTTTATAACCCTAGGTAGTTTCCTGGAGTGATAACATACATGATCCAACTGATCATACCAAGAATCCAACCGATGCATATACATATACATGATCCAATTGATCATACCAAGCATACAACTGATGCATATACATATACATGATCCAACTGATCATACCAAGCATCCAACCAATGCATATACATATACATGATCCAACTGATCATACCGAGTAGTAACTCAAGCATCGTCTTGATGCTCATCACATAGCGCTTACATCCACAGCCATGGGAAGGATCCTCCTCACACCATGCTTGGAATGGCTTCTGCAAATGTGTCTCATCACTTCTTCCTCAAAGTATATTCAATATGAAGAACACCAAGCCTCCCTCTGAAGTACTCAAACTTCACTCTAGCTAGTGGTTTCGTCAACACATCTGCAACCTGCTCATCTGTCGCAACATACAAGAGATTCACTGCTCCTCTCTGCACCATATCCCTAATATAGTGATATTTGATCTCAATGTACTTCGACCTGTCATGGAACAATAGGTTCTCAGATAGCTTCACACAACTCTGTTTTTCACAATAGATATGAGTAGCATCCAACAGGAGATCAAATAACTCAGACAGTAGCTTCCTCAGCCATACTACCTCACAACTAGCCGATCAAGTTGCAGCATACTCTGCTTCGACTGTAGTTAGTGCTACATAGGACTACTTCCTGCTAAACCAAGATATCACACCTGATCCCATACTGAAGAAACACCCTAAAGTGCTCTTCCTATCTGTAGTACTGCCTGCCCAATCTGAATCAACATAACCCTCTAGTTTAAACTTTTGATTCGCATCATACTTGAGCCCATAATCAACCGTACCCTTCAGGTACCTTAGAATATGCTTTACAGCAACCAGGTGAACACCTCTAGGATCCATCAGGAACTGGCTGAATGTGTTCACCGCAAAGCAAATATCTGGTCTCATGTTCGTCAGGTACATCAAGGACCCAATCTTCTAACAATACACAGTGATATCAACCTTCTCTGATGAAGCATCACACAGAAGCTTCAGGTTTGATGCCATGGGTGTGGCCATGGCCTTGCAGTCCATCATCCCGAACCTCTTCAGGATTTCTACTGCATACTTCCCTTGTACAAGGAATATCCCATCTGCACTCTGCCACACCTCCATGCCTAGAAAGTAGTGCATCATCCCCAAGTCCTTCATCTCGAACTCGACACCAAGTTGCCTCTTGGTGTCAGCAATCAACCCATCCTCTCCTGTAACAAATAGGTCATCTACATATAGGAGTAGTATCACAGGATTGCCTTCCTCAACCTTGTAGTAAAGGTTGGAATCTACTTTACTCTTGGTAAATCCCAAACTGGATAGAAAACTGTCCATCCTACCATACGAAGTTCTAGGAGCTTTCTTCAAGCCATACAAGGCTTTCTTCAACTGGCATACATATGACTCTATGTCATGTGTCTCAAAGCCAAGTGGATGCTCCACATACACTTCCTCTTCAACTACACCATTCAAGAAAGCTATCTTGACATCCATTTGGTGTATCTTCCATTTCATCACTATAGCCAAAGCAAGTACTATTCTGATGGAAGTGTATCTGGCTACATGAGCAAAAGTTTCTTCATAATCTATTCCCTCTTTCTGGGAGAAGCCACGAGCTACAAATATCGCTTTGTATTTCTCTATGCTACCATCTGCAGCATGCTTGATCTTATAGATCCATTTGGAAGTCACCACTGACTTCCCTTCAGTTCTTGGGACCACATCTCAAACATCATTCTTCATGATCGATTGGTAGTCTTCGACCATGGCATCCTTCCATTCTTTCTTTTCCACTTCCTCTTCAGAATAGGAAGGTTCTTTGTTCATAATGTCATAGAGTAAGGCAGCATAACTGTTATGTGATCTATTCCTCTTCCTTTCTCTGTGTTCTTCTTTTGGAATACCATACCTTTCTACATCTTGAATGAGCTCTCTAGCCCATGCAGGTTTCCTCTTGTGAGAGTTCTTCTCACGGGGTGGATCTATAGGTTCTTATGGATCTTCAATTTCACAATCTACTTCTGGAATTGCTTCACTCATAGTGGTGTATTGAAATATGGTTTCCTTTGGTTCTTCATGTTCATCAACAGGTGTCTTACCTGATTTGATGTATGCTGAGTCTTCATCAAATGTTACATCCCTACTGATGTCAATCTTCTTGAACCCTAGAAAGTATATTCTATAAGCCTTCGAGCTTTCACTGTAACCCACAAAGATACCCTTCTTTCCTGAAGGATATAGTTTTATCCTCTTTTCTTTTGGAATGTGTGTGTACACAGGGTAGCCAAATATTCTGAGATGGCTAACTTCTGGTTTCTTACCAGAGAAGACTTCTTCTGGTGTCTTGTTGTCAAGTATCTTATGAGGTGTTCTGTTCCGAATATATACAGCTGTCCTAGCTGCTTCTGCCCATAGATGCATAGGAATATCTTGATCATGAAGCATTGCCCGTGTTGCTTCCATAATAGTTCTATTCTTCCTTTCTGCAACTTCATTTTGTTGTGGATTGTAAGGAGCAGTCAACTCCCTCTTAATCCCTGAATCACTACATAACTTCTTGAAATCACCTAAAGTGAATTCTCCGCCGTTGTCAGATATGAAGGTCTTGATATTCTTATCAGTTTGATTTTCTATCAAGGCTTTGAATTCCTTGAACTTGTCAAATACTTCATCTTAATTCTTTAAGAAATAAACCCAAGTATTCCTAGAGAAATCATCAATGAAGGAAACATAGTATACATACCCACTTAAAGAACTGGAAGACATTGGTCTGCATACATTGGAGTGGATAATCTCCAATATTCCTTTTGCTTTTCTTTCACTGCTTGGAAATTCCTTCTTTGTATTCTTACCTTTTGCACATCCTTTGCAAACACCTTTATGGTTTGGCTGGATTTCAGGAAGACCTTCTACTGCTTTGCTTGCAATTGGTAGTGCTCTATAGTGCATGTGTGCAAGCCTTCTATGTCAAAGTTCACTTGGCTCCATTGACTCATGTACCATGGAATTCTCAATTTGTCCTTTCAATTTGTATAATCCTCCCTCTTGCTCTCCAATCACTACTGCATCATCTATGGTCTTACCCTTTGGCCACATGAGTACCTGGCCATCCACAAATGGAACTCTCATTCCTTTTTCATCTAAGGATGATATGGAGAGAAGATTCTTCTTAAGTCCAAGTACATATAGAACATATTTCATTTTCAAGGACTTCCCAGAGTCTAGCATGTAGGAGGCTTCATGACTTCCTTTGATAGGATGTTGATAATCATCCCCAAGTTTCACCTTATGGGGTGACTCATGTTCAGATAAATTTGCAAAAGATTCTTTAAACCTATTCATGTGTTTAGAAGCCCCACTATCAATAATCCAATCATTACATCGATGAGAGATAGTACATGTGAGTGCAGAGATTAGAACATATTCATGTTCACTGGATGAGTCATCACTTTCTGCTTTAGCCTTCTTCTTGGGAGGTTCATAATCCTCAGCATCATGAGCATCATATTTTCTTTTATTGCCCTTCTTCTTGTTGTTGAAGTTGTTGTTGTTGTGCTTCTTGTTCTTGGGACAAAATGAGGCAAAGTGTCCCTTCTCATTACATGTAAAACATCTTAGATGTTTCCTATTTTTATAGTGGTGAGAAGGTTTCTTGGGATGAGAATGCTCCCTCTTGAACTTTCCATTCTTATTGTGTATTGTGAGAGCTTGATCTTCATTTCCCATCTTTTCTTCTCGAGACACAAGCTTGCCTTCTTCTTGAGAACACTCCTCCCATAGTCTACTGAAGGAGACCAATTTTCTTCTTGCAAAGATTCCTTAGATGAAGGAGTCCCATGATCTAGGTAGGCCATTCAATGTGGTCATTACAATTTCACCATTCTCCACTACTTCATCCACAACTTCAAGTTGTTCCTTGATTTGAGAGACCTTGGAAAAGTAGGATTGAATGGTCTCTCCATTCTGAATCTTTACCCATTTCAATTGGTTCCACAGAGTCATCTTCCGATTTATGTTCTTTCCTTCAAGCAACTTGGTCAAGGAGTTAAACATCTCCTTAGGTGTCTTTAGGGAAGACACATGGGGTATGAGATGGTCCTTTAAAGAATCAGCAATGATTCTCTTAGACTTGACCAGGTTTTTCTTTTGTAAGGCCTTAGCCTCTTCTTCCTCTAGAACTAGAACCTCTTCCTTTATGTAGTTGTCCAACTCATTCTCTTCTAGGATTAACCCAATCCTATACTTCCAGGATCAGAAGTTATCATCCCCTTCAAGCTCATCCTCAAGCTTGGTGTGGTGAGACATATTAAAGAGTAGTTCAAACAGAAATAGAAAAATATTTAGGTCTTACCACTTGATATGCTGAAAGCCAGATCTGGAGTTGGATTAGGGTTTGTCAGAGAAACCCTAAAAATTCAAAATGTGAATTTCAAAATTCTGAAAGGATAGAAAGATGCGCCTTGATGAGTTGATTAGCCTAGTATACTCGGAAATTGAAACTACAAAGTTTCACCCTTCAGAAATGCTTTTCAATCTCCCGGATTCACTAGGGAAGACCCTGAATTAGGGTTTGAGTTTCCCGGAGCTTCACCCAACCAAATAGTTTGATCCAAAGCTCTAAAATTTGATTTTTCCAAGGCACTTCCAGCTATGTCCTCATATTTCAGAAATTTCTATTTTTGTGGAAACCCTAATTTTTAGGTCAAAAACTGAAACAACTCAGAATTGAATTTTGTCTCGACAAAAAGATGCGCCCTTCTAAGGAGAGTCAATCTATCCTTATGACTTTGATGATCTGTGAAGAGAAACCCAAATATTAAGAAGCCCTAGCTTCCACAGCTCCACAGTGCCTTCTTCTTAGGTCAGCTCTGATACCATGTTAATTTTCCGATAATTTCATTCCATTACCATAAGGATATCTAATAGAATAACATGTACAATATATCTCTACAACATATCAATCATAGACACAAAAGAAATCACACAAGAGACACAGAGTTTCACTGGGGAAAACCAAGAAGGTGAAAAACCCCACAACTTCCTCAGAGATAAGATAAGCCACAATACAAGATCACAAGGATCAAACCCAATAAGATGTCTCTAGTAGATGCTCCTCCCCCTTCACTTGTATACCACTTTATCTCTTAGCTATGCAAGCTTTAGAAGTCAGTGAATGTTCTAAATGAGAGACACAACCTCTCTATTTATACACTGATTTGACCTGCCAATAATCCACTGGGGCTGACTTGCTAATCAAGCCTAATAACCCAACCATATGTTGCTAACCATGGTTGACCCCACACTGGTGGTCTAATAACCCATCAATATAAATGACAACACTTGTCGATGCACATGACGACACTTACAAATACAAATGACTACACTTCCAATCAGAGGAATAATACATCTTTGTGGCATATACAATAAAGTACAAATGTAATACATAGAAGAATATCTTCCGAAGTTACAAATACATCAACAGTGGAAACATCACTAGTTTGTTGGTTTTCCCCCAGGAAAGGGGTTTCCAGGGTAATTTATGTGTATTGTGTGCCATTTCTTTATGTATAATTGTGTTTAATTATATGAATCGATTTTCAATCTCACTATAATCAGTATTAGAACAACCAATTTGTCATTGAGGATGTGGTTTGAGTTGATCCCAAGACAATTGAGGCTATGCAAGATTGGTCACAACCCAAGAATTTAAAAATATTAAGTGGTTATTAGGACTTATGGGATGAAATACGAAGTTTGTAAATAATTATGGGTGAATTTTGACCCCCTTAACTGGACTATAAAAAAAAAAAAATCCTTTGTATGGAATGATGCCATCAAGCAATCATTTTTGGCTTTAAAGGAATCCATGCATACTATGACTATCTTGTTCGATGCCACTATGAATTTTGTTTTGGAATGTGAATCTTTAGGTAAATGTATTGGAGTAGTAATAATTTAAGAAGGGTGACCATTTGCATTCACCAATAATTAATTAATGTGATACAATGTCACTATGAATTTTGTTTTGGAATGTGATTCTTTAAATAAAGTTATTGGAGTAGTAATAATGTAAAAGGAGTTCCCATTCACATCCACCAATAATCAATTAATTGACAAAAATGTGGGAAAGTCCACTTATTATCAGAAAGAGATGATGGACATCGATCATGTAGTCGATACTTGGTGCCCATACCCCATTGAGAGCTTCTTCGAGATCATGAAAGACAATCATAATTTGAATTATTTTATGGAATCAAGGATGTCATCCCCAAAGTATCTCGAATGGGTCACTAAGATGCTTGGGTATGATTATGAGAATGTATACAAGAAAGGAAAAGAGGATGTGGTAGTTGACCCTTTGACTAGGAAATTTGAGGAGGAAGTATCTCTCTTTAATTTATCCTTATCCATTCTAGATTGACTTGTAGGAACCCAACACGAATGGATGGAAAATGAAACAGTGGTTGAACTCATCCAAATTCTATAGGAATATCTTAATACCTCTAAAGGATATACTTGACAACTAGATACCTTACAATATACATGACATGTTTTTATAGTGCCAATTTTTTCTTTAAAACAAATGGTGTACATGGATTTGAATTGGTGCAAAACAATGGGTCACTTTGGATTTCAAAATACCTACAAATGAGCTAAGGGATATTTCTTTTGGGAATGAATGAAAAATAATATCAATACTTTGTAATTTAATGTGACACTTGTCAAAGGAACAAGGCTATAATAGTGTAGACTCCTTGGGATTTATCGCCACTACTGATCCCAACCACCTTATGGGATGATATTTTCATGACTTTTTTTTATAACAATGCTCTTGAAATTTGATAAAAAATTAGTCATCATAGTGGTAGTTGTCTACCTTCCAAATATGCTCACTTGTCTTCCTTATGACACCCATTTACTCCCTCCATGATGGTCCAAGTATTCATGGATCATATTTTTAAGTTACATGGCATGCCAACTCCCTTAATTGCTTTGAATCATGATCCAATATTCACTAGAAAATTTTGGCATGACTTATTTAAACTACAATGAAAAAAAATGAACATTAACACATCTTATCATCACCAAACCAATGGTCAAAGGGAGGCGGTGAAAAAATTCTTGGAAACCTACTAATCATTTTTTATAGTGGATTGATAGAACCAATGGATTCAATGGTTACCCCTTGTTGAATCTTGGTACAACAACCTATTGAATATTGTAACTTCTAAGAATATTATATTTGTATATTATTTATTCCGGAGATGTTCTATACCTCCGATGTGATTATACTATGAATCCGGAGATGTTTATTCCTCCGAGAAGTTGTGGTAACTAGGGTTATTAGACCCACCATGTGGGGGTCGTCCCAGTTAGTTATAATAGGGTATTTAACCTAATGGTTAAATACGAGCCTACATGTACTTGTGTAAAACATATGTCAGTGTAGTGTATAAATAGAGCAGGTGTGTTCCTCATTTGACACACTCACTCACTTGAGAGAGGCGCACTTGTGGAGGAGAGGTCTGCTATGGTGGAGGAGGAGATCATGTCTTTGGTTTGCATCTTTTTATGTTGTTGGTCATCTATATTGAGGAAGCTTTGCTGGGTTTTCTACCCCATGAGGGTTTCCCAGGATAAATTTGTGTCTCTTGTGTTTATGCTATGCTTGTTGTTTCTTCAGTGATCCTGTATATGCTATTATTGTGAAATGGAATGTAATGCTGCTATTTTGTGTATTAGCATATTAAATATTAACATGGTATCAGAGCTAAACTGAAGGAAGGCAAAGTATGGCACTTACGACACTTGCTTTACTTACGACAATTTGAAGGTTAGGGTTTTATATAGCAAAAACCAGTCATCGTGGAACTTTCGCTATAAATCCATTTTGGCGAAGGTTCAAGATCTGAAACCTGTACAGGTCGTAGAAAACATCTCCAGGTATCTTGTGTCCAAAGGGAACCCTCAGCTTCATTGTACTTTGTAAGTTATGATCAGTACAAGTTAGGGTTTCTGCCTCTTCCAGATCTCAGTCAAAATCAGGTGACCTTGGCAAAAAGGTCATAACTTGGGCTAGGAAGCTCCAAATGAAATTTTGTAAAAAGTGACAGGTAGTACACAGATGCTACTATCGCAGGAAACATTTTCAGAGGACTAAGGTGAACCAGTGACACGTGGCACTCCGTACAAGTTATCTCTCCTATTTTAACCCATAAACAGGTCACGTTGCGATACTTGGCATAACTCTCTCTCAGAGAGTCCAATTGAGGTCAGACCTGTTGGGATGGAAAGATAACAGGGTGAGCTATCTCAGTAAAAAATTTCAGAGGCCGAAGTTCAAACAGTGACACGTGGCACGCCGTGCAAGTTCTCTCTCCTGTTTTATCCCATAAACAGGTCACGTTGCGACACTTGGCATAACTCTCTCTCAGAAAATCCAATTGAGGTCAGACCTGTCAGGATGGAAAGATGACAGGTCAGGATACTACAAAAAAGGTTTTCAGACCCTGTGGAGCAGAAATTTCAGAGTTATAGCAGAAACAATCAGGTGCATATTTCTATCAAAACAGAATTATTTTTGGAGCACCTTTATTCATGGCTTCCGGAATTTAGGGTTTCGGAGAAAGTTAGAATTTTTGGAATCGGAGTCCATGGCTGGAAGATCCTCAGAAAAATAAGAGTTTAGAGCCTTGGATCAAACCTTTTGATTGGACAGAAGGGTGGTCTTCATCAAACCCTAGTTTGGGTTCCTATCCAGAAGATCCAGAAGTTTCGAAGGCAATTTTGAGGGGTCAAATTTTGGAGATTTCAAAATTGAAGAATGCTAGGTTGATCAGCTCAGCAAGACACATTCTTCCATCCATTCAGAAGTGTGAAAGTCAAAGATTGAATTTTTAGGGTTTCTATAGCAAACCCTAATCAAGCTCCAGATCAATTTTCAGGGGGAGTTGAGGCTAAGGCCTTACATAAGAAGACTACAAAAAGTCTCGACAGGTATGACTTAAGGAGGTTCAGGTATGCCTTGAAATCTCATTCTTGATTAAGTTCATAATGTGTTTGTCTTCATGTTATTTATTAGTACAATCTTGATTAATGTTATTAATTGTCTTATCACCCTAGTAACAATATGAATGCATGTGAATGATCGAAGACATTCATTGATTAGGGCTATATGATTGTACTTATGCATTATGGTGTTGTGTGAGGTTGATGTCTGCTAACAAGACACAGGTACATCACAAAAGACAAATCAAGTTCCATGACCATGACAACATGAAGACAAAGACTCACGAGGTATGTATGACTTTGTTATATCATGTTTAACCTACGAGACATGCAGGTTCTAGCTCAGGATCTCTAAATCATTGAAGAGATTGTTTAGGTATGTTGTACATAACTAAGCAGGTATACTAATCCAGGTATGTTTTCTTATGTCATGTTAGAATCTTACCTTGTGTAAGTATACTTGGTATGATTGGTTAGTAATCAAGGGTTTATGCATATTATGTCTGTTATCTTGGTTAATGATTTAACTAACTAGATCAAACAAGAATATGCATGAGTAAAAGAAGACTTCCTTGAAACCCTGAATACTAATGATCATGACAGTACATATTCAAGATTATTTAGAATTAGAATGTTTTGATAATATTGAGAATATACTAATGAATGTATGTTTGTGTATGAGATCATGAGGATGACACTAGTGTACACTTGAGCATGCACAGTGGTACAGAATGAATAGAAGTTCAGAAGACATACAGAAGATCAAGCGAGAGGCAACCACACAAACATAAAAGATAAGTATTTGGGTTGTTATTAGAAATAGTAAATGATATTGCTTGTATGCATATTTGTATTCCTAGAATATATCATGCTGAGTGTAAACATTCATAAAGCATTGAACAATATACTACTAATATGCATATGATTGGTAAATTGGACAAACATTCCATTGTTGCTTGTCTAGAATGAAACCTCTTTGCTAACATGCTGAGAGTTGTGCACACTCTCGATAGTATGTTCTGGTAGAGATGGAAGGCATCTAGATAGCCACTGTATGCATACAGGATATGGGAAAGTGTTGTGCCAAAGTATTGGTCAAAATAGTTGCATAACTATGTAAATGATATCTGTATGCATAATAGGTTATCATATCAATATGATTTGATGATTATGAAGTATTACTAATCATGTACTTAATTTTGATTTGTAGGAAAGATCATGATGAATGATGAACTCTGAACAAGCGATGGATGTTCAACAAAATATTTACAAATCAAACACACTATAGAAAGCTTGTGGTTAAGAGATTCTCTTAGAAAGAGGAAGAGAATCATGATGAGATGTTTTGCTCCAAGGGACTAGATAAGACCATTCTCTTAATAATGTAATCAAGCTCTATATGGGTTCCCAGGATCAGTAGTCAATTGATGAGCTTAATGATCATCATGGGTGATGTGGAATGCAAGAAGGAACTCACCACAGAGTTCGAATGATTTTGAGGCTCATATTAGTAGACCCATCTAACGAGAGATGGCACAGATAGATATGCAGAAGATCACTCAATGCTGAGTGTGAATAATGGACAATTGACAGCTTCATGACAAAGCTTGGGCTTTACCAGAAGTAAATCTGTTCCTAACCTTTACCTTAAGGTTGTGGATGATGAACCTATCATACCATTATTGCATGACGATGATCTCTTTCTAACAAGGAATGAGAAACAGGTCATGAAAATGGCTGCAGAAATGAAAATGAAAGATCTCGGATTAATGCACTACTTCTTAGGTCTCGAAGTATGGCAATATCCAAAAGGAATCTTTTAAATCAAGGTATGTATGCTGTGAAGTTTCTACAAAGATTTGATATGTTGGAGTATAAAGCCATGGCCACTCCCATGGACTCCAACTTGAAGTTGTTAGTTAATGACTCATCGTATTTAGTGGACCTAACCCTATATAGACAAATCATTGGGACATTGATGTATTTAACAAATACTAGGCCAGATATATGCTTTGCTGTAAATACCCTAAGTCAGTATCTAGTAGAACCTAGAAAGGTGCACTTAATAGCTACAAAGCATGTAGTGAGGTACCTATTATCACATATATAGTAGCCGGGCTACCATACATTATTTTTCTCATTCCAGTACACTATTCAGCCAGTTCCCTTGCATTTGAGATGCCGAGATGAGCATCTATATTGGATCACTATCAGATTGTGGACAGCAGTTGTATTCCCCATGCCATGACTGAGTTTCAGGACACTCAGAGAGATGACCGATGTAGCCATTATACCATTGGTACAGAGCAGACAGTACTGCCCAGAGTTACAGCAGCAGTCTCAGAGGACAGATGATGGTACAGGTTGATGAGCTTTCAGGTATATGACTCAGTAGGTATATCATAGTGTTATGGTTAGATTGCTTTTATACTTATTCTCATAGCATGTCTTAGCACTTAGTGTCATGATCTGGCGATCATATAGATATATGGACCTGGTTGATCTATTATATATATTATATTGTCCCTACTCAGACTTAGAAGTTCACTATTCATACTCATTGGTACATACCCTCCTTAGGGAGAATAGAGGTGATCATTACACCATACTTTGGCTTGCTAGTGTTGGCTCCATCATTTCATTGTCTTCATCCATCCATGGCCTACCTTTTAGATTATCACCCTGACTTACTACTTGATTAGTGGCATGGAGGACTTTTCCCCACTGTAGCCTCTGTATTGGATGAGCTTCCCTGTTTATTGTGTCTCGGCTCTGAGTTGGTGACAAAACTTACCTATGGTGAGTTGGAGTTCCTTGTGAATTCCCCCTAGTCACTAAAGTTGTGTTGGCTAAACCTGAAACTTTTAGTGCTGCCATGTATACAAAATCTGGAAAAATGAAATGCTATATCTTGTATGAAAAGCCCATTCATGCAATGTGTTTCTAAACACACATGAATGAGAGGCATGCCAAATGAACATGGCAATGAAAATAAAATGTTATATCTTGTGGAAAATAAATACCTAGGTAAACAAGCTGTCCATGACACACCTAGAAGTGCTCAGGTAAACAAGTGCCTTAAAAACACACCTGCAGCAGAAAGCCTAAAAGAAAAATGTAAATCTATGCAATGTGTTTGTAAACACACATAGATCAAGGCTATGGAAACTTCAGGCCCAAAAAGCAATGGAACTTAAAAGCTACATCTAAACAATTGCTGGCCTTATTTGCATTATGGATTGTGCGCATCTGTGAAGGTGAATAAACCCTCTTTAAACAACTCATCCATTTGTGAGACACCGCCATTCCCTGTGTTATTGCTCATTCAGTACATACTATGGTGTATTCCCTTTCCCTTGCCAAAGTGTCACAAAGTCAAGACAGTTAAGTCATCCCTTAGCCTAGCCAGTTAATTTAAGCCTTCACCCTTCACTAGCAAATTGATCACAACTATGAAGTGAGTATGATCCTGAAAGTCTAGTCTGAGTAATAATAATAATTAACGACACTATACATTTGGATTTAGATCGCCAGTCATGATTACTCTGTGTTATAATTTTTATTTGAATAAGTTGTAGAGCATGTATTAACCTTGATACTTTGCAGCAGCCTTGGATGATGGTCTGAGTTATAGTTGGTCTTGGTTAGACCTAGTTTGACCATGGAGGACCATGGGACATGAGATGTTAGACCTTGTGATGATATGGATAGATGATATATGGTCTATGTATACATACATGATGACTCTATGCGGCAGCTACAGGGTTATGATGATGATTCTGGGGTTGCAACAGTGTTTGTATATGTACAACGCATTATTATCGGCCTTGATCCGGTATATTGGATATTTATTTTGATCATGCAGAGATTCATATGGTGTATGAGTACACATGTTGGATGGATTTGGACCTTCTGAGTCCAATGGGACAGTTTGTTTTCAGTTCCGGGCACTTACAGTGATGATTTAGCCTCAGTAGGCTGTCCTAGTGCAGTTTTGGTCTGTCGGAGCAGAGATGACTTTTATCCGGTTGACCTAGGGCGCTGATGATGGAGGGGGTGGTCCAGCCACTTGTTTCTACCATATTACCCCCCTTCTGGACACATTGGTGCCCTCACCTTGACAGCTCCAGCACTCTAGGAGGCTGTTTGGGGCAGTTTCACGCTTCCCGAGGCATTTCAGGATTGGTAGAAATGGCTATTGAGGAAATCGATTTGGGCTACTGAGGCAAAGTTATGGCATGGGATGATCAGTGATGATAGATCGGGACCTTCCACACATTCTCCAGCAGTTTCAGCTTCATCGGGGCCCACATCCATCACTTATGGCACTTTCTGTGGATTTTTGAGGTCTTTTGAGGACCACGACTTCACTATGGAGGCACGATTTGGTTCATTCATGATTATTTTTGGGTTATTGTGCTATGGGGATTGACCAAGGAGGGATAAAATTACCCCTTGGACCCACCATAAGCCTCTTATGATATTTTGTCATCATGATTTGGTGGGATTCCCCTCTTATAGGGCGATTTTCTCCACTTACATTATATTTTATTAGTGATCCATGCATTTTATTGTTGAGCTCATCTCAACCATTGATTAGACATTTGTATCTTTTAATCTTAGCCACTCATTCAAAAAGTGGTTAGGGTTTTGGTGCCTCTCCTTCCTATTTAAAGGAGAGAGCCTCTCATTGTAAAGGGACTTTTGGCTCTGGATTATTGGAATAGAAAATTATTATTGCATCTATCTCCAGTGTTGTGGTGAATGTTTTTGGTGTTCGTTCGTTGGTTCTTCCTTTGCACTGAGTTATTGGAGATCTTGTTTGCCATATCTTTGTACCACAATTTTGCATCTACAGGTGGAGGCCGATTTGCTTGGAGGAGGAGGTATTGGTAGGGGAAGACTCTCCCTACTTCTTCTTTGGAGCTCTTCGTTGGTAACAGGGAGTATTACTGTCCCAGGACCTTCTATTTCATGTTACTATTGCATTTCTCTTGTATTTCCTCCATGCTTGATCTTACTGATTGAATCGCTATTCCTTGGTTTGACAGGTAGAGGAGGTCGCACTTGTGGGCTAAGGCATCAATTCGGCAAGTAAATCAACAATCTCTCATTTGATCTCTGCGGGAATCTTCCTCAACATCAAGGCATCTCATTCACATCACTCAGGTATGATCTCAAGGTAAGTTCTATCTCCATGATCTATCCAATTGTCAAAAACATTTAAAACCCTAATTAATTAAAACCCCATTTTACATTTTCTCAGATCTACTTAGATCTAGTGGGTTGTTGGGCATAATATTGAAAACCCACCTATATAGCATCCACGGCATCCCGGATCTATAGTTTGGTGAGGATTGGCTTCCGTTTGACCCCCCTCCCATGCCAACTTAGCTCCTCCCAAGCAAAGCGCACTTCCTAGTTTGAGCAAGTTGACCTACATCTAGGTGGTGGGTGTTTGAGATTCCACTTGATTTGTCATCTACACATCCAATAACACACACCCAGGTTGTTACTTTTCTGAAATTCACCTTGTGGGCCCCATTCCACATTTTAAGGGATTTAATCCCCATTTTGGACCACTTGGAACCCTTAAACTCAGATCTACTAAGATCTAACCGTTGGATTACCACGAAAATACAGATCCATACTCCTACCCGACCGATCTACCCGGATCTAAAGTTTGGATTCCATCCAACTTGTTTTGACCCACCTAACCCCACTTTTAGGCTTCCTTGGGCAAAGTCGCACCACCTTGGAGAAGTGAGTTGACTCACTTCCAGGAACTGGGTACTTAAGATTTTTGGAGATTTAGAACCAGAATAATTCAAAACCTAGGTCTAGACTATCACTTTGTCAAATCTTGCCTTGGGGATTGCATTCCTATTTTTAAGGGATTGTGGTCCACTTGGGTCAAACCTAGATCTAGATACATTCATCCATCAAGACCTCTATTGCCCACCTGTCCCAAGTACTAGGAGTCCTAAACCACAAGTCAACCCTACTTTGACTCCACTTCCCAATTCCCAAGGCACTGGTTTCTCTCCAAGTTAATTCAACTTTCCTAGATTGTTGGATTGACTTGCGTTTTGACCTATGCATGGTGAACTAAACCTTTGAAGCTGTCATGTATCATGGTCAACCATGTCATTTGTACTAGTTAGCCTCAATACAACCCTTAAACTACCCTGCACTGGACACGGTTCCCAAGGCAGTGAGTCTTCTGACATTGTACTAGTACACTAGCCCTAGATCTCATTTCAAACATTATAAGTCACTCTCACATCAACCATGAACCAAAGCTATACCCATTGAACCCCTCACTTGGCTTGTGACTTCAACCTATAAGGTCTAGGATAAACCATACACCTAACTTCACTTAGAAATACCCTGATTTGGTGTTTTGGTTTTGATCTCTCCTGTCGGGAGTAGATCGGGTCTCCCCCTTTGTTGTCTGGGCTAGATAACATAAAGCGAAGGTTGCCTCGACTGGCGTGATAACCATATACTGGAGGTCGAGGTGATCGTGGTTGCACCTTTTGAGTTGCCCTTCCCTATTCCCATCCATGACTGGATACATCCATAGGGGTAACTACAGCTTAGGTGATAACATTTTGGCGCCGCTGCCGGGGAAGGCATAGGCCTACCCTGGTTCGATATATTATTTTAAAAGTTCTCCTCCCCTTCTCTTTGCCAAACATTTTGGCGCCGCTGCCGGGGAGGCAATAGCTTGCCCTAGTTCGACATACTTTTCTTCAAGCATTCTCGTTCTCTTTGCCATAACATTTTGGCGCCAGGGACGCAATAGGCTTACCTTAGAAAAGCTACTAGTCCTTCCCGCATATACAACGACACATATCTTGGTAGAAGAGTTTAAATCTACCTGGCGACTCCCAATCGTGACTCCGCTGAGGAGCGAGCTCATTTACATCCCTATAACACTAGAATTTAGACAGATCTTATCGTTATCTAGAACCCATGGGGTGCATCATTTTGTTTTCAGGTTCTTGAATTTAAAAATAAATATAAAAATAAAAAATAAAAAATAAAAAATAAAAATTATTATCCATGGCTGCTTCTGAGCGACCTAGAACTTTCGGTCGTTTAAAAGTTTTTGACTTTTCAAAAATTGTTGGGTATCCTCATCATATTCCTCATCAAGCATGTGCAAGGTTGCCTATTTTCGATGGAAGTTATGAAATCTCTGCTAAAAGACACCTTGAACTTTTTAGGGAAAGTATTAAAGAGTTATCCATAACCCATGAGGATGTGTGTATGAGACTATTGGCTTCATCTTTCAAAGAAAGAGCTGGACTATGGCTTTCGAATTTGAAACCCAATAGCATTTCTGGTTATGACATGTTTGAAAATAAATTTCTAGAAGAATGGGGAAGTGAATTCGATGATATGTATCTTTCAAATCAAATCCAAGATCAAAACCTTCTCCTTTCCGATCCTACTGTGGAATCATTTAACAATCAAATATCCAGTGATTTATCAACATCCGAAGATGACCTTTCCTACCCAATTTTTTCTAATGATAAGTCTTCTACTTTTGAGTCAATCGAAAGTCAAATCTTTAATCATTGTACAAACCATAAATTTTCAAATTGCTTTTTAGGTAGCCCTAGCCCTGATCCTGAGGGAATTTCTGAGGATGAGCTTTTAGTTAACAGTTCTACTGAAGTTCCTCCCCCAGAGAAACTCATTAGTCGCTCTGTCTTTAGAGATCATTCAATTCCTTATCAACTTACTGAAGAAGAAGAAAGTAGGGACATAGATCAAGATCCTCTAGTGATGATTTCAGGTGATCATTGTGCAAATAATCAGGATATGTTAAATGAAATCATTAATTTCACCCCTGATCAATTAAATGAAAATGATCATTTATCCTCGTACGAATTTAATGATGAATCAATAAGTCAATCTCAAGGTGAGGATGAATTAGTGAATCATACTAGATGTTCTAATCTTTGTTCCACTTCTTACAATGAATCTTTAAATTTTCCTTTTTTCATCTTTAATCAAGATAACTTAGAGTTAGATAGTTATAGTCAATCTTGTCCTCAGGTTGTAAATATTAAATTTGATCAAAAGCTTGAAATTATTCCTAGAATAAAGAATCTTTTCTATTATCAAAATCCAAGGTCAAACTTGTTTATCCATTTGGGAGAATTTTCATATTTGCAATCCACCCTCCCTTCCCAACTCTGTCAATCATCTTTGGGTTGGTGCTCTAGTCAATTTTTTGCCTTGGAAATTTTTAATAGGAAGTATAAGCATGATTACATGTTTGGAGAAAAAGCACTTCATTTCCCTTTTCAGTCACTTTGGAACCATAAAGATATCAATTATTCTTGGTGGCTAGAAAAGGTGTTTAAAGATCAATTCCATCTTTTCTCCATTTTTGAGCATCAAGTGGGTCTGACTTTGATTTTTTGTCTTTTAAGCTTTAATTTATCCCCACTTGGTTTTTTGATCATCAATCCCAAGGAGAATCAAATTGAATATGTAAGAGAAGTAAATAAACAAGTTAATCTGTGTGAAATTGAATCGAATCACATGTCTTATGTCCTTCCTCTATCTATCTCTGAGTTTAACTTGCATAAATTTTATGATCCTATCAGTTATTTGATGGAGGATGTTTGCATCAGTCAGTCTTCTCCTTGGCATAATTTCACATTGCATCATTCAAACCATTCTCCAATTTATGAACAAATCAAGAAGACTGTGCCCTTAAATTTGTTGATCTTTAGCCCAATCTTGACTTGTTCTATTATCAAAAATCAAATAAGAATCATTAACCTATTTGATGAATGGTTGCACTGGATTTATGATTTTACCTAACACTTGTGATGACTGGTTAGATTAGGGTAGGTAGGAAACAGAATAAGCCTACTTGGGCAGTAGTTAGTCTTTTTAGCCATTGAGTCTGGCACCTTCTTAGTCTCTAAGCTCCTTTGTAAGCCTCTAGTTTAACTGAGTACCTATCACTTTTCTTTTCCTGCACAATAAATTTCAAATTTTGCAAATTATGTTAGTAGTTTCATTTACTTTCTGCATTTATATATTTCATGCATTTATATTTCTGACATAGAGTAGATTTTATTTCAGTTGGTTTTATATTTTTCCCACACATGCGGCATGAGGTATGTTTGATGTTTGTGAATGCAGAAAATAGGTTGCAAAAAATAAAAGCTGGAAATAAAATGGTAGAGTGCTGGATCGTGGATTCGAGTAGCAGAGTTCGAGGACCAGAGATTCTGAGGTTCTCAAGCGCTCATTTCAGAAGAGCACTTGTCCCAGCCGGAGCCAGATGTTATCACATATATAGTAGTCAAGCTACCATACATTATTTTTCTCATTCCAGTACACTATTCAGCCAGTTCCCTTGCATTTGAGATGCCGAGATGAGCATCTATATTGGATCACTATCAGATTGTGGACAGCAGTTGTATTCCCCATGCCATGACTAAGTTTCAGGACACTCAGAGAGATGACCGATGTAGCCATTATACCATTGGAACAGAGCAGACAGTAGTGCCCAGAGTTACAGCAGCAGTCTCAGAGGATAGATGATGGTACAGGTTGATGAGCTTTCAGGTATATGACTCAGTAGGTATATCATAGTGTTATGGTTAGATTGCTTTTATACTTATTCTCATAGCATGTCTTAGCACTTAGTGTCATGATCTGGCGATCATATAGATATATGGACCTGGTTGATCTATTATATATATTATATTGTCCCTACTCAGACTTAGAAGTTCACTATTCATACTCATTGGTACATACCCTCCTTAGGGAGAATAGAGGTGATCATTACACCATACTTTGGCTTGCTAGTGTTGGCTCCATCATTTCATTGTCTTCATCCATCCATGGCCTACCTTTTAGATTATCACCCTGACTTACTACTTGATTAGTGGCATGGAGGACTTTTCCTCACTGTAGCCTCTGTATTGGATGAGCTTCCCTGTTTATTGTGTCTCGGCTTTGAGTTGGTGACAAAACTTACCTATGGTGAGTTGGAGTTCCTTGTGAATTCCCCCTAGTCACTAAAGTTGTGTTGGCTAAACCTGAAACTTTTAGTGCTGCCATGTATACAAAATCTGGAAAAATGAAATGCTATATCTTGTATGAAAAGCCCATTCATGCAATGTGTTTCTAAACACACATGAATGAGAGGCATGCCAAATGAACATGGCAATGAAAATAAAATGTTATATCTTGTGGAAAATAAATACCTAGGTAAACAAGCTGTCCATGACACACCTAGAAGTGCTCAGGTAAACAAGTGCCTTAAAAACACACCTGCAGCAGAAAGCCTAAAAGAAAAATGTAAATCTATGCAATGTGTTTGTAAACACACATAGATCAAGGCTATGGAAACTTCAGGCCCAAAAAGCAATGGAACTTAAAAGCTACATCTAAACAATTGCTGGACTTATTTGCATTATGGATTGTGCGCATCTGTGAAGGTGAATAAACCCTCTTTAAACAACTCATCCATTTGTGAGACACCGCCATTCCCTGTGTTATTGCTCATTCAGTACATACTATGGTGTATTCCCTTTCCCTTGCCAAAGTGTCACAAATTCAAGACAGTTAAGTCATCCCTTAGCCTAGCCAGTTAATTTAAGCCTTCACCCTTCACTAGCAAATTGATCACAACTATGAAGTGAGTATGATCCTGAAAGTCTAGTCTGAGTAATAATAATAATTAACGACACTATACATTTGGATTTAGATCGCCAGTCATGATTACTCTGTGTTATAATTGTTATTTGAATAAGTTGTAGAGCATGTATTAACCTTGATACTTTGCAGCAGCCTTGGATGATGGTCTGAGTTATAGTTGGTCTTGGTTAGACCTAGTTTGACCATGGAGGACCATGGGACATGAGATGTTAGACCTTGTGATGATATGGATAGATGATATATGGTCTATGTATACATACATGATGACTCTATGCAGCAGCTACAGGGTTATGATGATGATTCTGGGGTTGCAGCAGTGTTTGTATATGTACAGCGCATTATTATCGGCCTTGATCCGATATATTGGATATTTATTTTGATCATGCAGAGATTCATATGGTGTATGAGTAGACATCTTGGATGGATTTGGACCTTCTGAGTCCAATGGGACAGTTTGTTTTCAGTTCCGGGCACTTACAGTGATGATTTAGCCTCAGTAGGCTGTCCTAGTGCAGTTTTGGTCTGTCGGAGCAGAGATGACTTTTATCCGGTTGACCTAGGGCATTGATGATGGAGGGGGTGGTCCAGCCACTTGTTTTTACCATATTACCCCCCTTCCGGACACACTGGTGCCCTCACCTTCACAGCGCCAGCACTCCAGGAGGCTGTTGGGACAGTTTCACGCTTCCCGAGGCATTTCAAGATTGGTAGAAATGGCTATTGAGGAAATCGATTTGGGCTACTGAGGAAAATTTATGGCATGGGATGATCAGTGATGATAGATCGGGACCTTCCACACCTTCTCCAGCAGTTTCAGCTTCATCGGGGCCCGCATCCATCACTTATGGCACTTTCTGTGGATTTTTGAGGTCTTTTGAGGACCACGACTTCACTATGGAGGCACGATTTGGTACATTCATGATTATTTTTGGGTTATTGTGCTATGGGGATTGACCAAGGAGGGATAAAATTACCCCTTGGACCCACCATAAGCCTCTTATGATATTTTGTCATCATGATTTGGTGGGATTCCCCTCTTATAGGGCGATTTTGTCCACTTACATTATATTTTATTAGTGATCCATGTATTTTATTGTTGAGCTCATCTCAACCATTGATTAGACATTTGTATCTTTTAATCTTATCCACTCATTCAAAAAGTGGTTAGGGTTTTGGTGCCTCTCCTTCCTATTTAAAGGAGAGAGCCTCTCATTGTAAAGGGACTTTTAGCTCTGGATTATTGGAATAGAAAATTATTATTGCATCTATCTCCAGTGTTGTGGTGAATGTTTTTGGTGTTCGTTCGTTGGTTCTTCCTTTGCACTGAATTATTGGAGATCTTGTTTGCCATATCTTTGTACCACGATTTTGCATCTACAGGTGGAGGCCGATTTGCTTGGAGGAGGAGGTATTGGTAGGGGAAGACTCTCCCTACTTCTTCTTTGGAGATCTTCGTTGGTAACAGGGAGTATTACTGTCCCAGGACCTTCTATTTCATGTTACTATTGAATTTCTCTTGTATTTCCTCCATGCTTGATCTTACTGATTGAATCGCTATTCCTTGGTTTGACAGGTAGAGGAGGTCGCACTTGTGGGCTAAGGCATCAATTTGGCAAGCAAATCAACAATCTCTCATTTGATCTCTGCGGGAATCTTCCTCAACATCAAGGCATCTCATTCACATCACTCAGGTATGATCTCAAGGTAAGTTCTATCTCCATGATCTATCCAATTGTCAAAAACATTTAAAACCCTAATTAATTAAAACCCCATTTTACATTTTCTTAGATCTACTTAGATCTAGTGGGTTGTTGGGCATAATATTGAAAACCCACCTCTATAGCATCCACGGCATCCCGGATCTATAGTTTGGTGAGGATTGGCTTCCGTTTGACCCCCCTCCCATGCCAACTTAGCTCCTCCCAAGCAAAGCGCACTTCCTAGTTTGAGCAAGTTGACCTAGATCTAGGTGGTGGGTGTTTGAGATTCCACTTGATTTTTCATCTACACATCCAATAACACACACCCAGGTTGTTACTTTTCTGAAATTCACCTTGTGGGCCCCATTCCACATTTTAAGGGATTTAATCCCCATTTTGGACCACTTGGAACCCTTAAACTCAGATCTACTAAGATCTAACCGTTGGATTACCACGAAAATACAGATCCATACTCCTACCCGACCGATCTACCTGGATCTAAAGTTTGGATGCCATCCGACTTGTTTTGACCCACCTAACCCCACTTTTAGGCTTCCTTGGGCAAAGTCGCACCACCTTGGAGAAGTGAGTTAACTCACTTCCAGGAACTGGGTACTTAAGATTTTTGGAGATTTAGAACCGGAATAATTCAAAACCTAGGTCTAGACTATCACTTTGTCAAATCTTGCCTTGGGGATTGCATTCCTTGTTTTAAGGGATTGTGGTCCACTTGGGTCAAACCTAGATCTAGATACATTCATCCATCAAGACCTCTATTGCCCACCTGTCCCAAGTACTAGGAGTCCTAAACCACAAGTCAACCCTACTTTGACTCCACTTCCCAATTCCCAAGGCACTGGTTTCTCTCCAAGTTAATTCAACTTTCCTAGATTGTTGGATTGACTTGTGTTTTGACCTATGCATGGTGAACTAAACCTTTGAATCTATCATGTATCATGGTCAAGCTTGTCATTTGTACCAGTTAGCCTCAATACAACCCTTAAACTACCCTGCACTGGACACGGTTCCCAAGGCAGTGAGTCTTCTGACATTGTACTAGTACACTAGCCCTAGATCTCATTTCAAACATTATAAGTCACTCTCACATCAACCATGAACCAAAGCTATACCCATTGAACCCCTCACTTGGATTGTGACTTCAACCTATAAGGTCTAGGATAAACCATACACCTAACTTCACTTAGAAATACCCTGATTTGGTGTTTTGGTTTTGATCTCTCCTGTCGGGAGTAGATCGGGTCTCCCCCTTTGTTGTCTGGGCTAGATAACATAAAGCGAAGGTTGCCTCGACTGGCGTGACAACCATATACTGGAGGTCGAGGTGATCGTGGTTGCACCTTTTGAGTTGCCCTTCCCTATTGCCATCCATGACTGGATACATCCATAGGGGTAACTACAGCTTAGGTGATAACAGTACCTAAAAGGTACATTAGATTTTTTGTCTATATTATCTTCGGTCATGAGCTCCGTTTACATGGTTACTCAGATTCTGATTGGGCAGGAAGTGTCTCAGACAGAAAGAGTACATCAGGTGGATGTTATAGTCTTGAATCTGCCATGATCTCATGGTTCAGCAAGAAACAATCTAGTGTGGCTCTCAGTACTGCTAAAGCAGAAAATATGGTTGTCTTCTCTACCAGCTGTGAAGCAGTGTGGCTTCAGAAGCTTTTATATGGAGTGTTTGACTTAGAAATGGATCCCACTGTGATTATGTGTGACAATCAAAGCTGCATTAAGATGACTGAAAATCCTGTGTTCGACGATAAGTCAAAACACATAGAGATCCGATACTTCTATATACGAGATATGGTGCAAAAAGGAGCTATCAAGCTCGAATATATATATAAGCACTGAGGATCAGATTGTTGATATCTTGACTAAACCTCTATCTCAAGTAAAGTTTGAATACTTTTGAGACAAGATTGGTATAGTTCAAAATGACCCTCCTCGAAAGGGGGAGTAGCATAGTATCTGATAACAAGTCTGTCTCATCAATGATGAGGTTACCTATTTACTGCACCTAGTTACTTAGAATTATTTAGATTTAGGAATCTTATATTTTTACTCTTGATGATAGATGTATTAGTGAGAATACATGCTCTTGATGATAGATGTATTAGTGAGAATACATGCTTTTGATGATAGATGTATACATGTTTTTTGATAGATGTATACATGCTTTTAATGATATATGCATTGATGCTATTGATGAGGATACATGTTTTGATATACATGTTTTGATGATGAGGATACATGCTTTGATATACATGTTTTGATGATGAGGATACATGTTTTGATATACATGTCTTGTTGATGAGGATACATGTTTTGATATACATGTTTTGATGATGAGGATGCATGATGCCTTGATGTACTTGTATGGATGAAGATACTTGTACTCATGATTGACATTTGAGGGGATTGAATCATCCCTGGACTTCAGTCCTAAAGAGAGCCATAGACGTATGTCTTCGAGAATGAAGTCCTTGGTGGACTTGAGGGGATTGGATCATCCCTGGACTTCAGTCCTAAAGAGATCCGTAGACATATGTCTTCGAGAATGAAGTCCTTGGTGGACTTAAGGGGATTGGATCATCCCTAGACTTCAGTCCTAAAGAGAGCCGTAGACGTATGTCTTCGAGAATGAAGTCATTGGTGGACTTTAGGGGATTGGATCATCCCTGGACTTCAGTCCTAAAGAGAGTCGTAGACGTATGTCTTCGAGAATGAAGTCCTTGGTGTACTTTAGGGGATTGGATCATCCCTGGACTTCAGTCCTAAAGAGAGCCGTAGACATGATATCTCCGAGAACTAAATCCTGAATGAATAGGTAAGGGGATTAGATCGTCCTCGGACTTTAGTCCTTTGAATTGAGCCGTAGACATGAGGTCTCCGAGAATTGAATGATAGGACTGGATCGTCCCTGGACTTCGGTTCAAAAGGTACATGATAGGACTGGATCGTCCCTGGACTTCGGTTCAAAAGGTACATGATAGGACTGGATCGTCCCTGGACTTCGGTTCAAAAGGTACATGATAGGACTGGATCATCCCTGGACTTCGGTTCAAAAGGTACATGATAGGACGGGATCGTCCTTGGACCTCGGTTCAAAATGTACGTGACAAATCCTAGAATTGTTCTAGGTTACATCCAGCATGAAATAGGGTTGGCTCTGTAGTTGTGATACATCCAGCATGAAACAGGGCTATCTTTGTAGATGTGATACATCCAGCATGAAACAGGGCTGGCTCTGTAGATGTGATACATCTAGCATGAAACAGGGCTGGCTCTGTAGATGTGATACATCCAGCATGAAACAGGGCTGGCTCTGTAGTTGTGATACATCCAGCATGACACAAGGATGGCTCTGTAGATGTGATACATCCAGCATGAAACAGGGTTGGCTCCGTAGTTGTGATACATCCAGCATGAAACAGGGCTGGCTCTGTAGATGTGATACATCCAGCATGAAACAGGGCTAGCTCTGTAGTTGTGATACATTCAGCATGAAACAGGGCTGGCTCTGTAGATGTGATACATCCAGCATGAAATAGGGCTGGCTTTGTAGTTGTGATACATCCAGCATGAAACAGGGCTAGCTCTGTAGATGTGATACATCCAGCATGAAACAGGGATGGCTCTATAGTTGTGATACATCCAGCATGAAACAGGGCTGGCTCTGTAGATGTGATACATCCAGGATGAAACAGGGCTGGCTCTGTAGTTGTGATACATCCAGCATGAAACAGGGCTGGCTCTGTAGATGTGATACATCCAGCATGAAACAGGGCTGGCTCTGTAGATGTGATACATCCAACATGAAACAGGGTTGGCTCTGTAGTTGTGATACATTCAACATGAAACAGGGCTGGCTCTGTAGATGTGATACATCCAGCATGAAATAGGGCTGGCTCTGTAGATGTGACACATCCAGTATGAAAGAGGACTAGCTCTGTGGCAGTAAATCCTAGATTTGATCTAGGTCACATCCAGTATGAAAAAGGATTGGCACTGTGGTCGGGATTGGATTGTCCCTAGACATGAGACTTGTCTTAAAGAGATAAGGATTGATGATCCTGGAACTTGATCTGGATTGCATCATCCATGAACCTATGTCCTAAAGAGAGCAGGATTGATCATCCTGTAATATGATCGTGTGATGACGATGCTGATGATCGTGTGATGACGATGCTGATGATCATATGATGACGATGCTGCTGATCGTGATGGTCTAGATGATGATGCTGATGATCGTGTGATGACAATGTTGATGATCTTATGATGACGATGATGCTGATCGTGATGGTCTAGATGACGATGTTGATGATCGTGAGGATCCAGACGTTGATGTTGCTATAGTTGTTCGAGTGCTGCAGAAGATAAAGACTCAGTACTGAAGATGTTGATGTTCTAGTAACTGGTTGAGTTACTGATGATGTTGAGAAAGCTTCCAATGATTTATAGATGTATCATGTATGATGTATGACTCGTTGCTCCTGCAGATGTTGTTATAATATCCTTCTCGTTAAGGGGGAGTGTTGAATATTGTAACTTCTAAGAATATTATATTTGTATATTATTTATTCCGGAGATGTTCCATACCTCCGATGTGATTATACTATGAATCCGGAGATGTTTATTCCTCCGAGAAGTTGTGGTAACTAGGGTTATTAGACCCACCATGTGGGGGTCGGCCCAGTAAGTTATAATAGGGTATTTAACCTAATGGTTAAATACGAGCCTACATGTACTTGTGTAAAACATATGTCAGTGTAGTGTATAAATAGAGGAGGTGTGTTCCTCATTTGACACACTCACTCACTTGAGAGAGGCGCACTTGTGGAGGAGAGGTCTGCTATGGTGGAGGAGGAGATCATGTCTTTGGTTTGCATCTTTGTATGTTGCTGGTCATCTATATTGAGGAAGCTTTGCTGGGTTTTCTACCCCATGAGGGTTTCCCAGGATAAATTTGTGTCTCTTATGTTTATGCTATGCTTGTTGTTTCTTCAGTGATCCTGTATATGCTATTATTGTGAAATGGAATGTAATGCTGCTATTTTTTGTATTAGCATATTAAATATTAACACAACCCTTGCCATAGTGTTACCAAAATATCACCTTATGATGTTTTATAAGTCCAAAATCCTACTTTAGTCACTTTCTATATGTTGGCTACATATAAGGCTCTACAAGTGGATCATACACTTAACACCCAAACATCCATTCTCACACGCTTAAGATAATATGGTTTAGGATCAAAATAAAATCAAGCCATAGGTCAATCAACATCACTCTTAGTGTTGTTTTGAAGAAGAGGTATTAAAACCTTGATCGAGGGTTTTAAAAGACCTTGATTGAGGGATTTAAAATACCTCGATTGAGGGTTGAAACAAGACCTTGATCGAGCTATTAAAACCTCAATTGAGGGTTGAAACAAGACCTCGATTGAGCTATTAAAACCTTTATCGAGGGTTGAAACAAGACCTTGATCTAGCCTTTCAAAAGCTCGATCTAGCTTTTGAAAAAAATAAAAAAAATGCCCGTGACTTGTTTTTTAGTCCCTCGATCGAGGTATTTGCTCGATCAAGTTCTTGAACATACCTCAATCGAGGTCGATGTAGAAACCTTGATCGAGGTCATATTTAACCCTTGATTGAGGGCCTAAAAAACAAGCGGAGATCCCTTTTCACTTCAGAAAGAAAGTTTTGTCTATCTTTCAGAGGATTAAACTATGTCATTAAATGCACATTAATGGGAGGATTTGATACCATTGGATTCATCAATGAATCCTCTATCCATATACATAAAATTTACGAATTTTTATCTTTGTATGTATTTTGTTTTTAAATTTCTACTAAAACTTGCCCTAAAACACCCTGTTGACAACTTCGATTGAGCTCAAATATAAATCAACAACATTCAAAATAAACATCCAAAAAATTCGAAAAAATACACAAGCACTAGATAAGTGCGTCCTATTCAAAAGGGGATTTTTAGTTTTTCAAATTATGTAAACAATCAAAATATTTGGTGCACACACACATTTGTGTGCAAAATGCAACTGAAATATTCATTTGTCACTTTCGAAAAATAATAATAAATATAATTTTTTGAGAAAAATTAAAAGAAAAATATGTAAGCACTAGTGCATTTTGTCTAGATCATGTTCACATATTTCAATTTTTAAAATTATTAATTTAACATTAAATTATTGTGCACACACACAAACTACTTGTTAATTGCTCTTCAAATTTTTAAGTACACACATTTCATTAAATGAAAATTTGACATGATAAATGACATTGGTATATTTAGAAAAAAATATCATTGAAAAGCCAACATAATTCTCTACATTTTGTTTTTTAATCTCATGTCAAAATTCATGTGGAAAATATGAGTTTCGAGGGCTTCAATTTAATACATGGGTAAAATTTCCGTTTTTCATTGTCATATTTGGCCAAAAATAGTTACCCATCTTATCCTCATTTTTGAACTTGGTTTCTTATTTAAAACCAATTTTGGATCCAACCTAAAATGCTTTTTTTAGGATATTTGGAAGATATAGGGAAAATAACAATATTTCCGTACATGTATTCTATGAGTCGGCAAATTTCAAAGCTCAAGTTACCTTTCCTCGGGTGTTTCTCATTTTTGCACTTGTGGAACAAGGGAAATCTTTCGAGTCATCGAACTCAAGCCACAAAGAGGGATAACTCCCAGACCAGAAACAAATGATTTTTTTTCCTTTTAAGTACTATAGACTACTCATAAATTTTGGTTCAATAGATAAAATCACTTAATAAAATAGTGAATCATCATTTGGATTTGGAGATGTATCTTGAACTAGAACTTCCACTATAGTAGAAACTGTAATAGCATTCACCATTGGAATTGTAGACACAATATATATACATATCTATTAAAAAACGTATTCATACTATATAATAAAATAGTGGAAGAACAAGAATCCTGACAAAAATTTCTTTGATTTCGGTGAGTGGAAAATTGGCTATATTGATTGTTAGTATAGGATCAAGGATCATAAATTGTTGGTAAGAAGGGGGTGAAAATAATTTTTCTTACAAAAATCATTCTTTATTTCACTACGATAAGAAACTATATCACTGTCACTTTTGTTTCAAGGAACTCGATTTGATCATTTTTCCTTATAAGGAAAAAACTCAACTTTCATTTTTTAACGAGGAAGACCATAAAGATTAAATAGTTCACTGAGAACACCTTTTAAGAGATTACGTGGAATACTCAGATCAAATAAACCATGACCAAATAAATGCTCAGTCACCTCAAAATATTCAATCACTTTCTAACCTAATGTCTGTTCGATTATTCTTTTACTTGCAAACATAGTGTACGCTTTAGGTTCAACAATAATGATATCTCGCAACATGCCAAAACTAGCAATCACTCCACTGGTTGTTTGAGATGTCAAATCAATAAATATAACAAATTTTTATCCTCCTGGTGAATATATAACGCATAAGCTATTTTATCCATTTGCATTAAACTAAAACTTCCTTCTTACATGTGTGCTCCTCTGGAAGCACACACCATAATGACTAGAAGAGATTCCTTGGTAACACGCTTGATCAAATAGGTTATTTTCTCATCTACTACCAAGCCCATACTACCTCCCATGAACTTAAAATCCATAACTTTGAGTGCGATAGGAATACCATTCAATTTACCTATGCCTATTTGAATAACATCATTCAAATCTGTCTCTATTTGACAAGAAGTTATATTATCCTTATAAGGTTCATCCTCATAATGAAATTGAAGAACATCTAGAGTGTACATGTATTCATCCATATGACGTTGAGTGCCACGATCAATTATAATTTATATTCTATATAAACTATTCATTTGTAGATAATATCCACATTCTTCACAAATACTTTTATT
The DNA here is from genome assembly GCA_027924585.1 of Larix kaempferi. Taxonomy (NCBI): domain Eukaryota; kingdom Viridiplantae; phylum Streptophyta; class Pinopsida; order Pinales; family Pinaceae; genus Larix; species Larix kaempferi. The sequence continues at coordinate 47,362,804 of BSBM01000372.1, read as the reverse complement.
CTCTCTCAAGAATATGATATAGAGAAAGCTTGCGTTCAGGGTTAAAGTTTCACATTTCATGGAGAAAGCTCATGAATAGGGTTAAGGTTTCACATTTCACAGATGATATGGACATAATGTTGAATTATTTTCGATTTTATTTATGGATAAATTGGTTCTAGTTATAGATAAATTGAATACTTCCTCATGATCCTTATCCATATCCATCTACCTACTTAATATTCCAAATATGAATTCAAACTTTTCAATAAAGTAGGGTATTACCAAGGTGGTAAATCCCATTCATTATTTACTAATCTGATTGACCCAATACGGAAGGAACATTTTTGTTATTGACGATATTGGAAAAATCATATTTATATATTATTCAAGGCATTTTTTTCCTTTTGTGTATGAGAACCAATCCTTTTGTTCTTGGGGTTTCCGCACTCATGGAAAAAAATGTGGGACGTATTGTTCAAATCACTGGCCCAGTACTAGATGTATCTTTTCCTCTATGTAATATGCCTAATATTTACAATTCATTGACAATTAAGGGTCAAGGTACAACCGATAAGGAAATCCAGGTTACTTATGAGGTACAACAATTATTAGGAAATCATAAGGTTAGAGCTATAGCTATGATTTCTACAGATGGTTTGATGAGAAGAATGAGAGTGATTGACATGAGAGATCCTCTGAGTGTTCTAGTTGGTGGAGCTACTCTCGGATGAATTTTCAATGTTCTTGGAGAACCTGTTGATAATTTAGGTCTTGTAGATGCTTCCATAACATCTCTTATTCATAGATCTACTCCCACCTTTATAGAGTTGGATACAAAATTATTCATCTTCGAAACATGCATTAAAGTAGTAGATCTTTTGGCTACTTACCGACAAGGGGGGAAAATTGGTTTATTTGGAGGAGTTGGAGTGGGTAAAACAATACTCATTATGGAGTTGATCAACAACATTGCTAAGGATCGTGGAGGAGTATTTGTATTTGGAGGAGTAGGAAAACATACTCGTGAAGGGAATGATATTACATGGAAATGAAAGAATAAGGAGTAATTAATGAACAAAGCATCTCAGAATCAAAAGTGGCTATGGTCTATGGTCAAAGGAATGAACCACTAGGAGCTCATATGAGAGTCGGTTTAACTTCTCTAACCATGGACGAATATTTATGAGATGTCAACGAGAAAGACGTATTATTATTTATTGATAACATATTCCACTTTGTCCAAGTGGGATCAGAGGTATCCACCCTATTACGAAGAATGATTTGTGCCTTGGGTTATCAACCAACTCTTTCCACATAAATGGGTTCTTGTGAGGAACCTGCAACAATTAATTGATAAAATGCACGATATATTATAACACATAATATTTTTATTGGTCGCGGGCCACTTTGAGGGGGAAACCTCCTTTGAGAAATCTCAATACAAATAACTTCTCGATTCCTTTATTGGCCTCAACACATACTTATATACTAAGTCTATGTGCCGATACTATGGATCAATACCATGGAACACTTAATACCACAGGACGACTTACAAAGCAGATGCGTCCAATACTGTGGATCAATACCATGGAACAGATAATAATATGGGCAAATACAAACTAAGGATCAATACCATGGAACATATAATACTACGGGATGTCTTACAAAGCATATGCATCCAACAACAATATACTAACAAAGTAAAGAGAAGGGTTGACACAGGTTCCTAACATCCCCTTCCCCTTAGAAAAATCTTGGTCCTCAAAGCTTTAGATGTGGAAATTGATGTTGAATCTGAAGGAATGGTTCCCATGTAGCATCCTATGGATCCATTTCATGCCACTGAATTAATACCCTTGTGATAGATCAAGAGAAAAGTTGGATTGTGAACCTATTGAGGATGGCCTCCGGCTCCAGAAGGATGGATCCTTCATTATCCAGTTCTGGTAAAATAGTTTGTCCTCTGATGTTGGTGCCAAGAAATTTCGTCAGACAAGAGACATGAAATACTGGATGAATTCAGGAAGAAGGAGGAAGTTCCAAGTTATAAGAAATGAACCCAATATTCTGAAGAACCTTATAGGGCCCATAGAAATTTGGAGTGAGCTTATGAATCCATTTGATTTTTAGGGAGGATTGTTGAAGAAAAACCATATCATCTGCTTGAAAAGTGCGCTCAGAACGGTGCTGATCGGTTTGTTGTTGCATTCAAATTCTTGCCGTGTGAAGATTGTCCTACAAAATGTGAAGAATATGATCATGGTTTCGAAGACGGAGTCAATTTCCTGAACTGGTGAATTGTTGAGGGTGGATGGAATACGAACTGGCATTTCCTGACCATAGATTGTTTCATATGGAGTCATTTTAGATGCAGTATTGTACCACCGAAGACCTTCAATGAAATCCATAGAAATATCTTTCCAAATCTGTGTAGGGATGGACAAGGGTTCTAGCAATCCTGGAAGGAGTGTCGTTTCACCCTTGTTGTCCTGGAATGTATCACATACAACCACCATCTGTTGAGTTTTCCTTTTCATTCCCTGCCAAAAGAAGTTACACTGTGCTAGCTCATACGTTGTGAGGAACCCAGAGTACTTTGTGATGGAGAAGCATGGAGTTCATAGAAGACATAGCTAGTTTGAATAGATTGTAACTAATTTGGAATCGGAATAGAAAAAGCTGAAAGAGAAACTTGGTCATCAAATATGCAAGAACGAGAATCCACCACTAGATTGTACTTACCCTTCTTGTAAGTGATCTCATAGGAATAACCCATGAGTTTGCTAACCCATTTCAGTTGTGTTGGGGAGGAGACTCATTGTTCCAGGAAATTTTTCAGACTCTGGTGATCAGTCTTGATGCATAAATAATTCTCTAATAGGTATGGTTTCCACTTCTATACTGCATGCAAAATATCCATCATTTCTTTATCAGATGTATAGGTAGCTAGATTCTTACCGGAAAGGTCTCTTGAAGGAAATAACCCCACTGGCGCAACAAAGACACCTGCACATTTATCCAAAATGTGTTGTAGATCCAAGGGAGTAGTGGAGACCGTTTATGGGTGCATCTGAATGGAATGGAGCTGAGAGAAGACACCATGTGAATTTTTCTTAAGGATATTTTACAGGAGATGTGAACGGATGATGCGGAGAGACCCTGGTTGTAATCCCATAAATGTGTGTTTTTTCCCATTGATTTAAAACTACATCCAAAGTTCAGGAAAATCCCATAAGATGGGGCCAAGTGTTCGTAACCATTGAACGCCCAAAACCACATCACATCTGTAAGAACGCAACTTATAATCTTCCATAGAGATACGCACATTGCGACACTTCCCCTTGCAAGGTAAGGTGCCCCCATTGGCAATCAGGACTTCAAAGTTGGAGACGGGATGGACAAAAAAATCAGTCTGCTTGGTGATCCGAGGGTCAATGAAGTTATGAGTGCTACTAGAAACAATGAGTATTGTAAGAGGGAGCTTCTTGAAGTAACCCCCGACCCGCATTGTTTATGGGGTGGTGGCTCCGCCTAAATCATGGAGAGAGATCTCTCGGTGGCCGTCCAGAGACGGAGGGTCAACAGGAGGTTGCTGAATGTCGATCTGATCATCTATTGTATCTAGAGCTTCTTCGCCAATTTCAGGGGTAGGCGGAGAATCCACATCCAAGAGATAGATTTTTTGCTCAACACATCTATTTCCCCGAGTGAATTTATCATCACAATTATAACAAAGCCCTTTTTCTCTACGTTCCTGAATCTCTGCTTCAGACAAATTCTTGATAGCAGTTGGTAGAGGAGTTGGCGTGATGGGAGGTAGTTGGGAAACCATATTTCTGAATGGAACAAAAGTGGATTTGGAGCATTGTTGGGTTGTGATCTTGTCCTCCTCCACTTAACCAACCCTAGGAATTCCATCATTGTGCTGGGAAAAAACATGTTAACCTCTGAGTGGAGTTCATCCTTGAGACCGCTGATAAAACAACTCTTGTAGAATTCATTAGACAATCCTTCTGTGTGATTGACCAGTTTCTCAAATTCTATCTGATACTCTATCATAGTGCCAATTTGGTGAAGTTTAGTGAGTGATCCTGCGATGTCATCAAAAGAACTAGGACCAAATAGTTGCAAAAGGAGTTGGCAAAAATATGTCCATTTTGGCTCATCATGAGCCTTGATGTACCAATGGTACCATTGAAGGGATTCATGTTCCAAATGAAAGGATGAAAGTGGAACTTTGTGGACATCAAAAGTATTATTCAGACTGAAATATTTTCTTCTCGGTAAATCCATCCAGTTAGATCATTACCATTGAAATGAGGAAAATCAAGCTTTGGCCCACGAAAATTGTTGGCAGAAGAGAACCCAGTGTCTACAGAAGATTTTGGTTGTCATTTATTGTTCATGGCTGAATGCTAAAGATGGAGGCTAAGAAATTTTTCATTCAGATATTGGAGTTTGGTTTTGAGGGATGCAAGTTCTTCCTTAATGATTTTTTCTCCTGTGCGGGTGACAACCATAACTAGGAGTTTTTTTGTTTTTGTGAATGGGTAGAAAAATGAAAACAGAAGCTTCTTTAGTAAAGGGAAATTTGGATTTGGGAAAAAATCTGAATGGTAATTGGGGTTTGAATAGGTTTTGGACACTTTCTAATGGAAATGGAAGCATAAAATGGGGATTTTAGAAGCGGGATGAAAGAATGGGAAATTTTGTCAAAGAGGGGTGAAGAAGCAGAAATAGAAAATGAACACTATGGCAAAATTTGAAGGTGATTGGGTGAAAATCGAAGAAGTTATGGAAAACCCTAAAAATAGACAAATGTGGGATTTCTGGCTTCGGGAAGTTGAATTTGGGATAAGGTCCCCAGGAATGAAATATACAGAATGGGATTGCAGGGTTGTCAGTGAAGTTTCAAGGTAAACATAGTTAAAATAAAGAAGATATGACAAATGGCATTGTTAGTATTTTTTTTGGAAAGGATCTACAATGGCGTGGAAGAAATTGGAAACCCTTCTGGACAGATGTAATCTACGATTTATGAGCTGGAAATAGATATGGAACCCTAGTATGTGCAGCTTCCTAAAGGTTCAGGGGATTCACTTGACCACCAATGTTGTCTAACGACTTGCGTATTGGGGCAGTACCCCTCACTCCATGGCTCAGGTAAAACTGATAACTGCTTTTCCACAAACGACATCTCTTGGTTTACCTCACGGGTGGGAAGTACTAGTCAATCAAGTAGCGGTCGTTTCATTTTTCGCTGGAAGGTCCTTTCAATGGACCAACTACTTCGGGGTTCCCATGGTACTCCTCACAATGAGTTTTAGGACTTATTCCCAAGTACTTCCCACAGTTAAGCAGATAGGTATTATTCCCGGATCCGAACCTGCAATTGATAGGAACAAATACATATGCAATTTTTTTTTGGCATAAATTCCACCCAACGAGCCCAAGAAAGTGCTCTAGTACCAGATGTGAGGAACCTACAACAATTAATTGATAAAATGCACAATATATTAGAACATAGAAAATTTTTATTGATCGTGGGCCACTTCGAGGGGGAAACCTCCTTTGAGAAAGCTTAATACAAATAACTTCCCAGTGCCTTCATTGGCCTCAACGTGTACTTATATACTAATTCTATGAGCCAATACTATGCATCAATACCATGGAGCATTTAATACTACGAGATGACTTACAAAGCATATGTGTCCAATACTATGGATCAATACCATGGAACAAATAATACTATGGGATAATACAAACTAAGGATCAATACCATGGAACATATAATACTACGAGATGACTTACAAATCATATGTATCCAACAACAACATACTAACAAAGTAAAGAGAAGGGTTGACACAGGTTCCTAACAGTTCTTTGCAAGAGAGAATTACTTCCACAAAAAAGGGATCCATAACCTCGATTCAAGCAATTTATGTACCTACTGACGACTTGGCCAACCCTTCTCCCACTACAACTTTTGCACATTCATATGCTACAACCGTACCATCGAGAGGATTAGCTTCCAAATGTATCTATCTAACAATGGATCCTTTCAATTCAACATCGACTATGCTCCAACCTTGGATCGTGGATGAAGAACATTATGAAACTGCACAAGGGGTTAAGCAAATTTTACAACGTTATAAGTAAATTTAAGACTTTATAGATATTACTAGAATAGACAAATTACTTGAGGAATATCGTTTAATCATAGCAAGAGCAAGAAAAATTGAACATTTCCTATCACAACCCTTTTTTGTAGCATAGGTATTCACAGGTTCCCAGGGCAAATATGTTGGTGTAATAGAAACAATTAGAGGGTTTCAAATGATCCTTTCTGGATAATTAGATGGTCTTACTGAGTAGTCTTTTTATTTGGTGGGTAACATTGATGAAGCTACCGCGAAGGCTATGAAATCCAACATGTAAAGTTAATTTTTAAAATGACCCTAAATCTTCACTGTCTCCTAATCGAGTCATTTGGGATTCAAAAGTTAAAGAAATGATCCTATCTACTAATAGTGATAAAATTGGTGTATTACCCAATCGTGCTTCACTTGTAGCAGCTGTAGATATCATGAGTAACTTTATGAAAATACATCTCAATTGGCCATGGTCCACTATGGATTTGATGGGAGGTTTCTATAATATAGACATTGATAGAATAATCGTATTGCTAAATAATGCAGAGAGAGATGTTGACATCAATCTCCAAGAAGCCCAGGAAATTTTTCGAAAAGCTAAATCTAATTTAGCTTGAGCCAAAGGAAAAAGAAAAGGAATTGAGGCTGATGTCGATTTGAAAATAGTTAGAACATGATTAGAGGTCATCAATGCAAACCCCAGTCTCTAATTAAAATTTGAGATAATGATCTAAAAATGGATTCAATGTTTTGTCTCGATCCAAACAAGTGGAGTAAAACTTATTAGATTCCATTGACTCTTCATTGGTTCTAATAATTTTACCTACTATTGGATCTGAACCAATGAATCTCTCCATATGAAAGTGATACTCTAACCACTGATTTAAGTGGGTCATTTATTCTCATAGGTAAAGTTGGACTCTATAAACAATTCTAAATGGAATTAAACGTATAGAAAATGTGTATCTGGCACCTATCGAACTTATTGGGATGTATTAGATCATAGTATCAGATCATGAAATATGTACATTGACAGAAAGTGATCCATCTGGTTATTATAGTAGTGTGTCACCAAGACTAGAAAGGAAGGGATATAGCTCAACAAGGTAGAGCACCTCGTTGAAACATGTTCCAATGGTTTTCAGGAGAGTTTATCGATTCATCCGATCCACAAAATAGATTCTATGTGAAATAGAATTACACTATCAATTTGTTTCTATGGGGAACAATAGCATGACAAACATGAAGTTCGATCCAATTCGAATTACGAATCTAAATGATATGGTCAATCCTAGGTCCGTTTAATGCCAGGAATAATGAGTATAATATGAGGACCTCAAAATATTCTTTTCACTCTATGAAATTTTCGGTGTATGAAGTGTCATATTTCACATTTTGAGAAATAGAGGAGACTCTATTTGAGTCAATCTATGCCCGGGCAAGGCAGACCTACATCAAGGAAACCTTTTGAATAACTTTGGGATTGCTTCCGAAGGGTAAGAATTTGAAGCGCATGGAGCCATATTAGTATCTTCCAGGAAATATGAGAATGATAGACTAACCGATCTTTCCACCAGTCAATGAAATATCCCAATGCGAGAAAATGCATGTTGGGTTCTTGTAATAGTTCAAATCATTTTGATAATAATAATTTTGAGCTATTCTATCGAGAAGGTCTATGGTTTGAGACCGCATAGCCCTATACATTCCACTAAGTTACACTACTTTATATAGATAAATAAATAGATAGATAGATATAGATATATAGATATATAGATATAGATATCCCCTCATAGTAACTATGAATTGGCCTTGAAGAGTCTTTCAGATCATATAAATTTTTCTCATGTCCTTATCGAGATCGATAGATGGGAACGTTGGAACAGGATAGGAATATAATTATTTATCATCCATCGAGATTGATCCAATACCAGATGATTACACCTATAAAGCCTTTTTTTCATTAATAAAAAAAGAGGGGAGATAAAATAAGTTAGGTAATGACTGACATGATGATATGCAATAATAACCCATTACATTATTGGCAGGTACTAATCTACTTTTGATAGATACAATGTTATAATGATTGATTCCATTCTATTGGATCTTGGCCTTTGTTCGAACAGTAAGTAATTAGGATCAATCATTGGAATCTTATGAATTAGGTGTAGGTAATTCCTAGCTAATATGATGAATGACTTCCTCCTTTCCTTTTTCTTTCAAGGGAATCTATGAGAAGTGGATATATGGAAGTACCTATCTGATCCAATCTATCTAATCTATCCAATCCAAAGAGTTCAGATTGTAGAACTGGAACTAATTGTAATATACAAGCAACAAGGCGTTTTTTCTTTTCTTTTTTTCTAGGCACTTCTAGATTCTACATACAAATATAGATAGAGGATTGATGAGCTATTCCATACTATATTGCTTGGATTCGCACAATGTTAGAATTCCCATTCTAAGATCATCTAGTTAGGAATCGAGGGAAAATTGGGTAATTTTTCATGATATTTTCTATATTGTATCACATTGATTGTTTTGTTCAAATTTATCGCTAGCTCTTCGAAAAACTCAATATTTATCTCAAATATCATATGTTTGAATAATTTTCGAGTCCAGTAAAAGTAACGATTAGACATATGGCTTTTATATCCATCCAAATGCAATGCATTCTACTACAGCTGAACAAAGTCCTCTTTCATTCAATTGAAAATATGGCTATATCTATCCCTTTGATAAAGATCGGGGTGAAGATATTGATCAACTCGGATTCTCTAGAATATGTTATGTATGGCAAATCAAACCTATTCTTGAACAATAGATGTGGGAAGTACTACGGATATTCCGAATACCTGGAAAGGAAAATTATCTATTGTTGATACATTCTAACTAAAGGAAAACCTTTGGTTCATTCTTTTTCTCCACCTAAGATCATCATTTTTAGACACAATATGAAAATATTGTGACAAACACCCTTTCCTATAGTTTAGTTCTGGTAACATACCACAAACATGCAATCTACCAGATATGCATATTGGATCTACATATGGACCAACGTTTGCTTGAATATACCCCACTATGGAATAAATATATTTCATGGAATGTGTTTTGGAATGTAATTTCCCCACCTTAGCGTCACATGGATCCATCCACTAACCCAATAGATTCCCATGGGTTCAAGTGGAAGTTATCCAAACTAGGAATTAATAGAAATTTAATTAATTTTTCATAGCTAAAAAATAATCAATTTTCCTAAAAAAAAGTTTGTCCACTTATGTGTTGGGTTGGTTGGGAAGGTAATAATGGAATCTTAGTGGTTTTATTTTACTGTTGAATAGTCCAAAGTCACCATTGAGGAGTTATGGGTCAAAAGGAGTTATTTTGCAACTTATTTGGTAAATCCCTTAAAACAAGGAAAGTGGTGGACCAAGCTAGGAAGTGGTGGACCTAACCTTTTTTAACCAAGGAATCTCATTACTCTTGGAGGGAAAGGTCGTTAGGGAGGTTGAGGGCATCCTTGTGGATAAATAAGGAAGTGTGGAAATATTCAAAGCGCTAAGTGGGTGGGTTTTGGATGAGTGGTTTTGGGCCTCCCAATGTATTGGCCCCTAGTATTGTGAAAGTGGACAATATTGAGGAAGTGGTTAAGAGACTTGGGTTTTCCCTCACCCAAGGTATTGGTCCATGGTATTGAGGAAAATTACAGGCATAAACTATTAGGGTGGCATACTTGTGGGGGGTTGGATATTGTGTTGAAGAAATTGTATTGGATTGCATTGGCAATTCTTGTCTTGGGTGATACTCCTCGTGCTTACCAAGAGGGTGATAGGCCCGTCATTCCATTGAATCAAGGAGTAGATTATTCATATCCATTACAAAAATTTATTTCAGGTTTTCTATAGGTCGTGGTAGTCATCAAGTAGTCTGGTGGAAAATTATACTTCCCATTTTGGCTTACAACTACTCATAGGGTGTTTTTGGTGTGTCTTTGGGTTCAAAGAGTTGTTTTATGGACTCTATTGGATCATATGGATATAGAATGACATCCCTAATGCAATGAAATATTTTATTTTATCTAATAATAAAAAAACCCATCTTTGTACTGCGTAAAATTATTTTGTATTTCCATGTTAATGAACCTATGCTCAATATGTGTTAATTCTGAATAGTTTTCGTAATTCACCTTAAAAATTAGCGTATGCTTATTTGTCTGAAAATATGAATCCATATTTGGAAACTAGACAAAAAATTGGTCTAGAACCCACTTTCATATTTTAAATTAGACCCCTTTTGGCCTCAGTTGAATCAAATTGAAAACAAGGCAATTGCGTAATCCTGAATTGGGAAATCTCACTTCCGGGGATCCAATTGATGAAATAGGCCTCTGCAATTTTTTGTAGAAATTATTCATGAATACATTATCATAAAAGATATCATATACCTATTCCATGACCATTCCTTGAGTTCCAGAGCCTCCTACCTTCCCAAAAATCAATTTTTAGTGTCTTTCTTGTCTCATTCATGAGCTAGTATGCCTACTCCCTTTACAATTTTTGGCTTAGGTACATTACAGTGGTATCAGAGCAATTTCCTCTATCCCTATTTGGAACCCATTTATTATTTCAAAGAGAATACCACCTCTCAAGAGGGACAATCACATGCAACCAACTCCAGAGAAGCTGGTAGAGAAAGATTCCGCAAAAGAAGAGATCCAAGGAGAAGAAACACCAAGTATGGCTGAGGATCATAATGAAATCACATATGGTTTATAGTCCATGTCTGAAAATATTGATAGTATTTATAGCCTTGACAATCTTGATAACTTGATTGGCTTGATAGGCCCAAGGAAATGTCACAAAAGTTTGACAAGCTTGCACTAACATTGGTGTTAACACCCAAAAATTGTTCACTAGCTCATCTCCCTAGTCACATAACCCATTTGTCCACTTTTCCTACACTTTTGGCCTCCAAAACCCTAAAAAAACCCTCAAATGGTTACCAAAAGGGAAAAAAATCATTATTTCTCTCCTCACTTAGTGAAATTCCTCCAAAAAAGGTCAAAACCCCTCAAAAAGGGGTCCCAAATTCGCAAAATAAAAGAAAAAAGTCAAAAATAAATTCAAAAAGAGGGAAAAACCTTAAAACCATTTACCAATACTATTGGTTTCCCAAAACCATGGGCCAATAATCCACCACCCAAAATCACTATAAAAGGAGATGGAGGACCCCCATTTCACATCCATCAATCACTTTTCATAACCTTATGCTGCTGAAATTCCCATTGAACCCTAGCCTATCACCTTGAGCTTCTGTTCACCATTTTAGTTGAGTCTTGGCCACCCATTGAGCATTTGGAGAAGGGAAGGGAACTCTAGAGATCCGGTGCGCTACTCTCGTATAGCTGCAAGGACTCCAACAATCTCACCATTTGAGGTAAGAACCATTGCAAACCATTGTTTGCCCATTAATATAAAAATTTCAAATTCCATTATTGAGTTCCTCATGGTTGTTTATTTTTACTCTTACAGTTATTGTTAAATTTATTTTTATGTTATCACTTGCACATGTGACATCTTAATATTTAGTTTTTTACTCGTTTTTATTGAGCTGCTACTAAGGGTTCTTGAATCCTTAGTAGGTGCGCTTTAGCATGAGTTGGGGTGAAAACCCTAGCTACAGTTTTGGAAACTCCACTGGTTCGATTCCCTTAGAATACTTGATTATTTTTAGTTTTTACTTGTTATTTTGTTTTCATTTTACAGCTCTTGTCTACCTTTTGGACCTCGTATATGCAAATCTGGCCCTTTCCTTCACTATCAACTTCAAAAATTATGTTTTTTACGGCTCGGCGTGCACCTTTAGCATTCATTTTTCGCGCCGTGGATCGCAACTCTTGCCCCAATAGCTGCACCCTTTAGCACACGTTCCATCCCCGAAACCACACCCTATAGCACGGGTTCCAGACTAGAAGTCGTGCCCTGTAGCGTGACTTCCAGCCCAGAAGTCGCGCCCTGTAGCACAACTTCCATACCAGAAGCTGGGCTCTATAGTGCGAGTTCCATCCCGAACGGTGCGCTTTTTAGCATGTATTTTTCCCTAAAAACTACGCTTTAGCACACCTTTTGCCTCCAAAACCGGGCTCTAATCACCTAATAGTGTGACTCAACTTTCAAACGCCCATATCTCCCTCTCCCGAACTCTGTTTCGGAAGATTTGTTTTTTAAAATTGGGTGTTTTCGAACAAGGAATCCAAATATCCTGTTAGATTTAAGAATTTTTTCATAGAATTTTCTCAATTTTTTTATTTATCCCTATTTATCATTTCAATTCATCCTCTACCCATTACATTCGGCCCTCTCATACTCTATTTTCTGATCCTAGAACTTTTGTTTGATTTTCGATTTCTATAGCACTTGAGAGAACCCTGTCTACATGCATTGCTATCTCTTGCATCACATTTTCAGTGAGTTCATTTACTGCATCATTTGCATACATACATTGTGGTTAATAATTTTCATTTCAAGTTTTAGTCATTGATTTGCCTGCTTGGCAATCTTGGGTACACACCACTTGTGCACACACTCAATCACCATAATCAAAGTGAGCCTTACTAATCTACCTAACTCAACCAACTTTAACCCCACTTAGGGAACACAAAAATAAATTTGTTGCTAGGTAGGACATTGGGGATAGGCATCCAAATAACACCCCATTTGTCATTTACATTTGAGACATAGTTTTTGTCCATTAGGATAAAAAAATCCCCTATTATTTGTTGGTACAGTTAACGCCAATTTGTCAGAGGGCCTCTCCCTTAGGAGCGAAAGTAGCAAGACTGGTTCCAGATGTTTGAGTGGAATGCCGCACTCCAATCTATACTGAAGGAAACCTACCCGTTGTTATCGTCGTGCATGTTGGATCCCACACCAGGTGTACGATGGCCAAAGAACTTAAGTTGCAGGACACCTTTCCGAATGTGCCATGAATGGGGTGGCTTAGTTTCCATTCTTCTAGGACTGGTTCACCCGGAGTCCCTTTCGGTAGAGGGATATCCTTAGCCATTGGGTTATCCATTTTGTATCGCTTGACTGCGGATTTCATCACCCTGCTGGGGATACGATTTGTGTGAGCTTTCATATCTTTTATATATTTTTGCATGCTCCTATACCCCCATTGGATTAGTGAGTCTACCTTTTTATTTTTGTAGGAGTGTTTCCTGTTGGTATTCTGACATTTTTTGTTGATCCGCTTGTTGTAGCACAGCTGTTGCAGCAAGTGTTTTGAGCTTGTTGTTGGCTTGGGAGCCGCATTTGTTGAGAGCTCTCCTTTTGCACACATGGTTTCATTTGGATTTTTGAGCATTTTATGTCCCAAAACCATTTATCACTTTTTACACCTATCACCATTGATTCACCGAGACAATATCGGCACCTACGGGGCTAGTCCCCGTAGTATGGCTTACTTGACACCACCCATCACAAATGAACAGTTTTGTCACCGGACACTTATCCTGATGAACCTTATTTTACTTTTGATCTGATTTAAATTAACCCACCTTCAAAGCTCTGTCTAGCCCCATGGTCGGCGTGAATCCCAACCCCTTTACCAATGGGATCATCGGCAGTGGTTCCACCACTAGACCAATTACCATTTTAGCATACATCCCTATTATACCATCCGCTAGACCTACACCTTGAATTCCAGTCACTACTTCCATACCCATCGGTAGCGGGTCCATTCCCACTACTATCCCTTTGGTCACCAGTAGTACACTTGGGGGAACTACCCCTTCCTACTCGATCCCTTCTATGACTCACATTGTAGCTCCACCCCTTGGTGGAGGGGGCCCCACGATTTCCACCATGGCTAGCACACAGGTCACTGCAACTATATCACATCCTTCTGATATTTTTCCATTCATGGCTAGTCTCAACCTCCATGATCTCGCCTGATTGACCAATGATCTAATCCGATCTGACCCCACATGGCCTCCCATGCCTACCAAAATCCATTCAGACATCCCAAAGTTTGAAGGGAAGAGTGGTGAGGACCCACAAAACCATATCATGTCCTTCCACTTATGATGTTTCTCCAACTCCATTGTGGATGACTCGATCCACCTCCGCCTTTTACAACAGACCTTTACTGTCTCTACAGCTAACAGGTATATTGAACAGACACATGGGAGCCACTCCACCTTTACATCCCTAGCTTCCTATGGGTCTTTCAATTACCCGTCTATTACGATGCTGGTGTTGAGATTCTACTTTCTTGCAGACAGAACACGACTACCCATATCATTAACCATATTCATGAGTAGTGTAGATGTCGTAGTTTGTGCAAGATCAAATTAGATGACAACATTTTCATAGATTGGTTCCTAGATTCCCTCATACCAGTTATCGCCAAGGATGTGGCATCTGAATGGACCCAAACTGAAGAAGAAGCCATTTTTAAAGGCCAACAGTCTGACCTCATCTATGCACAGTCGAGCTACTTGTATTCCATTTTACTCGATGCTTCCTGGTCATGATTCCTCTTGGAAAGATGCCTCGGGGACATCCCACGCTGCCTAAGGAATTATTTCCCATGTTTCATCTCGTAGTCAGCCTTATAATTTTATGCCTCCAGCTATCCCCCCGGCTTATAACCCTACACCCACTTCCGCCATGAGTGGCCCTGACCTCTCGTGTGCCACAACCCATTCAGGAGCAACATCTTTGTATATTCCCCCGACCCCCCATACACATGGCCCTTCTTATTCAACACATTGTTATGGACATGCCCCATAGGCATATGCTCCCCCTGCCACACCATCTACCTACTACCATCAGCTGGAAGCACCTACACCTACACAAACTCAAGCCCCTCCATCTGATTATCACTGTAGCCTGCCCCAACACCTACTCTACAACAGAACCCACCTGCCCAAGGGAACCAACAATGCCAACAAAATCAAGGAGGTTGTCATAACCGCAGAAACAACTAACTTCCTAGTAGACGTGATCCACCACCAAACCCTCCCGATAATAATGGTGTCGCCCCGGCTAACCAAAATCTAATCGACCACCTAAACAAGGTAAAAATACCAACCTATGCACGAACCATCCATGTTCAATTTGCGGGGTATATTTCCATTACACGCACAATTTTCCACATTTGGAGTAAGCTCACCAACTTTGGACTGATTATACCCAATGCCAAGGACATGCTGCACCTCCCATTCCACCAAATCCACCACAACCTAATGCACAACCCATGATGTTGCAAAATCCCTTACCCGCATAAGGAATTGTAGCCACCCAACCCTTGGCTCCCATCAAGGTGCCTCCGCACAACAATAAGTTACTTACGCTTCTCCTGATAGTCACCCCATTGACTTAGGTACCCATCACCTTTTAATGATGTCTTTAGCTAATTTCAACCTTCAAACATGCTGTAACCAATATGGTTCCACCACAAAGACTATTACTGTGGATAAGGCTACTAACACTCTTCCCACAGATCATTCGTTACGCATACCGCCAACACCACTTGATGGAGCCCCCAAAGCTCCCCGTTTTCCCTTGTGACGAATCAATAATAATCCCAATGCTTATGCTGCCAAAAACTACAATATGGTGGATGACTTAGCCCAGTCCCCTGCTGCTATGTCAACCCTAGAGGTTTTGAAGAACTGCCCCACACAGTGCAAAACACTATTTTCCACCATAGGTGCAATAGACCCTTCCGACTTACGGATGATGGCGTTCGATTTAGACCAATCTAAACCACGCATGCCTTCCACATTAGCATTTCAAGTTTTGGTTTCAGTCCGGATTCTTGTTATCCATCGGTGCATCATCGATGAGGGTGCCTCTACATGCGTTATGTCTACATTCGTGTGGAATAAGCTCGGATCCCCTACCCTATAGCCATCCATGACTGCTTTACAAGCTTATGATGGCCATTCATCCCAACCACAAGACCTCCTGGCCAACGTTCTAGTCCAACTAGCTGGTAAAACCATCCTGATTGACATAGAAGTCGTCAATGCTTAATGCGACTACAACCTACTCCTAGGATGGAGTTACATGTATGCCATGAAGGTCGTTGCTTCATCAGTGTTATGTATTATGATATCCCCCCATGAGGGACGAGTTGTTAAAGTTGACCAAGTCACATACTACGACCTGAACGTGCCCGCTACACCTGAGAATGTTCTCCCCATGGTTGAACAACCATTTTTGGTGCACCCACCTCTTTTGGTTCCAGTGTTGGCCTTGGAATTTATTCGGAGACTCAAATGGTCTCCACTTTCCATTCATTACCACCTCCTCCTCCGACCGTCGAAATTTTTGACCTGTGCACCATTTTATCAAAACAATCGGTCCCTAAGCCACAACCACCATCGATACCCATCCATGTCGGAGCCACACCAATCCATACAATACCATTTTTGTTCCCACTATCTAGAGTGGTAAGCTCTCCTATCATGGCCACGCTGAATCTACTGAGGTTTACATTAGGGTTTCCCATATGGTATCTTCCTGCTCCTAATCCCGCTTCAACACCAAAATTCATCCTTCAACCGGTCCAACCGATTATCACTTCTACCCACCCACCTCCTAGTTGTTAAGATTCAATATGCTAAGACAAAAAATAGTAGCATTACATTCCATTTAACAATAATAGCATATACAGGATCACTGAAGAAACAACAAGCATAGCATAAACACAAGAGACATAGACTTATCCTGGGAAACCCTCATGGGGTAGAAAACCCAGTAAAGCTTCCTCAATATAGATGACCAGCAATATACAAAGATGCAAACCAAAGACATGAACTCCTCCTCCACCATAGCAGACCTCTCCTCCACAAGTGCGCTACTCTCAAGTGAGTGAGTGTGCCAAATGAGGAACACACCTCCTCTATTTATACACTACTCTGACATATCTTTTACACAAGTACATGTAGGCTCATATTTAACCATTAGGTTAAATACCCTATTATAACTGACTGGGCCGACCCCACTAGGGTGGTCTAACAACCCTTTGACCCACATAACACATATAGGGCCAACCCCCACTAGGGAAGTCTAATAACCCATGTTACCACATTCCGACAGAGGAATAAACATCTCCGGATATACAATAAGATCTTTACGGAGGACTGAAACATATCCGGAATAATAAAGTACAAATATAATATTCTTTTAAGTTACAATATTTCAACACTCCCCCTTAACGAGAAGGATATTATAACAGTATCTGCATGAGCAATGAGTCATCAACATCATACATGATACATCTATAAATCATTGGAAGCTTTCTCAACATCATCAGTAACTCAAGAAGTTACTGGAACATCTTCAATACTGGAACATCAACATCTTCAGTACTGAGTCTTTATCTTCTGCAGCACTCGAACAACTACAACAACATCAACATCTGGATCCTCACGATCATCAGTATCGTCATCTCACGATCGTCATCATCATCATCACACGATCATCAACATCGTCATCACACGATCATCAGCATCGTCATCACACAATCATCAGCATCGTCATCACACGAGTATCCATACCAATACAAGTATCCATACCGATACAAGTAACCACATCATCAATACAATCATATTACAGGATGATCAATCCTACTCTCTTTAGGACATATGTCTAAGTATGATGCAATCCAGTCATGTACCTTTTGAACCGAAGTCCAGGGACGACCCAGTCCTATCATGTACCTTTTGAACCGAAGTCCAGTGATGATCCAGTCCTAACACGTACTTTTTGAACCGAAGTCCAAGGACGATCCAGTCCTAGCAATTCTCGGAGACCTCATGTCTACAGCTCAGTTCACAGGACCAAAGTCCAAGGATGATCCAATCCTTACTGTACATTTAGGACCGCGTCCAAGGATGACTTAATCCTCAATCGTACATTTAGGACCACGTCCAAGGATGACTTAATCCTCCACCGTACATTTAGGACCACATCCAAGGATGACTTAATCCTCCACCGTACATTTAGGACCACGTCCAAGGATGACTTAATCCTCCACCGTACATTTAGGACCACGTCCAAGGATGACTTAATCCTCCACCGTACATTTAGGACCACGTCCAAGGATGACTTAATCCTCCAGCATATATTTAGGACCACGTCCAAGGATGACTTAATCCTCCACCGTACATTTAGGACCACGTCCAAGGATGACTTAATCCTCCACCGTACATTTAGGACCACGTCCAAGGATGACTTAATCCTCCACCGTACATTTAGGACCTACATCCAAGGATGACTTAATCCTCCACTGTACATTTAGGACCACGTCCAATGATGACTTAATCCTCAACCGTACATTTAGGACCACATCCAAGGATGACTTAATCCTCAACCGTACATTTAGGACCTACGTCCAAGGATGACTTAATCCTCAACCGTCCACCAAGGACTTCATTCTCGAAGACATATGTCTACGGCTCATCTTTAGGACTGAAGTCCAGGGATGATCCAATCCCCTCACATGTTCACCAAAAAATTTATTCTCGAAGACATACGTCTACGGCTCTTCTTTAAGACTGAAGTCCAGGGATGATCCAATCCCCTCACATGTTCACCAAAAACTTCATTCTCGAAGAGATACATCTACGGCTCTTCTTTGGGACTGAAGTCCAGGGATGATCCAATCCCCTCACATGTTCACCAAGAACTTCATTCTCGAAGACATACGTCTACGGCTCTCTTGAGGATGATACAATCCTATCATGTCCACCAAGGACTTCATTTTCGAAGACATATGTCTATGGCTCTCTTTAGAACATATGTTCAAGGATGATACAATCCCTCTTTTTTCTCGGAGACATCTGTCTATGGATCCTTTTAGAACATATGTTCAAGGATGATGCAATCCCTCTTCTCAACTTAGACCCTGTTTAAGGACCATCCACCAACCTCTTTATTGGCATTACTAATATAGGTATCCTCATCATCGACCTCACTATCGATGCAGGCAGTCTCACCATGAGTGATCACATCACTCCCCCTTTCGAGGAGGGTCCTTCTGAACTATATTAAGTTTGTCTCGGAAAACTTTACTTGAGGTAGAGGTTTGGTTAGTACATCGGCAACTTGTTCACTTGAGGTAGAGGTTGTGTTAGTACATCGGCAACTTGTTCACTTGAGGTAGAGGTTTGGTTAGTACATCAGCAACTTGTTCACTTGAGGTAGAGGTTTGGTTAGTACATCGATAACCTGTTACAAAATCGAACTTTATAGTTCCTTTCTGCACCATATCTTGGAACACTCGATTCTCTGCCATCTTGATACAACTCTATTTGTCACATAGTATCACAGTGGGGTCTATCTCTAAGTCAAACAATCCTATATCCATACTACTTCACAACTAGCAGAGTAAGCAGCCATATATTCCGCTTGTGCTAAGAGCCATACTGGACTGCTTGCTGCTAAACCACAAGATCATGGCTGATCCCAGACAATAACATCCTCTCGATGTGCTCTACCTGTCTGATACACTTTTTGCTCAATCAATATCTGTGCCATCTGAAGTCATGATCTCCAAAAATAACATAGATCAAAGTCTATCATACCCTTTAGGTACCCGATCACATGCTTTGAAACTAATAGGTGAACACATCTAGTTTCCACTAGATACTGACTCAAGGTATTCAGAGCAAAGCATATATCTGACCTAGTATTTATTAGATACGTCAATGACCCAATAATTTGTCTGTACAGAGTTATATACACTAACTCTGATGAGTCATTCACCAACAGCTTCAAGTTGGAATCCATGAGAGTAGACATTCCAACATATCAATTCCTTTTAGTATTTCTCGGCATACCTTCCCTAGTTGAGAAAGATTCCTTCTGAGCCTTTCCATACTTCCAAACCTAGGAAGTAATACATTAATCTGAGATCTTTCATTTTCTTTTATGCAGCCATCTATCTATGCCATCTCTCGTTAGATGGGTCTACTGATATGAACCTCAACATCATTCGAACTCTGAGGTGAGTTCCTTCTTGTATCCATGTCATCTATGTATAGAAACCATATTCAACTTTGTAGCAAAGGTTGAGATCCACGTCACCCATGGTGATCATTAAGCTCATCAATTGATTATCGATCCTGGGAACCCATACAGAGCCTGATTCACACTTCTTCTTTAGTTACACCATTAAGAGAATGGTCTTATCTAGCCACTTGGAGCAAAACATCTCATCATGATTCTCTCCTACAAATCAAAATTAAGTACATGATTAGTAATACTTCATAATCATCAAATCATATTGACATGATAACCTATTATGCATACAAATATCATTTACATAGTTATGCAACTATTTTGAACAATACTTTGGCACAACACTTTCCCATATCCTGTATGCATACAGTGGCTATCTAGATGCCTTCCATCTCTACCAGAACATACTATCGAGAGTGTGCATAGCTCTCAGCATGTCAGCAAAGAGGTTTCATTCTAGACAAGCAACAATGGAATGTTTGTCCAACTTACCAATCATATGCATATTAGTAGTATACTGTTCAATGCTTTATGAATGTTTACACTCAGCATGATATATTCTAGGAATACAAATATGCATTACTATTTCTAATAACAACTCAAATACTTATATTTTATGTTTGTGTGGTTGCCTCCCGCTTGATCTTCTGTATGTCTTCTGAACTTCTATTCATTCTGTACCAATGTGCATGCTCAAGTGTGCACTAGTGTCATCCTCATGATCTCATACACAAACATACATTCATTAGTATATTCTCAATATTATCAAAACATTCTAATTCTAAATAATCTTGAATATATATATAGTCATGATCATTAGTATTCAGAGTTTCAAGGAAGTCTTCTTTTACTCATGCATATTCTTGTTTGATCATAGTACTCTTCAGGTTAATTAAATCATCAAGATAAGAGACATAGTATGCATAAACCCTTGATTACTAACTTTATGAATAAGCATAACCAATCATACCAAGTACACTTATATAAGGGATCCTAACATGACATAGGAAAACATACCTGGATTAGTATACCTGCTTAGTTATGTACAACATACCTAAACAATCTCTTCAATGATTTAGAGATCCTGAGCTAGATGTCATGTCCCAAATTTGGTATTGGGTCAAAATGGCCTAATCACATTGGCCCTATTCATTAGAGTTTGTCAAATTGATGCTAAAGGTCAAATAATTGCCAAGGAGGAAAATTACTAGTTTCCTAGGTTTGGGGTGGAAGCTTTGGGATTTGGAATAATGGGGATAATAAATGATGTTTGAACATTAGAATGGCATAAATATTTAATAAAGGAGATAAATAAATATATACAAGTGAAAATCAAAGTGGCATTTCATCATGAAGACACATGGAGGAAGTGGGACCCACATATGGCTAGATTTCCCCACTACACTTGGCATCATTCTCTCACCAATTCGAATTCAAGGTGAATGGTAACATACTTGGGGGAGTCCAAAAGGTATTATTCATTTCATTACTCATCCAAGGTCGAAATATAGAGGAAGAGTAACTCCCATGGAAGAGGAAGAGGCAATTTGGAGCTAGTGAGACACTTGGGCTAGATTCCCTAGCTCTATGACAACAATGATGAAGATGCTATGACACCTATGACACAAATCAGACCTGAAGGCTGACATATGACATATAGGACATGTCAGGGCTAAAAATAGACTCCAAGAGGGCGCTCAAGGGTGTTAGGGCAGCTAAGATGCTTCCACATGTGATTTGGTGGAAGTGGGAGACTAGGAATTGTTGTACAAGTGGCGTTCTTTGGAATCTCTTCCCAACTTGAGTTGGCATGAGTCTCTTGGAAGGAATTCGACCCATGGAGGACATTAGAAGTTTATAAATGTAAATAACAAAGAATGAAACCAGCTTTTGATCATTTTTAGAATTTTCAATTGCATTTGTGAAGAGGGAGAGCTAGTGGATGACTAGTTTCTTGCCTTAGCCAATTTCGAGGGTGAAAGATTCCCATCCAAGTTGGCAATTGGAAAGGCCATTCAGACCTTTCATTTGGAGCTTTAATGGAGTCTTTATTTGCAGGTGTAAGCTACAGGGAAGCTCATGGTTTCTTCTATTGCAGCTCGCTCCTTCAACCATTTCCAGTTTTGATGGCATATTCTTGATCCTTGAGGGAGGGCGTTTTTGGTGAGCTATTGTACTCTTTGGGGAAGCTTCTAACGCCCCATTTCTTTTGTAATATGAATTAAATACTCTGTTCTTCATCTCCAGAAAGTTTCAGGTCGAAATTCCAAGTAGAAATGTATAAATCTCATTTTTAATGGAAGAACAATGCCATTTCCCCACTACCTTGTTGTGAACCAATGTATTGATGATGATTTCGAATGAATGGATGATTCTCTGATATATTTGTGATCAATATACTGCCATGGATGTCTTCTACAAGTTTCATGTACTGTACTTGAGCATTTGAAGCATTTTTACTCATTTTAGTTGTATTGGGAGGTGAAATAGTGCCATTTCCCCAAGGGTCGAATTGGGGATTTTTGCAGTTGAATGGGAGAGGGTGAGAACAGTTGTAATAAACCATTAATGGTGCATATGAGACCTTAATAACATACTTAACACATTACATACCTCTGTTCATAAATTTGAGTGGGTTTGGAGGCATTTGGGAAGCCATTTTCAGTACTTACCTCAGGGGGATTTGAACCCCAAATTACTAGTAAAATTGCATACTTGGTCCAGAATCTTAAGAGAGTTTGCAGAGGTCTTTTGGTGGCCATATGTTATCCCTGAACATCATATTCAATTCTTAATATCATTCATAAACCTTCCTTGAAGATTTGAAGGCATTTGGAGTCAATTTGAGACCTAGAGACCAATACTAGACAAAGGGAAATCACTAGTAAAGTTACCTACATTGACCAGAATTGAAAGAGTATTTGAAGAAGTGTTTTAAAGGTACAAAGGCATCCCTGAAACACATATTTATGTTCTAATATCATTCATATACCTTCTCAGAAGATTTGGGATCATTTGGGGCAAATTTGGGACCTCGAGATCGAAACTAGTCCAAGGTCGAACCAAGGAAAAAAGTGGAAAATTGCAATTTTAATAAAATTCCTAACAAGGGACATTACAGTGGTATCAGAGCATGGTCCTTGCACCTGTGTATTAGGTACATACATTCAAGAATAATTGGCAGCCATGTCTTACTATTATGATGAATCCTATGAGTACAATTCTTATGATGAATATGCAGATGCTTATGAGCAATATGAAGCAGAATGTGAATGGTATGAGGAAAAGGTGCCATCATGCAACACTTCTTACAATTTCAAGAGAAATGAAGATTATTCTTATGACTTTAAATATGATGAATATGAATGTGTGACACCAACCAAGGATAATTCTATGAGTGAGTTCCAAAGATGGAGAGCAAATTATAAAACCTTGCCCCAGCAATATCAAAAATATCAAGAATATCTTGCTTCGAGCAAAAATACACAAAATGCCATGTCTTTTGAGTACTATGCTGAACATGTTTTTGAAAATAGGCCCAAAAATGAAGATGTGGAGTTAGTGAAGAAAGGTTTATGCCCTTCTTGTAAGAACCCTTGGAGCGAGTATCATATATGTGTGCATGAAATGATGTCCTCTTTGATGAGAGCTTTTGAGATTTATTCAAGAAGGGATTCCAAATATACCGATCCTAAGGAAAACAAGGGGAAAAATGAATCAGCTTGCTTGAAGGAGAAAAATGAAGAGACATCACAAGAGCATGAAGAAGATTCTATTGAAAATATGGAAGATCATTTCGAGACACCTTCTAGCTTATACATGAACCAAAGAGCATCTACTGATGGATGCTTAAACTATGAAGGAGTACCTACTGATGGGTGCTCACACCTCTATGTTGGTGACATAGAGATCACTTTTGAAAGTGTTGCTGCAAGCCCAAGTTCCATTAAGCATGATAATGAAGACCTTGTAGCAGTTGAAGAAGAACCAAGATCAACTTCCCCATCACCACTTGAGCTTCATGAAGTTGGTCCAAGCAAAAATGAAGAAGATGAGGAGGTTCATTTGCAAGAGCCTCATTTTCTTGAAGGGTCCTTAAATATGAATGAAAAGAAGATCCAAGAGTCCCTCAGCATTCTCCATGAGACTCAAGCATTGGTGTCAAATTCTTGTTGGAGAGCTACTTCATTGGAGGAAACATCCTTCCTTGAAGATATGGAGAAGATTCAAAGAGCAATGTGCCACATCAAAGGTAATTTCATGTCTTTGCTTTTTGATAGAAACCATTTGTTTGAGCTTAATGAATTGTTACATGATGTATACTTGAAGAATAATGAGGATATTCATAAGCTCACAATTCAAAATGAGCAACTTCTTGAAAAGTTGCAAGATACTTGTTTTTCCTCCTATGTTTCAGATTGTCAAATGGTAGATTGTTTGGAGGATTCTCATGACATGGTGGATCATGAGAAATGTGAAAATTTGAATGTTCTTGATGTGTTTGGAGATGAACTTGAAGAAATCCAAACACTTGATGTGGTGGAAGAAGAATTTGAATTGCCTATTGATGAAGGTTGTGCAATTTTTAAAGAAGAGCATGATTCATCTACATTGGAACCAAACTATGACAAAGAGTTCACACTTTTGAAGGAGCTGCATGATACTACCCATATGGATCCTCCCCATGATGAAACTTCTGTACTTTTTGATCATTTGGGTGATTTGGTTCATTCTCCTACATCCTACAATTCCATGTTTTGCAACATTAGTCTCAATGAAGTATGGGTGAAAGGGTTCTTTTTGATGGTGCCACATGAGGAGTATGATATGGTTGGAGCACATTCTTATTCACATTTGCAGCAGCATACTTTATTACTTTATGATGATGCACATCTACATGGATGCACCTATGATAAGCATTTGAGTCACTTGAAGACTCATGGTTTTTCTTGCTCAACACTTGATTCATTTGATGTTGGAGGAACTTCATCCAACACTTGGGTGAATAGATTTATGATTGGAGAACATTTTTGTTGGAAGCCACATACTTTGTTATATCTTTATGATGATCACATTCAGGGATGTATGGGTGAGACTTCTTTGAGTCATTTGAAGTCTCCTTGTTTTTTCTGCTCATTATTTGGTTCAGATTTTAGTGGAGATTCTTCATTCACTTCTTGGATGAAAGAATACATGGCTGAATATTTTGATGCATATCACATCCTTTTGGAGCAGCTTTATAGGACATGGGATCCTCACCTATGTCATTGGAGCAGATTTGATGGGTCACTTGAAGCTTGTATGCACTTGGAAAACGGTGGTCTACTTGCTTGGAGGTATAAGCACTTTCATGATTCTTTGATGAAGCACCTCCTTGATATTAATTTTCATTATGTAGTTATGTACTTTGATGATATATATTTTGTACTCATGATGTTTGGAAGAATGCATACAAGAAAATGGGATCCAGGAATCCTCTTATATGATGGTATGGGTTGGAGAGCACTCTTAATTGTTCGGGTGCAATACAAGCAATGGGACCCTGGAATAATTTTTATCTCATTGGTTTCAAATTTTTTGGGGAAACAAGCAGTATGGGAGATGGATTTCCCCACTTAATAAAGTGATTTTTATCAGAGTAGTGCAGCATCAAGCATGTTGGTTCCTCTCTAAAATCTTCATGGAAACTCAAAGACTCAAGGTTGGGCAATTCAATGGCAACTTCAAAGAATTATACAGAAAGCAGGTTCTTCAACACCCATGTTTAAAATTGCTTGAGGACAAGCAATATTGGGAAGGGAGGATTTGTCATGTCCCAAATTTGGTATTGGGTCAAAATGGCCTAATCACATTGGCCCTATTCATTAGAGTTTGTCAAATTGATGCTAAAGGTCAAATAATTGCCAAGGAGGAAAATTACTAGTTTCCTAGGTTTGGGGTGGAAGCTTTGGGATTTGGAATAATGGGGATAATAAATGATGTTTGAACATTAGAATGGCATAAATATTTAATAAAGGAGATAAATAAATATATACAAGTGAAAATCAAAGTGGCATTTCATCATGAAGACACATGGAGGAAGTGGGACCCACATATGGCTAGATTTCCCCACTACACTTGGCATCATTCTCTCACCAATTCGAATTCAAGGTGAATGGTAACATACTTGGGGGAGTCCAAAAGGTATTATTCATTTCATTACTCATCCAAGGTCGAAATATAGAGGAAGAGTAACTCCCATGGAAGAGGAAGAGGCAATTTGGAGCTAGTGAGACACTTGGGCTAGATTCCCTAGCTCTATGACAACAATGATGAAGATGCTATGACACCTATGACACAAATCAGACCTGAAGGCTGACATATGACATATATGACATGTAAGGGCTAAAAATAGACTCCAAGAGGGCGCTCAAGGGTGTTAGGGCAGCTAAGATGCTTCCACATGTGATTTGGTGGAAGTGGGAGACTAGGAATTGTTGTACAAGTGGCGTTCTTTGGAATCTCTTCCCAACTTGAGTTGGCATGAGTCTCTTGGAAGGAATTCGACCCATGGAGGACATTAGAAGTTTATAAATGTAAATAACAAAGAATGAAACCAGCTTTTGATCATTTGTAGAATTTGCAATTGCATTTTTGAAGAGGGAGAGCTAGTGGATGACTAGTTTCTTGCCTTAGCCAATTTCGAGGGTGAAAGATTCCCATCCAAGTTGGCAATTGGAAAGGCCATTCAGACCTTTCATTTGGAGCTTTAATGGAGTCTTTATTTGCAGGTGTAAGCTACAGGGAAGCTCATGGTTTCTTCTATTGCAGCTCGCTCCTTCAACCATTTCCAGTTTTGATGGCATATTCTTGATCCTTGAGGGAGGGCATTTTTGGTGAGCTATTGTACTCTTTGGGGAAGCTTCTAATGCCCCATTTCTTTTGTAATATGAAGTAAATACTCTGTTCTTAATCTCCAGAAATTTTCAGGTCGAAATTCCAAGTAGAAATGTATAAATCTCATTTTTAATGGAAGAACAATGCCATTTCCCCACTACCTTGTTGTGAACCAATGTATTGATGATGATTTCGAATGAATGGATGATTCTCTGATATATTTGTGATAAATATACTGCCATGGATGTCTTCTACAAGTTTCATGTACTGTACTTGAGCATTTGAAGCATTTTTACTCAGTTTAGTTGTATTGGGAGGTGAAATAGTGCCATTTCCCCAAGGGTCGAATTGGGGATTTTTGCAGTTGAATGGGAGAGGGTGAGAACAGTTGTAATAAACCATTAATGGTGCATATGAGACCTTAATAAAATACTTAACACATTACATACCTCTGTTCATAAATTTGAGTGGGTTTGGAGGCATTTGGGAAGCCATTTTCAGTACTTACCTCAGGGGGATTTGAACCCCAAATTACTAGTAAAATTGCATACTTGGTCCAGAATCTTAAGAGAGTTTGCAGAGGTCTTTTGGTGGCCATATGTTATCCCTGAACATCATATTCAATTCTTAATATCATTCATAAACCTTCCTTGAATATTTGAAGGCATTTGGAGTCAATTTGAGACCTAGAGACCAATACTAGACAAAGGGAAATCACTAGTAAAGTTACCTACATTGACCAGAATTGAAAGAGTATTTGAAAAAGTGTTTTAAAGGTACAAAGGCATCCCTGAAACACATATTTATGTTCTAATATCATTCATATACCTTCTCAGAAGATTTGGGATCATTTGGGGCAAATTTGGGACCTCGAGATCAAAACTAGTCCAAGGTCGAACCAAGGAAAAAAGTGGAAAATTGCAATTTTAATAAAATTCCTAACAAGGGACATTACACTAGAACCTGCATGTCTCATAGGTTAAGCATAATATAACAAAGTCATACATACCTCGTAAGTAGAACAAATATTATGGATGAGTCTCTGTCTTCATGATGTCATGGTCATGGAGCTTGATTTGTCTTTTGTGATGTACCTGTATCTTGTTAGCAGACAACATCAACCTCACACAACACCATAATGCATTAGTACAATCATATAGCCCTAATCAATGAATATCTTCGATCATTCACATGTACTCATACTGTTACTAGGGTGATAAGACAATTCTAACGTTAATCAAGATTGTACTAATAGATAACATGAAGAAAAACACATTATGAACTTAATCAAGAAACAGATTTCAAGACATACCTGGACCTCCTTAACTCATACCTGTTGAGACTTCTTGTAGTATTCTTATGTAAGGCCTTAGCCGTAACTCCCCCTGAAACTTGATCTAGAGCTTGATTAGAGTTTGCTAGAGAAACCCTAAAAATTCAATCTTTGACTTTCACACTTCTGAATGAATGGAAGGATGTGTCTTGCTGAGCTGATCAAACTAGCATACTTCAATTTTGAAATCTCCAAAATTTGACCCCTCAAAATTGCCTTTGAAACTTCTGGATCTTTTGGACAGGATCCCGAACTAGGGTTTGATGAATCCCACCCTTCTGCTCAATCAAAAGGTTTGATCCAAGGCTCTAAACTCTTATTTTTCTGAGGAGCTTCCAGCCATGGTTACAGACTTCAAAAATTCCAACTTTTACTGAAGCCCTAATTTTCCATCTTTCTGATCAAAATCCCGAGCTAGGGTTTAATCAAGACTGGTCTTCTACCCAACCAAAATGTTTGATCTTGGTCTCTAAATTTTGATTTTCCTGAGTAGCATTCAGCCTTGGATTCTGATTCCAAAAATTCTAACTTTCTCCGAAACCCTAAATTCTGGAAGCCATGAATAAAGGTGCTCCAAAAATAATTATGTTTTGACAGAAATATGTACCTGATTGTTTCTGCTATAAGTCCAAAATTTTTGCTCCACGGGGTCTGAAATTTTTTTTTGCAGTAGCCTGACCTGTCATCTTTCCATCCTAATAGGTCTGACCTCAATTGGATTTACTAAGAGAGAGTTATGCCAAATGTCGCAACGTGACCTGTTTTGGGATAATACAGGAGAGCGAACTTGTACGGCGTGCCACATGTCACTATTTGAACTTCGGCCTCTGAAAACTTTTAATACGTTAGCTTGCCCTATTATATTTCCATCCTGATAGGTCTGACCTCAATTGGACTCTCTGAGAGAGAGTTATGCCAAGTGTCGCAACGTGACCTGTTTATGGGATAAAACAGGAGAGCGAACCTGTACGGCGTGCCACGTGTCACTGGTTCCGCTTCGGCCTCTGAAAACTTTTCCTGAGATAGTACAGTCTGTGTACTACTTGTTACATTTTATGAAATTGCATTTGGAGCTTCCTATCCCAAGTTATGACCTTTTTTCCTATGTCACCTGATTCTGACTGAGATCTAGAAGAGGCAGAAACCCTAACTTGTACTGATCATAACTTACAAAGTACAACGAATCCGAGGGTTCCCTTTGGACACAAGATACCTGGAGATGTTATCTACGACATGTAAAGGGTTTAGATCCTGAACCTTCTCCAAAATGGATTTATAGCGAAAGTTCCACGATGACTGGGTTTTTCTATATAAAACCCTAACCTTCAAATTGTCATAAGTAAAGCAAGTGTCGTAAGTACCATACCTTGCCTTTCTTCAGTTTAGCTCTGAGACCATGTTAAGATTCAATATGCTAAGAAAAAAATAGCAACATTACATTCCATTTAACAATAATAGCATATACAGGATCACTGAAGAAACAACAAGCATAGCATAAACACAAGAGACACAGATTTATCCTGGGAAACCCTCATGGGGTAGAAAACCCAGTAAAGCTTCCTCAATATAGATGACCAACAATATACAAAGATGCAAACCAAAGACATGAACTCCTCCTCCACCATAGCAGACCTCTCCTCCACAAGTGCGCTACTCTCAAGTGAGTGAGTGTGTCAAATCAGGAACACACCTCTATTTATACACTACTCTGACATATCTTTTACACAAGTACATGTAGGCTCGTATTTAACCATTAGGTTAAATACCCTATTATAACTAACTGGGCTGACCCCACTAGGGTGGTCTAACAACCCTTTGACCCACATAACACATATAGGGCCGACCCCCACTAGGGAAGTCTAATAACCCATGTTACCACATTTCGACGGAGGAATAAACATCTTCGGATATAAATAAGATCTTTACGGAGGAAAGAAACATCTCCGGAATAATAAAGTACAAATATAATATTCTTTGAAGTTAGAATATTTCAACACTAGTGTGGCGATCGCATCTGGATCCAACCCTGCCCCTCTACCACCTAAGAATAATGGGGGTAGAGGCCCACAAAATTTTACCTCCCCACAGGTGACGAAACCCATGAAACCCCCTCCAGTTCTTGCACTCCCTAAGTGCTCTTTATGCGATGATTTGGGGCATGCTACCCATAATTGTCCACAATTGTCAAACGTTTAAGAACACATGAAAACGTTGGACGATGACCCCAATATTCTAGTTGTCGAGCTAGAAACCACCCCTAAACCACGTAACCAATCATTGCACACCAACCAATCCTGTGCCATATGCGGAATCTATGGCCACTATTCCCATCATTCTGTAATGTCTCATTGTTAGGAATTTTATTAAAATTGCAATTTTCCACTTTTTTCCTTGGGTCGACCTTTTGACTAGTTTCGATCTCTAGGTCCCAAATTTGATTTTGAGTCTCTTTGGCTTCTCCAACTCCCAAATTCGCCTTCCTTGAGCCTATTTTTGGGGCTGAAATGTCATAGTGGTCAGATGTCAGAGGCCAGGTCTGCAATTTGTCATAGTTGTCATAGATGCTCCATCATTGGTGTCATAGGGGCTAGGGAATCTAGCCCAAGTGTCCACAAACTTTCACTTTGACTCTTTATCTTCCATGGAGGTTACAAATCCTTCCCAATTCGACCTAATATGTTCAATGACATGTGTTATGACTTACCAACTCACCCAAGAGTGTTCACATTCCCATTAATTCGAATTTGCAAAAGAGAGATACCATGTATTATGAAAAATCAAGCTAGTGTGGGTCCCACATCCTCCATATGTCTCCAAAACCATTTGTAACCTAGGATTTCTCTTGAATTTCTTTATTCACTCTATTTATTAAATACCTGAACCCTTCTAATGTCTAAACATCATTTATTATCCCCCTTATTCCAAATCCCAAAGCTTCCACCCCAAACCTAGGAAACTAGTAATTTTCCTCCTTGGCAATTATTTGACCCTTAACATCAATTTTACAAACTCTAATGAATATGGCTAATGTGATTAGGCCATTGTGACCCAATTCCAAATTTGGGACATGACACATTCTCTCGACCTACCTAAGTATCGATTAGTGTTGCACGAAATGCGGCAATCTTCTTTAGAATCATCCATTACCACCATTGAGGAGATCCACCCACCTGAATCCTCCTCATCGGTTGATTTTAACACCATTTACATGTTTTCCACTGGAGACCCCTCTATCCTGTCATCCCCTTCAATTGATCCCTTTGACCTACAGGTTCAACCTTTTCAAATCGACGAGGAAATCGCATGTCCACGGCATGGGGGTAGGCTCAAAAACTTTCCGACTCATAATCATCGTCATTCTCGTCAGAAGTACTAGGGGCATCTAGCACGAAAGGGAAATCCCCCATGATCATATCATCAATTTAGTGTACCACCATGGCCAATAACCTCACAGTACACCCACCTTCTAGCAGTTAGTCAATGCCCTATTGATCCCTCTATGAGACAACATTTGCACCACATTGACGACTCTAGACTAGGTGGCATAATTGATTACCTCGAACCTGGGATAGGAGGCCTACTCAATCATTTTGACCCTGCCCAATCACATCTATCTTAGTATTGTAATGATCCCATCATTCAAACCAACACATATGTGATCCACAATCACAAACACGATGCACATAGCATGGGGGCAGGTCATTAACTCTACTCACTTTTTCACATGCATTATCTCAACCATTTTTTAGATCACGTGTCACATGTATATTTGATTTGATTTGGTATGCGTAATATGCTTCCCCTGCGGGTTATCATTTCTCCCCACCATCGCATCCTTGTTTCAATGGGCTCCCTTTGTTATCTATAGCCATTTTGTCCATATTCTTCTTTTGACCATTCCTGAGTCATATGACCTCCATTTTTCACACCATTTGCACCTACAGATTCATATTTCCGTGCCCATGATGATTCTTGAGATAATTTCTCGCTCTCACTATAAAAAAAATGGGAATTTTTTCCATGCCCCTCACCACCTCAATTTGCGTGCCACATAGGCTGTAGTCGCTTTTTGCCATTTTTTCTATCACAGCCTATCTATGAGCTCTCTCATCCATCCATACTACAGTAATTGCATTATTTTTCCACCATTCATCAACCTACAAGGAGGCCACATCAGTGTTTCCCCCCGCCTTCATTCTTGGTTCTCATAATTGTCCCTTGATTGAACACTACCTCCTTGCCTGGACATTATATTTTTTCGGCTTTTACCCCTCTTTCTAGCCAAGCAATTCCTTTACGAAAAAGGCACTTAGGGAGTTTTTGTTAAGCTCTTTTCCATCTCCTAAAATAATGAAAAGATTGCCGAGCAATCTTGCTTCCTTTCATGCTCGCTAAAAGTATCTGAAAGGGCATCTATCTGGTATAAGTTTAACCCTTTTCCGAACCTGGTAGACTAATTATTAAAAATGAATACTCTAGTCACATCAGCTAGAAGAGTTCTTCATTGCATCCTTTTATGCTTTTTGGGGCCTTGGATACTAACACATGAAAAAGAACCTCTTGGAGTATTCTTATTTGCTTTCAGACTCTCTAAAATCAAAAGAAACCATGAGCATTCACTGTTCTTGGCTCGTACAAATACACACAACGATACCTTTCAACCATTTCAAAGTCTTCTTATCGCTTTTAGACTCCTTCAAATAGAAAGCACCCATGAGCATGCAATGTCCTGGGCTCGTACAAAGCCACACAACAATACCATTTTGAGAACACTTCCCTTCCTTGAGCTCCTTAAACCATGAAGAAGGCCCCAACGGTGCCTCTCAGCGCCACGAAAGATCATATCTAGTCCCCACATTATGGCATCACCCCCAATATGGTCGCCTTTGTTCAGAGTATTCTGCGATGTGTCACCCTTTCGATTCTCCTGATAGCCTTCATCATTTCCCCCCCCTCTATCGACGCCATCCCATCTATTCCAGAGGATAGACCCAAAGGCCCCTGTACCTTGGACTCATATCCATTAGTGGTGAGTGCCTACAGAACATCTGAGAGGAGTCCTCAGTGCCTCTTGGAATGGTTGTTTCTCACATGCTCGACTCCAACTCCATCATCGCATCGTTGAGATTCGTATAGGGTATTGATCCCTTCAGTTATTGGTCAAAGACCCCGGATGTCCCTTGAATCTAGAACATTAGTGAGTCTACTCAGAACCCCCTAGTTGTATGTTCCCGTGGATATTCGGGATGTGCTTGGCGATAGTATTCAGAAGCACCCCAGTTATATGCTTCCTCGAGTACCCATTTCAGATGCAGTCCAGTGTACCTTTGATATTCTGACTCTCAATCGTTGAGTCCATACAGTTGTTGGACACCTTCATATACAACAGAGCATCAGTTTTTATGGTACCACATTCAGTATGAATGCCATTGTTTCCATGTATCAGTTCTTCAGATCAGTCATGGTCAGACCATGAGTATGTCCTAGATTTGTGTCCCCTCTGGACCATTATGATGTACACAAAAATTCTCCATGTATTTTTCAGGTCCCCCTTTTGGGCCTCATTATTATATCTTGATACGAGGATGAGTATTCCCACCTCATCTATATATTTGAGATTATTCCTCATCCATTATTGAGGTCATGTATTTTCAGTTGTAACCTTTGCAGTTTGTATGGAGAACGTGTTATGGTCTCCAAACAGTTTCTTCTCTTCTCCATCATAATGCTCACACCCCTCGAAAAATTCAATACCTATGATGTCTATCGGCCATACGATGAGATCCTACCTTCACACATTAGGGGGAAATCTGTTAACACCCAAAAATTGTTCACTAGCTCATATCCCTAGTCACATAACCCATTTGTCCACTTTTCCTACACTTTTGGCCTCCAAAACCCTAAAAAACCCTCAAATCGTTACCAAAAGGAAAAAAATCATCATTTCCCTCCTCAATTAGTGAAATTATTCCAAAAAAGGTCAAAAACCCTAAAAAAAGTGTCCCAAATTCCCAAAATAAAAGAAAAAAGGGAAAAAAGTCAAAAATAAATTCAAAAAGAGGGAAAAACCCTAAAACAATTTACCAATGCTATTGGTTTCCCAAAACCATGGTCCAATACTCCACCACCCAAAATCACTATAAAAGGTGATGGAGGCCCCCCATTCCACATCCATCAATCACTCTTCATAACCTTATGCTTTCGAAATTCATGTTGAACCCTAGCCGATCACCTTGAGCTTATGTTCACCATTTTAGTTGAGTCTTGGCCACCCATTGAGCATTTAGATAAGGGAAAGGAACTCTGGAGATCCGGTGCACTACTCTCGTATAGCTACAAGGACTCCAACAACCTCACCATTTGAGGTAAAAACCATTGCAAACCCTTGTTTTCCCATTAATACAAAATTTCAAATTCCATTATTGAGTTCTTCATGGTTGTTTATTTTTACTGTTACTGTTATTGTTAAATATATTTTTATGTTATCACTTGCACATGTCGCATCTTAATATTTAGTTTTTTACCCATTTTTATTGAACTTCTACTAATGGTTCTTGAATCCTTAGTAGGTTCTCTTTAGCACGAGCTGGGGTGAAAACCCTAGCTACAATTGGTACAGTGCTCGATGAACAAGAATGGTGAAGGAAGGAATAATACACCCCAACATGAGGGGAAAATACCATATGGTGAGACTATATTCTCAAGGGCAGGGCCTCACAATCGACCCTATGACTACAAGGAAGGATTCAAAGCTCAACTTGATGATCCTTTCAATGGTGTTTACCATGATCCGGTTGATGAGGGTAGAAGTGATTACAGGAGTTTCCAAGAGTACCATGATGATCAAAGAGGGCCAAGAGGAGGATACATGGTACCAACCCCAAACTATGAGCTGAGGAATGTTATCGGTAAGATCACACTTCCATATTTTGATGGATCCTCAAAAATGAATTCCAAGGAATTGATCCAGAAGTTTGAGATTTTATTTGAGTTGAACCCCATGGCAATGGGAGAAGAACTCAAGATGGCTAATCTCCACCTAGTTGGATATGCACATAATTGGTAGCATTTTGGTAAGATCACTTTGGGTCATGATCATGTAACAACGTTTCCTCATTTCACTAGAAGGTGTTGGAATATATTAATTATATTCCTTGGAAGGTAATAATTTCTTTGTATTATGTCAGAATTTATCCACAATCTTATGTAAAAGAGTAATACATTATATCCCATATTCATTATGGTAAAGTATTCTCTTATTATCCATTATTATATAAAGAGATTTTATTATGGAGAATTATATTATCCCACATGCAATATGTGAGAGTAATTCCTCCACATCTCTTGGTATATAATAGGGTTAAGGGAGTCACATCAACACAACAATGATATAGTGAACATCACGTGATATTATTACAACACATTGTATTGTGCTCACAAGCTCTCTACTATATTGTATTGGGGTTATTTGTAGTTTCTCTCTTGTATGATTGAAAGAGATTTATGGAGATAATAGAAGACAACCTTCCCACAGACGTAGCCCAATTGGGTGAACCATGTATATCTGGTGTATTCTTTTCCTTGTTCTCTTTCTGTTCTTATTTATGTTGATATGTTATTGATGGCTAAGATAGGTAAGCTAGTTTATCTAGATCTATAGTTATGACAGAAGGTTCCTAGAGATATTTGACCGGAGGGATGCCAACATGCCTTTTTGGGAGCTCACACAACTCAAGCAAACCAGGTATTCCAAAGCTTACATCATGGACTTTATGAGGATTTCAGTGACGGTTCCCGAGATAGCTCAAGAATGCTTGGTGCTCATGTTTATTGAATAATTGATAGAACCAATGAAGCAGTTCGTCAAATCAAGTAGACCCAACAGTTTGCAGGAGGTCTGTGCAAGACTAGAGATCTACAAGACATTGTTCCAAGATTCAAATCCACTCCGAGAACCAATGTTACCACAAGGGTCAAGGAACAATATATCTATGCAAAAAGGGCCCATGGGTGGTGCACCTAATAAGGACAGCACTATCAGAGACAAGGATGAGTGGAGAAGGAAGAAGCTAAGCTTCTCTTGTTAGGAGCCATGGGTTCCAGGACAGAAATGTGCCAAAGTGAAAGCATATCACATTGAGTTTCTCTCAGAAGGTAAGTGAGGAGGAGAAACAAGTTGAAGGAGAAGAGGAGGAAGGTTGTGAAACAACATAAGAAGAGAATACACCACCTTAGAGTAGCAAGATTACAGTCCTCATAGGAGGAATCCCACGCTACCACACTCTTAGATGCAAAGGGGTGGTGCAATGACAAAGAGTCACACTTTTGATTGATGGTGGGGCTACCCACAACTTCATTGACACAAAATTGGTGCAGAGGAGGAAGCTTCATGTTGAATCCTTTGATGGATTCACTGTTCTCATACTAGGACACAACTCCATGGATTGTACTAGGTGGATCCCAACGTTGTAGGTCACCATAGGAGATTACATAGTGATAGATAGTTTCTATGTTTGTGATGTGACAGACACAAACATGGTGTTGGGGGTACAATGTTTGTTCTCCATTGGTGAGCATTCCATCAACTACAGGGTGCCAAAAATGAGATTCAAATATCCAAATGGGAAGCAAGTGGTCTTGAAAGGGGTAAACACCTATCCCAATCAAGTGGTATCCTCACATAGTATAAGGGATATCATGAGGCATGGTGATATTAAGTGGGATTTTGAGTGCCTCATCACTATAGATGGAACCTCCATTTACATTGTGCAACATCTTGAGGACATCTAGAGACTATTGCGCAAGCATGAGAATATTTTTGGAGACCTTCCACATGATATACCACCAGATAGGGGTGTGGAGCATAGTATTGAGTTGGAGGTGGGTACCCAACCCATCAAGATCCATCCTTACAAGAATCCCAAAAGATTCAAGGATGAGATAGAGACAACAATGAAGGAGCTTCTTGAATCGGGGCATATTAGGCCAAGCTTAAGCCCATTTGCTTCTTTAGTGGTCCTAGTAAAGAAGAAAGATGGATCCTTGCACATGTGTATTTACTACAGGGCTATCAACAAGAATACCATCAAGAATAGATATCGTATCCCAAGGAATGAAAAGATTATGGATGAGTTTCATGGATCAAGGTACTTATCCAAGATAGATCTATGCTCTAGGTACCACCAAATCAGGATGAGACAAGAAGACATTCTAAAGACACCCTTCAGGTGTTGCTATGGGCACTTTGAGTTTCTAGTCATTCTTTTTGGTTTGACTAATGCACCAGCCACATTTTAGTCTTACATGAATAGGGTCTTTGGTAAGAAACTCTGTAAGCATGTTCTTGTGTTTTTTGATGATATTTTGATCTATAGTAGGACTTGGGAGGATCATTTGGGCCACTTGTATACTGTGCTAACCATTTTGGCAGATGAGTATTTGTATGCCAAGTTGGCCAAATGTGAATTTCGAATGACTGAAATGATTTATCTTGGTCATGTGATTGGAAAAGATGGGGTTAATTTCCATATGGAGAATATCAAGGCCATCCTTGATTGGCCTAGTCCAAGAAACATCATAGAATTGAGAGGATTCATTGGCATATGCACCTACTACAAGAATTTTTTGATGGCTTCTCCAAGTACACTGCTCCCTTGATAGATCTCAGTAATAAGGGGGCCTTTTGTTGGATAGAGGAGAATGAACAAGCTTTCAAGAGGATGAAAGAGGTGATGAGTAGTTGTCCTATACTAGAACTTCCAGATTTCAGATAACCTTTTTCCCTAGAGTGTGATGCTTCTGGGGAAGGCATTGGCACAATCTTGATGCAAAATATGAATCCCATAGCATATGAGAGCATAAAATTTCAGCCTCATGAGAAGCATTATTCCATCTATTACAAGGATAGGATCTATTTGGTACCTCACTCCTGATTAAAGAATACAATTTTGGAATCTTATCATGATGGGTCACTATCTAGCCATCTTGGTTACTTGAAGACATACATGAAGCTGAGAGAGAGGTTCTCATGGAAGGGACTAAAAGGGGACATATGGAATAATGTGAGAGAGTTCCTTGCATGCCAACAAAATAAGGTGGAGAATGTACTTTCAGTTGGTATATTACAACCTCTTCCCATTCCAGAGAAAAAATGGGAAAGCATCTTCATGGACATTATCACTAGTTTTCCAAAGGTTCAAGGTAAGGATTGTGTCTATGTTGTGGTTGATAAATCGACCAAGTATGCATATTTATTTTATGTTCCATCATATATTGCAGAAATACCATTGGCTTCCCTCTTCTTTCATGAAGTTTTTAAGTTGCATGGGTTTCCCAAGAACAAAATTAGTGACTGTGATAAGAAGTTTACAAGCGCATTTTGGCAATAATTGTTTAGTCTAGTTGGAAAACGTTTGGATCTTAGTGCAAGCTATCATCCATAAACTAATGGGTAGACTGAAAAGGTGAACCAATGGATTGAAGGTTACCTTAGAAACCAACTCAATTCCCAACATATGATATATGAATGTAAATGCGGATAAACAACATAGAGATCCTACCTCAATCCGGACGTTCGATGAAGAATTCCATTGAGCTTTCAAATCGCCACACTTGAACTTACAGCTTAATCTCAAGAATAAACACAAACAAGTGCATATTATGTATGAAAGATGTTAGCATATACAATAACATAATCCATGATATATATAAGCAAATGTACCCAATGATAATGAACAATCATTGACAATATAAATGGATGAGCAAAATGAATATTTCTATCAATATGAACAAGAAGTATAATATACAACCTCTTGTCGGCAACTCATCTGAACCAAGAACTAGGTCCCTCCACCATGGTATTTTTTAAGAATTCTGATATTATACTTAAGTATAGTATCGTAGGAGATTATTTTGGACTGAAAAAAACATGTATATAGATAGGTAGGCGAATATTAAATATGAAACACACAATTTACTACCGAAACGTGTAAATTTTGGTGAATATTATGATAAAAAAAAACATATTTTCTGTAAATATAGGAAATATTAGAGGCTAAAAATGACCAAATAGCGAATTTATATTTCGAAAAAAGTCCAAAAAATAGCCAAGTGATGAAATTTCACCCCTAAAAATTTCCCTGCCCTCCACTTGTGCCTCCACCACTTCAATCACCCATACAATGGCAAACTCTCGAGCAAAAGAATGAATCCTTCACAAGATATGAAAGAGTTTAGGAGGTGAACATAAATGGTTCACAACAA
Organism: Larix kaempferi; assembly: GCA_027924585.1. Lineage (NCBI taxonomy): Eukaryota > Viridiplantae > Streptophyta > Pinopsida > Pinales > Pinaceae > Larix > Larix kaempferi. The sequence continues at coordinate 47,323,163 of BSBM01000372.1, read as the reverse complement.
CTAGGATCAATGGATGTAGACTCAAGAAAGGAAAAATTTTGATAGAGTTTCAATGCTCTTCTCTTTCGCCTCTCCTTCCGTGCATAATGGTTCAATATATAACCCTCCAAAGGCAAGTGAAAGGTTGGATCAAGTCTCTTCAAGATACATGGAGGGCCAAAGGTCACAATGGCAGCTTTTTGGAGTGGAAAATGAGATTTTACTCTCTTTTACCAATTAACTTGATGTATGCGGGATGTAATGGCACAACCTAGGTATGCACAAGATGCATTGAAGCAGCTCATGTAAAGGAGTAAAAATAGGGAAGAAAGAGTTCCAGGAGGACAAAAAATGTGATTCTGAGTCCATAAATGGATAATGGAGGCCAAGGAGTGCTAATGCTCTCAAGGTGGCAAAATATGGTGTAAAAGATGCCCCTTAATGTGTGACATCAGAGAAGGTACTACAATGGCTGAAATACATTATAAATCTCAGAAGTGGATTGATGGAGACACAAATGGAAGGAGTATCCCACTCGTTGCAATACAATGATATCTTTGTGTAGATATCGGTACAATACATAGAAATCTGATACAATGGCTATGAATAGGCAGTACATAATGAAAACATGTCATGAATGGTCATAGCCATGACCCATATACAGTAAGATATGGTCTCCTGCTAAATAGGAAACAACTAATGCAGACTGATGGTACAAACTGTTGATGTATGAGAATAATCTCCCACGGGTACAATCACGATCACAAGTAGCATACTGAATGCCACTCAAGTCTGGGGTCTTCTACACAAACCGTCTACTGTGCATGTCCTATCAAGTGAATAAGGGTACTGATGTTGAACCTGATGTGACATTGTCTGATTACCAGTCATTGATGTATACTGTTAACAGACGTGAGATAACCCACCAATAATGAAAATGGGTACCAAGGTACCGAGTACATTCACCGAGTGCGAATAAAGGTGTTGAGGTAGAACACTTGAATAATCCATCAATCAGGGGACATTAGTGAATTCCTAACTATCAATGGTGAGAGAGCCTACCACTAAGGACTGCAAGCCTCAAGGTACTCAAAGGAGTTTAAATATCGATTCCAGAATAAATGAGTTGAAGTCAATGGAATGAGATTTGCTTGAAGGAGGGCATTGATGGATCCCCCATCAACGAGCACGAGGTAGCATCTAGGCTGAAAGATTTGGAAGAACTCGTACGAATAAGCTGAACACCATATGTGATCGAACTGGACTCATAAGGAATGGTTGACATGCAATAGTCAAGAGATATAAGGAGTGGCCGACTCTAGTTTCAATACTTCCATTGAACAAGAGCATTGAGCAGATGGGTAGACTCAGGGAGCATAGAATCAAGTACTAGATACTGATAATACTTTCTGATGCATGAGGCATAAAAAAAGGCTCCATAATGACTAGAAGCTTCACCAACTGGTGGAGTAAGTTATGAGAAACAAGTACAGCTTCCGAAGGTCATACTAATATCCCAACCCATGATACATGGAGTGGAGATGAATGCTCTGTTCAAAGGCGACACGACAACTTCTAATAGAAGGTGGTAAAAATTTCCCATCCTACTTTTTAAATTATATGATTTTTTTGTCTTTTTCATATTTAAATCTTGAAAAAGAATAAAATTGCTTATGATACAACAATGAGGGTACGAGTGTCATGGGAAAGCAAACTAGTTCCAGGAAATGGAACATACCTATGCTCAATGCAAGGAAGCATGTGCAAGATGTGGACACTCGGGCGGGGGGGTTGTTCCCTCAAGGTAAGGGTTATCAAGCTGGGAAAGATAAATTATAGCTCTGTTTGGCTTGAAAGGAAAAGTACTAAGGAAAATGGATAATAACTGAGAAAGAGGGAGACGACAAAAGGCTCAAAGGCCAGCAGGATAATGCAATGCATTCACAACTCGACATAAAAGGGGATTCCTTTTTCGTAAAGTTAGTCTCCTCACCCAAAAAAGTGTAAAACAATGAGATAAGAACTCTTCTAGTCACGTATGACTAGAGTATACCTTTTTCGTAATTAATCCACAAAGGTACGGAAAAGGGGTAAACTTATACCTAAGTGGATGTCGCTTCAAATCCTTTAACGAGTCTCAAATGACAAGTATACTCGTGACCTCCTTACTTTTTTTTAACAAGCTCAAAGTAGAGATGGAATAATGCTCATCATGGGAGCAGACGAGTGTCAGGGATATGCGAGACTCGTTCCAAGCGCATGAAACAAAGCTATGCAAAATGCAAGGAACATGAACAAGATAAGGATACTCAGGGGGTGTCTCCTCCAGGTAAAGGATGTGAAATCACAATGGAAAAGTGATACATAGCTTACCTGAAATGAGATCAGAGAGGGAGGCTTATATAACGAGGTAAAAGCATGGAAGTCGGCATTCAGCTCATTAGCACAAGCGGGATCAAAATAAATGCACATGCAACTTAAACACAAAAATGGGAGCCTTATCAGGGATGGCCAGAAATATATGAGAAAGAAAGATATGAGGCTTCTTCTCAAAGTCATGGTAAATCTAAAAAGGGTCTTGAGCCTATGACAAAAACTCAGCATGGGCACCAAAATGGCATACGGGTGCTGACTAGGGTGATCCATGTTAGGTAGGCTCTACTGTCAGACTGGTGCACAATGCATATAAAGATGGCTAACACACCAATGCCCAACAAGTTCATCCATATGGAAAATTCAGATGGAAAAAGTTTCAAATGCATCATAACAACAGGGAAGCCTAAACCTATATGAAAGGTTCTGAATATACCCGACATGATCGAACACAGTGTCGAAAAGGACTAGTAAGCAAGCATAAGTGCAGCTAAGAATCCTGTCTCCAAGAAACATTAGTACCAAGATCATATCTAAAACATATGTAAAGAAAGATCCTATACAAGTCATTATGGTAGAAATACTTTCATCTTGCTCAATAAGATCAAGGTTGGGAAGGAAATAAGATCTATGATGAAGGTCTTCCCAAGGCTTGCCATTTTTGTTCATGACCTCGATAATGGCCTCATATGAAGGTAACGTATCATCAATGAAGTCATGTGAACAAGACGAGTCCACTACCCATGCGGGAAGCATAACAGGATCTTCTTCCTCTGTCCCTAAAGAAGAGAGATTCGGCTCTACACTGGCTTGTTGAATATCATGATAAGAAAGCTCATATGTAGACAAGGGCATGGCCATTCTAATGTGTGAAGATTCTCCTGACGAGGACCTCGTGGAAGATAGGGTCCACGGATCACTAAAGTATGATGTTCGGAATGGTATGGGACGCTGCGATGAAGTAGCATCATCGAAGATGGTTCCTATAAAGGGGATTGGTATAGCGAAATCAAAAGATCCCATCAAGGAGGAATATAAGCCTACACCAACATTCCCAGTTGCCGACTGAGAATTTTTTATTTGAGGGACCACAGACCCCGGGGATGCTACGGGACTGGAACTAGCAAAGGATAGCTGATCGAACGTCACAATATTGCCTTCGTGGGGAAAGTAGATGAATCTAAAAATAGAGGACACGATCGCTCTCATAGCATAGACCCAATTTTGAGCCAGTAAAAGGTTATATTCAATGGGAACATCAAACACCTTGAACTCTATAGGCACGGAATTCCCACCCAAGTGGACCTCAAGGAAAGGAATAATATTTGAAAGAACGACCATTGAATGCAGTGAGCACAGTCATAGACTTCGACAACTGAGGAGAGACGAGAGCTTTCCAACAAGCTAAAGACATCACTAAAGTGGAATCACCTTTGTCGACCACGGTATGCTTAATGATCGTCTCTAGACACATAACATGAACTTGGTAAGCCACATGATAGGGAAAACGAGGTTGAACATCAGTAACATCAAAATTGATGACATTAGGGCTATAAGGATCCTAGACTCCCAAAGCAAATAGAATGGCGTTCCTTTGCGAAGGACAAGACTAAAGAACTTCGAGAGCCGACATAGCACACGGGGTTTGGCCCGGATCTTCCAAAATTGAGTAGTTATGGGTGGCTTGGGCATTAGGATTATGTGCCGAGCGCTTGAGGACACCTTTCGGTACCCATGGCATAAGGTTGGGCTTATCAATATGAAATGGAGTCAAATGTGGAGGGGGATCATTCCCCAAATAATTTTGTGGAGCTCCATAATAACGTGAGTGAGTAGCAACACAAGCCTCGTATTTGACCATGTTCACACATCCAAAACTGTCGTCATGGGAAGAAGAAGTCAAAGTTTCAGTAGTCCCATGACCGGTGACGGAAGCACCTAAAGCCATATGATGATGACGAGGAAAGGGATTTGTTAGCACAACTAGGCTTTGTGCAATGTGCTTCGATGCTTCCTCCATATGAGGACACAAATGTGTAAGGTGATCCTCCGAGCAAAGTTTACAAGGAAAATTCACCTTACGTCTGGGCTTGCGATCCCCACTAGCATTTATGCCATCCTGAGGAGGGTTCGCATTCTCTTTCTTATTCCCATTGTTCCCACCCCTACAGTTATTCTTCCCCTTATTTTTCCCACCAGGTTGCTGGTTACCGGATGGGTTCTCCGATTGTATAGAATGTACATCGGACAACTGGGTGGGAATGGACGAGGTGCAAGCTTGTCTAGGGTTAGACTGGTCAATAGATAGATTTTGCATGTGATTCACAACCATATATATGGAATGAGAACTTTCGGAACCAACAATTCCATCGGCATGCGGTCCAGGAACAGGCTTGGGATCATGTCTTGATCGTGGTGCATCAGGTATAATGTCATACAAAATCCCAGGCTGAGCATAGACTAGGTCTAAGTGCTAGGATTTAAAAATGGCTTGTTCCTTATTCATAATTCCGGACAACGAAACATCCTTCGAAATATAAGGGAGAAAATAATTGAGGAACCATTCCAAGAGAAACTATGGACTAATGTTGGATTTTACTAACCTATTCCGTCGGCACCACTCTTGAATGTGATCAGATATATGCATGGCTTTATCCTAGCAGAAGGTGGATAATATTTCAGTGCCAGTATCGTAATGAACCAGCAACTGAAATTGATCTAGAAAAAACAAAGCCAAATCATTGAAGCTCTTATATGTGACCCTAGGAAACTCGACATACCACTTCGCGGCATTCCCCATAAGGGTGTATTGAAATAGCCTCAAACTGATAGAATCATGGTTTAACGAAATCGAGGAGCACCATGGAATGTGGTGATGTGATCACCTGGATCCTCACCCTTATTCTTCAAACTTTGGAACATTAGAAGGAAGCTTGGTGGGGACTGGGGGCCATGTATAGTCATGACACACCGGCTCATTCGTGAGATTAGAAATATCGGGAAAGTTTAACCTAGCTAGGAATGGAACCTGAGGCTGCGAAACTTGAGTTCAAGCTCCCGAAAGAGACTGACTTTGAGAAACCAAGGATGAGACCGTGTACATCGAAGTCGACACCTGAGGTGCCGATGAACTCTAATATAAACCATGACCCTAACCAGAAAGATAATACACTCCTACGACCTGACCCTATGAGGATACACATGCAGGTGCATAGAATGGGCTCGATAGGAGGGACGGTATAAGGGATGAAATCGGTTGAATAATTATAAAAGTTACCTCCATAATAATTGGGTATCACATAACCACTTGACGCGGATGAACCAATCGAGTAAGGACAATAAGAAATCGGTATCTTCCCACCCCATGGAATCGAAGAACTAGGAGGAGGATTCAGAATCATATAAGCATTCGTTGGCACAAGAATGTTAGAATTTGAGCATTAATTCACAATACTCTTGGATCTTTACTGAGAGAATAACATATATAGTATATCAATGCATAACAATCACAATAAGCATGACAAGCATCACAAGAATCAAAAGCATGAGAGACAAGAGACACAGAGTTTCCGTGGGGAAAACCGTAAGGTGAAAAACCCCACAACTTCCTCAGAGATAGAGGGAGCAATGGCTCAACCAAAGTACAACCAAAATACACTTGAGATAGTCTCCTATAGAAAATGATCCTCCTCCTCACTAGTGCGCCACTTTTTGAGTGAGAGAAGTGTGACTTTCTGAATGATGCAAATAGAGATCTCTTGATCTCTATTTATACTTAACCTGTTTTCCCAGTTACACTATGGGGCCGATTTGTCTATCTAGATACATCCACAATATAATATATATTTCAGGGCCGACCCCACACATGGTGATCTAATAACCCATCAGCAAGTACACACACTTGCGACACTTGTCAATCCACATGACGACACTTCCTTATAAAGGAATAACACATCTCTTATAAGGGTACAATAAATATATATGAAATACATAGATGAAATACATTCCAAAGTTACATATACATCAAAACTCCCTCTTAAATAGGAAGGTATTTCTCGACACATTTCTGCTAGATAAGTCTTCTTCTCGGGATCATCATCACCGATGCATCATCATCATCATCACTACTGCTGCTATCTCAACCAATCTCTGACTCTACTCGTCATAGGAAGTTCTACAGATCCAGTCCTTTTTCATACTAGATGCAGGCCCACCACTTGCACGTCTTCATCATCTGTGCAAACAGTCTGATAGAGGTGGCCTCTCAGGATTAATTTTATGTGCGGATGCAATACTGGAAAGAGTATCCTAGGAACATTTATGTGCCTAAGCACGACCGAAAAGATCTCCTAGGACTGATTACATGCATCTCCTCCACAATACCTTTAAAGAGCATCCAAGGAACATTTATGTGTCGTAGCACGACTGGCAAGATCTTTAAAGAGCATCCTAGGACTTATTACGAGCACACAGCTCAACCTATTGTATCTCCAGGACTGATTACATGTGGATAGACAAAACCTTTAAAGAGCATCCCAGGAACATTTATGTGTTGCAGTACGACCAGAAAGATCTCTAAAGAGCATCCCAGGACTAAGTACGAGCACACAGCTCAAGCTCTCGGATCTCCAGGACTGATTACATGTTTCCGTAGTAATACCTCATCCCAAGACTGATTACAAGCACACAGCTCAACCTATCGGATATCTGAGGAATGATTACATACTACATAGAAATACCGAAAAGAGTACCCCAGGAACATTTATATGCAGCAGCATGACCGACAAGATCTCCCAAGACTGGTTACATGTTATTTGAATAGCCTGCCACATATCATCTCTGACCTCCAAGTATCAACTTGATACTCATGATCCAACGGATCATCATCGCACGAGGCATCATCCTGATGCCCATATTCATACTGATCATCATCACTTGTACCATCCTGGTACATATCATCTGGAGTAACATCCTAAAGCTCATCATCATGATCAACCTGATCATACAATGCATCCACCTGATGCACACCAAGTATCTACCTGATACATACCATCATACATGATCCACCTGATCATACAGTGTATCCACCTGATACAAATACAAATACATGATACATATCAACATACATTATCTACTTGATCATACAATGTATCCACCTGATACATATAGAGATACATGGTCCAAGCATCCACCATGATGCATATACAAATACATACAAATGGTCCAACTGATCATATCTAACATCCAACATCATGCGTACATACATATAAATATAAATGATCCAGCTGATCATATCCAACATCAACATGATGCGTACATACATACAAATATAAATGATCCAACTGATCATATCCAACATCCAACATGATGCATATACAGAGCAGTAACTGGAGCATCGTCTTGATACTCATCATCTAGCGCTTACATCCACAACCATGTGAAGGATCCTCCTTGCAACATGCTTGGAATGGCTTCAGCAAATGTGTCCATCACTTCTTCCTCAAAGTTTCATCGATCTGAAGAACACCAAGCCTCTCTTTGAAGTACTCGAACTTCACCCTGTCTAGTGGCTTCGTCAGTACATCTACAATCTGCTTGTCCATTGCAACATACAGGAGCTTCATGGCTCCTCTCTGCACCATATCCTTAATATAGTGATATTTGATCTCTATGTGTTTCGACCTGTCATGAAACACTGGGTTCTTGGATAGATTCACACAACTCTGGTTATCACAAAAGATACCAGTAGCATCCAACAAGAGATCAAATAACTCAGACAGTAGCTTCCATAGCCATACTGCCTCACAACTAGTTGAGCAGGCTGCAACATACTCTACCTTAGCTAAACTCAGTGCTATGGAGAACTACTTCCTGCTAAACCAAGAGATCACACCTAATCCCATACTGAAGTAGCACCCAGATGTGCTCTTCTTATCTACAGCATTACCAGCCTAATCTAAATCAACATAACCCTGTAGGTTAAAATTTTGATTTGCTTCATACTTGAGCCCATAATCCACTGTACCCTTCAAGTACCTCAGAACATGCTTTACAGCAACCAGGTGAACACTCCTCGGATCTGTCAGGAACTGGCTCAATGTGTTCACAACAAAGCAAATATCTGGTCTCATGTTCGTCAGGTACATCAAGGACCCAATCATCTGACGATACATAGAGACATCAACCAGCTCAGATGAAGCACCACATAGAAGCTTCATATTCGATGCCATAGGTGTGGCCATGGCCTTGCAATCCATCATCCCGAATCTCTTTGGGATATCTACTATGTACTTCCCTTGATCAAGGAAGATCCCACCTGCATTCTGCCACACCTCCATACCTAGGAAATAATGCATCATTCCCAAATCTTTCATATCAGCTCAGCAGCGAGCTTCCTCTTTGTATCACACCAAGTGCTAGGATCTTGCTACAAGCCATACAATGCTTTCTTTAATCTACACACATGTGACTCCCTGTCAGGTCTTGGGACTGCATCCCAAACATCTTCTTCATGATCGACGGATCATGGCATTCCATTTCTTCATCCCAGATCCTAGGAACTTCAATATCTTCAATAGATATCTTTGTTGTTGGAACAAATGTTGTAGTCCTTCTTTTGTAGGTGAAGATATATGGTCTTTCCTACAAAACAAGTTAATTGCATGATTAGAAACATCTTATAATTTTCAGAACAAATTCTTTACACATAAAGAAATATGTCATGCAGTTATCTTAGCCAATGCTTCAATACAACATTTATCCATGTTCCACAACTTTTTAGATGCCTTCCAGTCTCTACCAAAACATTGTTAAGAGTTTGCACTACTCCCAACATGTCATCAAAGAGATTTCATTCTAGATAAGTAGCACTGGAATGTTGTACAGTGCCATAGGCCACTTACCCATCACATGCATATTAGTAGTATCCTGTTCATTAAGGCAATCATTCTAATATGCACAATACATCTCATAATGATAATATTATTTAAACAAAAATAGGCAAGAAATGATAATTGAAATACTTATCTTTGTTTGTTTGTTGGGTGGACTCCCTCTGAGTCTTTGCTTCCTGGAAGGAGCTGTTGAAGTAGCTTCTTCTACACCTTTCTGTTGTGGAATGTAGGAAGATGGTCATCTCCCTCTAAAAATCTGCATCCTTGCAGGAGCTGCTGGAGTGTGCTCCCTCTTGATCTTTTCTTCCTGGATTACCTGTCCTTGAACTTGTATTCATCCTTGCTGACATTAATCTTCTTGAACCTTGGAAAGTATAATTTGTAAGCCTTCGAGCTTTCACTGTAACCCACAAAGATACCCTTCTTTCCTGAAGGATCTAGTTTGGTCCTCTTTTCCTTGGGGACATGAGTGAATACTAGACAACCAAATATTCCGAGATGGCTGACTTCAGGTTTCTTACCAGAAAAGACCTCTTCTGGTGTCTTGTTGTCCAATATCTTGTGGGGTGTTCTGTTTTGCACATATACAGCTGTTCTAGCTGCTTCTTCCCATAGATGCATAGGTAGATCCTGGTCATGCAGCATTGCCCTTATTGCTTCCATGATTGTTCTATTCTTCCTTTCTGCAACTCCATTCTGTTGAGGATTACAAGGAGCAGTCAACTCCCTCTTAATCCCTGAATCACTGCAAAGCTTTTTGAAGTCACCTGAGGTGAATTCTCCACCATTGTCGGATCTGAATGTTTTGATATTTTTGTCAGTTTGATTCTCCATCAAGGTTTTGAATTCCTTGAACTTATCAAACACCTCATCTTTGTTTTTCAAGAAGTATACCCAAGTCTTCTTGGAGAAGTCATCAATAAATGAGACATAGTAAACATACCCACTTAGAGAACTGGATGACATAGGACCACATACATCTGAGTGGATGATTTCCAGGATATCTTTTGCCTTGCTTTCACTGCTTGGGAAAGCCTTCTTAATATTCTTACCTTTTTTCACATCCTTTGCAAACACCTTCATGTTTGGTCTTGATTTCACGAAGACCCTCTACAGCCTTGCTTGCAATTGGAAGTTCCCTATAGTGCATATGATCAAGTCTTCTATGCCAAAGTTCACTTGGATCCATGGATTCATGCACCATGGCATGTTCAGGTTTTCCTTTTAATTTATACAAACCTCCCTCTTGCTCTCCAATCACAACTGCATCATCTATGGTCTTTCCCTTTGGCCACATTAGGACTTGGCCATCCACAAATGCAACCCTCATACCTTTTGCATCCAATGAAGAGATGGAGAGTAATTTGTTCTTGAGCCCAGGTACATAAAGGACTTCTTTCATCTTCAAAGATTTTCCAAAATCTAGGTTGTAGGAGGCTTCACCACTTCCTTTGATTGGGTATTGATAATCATCCCCAAGTTTTACCTTATGGGGTGATTCAAGTTCAGATAGATTCACAAAAGATTCCTTAAACCAAGTCATGTGTTTGGAAGCCCCACTATCAATCAACCAATCATTACAACCATGGTAGATAGTACCTGTGAGAGTAGAGATTAGAACATACTCTCCTTCACTTGATGAGTCATCATTACTATCATCACTTTCTTCCCTAGCCTTCTTCTTTGGAGGTTCATCATCTTCGGCAGCATGAGCATGGTACCTTCTTTTGTTACCCGTCTTCTTCTTGCTAGAGTTGTTATTGTTGTGGTTGTCCCTTTTGTTCTTGGGACATTCTGAAGCAAAGTGACCCTTCTCATTACAAGTGAAACACCTTAGATCTTTCTTGTCTTTGTGAAAATGATGAGAAGATTTCTTCTTGTGATGGGATGGCTCCCTCTTGAACTTGCCCTTCTTAGTGTGAGCTATGAGAGCTTGATCTTCATTTCCCATCTTCTCTTCTCTTGCCACAAGCCTTGCTTCTTCTTGAGAACATTCCTCCCATAATCTGCTGAAGGAGATTAACTTCTTTCCGGCACGGATGCCCTAGATAAAAGAGTCCCATGACCTAGGTAGGCCATTCAAAGTAGTCATAACAATTTCACTATTCTCCACCATTTCATGTACAGCTTCAAGTTGTTCCTTGATCTGAGAGACCTTGGAGAAATAGGATTGAATGGTTTCTCCATTCGACATCTTGACCCTTTTCAATTGATTCTACAGGGTCATCTTGTGATTTATGCTCTTTCCTTCAAATAGCTTGGTCAAAGAGTCAAACATAGCCTTGGGTGTCTTTAGAGAAGACACATGGGGTATGAGATGGTCTTTGATAGAATCAACAATGATTCTCTTTGCCATGACCAAGTTCTTCTTATGCAATACCTTATCCTCTTCATCCTCTAGGATAGGGATGTCTTCTTTTATATATGAGTCCAACTCATTCTCTTCCAGGATTAACCCAATCCTATATTTCCAAGCTCGGAATTTATCAGGCCCTTCAAGCTTATCCTCAAGCTTGGTGTGGTGAGACATATTAAAGAGTACTTCAAATGGAAATAGAAAATATTTAGGTCTTACCACTTGAAATGCTGAAAACTGGATCTAGTCCCGGATGATGGTTTGTCGAAAAAACCCTAAAAATTCAAAATGTGCATTTCAACTTTCTGAAAGGATAGAAAGATGCACCTTGATGAGTTAATCAACCCGGTGTATTCAGAATTTGAGATTAGCAAAGATTTACCCTTCAGATTTTCCTTTTTGTCCTCCCTAGTTCACTAGGGAGAGCCCTGAATTAGGGTTTGAGTTTCTCGGAGATCTACCTAGCCAAAAATCTCGATCCAAATCTCTAAACTTTGATTTTTGCAAGGAGCTTCCAGCTATGTCTTCCGATTTCAGAAATTCCTATTTTTGTGGAAACCCTAATGTTTAGGGCCAAATCTGAAAATGCTCAGAATTGAATTCTGATTGGACAGATAGATTCTCCTTGATGAGTAGAGTCAATCTCCTATACTACTTTTCCAAAAACTGTGGAGAGAAACCCAACAAACAAGAAACGCAAGTTTCCGACACTTCAAAATGTCTTCTTCTCAGGTTAGCTCTGATACCATGTTAGAATTTGAGAATTAATTCACAATACTCTTGGTTCTTTATTGAGAGAATAAAATATACAGTATATCAATGCATAACAATCACAATAAGCATGACAAGAATCACAAGAATCAAAAGCATGAGAGACAAGAGACACAAAGTTTCCGTGGGGAAAACCCTAAGGTGAAAAACCCCACAACTTCCTCAGAGATAGAGAGAGCAATGGCTCAACCAAAGTACAACCAAAATACACTTGAGATAGTCTCCTGGAGCAGATGATCCTCCTCCTCACTAGTGCGCCACTTTCTGAGTGAGAAAAGTGTGACTTTCCGAATGATGCAAATAGAGATCTCCTGATCTCTATTTATACTTAACCTGTTTGCCCAGTTACACTATGGGGCCGACTTGTCTATCTAGATACATCCACAATATAATATATATTTCAGGGCCAACCCCATTGGCAAGTACACACACTTGCGACACTTGTCAATCCACATGACGACACTTCCTTATAGAGGAATAACACATCTCTTATAAGGGTACAATAAATATATATAAAATACATAGATGAAATACATTCCAAAGTTACATATACATCAACAAGGAACATGCATAAAGGCATATGGGTTAACAGATGGGATATAAGTCGTGGATCTGATACCCACCATGAAACCTACACTAGAGAAAGGATTCACACTAACACTAGGGGATGACAAAGGAGTAGACCATCCTCCAACGTTCGGAGAAGAGGGAGGTATGTGACAACTCCCAAACTGATAAGTAGTAAAAGGGGGTATAGTTCCCCTAATCCCAATGCTAGAGCTAGCATGGCTACTAGACATGGAGGAAGTAAAATTTGACATAAAACCAAGCATACCTAAAGTAAAAGGGTTTGAGGTCGCCGAGACAGATGCAGAACCAAAACCTGACACACCCATAGATGAACCATACAGATGACATGATGACCATGTATCATCAAATAGGTTCCTACTAGTGGGATGGGATGTCCCAAACCCATGAGGAGTGATGTGTGATGAACCTCCCTCCCATCCAGTCCTCGGAGAGTATACATGAGGAGGGGAAGTTCTCTTTGTGCTAGCGGATGGATTCGATGGAACTCCCAACATTCCAGATGCGGAAATCATAATGGGAGCTCTTTCAAGCTCGTAAGATGTGAATAAAGGACAATTGATAGTCCTCCAACGTCTTTTGTGAAGAGACTGTGATGGATCGTTAGATGGTAAACTAGCAAACCGAAAAGATTAGCGGGGAGCCAGATCTCAATCCACGATGAATTCAAAGAGTCAACAAATAAGCGTCTCCTAACAACCTACTAAATCGTCACTAAGCACACACCTAAAAGAAACTACAACCAAAATACACACAACATGGGACTGGCTCAAGGGACCTCCCGACACTACAGCTGGTATGTCTCACCTAGAAGAGGCCTGAGAATCCCAAACTATAACCTGAGGTAACAAAATCAGTTATAAGGTCCCTCATACTTCAATGTGCGAACACAATTGTGTTGTCTGACCCCTATCTGACTCAGGACACTCACAGAATAACCGTTGCAAATGCCCTATGTGATACCTAGGTAAAGAAACTATGGTCACCACGTATAAACAATGCTCAGGCGAATAGTCGCAGGTGGGATCCCTCATATGGGAAGGGTAGCTAAGCCCGAAACTCAAAAGTGTCTAATCCCCCAAGAGTCCCTAGATATGAACAAATCCTGGATATATCTATCATCTTCAACAAGTATTGGAGGGCTATCTTTGCCACCTACCTACCGTGACCTTGTGATTAACTCTGGCGTGAGTAGAGCATCCTGAGAACACTGATGTATACAATGGGTTTCACCACTCCTTGGTAAGACACATAATGTTTGTTTGATAGTCTTGGATTGGTTACTGTCAAAGTTTCTATTCCAAGACTCTACAACTTATACTTGTTGGTGCACCCTAGGAAATAAAAACGTTCTAATCAATTTTATTGGTTGTGATTACTCAAAGGAATATGGCCGTGAAACTAGTGATGTGAGATGACTTAGTAAAATGCACACTCGAAAAACACTAGAATCTTCTATCAATAGAAAAAATATGCCACTAAACGACAGTCAAACCAAAGTTTTCTTTTTAGAAATAAAATGCAATATCTTAAATATTTCATGCACAAACAAACTCTAATGAAATCACAAGCACTCCAATGCAAAATGCAAGTACAAAAAGCAATTTTTTTTTGTATTTTCAAAATAATGAAAATGAAACTAAGAATAAGTACTTTTCAGGAAAAAAATGCAGGGAATGCAGCGCAAATAGCCCAGCAAACCCAAAAAGAAAGACTCAACTCAGCCAAAAATCTATAAAAAACAAGAAAAATGGATAAAAGCAAATTTTAAAAAAAACAAAGAAAGAGGAGCTTCCAGTTGCTAAAAGGGAGAAGAACAATCACGATACAGGCCCAACAAGACTCAGGAACACCTAGAACTCACTTAACATCAATCAAGCACCAAAAACAAGGCTAAAACAGAGTTGTACATGACTGTTCAGTGAATAGTAGCATATGTACATGGGATGGATGAATAAAAGTTGCATGTATATTGGGGGCGGTTGCATAAAAGTTGTGTACAGGGCAGGATATAGGTGGGTAAACCACTTCAAAGTAGTGTACAAGGTAGGATAGGTGAACAAAAATGAGTAAAATGGCCAAGAAAACTCAATACTTTTCCATACAGAGACTGACAACCTACCAGCGACACAAAAACCCGAAAGAACAAAGGATCAAAACATGGAAAAATTTGCCCAAAAGACCCCAAATGGAGGCTTTTCCCTGGTGGAGTCGCCATTTCTGTTATGAATAAAAAAATCCTATGGCTTGGGGTATACCACAACAGACAGATGAACCCAAGAAAACAACTCAATTCCCAACATATTCTATATGAATTTAAATGCGGATAAACAACATAGAGAGCCTACCTCAATCTAGACGTTCGATGAAGAATTATGTTGAGATTTCAAATCACCACACTTGAACCTGCAACGTAGTCTGAACAATAAACACAAACAATTGCATATGATGTATGAAATATGTTAGCATATATAATAGCATAATCTCTGATATATATAAGAAAATGTAGCCAATGATAATGAACAATCATTCACAATATCAATGGATGAGAAAATGGAATCTCTATTAATATGAACAAGAAGTACACGATACAACCTCCTGTCGACAACTCATATGAACCAAGAGCTAGGTCCCTCCACTTGTGCCTCCACCACTTCAATCCCCCATACAATGGCAAACTCACGAGCAAAAGAATGAATCCTTCACAAGATATGAAATATTTTGGGAAGTAAACATGTATGATTCACAACAACTAGGATCAATGGATGTAGACTCCAGCAAGGCAAAATTTCGATAGAGTTTCAATGCTCTTCTCTTTCGCCTCTCCTTCCATGCATAATGGCTCAATATATAACCCTCCAAAGGCAAGTGAAAGGTTAGATCGAGTCGCTTCAAGATACATGGAGGACCAAAGGTCACAATGGCCGCTTTTTGGACTGAAAAAGGAGATTTTACTCTCTCTTAACAATTAACTCGATGTATGCGAGCTGTAATGGTGAAACCTATGTATGCGCGAGTTGCACTGAAGCAGCTCGCATATAGGAGTAAAAATAGGGGAAAAAGGGTTCCAGGAGGACCAAAAATGTGATTCTGAGTCCATAAATGGATAACGGAGGCCAAGGAGTGCTAATGCTTACAATGTGGCAAAATATGGTGTAACAGAAACTATGTTACAGGGCAACAAGAGCTTGGATCACATGGATACACTTGGGAGAATTCCGCTACAATACTACTTTCCACCTATCCATTGGCATGTCACCTTTCAAGGGATTGTATGGATATGATGCTCTCACTTTTCCAGATCTTATACTTGGTGATTGCAGGGCTCAGAAGGTAAAGGATTGGCTCCAACAAAGTCAATATTTCCTTAGAACACTCAAGGAAAACTTGCAGGTGGCACATAATCGATAGAAGATGAATGCAGACAAGCACAGGACATAGCGCACCTTCCAAGAAGGAGACATGGTGTATTTGAGATTACAGTCATATCGGAAATATTCCTTGAAGGAAAAGGAGGATGAGAATTTGCAGCCAAGGTGATAAGGAGGATTAAAGAAGTTGATTACGAGTTGGATTTACCGGCAGAAAGCAAGATACACAATGTTTTTCATGTGTCTTATCTTAAGAAGGCAATTGGGTATCAAGTGGTAGTATATAAGGAGCTCGCTCCCCTTGATGATGAGGTACATTTGGTGTTGATTCCAGAGAGGATATTTTAGGTCAGATAGAAGAGGCTATGGAATATATTCATCAAAGAATTCCTTGTGCAGTGGAAATATATTCCTAGTGAGGATGCACCTTGGGAACGTGAATACATATTGTAGCACCCCAGTTTGATGATGATGCTTGAGGAAAAGCATGGTTGGGATGTGAGGAATTTAATGTCCCCACATTAGAATAACATGGAGCCATCCACTAACCCATTATATTCCCATGGTTTCTAGTGAAAGTTATCCAAACTGGGAATTAATAGAAATTTACTTAATTTTGCTTCGCTAAAAAATGATCAATTTTCCTAAATCAAAGTTTTTCCACTTATGTGTTGGGGTGTTTGGGAAGGTAATCATGGAATATTAGAGGTTTTATTTTACTATTGAATATTCCAAAGTGGCCCTTGAGGATTTATGGTTCCAAAGGAGATATTTTGCAACTTATTTGGTAAATCCCTTAAAACGGGGAAAGTGTTGGACCAAGCTAGGAAGTTGTAGACCTAACCACTTTTTACCAAGGAAGCTCATTATTATTCAAGGGAAATGTTGTTAGGGAGGGTGAGGGTGACCTTGTGGAGATATAAGGAAGTGTGGAAATATTCAAAGTGCTAAGTGGGTGGTTTTTGGATCAGTGGTTTTGGGCATCCCAAGCTATTGGCCCCTAGTATTGTGAAATTGGACAAGATTAAGGAAGTGCTTAGGAGACTTGTGTTTTCTTGTTGAACTTTGGTTGTCATTGATGAAAACTAATTTCAAATACGATGTCAACTAGTTAAGTACGAGTCATTGATATCAACTGATGTCAAAGTGGATACAACATTCATACAACAGTGTGAAGAAGTATATGGAAGCCACTTTGAAGTAGTATATGCGCAAGATAAAGAAGAACATGAATTCCAGAAGTACATGCGCAAGATGCTGAAGGTGAAAGACATGGATTTTAGTTTAATGAAGTATATATACTAGTGCATTCATTTTGAATAACTGTTTCCAAGGATACATCATGTATGATGAGTTTGAAAAAATACATAAGGAAGATACATCATGCAGATCTGGTTCAAAGAAGAACAAAAGTAATGTATCCTTTTGCATATGGTCCTTGCGTAGATATAAAGTCCACCAAGTCATACTCTCTCATTGTATCAAACAAAGGAGTTGGTTGGACAGTGGTATAGGAGCACAAGTAGCAAAGGCGTTGGTTGGAGAGTGGTACATGTGCACAAGCAACCAAGGAGTTGGTTGAACAAATGGTACAAGTGCACAAGCAAGTCTAAGCATTGCTTGGTTCATGGTCGGAAGTGCGCATACAGTAAGAACTAGAAAATGGTTGGACAATCCTAAAAGGACACAAGCCTATCCAATGAGAAGATGCTTTCAGTTATGTTAGAAACCTATGTCAACCCTTCTCTTTACTATGTTAGTATATTGTTGTTGGACGCATATGCTTTGTAAGTCGTCCCGTAAAATTTGTTGATCCGTAGTTTATATTAGCTCATAGTATTGACCCATAGTATTGGACGCATATGCTTTGTAAGTCGTCATGTAGTATTATATGTCCCATGGTTTTGACTCATAGTATTGGGCATAGACTTAGTATATAAGTGTGTGTTGAGGTCATAGAAGGCACCGTGAAGTTAATTGTATTGAGCTTGCTCAAAGGTGGTTGCCCCCTCGAAGTGGCCCGTGATCAATATAAAAGTGATTATGTTCTATTATTTCTGCTATTTCGCATATTCTTAGTAATTAATTGTTGCAGGTGCATCTCATCTGGTATCAGAGCCTCCACCCAGGTTCAAGTCATAGAGCGGGTGGCAACGTCGGCATTGCAGTGTTCGCCCGGGGCTCGTACGACGCAAAGGGGACACCACCGTACGGGCGCACATCCAGCCCAGAGTCTGGACTACGGAGCATGGTGGGATGTTAAGATCCTGGTGGGCAGCCTTCACTAACACCTCGAGGTTTTGGTGTAATGGTTTGTATCATCTGGTATCAGAGCACTTTCCTTGGCACAAGTGGGAATTTTTTTTTTTTTTTTGGGCGGTGAATTTTAGATCAATTTTTGAAACTTTCTGCACAAAATCAGAAGAAACCGATTGCATATCTGAATTCCTCTTTCAAAAATACGCAGTTTCAAAAAAAACATCATCTCATTTGGAGTTCTAAAAGTGGAGATATCGCAGATTTAAAATAAGCAATTTTTCAGAATTTCGGTGACGGCCGCGGAAATGGCGGCGAGAAAATCTTTTGACCAAGTGCCCAGATATCTATTCCGCTTTCATGGGTAGAAGAAAAGTGGTTGTTCCAGTTCCAGAAACATGCTATAATAGCGATTCTGAGCAATATAGATCTGGTTTTTGAACATTGGGTGGAATTTCTGCCCAAATTTTTTTCTGTTGCAGGTTCGGATTTGGGAATAATCCTTATCCGCTTAACTGTGGGAAGTACTTGGGCATAAGCCCTAAAACTCATTGTGAGGAGTACCACAGGAACCTAGAAGTAGCTGACCATTGAGAGGACCTGTCAAGCGAAAAGGGAAACGACCCCTACCTGATTGACTAGTTCCCACCCGTGAGCTAAACCAAGAGCTGTCGTTTGTGGCAAAGCAGTTATCAGTTTTACCTGAGCCATGGAGTGAGGGGTACTGCCCCAATACGCAAGTCGTCAGACAGCATTGGTGGTCGAGTGAAAAACCCGAACTGTTAGGAAGGCACACATACTTGGGGTCCATATCTACTTTCAGCTGAACTATTGTCGATCACTGCTACGCCGTTTCAGATCCATTTTGCAAGCCGTTCCAGATCCAGCCGTTCGGCGTTGTTCCAGATTCCTTCTGAGCCGTAGCCACTCCAGTCTGTAAAAAAAAAAAAAAAATCCGAGCCGTAGCCGCTCCAGTCTAAAAAAAAAAAAAAAATTAGTTTTTTCCTCCATATCTCCCTTGTTTTACCTATGTTTCCCTTGAAATTTTCAAGGAACCCCTGTCATTCCATTCTGCATATTTCATTCCTGAGGACCCTATCCTCAATTCCCCTTCCTACAGCCCAAAATCTCACATTTGCCTATTTTTAGGGTTTGCCATAACTTCCTCAGATTTCACCCAATCACCTTCAAATTTTACCACAGAGTTCCTTTCTGAATTCTGCTTCTTTGTTCCCCTTTGCCAAATTTTCCCATTCTTTCACCCCGCTTCTGAAATCCTCATTTTTGCTTCCCTGTCTATCCAACAATTTCCAAAACCTAGTCAAACCCCAATTATCCTTCTGATTTTTTCCCAAATCCAACTTTTCCCTTACTGAAGTAGTTCCTGTTTTTGTTTTCCTACCCAGTCAACCAAAAAAAAAAAATTGGTTATGGTTACCTGTGTAGGAGCACACACCATGGAGAAAGCACTGGCAGCCATCCAAACCAAACTCCAAGATCTGGATGAAAAATTTCTCAGCCTCCATATGAAGCATTCAGCCATGAACAATACCAGACAGCCATAATCTTTTGCAGCCACCGGGTTCTCTGCTTCTAGCAATTGTCGTGGGCCGAAGCTTGATTTTCCTCGCTTCAATGGTACTGATCCGACTAGATGGATATACCGAGTAGAACAATATTTCAGTCTGCATAATACTTTTGATATTCAGAAAGTTCCACTTGCATCCTTTCATTTGGAACAGGAAGCCCTTCAATGATACCGTTGGTACATCAAAGCTCATCCCGAGCCAAACTGGACAGATTTTTGCCAACTCATTTTGCCACGATTTGGTCCTAGTGCTTTTGACGACTTCACAGGAGCACTCACTAAACTTCACCAAACTGGCACAGTGAGAGAGTATCAGATGGAATTTGAGAAACTAGCCAATCACACAGAAGGATTGTCTGATGAATTCTATAGGAGTTGTTTTATCAGTGGTCTCAAGGATGAAATCCGCTCAGAGGTCAAAATGTTTTGTCCCAACACAATGATGGAAGTCCTAGGGTTGGCCAAGTTGGCCGAGGACAAGATCACAGCTCAACAACGCTCCAAACCCACCTTTATTCCCTTCAGAAATATGGGTTCCCAACGACCTCCCATCATGCCTGCTCCTCAACCAACTCCTATCAAGCATTTGTCTGAAATAGAAATGCAGGCACGCCGAGAAAAAGGGCTTTGCTATAATTGTGATGATAAATTCACTCGGGGACATAGATGTGTTCAACAAAATCTCTATCTCTTGGATGTGGATTCTCCGCCTGCCGTAGAACTTGGTGAAGAAGCTACAAATACAGTAGATGATCCGGACGACATGCAACACCCGCCTGCTGACACCCCATCTCAGGACAACCCACCCGAGATCTCTCTCCATGCTGTAACCGGCGTCACCACCCCACAAACAATGCGGGTTAGGGGATACTTCAAGAAGCTCCCTCTTACCATACTCATTGATTCTGGTAGCACTCATAACTTCATTGACCCTCGAATTGCCAAACAGGCTGATTGTTTTGTCCATCCTTGCTCCAACTTTGAAGTCATGGTTGCCAATGGGGGCACCTTACCTTGCAAGGGGAAGTGTCACAATGTGCGTATCTCTATGGAAGATTATAACCTACGCTATGACATGTTTTCCTTTCCCTTAGGCAGATGTGATGTGGTTTTGGGCGTTCAATGGTTACGCACACTTGGCCCCATTTTATGGGATTTTGCTGAACTTTGGATGCAGTTTAAAGTCAATGGGGCACAACACAAATTTAGGGGCTTACAACCAGGGTCTCTCTGCATCATCAGTTCACATTGCCTGGAAAAAATCCTTAAGAAGAATTCACATGGTGTCATCGCTCAGCTTAATTCCATTCAGATGCACCCATCAACAGTCTCCACTACTTCCTTGGATAGATATGCAGGTATCTTTGTTGAACCAATGAGCTTGCTTCCTTTAAGAGACGTTTCCGGTAAGAATGTAGCCACATCTACCTCTCAGCAGGAAATGATGACTATTTTGCATGCAGTACAGAAGTGGTAGCCATACCTATTAGGAAATTATTTCTACATCAAGACAGATCTCCCGAGTCTGAAAAATTTTCTAGAACAATGGGTCTCCTCCCCAACTCACCTGCAATGGGTTATCCAGCTCATGGGTTATCCCTATGTGATCACTTACAAGAAGGGTAAGGACAATATGGTGGAAGATGCTCCTTCTCGCACAATTGATGACCCAATTTCTCTTACAGCTCTTTCTCTGCTTGTTCCAAATTGGTTGCAATATGTTCAACAGGGCTATCTCTTCTATGAACTCCATGCTTCTTCATCAACAGGGCACTTTGGGTTCTGCAAAATGTATGACCAGGAGCAATGTAACTTCTTTTGGCCGGGACTAAAAATGACAATTCAACAGATGGTGGCTAACGATGATACTTTCCAAGTCAACAAGGGGGAACCGACACTCCTTTTGGGATTGATCAAACCCTTGCCCATCCCTACACAGCTTTGGCCAACTATTTCTATGTATTTCCTAGCAGCACTCTGGTGGTACAATACCACAGTTCAAAGGACACCATATGAAGCAGTCTATGGACAAACACCGCCAGTTCTTCTTCCATACACCCTTAGCAGCTCCCCAATTCAGGAAATTGACTCGGTTCTTCGAAACCGCGATCAGATTCTTCTGATTCTACAGGACAATCTTCACATGGCCAGAATTCGCCGGAAACAAAAAGGCGATCAGCACCGTTCTGAGCACATTTTCCACGCATCTGACAGGGTTCTTCTTCATCTACAGCCTTCCAAGCAATCCTCCTTGACACTCCAAAGGCGTTAGTGGACCGAAATGAAAACCAAGGATGCTACTGGGGAACCACTCCTTCAGATTCTGCAGCAATTTCTCCAACCAAAGCTTTGAGGACAAAGCTTTTTCTAAGGGAGAGGGGATGCTAGGAACCTATGTCAACCCTTCTCTTTACTATGTTAGTATATTGTTGTTGGACGCATATGCTTTGTAAGTCGTCCCGTAGTATTTGTTGATCCGTAGTTTATATTAGCCCATAGTATTGACCCATAGTATTGGACGCATATGCTTTGTAAGTCGTCCTATAGTATTATATGTCCCATGGTTTTGACTCATAGTATTGGGCATAGACTTAGTATATAAGTGTGTGTTGAGGTCATTGAAGGCACCGTAAAGTTAATTGTATTGAGCTTGCTCAAAGGAGGTTGCCCCCTCGAAGTGGCCCGTGATCAATATAAAAGTGATTCTATTCTATTATTTCTGCTATTTCACATATTCTTAGTAATTAATTGTTGCAGGTGCATCTCAAGTTAGTGGAATGTGCACAAGTTCTTATAAAGGTACAACGGTTGAATCAAGTCTATGATCAAATTCCACAGCCAAGGTTACAACAGGTGCTCAACTTTCAGTACAAGTGATGACAATGAAAGGGTCATAATCCCACTAAGTAGAAGTTGGAGTATGCGTAGAATCCGAAAAGAATTAATAATCCAAGGGAGAAATACCCACAAGGGATGGTACATCAAAGGTTATAGAATCATCAATATAAAGATTATGATTGCGCACATATCTCAAAGGCAAGGGTACATCGAGGGTGCAAAGATATACAACCAAGGTGTAAAGTCCCACTATGTGGTGGACCATGAAGGTGCTTGACACCTAACAGATGACACATCAATGGCGCAAAGGATGACATGTGGCATATGCACACTCCGTGAAGTATGGAAGAAGGGATACCATGACCAACTTGTGAACATACAATCCATGCAAGACATGTATAAATAGAGATGCAAGTTGGATAATTGAAGTAAGATTGATGGAGAGAGCATAAGAGATTCAAGTCTTTATTGAATTTTGATATTTAGGGCATCAAAGGGCTCGAGGATAGAATGGTATGATCTAGCGAGGAGCCGAATGTGCACATGCAAGTGAACGAAGTTTTGAAGATGCGCATAAATATGTTGTAGATCTGTGACGGATGCACGAGTACTAAAAGGAAGAAATAAGGAAGTATGTGCGATTCCTTGATGTTTCGAAGGACAACATTACAGTCAGCACACTGTTGGTCACATATGTTGTAAATACAAAAGAACAGAGATAGAACCGAAGTTTATCAGATAATGCGCATATTTCTTGGTGATGCATATGAACAGAAGTGAAAGTGTGCAAAGTTGAGAAGACCATCTGATGCACGACACCAGAACAACAACAGGATATAGCGTGCACATCATGATACATATGATCTAAGACAAGTGAGTTAAACATAACTGGCAAATCATTTGATGCACATGACGTCGCAGATTGTCTAAGAAACTGTAGAACTTAAACAAAATGGAAACATGAGTAAGTGTGTAGTTCCATCTGTTACTAGTACTTTATTTCAGGACAACAGACTATCAATTGAAGGCACAGTATCAGTTGGTCATTGTAATCACAAAAGTAATAGAACGATGAGATAATTAGTGACACACACTGCAGTATCAACGAGCACACAGAACATGAAGTAAGTCATCAGCAGAAGTGTGATTTGAGAGGAATGAGAAGTCAAGTGATTTATGTAGGTCAGTGACAAAGTATCGGTTTCATACGAAGCTATAGCACAACAAACTTATTATCATAATATCAGAAGGGTGCGCAAGGTTGAATTTCAACATAATCATACATTGGAAATTTGGGCAATCGGATGGGGAAAGCTGATAGGAATTTGTAGCTTCCTTTAGGTTGGTGCCTGTAAAATAACAAGGAGACAGGGGGTCAGTGCCTCCTTCTAGTTGGTGCTGGAGAAACAAAGGGAGTTGTAGCTTCCTTCAGGATTGGAGCCTATAAAACCAGGGTGTTGGTGCATCCTTCCAGTTGGTGCTATTAAACAGAAGAATTTGGTGCTTCCTTGAATATATTCTTTCTCATTATAAAGAAGCATTCAATGGTTTTCTCTTGTTTGAGTTTCCAAGTAAAAATCTTTTGTCTTATGTGTTTTTTTAATGTTGGTGCATATATGTGTGGATGTTTATTTATTGATTCAAAACTGAAGATAAATATGAATTAAAGGATAATCTGTTAAAGAAGTTAAAAATTGTTGATAACTGCGCTAATACTGATTCACCCCCCTATCAATATTAAATCGATTCCAACAATTGGTATCAAAGTGGGTGTCTTCATTAATAGATTAGCATCTGGAAGACAAATTCTTGCACAGAACTCAGCAGACATGGATTTAAAATATGAAGAGATGGTTGAAGTATATTTTGAACGATAACTAGTCAGTGCACTAGACTAAGTAAAGAATTCAAGGAATAAACGCAAGTTGTTGCACGAAGATCTTCTGATATTAGAGGAAGACACCAGTAGGAAATTGAAATTGAAGGATGACAAGTGTGAAAGTATGGAAGCTAAAGTTGTCTCTCTAAGAAGTGAACTCCAAAAATTAAGCTTTCAGTTAGAGCAAAGAGGTAGAAACAACATTGAACAAGAGCCTTACTTTGCTAAAAGTTATGCAGATGCTCTCAAGACTCCACAATCAAGAACAAATCATAAATTTGAGAGAGAACATCGAAAGCCATATTTTTTAGAAAACAAATCTGCGCAGCCTCGGAGTTTTTATCCTATTAGGTACAAAAATATTTTCTTGAGAAATTGCTATTACTGTCACAATTTTGGTCATAAAGCAATAAATTGTAGAGCTCACGTTATGCCAAGAAGAAAATTTTGTGCAATCAGAAAAATCCTAAATAGAACATCCTTAGAAAACTGCCTGAAGTTGCATTTGAAGATTCTAATCCTTTCAACATTTTGAATTCAAAAGACGAATGTTCTGAAAACTCAGAACATGATACTCATAACTGCCAAAAACAACAACAACCTGCACAATCCACTAAGATACTTCAATATTGGAAGGATCAAGATCATCGGGAAGCATGCATCGTAGCCTTACATGCACAAAGTAAAATGGGTAAATGGTATATAAACAGTGGTTGTTCCAAGCACGTGACAGGAGATAAAAACACCTTTTTGAAGTTCAGAGAAGACAAGGGAGGCAATGTCTATTTTAGGGATAATGGATCAACTAAAATTTTGGGTAAAGGCCTATCAAGCCTAGGAAATAAAATAACCAAGGAAGATAATGTTTTTTTATTTGAGAACATGAAACACAATCTTTTAAGTGTTAGGCAGATGTGTGATCAGGTAAAAACAATGACCTTTGACTCAAAAAAGTGCAAAAAAAAACAAGAATACAAGAAAAATCATAGTTATAGCCTCTAGAACTCCTAAGAATGTTTATATTCTGTATGAAGAAAAGGAAGAAAAATGTTGCATGGGACAAACCAATGAAAGATGGCTCTGGAATAGAATATTGGGACACATCAATTTTGACAATTTGGTCAAGATCAGTAGGAAAATAGCAGTAAGGGACATTCCAAGGATTACTAAGCCATCGAATTATTTCTGCAAACATTGTCTACATGGGAAAAGAACTAGAATCAAGAAACCAACAAAAGAATACACTACCTCAAGACCCTTGGAATTAGTTCATTCAGATATTTGCATCTCAATGAGAACCAAAGGAATGAATTGCGAGGAATAATTCCGTATGTTTATTAATGATTTCACTCAAATTACATGGGTGTTCTTTCTTAATGCAAAATCACAAACATTCAAATGTTTCAAAACTTTTAAAGAAGTCGTTGAGAACTAACCTGATTTAAGAATAAAGTTCTTGAGGAATAAAAATGGAGGAGAGTATACATCAATCAAATTTGATAACTACTGTGATAAATGTGGAATTAGAAGACAATTTTTAGTAACCAGAACTCCACATCAAAATGGGGTGGCAGAAAGAATAAATAGGACTGTTGAAGAGATGGTCAGGACAATGTTAAATGAATCAAAGCTGTCAAACATATTCCATTTATACATACACATTCTCAACAGATGTCTGATCAGAATAAACAATTTTACAACACCATATGAACTCTAGAAAGGAATACTAGCTACAGTTAAGGATTTCAAAATATTTGGAAGCGAATTCTATATTAAAAGGAATGATGATACCCTTGGAAAATTTGCCTCCATATCATATGAAGGGATATTTCTTGGTTATTTCTACAAGAGAAAATCCTACAAGTGCTATAATTTGCAACTCAAAAACATAGTTGAAAGTTGAGAAGTAAAAGTTGATGAAGTATTGACTCATAGAATAATTGAAGAAGATGATGATATAGCCTTACTGGAAAAACCGAATGAAGAAAATCAAGATACTGAAGTTCCACAGGAGGAAGTGTATTAGTGCGAATTAGAAGAAGGAAGACCAAACACAAAGGCCCCCTCCAGATATGTTCAGAAAAATCATTTAGAAAATTTGATTATTGGAGACAAAGATGTTGGTGTAAGAACTAGGAGTCTGAACAATTCAACTGAAGAAGTGCATTTCTCATTACTATCTCAAATAGAACAAAAAGGAATTAAACAAGCCAAAGCTGATGAAGGTTGGATGAAGGCCATGAATGAGGAATTAGATCAAATTAAAAAGAACGACACTTGAGAACTGGTTCCAAGACCTAAGAATAAGAATGTAATTGGAGCAAAGTGGGTATTTAGAAACAAACAAAATTAGGAAGGAAAAGAAGCCAGAAATAAGGCGAGACTAGTGTGCAAAGGGTATGCACAAATAGAAGGAATAGATTTTGAGGAAAAAATTTCTCCAGTAGAATGAATGGAAGCAATCCGGCTATTCTTGGCTATGCCTATATAGAAAATGTCAAAGTATATTAGATGGATGCTAAATCAACATTTCTGAATGGAGATCTTGAAGAAGAAGTATAGATTGAACAATTAGATGGTTTTCAATTTCAAGCAACAAAGATTATGTGTGCAAGCTTAAGAAAGCATTGTATGGACTCAAAAAATATCCCAGGGCATGGTATTCAAGCCTTGACAAATATCTGCAACATCAAGCTTTCAGAAGGGGCATTGCAACCAGTAATCTCTACATCAAAATTGAGAAAGAAAAATTGATAGTAGTGGTATGCACAAATAGAAGGAATAGATTTTGAAGAAAAAATTTCTACAGTGGAATGAATGGAAGCAATCAGGCTATTCTTGGCCTATTCCTGTGTAGAAAATGTCAAAGTATATTAGATGGATGCTAAATCAATATTTCTGAAAGGAGATCTTGAGGAAGAAGTATAGATTGAACAACCATATGGTTTTTCAGTTTCAAGCAACAAAGATTATGTGTGCAAGCTTAAGAAAGCATTGTATGGACTCAAAAAATATCCCAGGGCATGGTATTCAAGGCTTGACAAATATCTGCAATGTCGAGCTTTCAGAAGGGGCATTGCAAACAATAATGTCTACATCAAAATTGAGAATGAAAAATTGATAGTAGTGGTATGCACAAATAGAAGGAATAGATTTTGAAGAAAAAATTTCTCCAGTAGAGTGAATGGAAGCAATCAGGCTATTCTTGGCCTATAGCACATATTTCATTAAAATTGGAAAGATTTTATTACAAGAACAATGCCAGAATTGAGTTTTTTGGTTATTTTTGAATTCTAGATCCACTGCTTAATTCCAAATTTAATGAAATATGTGTTCTATGCCTGTGTAGAAAATGTCAAAGTATATTAGATGGATGCTAAATCAATATTTCTGAATGGAGATCTTGAAGAAGAAGTATAGATTGAACAACCAAATGGTTTTTCAATTTCAAGCAACAAAGATTATGTGTGCAAGCTTAAGAAATCATTGTATGGACTCAAAAAATATCCCAGGGCATGGTATTCAAGGCTTGACAAATATCTGCAACGTCAAGCTTTCATAAGGGGCATTGAAAACAGTAATCTCTACATCAAAATTGAGAATGAAAAATTGATAGTAGTGGAAGTATACATAGATGATATCATTTTTGGGAGAAATGATGACAGAATGAGTCAACAATTTGCAAAAGGCACGCAAAAAGAGTTTGAAATGTCCATGCTTGGCAAATTATCCTTTTTCCTTGGGTTACAAATCTCTCAATTTAATGATGGAATCTTCATATCTCAATCTAACTATATGAAATAAATGTTAAAGAGATTTAGCATGGAACACCACAAGCTTGTCTATACACCCATGGTCACTGGGTCAAAGCTAAGTAAAGAAGATGAGACGAAGGAAGCTGACCAAAGGCTTTACAGATCTATAATTGGTACTCTGCTATACATGACCCCTTCAAGACCAAATATTATGCAAGCTATTGGACTTGTCACAAGATTCTAGGAAGCACCCAAGGAAACACATGTTCAAGCAGTCAAAAGAATTTTCATATATTTGAAAGGGACCATGTATCTTGACGTATCGTATCCATGTAGAAAAAACCTAGACTTAATAGCATACATTGATGCAAACGGGGTAGGAAGTATTGATGATAGGAGGAGTACTAGTGGTGGTGGGTTCTTCTTAGGAAATTGTCTTATGTCATGGATAAAAAAAAAAGCAGGAATCATTGGAATTATCGACAACAGAAGTTGAATATATTGCTACAGATGCCTATTGTTCACAAGTATTATGTATGAAACATACTTTGAAGGATCTACAAGTAAATATAGATCAACCAATAAAAATACTATGCGACAACACAAGTGGAGTTAGTATCTCCAAGAATCTTGTTATGCACTGCAAGACTAAGCACATCCCCATCAAGTATTATTTTTAGAGAGAGCAAATAGCTGATAATGTGGTCAAACTAGACTATGTTGATACTAAGGAACAAATTGTAGACATATTTACAAAGCCTCTTCCATGAAGTACATTTGAATATCTTAGAGATAAATTGGGGATGGTTCTCAATCCTCAACATAATGAGAACCTAAACAAAGAAGTATAAATCCAAAGAGGATCGACATTGTCCAGTTTATAGGTAAGGACAACTGTGCAAGGAATGATGAAGTATTGTGACAAGAACAAGAGATCAAGATGAACGAACAATGTAACATCTATATTAAGAAGGAAATTAAAGATAATTATGAAAATATACCAGTACAAAAGATCTTCAAAGAAACTAAGCATGAATATAGGGGGATTTATCCCTGAAAACATTTAAGGATGAAACCAACACAAAACATATAGAAGAATGCACATTGTGCAGGTAATGACACCTCTAGTTCATTGATGTAAAAGGGGGATAGATGCATGAAAATGAGGCATAAAATGCACATCATGAAGATGAAGAGAGATACATGAAGCTGATACATGGATAGATGCATGAAGTCAACATGATAGCATGAAAGGGGGAGAAATGTAAACAAAAAATAATATAGCATGAAGAAGATCACTTGAAGAAATGACATGACGATGACTAACCATATGGTCTGCGCAGAAGTAACAAAAAGCAGCATGGTTCACGCATAAGTAGCATAGGAATTAATAGTAGAAGGAACAGTAGACAATATCCAAAAGAAATTAGGGGGGGCATATACACAGGGGGGTCACTGTGACTAAGTATAGACGAAGCATACACTCCAAAGAAGGTCTGGCACAACGTCATAAGGTATTCACATCAATGCCAAAGGGGGATATTGTTGAACTTTGGTTGTCATTGATGTCAAATAATGTCAAAGAGGATCTCAACTAATGTCAAAGTGGATACAACATTCCTACAGCAGTGTGAAGAAGTATATGGAATCCACTTTGAAGTAGTATACATGCAAGATAAAGAAGAACATGAATTCCATAAGTACATGCACAAGATGGTGAAGGTGATAGACATGGATGTTAGTTTAATGAAGTATATCCAGAAGTGCATTCAGTCCGAAGAAGTGTGTACAAGGATGCATCATGTATGATGAGTTTGAATAAATACATAAGGAAGATACATCATGCATATCTGTTTGAAATAAGAACACAAGTAATGCATCCTTCTGCATATGGTCCTTATGCAGATATAAAGTCCACCAAGTCATACTCTCTCATTGTAGAAATAAAAGGAGTTGGATGGAGAGTGGTACAGATGCACAAGCAACAAAGGATTTGGTTGGACAGTGGTACATGTGTACAAGAATCGAAGGAGTTGGTTGAACAAATGGTATGAGTGCAAAAGCAAGTCTAAGCATTGCTTGGTTGATAGTCGGAAGTGCGCATGTAGTGAGAACCAACAAATTGTTGGACAGTCCTTAAAGCATGCAATCCTAGCCAATGAGAAGATGATTTTAGTTAGGGAAAATTTTTAGAACCCCCCCTAAGTTTCTATGTATAATAAATGGGCTAATCCCCAAGATATATAGGAAAATATGAAGCCTATTTTTCCAGTGTTATATTATGTATATATATTTTTTTGGCGAATCTCTCGTTGAATTATATAATCTTGTAAAATATTGGAAAATATTTTACTAAATTATAAAACCTTGTAAAATCTTGGAGAATCTTTCACTAAATTATAAAACCTTGTAAAGTCTTGGCAAATCTTTTACTAAATTATAAAATCTTGTGAGTTCTTGGTGAATTTTTTGATAATGTATAAAACCATATATAGTAATATGAAACATATACAAAAAATACTAAAGAGGAGATAAATATTAATAAATGATCACATAACAATCCATCTTTTGGTGGTAGTTTGGTACCTCACTCTAATTATCGCGGCACATAGAAATTCACCATACTCTAGGAATATTGTTGGAAAACAACAATGAATTTTTTCATCACCACAACAAATAGAATCAATGTTAATATGAAATTACATCAACACTTTGATCCTCATTTAGCTCTCTAGGATATTACAAGGGCCCACCAATAGCTCATCTATGCACACACCTTACCAAAGATGATTTTAAGATAGCAATACCAATGCATATAGGTATTTTTTTAAAGAATCACACGTGTGGGAGAATCTTACCAAGAAACTAACAACTTTACTTAGGTATCTTAATTCATCCCAAGATGTCCCTACATACTCAATTTAGGAATATTTAGTCAAATAATGCATAATAACATCAATTGTAACATAGCATCATGTACACCTTTCTACGTGGAAGCCAAAAAAATAGATTTAAGAATTTAATACCTACTCTGATGCTTCACATATCAATTTTTCTCACTCTGTAAGTCCATATTTAATGTATTCCCCATTACCAAAAGAGAAACATCCATGCCGCAAAAATTTCCCTAAAAAACCCTACTGACAACTTCGATTGAGCTCAAAGATAAATCAACAACATTCAAAATACAAATCCAAATACTTTGAAAAAATACACAAGCACTAGATAAGTGCGTCCTCTTCAAAAGAGTATTTTTAGTTTTGCAATTATGTAAACAATCAAAATATTTGGTGTACACACACGTGTGTGCAAAATGTAGCTGAAATATTCATTGGTCATTTTCGAAAAATAATAATAAATATAATTTATTGAGAAAAATTAAAAGAAAAATATGTAACCACTAGTGCATTCTGTCTAGATCATGTTCACATATTTCATTTTTTTAAATTATTACTTTAACATTAAATTATTGTGCACACACACAAACTACTTGTTAATTGCTCTTCAAATTTTTAAATATACACGTTTCATTAAATGAAAATTTGACACGATAAATGACATTGGTATATTTTGAAAAAAATATCATTGGAAATCCAACATAATTCTCTACATTTCATGTTGATGTATATGTAACTTCAGAATGTATTTCACCTATGTATATTGCACTCCTATAGAGATGTTATTATTCCTCTATACGGAAGTGTCGTCATTTTTTATTGACAAGTGTCGCAAGTGTTGTAACTTGCCGATGGGTTATTAGACCACCTTGATGGAGTCCGCCTTGTATGGGTCATGTGGGTAAATGTGTTATTAGACCACCAAGTGTGGAGTTGGCACGGATTAAGCTAACCATGGGTTATTAGGCTAAGCTAGACAAGTCGGCCCTACTAGTTTATTGGGCAGGACAGGACAAGTATATATAGAGATCGGGAGATCTCTATTTGATCATCTCATTGCACACACTTATCTCATTCGGAAAGTGGCACACTTGTGAGGAGGAGGATTTTCTACTAGGATAAGACTATCTCTTGTACTTTGGTTGTATCATTTCTCTTTCTATCTCGGAGGAAGTTGTGGGGTTTTTCATCTTCTTGGTTTTCCCTGGTGAGACTCTGTGTCTCTTGTGTGCTTGCATTATTATGTCCATGATTGATATGATGTAGATATGCTATACATGTTATTCTCTTAGTTAAGATCTTAGATCAGATTGAAAATTCTGATAAACTAACATGGTATCAGAGCTAGCCTAAAAGAAGGCATGGTATGGCATGTATGACACTTGTTGCACTTGCGATGCTAGGGCTTGATATAGCAAAAATCAGTCATCCTAGAACTTTTGCTATAAATACATTTTGGAAAAGTTTTAGGATCTGTAACTTTTAAAGGTCGAATATCAGATCCCCATGTACCTTGTGTCCAAAGGAAAACTCCTAATTAGTATTACTTTGTGTTTTACGATCTGTACAATCTAGGGTTTCTTCCTGTTCCTGATTTGAGTCATAAACAGGTGACCTAGGGAAAAAGGTCATAACTTGGGCTAGGAAGCTCCAAATGAAATTGTGTAAAATGTGATAGGTAGGGAACAGACTGTACTTTCATAGGATGAAGGTTCAGAGTCCAAAAGTGAACCAGTGACATGTGGTGCTCCATACAAGTTTGCTCTCCTGTTTTATCCCATAAACAGGTCACATTGCGACACTTGGCATAACTCTCTCTCACAGAATCCAATTGAGGTCAGAACTATGGGGTTGGAAAGATGATAGGTCAGGATACCATATGTATAAGGTTCAAACCCTTTGGATTCATAGTTTCAAAGTTACACCAGAAACAATCAGGTACATATTTATGTCAAAACAAAATTGGATTTTGAGCACCTTCATTCATGGCTCCGGGAATTAGGGTTTCAGAGAAAGTTGGTATTTTTGTAATCGCAGACCACAGCTGAATGATACTCATCAAAATATAAATTTAGAGACCAAGATCAAATTTTTTGGTTGGAAAGAAGGGTGGGCTTTATCATACCCTAGTTCGGGATCCTGTCTAGAAGATCCGGAAGTTTCAAAGGCAATTTTGAGGGGTGAAACTTTGCATTTTTCAAACTCTGAGTATACCAGGTTGATCATCTCATCAAGGCGCATCTTTCTATCCTTTCAGAAGTTTGAAATTCAAATTTTGAATTTTTAGGGTTTCCTTGACAAACCCTAATCCAGCTCCAGATCCAGTTTCTGCAAATCAAGTGGATTGGGTTAATCCTAGAAGAAAATGGATTGGTCACCTGCATAAGTGAAGAAGTTCTAGTTTCAGAGGGAGATGAGGCTAAAGAAGATTACAAGAAATCTCGACAGGTATGACTTATCCAGGTATTTTTTGAGATGTGTTCATGATTAAGTTTATGGTATGTTTGTCTTCATATTATTACGGTTAGTACAATCTTGATTAAATTTAGACTTGTCATATCACCTTAATAAAATTATAAATGCATGATAGAAGATATTCATTAGGGTTTTGACACTTATGATTGTACTAATGCATTATGGTGTTGTATTAGGTTTATATTTGTCCACTAACATGAAAGGTACCCCAAGAAAGACAAATCATGTTCTAGTTCAAGAACATATGATCAGGGGGACATGAAGACAAAGATTCATCCATTGCCATGGATCACATAGAAGATCTACTTACGAGGTATGTATAACTTGATTCTATAATGGTTAACCTATGAGATATGCAGGTTACTAGCACAAGTCACTTAAGAGAACAAGAAGACATCATGTGGGTATGTTAGACAATAACCAACTAACATATTAATCCAGGTATATTTTTCCTATATCAAGTTAGAATCTCTTATATAAGTATACATGTCATGATTGATAATGATTATTCATTGAAGTTAGTAATCATGGGTTTATGCATATTATGTCTCTTACATTGATTGATGATATGACTAACCAGTAAAGTCTTTTGGTCAAATAAAGAATATGCATGAGTAAAAGAAGTATTCCCTGAAACCTTGAATACTAATGTTTATTATCTGTGTATGAAATGATCTTGACCATACATGTTTAAGATTACTGTTTTTGTTAGTATTAAGATTATACTAATGAATGTATGTATGAGATCTCAAGGATAACACAATGATGATACTAGTAAGTATGCATGGTGATCAAGGATGGATATAAGTTCAAAGACAGGTAATCCAGGAAGCAAAGATCAAGAGGGAGCACACTCCAGTAGTTTATGCAAGGATGTAGATATTCAGAGGGAGTCGAGCACTTCTCACAAATCCACATCAGAATGGAGTTGCAGAAAGGAAGCAAAGATTGAGAGGGAGTCAACCCAACAAACAAACAAAGATAAGTATTTGAATTATCATTTCTTCCATATTTGATTGTTTAAATAATACTGTTCAATATACTGATGTTCCTAGAATTAGGCTGTGTATTTTGGCATATTAGAATAATTGCATTAATGAACTGCATACTACTAATATGCATGTAATGGGTAAGTGGCCTATGGCACTGTACAACATTCCATTGCTACTTATCTAGAATGAAACCTTTTTGTTGACATGTTGAGAGTAGTGAAAAACTCTTAACAATGTTCTGGTAGAGATTGGAAGGCATCTAGAAAGTTACATGATATGGATGAATGTTGTATTGAAGCATTGGCTAAAATAATTGCATGACTGTATGACATATTTCTTTATGTGTAAGAGTTTGTTCTAAAAACTATGAGAAGTTTCTAATCATGCAATTTAACTTGTTTTGTAGGAAAGATCATATACGAGCACCTACAAAAGAAGGACTAGAACATTTATTTCAGCAACAAAGTTATCTATTGAAGATATTGAATATATTGAAATTTCCCAGGATTCAGGAAGAATTCCATGATCGAGGAGTACCAGTCGATCATGAAGAATGATGTTTGGGATGCAGTCCCAAGACCTGAAGGGAAGTCTGTTGTGACTTCCAAATGGATCTATAAGATCAAGCATGCTGCAGATGGTAGCATGGAGAAATACAAAGCTAGGTTTGTAGCTTGTGGCTTCTCCCAGAAAGAAGGGATTGATTATCAAGAGATTTTTTTACCTATAGCCAGGTACACTTCCATCAGATTAGTACTTTCTCTAGCTGCAGTGATGAAATGGAAGATACATCAGATGGATGTCAAGACAACTTTCTTGAATGGTGTAGTCGAAGAGGAAGTGTATGTGGAGTAGCCACTCGGGTTTGAGACACATGACCGAGAGTCACATGTGTGCAAACTAAAGAAATCCCTGTATGGTTTGAGACAGGAAGCCAAGACCTGGTCTGGCCGGATAGATGGCTTTCTATCTAGTTTGGGATTTACCAAGAGTAAAGTGGATTCCAACATTTACTACAAGGTTGAGGAAGGCAATCCAGTGATACTACTTTTGTATGTGGATGACCTCGTTGTTACATGTGAGGATAGATTGATTATCGACACGCAACGGAAGCTTGCTGCCGAATTCGAGATGAAGGACTTGGGTATGGTGCACTACTTTCTAGGCATGGAGGTGTGGCAGAGTGCAGAGGGAATATTCCTTGGATAAGGGAAGTATGCAACAGAGATCCTGAAGAGGTTCAAGATGATGGACTGCAAGGCCATGGCCACACCTATGGCATCGAACCTAGAGCTTTTGTGTGATGCTTCATCTGATCTAGTTGATGTCAATATGTATCGTCAGATGATTGGGTCCTTGATGTACCTGATGAACATGAGACCAGGCATTTGCTTTGCGGTGAACACATTGAGCCAGTTCCTGACGGATCCCAGAGGTGTTCACCTGGTTGCTGTAAAGCATATTCTGAGGTACCTGAAGGGTATGGTTGACTATGGGCTCAAGTATGATGTGAATCAAAAGTTTAACCTGCAGGGTTATGTTGATTCAGATTGGGTAGGCAGTGCTGCAAATAGGAAGAGAACTTTTAGGTGTTGCTTTAGTATGGGATCAGGTGTGATCTCTTGGTTTAGTAGGAAGCAGTCCTGCGTAGCACTGAGTACAGCCGAAGCAGAGTATGTTGCAGCTTGTTCAGCTAGTTGTGAGGCAGTATGGCTCCGGAAGCTACTATCTGAGTTATTTGATCTACCGCTAGAGGCTACTGGTATCTTTTGTGACAACCAAAGTTGTGTGAAGCTGTCTGAGAACCCGGTGTTCCATGACAGGTCGAAACACATATAGATCAAATATCACTATATCAGGGATATGGTGCAGAGAGGAGCAGTGAGGCTCCTGTATGTTGTGATGGATGAGTAGGTTGCAGATGTGCTGACAAAGCCACTAGCCAGAGTGAATTTCGAGTACTTCAGAGAGAGGCTTAGTGTCCTTCAGAATGATGACACTTCGAGGAAGAAGTGATGGACACATTTGCAGGATCCATTTTGAGCATGATGAGAGGAGGATCCTTCCATGGCTGTGGATGTAAGCGTTGGATGATGAGCATTAGGACGATGCTCTAGTTACTGCTCTGTATGTGTATATATGCATCATGTTGGATGCTGTATATGATCGGTTGGATCATTTATATGTGTATGTACGCATCATGTTGGATGATGGATATGATCGGTTGGATCATTGGATCATTTATATGTATATGTATGTACGCATCATGTTGGATGCTGGATATGATCGGTTGGATCATTGGATCATTTATATGTATATGTATGTACGCATCATGTTGGATGCTAGATATGATCAGTTGGATCATTTATATGTATGCATGCATCATGTTGGATGCTGGATATGATCAGTTGGATCATGCGTATGTATCTGTAGATGTATCAGGTGGATACATTGTATGATCAGGTAGATCATGTATGATGATATGTATCAGGAAGATACTGTGTATGCATCAGGTGGATGCATTGTATGATTAGGATGATCAAGGACGATGAGCTTCAGAATGTTGCTCCAGATGATATGCATCAGGATGATGCAGTGACGATGATGAGGATGATCATGCGATGATGACATGCATCAGGACGATGCAGTGATGATGATTAGGATGATCATGTACATGAGGATGATGTATGGTGAGAATCAGGATGATACTCTGTGGCCATGGATAGGTTGTGCTTGAGAGGACTTGTAAGACCTGGGAGATCCGAGAGGTTGGGCTGTGTGCCCGTAATAAGTCCTGGGATGCTCTTTCGAGGGTTTGTGGTGGTGAATACATGTAAGACCTGGGAGATCCGATAGGCTGTGTGCCCATAATAAGTCTTGGGATTCTCTTTCGAGGGTTTGTAGTGGTGACTACATGTAAAACCTGGGAGATCCGATAGGTTGGGCTGTGTGCCCGTAATAAGTCCTAGGATGCTCTTTCGAGGGTTTGTAGTGCAGATCACATGTAAGACCTGGGAGATCTGATAGGTTGGGTTGTGTTCCCGTAATAAGTCCTGGGATGCTCTTTCGAGGGTTTGTGATGAGGGTCACATATAAGACCTGGGAGATCCGATAGGTTAGGCTGTGTGCCCGTAATAAGTCCTGAGATGCTCTTGCGAGGGTTTGTGATGCACGTAATAAGTCCTGAGAATTCCACAGTATGGCCAGTGATGATGAAGACCTGCAGGTGGTGGGCCTACAGCCAGTATGAAAAAGGACTGGCTCTGTAGAACTTCCTATGACGAGTAGATTCAGAGATTGATTGAGATAGCAGTAGCAGTGATGATGACGATGATTCGATGATGATGATCCAGAGAAGAAGACTTATGCTAGCATATCTGTGTAAAGAAATACCTTTCTAGTTAAGAGGGAGTGTTGATGTATATGTAACATCATAATGTATTTCACCTATGTATTTCATCTATGTATATTGTACTCCTATAGAGATGTTATTATTCCTCTATACGAAAGTGTCGTCATTTTGTATTGGCAAGTGTCGCAAGTGTTGTAACTTGCCAATGGGTTATTAGACCACCTTGATGGGATCGGCCCTGCATGGGTCATGTGGGTAAATGGGTTATTAGACCACCAAGTGTGGGGTTGGTCGGGATTAAGTTAACCATGGGTTATTAGGCTAAGCTATACAAGTTGGCCCCACTGTTTTATTGGGCAGGACAGGACAAATATAAATAGAGATCGGGAGATCTCTATTTGATCATCTCATTACACACACTTCTCTCATTTGGAAAGTGGCACACTTGTGAGGAGGAGGATCTGCTGCTAGGAGAAGACTATCTCTTGTACTTTGGTTGTATCATTGCTCTTTCTATCTCTGAGGAAGTTGTGGGGTTTTTCACCTTCTTTGTTTTCCCCAGTGGAACTTTGTGTCTCTTGTGTGCTTGCATTATTATGTCCATGATTGATATGATGTAGATATGTTGTACATGTTAGTCTCTCAATTAAGATCTTAGATCATATTGTAAATTCTGAAAACTAACATTTCGTTTTTTAACCGCATGTCAAAATTCATCTGGAAAATATGAGTTTCAAGGGCTTCAATTTAATACATGGGTAAAATTTCCGTTTTTCATCGTCATATTTGGCCAAAAATAGTTACCCATCTTATCCTCATTTTTGAACTTGGGTTCTTATTCAAAAACAATTTTGGATCCAACTTGAAATGCGTTTTTCATGATTTTTGGAAGAGATAGGGAAAAGAACAATATTTTCGTACATGTATTCTATGGCTCGAAAAATTTCAAGGCTCAAGTTACCTTTCCCCGGGCGTTTCTCATTTCTGCACTTGTGGAACAAGGGAAATCTTTCGAGTCATTGGACTCAAGCCACAAAGAGGGATAAGTTTTGGACCATAAACAAATGATTGTTTTTCCTTTTAAGTACTATAGACTACTCATAAATTTTGGTTCAATAGATAAAATCACTTAATAAAATAGTGAAGCATCATTTGGATCGAGAGATGTATCTTGAACTAGAACTTCCACTATAGTAGCAACTACAACAGCATTCACCGCTGGAATGGTAGACACAGTGGCGATACCACTATGATCAACACTTTATATTACAAT
The DNA here is from genome assembly GCA_027924585.1 of Larix kaempferi. Lineage (NCBI taxonomy): Eukaryota > Viridiplantae > Streptophyta > Pinopsida > Pinales > Pinaceae > Larix > Larix kaempferi. The sequence goes on along the minus strand of BSBM01000372.1, from coordinate 47,283,527 downwards.
ATATATACATATCTATTAAAAAACGTATTCATACTATATAATAAAATAGTGGAAGAACAAGAATACTGACAAAAATTTATCTGATTTTGGTGAGTGGAAAATTGGCTATATTGATTGTTAGTATAGGATCGAGGATCATAAATTGTTTGTAAGAAGGGGGTGAAAATAATTTTTCTTACAAAAATCCTTCTTTATTTCACCGTGATAATAAACTATATCACTGTCACTTCTGTTTCAAGGAACTCAATTTGATCATTTTTCCTTATAAGGAAAAAACGCAACTTTCATTTTTTCACGAGGAAGACCATAAAGATTAAATAGTTCACTGAGAACACCTTTTAAGAGATTACGTGGAACAATCAGATCAAATAAACCATGACCAAATAAAGGCTCAGTCACCTCAAAATATTCAATCACTTTCTGACCTAATGTCTGTTCGATTACTCTTTTACATGCAAATGCAATGTACGCTTTAGGTTCAACAATAATGATATCTCCCAACATGCCAAAACCAACAATCACTCCACCAGTTGTTTGAGACATCAAATCGATAAATATAACAGCTTTTTGTCATCCTGTTGAATATATAACGCAAAAGCTATTTTATCCATTTGCATTAATCTAAAACTTCTTTCTTACATGTGTGCTCCTCTGGAAGCACACACCATAATGACTAGAAGAGATTCCTTGGTAACACGCTTGATCATACAGGTTATTTTCTCATCTACTACCAAGCCCATACTACCTCCCATGAACTTAAAATCCATAACTATGAGTGCGATAGGAATAGCATTCAATTTACCTATGCCTATTTGAATAACATCAGTCAAACCTGTCTCTATTTGACAAAAAGTTATATGATCCTTATAAGGTTCATCCTCATAATTTAGAGGATCGGAATTAGAAGGTTCATCCTCATAATGAAATTGAAGAACATATAGAGTGTGCATGTATTCATCAATAGGACGTTGAGTGCCACAACCAATTATAAGTTCTATTCTATATAAACTATTCATTTGTAGATAATATCCACATTCTTCACAAATACTTTTATTCTCTCTCAAGAATCTGATATAGAGAAAACTTGCGTTCAGGGTTAAAGTTTCACATTTCATGGAGAAAGCTCATGAATAGGGTTAAAGTTTCACATTTCACAGATGATATGGACATAATGTTGAATTATTTTTTTGATTTTAGCTATGGATAAATTGGTTCTAGTTATAGATAAATCGAATACTTCCTCATGATCCTTATCCATATCCATCTACCTACTTAATATTCCAAATATGAATTCAAACTTTTCAATAAAGTAGGGTATTACCAAGGTGGTAAATCCCATTCATTATTTACGGATCTGATTGACCCAATACAGAAGGAACATTTTTGTTATTGATGATATTGGCAAAATCATATTTATATATTATTCAAGGAATTTTTTTCCTTTTGTGTATGAGAACCAATCCTTTTGTTCTTGGGGTTTCCGCACTCATGGAAAAAAATGTGGGACTTATTATTCAAATCATTGGCCCAGTACTAGATGTATCTTTTCCTCTATGTCATATGCCTAATATTTATAATTCATTGACAGTTAAGGGTCAAGGTACAACCGATAAGGAAATCAAGGTTACTTGTGAGGTACAACAATTATTAGGAAATCATAAGGTTAGAGCTATAGCTATGAGTTCTACAGATGGTTTGATGAGAAGAATGAGAGTGATTGACATGAGAGATCCTCTGAGTGTTCTAGTTGGTGGAGCTACTCTCGGATGAATTTTCAATGTTCTTGGAGAACCTGTTGATAATTTAGGTCTTGTAGATGCTCCCATAACATCTCTTATTCATATATTTTCTCCCACCTTTATAGAGTTGGATACAAAATTATTCATCTCTGAAACATGCATTAAAGTAGTAGATCTTTTGGCTACTTACCGACAAGGGGGGGAAATTGGTTTATTTGGGGGAGCTAGAGTGGGTAAAACAGTACTCATTATGGATTTGATCAACAACATTGCTAAGGCTTGTGGAGGGGTATTTGTATTTGGAGGAGTAGGAAAACATACTCGTGAAGGGAATGATATTTACATGGAAATGAAAGAATCAGGAGTAATTAATGAACAAAGCATCTTAGAATCAAAAGTGGCTATGGTCTATGGTCAAAGGAATGAACCACTAGGAGCTCATATGAGAGTCGGTTTAACTTCTCTAACAATGGACGAATATTTATGAGATGTGAATGAGAAAGACGTATTATTATTTATTGATAACATATTCCACTTTGTCCAAGTGGGATCAAAGCTATCCGCCCTATTAGGAAGAATGATTTGTGCCTTGGGTTATCAACCAACTCTTTCCAAAGAAATGGGCTCTTGTGAGGAACCTGCAACAATTAATTGATAAAATGCATGATATATTATAACACATAATATTTTTATTGATCGCGGGCCACTTCGAGGGGGAAACCTCCTTTGAGAAATATCAGTACAAATAACATCTTGATTCCTTCATTGGCCTCAACACGTACTTATATACTAAGTCTATGTGCCGATACTATGGATCAATACCATGGAACATTTAATACCATGGGATGAATTACAAAGCATATGCGTCCAATACTATGGATCAATACCATGGAACGCTTAATACTACGGGACGACATACAAAGCATATGCATCCAATAACAATATACTAACAAAGTAAAGAGAAGGGTTGACACAGGTTCCTAACATCCCCTTCCCCTTAGAAAAATCTTCGTCCTCAAAGATTTAGATGTGGAAATTGATGCTGAATCTGAAGGAGTGGTTCCCATGGTGCATCCTCTAATTCCATTCTGTGGCACTAAATTAATACCCATGTGATAGATTGAGAGAGAAGTTGGCGAGTGAGCCTATTGAGGATGGCCTCCGGCTCCAAAAGGATTGATCCTTCATTATCCAGTTCTAGTAAAATAGTTTGTCCTCTGATGTTGGTGCCAAGAAATTTCGTTAGACAAGAGACATGAAATATTGGATGAATGCAGGAAGAAGGAGGAAGTTCCAAGTTATAAGTAACAAACCCAATATTCTGAAGGACCTTATAGGGCCCATAGAACTTTGGAGCGATCTTATGACTCCCTTTGATTTTTAGGGAGGATTGCTGAAGAAAAACCATATCACCTGCTTGAAAAGTGTACTCAGAATGGTGCTGATTGGTTTGTTGTTGCATTCAAATTATTTTCATGTGAAGATTGTCTTGCAAAATGCAAAGAATATGATCACGGTTTCGAATACCGAGTCAATTGCTTGAACTGGTGATTTGTTGAGGGTGTATGTAATAAGAACTAGCAGTTCCTTACCATAGATTGCTTCATATGGAATCATTTTAGATGCAATATTGTACCACCAGAGACCTTCAATGAAATCCATAGAAATATATTTCCAAATCCATGTAGGGATGAACAAGGGTTCGAGCAATCCCGAAAGGAGTGTTGTTTCACCCTTGTTGTCCTGGAAAGTATCACATACAACCACCATCTGTTGATTTTTCCTTTTCATTCCCTACAAAAATAAGTTACATTGTTCCAGCTCATACATTCTGAGGAACCCATAGTGCTCTGCGATGGAGAAGCATGGAGTTCATAGAAGACATAGCCAAGTTGAACAGATTGCAACAAATTTGGAATCGGAATAGAAAACACTGAAAGAGAGACTTGGTCATCAAATGTGCGCGAAAGAGAATACGCCACCAGATTGTACTTACCCTTCTTGTAAGTGATCTCATATGAATAACCCATGAGTTTGCTAACCCATTTCAGTTGTGCTGGGGAGGAGACCCATTCTTCCAGGAAATATTTCAGACTCTGGTGATCCGTCTTGATGCATAAATAATTCCCTAATAGGTATGGTTTCCACTTCTGTAATACATGCAAAATATCCATCATTTCCTTCTCAGATGTAGAGGTGGCTAAATTCTTACCCGAAAGGTCTCTTGAAGGCGACAACCCAACTGGTGCAACAAAGACACCTACATATTTATCCAAAATGTGTTGTAGATCAAAGGGAGTAGTGGAGACCGTTGATGGGTGCATCTAAATGGAATGGAGCTAAGAGATGACACCATGTGAATTCTTCTTAGGGATATTTTCTAGGCGATGTGAACTGATGATGTGGAGAGACCCTGGTTGTAATCCCATAAATGTGTGTTTTTTCCCATTGAATGAAAACCGCATCCAAAGTTCAGCAAAATCCCATAAGATGGAGCCAAGTGTGCGTAACCATTGAGTACCCAAAACCACATCACATCTGTCAGAGTGCAAATTATAATAATCCATAGATATACGCACATTGGGACACTTCCCCTTGTAAGGTAAGGTGCCCCCATCATAAATCATGACTTCAAAGTTGGAGCAAGGATGGACAAAACAATCAGCCTGTTTGGCAATCTGAGGGTCAATGAAGTTAAGAGTGCTACCAGAAACAATGAGTATTGTAAGAGGGAGCTTCTTGAAGTAACCCCTGACCTGCATTGTTTGTGGGGTGGTGACTCTGCCTAAATCATGGAGAGAGATATTTGGGTGGTCGTCTGGAGATGGAGGGTCAATAGGAGGCTGCTAAATGTCGACCTGATCATCTGTTGTATCTGGAGCTCCTTCACCAAGTTTAGGGGCAGGCGGACAATCCACATCCAAGAGATAGAGTTGTTGCTTAACACATCTATCTCTCTGAGTGAATTTATCATCACAATTATAACAAAGCCCTTTTTCTCTACATTCCCAGATCTTTGCTTCAGACAAATTCTTGATAGGAGTTGGTAGAGGAGCTGGCATGAGGAGAGGTCATTGGGAAGCCATATTTATGAATGGAAGAAAAGTGGATTTGGAGCATTGTTGGGATGTGATCTTGTCCTCCTCCAACTTAGCCAACCCTAGGACTTCCATCGTTGTGTTGGGAAAAAACATCTTAACCTCTGAGCAGAGTTCATCCTTGAGACCACTGATAAAACATCTCCTGTAGAATTCATCAGACAATCCTTCTGTGTGATTGGCCAGTTTCTAAAATTCTGTCTGATACTCTATCACAATTCCAATTTGGCAAAGTTTAGTTAGTGATCCTATGATGTCATCAAAAGCACTAGGACAAAATAGTTGCAAAAGGAGTTGGCAAAAATCTGTCCATTTTGGCTCGTCATGAGCCTTGATGTACCAACGGTACCATTGAAGGGCTTCATGTTCCAAATGAAAGGATGAAAGTGGAACTTTGTGGACATCAAAAGTATTATGCAGACTAAAATATTGTTCTTCCCGGTATATCCATCCAGTCAGATCATTACCAATGAAATGAGGAAAATCAAGCTTTGGCCCACGAAAATGGCTAGAAGAAGAGAACCCAGTGTCTGCAGAATATTTTGGTTGTCGTTTATTGTTCATGGCTGAATGCTGAAGATGGAGGCTGATAAATTTTTCATCCAAATATTGGAGTTTAGTTTTGAGGGCTGCAAGTTCTTCCTCAATGATTTGTGCTCCTACACGGGTGACAACCATAACTAGGAGTTTTTTGTTTTTTTTTTTGTGAATGGGTAGAAAAACAAAAACAGAAGCTTCTTTAGTAAAGGGAAATTTGGATTTGGGAAAAACTATGAATGGTAATTGGGGTTTGAATAGGTTTTGGACACTTTCTAATGGAAATGGAAGCATAAAATGGTGATTCAAGCGGGGTGAAAGAATGGGAAATTTTGTCAAAGAGGGACAAAAATAAAAAATAGGAAATGAACACTATGGCAGAATTTGAAGGCGATTGAGTGAAAATAGAAGAAGTTATGGAAAACCCTAAAAATAGACAAATGTGGGATTTCTGGCTTCGGGGAGTTGAATTTGGGATAGGGTCCCCAGGAATGAAATATGCAGAATGGGATTGTAGGGTTGTCAATGAATTTTATAGGTAAACAAAGTTAAAACAAAGAAGATATGACGAATGGGATTGTTAATATTTTTTTTCGGAAAGGATCTACAACAGCGCGGAAGTGATTGGAAACTATTCTGGACAAATGTAATTTGTGATTTATGAGTTGGAAATAGATATGGAACCCTGGTATGTGCAGCTTCCTAAAGGTTCAGGGGATTCACTCAACCACCAATGTTGTTTAACGACTTGCGTATTGGGGCAGTACCCCTCACTCCATGGCTCAAGTAAAACTGATAACCACTTTGCCACAAACGACATCTCTTGGTTTACCTCATGGGTGGGAAGTACTATTCAATCAGGTAGCAGTCGTTTCCCTTTTTGTTGGAAGGTCCTGTCAATGGACCAACTACTTTGGGGTTCCTCTGGTACTCCTCACAATGAGTTTTAGGACTTATTCCCAAGTACTTCCCACAGTTAAGGAGATAGGTATTATTCCCGAATCCGAACCTGCAATTGATAGGAACAAATACATATGCAAAATTGATTTTGGCAGAAATTCCACACAACCAGCCCAAGAAAGTGCTCTGGTACCAAATGTGAGGAATATGCAATAATTAATTGATAAAATGCACAATATATTAGAATGAAAAATATTTGTATTGATCGTGGGCCACTTCGAGGGGGAAACCTCCTTTGATAAATCTCAATACAAATAACTTCTCGGTGCCTTCAATGGCCTCAACACGTACTTATATAATAATTCTATGCGCCAATACTATGAATCAATACCATGGAACATTTAATACTACGGGACGACTTACAAAGCATATGTGTCCAATACTATGGATCAATACCATGGAACAAATAATACTATGGGATAATACAAACTAAGGATCAATACCATGGAACATATAGTACTACGGGATGACTTACAAAGCAAATGTGTCCAACAACAATATACTAACAAAGTAAAGAGAAGGGTTGACACAAGTTCCTAATATTTCTTTGCAATAGAGAATTACTTCCACAAAAAAGGGATCCATAACCTCGATTTAAGTAGTTTATGTACCTACTAACGACTTGGCCAACCCTTCTCCTGCTACAAATTTGGCAAATTCATATGCCAGAACCGTACCATCGAGAGGATTAGCTTCCAAGGGTATCTATCCAATAGTGGATCCTTTAGATTCAACATCGACTATGCTCCAACCTTGGATTGTATATGTAGAACATTATGAAACTGCACAAGGGGTTAAGAAAATTTTACAACGTTATAAGGAAATTTAAGACATTATAGATATTCCTAGAATAGATTAATTACCTGAGGAATATCATTTAATCATAGCAAGAGCAAGAAAAATTGAACATTTCCTATCACAACCCTTTTTTGTAGCATAGGTATCCACAGGTTCCCTGGGAAAATATGTTGGTCTAATAGAAACAAATAGAGGGTTTCAAATGATCCTTTCTAGATAATTAGATGGTCTTACCGAGTAGTCTTTTTATTTGGTTGGTAACATTGATGAAGCTACCGCAAAGGCTATGAAATCCAACGTGTAAAGTTAATTTTTAAAATGACCCTAAATCTTCACTGTCTCCTAATCGAGTCGTTTGGGATTCAAAAGTTCAAAAAATAATCCTATCTACTAATAGTGGTAAAATTGGTGTATTACCCAATCGTGCTTCACTTGTAGTAGCTGTAGATATCATGAGTAACTTTATGAAAATACATCTCAATGGGTGATGGTCCACTATGGATTTGATGGGAGGTTTCTCCAATATAAACAATCATAAAATAATCGTATTGCTAAATAATGTAGAGAGAGATGTTGACATCAACATCCAAGAAGCCTAGGAAAATGTTCGAAAAGCTAAAGCTAACTTAGCTCGAGCCGAAGGAAAAAGAAGAAGAATTGAGGCTGATGTAGATTTGAAAAGAGTTAGAACATGATTAGAGGTTTTCAATGCTAGCCCTCGTCTCTAATTAAAATTTTAGATAATGATCTAAAAATGGATTCCATGTTTTGTCTGGATTAAAAGTGGAGTAAAACTTATTAGATTCCATTGACTCTTCATTGGTATCTAATAATTCTACCTACTATTGGATCTAAACAAGTGACTCTCTCCATATGAAAGCGATACTCTAACCACTGAGTTAAGTGGGTCATTTATTCTCATAGGTAAAGTTGGACTCTATAAACAATTCTAAATAGAATTAAATGTAAAGAAAATGTGTCTCTGGCACAGATCAAACTTATTTGGATGCATTAGATCATATTATCGGATCATGAAATATCTACCTTGACAGAAAGTGATCCATCTGGTTATTATAGTAGTGTATCACAAAGACTTGAAAGGAAGATATATATCTCAACAAGGTAGAGCACCTCGTTTAAACATGTTCCAATGGTTTTTAGGAGAGTTTATCTATTCATCCGATCCACAAAATAGATTCTATGTGAAATAGTATTACACTATCAATTTGTTTCTATGGGGAACAATAACATGACAAAGATGAAGTTCGATCCAATTTGAATTACGAATCTAATTGATATGGTCAATCCCAGATCCATTCAATGCCAAGAATAATGAGTATAATACGAGGACCTCAAATTATTGTTTTCTCTCTATGAAATTTTCGGTGTATGAAGTGTCATATTTCACATTTTGAGAAATAGAGGAGACTCTATTTGAGTCAATCTATGCCTAGGCAAGGCAAACCGACATCAAGGAAACCTTTTGAATAACTTTGGGATTGCTTCCGAAGGGTAAGAATTTGGAGTGCATGGAGCCATATTAGTATCTTCCAAGCAATAGAAGAATGACAAACTACCCGATCTTTCCATCAGTTAATGAAAGATCCCAATGCGAGAAAATGTATGTTGGGTTCTTGTAATAGTTCAAATCATTTTGATAGTAATAAATTTGAGTTGTTCTACCGAGAAGGTCTATGGTTCGAGACCGTATAGCCCTATACATTCCACTAAGTTACACTACTTTATATAGATAGATAGATAGATAGATAGATAGATAGATAGATAGATAGATATAGATAGATATAGATATATAGATATATAGATATAGATATCCCCTCATAGTAACTATGACTTAGACTTGAAGAGTATTTCAGATCATATAAATTATTCTCATGTCCTTATCGAGATCGATGGATGGGAACGTTGGAACAGGATAGGAATATAATTATTTATCATTGATCAAGATTGATCCAATACCATATGATTGCACCTATGAAGCCTTTTTTTTCATTAAGAAAAAAAGAGGGGGAAGAAAATAAGTTAGGTAATGACTGACATGATGATATGCAATAATAACTCATTACATTATTGGTGGTTACTAATCTTCTTCTGATAGATACAATGTTATAATGATTGATTCCATTCTATTGGATCTTGGCCTTCATTCGAACAAAAAGTAATTAGGATCGATCATTGGAATCTTATGAATCAGGTGTAGGGAATTCCTAGCTAATATGATAAATGACTTCCTCCTTTCCTTTTATTTTCAAGGGAATCTATAAGAAGTGGATATATGGAAGTATCTATCCAATCCAATCTATCTAATCTATCCAATCCAAAGAGTTCAGATCGTAGAACTGGAACTAATTGTAACATACAAGAAACAAGGTGTTTTTTCTTTTCTTTTTTTCTAGGCACTTCTAGATTCTACATACAAATATAGATAGAGGATTGATGAGATATTTCATACTATATTGCTTGGATTTGCACAATGTTAGAATTCCCATTCTAAGATCATCTAGTTAGGAATCGAGGGAAAATTGGGTAATTTTTCATGAAATTTTCTATATTGTATCACATTGATTGTTTTGTTCAAATTTATCGCTAGCTCTTTGAAAAACTCAATATTTATCTCAAATATCATATGTTTGAATCAGTTTCGAGTCAAGTAAAAGTATCGATTGGACATATGGCTTTTATATCCATCCAAATGTAATGCATTCTACTGCAGTTGAACAAAGTCCTCTTCAGTTCAATTGAAAATATGGCTATATCTATCCCTTTGCTAAAGATCGGGGTGAAGATATTGATCAACTCGGATTCTCTAGAATATGTTATGTATCGCAAATCAAACCTATTCTTAAACCATATATGTGGGAAGTACTACGGATATTCCAAATACCTGGAAAGGAAAATTATCTGGAGTTGATACATTCTAGCTAAACGAAGATATTTGGTTCATTCTTTTTCTCCACCTAAGATCATCACATGGTTTTTTAGACGCAATATGAAAATATCGTTACAAACACTCTTTCCTCTAGTTTCGTTCTGGTAACATACCACAAATATGCAATCTACCAGATATGCATATTGGATCTACATATGGACCAACATTTGCTTGAATATACCCCACTATGGAATAAATATATTCCATGGAATGTGTTTTGGAATGTAATGTCCCCACCTTAGCGTCACATGGATCCATCCACTAACCCAATAGATTCGCATGGGTTCAAGTGGAAGTTATCCAAACTAGGAATTAATAGAAATTTAATTAATTTTGCATAGCTAAAAAATAATTAATTTTCCTAAAGAAAAGTTTGTCCACTTATGTGTTGGGTTGGTCGAGAAGGTAATAATGGAATATTAGTGGTTTTATTTTAACGTTGAATAGTCCAAAGTCACCTTTGAGGAGTTATGGGTCAAAAGGAGTTATTTTGCAACTTATTTGGTAAATCCCTTAAAACAAGGAAAGTGGTGGACCAAGCTAGGAAGTGGTGGACCTAACCTTTTTTTACCAAGGCAGCTCATTATTCTTCGAGGGAAAGGTTGTTAGGGAGGTTGAGGGCACCCTTCTGGAGAAATAAGGAAGTGTGGAAATATTCAAAGCGCTAAATGGGTGGGTTTTGGATGGGTGGTTTTGGGCCTCCCTATGCTTACCAAGAGGGTGATGGGCCCCTCATTCCGTTGAATCAAAAAGTGGATTACTCATATCCATTAAAAAAAATTATTTCAGGTTTTCTACAGGTCGTGGTAGTCATCAAGTAGTTTGGTGGAAAATCATACTCCCCATTTTGGCTTACAACTACTCATAGGGTGTTTTTGGTGTGTCTTTGGGTTCAAAGAGTTGGTTTATGGACTCTATTGGATGATATGGATGTATAATTCCATCCCTAATGTAATGAAATATCTTATTTTATCTGATAATAAAGAAACCCTGCTTTTTACTGCATAAAATTATTTTGTATTTCCATGTTAATGAACATATGCTCAATATGTGTTAATTCTGAATAGTTTTTGTAATTCACCTTAAAAATTACCATATGCTTATCTATTTGAAAATATGAATCCATATTTGGAAACTAGAAAAAAAAATTGTCTAGAAACCACTTTCATATTTTAAATTAGACCCCCTTTGGCCCCAGTTGAATCAAATTGAAAACAAGGCAATTGCGCAATCCTAAATTGGGAAATCTCACTTCCGTAGATCCAATTGATGAAATAGACCTCCGCAATTTTTTGCAGAAATTATTCATGAATACCCTATCATAAAATATACCTTAGAACTATTCCATGACCATTCCTTGAGTTCCAGAGCCTCCTACCTTCCCGAAAATCAATTTTTAGTGTCTTTCTTGTCTCATTCATGAGCTAGTATGCCTATTCCCTTTACAATGTTTAGCTTAGGTACACTACAGTGGTGTCAGATCAATTTCATCTATCCCTATTTGGAACCCATTTATGAGTTCAAAGAGAATACCACCTATCAAGAGGGACAATCACATACAACCAACTCCAGAGAAGATGGTAGATAAAGATTCTGCAAAAGAAGAGATCCAAGGAGAAGAGACACCAAGTATGGCTGAGGATCATAATGAAATCACATATGGTTTATCCTCCATGTCTGAAAATCTTGATAATATTTATAGCATTGAAAATATTGATAAATTTGATGGGCTTGATAGGCCCGAGGAAATGTCACAAAAGTTTGACAAGCTTGCGCTAACATTGGTGTTCACACCCAAAAATTGTTCACTAGCTCATCTCCCTAGTCACAGAACCCATTTGTCCACTTTTCCTACACTTTTGGCCTCCAAAACCCTAAAAAACCCTCAAATGGTTACCAAAAGGGGAAAAAATCATTATTTCCCTCCTCAATTAGTGAAATTCCTCCAAAAAAGGTCAAAACCCCTAAAAAAAGGGTCCAAAATTTGCAAAATAAAAGAAAAAAGTCAAAATAAATTCAGAAAGAGGGAAAAATCCTAAAACCATTTACCAATACTATTTGTTTCCCAAAACCATGGGCCAATAATCCACCACCCAAAATCACTATAAAAGGAGATGGAGGGCCCCCATTTCACATCCATTAATCACTCTTCATAACCTTATGCTGCTGAAATTCTTGTTGAACCCTAGCCTATCACCTTGAGCTTCTGTTCACCATTTCAATTGAGTCTTGGCCACCCATTGAGCATTGGGAGAAGGGAAAGGAACTCTGGAGATCCGGTGCACTACTCTCATACAGCTGCAAGGACTCCAACAACCTCACCATTTGAGTTAAAAACCATTGCAAACCCTTGTTTGCCCATTAATACAAAAATTTCAAATTCCATTATTGAGTTCCTCATGGTTGTTTATTTTTACTATTACAGTTATTGTTAAATTTATTTTTATGTTATCACTTGCACATGTCACATCTTAATATTTAGTTTTTTACCCATTTTTATTGAACTTCTACTAAGGGTTCTTGAATCCTTAGTAGGTGCGCTTTAGCACGAGCTGGGGTGAAAACCCTAGCTACAGTTTTGGCGACACAACTGGTTCGATTCCCTTAGAATACTTGGTTACTTTTAGTTTTGTACTTGTTATTTTTCTTTCATTTTACAGCTTTGGTCTACCCCTTGGACCCCATATCTGCAGATCTATCCCTTTCCTTCACTATATACTTCAAAAATTTCATTTTTACGACTCAGCTTGCACCTTTAGCAGTCATTTTTCGTGTCGCAAATCGTGACTCTTGCCCCGATAGCTACGGCCTTTAGCGCACATTCTATCCCTGAAACCACACCCTACAGCACGGGTTCCAGCGTAGAAGTCACGCCCTGTAGTGCGACTTCCAACCCAAAAGTTGCGCCCTATAGTGCGACTTCCAGCCTAGAAGCCGCACCCTGTAGTGCGACTTCCAGCCTAGAAGCCGCGCCCTATAGCGCGACTTCCATATGGAAAGCCGCACTTTTTAGCGTGCATTTTTCCCTAAAACCTGCGCTTTAATGCACCTTTTGCCTCCAAAACCGTGCTCTAATCACTTGATAGCGTGACTCAACTTTCAAAGGCCCATATCTCCCTCTCCCGAACTCTGTTTGGGACGATTTGTTTTTTAAAATTGGGTGTTTTTGAACAAGGAATCCTGTCGGATTTCTGGAGCACTTGAGAGACCCCTGTCTGCATGCATTGCTATCTCTTGCATCATATTTTCAGTGAGTTCATTTACTGCATCATTTGCATTCATACATAGCAATTAATACTTTTTAGTTCAAGTTTTAGTCATTGATTTTCCCACTTGGCAATCTTGGGTACACACCACTTGTGCACACACTCGATCACCATAATCAAAGTGAGCCTTTAAATATACCTAACTCAACCAACTTTAACCCCACTTGAGGAGCAGAAAAAGAAATTTGTAGCTAGGTAGGACATTGGGGATAGGCATCCAAATAACACCCCATTTTCCATTTACATTTGAGACATAGTTTTTGTCCATTAGGGAACCAAAATACCCTATTATTTGTTGGTACAGTTAACACCGATTTGTCGGAGGGCCTCTTCCTTAGGAGGGAAAGTAGCAAGACTGGTTCCGGAGATTTGAGTGGAATGTTGCACTGCATTCTATACTGAAGGAAACCTACCCGTTGTTCTCATCATGCATGTTGGCTCCCATACCGGGTATACAATGGACAAAGAACTGAAGTTGTGGGACACCTTTCAGGACGTGCCATGAAGGGGGTAGCTTAGTTTCCATTGTTTTAGGACTAGTTTACCCAGAGTCCCTTTCGGTAGAGGGATATCCTTAGCCATTTGGTTCTCCATTTCATATCGCTTGACTGCAGATTTCATCACCCTGCTGGGAATACGATTTGTGTTAGCTTTCATATCTTTTAGATAGGTTTGCATGCTTCTATACCCCCATTGGATTAGTGAGTCTACCTTTTTATTTTTTTAGGAGTGTTTCTTGTTGGTATTCTGACATTTTTTGCCACTCCACTTGTTGTAGTACAACTATTGCAGCAAGTGTTTTGAGCTTGTTGTTGGCATGAGAGCTGCATTTGTTGAGAGATCTCCTTTTGCACACATGGTTACATTTGGATTTTTGAGAATTTTATCTCCCACAACCATTTATCACATTTTACACCTGTCACCATTGATTCACCGAGACACTCTCGGTGCCTACGAGGCCAGTCCCCGTCGTATGGTTCACTTGACACCACACATCACAAATGAACAATTTCGTTGACGGACACTTATCCTGATGAACATTATTTTAATTTTGATTATGAGTCAGAGTTACCCATGGTCGACATGAACCCCAACCCCTTTACTGGTGGGATCATCGGCAGTGGTTCCACCACTAGACCAACTACCATTTCAGCATACATCCCTGTTATACCATCCACTGGAACTACACCTAGAATTCCAGACACTACTTCCATACCCATCAGTAGTGGGTCCATTTCCACTAATGTCCCTTTGGTCACCAGTAGTACACTCGGGGGAACTACCCCTTCCTACTCGATCCCTTCTATGATTCACACCGTAGCTCCACCCCTTGGTGGAGGTGGCCCCATGATTTATGCATGGCTAGCACACAGGTCACTACCACTATGTCACATCCTTCTGCTATTTTTCCATTCATGGCTAGTCTCAACCTCCATGATCTGGCCTGATTGACCAATGATCCAATCTGACATGACCCCACATGGCCTCCCATGCCTACCAAAATCCCTTCGGACATCCCAAAGTTTGAAGGGAAGAGTGGTGAGGACCCACAAAACCATATCATGTCCTTCCACTTATGATGTTTCTCCAACTCCATTGTGGATGACTCGATCCGCCTCTGCCTTTTACAATGGACCCTTACTGGCTTTGCAGCTAAGTGGTATATTGAACAGACACATGGGACCCACTCCACCTTTACATCCCTCGCTTCGAATTTCCTGCGGGTCTTTTAGTTACCCATCGTTTAGTGTTGAGATTCTACTTTATTGCAGATAGAACACGACTACCCATATCACTGACCATATTCATGAGTTGCATAGATGTTGTAGTTGCGATATCAAGTTAGATGACCAAATTTTCTTAGATTGGTTCCTGGATTCCCTCATACCAATTATTGCCAAGGATGTGGCCTCCGAATGGCCCCAAACTGAAGAAAAATCCATTCTTAAAGGAAAACAGTTTGACCTCATCTATGCATAGTCGGGCTACCTGTATTCCATTTTACTCGATGTTCCCCGCGGCGATTCCTATCGGAAAGACACCTCGGGGAATTCCACGCTGCCAAATGCATTATTTCCCACATTTCATCTCGTAGTCAGCCTTATAATTTTATGCCTCTATCTATCCCCCCCGGCTTATAACCCTACACCCACTTATGCCATGAGTGTCCCTAACCTTTCACGCGCCACAACCCATTTAGGAGCAACATCTTCGTATGTTCCCCCGCCCCTCCATACACATGGCCTTTCTTATTCAACACATTGTTATGGACATGCCATGCAGACGTATGCTCCCCCTGCCACACCATCTACCTACTACCATCAACTGGAAGCACCTACGCCTACACAAAATCAAGCCCCTCCAGCTTATTATCACCGTAGCCTGCCCCAACACCTACTCAACAATAGAACCCACTTGCCCAAGGGAACCAACAATGAAAACAAAATCTGGGACGTTGTTGTAACCGCAACAACAACTAACCTCCTGGTAGACGCGATCCACCACAGAACCCTCCCAATAATAATGGTGCCTCCTCGACTAACCAAAATCCTAATCGAACACCTAAACAAGGTAAAAATCCCAACCTATGCACGAACCACCCATGTTCTATCTGTGGGGTATATTTCCATTACATGCAAAATTGTCCCCACTTGGAGCAAGCTCGCCAACTTTGGACTGGTCATACACAATGCCAAGGACATGCTGCACCTCCAATGCCACCAAGCCCACCACAACCTAATGCACAACCCATGGTGTTGCAAAATCCCTTACCCACATAAGGAATCGTAGCCACCCAACCTTTGGCTCCCCATCAAGGTGCCTCTGCAGAACAACAACAAGTTACTTACGCTTCTCCTAATAGTCACCCCATTGACTCAGGTACCCATCACCTTTTAATGATGTCTTCAACTGATTTCAAACTTCAAACATGCCGTAACCAGTATTGTTCCAGCACGGAAACTATTACTATGGATAAGGCTACTAACACTCTTCCCACAGATCATTCATTACGCATATCGCCAACACCACTTGATGGAGCCCCCAAATCTCCTTGTTTTCCCTTGCGACAAATCAATAATAATCCCAATGCTCATGCTGCCACAAACTACAATATGGTGTATGACTTAGCCCAGTCCCTTGCTTCTATGTCAGCCCTAGAGGTTTCGAAGAACTGCCCCATGCAGCGCAAAACACTGTTTTCCACTATAGGTGCAATAAACCCTTCTGACTCACGGATGATGGCATTCGATTTAGACCAATCTAAACCATGCATGCCTTCCACATTAGCATTTCAAGTTTTTGTTTCAGTTTGGAATCTTGTTGTCCATCGGTGCATCATCGATGAGGGTGCCTCTACTTGTGTTATGTCTACATTCGTGTGGAATAAGCTCGGATCCCCTACCCTATAGCCATCCACGACTTCTTTATGAGCTTATGATGGCCATTCATCCCAACCACAAGGCTTCCTCACCAACGTTCTAGTACAACTAGGTGGTAAAACCATCCTGATTGACATAGAAGTCGTCAATGCTCAACACGACTACAACCTACTTCTAGGACGGAGTTACATGTACGCCATGAAGTTCGTTGCTTCATCAATGTTATGTATTATGATGTCCCCCCATGAGGGACGAGTTTTTAAAGTTGACCAAGTCACATACTACAAACCGAGCGCACTCGCTACACCTGAGAATGTTCTCCCCATCGTTGAACAACCCGTTTTTGGTGCACCCACCTCTTTGGTTTCCACCGTCATCCTTGGACTTTATTCGGAGACTCCAATGGTCTCCACTTTTCATTCATTACCACCTACTCCTCTGACCATCGAAATTTTGGACCTATGCACCATTTTGTCAAAACAATCGGTCCCTAACCCACAATCACCATTGTTGTCTCAACCACCATCGGTACCCAGCCACATCGGAGCCACACCAATCCATACAATCCCATTTTTGTTCCCACTATTTGGAGTAGTAATTTCTCCTATCATGGCCACTCTGAATCTACTGGGGCTTACATTAGGGTTTCTCGTATGGTATCTTCCTGCTCCTAATCCCACTCTGACACCAAAATTCAACCTTCAACCTGTCCAATGGATTACCACTACTACCCACCCACCTCCTAGTGTGGCGACCGCATCTGCATCCAACCCTCTCCCTCTACCACCTAAGAAGACTGGGGGTAGAGGCCCACAAAATTAAACCTCCCCACGGGCGACAAAACCCATGAAACCTCCCCCTCCATTTTGTGCACTCCCTAAGTGCTCTTTATGTGATGATTTGGGGCATGCTACCCATAATTTTCCACAATTTTCAAACGCTTAAGAAGACATGAAAACGTTGGATGATGACCCCAATATTTTGGTTGTCGAGCTAGAAACCACCCCAAAACCGTGTAACAAACATTACACACCAACCAATCCTGCGCCATACGCGGAATCTATGGCCACTATTCCCATGATTGTCCCGACCTACCTGAGTATCGATTGGTGTTGCACGAAATGCGCCAGTCTTCTTTAGAATCATCCATTACTACCATCGAGGAGATCCACCCACCTGAATCCTCATCATTGGATGATTTTAACACCATTCACATATTTTCCACTGGAGACCCCTCTATCCTATCAGCCCCTTCAATTGATCCCTTTGAACCACATGTTCAACCTTTTCAAATCGATGAGGAAATCGCATGTCCATGGCATGGGGGCAGGCTCAAAAAATTTCCTACTCATCATCATTGTCATTCTCATCGACGGTACTGGGGGAATCTACCACGAAATGTAAATCCCCCATGATCATATCATCAATTTAGTGTACCACCATGGCCAATAACCTCACAGTACACCCCCCTTCTAGCAGTTAGTCAATGCCCTATTGATCCCTCTATGAGACAACATTTGCACCACATTGACAACACTAGACTAGGGGGCATAATTAATTACTTCGAACCTGGGATAGGAGGCCTACTCAATCATTTTGACCCTTCCCCATCACATCTATCTTAGTATTGTAATGATCCCATCGTTCAAACCAACACATATGTGATCCACAATCACAAACACGATGCACATAGCATGGGGGCAGGTCATTAACCTTGCTCACTTATTCACATGCGTGATCTCAACCATTTTTGAGATCATGTGTCACTTGTATATTTGATTTGATTTGATACGCTTAGTATGCTTCCCCTGCGGGTTATCATTTCTCCCCACCACCACATCCTTGTTTAGGTGAGCTCCCTTTGATATTTATAGCCATTTTGTCCCTATTATTCTTTTGACCATTCCTTAGTCATATGACCTCTGTTTTTTGCACCGTTTGCATTGACGGATTCATATTTCTGCGCCCATGATGATTCTTGAGATAATTTACCACTCTCACTAAAAAAAAAATGGGAATTTTTTCCAGGCCCCTTGCCACCTCGATTTGCATGCCACACAGGTCGTAGTCACTTTTTGCCATTTTTTCTATCACAACCTATCTATGAGCCCTCCGCTCCATCCATACTACAGTCATTCCATTATTTTTCCACCATTCATCAACCTGCAAGGAGGCCCCATCAATGTTTCCCCCCACCTTCATTCTCGATTCTCATAATTGTCCCTTGATTGGACACTGCTTCCTTGCCTAGCCATTATATTTGTTCGATATAATTTTACCCCTTTTTCTAGCTGAGCAATTCCTTTACAAAAAAGGCACTTAGGGATTTTTTGTGAAGTTCTTTTCTGACTCCTAAAATAATGAAAAGATTGCCGATCAATCTTGCTTCCTTTCATACTCACTAAAAGTATCTAAAAAGGCATCTATCTGGTATAAGTTTAAACCTTTTCCAGACTTGATAGACTAATTATGAAAAATGAATACTCTAGTAACATCAGATAGAAGAGTTCTTGTTTGCATACTTTTATGCTTTTTGGGGCCTTTGATACTAACATGTGAAAAAGAACCTCTTGGATTCTTCTTATTTGCTTTCCGACTCTCTAAAATTGAAAGCAACCACAAGCATTCACCATTCTTGGCTCGTACAAATACACATGACGATACCTTTCAACCATTTCAGAGTCTTCTTATCACTTTTAGACTCCTTCAAATTGAAAGCACCCACGAGCATGCACTGTCTTGGGCTCGTACAAATCCACACAAAAATACCATTTTGAGGACACTTCCCTTCCTTAAGCTCCGTAAACCATGAAGAAGGCCCCATCGGTGCCTCTCGGCACCATGAAAGATCATATCTAGTCCCCACTCTATTGCATGACCCCAATATGGTCGGCTTTGTTCAGAGTATTCTGCGATGTGTCACCCTTTCGATTCTCCTGATAGCATTCATCAATTTCCCCCCCCTAAGTCTCCCCCATTGCAGTCACAATCCCTGGTCCATTAAGCTATGATCCCCTTATCCAAAGTCAGTTTCATATGCTTCCAGGTCATCCTTTCCATCATACTCTAAACAAAGTAAGTTTGAGTCCCCCCTTCCACTCTGTGACCTTAGTTGTTTCCTCCCCACAGTATGTCAGTATCACAGTTAGTACTATCACCTCTTGGTTGTACACCTCGCGCTCCTATCAAAGAAACACCATTGCCTTGGTAGTTGCAGGTCTCCCTCTATCGATGCCATCCCATCTATTCCAGAGGATAGATCCAGAGGCCCCTATACCTTGGACTCATATCCATTAGTGGTGAGTGCCTACGGACCATCTGAGAGGAGTCCTTAGTGCCTCTTAGAATGGTTGTTTCTCACATGCTCGACTCCAACTCGATCATCGCATCGTTGCGATTTGTACAGTGTATTGATCCCTTCAGTTATTGGTCGAAGACCCCAGATGTCCTCTGACTCTAGCACATTAGTGAGTCTACTCGGAACCCCCTAGTTGTATGTTCTCGTGGATATCCGAGCTGCACTTGGCGATAGTATTCGGAAGCACCCTAGTTATATGCCTCCTCGAGTACCTAGTTCAGATACAGTCCAGTGTACCTTTTAGATTCTGACTCTCATTCGTTGAGTCCATATAGTTGTTGGACACCTTCATATCCAGCAGAGCATCATTTTTTATCGTACCACATTTAGTATGACTGCCATTGTTTCCATGTATCAGTTCTTCAGATCAGTCATGGTCAGACCATGAGTATGTCCCAGATTTGTGTCCCCTCTAGACCATTATGATGTACACAACAATTCTCCATGTATTTTTTAGGTCCCCCTTTTGGGCCTCATTATTATATCTTGATACGAGCATGGGTATGCCTGCCTCATCCATATATTTGAGATTATTCCTCATCCATTATTGAGATCATGTATTTTCAGTTGTAGCCTTTGCAGTTTGTATGGAGAACATGTTATGGTCTCCAAACAGTTTCTTCTCTTCTCTGTCATAATGCTCACACCCCTTGAAAAATTCAATACCTATGATGTCTATCGGCCATACGATGAGCTCCTGCCCTCGCACATCAGGGGGAAATCTGTTAGCACCCAAAAATTGTTCACTAGCTCATATCCCTACTCACATAACCCATTTGTCCACTTTTCCTACACTTTTGGCCTCCAAAACCCTAAAAAACCCTCAAATGGTTACCAAAAGGGAAAAAAATCATTTTTTCCCTCCTCAATTAGTGAAATTCTTCCAAAAAAGGTCAAAAACCCTCAAAAAGGGGTCCAAAATTCCCAAAATAAAAGAAAAAAGGGAAAAAGTCAAAAATAAATTCAAAAAGAGGGAAAAACCCTAAAACCATTTACCAATACTATTGGTTTCCCAAAACCATGGTCCAATACTCCACCAACCAAAATCACTATAAAAGGTGATGGAGACCTCCCATTTCACATCCATCAATCTCTCTTCATAACCTTATGCTTCCGAAATTCCTATTGAACCCTAGCCTGTCACCTTGAGCTTATGCTCGCCATTTCAGTTGAGTCTTGGCCACCCATTGAGCATTTGGAGAAGGGAAAGGAACTCTGGAGATCCGGTGCACTACTCTTGTACAGCTGCAAGGACTCCAACAACCTCTCCATTTGACGTAAAAACCATTGCAAACCGTTGTTTTCCCATTAATACAAAAATTTCAAATTCCATTAATGAGTTCGTCATGGTTGTTTATTTTTATTGTTACTGTTATTGTTAAATCTATTTTTATGTTATCACTTGCACATGTCACATCTTAATATTTAGTTTTTTACCCACTTTTATTGAACTTCTACTAAGGGTTCTTGAATCCTTAGTAGGTTCTCTTTAGCACGAGATGGGGTGAAAACCCTAGCTACAATTTGTACAGTGCTCGATGAAAAAGAATGGTGAAGGAAGGAATAATAGACCCCAGCATGAGGGGAAAATACCATATGGTGAGACTATATTCTCAACGGTAGGGCCTCACAATCGACCCTATGACTACAAGGAGGGATTCAAAGCTCAACTTGATGATCCTTTCAATGTTGTTTACCATGATCCAGTTGATGAGGGTAGAAGTGATTACAAGAGTTTCCAAGAGTACCATGATGATCAAAGAGGGCCAAGAGGAGGATACAGGGTACCAACCCCAAACTATGAGCTGAGGAATGTTATGGGTAACATCACACTTCCATATTTTGATCGATCCTCAAACATGAATTCCAAGGAATGGATCCAGAAGTTTGAGATTTTCTTTGAGTTGAACCCCATGGAACTGGGAGAAGAACTCAAGATGGCTAATCTCAACCTAGTTGGATATGCACATAATTGGTAGCATTATGGTAATATCACTTTGGGTCATGATCATGTAACCACTTTTGCTCAATTCACTAGAAGGTGTTGGAATATATTAATTATATTCCTTGGAAGGTAATGATGTCTTTGTAATATGTTGGAATTTATCCACAATCTTATGTAAAAGAGTAATACATTATATCCCATATTCATTATGGTAAAGTATTCTCTTATTATCCATTATTATATAAAGAGATTCTATTATGGAGAATTATATTATCCCACATGCAATATGTAAGAGTAATTCCTCCACATCTCTTGGTATATAATAGGGTTAAGGGAGTCACATCAACACAACAGTGATATAGTGAACATCACGTGATACTATTACAACACATTGTATTGTGCTCACAAGCTCTCTGCTATATTGTATTGGGGTTATTTGTAGTTTCTCTCTTGTATGATTGAAGGAGATTTTTGGAGATAATAGAAGACAACCTTCCCATGAACGTCGCCCAATTGGGTGAACCATGTATATCTGGTGTATTCTTTTCCTTGTTCTCTTTTTGTTCTTATTTATGTTGATATGTCATTGATTGCTAAGATAGGTAAGCTAGTTTAGCTAGATCTATAGTTATGACATAAGGTTCCTAGAGATATTTGACAGGAGGGATGCCAAAATGCCTTTTTGGGAGCTCACACAACTCAAGCAAACCGAGTATTCTGAAGCTTACATATTGGAGTTTATGAGGATTTCAGTGATGGTTCCTGAGATATCTCAAGAATGCTTGGTGCTCATGTTTATTGAATAATTCCCAGAACCAATGAAGCGGTTCGTCAAATCAAGCAGACCCACCAGTTTGCAGGATGTCTGTACAAGACTAGCGATCTACAAGACATTGTTCCACGATTCAAATCTACTCCTAGAACCAATGTTCCCACAAGGGTCAAGGACCAAATATCCATGCAAATGGACTATATATCTATGAAAAAAGGGCCCATGGGTGCCGCACCTAATAAGGATAGCACTATCAGAGACAAGGATGAGTGGAGAAGGAAGAAGCTAAGCTTCTCTTGTTAGGAGCCATGGGTTCCAGGACACAAATGTGCCAAAGGGAAAGCATATCACATTGAGTTTCTCTCAGAAGGTAAGTGAGGAGGAGAAACAAGTTGAAGGAGAAGAGGAGGAAGGTTATGAAACAACATAAGAAGAGAATACACCACCTTAGAGTAGCAAGATTGCACTCCTCATAGGAGGAATCCCATGCTACCACACTCTTAGATGCAAAGGGGTTGTGCAATGACAAAGAGTCACACTTTTGATTGATGGTGGGGCTACCCAAAACTTCATTGACACAAAATTGGTGCAGAGGAGGAAGCTTCATATTGAATCCTTTGATGCATTCACTGTTCTCATACTAGGACACAACTCCATGGATTGTACTAGGTGGATCCCAACATTGTAGGCCACCATAGGAGATTACACAGTAATAGATAGTTTCTATGTTTGTGATGTGACAAACACAAACATGGTGTTGGGGGTACAATGTTTGTTCTCCATTGGTGAGCATTCATGTTGATGTATATGTAACCTCGGAATGTATTTCACATATATGTATATTGTATTCCTATAGAGATGTTATTATTCCTCTATACGGAAGTGTCGTTATTTATATTGTAAGTGTCGTAACTTATACTTGATGGGTTATTAGACCACCTTATTTGGGGTCGGCCCTGTATAAGTCATGTGGGTCAAAGGGTTATTAGACCACCCTATTGGGGGTCGGCCATGTGGTTCGAAGGGTTGTTAGACCACCCTATTGGGGGTCGTCCCAGTCAGCATTATGTTATGTGGTTAATTTCGAGCCTACATGAGTTAGGTAAAAAGGCAAGTCAAGTCAAGTATAAATAGAGTGCGGGAGGCACTCTATTTACTCACTCACTTCTCACTCATGCACTCAAGGAGGAGTGGCGCACTTATGGAGGAGGAGGATCTGCTGCTAGGATATGTCTATCTCTTATGGTTGGTTGTATCATTGCTCTATCTATCTCTGAGGAAGTTATTGGGGTTTTTCACCTTTATGGTTTTCCCCAAGTAAATATTTGTGTCTCTTGTGTGCTTGCATTATTGTCTCCATGATTTATATGCTGTAGATATGCTGTACATGTTGTTCTCTCAGTTAAGATCCTAGATCAGATTGAAGTAAATTATGAAAATTTAACAATTCCATCAACTATAGGGTTCAAAAAATGAGATTCAAATATCCAAATGGGAAGCAAGTGGTCTTGAAAGGGGTAAACACCTATCTCAATAAAGTGGTATCTCCACATAGTATAAGGGATATCATGAGGCATGGTCATATTAAGTGGGATTCTAAGTGCCTCATCACTACACATGGCACCTCCATATACATTGTGAAACATCTTGAGGACATTTAGAGACTATTGCGCAAACATGAGAAGGTTTTTGGAGGCCTTCCACATGATATACCACCAGACAGGGGTGTGGAGCATAGTATTGAGTTGGAGGTGGGTACCCAACCCATCAAGATCCATCCTTAAAAGAATCCCAAAAGATTCAAGGATGAGATAGAGACAACAATGAAGGAGCTACTTGAATTGGGGCATATTAGGCCAAGCTCAAGCCCATTTGCTTCTTTAGTGGTCCTAGTCAAGAAGAAAGATGGATCCTTGCGCATGTGTATTTACTACAGGGATCTCAACATGAATACGATCAAGAATAGATATCATATCCCAAGGAATGATGAGCTTATGGATGAGTTTCATGGATCAAGGTACTTATCCAAGATAGATCTATGCTCTGGGTACCACCAAATCAAGATGAGAGACGAAGACATTCCGAAGACACCCTTTAGGTTTTTCTATGGGCACTTTGAGTTTTTAGTCATTCTTTTTGGTTTGACTAATGCACCAGCCACATTTTAGTCTTACATAAATAGGGTGTTTGGTAAGAAACTCCGTAAGTATGTTCTTGTGTTTTTTGATGATATTTGATCTATAGTAGTACTTGGGAGGACCATTTGGGCCACTTGGATACTGTGCTAACCATTTTGGAAGATGAGTCTTTGTATGCCAAGTTGTCCAAATGTGAATTTTGAATGACTAATATGATTTATATTGGTCATGTGATTAGAAAAGATGGGGTTAAATTCCATATGGAGAATATCAAGGCCATCCTTGATTGGCCTAGTCCAAGAAGCATCACAGAATTGAGAGGATTCATTGGCATATGCACCTACTACGACAATTTTGTGGTGGTTTCTCCATGTACAATGCTCCCTTGATAGATCTCAATAAGGAGGGGGCCTTTTGTTAGAGAGAGGAGGATGAACAAGCTTTCAAGAGGATGAAAGAGGTGATGAGTAGTTTTCCTATACTAGAACTTCCAGATTTCACACAACCTTTTTCCCCAGAGTGTGATGCTTCTAGGGAAGGCATTGGCACAATCTTGATGCAAAATAGGAATCCCATAGCATATGTGAGCAGGAAATTTCAGCCTCGTGAGAAGCATTATTCCATCTATTACAAGGATAGGGTCTATTTGGTACCTCACTCCTCATTAAAGAATAAAATTTTGGAAGCTTCTCATGATGGGTCACTAGCTGGCCATCTTGGTTACTTGAAGACATACATGAAGGTGAGAGAGAGGTTCTCATGGAAGGGACTAAAGGGGGATATATGGAATTATGTGAGAGCGTTCCTTGCATGCCAACAAAATAAGGTGGAGAATGTACTTCCAGCTGGTATATTACAACCTCTTCCCATTCCAGAGAAAAAATGGGAAAGCATATTCATGAACATTATCACCAGTTTTCCAAAGGTTCAAGGTAAGGATTGTATCTATGTTGTGGTTGATAAATCGACCAAGTATGCATATTTATTTTATGTTCCTTCATCTATTGCAGAAATACCATTTGCTTCCCTCTTCTTTCATTAAGTTTTTAAGTTGCATGGGTTTCCCAAGAACAAAATTAGTGACTGTGATAAGAAGTTTACAAGTGCATTTTGGCAATAATTGTTTAGGCTAGTTGGAACACATTTGGATCTTAGTACAAGCTATCATCCATAAACTAATGGGTAGACTGAAAAGGTGAACCAATGGATTGAAGGTTACCTTAGAAACCAACTCAATTCCCAACATATGTTATATGGATGTAAATGCAGATAAACAACATAGAGATCCTACCTCAATCTAGAAGTTCGATGAAGAATTCCATTGAGCTTTCAAATCACCACACTTGAACCTATAGCTTAGTCTCAACAATAAATGCAAACAAGTGCATATTATGTATGAAAGATGTTAGCATATACAATAACATATTCCATGATATATATAAGCAAATGTACCCAATGATAATGAACAATCATTCACAATATAAATGGATAAGCAACATGAGTATTTAAATTAATATGAACAAGAAGTACAAGATACAACCTCTTGTCAGCAACTCATCTGAACAAAGAACTAGGTCCCTCCACCAGGGTATTTTTTAAGAATTTTGATATTATACTTAGTATAGTATTGTAGGATATTATTTTGGATTGAAAAAAACATGTATATAGATAGGTGGGCGAATATTAAATATGAAACATACAATTTACTACCGAAACGTGTAAATTTTGGCGAATATTATGATAAAAAAACATATTTTATGTAAATATAGGCGATATTAGAGGCTAAAAATGACCAAATAGACAATTTATTTTTTGAAAAAAGTCCAAAAATGGCCAATTGGCGAAATTTCACCCCTAAAACTTTCCTTTCCCTCCACTTGGGCCTCCACCACTTCAATCCCCCATACAATGGAAAACTCACAAGCAAAAGAATGAATCCTTCACAAGATATGAAAGAGTTTGGGAGGTGAACATAAATGGTTCACAACAACTAGGATCAATGGATGTAGACTCAAGCAAGAAAATTTTTTGATAGAGTTTCAATGCTCTTCTCTTTCTCCTCTCCTTCCATGCATAATGGCTCAATATATAACCCTCCAAAGGCAAGTGAAAGGTTGGATCGAGTCGCTTCAAGATACATGGAGGGCCAAAGGTCACAATGGCAGCTTTTTGGAGTGAAAAATGAATTTTACTCTCTTTTACCAATTAACTCGATGTACGCGTGATGTAATGGCGCAAACTGTGTATGCACGAGTTGCACTGAAGCAGCTCGTGCATAGGAGTAAAAATAGGGAAAAAAGGGTTCCAAAGGGACCAAAAATGTGATTCTGAGTCCATAAATGGATAATGGAGGCCAAGGAGCACTACCTCTCACAAGGTGGAAAAATATGGTGTAAAAGATGCCCCCTAATGTGTGACGTTAGAGAAGGTACTACAATGGCCGAAATACATTATAAATCTCAGAAGTGGATTGATGGAGACACAAATGGCAAGAGTATCCCACTTGTCACAATACAATGATATCTCTGTGTACATATCGGTACAATACATAGAAATATGATACAATGGCCATGAATAGGCAGTACATAATGAAAACATGTCATGAATGGTCATAGCCATGACCCATATATAGTAAGATATGGTCTCCTGCTGAAGAGGAAACAACTGATGCAGACTGATGGTACAAACTGTTGATGTATGAGAATAATCTCCCACAAGTACAATCACGATCATAAGTAGCATACTGAATGACACTGAAGTATGGGGTCTTCTACACAAACCGTCTACTATGCATGTCCCATCAAGTGAATAAGGGTACTGATGTCGAACCTGATGTGACATCGTCTGATTACCAGTCATTGATGTATACCGTTAACAGATGCAAGTTAACCCACCAATAATGAAAATGCATACTAGGGAACTGAGTACATTCACCAAGTGCAAATAAAGGTGTTGAGGTTGAACACTTGAATAATCCATTGATCAGGGGACATTAATGAATTTCCAAATATCGATGGCGATAGAACCGACCACTAAGGACTGCAAGCCTCAACATACTCAAAGGAGTCTAAATATCGATTCCAGAATAAATGAGTTGGAGTCAATGGAATGAGATTCGCTTGAAGGAGGGCATTGATAGATCCCCCATCAATGAGCACGAGGTAGCATCTAGGATAAAAGATTTGGAAGAAATCAGACGAATAGGCTTAACACCATATGTGATCAAACTGGGCTCATAAGGAATTGCCGACATGCAATAGTCAAGAGATCTGAGGAGTGGCCGACTCTGGTTTCAAGACTTCCTTTTAACAAGAGCATGAGAAAATGGGTAGACTCAGGAAGCATAGAATCAAGTACTAGATACTGATAATACTTTGTGATGCATGAGGCATAAAAAAGGCTCCATAATCACTGGAAGCTTCACCACCTGGTGGAGTAAGATATAAGAAACGAGTACAGCTTCCTAAGGTCATACTAATATCCTGACCCATGATACATGGAGTGGATATGAATGCTTTGTTCAAAGGCGACACCACAACTTCCAATAGAAGTTGGTAAAAAATTCCCATCCTGCTTTTTAAATTATATGATTTTTTTGTCTTTTTCATATTTAAAGCTTGAAAAAGAATAAAATTGCTTATGATACAATAGTGAGGGAACGAGTGTCATGGGAAAGAAAACTAGTTCCAGGAAATGGAACAAACCTATGCTCAATGCAAGGAAGCATGTGCAATATGTTGACACTAGGGGGGGGTGTTCCCTCAAGGTAAGGGTTATCAAGCTGTGAAAGATAAATTATAGCTCTACTTGGCTCGAAAGGAAAAGTACTCAGGAAAATGGATAATAACTGAGAAAGAGGAAGACAAAAAAAGGCTCAAAGGAAAGTAGGATAATGCAATGCATTCACAACTCGACATAAAAGGGGATTCATTTTTCGTAAAGTTAGTCTCCTCACCCAAAAAAGTGTAAAACAATGAGATAAGAACTCTTCTAGTCATGTATCACTAGAGTATACCTTTTTCGTAATTAATCCACAAAGGTCTAGAAAAGCGGTAAACTTATACCTAAGTGGATTTCATTTCAAATCCTTTAACGAGTTTGAAATGACAAGTATACTTGTGACCTCCTTACTGTTTTTAATGAGCTCAAGGTAGAGATGGAAGAATGCTCGTCATGGGAGAAGACAAGTGTCAAGTATATGCGAGAATAGTTCTAAGCACATGAAACAAAGCTATGCATAATGCAAGTAACATGAACAAGATAAGGACACTCAGGGAGTGTCTCCTCCAGGTAAAGGATGTGAAATCACAAAGGCAAAGTGATACATAGCTTAACGGAAATGAGATCAAAGATGGAGGCTTATATAACAAGCTAAAAGCATGGAAGTCGGCATCAGGCTCATTAGCGCAAGAGGGATCAAAATAAATGCACATGTGACTTAAACACAAAAATGGGACCCTTATCAGGGATGGCCAGAAATATATGAGAAAGAAAAATATGAGGCTTCTTCTCAAAGTCATGGTAAATCTAAAAAGGGTCCCGAGCCTATGACAAAAACTCAACATGGGAACAAAAATGGCATACGGGTGCTGACTAGGGTTATCCATGTTAGGTAGGCTCTGTTGTTGGATTGGTGCACAATGCATATAAAGATGGCTAACACACCAATGGCCAATAAGTTCGACCATATGGAAAATTCGGATGGAAAAAGGTTCAAATGCATCATAACAGCGGGGAAGCCTAAACCTTTATGCAAGGTTCCAAATATACCCACCATGATCGAAGAAAGTGTCAGAAAGGACCAGTAAGCAAGCATAAGTGCAACTAAGAATCCTGTCTCCAAGAAACATTAGTACCAAGATCATATCTAAAACATATGTAAAGAAAGATCCTATACAAGTCACTATGGTAGAAATACTTTCAGCTTGCTCAATAAGATCAAGGCTGAGAAGGAAATAAGATCTATGATGAAGGTCCTCCTAAGGCTTTCCATTTTCGTTCATGGCCTCTACAATGGCCTCATATGAAGGTAAAGTATCATCAAGGAAGTCATGTGAACAAGGCAAGTCCACTACCCATGCAGGAAGCATAACGGGATCTTCTTCATCTATCCCTAAAGAAGAGAGATTTGGCTCTACAGTGGCTTGATGAATATCATGATAAGAAAGCTCAGCTGTAGACAAGGGCATGGCCATTTTGATGTGCAAAGAGTCTCCCGATGAGGACCTCGTGGAAGATAGGGTCCACAGATCACTAAAGTATGATGTCCGGAATGGTACGGGATGCAACGATGAAGTAGCATCATCGGAGATGGTTCCTATAAAGGGGATAGGTGCGACGAGATCAAAAGATCCCATCAAGGAGGATTATAAGACTACAACAACATTCCCAGTTGTCAGCTGAGAATTTTCAATTTGAGGGACAACAGACCCCGGCAATGCTATGGGACTGGAACTAGCAAAGGATAGCTGATCTACTGTCACAATATTTCCTTTGTGGGGAAAGCAAGTGACTCTAAAAATAGAGTACACAATCACTCTCATAACATAGATCCAATTTTGACCTAGTAAAAGGTTATAGTCAAAGGGAGCATCAACAACCTTGACCTCTATAGGCACGAAATTCCCACTGAAGTGGAAATCAAGGGAGGGAATAATACCATGCATCTTGAAAGAACGACCATCGAATGCAGTGAGCATAGTCATAGAATTTGACAACTGAGGAGAGCTGAGAGACTTCCAACAAGATAAAGACATCATTGAAGTGGAATCACCTTTGTCGACCACGGTACACTTAATGATCATCTCTAGACACATAACATGAACTTGGAAAGCCACATGATAGGGAAAACGAGGCTGAACATCAGTAACATCAAAATGGATGACATTAGGGCTACAAGGATCCTACACTCCCAAAGCAAATAGAATTGCGTTCCTTTGTGAAGGACAAGCCTGAAGAACTTCGAGAGCCGACATAGCACACGGGGTTTGGCCTAGATCTTCCAAAATTGAGTAGTTCTAGGTGGCTCGGGCATTAGGATTATGTGACGAGCACTTAAGGACACCTTTCAGTACCCGTGGCATAAAGTTGGGCTTATCAATATGCAATGGAGTCTTAGGTTGAGGGGGATCATTCCCCAAATAAGTTTGTGGAGCTCCATAATCACGTGAGTGAGTAGCAACACAAACCTCAGATTTGACGATGTTCACGCCTCCAAAACTGTCGTCGTGGGAAGAAGAAGTCAAAGTTTCAATAGTCCCATGATAGGCGACGGAAGCACCTGAAGCCATATTATGATGATGAGGAAAGGGATTTGTTAGCACAACTGGGCTCTGTGCGATGTGCTTCGATGCTTTCTCCATACGAGGACACAAATGTGTAAAGTGATCCTCCGAGCAAAGTTTACAAGGAAAATTCATCTTACATCTGGGCTTACGATCCCCACTAGCATTTCTGCCATCCCGAGGAGGGTTCGCATTGTCTTTCTTATTCCCATTGTTTCCACCCCTACGGTTATTCTTCCCCTTATTTTTCCCAAGAAGTTGTTGTTTACCGGATGGGTTCTCCGATTGTATAGAATGTACATCGGACAACTAGGTGGGAATGGATGAGGCAGAAGCCTGTCTAGGGGTAGAATAGTCAAGATAGATTTTGCATATGATTCACAACCATGTATATGGAATGAGCACTTGCGGAACCAACAATGCCATCAGCATGTGGTCTAGGAACAGGCTTGAGCTCATGTCTTGATCATGGTGTGTCAGGTCTAATGTCATACAAAATCCCAGGCTGAGCATATACTAGGTCTAACTGTTGGGATTTAAAAATGGCTTGTTCCTCATTCATAATTCTGGACAACAAAACATCCTTTGAAATATAAGGGAGAAAAGAATTGAGGAACCATTCCAAGAGAAACTCTAGAGTAATGTTGGATTTTAATAACCTCTTCTGTCAGTGCCACTCTTGAATGTGATCAGAGATATGCGTGGCTTTATCTTGGCAAAAGGTGGATAATATTTCGGTGCCAATATCGTAAAGAACCGACAATTGAAAGTGATCTAGAAAAACCAAAGCAAAATCGTTGAAGCTCTTATATGTGCCCCCAGAAAACTCAACATACCACATCGCGGCATTCCCCATAAGGGTGCATTAAAATGGCCTCAAACCGATAGAATCATGGTTTAAGGAATTTGAGGAGCACCATAGATGGAATGTGGTGATGTGATCACCTGGATCCTCACCCTCTTCCCTTCAAACTTTGGAACATCGAAAGAAAGCTTGGTGGGGACTAGGTGCCATGTCTAGTCATGACACACTGGATCATTCAAGAGCTTAGAAATATCGGGCAAGTTTAACCTAGCTAGGAACAGGACCTGAGGCTGTGAGACTTGAGTATAAGATCCTGAGAGAGACTGACTTTGAGAAACCAAGGATGAGACCGTGTACATCAAAGTCGACACCTGAGGTGCCAATGAACTCTGATAGAAACCATGATGCTGACCAGAAGGATAATATGCTCCTACGACCTGACCTGTATCAGGATACACAGGAAGGTGCATAGAATGGGCTCCTTAGGGGGGGACGGTATAAGGGCCGAAACTGGTTGAATAATTATAAAAGTTACCTCCATAATAATGGGGTATCACATAACCACTTGATGCGGACGAACCAATCGAGTAAGGACAATAAGAAATCGGTATGTTCCCACCCCATGGAATCGAAGAACTAGGAGGAGGATTCAGAATCATATAAGCGTTCGTTGGAACAGGAACATGCATAGAGGCATACGGGTTAACATATGGGATATAAGTCGTGGATCTGATACCTACTGTGAAACCTACACTAGAGAAAGGATTCACACTAACATTATGGGATGGCAAAGGAGCAGGCCATCCTCCAACGTTCGAAGAAGAGGGAGGGCTGTGACCACTCCTGAACTGATAAGCAGTAAAAGGGGGTGTAGTGCCCCCAATCCCAATGCTAGAGCTAGCATGGCTACCAGATATGGAGGAAGTAAAATTTGACATAAAACCAGGCATACCTAAAATAAAAGGGTTTGAGGTCGCGGAGATGGATGTAGAACCAAAACCTAACACACCTGTAGATGAACCATACAGATGACCTGATGACAATGTATCATCAAACGGGTTCGTACTAGTGGGATGGGATGTCCCATACCCATGAGGAGTGATGTGTGATGAACCTCCCTCCTGTCCAGTCATCGGAGAGTATACGTGAGGAGGGGAAGTTCTCTTTGTGCTTGCGGATGGAGTCGAGGGAACTCCCAACATTCCAGATACAAAACTCATAATGGGAGCTCTCTAAAGCTCGTAAGATGTGAATAAAGGGCCATCGATAGTCCTCCTACGTCTCTTGCGAAGAGACTGTGATGGATCTCTATATGGTAAACTAGCAAACCGACGAGATCAGTGGGGAGCCAGATCTTGATCCACGATGAATTCAAAGAATCAAGAAATAAGCGTCTCCTAACAGCCTACTAAATCGTCACAAAGCACACACCTAAAAGAAACTACAGCCAAAATGCACACAACAGGGGACTGGCTTAAGGGACCTCCCGACACTACAGCCGGTATGTCTCACCTAGCAGAGGCCTGAGAATCCCAAACTAAAACTAGAGGTAACAAAATCAATTAAAAGGGCCCTCAGACTTCAATGTGCGAACACAATTATGTTGTCCGACCCCTATCTGACTCAAGACACTCATAGAATAACCGCTGCAAATGCCCTATGTGATACCTAGGTAAAGCAACTATGGTCACCATGTATAAACAATGCTCAGGCAAATAGTCGCAAGTGGGATCCCTTGTATGGGCAATATATCTAAGCCTGAAACTCAAAAGAGTCAAATCCCCCAAGAGTCCCTAGATATGAACAAATCCTGGATATATCTCCCATGTTCAACAAGTATTGGAGGGCTATCTTTTCCACCTCACTACCGTGACCTCGTGATTAACTCTGGCGTGAGTAGAGCGTCCTAAGAACACTGATGTATACAATGGGTTTCACCACTCCCTTGTAAGACACATAATGTTTGTTTGATAGTCTTGGATTGTTTACTCTCAAAGGTTCTATTCCAAGACTCTACAACTTATACTTGTTGGTGCACCCTAGAAAATAAAAACGTTATAATCATTTTTAATTAAGCTTTAATTTTATTGTTTGTGATTACTCAAAGGAATATGGTCGTGAAACTAGTGATGTGAGATGACTCAGTAAAATGCACACCCGAAAAACACTAGACTCTTCTATCAATAGAAAAAATATGGCACTAAACGACAATCAAACCAAAGTTTTCTTTTCAGAAATAAAATGCAATCTATTAAATATTTCATGCACAAACAAACTCTAATGAAATCACAAGCACTCGAATGCAAAATGCAAGTACAAAAAGATTTTTTTTTTTGTATTTTCAAAATAAATGAAAATGCAACTAAGAATCAGTACTTTTCAGGAAAAAATGCAGAGAATGCAAGTCACATCCCCTTCCATCAATTCGATGCAAGGGAGGGAAACATGTCTGACATACCGGGACTAATTGGTAAACTCAGCCCCATACATTACTAAGAAATTCATAATAAATAAAAAACTTGTGTTTGTAGGCTCATACTTCAAATAAACACAGCGAAATTAAAACTTGTATTAACACACACAAACTGAAATGCATCAACATATTTATCTCGAGCAATTGACAAATCAACATGCAGAGAATCCATCCCATTCTCATGATATGCATAGGCTTCATATCAATTCAATTAACATGAATAATTATCATTCAAAATTAATACATTGCGAAACTCAGAATACATATAATTTTAAACACAGAGAACACTTATCTTTGAGCTGAAGTTGTCCAAACAATTGGCTATGTGAGAGCAACGTTCCACCCAACCATAGATCTATGTCCATCCTATATTCTTTCAGTTGAGAGATCACCCTCAAGCTGGGTTGTGTATCCACTAAGGAGGAACTAATTGGGCTCACTCACAACCATTGTTTCACTCAACAACTATGCTAAGCCAACACACAGTTGGGTTTATCAAGCATACAAATGACAAATGAGGAGGATGCTAATCCAATGAGCTCATCCATAGAGCAACAGGCATCTCAAGTTAATTCAATAGTCAAGGCACCCACATTACCAACCCATCCAACACAAGGAAAGTCCCCTTATCTGCTGCACAGTCCCTCAGGCATCCCTTCCCTCCAGTGCTCTTCAGGATGGGCATAGAAAGGTCCAACTGCTAATTCTTTGAGATTCTAGCCTTCACTGGGTTTATCAAGCAAACCCAAGCTCTGCTCAGTCATTCACACTTGGATTTCTAACAATTCTGTCATTCAATAACTCAATCCCGTCATTTGATTTTTGGGCTGTAAAAACAGGGTTTTCCAATGGATTTTGGGGTATCTAATACTCTCAAATTCACCCCAAGGTTCATATCTATGGATCCCCCATTGGATTTCACTATCAAATACCAGTTTTGGGTGTTTATGGTTGTTCCAAACATGGGTTCTTGCAAAGTTGCGATTTATGGTTTTGCTCACTGCTGGCAATTCGTTGTTGGATGGAAAATGATGCTGGGTTCTTCCACACTGGAATGGGAATGAGAAAGAAGCAACAACCATGAGGTAGGGTGACTTGTGGTACAAGAAAACAGAGCCCATACTTTTCCATACGAATTTATGGGATGCCCATGCTCCATTGAAGCCATGGACTGAATTCCAACAACTTCCTTACAACAAAATTAAATGTCAGCAAGGAGAGTCAAATGGATTCTCACAATGACATTTGGAAGCATATGGTTCATCCCCACATCCCCCTCACCACTTCCTAGTGGATACACATGGCCCCTTCTCATTCATTGCTTCCATAGCCAGTTTTGATATTTTATTGCAATATCAAATATTTACATCAATTACAATATTCCATGGCTTAATAGCACATGGGTATCAAAATATCAACTACTTGTCCATTTAAATAAAATCCGAGAATACACTAGCAGGGCCTTGACCTTGAGCTCCATGCTAGGGAAACATACATCGCATGCATACAATATTTACATTAAAATCTAATATTTCACAAGGGTCAAAATTAGGGTATTACATTCCCCTTCCCCTTAGAACAACACCGTCCTCGGTGTTCTCAAAACTGAACAAAAATGGGAATGCCCCTCTCATGGCATCCTCCAGCTCCCATGTAGCTTCATCGGGACTAAGTTTCTCCCATTGGACCTTTACCTGACCGATGGCTCTGTTCTGGAGCAAACTGACCTTCTTGTCGAGGATGCGCATAAGCTCTACTTGGAACTCTCCCTCGGGTTACCCCTGTATCACATTCGAATCAATCATATGATTAGGATCATGTACATACTTCTTATGCAAAGATACATGGAAAACATTATGAGCTCTTATGTTAGCATGCAATGCAACTCTATATGCAACCGACCCTATCCTATCTAGGACTTCAAATGACCCACAATATCTTGGTGCCAGCTTGGTACAACTTCCCAACTTGAGAGAACTTTTCCTTGGTTTCAATCTCAAATACACATGATCCCCAATCTGAAATTCCTTATGTACTCTTTTAAAATCTGCATAACTCTTTTGCCTGTTCCGAGCTGCCTTTAAATTCTGCCTAATCTTAGCAACTTCTTGTTCCATTTCCTTGATCATCTATAGTCCAAGTACTACCCTGTTCACCGGGTTGTCCCAATTCACTGGAGTCCTGCATCCTTTTCCATACAATGCCTCAAATGGACTCATCCCCAATGATGCATGATGTCCATTATTGTATGCAAATTCTACTAAGTGTAGGTAATCTTCCCACTTGGATGGTTTATCCATCACATACATTCTCAGCATGTCTTCAAGAACCTGATTCACCCTCTCGGTCTGGCCATATGTTTGAGGATGATATGTTATACTAAAATTCAATTTAGTTCACACTTCTTGGAATAGTCCTTTCAAGAAATTGGAAGTGAACTTTGTATCACGATAGGAAATTATTGCCTTAGGCAATCCATGCAATCTGAATATCTCTCTCATCAATATATTTGCAATGTCATTAGCCTTGTGAGTGGACTTGACTGGAATAAAGTGAGCTACCTTTGATAGCTTGTCCACCACAACCATGATTGAATCATGCTTCTTCACTATCATGGGAAGACCTGTTATAAAATCCATAGAGATCACTTCCCACTTCCATTCCGGAATGGGTAAGGGCTGCAACAATCCTGCTAGATGTTGGTGCTCTGCCTTGACTTGTTGGCACTTTTGACACCTAGAAATGTACTCAGCTATGTCCTTCTTCATGCCATGCCAAAAGTATTGCTTTATTGCTGTTGTTATAGTCTTTTGATATCCTAGGTGTTCAGAGTATGGCATTTGATGTGTTCCATCCATCACTAGCTTCTTCAAATCTACACTATTTGGAATGTACAGTCTATATTTGTAGATGAGGATATCGTCTTCACAAAACTGATATCCCACATACTTTTCATCCACATTACCCTACTATGACTTCTCTTTAATTTGAAGGCAACTTTCATCACCGTTTTGGGCTTCAAGAACTCTTATCTTCAAATCTGATTTACACACACTTAATGCTGCAACATGAAATTTTCTGCTAAGAGCATATACAACCTTATTCTCTTTCCCTTTTACATGCTTAATTTCAAAATCAAATTCACAAAGAAATTCCATCCATCTAGCTTTCCTAGGATTCAACTTTGGCTGATCAAACAAATAATTCAAGCTCATGTGATCTGTTCTAAGCTTGAATCTTCTTCCCATCAAATGATGTCTCCACATCTTGAGAGCATGTATTATGGATGCTAATTCTAAATCATGTGTGCCATAATTCTTTTCATGTTCTTTTAATTTTTTTCACTCATAGAAAATCACAAATCCCTCTTGCATGAGCACTCCACCTAGCCCTTCAATGCAAGCATATGTGCACACTAAAAAATCCTTCTTTGGATCTGTTATCTTCAAAATAGGAGCGTTGGTAAGTAAATCCTTTAACTGTTGAAAACTTTTCTCACATTTTTCAGACCATACAAACTTGATATTCCTCCTTTGCAATGAAGTGATTGGATGAGCTATCTTGGAGAAGCCTTCAATAAACCTTCTGTAGTAACTAGAAAGACCCATAAAAGATCTAGCATCTGAAACATTCTTTGGAGTAGACCAATCCATGATGGCATTAATCTTCTCTAGATCAACTGCAATTCCTTCTTCAGAAATGATATGGCCCAAATATCGCACCTTCTTTTGGTAAAACTCACACTTGCTTAATTTGGCATACAACTGATCTTCTCAAAGGACTTGCAACACCATCCTTAGATGTTCCTCATGTTCTTCTTCATTCCTTGAATAGACAAGAATGTTATCCAAGAACACAATCACAAACTTATCCAAATATTTGTT
Organism: Larix kaempferi; assembly: GCA_027924585.1. Taxonomy (NCBI): domain Eukaryota; kingdom Viridiplantae; phylum Streptophyta; class Pinopsida; order Pinales; family Pinaceae; genus Larix; species Larix kaempferi. The sequence goes on along the minus strand of BSBM01000372.1, from coordinate 47,245,143 downwards.
GAATACACTATTCATGAGACACATGAATGTGGTAGGTGTATTGGTAAAACCAAATGGCACCACAGTAAACTCATAATGACCATATCTAGTTCTGAAAGTTGTCTTGTGAATGTCTTTCTCCTTAATCCTCCCTTGATGGTAGCCATACCTCAAGTCAATCTTTGAAAACACCTTAGCTTTTTTGACTCAGACCCAGTCGATAGGGGTTTCCATCACTGTCGACACCAACCCACCGCGATCTCCTTGAGCACCAGCCCAGACAGGTTTTACCCTGACTAGCAACACCTGCCTAGCAGATGAGGTCTCACCCGAGGCAATCAAGAGAGAGTGGATGAAACCATGTTTCCACTGAATGAAGGAGGATGATTGTGGCAATAATTACTCAACTTATCGCAGCATTTAAACAGATCTATGCATTCAAGATAATCATCAATTGTATTCATATCACTATTCATCAGAGACATTCATCGTGACAAGTATAAAAAGATTATATTTAGCAAGAAATCATCACTATATGCATTAACACAAATGGTACACAGGGAATTTCACCAAACAGTTTCATCATGTCATATTACTTTAGAAAACCCTAATACAACATCCTTGCAAAACCAGATCTCCGCGATATCTCTTGACCTCTGAACATCTGCCAAAAATGCATCTACCAGCTCTCTATCCTACGACCTACAACTTTCTGTCTATATATAGGCTTCCGCCTTTACAATGCTTGTCGACTTACTAACAACTTCCTAACTGACTCCTAGACCAATGACCAAAATCTAACTGACATAGTCCAAATGACCCAAAAACCTGCCTACTGCGGTACAATTAGCTCAAAATTACATCTCATATGGTCCAATGACCCAAAAACCCGCATTCTGCAATACAAACGACTCAAAAAATACATAAAATAACGCATCCTTCTTCCTTCTGCAACCTCTTCTGATGTGTCGCAGAATCAGCGATGCTGCGATTCTTCCTTACCAAACTGCTTGCCAACAGGCCCCCAACACAATCTTGTGGCTCTCCCTCGAGCCACGTCAACTGGACATGGTGTATTCCGCTGTCTTCAATTTGCTATGGCGGAACTATAGTTCTGCAACTTTTCTTGCTATCTAGATCACACGGTGTTGTCCTGCTCCTTCTACTACAATGATCATCTGCTCGTTGTTATGTACTTCTTGGCCAAAAGTGGACTTGTCCCGGCTTACTGTCATGGACCTTGCAAACTTGTCCTCCAGTCTCGAGAGACTGATTGTAGACAGAGAGAAATTTTTTGAGCAACGCCAGGGTGTAAAAAAGGCCAGTGGTTCTAGCACATCTGTTTTGCACTAGTAAGCACATGTTACAAGGACCCGGGGGCTACGACCCCCCCCTTTTGTGTGGTCACAGGGACCACGAGACTTCAATCCATCACCAATTGCCTAGACATCTCGGATGAGACTTCATGCTTGTAACCCCTAAGTGCCAAAGGCACAGCTTGCTCCAACTGCTCATGTACACTCATGGTTCGGGCCATCAACGCACCTGGTGTGCTACCACATGAAATGAAATGGATCATTTCCACAACCTCCTTGGAATTCCTAACTTAGCTAGATGCCTGACCCCCTCGTAACATAACCCCTCTTAATTGGAACAACCTATTTGCTCTTACTATCCTCAAATTCCTATATTTATACATCTGATTCAACTGTTTGTCTTCGTCGAAAATCTTGTGCACCACCTGCTCTCATTCCAAGGTAACCATAATATTCCGCTACTCCGTGTGAGTATTAGATGGACTTCTGAGGTGGGCAGAGCAATCATACTCTTGCCTATCGTCCTGCGTGCAAAAATGTGCAAAGCATCATCCCCTAGACCCTTTGGCCATGCTGTCATGGTGGATGCCTTGTCCCAACCATGCAAACCATCCCTCCAAGTTCCATCAGCCATGTTGCCTCGGTTTCTTCCATATTCCAAGCATGCGTTCTTCTGGCACAATCTGAATCGACTAACGATCATATCTTCCCAAAGGGAAAGGTCCCATTTGCATAATGATTTTTGATGTGACCCAGTCGCAACACTGTCACCATTTGTTGACTCAGACCTAGTCGACAAGGGTTCCCATCACTGTCGACACCAACCCACCGCGATCTCCCTGAGCACCGGCCCAGACAGGTTTTACCCTGACCAGCAACACCTGCCTAGCAGATGAGGTCTCACCCTAGGCGATCAAGGGAGAGTGGACAGAAACCATGTTTCTGCTGAATGAAGGAGGATGATTGCGGCAATAATTACTCAACTTATCGTAGCATCTAAATAGATCTATGCATTTAAGATAATCATCAATTGTATTCATAGCACTATTCATCAGAGACATTCATTGTGACAAGTATAAAAAGATTACATTTAGCAAGAAATCATCACTATATTCATTAACGCAAATGGTACACAAGGAATTTCACCAAACAGTTTTGTCATGTCATATTACTTTGGAAAACCCTGATACAACATCCTTGCAAAACCAGATCCAGCGATATCTCTTGACCTTATAACATCTACAAAAAATGCATCTCCCAGATCTCTATCCTACGACCTACAACTTTCTGTCTATATATAGGCTTCCACCTTTACAATGCTTGTTCACTTACTAACAACCTCCTAACCGACTCCTGGATCAATGACCAAAATCTAACTGACACGGTCCAAATGACCCAAAAACCCACCTATAGCGGTACAATTAGCTCAAAATTACATCTCATATGGTCCAATGACCCAAAAACCCACATTTTGCGGTACAAACGACTCAAAAAATACATAAAATAATGCATCCTTCTTCCTTTCGCGACCTCTTCATACATATCACAACATCGACGATGCTACGATTCTTCCTTACTAAACCCCCTGCCAACAAGCTTCCTTCATTTGATCAAATAAGTCATCAATTCTTGGCAATGGATACTTGTTCTTGACTGTCACTTTATTGAGCTACCTGTAATCAATACACAACCTTAAAGTCCCATCCTCTTTCTTGACAAATAACATTGGTGCTCCCCAAGGAGACACACTAGGCCTGATATACCTCTTGTCCATTAACTCTTGCAGTTGCATCTTCAACTCTACCAATTCCGGTGTACTCATTCTATAAGGAGCTTTGGAATTTGGTGCTTCCCTTGGGACAAGATCGATGGTAAAATTGATATCTCTCTTTGGTGGTAGTTCGGATACTTCATCCGGAAACACATCTTGGAACTCTTGCAACAATGAGAAATCTTCTATCCTTAGTCCCTTGTCCTCTGACAACTCTAACATATGAACTGCATATAATTGGCAACCTTTCTTATAAAACTTTTTCAACTATAAGGATGAAATATGTCTTACTGAAACTTGCTTGGGAATTCCTCTTACCAATATCGGTCTTCCCTCTTCATCCATGCATTCAAGTGATTTCTCATAACAGTCCAACTTGGCTCTATGCTTTTCCAACCAATCCATGCCAATCAAGGCATCATAAGATCCTAATGGTAGTACATTCAATTTAGCATGTGTGTGGAGTCCATTCAATTCTATGGGGCATTCCACCACTACTTCACTTACTTTTCTCTTGGTCCATGTGGCTAATTGAACTAGCCAAGACTTATTATGCTTCACTTTTCTAAGAGAACAACCTTCAACCACTTTTGTAGAAACATAACTATGAGTAGATCCTGGATCAGTCAAAACACAAATAGATTGCGTAGCAATCTTACCTTCAACTTCCACCACTGGTGATTGATGATCTGCCTGATGATTATCCAATGCTGCATAAATTCGAGGCATTTCCCTTGCCATGTCCTCCACTGTATCTTCTCTCTTTAAGTTGTGCAAGTTTCGGGGTTTCTCCCTCTGATGTGGACAATCCTTAAGCATGTGATTTTCTCCACATACCCAACACTGAAGTGGTCCTTTGGATGCTTTGTCTGCTGCTACTGCTGGCTTGAATCCACTCCTTGCTTGCTGCCCCTGTGGGAAGGTCTTGGGTTGACTCTTGAATGGTGGCTTGAAGCCACTTTTCTTTTGATTAAACCTCCCTCTTGGCCTTCCTTTCCATGCTAGGTTAACCTCTGATTTTCCTTTATTCTGCTCATATCAATGCATTTCCATCCCAATGGCTTCATCAAGACTTAGTGGATTAACAAACTCAATTCTATCCTTGAAACTTTGAGGTAGACTCCCAAGGAAGCATTGGATTTTTATCCTCTCATCCTTAATATAGTCCACATACCTCAACAATTCCAAAAACTTATGAACATTCTCTTCCATAGATTTTTGTCCTAACCTGAGTTCATTGAACTCTTTTCTCTTGCTGTCATAACACCTAGCAGAAAGGTATTTCTCCTTGAAGTACTTCTTAAACCTTTCCCAACTGATCTTCCTTTCATTGATCCCTTTGACTTCCAAGAGGTTATCCCACCAAATTGAAGCTCTACCATTTAGATTGTAAATGGAAATTCTGGCCTTTTCCTTCCCTGAGTAATCATGAATTCTAAAATATTTCTTCATCCCAAGAAGCCATGCCTCTGCCTCTTGGTCAATCTTATCATTTCAATCATATGTGGGAGGTCTTGCCTTCCTCAATTCTTTCTGTTGGATGCCTTTTAATTTCTTCATTTCCCCAAATCTGTTGGAAGTATGCCTTGTATTTCTTTGAGAACCTCTAGAGTCACATGAGTTGCTAGAAGAAGATCTTGAGGAAGGTGTTCCATGCTTCTTGCTCACAGAACTCTTCCTTGGGCTGTTAGAATTTGAGCATTAATTCACAATACTATTGGATCTTTACTGAGAGAATAACATATACAGTATATCAATGCATAACAATCACAATAAGCATCACAAGCATCACAAGAATCAAAAGCATGAGAGACAAGAGACACGGAGTTTCCGTGGGGAAAACCCTAAGGTGAAAAACCCCACAACTTCCTCAGAGATAGAGAGAGCAATGGCACAACCAAAGTACAACCAAAATACACTTGAGATAGTCTCTTAGAGCAGATGATCCTCCTCCTCACTAGTGCACCACTTTTTGAGTGAGAGAATTGTGACCTTAAGAATGATGCAAATAGAGATCTCCTGATCTCTATTTATACTTAACCCGTTTTCCCAGTTACACTATGGGGCCAACTTGTCTATCTAGATACATCCACAATATAATATATATTTCAGGGTCGACCCCACACATGGTGGTCTAATAACCCATTGGCAAGTACACACACTTGCGACACTTGTCAATCCACATGACGACACTTCCTTATAGAGGAATAACACATATCTTATAAGGGTACAATAAATATATATATAATACATAGATGAAATACATTCCGAAGTTACATATACATCAACACTCCCTCTTAACTAGGAAGGTATTTCTTAACACAGTTATGCTAGAAAATTCTTCCCTCGGGATCATCGTCATCATCATTGTCACTGTTGCTGCTATCTCAACCAATCTCTGACTCTACTCGTCATAGGAAGTTCTACAGAGCCAGTCCTTTTTCATACTGGATGTAGGCCCACCACCTGCAGGTCTTCATCATCTGTGCGAACGATCTGATAGAGGTGGCCTCTCAGGACTAATTTTATGTGCGGATGCAACATCGGAAAGAGTATCCCAGGAACATTTATGTGCCTAAGCACCACCGGAAAGATCTCCCAGGACTGATTACATGCATCTCCTCCACAATACCTTTAAAGAGCATCCCAAGAAAATTTATGTGCTGCAGCATGACTGGAAAGATCTCTAAAGAGAATCCCAGGACTTATTACGAGCACACAGCTCAACCTCTCGGATCTCCAGGACTGATTACATGTGGATAGACAAAACCTTTAAAGAGCATCCCAGGAACATTTATGTGCCGCATCACAACCGGCAAGATCTCTAAAGAGCATCCCAGGACTAATTGCGAGCACACAACTCAACCTCTCGGATCTCCAGGACTCATTACATGTCTCTGTAGTAATACCTCATCCCAAGACTGATTACGAGCACACAGCTCAACCTATCGAATATCTGAGGACTGATTACATACTACATAGCAATACCGGAAAGAGTACCCCAAGAACATTTATGTGCCGCAGCATGACCGGCAGGATCTCCTAGGACTGATTACATGCTATTTGCACAACCTGCCACATATCATCTCTGAACTCCAAGTATCAACCTGATATTCATGAACTAATGGATCATCATTGCACGAGGAATCATCCTGATGCCCATGATCATACTAATCATCATTACTGTACCATCCTGGTACATATCATCTGGAGCAACATCCTGAAGCTCACATCATGATCAACCTAATCATACAATGCATCCACTTGATGCTTACCAAGTATATACCTGATACATATCATCATACATGATGCACCTGATCATACTGTGTATCCACCTGATACAAATACAAATACATGATACATATCAACATACATGATCTACCTGATCATACAATGTATCCACCTGATACATATATAGATACATGGTCCAAGCATCCAATATGATGCATATACAAATACATACAAATGATCCAACCGATAATATCCAGCATCCAACATGATACGTACATACATATAAATGATCCAACTGATCATATCCAGCATCAACACGATGCGTACATACATACAAATATAAATGATCCAACTGATCATATCCAGCATCCAACATGATGCATATACAGAGCAGTAATTGTAGCATCGTCCTAATACTCATCATCCAGCGCTTACATCCACAGCCATGTGAAGGATCCTCCTTCCAACATGCTTGGAATGGCTTCAGCAAATGTTTCCATCACTTCTTCCTCGAAGTGTCGTCGATCTAAAGAACACCAAGCCTCTCTCTGAAATACTCGAACTTCACCCTGGCTAGTGGCTTCATCAGCACATCTGCAATCTGCTCATCTGTTGCAACATACAGGAGCTTCATGGCTCCTCTCTGCACCATATGCTTGATATAGTGATATTTGATCTCTATGTGTTTCGACCTGTCATGAAACACTAGGTTCTTAGATAGATTCACACAACTCTGGTTATCACAAAAGATACCAGGAGCATTTAACGGGAGATCAAATAACTCAGACAATAGCTTCCGTAGCCATACTACCTCACAACTAGCTGAGCAGGCTGCAACATACTCTACCTCAGCTGTACTCAGTGCTACGCAGGACTGCTTCCTGCTAAACCAAGAGATCGCACCCGATCCCATACTGAAGCAACACCTAGATGTGCTCTTCCTATCTGCAGCACTGCCAGTCCAATCTGGATAAACATAACCCTGTAGGTTAAAATTTTGATTCGCTTCATACTTGAGCCCATAATCCACTGTACCCTTCAGGTACCTTATGACATGCTTTACAGCAACCAGGTGAACACTCCTTGGATCCGTCAGGAACTAGCTCAATGTATTCACTGCAAAGAAAATATCTGGTCTCCTGTTCGTCAGGTACATCAAGGACCCAATCATCTGACGATACATAGAGACATCAATTGGCTCAGATGAAGCATCACATAGAAGCTTTAGATTCGATGCCATGGGTGTGGTTATGGCTTTGCAATCCATCATCCCAAATCTCTTCAGAATACCTACTGTGTACATCCCTTGACCAAGGAAGATCCCACCTTAATTTTGCCACACCTCCATACCTAGGAAATAATGCATCATTCCCAAATTTTTCATATCGAACTCAGCAGCAAGCTTCCTCTTAGTATCTATAATCATCCTTTCATCTCCTGTTACAAATAATTCATCCACGTATAGAAGTAGAATCATAGGATTTCCTTCCTCAACCTTGTAGTAAAGATTGGAATCTGCTTTACTCTTGGTAAATCCCAAACTATATAGGAAACTGTCCATCCTACCATACCAAGTTCTGGGGGCTTACTTCAATCCAAACAAGGTTTTCTTCAATCTGCACACATATGACTCCCTATCATGTATTTCAAAACTGAGTGGCTGCTCCACATATACTTCCTCTTCAAGTACACCATTCAAGAAAGCAGTCTTGACATCCATCTGGTGTATTTTCCATTTCATTGCTGCTACCAGGGCAAGTACTGTTCTGATGGAAGTATACATGGCTACAGGTGCAAATGTTTCTTCATAATCTTTTCCCTCTTTCTGAGAGAAGCCACGACCTACGAATCTTGCTTTGTATTTCTCTACACGGCCATCTGCAGCATGCTTAATTTTGTAGATCCATTTGGAAGTCACAACCGACTTCTCTTTAGGCCTTGGAACAACATCTCAAACATCATTTTTCATTATTGATTGGTATTCCTCAACCATAGAATCCTTCCATTCTTTCTTTTCCACTGCTTCTTCATAACTGGAAGATTCTTTGTTCATAATGTCACAAAGTAAAGCAACATAGTTGGTATGTGATCTGGTTCTTTTCATTGCTCTGTGTTCTTCTTCTAGAATGCCAAATCTTTCTAGATCTTGAATGAGCTCTCTAGGCCATGCAAGTTTCCTCTTGTGAGAGTTATCCTCACGGGGTGGATCTACAGGTTCTTGCGGATCTTCAAACTCACGAACAACTTCTGGAATTGCTTCAGTCATGGTAGTGTCTTGAAATCTAGTTTCCTTAGGTTCTTCATAAACTTCGATAGGTGCCTTCCTTGATTTGATGAATGCTTAGTTTTCATCAAATGTTACATCCTTGCTAACATCAATCTTCTTGAACCCTGGAAAGTATATTCTGTAATCCTTCGAGCTTTCACTGTAACCCACAAAGATACCCTTCTTTCCTAAAGGATCTAGTTTGGTCCTCTTTTCCTTTGGGACATGAGTGTATACTGGACAACCAAATATTCCGAGATGGCTGACTTCAGGTTTCTTACAAGAAAATACCTCTTCTGGTGTCTTGTTGTCCAATATCTTGTGGGGTGTTATGTTCTGCACATATACAGTTGTTCTAGCTGCTTCTGCCCATAGATGCATAGGTAGATCCTGGTCATGCAGCATTGCCCTTGCTGCTTCCATGATTATTCTGTTTTTCCTTTCTGCAAATCCATTTTGTTGAGGATTATAAGGAGCATTCAACTCCCTCTTAATCCCTGAATCACTGCAAAGCTTCTTGAAGTCACTTGAGGTGACATCTCCACCATTATCGGATCTGAATGTTTTGATCTTTTTGTCAGTTTGATTCTCCATCAAGGTTTTGAATTCCTTGAACTTATCAAACACCTCATCTTTGTTTTTCAAGAAGTATACCCAAGTCTTCCTGGAGAATTTATCAATAAATGAGACATAATAAACATACCCACTTAGAGAACTGGATGACATAGGACCACATACATCTGAGTGGATGATTTCCAGGATATCTTTTGCCTTGCTTTCACTGCTTGGGAAGGCCTTCCTAATATTCTTACCTTTTTGCACATCCTTTGCAAACACCTTCATGTTTGGTCTTGATTTCAGGAAGACCCTCTACAGCCTTGCTTACAATTGGAAGTGCCCTATAGTGCATATGAGCAAGTCTTGTATGCCAAAGTTCACTTGGCTCCATGGATTCATGCACCATGGCATGTTCAGGTTGTCCTTTTAATTTATACAAACCTCCCTCTTGCTCTCCAATCACAACTGCATCATCTATGGTCTTTCCCTTTGGCCACATTAGGACTTGGCCATCCACAAATGCAACCCTCATACCTTTTGTATCCAATGCAGATATCGAGAGTAAGTTCTTCTTGAGCCCAGGTACATAAAGGACTTCTTTCATCTTCAAAGATTTTCCAGAATCTAGGTTGTATGAGGCTTCACCACTTCCTTTGATTGGGTATTGATAATCATCCCCAAGTTTCACCTTATGGGGTGATTCATGTTTAGAGAAATTCACAAAGGATTTCTTAAACCCAGTCATGTGTTTGGAAGCCCCACTATCAATCAACCAATCATTACAACCATGGGAGATAGTATCTGTGAGAGTAGAGATTAGAACATACTCTTCTTCACTTGATGAGTCATCATTACTATCATCACTTTCTGCCCTAGCCTTCTTCTTTGGAGGTTCATCAACTTCAGCAGCATGAGCATGGTACCTTCTTTTGTTACCCTTCTTCTTCTTGCTGGAGTTGTTTATGTTGTGGTTGTCCCTTTTGTTCTTGGGACATTCTGAAGCAAAGTGACCCTTCTCATTCCAAGTGAAACACCTTAGATATTTCTTGTCTTTGTGAAAATGATGAGAATATTTCTTCTTGTGATGGGATGGCTCCCTCTTGAATTTGTTCTTCTTAGTGTGAGTTGTGAGAGCTTGATCTTCATTTCCCATCTTCTCTTCTCTTGCCACAAGCCTTTCTTCTTCTTGAGAACATTCCTCCCATAATCTGATGAAGAAGATTAACTTCTTTTTGGCACAGATCCCCTGGAAAAAAGAGTCCCATGACCTAGGTAGGCCATTCAAAGTAGTCATAACAATTTCACCATTCTCCACCATTTCATCTACAACTTCAAGTTGTTCCTTGATCTGAGAGACCTTGGAGAAATAGGATTGAATGGTTTCTCCATTCGACATCTTGACCCCTTTCAATTGATTCTGCAGGGTCATCTTCTGATTTATGTTCTTTCCTTCAAATAGCTTGGTCAAAGAGTCAAACATAGCCTTGGGTGTCTTTAGAGAAGACACATGGGGTATGAGATGGTCTTTGATAGAATCAACAATGATTCGCTTTGCCTTGACCAAGTTCTTCTTATGCAATACCTTAGCCTCTTCATCCTCTGGGATAGGGATTTCTTCTTTTATATATGAGTCCAACTCATTCTCTTCCAGGATTAACCCAATCCTATATATCCAAGCTCGGAAGTTATCAGACCCTTCAAGCTTATCCTCAAGCTTGGTGTGGTGAGACATCTTAAAGAGTACTTCAAATGGAAATAGAAAATATTTAGGTCTTACCACATGAAATGCTGAAAACTGGATTTGGTCCTCGATTAGGGTTTGTCGAAAAAACCCTAAAAATTCAAAATGTGAATTTCAACTTTCTGAAAGGATAGAAAGATGTGCCTTGATGAGTTTATTAGCCTGGTGTATTCAAAATTTGAGATCAGCAAAGATTTACCCTTCAGATTGGCCTTTTTGTCCTCCCGGGTTCACTAGGGAGAGCCTTGAATTAGGGTTTGAGTTTTTCGGAGATCTACCTAGCCAAAAATCTCGATCCAAAGCTCTAAATTTCGATTTTTGCAAGCAGCTTCCAGCTATGTCTTTAGATTTTCATAAATTCCTATTTTTGTGGAAACCCTAAGTTTTAGGGCCAAATCTAAAAATGCTCACAATTGAATTCTGTTTGGACAGATAGATTATCCTTGATGAGTAGAGTCAATCTACTATACTGCTTTTCCAAAAACAGTGGAGATAAACCCAAGAAACAAGAAACTCAAGTTTCTGTCACTGAAAAATGTCTTCTTCTCAGGTTAGCTCTGATACCATGTTAGAATTTGAGCATTAATTCGAAATACTCTTGGATCTTTACAGAGAGAATAACATATACAGTATATCAATGCATAACAATCACAATAAGCATGACAAGCATCATAAGAATCAAAAGCATGAGAGATAAGAGACACAGAGTTTCTGTGGGGAAAACCCTAACGTGAAAAACCCCACAACTTCCTTAGAGATAGAGAGAGCAATGGATCAACCAAAGTACAACCAAAATACACTTGAGATAGTCTCCTAGAGCAGATGATCCTCCTCCTCACTAGTGCGCCACTTTCTGAGTGAGAGAAGTGTGACTTTCCGAATGATGCAAATAGAGATCTCCTGATCTCTATTTATACTTAACATGTTTGCCCAGTTACACTATGGGGCCAACTTATCTATCTAGATACATCCACAATATAATATATATTTCAGGGCCGACCCCACACATGGTGGTCTAATAACCCATCGATAAGTACACACACTTGCGACACTTGTCAATCCACATGACGACACTTCCGTATAGAGGAATAACACATCTCTTATAAGAGTACAATAAATATATATAAAATACATAGATGAAATACATTCCAAAGTTACATATACATCAACATGGGCTAGGAGTCCTCTTGTTAGAACAACCTCTAGAGCGACTCACTACATCTCTTCCTTCCTCACCTACATTGCTTGGGTTAGACCCAAGGTTTATCCTCTGCTGCATATCAGTGAGGCTTTGTAAAATAGCAACATTGAGCTGGTTTTTTTCTTCCTGAGCCTTCGACAATATTTCATCAAAGCTTACCGTGGTCTCAACCAAATTTTGAGGAGTTATTTGCTCCCTTCTTCCATTGGATTCGATCTCAGCATTCCCTTCCTACACATTCTCTCCTAGTACATCATTTATGGTCACCATTTTCCTTGTACGCTGCTTCTGCTGCAAGCATTGTGCATTATGAGAACATTTATTAGACATCTTAGGAATTCATCTAGAAACATACAACATCAATATTTAACATAATTAATTCATGGAATAATTCTCAATTATGTTATGCCTTCAATCATGCAATTCTGGAAATTGCCCAAATTGACAACAATTTGTCAAAATAGTCACTGGCACTTTTCTACACTTCATATCTATGATGTATGATAACCCCAACTAAGTTTTGTTTATGCATCATTATTCCCTGCTGGAAAAGATTTCCAATGCCTATCCCCATGCTCCATTCCAACTTCGGGTGTGGAAGTTACATTACTTCAAAAATGACAATTTTTACCAAAATTCTGCACTTTTACACACAGTGGTATTTTGGTCTGGAATGCCAACTTCGGCCACCTGTGGAAGAAAATCTATGGAGAATCACGAAAACATTTCTACTGGGCGAAGTTATTCCATATAGAAAGGAACACTCAACAAATCGCGGATCTCTGTTCCGATGCTCCATTCATCTTTTATGAATTTATGGGTTTGACTACTTCTCCTTTTTAACTCCCTTTGCAACCTATGCAACCTGTGCACAACCCGTGTGCCACTTGGGCAACCTATGCGCAACCTGTGTGCAACCTGTGCACAACCTGTGCGCAACCTATGCGCCACCTGCACAACCTGTGCACCACCTGCCCAACCTGTGCACCACCTGGGCAACCTGTGCACAACGTGAGCACAACCTGTGCGCCACTTGTGCGCCACCTATGCAACCTATGTGCAACCTGCGCACAACCTCCGCACCACCTGTGCAACCTATGCGGAACCTATGCTCCATCTGTGCGCAACATGTGCGCAACCTACCCGCAATATACGTACAATCTACGTGCAACCTGCGTGCAACCTGTGCGCAATATGGGCTCAACCTGCGCGCAATCTGCATGCAACCTATACGCAATATGGGCTCAACCTGGGTGCATTCTATGTGCAACCTGCGCGTAATCTGTGCGCAAGCTGCGCGCAACCTACGTGCAACTTGTGCACTTGCGGGGCTCATATCTCCCTCTTCCCTTAACCAAATAAGGAAAGTTTGGTACCATTGGAAAGCTCTTGGAGAGCTCTATGCAATGGTGTGATCCTCTACCACATATGAGAAATATGATCCTTCCATTTTTTCCAAACAAAATGCCACCCAAACTTCATCAATACTGTGTTAAAAACACTCTAATATCTGCTACAAACTCAGAGTTTGGACCAAGCAGCCCTAATGCTGCAACATGGGCTCTAATACCACTCTGTCATGTCCCCTTCCATCAATCCAGTGCAAGGGAGGGAAACATGACTGACATACCGGGCTTAATTGGTAAACTCGGCCCCATACTTGTGTGTGTAGGCTCATACTTCAAATAAACACAATGGAATTAAAACTCATATTAACACACACAAACTAAAATGCATCAGCATACTTATCTCAAGCAATTGATGAATCAACATGTAGAGAATCCATCACATTCTCATGCTATGCATAGGCTTCATATCAATTCAATTAACATGAATAATTATCATTCAAAATTAATACATTGCAAAACATAGAATACATATAATTTTAAACACGGAGAACACTTATCTTTGAGGCGAAGCTATCCAAACAACTGGTTATGTGAGAGAAACGTTCAACCCAACCATAGATCTCTGTCCAGCCTATATTCTTTCAGCTGAGAGATCACCCCCGATCTAGGTTGTGTATCCACTAAAGAGGAACTAATTAGGCTCACTCACAGCCATGGTTTCATTCAAAAACTATGCTAAGCCAACGCACAGCTGGGTTTATCAAGCATACAAATGATAAATGAGGAGGATATTAAGCCAGTGAGCTCATCCACAGAGCTACAGGCATCTCAATTTAATTCAACAGTCAAGGCACCCACATTATCTACCCATCCAACACAAGGAAGGTCCTCTTCTCTACTGCACAGTCCTTCAAGCGTCCCTTCCCTCCAGTGCTCTTCAGGATGGGCATAGAAAGGTCCAACTGCTAATTCCTTGAGATTCTAGCCTTCACTGGGTTTAGCAAGCAAACCCAACCTCTGCTCAGTCATTCACACTTGGATTTCTAACAATTCTGTCATTCAATAACTCAATCCCGTCATTTGATTTATGGGCTATAAAAACAAGGTTTTCCAATGGATTTCGAGGTATCTAATACTCTCAAATTCACCCCAAGGTTCATATCTATGGATCCCCCATTGGATTTAACTGTCAAATACCAATTTTGGGTGTTTATGGCTCTTCCAAACGTGGGTTCTTGCAAAGTTACGATTTCTGGTTTTGCTCACTTCTGGCAATTCGTTTTTGGATGGAAAATGATGCTGGGTTCTTCCACACTGGAATGGGAATGAGGAAGAAGCAAAAACCATGAGGTAGGGTGACTTGTGGTACAAGAAAACAGAGCCCATACTCTGCCATATGAATTTCTGGGCTGCCCATGCTCCATTGAAGCCATGGACTAAATTCTTCAACAACTTCCTTACAACAAAATTAAATGTCAGCAAGGAGAGTCAAATGAGTTCTCACAATGACATTTGGCAGCACATGGTTCATCCCCACAGCCCCCTCACCACTCCCTAGTGGATACACATGACCCCTTCTCATTCGTTGCTTCCATAGCCAGTTTTGGTATTTTATTGCAATATCAAATATTTACATTACAATATTCCATGGCTTAATAGCACATGGGTATCAAAATATCAACTACTTGTTCATTTAAATAAAATCTGAGCATACACTAGCAGGGCCTTGGCCTTGAGCTCCATGCTAGGGAAACATATATCGCATGTGTACAATATTTACATTAAAAGCCAATATTTCACAAGGGTGAAAATTGGGGTATTACAATGCAGCGCAAATAGCCCAGCAAACCCAAAAAGCAAGACTCAACTAAGCCAAAAATCTATCAAAAAGAAGAAAAATGGATAAAAGCAAATTTAAAAAAAAAACAAAGAAAGAGGAGCTTCCAGTCGCTAAAGGGGCAAAGAACAGTTAGGATACAGGCCCAACAAGACTCAGGATCACCTAGAACTCACCCAACATCAACCAAACACCAAAAACAAGGCTAAAACGGAGTTGTATGTGACTGTTCAGTGAATAGTAGCGTATGTACACGGGATGGATGAATAAAAGTTGCGTGTATATGCGGGGTGGTTGCATAAAAGTTGCGTACATGGCATGATATATGTGGGTAAACCACAACAAAGTAGTGTACATGGCAGGATAGGTGAACAAAAATGAGTTAAAAGGCCAAGAAAACTCAAGACTTTCCCATACAAAGACTAACAACCTACCAGCGACAAAGAAACGCGAAAGAACAGAGAATCCAAACATGGAAAGAATTTTCCCAAAAGACCCCAAATGGAGGCTTTTCCCCAGTAGACACACCATTTTTTTTTATGAATAAAAACTTCCTATGGCTTGGGGTAGACCACAACAGACAGATGAACCCGAGAAAACAACTCAATTCCCAACATATTCTATATGAATTTAAATGCAGATAAACAACATAGAGAGCCTACCTCAATCTGGACGTTTGATGAAGAATTATATTGAGCTTTCAAATCACCACACTTGAACCTGTAGCTTAGTCTCAACAATAAATGCAAACAATTGCATATGATGTATGAAAGATGTTAGCATATACAATAGCATAATCCATTATATATATAAGCAAATGTATCCAATGATAATGAACATTCATTCACAATATCAATGGACGAGAAAATGAGTATTTCTATTAATATGAAAAAGAAGTACAAGATACAACCTCCTGTCGGCAACTCATCTGAACCAAGAACTAGGTCCCTCCACTTGTGCCTCCACTACTTCAATCCCCCATAGAATGGCAAACTCACGAGCAAAAGAATGAATCCTTCACAAGATATGAAAGAGTTTGGGAAGTGAACATATATGATTCAAAACAACTAGGATCAATGGATGTAGACTCTAGCAAGGAAAAATTTTGATAGAGTTTCAATGCTCTTCTCTTTCTCCTCTCGTTCCATGTATAATGGCTCAATATATAACCCTCCAAAGTCAAGTGAAAGGTTGGATCGAGTCGCTTCAAGATACATGGAGGGCCAAAGGTCACAATGCCAGCTTTTTGGAGTGAAAAAGGAGATTTTACTCTCTTTTAACAATTAACTCTATGTACACGAGCTGTAATGGCGTAGCCTGCATTTGCATGAGTTGCACTGAAGCAGCTTGCATATAGGAGTAAAAATAGGGAAAAAAGGTTCCAGGAGGACCAAAAATTTGATTCTGAGTCCATAAATGGATAACGGAGGCCAATAAGTGCTAATGCTTACAATGTGGCAAAATATGGTGTAACAAAAACTATCTTAGAGGGCAACAAAGAGCTTGGATCACACGGATACACTTGGGAGAATTCTGCTACAATACTACTTTCCACCTATCCATTGGCATGTCACCTTTCAAGGCATTGTATGGATATGATGCTCTCACTTTTCCAGATCTGATACTTGGTGATTGCAGGGCTCAAAAGGCAAAGGATTGGCTCCAAGAGAGTCAATATTTCCTTAGAACACTCAAGGAAAACTTACATGTGGCACATAATCGACAGAAGATGAATGCAGACAAGCACAGGACATAACGCACCTTCCAAGAAGGATACATGGTGTATTTGAGATTGCATTCATATAGGAAATATTCCTTGAAGGAAAAGGGGGATGAGAATTTGCAGCCAAGGATCTATGGACCTTACAAGGTGATGAGGAGGATTAGAGAAGTTGCTTACGAGTTGGATTTACCGATAGAAAGCAAGATACACAATGTTTTTCATGTGTCTTATCTTAAGAAGGAAATTGGGTATCAAGTGGTAGTATATAAGGAGCTCCCTCCCCTTGATGATGAGGTACATTTGGTGTTGATTCTAGAGAGGATATTTTAGGTCAGATAGAAGAGGCTATGGAATATAGTCATCAAATAATTCCTTGTGCAGTGGAAATATATTCCTAGTGAGGATGCAACTTGGGAATGTGAATACATATTGCAGCACCTCGGTTTGATGATGATGCTTGAGGACAAGCATACTTGGGATGTGAGGACTTTAATGTCCCCACATTAGAAGATAATGGATATATCCACTAACCCATTAAATTCCTATGGTTTCTAGAGAAAGTTATCCAAACTAGGAATTAATAGAAATTTACATAATTTTGCTTAGCTAAAAAATGATCAATTTTCCTAAAGCAAAGTTTTTCCACTTATGTGTTGGGGTGGTTGGGAAGGTAATAATGGAATATTAGTGGTTTTATTTTACTATTGAATATTCCAAAGTGGCCCTTGAGGATTTATGGTTCCAAAGGATTTATTTTGCAACTTATTTGGTAAATCCCTTAAAACGAGGAAAGTGCTGGACCAAGCTAGGAAGTTGTGGACCTAACCACTTTTTACCCAGGAAGCTCATTATTCTTCGAGGGAAAGGTTGTTAGGGAGGTTGAGGGTGACCTTGTGGAGATATAAGGAAGTGTGGAAATATTCAAAGCGCTAAGTGGGTGGTTTTTGGATCGGTGGTTTTGGTCCTCCCAAGGTATTGGCCCCTAGTATTGTGAAATTGGACAAGATTTAGGAAGTGATTAGGAGACTTGGGTTTTCTTGTTGAGCTTTGGTTTTTATTGATGAAAACTAATGTCAAATACGATTTCAACTAGTTAAGTACGAGTCATTGATATCAACTGATGTTAGAGTGGATACAACATTCCTACAATAGTGTGAAGAAGTATATGGAAGCCACTTTGAAGTAGCATATTCACAAGATAAAGAAGAACATGAATTCCAGAAGTACATGCGCAAGATGCTGAAGGTGAAAGACGTGGATTTTAGTTTAGTGAAGTATATATACTAGTGCATTCAGTTTGAAGAAGTGTTTCCAAGGATACATCATATATGATGAGTTTGAAGAAATACATAATGAAGATACATCATGCAGATCCAGTTCAAAGAAGAACAAAAGTAATGTATCCTTCTGCATATGGTCCTTGTGTAGATATAAAGTCCACCAAGTCATACTCTCTCATTGTAGAAATCAAAGGAGTTGGTTGGACAGTGGTACAGGTGCACAAGTAGAAAAGGAGTTGGTTGGAGAGTGGTACATGTGCACAAGCAACCAAGGAGTTGGTTGAACAAATGGTACAAGTGCATAACCATGTCTAAGCATTGCTTGGTTGATGGTCGGAAGTGTGCAAACGGTAAGAACTAGAAAATGGTTGGACAATCCTAAAAGAACACAAGCCTATCCAATGAGAAGATGCTTTCAGTTAGTGGAATGTGCACAAGTTCCTATAAAGGTACAATGGTTGAATCAAGTCTATGATCAAATTCCACAGCCAAGGTTACAACAGGTACGCAAGTTTTACAAGAGATGACAATGAAAGGTTAATAATCCCACTAAGTAGAAGTTGGAGTATGCGTAGAATCCAAAAAGAATTAATATTGCAAGGGCGAAATACCCACAAGGGATGGTACATCAAAGGTTATAGAATCATTAATATAAAGAGTATGATTGCGCACATACCTCAAAGGCAAGGGTACATCGAGGGCGCAGAGATATACAACCAAGGTGTAAAGTCCCACTATGTGGTGGACCATGAAGGTTATTGACACCTAACAAATGACACATCAATGGTGTAGAAGATAACATGTGGCATATGCACACTCCATGAAGTATGGAAGAAGGGATACCATGACCAACTTGTGAACATACAATCCATGCAGGACATATATAAATAGAGATGCAAGTTGGAGAATTGAAGTAAGCTTGATGGATAGAGAATAAGAGATTCAAGTCTTTATTGAAGTTTGATATTCGGGGCATGAAGGGGCTCGAGGATAGAATGGTATGATCTAGCAAGGAGCTGAATGTGCACATGCAGATGAACGAAGTTTTGATGGTGTGCATAAATATGTTGTAGATCCGTGACAGATGCACGAGTACTGAAAGGAAGAAATAAGGAAGTATGCACAATTCCTTGATGTTTCGAAGGGAAACATTACAGTCAGCAATGTTGGTCACAGATGTTGTAAATAAAAAAGCACAGAGATGGAACCGAAGTTTATCAAATAATGCACATATTTATTGCTGATGCATATGAACAGAAGTGAAACTGTGCAAAGTTGAGAAGACCATCTGATGCACAACAACAGGATCTAGCATGCACATCATGATACATATGATCTAAGACAATTGCATTAAACAAAACTGGTAAATCATTTGATGCACAATGTCGTAGATTGTCTAAGAAACTGTAGCACTTAAAAAAAATGGAAACATGAGTAAGTGCGCAGTTCCATCTGTTACCAGTACTTTATTTCAGGACAACAAACTATCAATTGAAGGCACAATATCAATTCGTCATTGTAGTCACAGAAGTAATAGAACGATGAGATAATTAGTGACGCACACTGCAGTATCAATAAGCACATAGAACATGAAGTAATTCATTAGCAAAAGTGTGATTTGAGAGGAATGAGAAGTCAAGTGATGTATGCAGCTTAGTGATAGAGTATCGACTACATACGAAGCTAGCACACAACAGACTTATTATCAGAATATCAGAACGGTGCACAAGGTTAAAGTTTGACATAATCATACATTGGAAATTTGGCGATCGGATGGGGCAAGCTAATAGGGATTTGGAGCTTCCTTTAGGTTGGTGCCTGTAAAATAACAAGGAGATAGGGGGTTAGTGCCTCCTTCTAGTTGGTACTTGAGAAACACAGGGAGTTGTAGCTTCCTTCAGGATTGGAGCTTGTAAAACCAGGGGGTTGGTGCATCCCTTTAGTTGGTGTTATTAAACACAAGAATTTGGTGCTTCCTTGAATATATTCTTTTTCATTATAAAGAAGCATTCAATGGTTTTCTCTTGTTTGAGTTTCCAAGTAAAAATATTTTGTGTTATGTGTTTTTTATGTTGGTGCATATATGTGTGGATGTTTATTTATTGATTCAAAACTGAAGATAAAGATGAAGTAAAGGATAATATGTTAAAGAAGTTAAAAATTGTTGATAATTGCACTAATATTGATTCACCCCCCTGTCAATATTAAATCGATTCCAACAATTGGTATCAAAGTGGGTGTCTTCAGTAATAGATTAACGTATGGAAGACAAATCACTACTACATATGGCTCAAAATTCCCACGAAAGTTTGCCACGAAACAGTTAAAATCGATGTTTTCGTGGAAAAACAATTTAAATTTTTGGAAAAAATTGAAAATTCCCCCGACAATCGTCGCTATAGCCACGGATGGACTTTTCGTCGCTATAGACATGAAAATTCCATCCATCGCTATAAAGAGAAATAAGCTATCCCATAGCTACTGTGATTTCCTTATTTCTTAGCTAAATATCCACTTCATTGTGGATGTAAAGAAGGATTTCATTTATGTAAACATGGAAACCTACAACCTTGTTATGATTTGGAAATAAGCAATGCCTCAGATCAGCATTGTAATCTTATATATTGATTTTGGATCTATTATGTGGATTTTTCGTTGTGAGCATTGTATTAAATATGGATTGGATGGAATATTGAAGTTTCACCTGGGATTGCTACATGGAATTTTCATTGTAAGCATTGTATTAAATATGGATTGGATGGAATAACTTGAGCTACTATTTTATTGTTATATGATAGCATGCATTTTACCTTCTCCATGTTTGATAGTAGAACATAGCATTTTACCACCACTCCACTTTTTGATCCTTTGAAAAGAACTTAGCTCTATAGCCTAATGATGTTGTGATTTTCCCTACATCTAATTATTTACTTCAGGTCCCATTCATTCCTCCATCCCAATCATAGATAATTATTCTTGAATCATTGTGATCTATTATATGTGTATATTCTTTAGTTGTAACTACTCTTAAGTTCATTACCATTTGTTCCATCTCATCTACACTTTTTTAGGCCTTTTGATAAACAATTTCCTTCAATATCGTTAACCACATCTCAATATATATTTTTTTCGTAGAAAAAATCATATTTATATTTCCAAAAGGAAAGGTAAATACATTCATCACAATTATTACTTATAATCAGTCTAGTTAGATTGTTCAAAATCCAGAGAAAAACCAACAAAATGACCCCTTATCAGTCCCCTATCTATCTCCTATTCTTCAAAAAGTATTTAGCTTCCTTTTTCATAACAAAAAACAAATATGACTGATTCCTATTTAGAGCAATATAATAGTTACATACAGAGCTGGGCTAGACCTCAATAGCAAAGAAACCACATCTCTATAGCTTACCTTACTAGGAATTCATTTTGAGGCTTCATTGATGTTTAACTTAAGCCATTTAATATTTTATGGCATTTATTTTCCTTCATCCTTTATGAACATCTCTCCCCCCGTGGTCAATTTTCTTTTTTTCTTTTGAATATGCTTATTTTGATGTCAAAAGTTGTCATCCCTAATGCTAGGAACTTTTCCTATCACTATGTCTAGCTCATTTGCACAACCATGATGATCAATGGGGGAATAACATGTATTAAGAAGAATTGAGCCTTGGTGTGGGGAATATCACCACCCTACTTCATCAATCGAATAAGACCCATTGATTTTACACATTTGTTTTAGTCTTAAACTTATTAGTAGAAATTGATTGATATAATTAAACACAATTACAAAGATGATTAGCCATTATGGTTGCCATATAACACATCCCAAACCCCTTCTCAATCTTACTTAATTTGGTTAGCTAAACCACCTTTGGAATTCATCTAAGATACACATAGAACCGTAAAATTGTTGAGGGTATTGTACAATTGTTGAGGATAGTGAACAAGTTCCTTAAGCAATGAGTGGGCCTTAATATGTACCCTCTCTTACATTTAAGATGGTTAAAACTTTGGAACTCATTTAGGACACACACATTAAATTGTACAATTGTTAAGGGTTTAAGGGTATTGTACAATTGTGAAGGACAATGAACAACTGTCTCAAGCAATGAGTGGCTCTTGATATGTACCCTCTATCTCCTTCAAAGAAGGTTAAAACTTTGGACTTCATTTAAGACACACAAATTATATTGTACAATTGTTCATGGTAGTGAATAACTTTCTCCAAACAATGCGTAGGCCTTCATATGTGCCCTCTATCTCCTTTAAAGATGGTTAACTCAAATGAAGATATTTATATCGTGACTTCCCTTTTTTACATAAACATTAACTTTACAAATCACATGTTATGGTTCACTAGCGTTTAGTGGGGACTTTTGTCTGTTTGTCAAAGGTTCCATTCCTATTGAGGGATTTACAATTTAATTGTGGACCTCAGCTTGGGAAAATGCCCATTGGGGTTGGCCTTACTAGACTATGTTTCCTCATGTTTGAAAACCCCATAAATTTTATGGTTCATTGGTGTTTAAGGGGGATTTCAGTCCTCACTCCTCCCATCCAAGCTAGAGCATTCCTTCTTTAACCTATTTCTTTTGTCACTTGTAAAACCATAGGCGTTCCTCTAAGATAAGGTGTTTCTCTTCTAGACTTTGTCTTTCCTTGTATGCTCTGAATCCTAATCCAAGTAGGGTGTTTTGGTGATGTTGGAGTGATATGGGGTCTTAAGGACTAAACAAAAGAACATTCAGGGAAAAGAGGGTTCACAGATGAGCAGTGTCTTGTTTGTGACAAGTTGGACACTATCAAGTATGTCCTGTGGGAGTGCACAATAGCTAAACGTTTTTGGCATGAGATCCATTGACATGTTCCTACTATCTTCTAAGGAAGAATTCAATGGAGAGTTTCCTTGTTAGGGGATTCCAAACATCTCGTTTTATCAAAATTTGTGGGGCTTTGGCATCACATTTAGGTATTTACCATGAACTCAATCTGGAAAATGAGATGTAAGTGTATCATTGGAATTTTTTATAGCTCCATTTCCTCTTTCCTTGGGACCTGACAAGAAGAGGTATGTTTTGAACTATTATCCAAAGGCTTTTTGTTGATTAGGGACACTAAAAATTTTCATACGATTGCTTACTCTGATATGATCTTCGTTCTTGCAGTGCTAAGAAAGCAGTTACATCAGTTTTTCATACTTTCATTTTCTTGTTTTATACATAGTTGCTATGATAATGTAAGAAGTATTTCATAAAAAAAAAATGTTCCACTATGGGTGGTTAATGTAATCTTAACTTAGAAGAAAATAGTGTCATTACTTTAAGCCTGATGGTCTGTCATTAATGTGGTTGTTAGAAAGTCACCCTAGTGGTTTCTTATTAAGGCAATGGCTAGGGCTAGTCAAGCTAGAGCTAATCCCTATATAAGTGGGTCTTCTAAACCATTGTAATCACCATATGAGACTCATCTTTAATAATCAAACCTCTTTAGGGTAATGAGGTGACCCACCACTCCTTGAGTGTTTCTTGTGTGTTCAATAGGTGGATACTCTACTTTCCTTACAGAATTTATGTTTTTACCTCTAACAAAAGCATAGAAAAAATGCCTCTAATCATCTCCTTTAAATTCTAAATGAATCCTAAACATGTGGTCAAAAGTTGGGATAATCTGGATGTTCTACTTCATTCCCTAGTACATGTCCTTATATTTCCACTTTCTTGATTTATGATTTCTTATTGAATGAGGAACCCTTTTGTTGTTTTTTCTCATAGATTTTATATGTGGGTTTTGTTCTGTAGGTCTAGCGAGATGTTATCGTCAGATAAAGAACAAACCCTACCCAAAATATCGATACTGTCGTGGTGTTCCGGATTCCAAAATATGCATATATGATGTTCGCGCAAAGAAGAGAATGGCCGATGAGTTCCCTTTCTGTGTCCACCTAGTGAGTTGGGAGAAGGAAAATGTAACGAGTGAGGCACTGGAAGCAGCTCGTATTTCCTGTAACAAGTACATGGATAAGTTTGCAGGAACGGATGCCTTTCACCTACATGTTCGCGTTCATCCATTCCATGTCTTTCGTATTAACAAGATGCTTTCGTGCATTGGAGCCGATAGGTCAGTTTAAGCAACTAATGTTAATCTTTGGGTTTTTATCTTGCTCACACCTGAAATCCCCTAAGTTGGGTTTTCTTTGTTGAAACCTAGTGGGGTCTGGAATGAATTGATCTAATCTTATGTTTGAGTTTCAACCGCTAACCTTATTGTCTGGAGTTTTATTATGTTAAAGTATGAAATCCTAGGTATCTTTTATTTATTTGTTTAAAGTCAAATCCTTGTTTGTTTCCTCTACCTATTTGTCTGGAAAAAGAAACCCTAGGGTTTCTCAATTGAAAGAATCTTTTTCCTTTAATAGTTTCTTTTAATGTTTACTTTAAATGCTTTTCCATCGATTACTCTTACTTTGGATTCAGATCCGTATTAGGTTGGCTTCATATTTTGCATCTCAGATTTATATTCTTTAATAACATGTAGATTTTCACCGTTCATCATGTAGATATATCTAATTTCTGGATTTGGACTCTGAAACTTCCACACAGATAAATCCATAAATTAGATATATTTATTTTGTTTCCTATAGATTGAAAGTTGACAAGGCATGGATGTATATTGTAGCCTGCTGAAAAGCCCTATTTTTTGTTGTCCAACTTTTTGTGGTCACAGATGAAGAAACATTACACTGAGGAATCTCTGGGTTTTTATTTTGCTTATGTTTGAAACCCCAGGGTTAGGTATTCTTTATTGACTCTTAAGAGGGTCTGGAGTGAATTAATCCTCAACCTTAATGTATGGACATCGAATCGTTAACTCTCTACCATCTGGAGTTTTATTTTGTTAAAGTGTGAAACTCAAGGTAGTTGTTTTTCTTTTCTTTATTCCATCGGTCTGAAACCCTAGGTAGCATTGCTTATTCAAGAAGGAGACCTCCCGATAACTATTTGTTCCCATAATAGTAGAGGCGGAACTCTAGAAATATCTTCCATTGTAGCCTCTTGCTAATTGCCCCATTAGTTTTATTTTTCCAGATTTTGAACTTCATAAGCAAGCTATGAGTCTATGCATATTTCTGAATAGATTCAAGAGTGTCTAAACAAGGAATTCGTGATTTATTAAAAATCCTGTTTGGTTTTATTTTCTTCTTTCCATGTTTTAGAGAAGTCACCTTTTGGAGAAAATTAATGGTTTACTTCACTCCACTATTTATAAAGTATTCAAATTAGTGAATCTCGGCAAAGCTATTGGTTTTGAATATTGGGAAGTTATGGATGTTGATATTCCCATCATTACAAAGGAGGATAAAAGCTGGTGGGAAGCCAAAAAACACTTGTTTTCTATGGTGGAAAATCACCTGAAGTCTAAAAGACCTATTGGATGATATACAAATGCCATATCTCCAATATTAACATACCTCAAGAAAAGAAACCATTACAAATCTTCTTGTTTTGTGCTCTCAAAAATCCCTAGTCCCTCAAAGTCCAAGACATAACTCTTCTTGTTTTGTCATCTCAAAACTCCCTAATCCCTCAAATTCCATCAATAACATTAATTTGAACCCATTCGAAGTGTCATCCACACTTCATCAGTGCGTTGCCCCACCCTTGTTGATAAGAATATCCTGAGGTTTCCATACAATTTTGTTTTCCCATAGCATCATACATGCCATAGTGCAACAAATATACTAATGATATGCGATCTGCATGAGTGAGGCATCATTTTATCTGAAGCCCAGGAAGCAAGGGTTTTAGTTTGTTGTTCTCAGCATAATTTAAGCTGATAGACCAGTTTCCCAAAGGCATTTTTTGGTAGAGAGATAACACAATATCTTTGTTGTTTGAGTCCCAACTTTCAGACATTTGAACTTGGAACTAAATCGTCATTTTGAAAATCCTTACCTTTTTCTCTCTAACAACTCAACAAGAATCTTCAAGTTTTCTTGACATTTTCTTTGATTGAGGTGTTCTCTATCTCCTTTTTTAGCTAAACATGGAAATTAAGATCCCTGATACATCTATTATAGGAGTTGAGGATTAACTGCAACATTAGAAAATGTGATAGATGCAGTTTAATGTAATAGTGTTGGTGGGGTCATTCAAGGTTATTGTTGTTTCCTAAAATTAAAAGAGATCGAAAAGAAAGAATATGTGAGACAGCCTCATTGTTACTTACCCCAGCTAGAGAGTTCCCTTGATGTGAAGGGTGCTTTAAATTTTCCTTCTTTGCAAAGTCAAGCAAATGTCTATAGATCAAAAACTTGCAAATATTTCCAAGTGAGGTTGTCTTTTACCTGTAGGATCGATGCTTGTTGTTATCAAACATACTAGTTTTAATTGTATAATTATTGATGTACTATACTGTTCTTTAGCAGAAAGTTGTTTACAGTTGTAATATCAATTTTCAGTCGATCATTGTAGAATTATTTTGTGATTTTCTGTTGTATTCCTCTTGACTGCCTATCAAATGAAAATCATTCAATTTGCAGAGTCCAGTGCATATAGTCTTACTAGTTTTAATTGTAAAATTATTGATGTACTATTAGTAGAAAGCATTTTATAGTTGTAACATCAATTTTCAGTAGATCACTGCAGAAATATTTTCTGATTTTCTGTTGTATTTCTCTTGACTTCCTATCAAATGATAATCCTTCAATTTGCAGAATCTAGTCCATATAGTCTGATAATATAATAACTTCATTGTATATGCTTAGTATCTCTATAGTTCGTAGTATATTTGTATATTTCTCTAAGTGAAGGCTCTTTTCAATGAAGTTTCTTAGAAATCATAGTTGTGTATTATTTGTCTTTCACAAGCTGCTATAGTTTTTTATTTATTTTCCTGTGTTAGTTAGAATTAGTCCTCTTAACAGCTTATCAAATGATTTTTTTTGCACAATCCACTAAATGCATAACTTGATTATATGATCTCGATTTTCATATATCAAAAACATCTCTATACCTCCCATATGTTATACCTCTCAACAACTAGTAAATAGGACACAACCCATAGGGTTTGTATTCAGTATCCATGTGTCAAAAATTGGACATGCTAGGACACACATTTGACATGTTTCCTTAAATAGACGCATGTCAAACATGTGCCCTAGCGGTGTCCTGATGTGTCGGACGCCAACACATGGATTACATATGGAAATTTGCACACTTTAAAGAAGAGCACATAGAAGTTTTGTAAAATATCAAATTCAGAAATTTCACCTCTTTCTTAGAGGTTTCCTGGATCTAGTCCCTGTGAAGTATCATCCTTGGAGATGATATAATTTATAGAAGCAGAGATGATATGATGAAAAGTACTATTGAGGCTTGAGAGAGAGACTAGTGTGTTTCTCTCCTCGCATATTTAACACAAGATGATGATTAAAGAGAACAAATGAAATGATTCTCTCATAACTCTTTATATGAGAGGTAAGGGAGGCCAACAATATAAAGTGGGCATAAACCCTTATAGGCAACATACAAAACACAAGTAGGTCCACACATGTGAAGTGCTACATCCCAAGGGTACACATGTTGAGCTCCAAGGTGATGTTGTACAAGGCAGGATCCAATGTCAGGTTCCAATATATGCCAAAGTCAGGTTTCAAAGTCACTTCTGTAATAGATACATGAAAATAATTGGAACTAACTCACAAAACTACATCCTTGTACTTTTGAGTATAGAAACAAAATCAGGCATCTTCATTAATGCATTCTGATGCACTTAGTTCCCTGCATGGAAAATATTTACTATATTTACTCAGCAATAGTAAAAGCAGTCAAGAGAAAGGTTGCACACCTTTGATACCATCTCATCTGCCCATGATAGCTCAAAGATGGAGTTTTAATGAAATTAATTTTTCCTCGAGCTAGGCCTTTGATCTTTCCCTAAATGGACAAGTGAAATTATAGGGTCTCGAGTCCTATGCGTTTTGACCACGCTTTGAATTCTTTGAGGTATCTATTGGTGCCTACTCTTTGTGTTAGGGTTTTATTGTTGTTACTACTTGTTGGTGTTGAATGATTCATTATCTTGTTTGGGAGTCTCGTTTTCCTGGTTTTTCTTTGCATAAAAACTGTTTTGTGTACACTGCATGTAATCTAATGGTGGGTCCTCTACGTTGCAAGGAACCTGTCATCTTGTTCGACTTTAATTGTTCCAATGAAATCCTCATTGTCTAGGTAACTATTCTCTCAGGGCTACAGTAACATTAACATTCTTAACATTCTTTCATTAGGGTTAATAACTTTGATGCTTGGTTTGTAGGTTGGAGAACTGTTATGCAAACTGGTGCATTCCTTGGTCGGGCTTTCCCTCGGCCCTTCTACAATAGGTGAAAATGATGTCTTGCTTTACATACTTAGAGATTGTGTGGTCAGTATTTCCATTGTTTGTATAGTGGTCTCATACATATGCATGGATGTTGATTGCATGGTCGCCCAATACCTTGAGCACTCAGGCGAACAGTGATGAATCCCTTTGCAAAAGATACTTTGGGTCCCCTTTGTTTCCTTTGAATTGAGTTTACTCTTTGACTGTTTAATGATGGTGTCATATGGTGGTGGTTCTCCTTGAGCGAGCTTCTTGTCTCAACTTCTCTTTTTATTAGCAATGTTGTAAAATGTTCTGGGGTTGAACCCTATGTAAAATCCTTGATGGGATCTCTCCCCATACTTCTATATATATAATCATTACATTGTGATTGGTTCTGATAATGGAATGCTTTTGAATATCATACACATCTTTGGCTCTGCATGCATTGTATGTTTGTATTATTGTTGTTCTTAATCATTACATTGTAATTGGTTCTGATAATGGAATGGTTTTGAATCTCATACACATCTTTGGCTCTGTATGTTTGTAATATTGTTGTTCTTATTAATTTTATCATACTTTGAATTGTTCACTAAGTTATATTCACAAGGTTTCGACCTTGATCTCATGCATTTTCTTTGGTTGGTTTACTCTAGGATTAATTGGTTAATGTTTCCTTTTGATTAAAGTCCAAAGCTTGAGTATTTGCGTGCATTATTGTCAATGGGTTGAGCTTTGGTTGTGAATTGAGTATTAACTACAAACACCATGTCGAGCTCTTCCATGATATCTCTTCTTCTCTACGTAATTAATCACCTAGTTCTGATTTGCTGGATACCTTTTTAAGATTGACAAGCCAAATCTTGGGCACGTAACTGTGCATTTCACATTGTATTGTTTCAGCTCTATTTATTTACTTGCTTGAATATTAAATATGCAATGTCTGGGTTTTATCCATACTTTTAGTTATCTTAATAAATTTGAATATAGGTTCAGTTGAGGCTTGGCATGTTAACCCTATGCTTCACTCGTTTTTTCCTTTAATAAATATGTGTTTAAAAGATGTCTTATTTTTGTTCAATCCTCGTCGACTCATTTATAAGACTGCCTTTCCCAGGGTTTGAACTTGGGTTTGAACATTTCAATGTCCACATATTGACAAACCAAGACCTGGACTTGGCTAGTCTATAATTTGTTTCAAACTCAGAAAGTATTTAATGTATTTTCTAAAATATATGTTACCCTAGACCATGACTCAACAAGGTCACGATTTTAACTAGATATTTCTGATCATGAGGGCCAATGGATTCTTAGGTCTTCTCTTGTTGGAATAATATAGATGATTACCTAATATAGGTCTTAGCATTTTATTGTATTAATATTTTTACAAGTGTTTAGTTCCCAATTAAATTGTTTATACAGGCTTTCCAGCTAATGAATGTGTTTATGGGTCTGAGCTGCATTTTGTGCATTGAAAACATATCTTTATAAATATGATAATGAAATATTGCGTGTGATTTTACTCTATATTAGAACTGATAAATGGATGAATATATATATAACTCTAGAATAGAGAGTATTTAGATAGAAAAATAATATATTCCTAATAATATTAAAAAAAAAAAATCCAAGCGTCTCTCCTAGAAAGTTTCGACGAACTTGCTATACTAGCGATGAAAATTTCCGTCGCTAGTATAGCAAGTTCGTCAAAACTTGGTAGGAGAGATGCTTGAATTTTTTTTTCTAATTATGAGGCGTCGTCTCTATAGCAACGAACTTTCGTTGCTAGAGAGACGGGGATCGCTTGACTTAATTTTTTTTAGATATGAGTCTCTGTCTCTATACCAACGAGCTTTCGTTGCTATAGCAACGAACTTTCATTGCTAGAGAGACGGGGATCGCTTGACTTAATTTTTTTTAGATATGAGTCGTCGTCTCTCTAGCAATGAACTTTTGTTGCTATAGCAACAAACTTTCGTTGCTATAGCAACGAAATTTTGTTTCTAGAGAGATGGGGATTGCTTGACTTAATTTTCTTTAAATATGAATTTCCCTCTCTCTAGCAACGAACTTTCATTGCTAAAGAGATGGAGATCGCTTGACTTTTTTTTTAAATATGAGACTCCGTCGCTATAGCCACGAAAGTTCGTTGCTATAGCAACGAAATTTCGTCTCTATAGAGACGACAAAGGTGTTTCTATAGTGACACAATTTGGTTTTTTAAAGATAGCACGGTCCATGTCATTTTTGTCTCTATAGCGAAGAACGTTGGCAAGTGTTGCTACATCGACGAAATAATTGCCATGAAAACAAGGAGTCTTGTTCGTCACTATAGCAACACAAAAGTGTTGCAATAGAAACAATTTTTTGTGGGAAAAATGTCCACATGTACTAGTGAATTCTTGCACAGAACTCAACAGACATGGATTTAAAATATGAACAGATGGTTGAAATATATTTTGAACGGTAACTAGTCAATGCACTAGATGAAGTAAAGAATTCAATGAAGAAACGCAAGCTGTTGCACGAAGATATTCTGATATTAGAGGAAGACACCAGTAGGAAATTGAAATTGAAGGATGATAAGTGTGAAAGTATGGAAGCTGAAGTTGTCTATCTAAGAAGTGAAAATCAAAAATTAAGCTTTCAATTAGAGCAAAGAGGCAGAAACAACATTGATGAAGAACATTACTTCACTAAAAGTTATGCAGATGCTCTCAAGGCTCGACAATCAAGAACAAATCATAAATTTGAGAGAGAACATCGAAAGCCAATTTTTTTAGAAAACAAATATGTGCAGCCTCGGAGTTTTTACCCTATTAGGTACGAAAATATTTTCTTGGGAAATTGCTATTACTGTCACAATTTTGGTCATAAAGCAATAAATTGTAGAGCTCATGCATTACTTATGCCAAGAAGAAAAGTTTATGCAATCAGAAAAATCCTAATTAGAACATCCTTAGAAAACCGCCTGAAGTTGCGTTTGAAGATTCTAATCCTTTCAACATTTTGAATTCAGAAGACGAATGTTGTGAAAACTTGGAACATGATACTCATAACTGCAAAAAACAACAGCAACCTGCACAATCCACTAAGATAGTTGAAGATCGGAAGGATCAAGATCATCAGGAAGCATGCATCCTAGCCTTACATGCACAAAGTAAAAGGGGGCAATGGTATATAGATAGTGGTTGTTCAAAGCACGTGACAGGAGATAAAAACACCTTTCTGAAGTTCAAAGAAGACAAGGGAGGCAATGTCTATTTTAGGGATAATGGATGTTGTGGGAAAAATGCACCTATAGTTCAGGGGAGAAACTACCAACTTACGGTGATAAAGATAGATTTACAAGCATTCTGCAAGTACAACAAATAAATGAAGAGATTAGGGTTTAGAGATGTAGGCACCTTATTCAGAAGGTTGATCCTAGCTTTGCCTCCCTCGCTCTTCAATGCTTATCCAGTGTCGCAATGCCCAAACCTACAAAACAACTTGATACCTTTCTCAAACACATTTGACTACATATATAATACTAATATCCATGACATAACAAGACATCAAACTATAATTAAACAGTAATCAAATCAGAGACACATTAATAGGTCATATTTGGAAAGAGAAGAACGTCTGATCTTTATTAATGAATGAAAGAAAGTACATAAAGTTATACCTTCCTTCAAGCTTGGCACTTCACGAAACCTAGATTCAAGGTCTCCTGCTTCCGTTCTCCAAGGATCCCAGCCTCTAAGCAATTGTACTAGGGTATACCAAAACTGAAGCACAAGAGAGGGGGATGAGGGTCTCCATTCCTCCAGCATAACTTTGTAATTGGGCTTGGTCCTTCACATGACCCTTCTACCCTCCTTATATAGTCAGTGAGGAAGAGGAAAAGAAGTTATAACCACTCAAGAGGTTTCCCAACCAACTTAACTTACTCAAATTTCGAGATTTTTTACCAAAACAGGGGTGTACGCTACTCTATAGTAGACAAAGTCGCATACACATGTAATTGAGAGCTACTTTAAATGAGGAAAAGTCGCGTACACACGCTACTATTTTAACAGTGGAGTCGCGCTCATGTTAAAAAATGGCCAAAAACAGGCTTTTCTACTCATTTTCAGGAGATGGTTTGGTCTGGAAAAATGTTCCTAAGGGTCATATACATCAAATGGGTTAAGAATGAGGTAATTTCAACCATTTTTAGTGTCCCAAATGACTCCTCCATCCACAAATGTCCTGTTGTGTGACTGAACTTGATCTCAATAAATATCGTCATGCGACCAAGGGAAGCAAGTGTCGTCACGGACAGAGAGGTGTCATTTCAAGATATAACAGATGCCCCCTAATGTATGAGGTCAGAGGGAGTGTGGGAAACGATGGCCGAAATACATTATAAATAATAAAGAGTTGAATCATGGAGGAATGGAGAAACCAAGAATCATAGGCTCAAATGAAATACCTGAAAGCAAAGGCAATGTCAGACAAACTTATCCTTGGGATAACTGTCCATGTTCAAATGGTGGAAAATGACCTCCAAGAGGATACAATAATGATCCAAAATACTGATGCATATATCATGGACACTAGAATACAAGCATGGATTTATGAAGAACATAAATGTAAACATAGCCACATAAATACAAGGTGGATCTATGTCAAAACTAGAGAACATAGCCATAGAGAACAAGCTGGATCTATGTCTCATCAAGAGCCAAAAAGAGTGTGGCTTAGTCTTGCGCAACTTGGGCGATAACATAAATGAGATGATGCTATCGAGGATCCCAAGGTCTTCATCCAAAAACAACCCAAGGTACAAACCTATCCATGCGAATAAATGAGTTGATGTCGAACATGGGACGTATCGTTTGATTACCGATCATTGATGTATATCGTTAACAAACGTGAGGGTGTCCACCAATAATGAAAATGGAACCCAAGGTACCTAGTACATTCAAACAAATGTGAATAAGTGGTCTTTCCATCAAACACTTGAAGAATCCATCGGATAGGAGACTGTAATGTCCCTTGTTAGAAATTTGATTAAAATGACAATTTTCCACCTTTTTTTCCTTGGTTCGACCTTCGACTAGTTTCGATCTCTAGGTCCCAAATTTTCCCCAAATGATCCCAAATATTTTGAGAAGGTATATAAATTATATTAGAACATAAATATGTGTTTCATGGATGCCTTTGTACCTTTAAAACACT
The DNA here is from genome assembly GCA_027924585.1 of Larix kaempferi. Taxonomy (NCBI): domain Eukaryota; kingdom Viridiplantae; phylum Streptophyta; class Pinopsida; order Pinales; family Pinaceae; genus Larix; species Larix kaempferi. The sequence continues at coordinate 47,211,318 of BSBM01000372.1, read as the reverse complement.
TCTGCAAATGCTCTTTCAATTCTGGTCAATGTAGGTAACTTTACTAGTGATTTCCCTTTGACTAGTATTGGTCTTTAGGTCTCAAATTGACTCCAAATGCCTTCGAATATTCAAGGAAGGTGCATGAATGATATTAGAAATTGAATATGATTTTCAGGGATAACATATGGCCACCAAAAGACCTCTGCAAACTCTCTTAAGATTCTGGACCAAGTATGCAATTTTACTAGTAATTTGCGGTTCAAATCCCCCTGAGGTAAGTACTGAAAATGGCTTCCCAATGCCTCCAAACCCACTCAAATTTATGAACAGAGGTATGTAATGTTTTAATTATGTTATTAAGGTCTTATATGCACTATTAATGATTTATTACAACTGTTCTCACCCTCTCCCATTCAACTGCAAAAATCACCAATTTGACCCTTGGGGAAATGGCACTATTTCTTCTCCCAATGCAATTAAACTAAGTAAAAATACTTCAAATGCTCAATTAAAGTACATGAAACTTGTAAAATACATCCATGGAAGTCCATTAATCACAAATTCATCATAGAATCACCCATTCATTCGAAATCATCATCAATACATTGGTTCACAACAAGGTAGTGGGGAAATGGCATCGTTCTTCCATTAAAAATGAGATTTATACATTTCTACTTGGAATTTCGACCTGAAACGTTTTGGATATGAATAAAAGAGTATTTAATTCATATTAAAAAATAAATGGGGCATTAGAAGCTCCCCCAAAGAGTACAATAGCTCACCAAAAACGCCCTCCCTAAAGGATCAAGAATATGCCATCAAAACTTGAAATGGTTGAAGGAGTGAGCTGCAATAGAAGAAACCATGAGATACCCTATAGCTTACACCTCCAAATAAAGAATCCATTAAAGATCCAAATGAAAGGTCTGAATGGCCTTTCCAATTGCCAACTTGGATGGGAATCTTTCACCCTCAAAATTGGCTAAGGCAAGAAACTAGTCATCCACTAGCTCTCCCTCTTCACAAATGCAATTGCAAATTCTACAAATGATCAAAATCCATTCTCATACTTCATTTCTACATTTTATAACCAACATTATCCTTCTAAGGTTCGAAATCCTCTCAATAGATTCAATAGATTTCCATTTAGGAAATATTCCACATTTGCCACTTGTCTCCTAGTTCCAACCTTCCATCTTCTCCCAAATTCGATTTTGAGTCTCTTTGGCTTCTCCAACTCCCAAATTCGCCTTCTTTGAGCCTATTTTTGGGGATGACATGTCATAGTGGTCAGATGTCATAGGTCAAGTCTGCAATTTGTCATAGTTGTCATAGATGCTCCATCATTGGTGTCATAGGGGCTAGGGAATCTAGCCCAAGTGTCCACAAACTTCCACTTTGACTCTTTATCTTCCATGGAGGTTACCAATCCTTCCCAATTCAACCTAATATGATAAATGACATGTGTTATGACTTACCAACTCACCCAAGAGTGTTCAAATTCCCATTAATTCGAATTTGCAAAAGAGAGATACCATGTATTATGAAAAATCAAGCTAGTGTGGGTCCCACATCCTCCATATGTCTCCAAAACCATTTGTCACCTAGGATTTATATTGAATTTATTTATTCACTCTATTTATTAAATACTTGAACCCTTCTAATGTATAAACATCATTTATTATCCCCCTTATTCCAAATCCCAAAGCTTCCACCCCAAACCTAGGAAACTAGTAATTTTTCTCCTTGGCAATTATTTGACCCTTAACATCAATTTTACAAACTCTAATGAATATGGCTAATGTGATTAGGCCATTGTGACCCAATTACAATTTTGGGACATGAAAGAGACATTGATGTATTCCCATCTATCCAATAACGAGGGAAACTGCCACTAATGACTGCAATCCCCAAGCTACTAACCGAAACTCTAAACTTCATTCTCAGAGCACAATGAGATGAAGTCGATGGGAAGAATTCTGTTGGAAGGGAGGCCTTAATGCATCCTCCATCATCCAACACAAGGGACACTCAAAAGGTATGAGCTGATTTGGAGTAGGACTAAACACATGATGAAACATACTGACACCAAGGAATGGCCGACAGATGAGGTCAAGGCAACTGCAGAATGGCCGACATAGGTTATATCCTTGAACAGTGAGCACGACACAAGAGTGACTTAGGCAGCTTTGAACACAAAGGGACCACGATGCAAGTCTGCAATGTAGGATACATTAACAAATTCTTCATATGATTATAAGACTAACCAAACGGAGGAGTAGGAACTCTAAGATCAGGTTTACCCTAAGGCCAATGCTAGAACCCAACTTGTTTGATAGACTCAAAACAGGTGCTTTGTTCAAGGAGATAGTTGACTTGCTGCCATCATATTGAAAGATATTTTAACATTCTTCCCTTCCCTTTCCTTTTTCATTTTTTAACGAGCTTGACAAAGAACTAAAGCATGCTCGACGGTATTTTCATATTTAAGGAGTCTGAAAAACCTAGAAGAAAACTCCATACACCTATCCGTGGATTTTATATCGAGCCCGGATTGGTCTGTGCTCGGAGGTGTTTTCTTGCTTATAGAGTTGAAAAACTTAAACAGTCCTCTATCAACCATCTCGTGGATTTCACATTTCGAGAGTCTGAAAACCCTAAAGATGACTCCAAAGGTGCTTTTTCATAAAGTTAGTCTCCTTCCCCAAAAAAGTGTAAAATGATAGAAGAAGAACTCTTCTAGCGCATACAAGAGTATACCTAGAGTATACCTTTTCCATAAATTATCCACCAAGGCCCGGAAAAGGGGTAATTCTATACCTAAGTGGATGTCAGTTCAGTTATTTTAACGAGCCCGAAAAGAAAACTAGGCTCAACAAACTTTTCCTATTTAAGGAGTCTGAAAAGGGCTTAAAAGAACTCCATAGGGATATTTTCCGTAAAGGTTTAACGAGTCCGGAAACGTAAACTCATGACCTCCTTACTGTTTTTAACGAGCTCAAAGGAGATAGGAAAATGCTCACAACTTCCTTACTGTTTTTAACGAGCTCGAAGTAAAAGAAGAATGCTCGCAATGGGAGGAGACGAGTGTCAGGGACATGCAAAACTAGCTCCAAGCGCATGGAACAAAGCTATGCCTAATGCAAGGAACATGAGCAAGATAAGTACACTCAGGGTGTGTCTCTTCCAGGTAAAATTTTTCAAATTGCAAAGGAAAAATGATATAGGGCTTAGCGGAAATGAGATTAGAGATGGAGGCTTATATAACGAGCTAAAAGTGTGGAAGCCGGCTTTAGGCTCATTAGCGCAAGTGGGATCATAATAGATGCATATGAAATTTGAACACAAAGTTGGGAGCCTTATCAGGGATGGCCAAAAATATATGAGGAAGAAAGATATGAGGCTTCTTCTCAAAGTCATGGTAAATCTAAAAAGGCTCCTGAGTGTATGAGAAAAACTCAGCATGGGAACCAGAATGGCATAAGGGTGCTGACTAGGGTGACCCATGTTAGGTAGGCTCTACTGTCGGACTAGTGCACAATGCATAAAGCGATGGCTAACACACCAATATCCAACAGGTTCAACCCTATGGCGAATTTGGATGGCAAAAGGTTCAAATGCAACATAACAGGAGGGAAGCCTAAACCTATATGCAAGGTTCCGAATATACCTGACATGGTCGCACAAGGTGTCGAAAAGGACCAGTAAGCAAGTATACATCCAGCTAATAATCCTGTCTCCAAGAAGCATTAGTACCAGGATCATATCTAAAACATATGTAAAGAAAGACCCGATACAAGTCACCGTGGTAGAAATACTTTCAACTTCACTATCATCAACAGCAGGCATAAACAAGGCAGAGTTTTCAAATGAGGACTTACAATCAACAAGATCAACTTCAAGATGAAGATCAAAGTTGAAGGACATGATGGAATCTGCAGAAACAAATTCATCATCACGAGAGTTTAAAATTCTAGAAGCAGAATCAAACTCAGCAGGAACACTGATTTGCGGATCTATAGGAGAGTTCAAAGACTCAACAGTAGGAAGATCATACTTTAAGGTCAAACCGGGTATGGACATAACCGTAACTCGATCAACATCCAAATGAATGGCAGACTATACTATGGACTCTAGGAAAACTTCATCAGAAGGAAGTATATCATCCCAGATAGAACACATATCTAAACATTCAGATGGAGGTGTCACTTGGTCAAAAGCTGGGACCAAGTCTCGAGAAGGTAAGCATGAACTCAGAGACTTCTTCTCAGTAGCAGCTGAACTCAAGGAACAAGATGCCACATGAGGCCTATGTGACATAGTAGTGCCTAATGACAAGGGATCGGACTGGTCTACAGTTGGGTAATAAGGAGGATCAACGAATGCAAGTTGGCCGATGGTGACAATGGTTTCATTATGAGGGAAATGCATCACACGAAAAAGCGTAGACACCATAGCATGCATAGCATAAATGTAATCACACCCGAGGATCATATCAAAGTCCATAGGGTCCTTTAAAACCATAAAATCAACTAAGACTGTTTTTCCACCCAAGGTAACAGGTGCCTGACGGAGGAATCCGATCGGTTCACTAGGTCTTCTATTAAAGGTCAACGGCCAATTAGCAGCTGGAATAACATTAGGGAAACCCAAATCTCTCCAAGCATAAGCGGATAAGATACTAACAGAAGCACCTTCATCAACAATGCATCGATCAACCGTATGGTTCCTGATATCAACCTTTATCTAGAAAGGTGTCGAAGAAGGAAGACGGGGCTCGGCTAGACTATTCCAATCAAAGGAAACAATCCTAGGGCTTGGTAGGGGTTCACATGAGACAGATGAAGTGCCCCCTTTTTCAGGAATATCCAAACTGGTAATGCAGAAGACTTCAGTAGTAGGTGCATCAATCTCGGAAGGACTGATGGGATTAGTCGAAGATTGCATCGATTCGATCACTTCACTCTCCGAAGGAAGAGTGGGGTCGGCCAAAGATTGCATTGGTTCAACCACTTTATCAACCAAAGGTTGATCTGGCTGCAGGGAATCTATAGACAACTCAGGGACAGAGGTTCCTTCAGACATGGACCACACTCTTCGTGCCTCTGGAATGGCAGGGCATCGGTGAGTAAGGTGATCTCCCTTACAAAGTTTACAAGGGAACTTTGGTTTCCGTCCTATAGGTCAAGACTCCTTTACAATGTCAGTACTCTCAGCATGACTAGCATTGGCTGACAGCTTGCCCTTAGCATGACTCACAAAGGCTGGTTGCATAGAAGCATCAGACTTTTTAACTAAGGACCACACTTTTTGCACTTCTAGAAGTACAGGGCACAAGTAAGTAAGGTGGTCTCCCTCGCAAAACTTACAAGGGAACTTAACCTTCTGTTTTTTGGGTTTGTTGACAATGTCAAATCCCTCAGCATGAATTGCAATGGTTGATCTGGTGTCTCCAGTTTGACTGACAGGAACTGGTGACTTGTCATTAATATGAATTGCAGTGATCAATGACGTGTCATCAACATGACTGACAGTGGTTGAAGACAAACTTTCAGTATGATTTTCAGTGACTAAAATTTTTCTCCTAGCATGAACTCCAGAGGCTGGGCAGGTGCCCCCTGCATGACTTGCAGAGGCAGGGTGCTTGCCCCCTTTTTTTGGCATCTTCTTCCTATTCCTTTTAGACTGCTGGCTACTAGTATTGCTACTTTCGCCACATGAGGTAAAAGGAGGAGGAGAAGATGTTACTGGCAAAGAAGGCCCAGGGTTTTGATGCTCTTGATTTGAGGTGCTCACAAAAGAAGTGTCAGGAGCATACAAGGAATTTGGAGTGGAAAAAAACCAAATCGGCAGCCCAATAGTGAATCCAGGAAGATTCAGAGTAGCCATTAAGGGAGCACCAATGTTTCCAATGAATGGAACAGCACAAGGATCCCTCGGAACAGGGGTACCTTGATTGACACTTGCTGGAATGCTAGACATAGTTTCCTGCTCAAATGAACAAGAAGTTCTCTAAGGAAAACTAAAACAAGTAGCACAAAGAGCACACCACTAAAAAAGGTCCTAGGTAAATCAAACCAGGAAAACAGATGCCTTCTGGAGAAGAGTCTGGGATGATGAGGGCCCAAAACAGATCAACGAAGGAAGAAAGACAGTTACCCGGGGTCCACAATACAATGAATAAGGGTGCAAGCGTTGGAATCACCCAACCGCCCTCCCAAATACCTGCAAGGGATTTCCTCCCACGTCTATCTTAGGTACAACAGATATACCCTCTGCTGTCACCTATGTATGAACCTAGAGTCAGATACTAAGGATACCACAACACTGAAAACTCCTGGGGGAACAGTCACCGGTCGAATCAGAAAGCGTGGACAGGGTAACTAAGCCCGAAACTCGAAAGAGTCCCAAATACGCAATCCAATCCTGGCGTATGCTCGAACAAAAAGTACGAGGAGTATTGCCAACAATCTGATCTTGCAATGACCTACTGCATAGATCCCAGGCAAGTTTTGAGTGAGGTGGGTTTACCTGTGATAGTCTCACTACGATTTTTGCGTAATGTGTGATCTTGGGTGGTTTAAGGTGTTTTAAACGCAAGATCCTAACCAAGACTAGTTGGTGTAGTGTAACCTAGAAAAGAAAATGTTACTAGTACATTTTATTAGGGTTCATTTTAAAGGTTACTTGCTTACTCAAAAAAGGTAGTGGGTGTGTGAGAGTGGTTATAATAGAGATAGAGTACTAAAAATGAAATATTTACCACCAAACAAATCTTTTTCTTTTCAATGCAAGTCTTAAAATTCTGATCTAGAATGCATGTGCAAATGCAATTTTTAATATTTTGAATGCAAAAAGGTAAAATAAAGTCTAAATGTACAAAATTAAACTCAAATCCTAAGAATGCAGCTACTCAAGCAAATAGGTATGCAAAAGAAAACTTGTTCTTTTTTATGAAAAGCACTCTAAAATCTTTTAAGCCACTTGCAAGGTACTCTATTTAGAAAATGAATCAAAATTCTTTATGCTTTCAAAGGTAAGAAACAAAACTAAAACTAACCTACTATGAAAGCAAAGCAAAGAAACTTCCAGGTTCTCTTTACGAAATAGTAAAAGCTACCAAATATGACTTTCAAATTCTTATTGATGTGAGCATGCCAACCATTGGGAAAAGAGTACAAAAACTGCTTTTAGACCCAAACGAAGCAAATGACTTACTAAGAAGTATGGTTTGGTAAAGTCAGGTCTGCACATAAACAATTCAAACAAGGTTTTGAACAATAGCCAAAACGCTTGAGCTTTCACTACAAAAGAAAAACTAAAAGCATAAGGGAGGATAAGAAACCAACCTAAAAGAGAAATTTCACTCAAATAGATACAAACAGGGTCAAGAAGACTCAAGAGGTTTCAAATCCAGTGGAAATGGGGCAAGCAAGTTTAGTCAGACTCAAATTAGCGTACAAAACACCAAATGGGCCCACAACCCCCCAACTTGGCTCAACAAGCCCCAAAACTTTCCAAACAAACCCAAAATGATCAAAAGAGGTTCAAATAATGAATGTAGGATCAGTACAAGGATGGGAGACCACTTACAGTGGTTTAACTGAGACCTAGGGTCATGAGGAACCCCAAATAATGCAGCCACAACCCCCAAATTTGGGTCCACAACCCAAAAACTCAAAAAAAATCAAACCCAGATTTTGAGCGCTACTGTGTATAAAGGAAACTAACGCTCATAGCAGTATGGGTGCTACTGTGCAGAGGAAAAGTAGCATATGGGCGCTACTGTGTAGTAAAAACAATAGCGTATAGGTGGAAAAAGTTGGAAAAAATGGGGTTAAAACCACCACACCCGGGTCCACAAGGGTTTGCAAGGGCTGGGAAGGGTCTGTAAGAGCCAAGGAGGGTCAAATAGAGCCTACTAACTGATCCTAATCAATAAAATGAACAAATACCATCAAAAAAGATTGAAGAAATGACCTTGGATACCCCTAAGCAGTTAGGCTTTCCCCAGCGGAGTCGCCATTCTGTTGTGGGGAAAATGCACCTATAGTTCAGGGGAGAAACTACCAACTTACGGTGATAAAGATAGACTTACAAGCATTCTGCAAGTACAACAAATAAATTAAGAGATTAGGGTTTAGATATGTAGGCACCTTATTTAGAAGGTTGATCCTAGCTTTGCCTCCCTCGCTCTTCAATGCTTATCCAGTGTCGCAATGCCCAGACCTGCAAAACAACTTGATACCTTTCTCAAACACGTTTGACTACATATATAATACTGATATCCATGACATAACAAGACATCAAACTATAATTAAATAGTAATCAAATCAGAGACACATTAATAGGTCATATTTGGAAAGAGAAGAACGTCTGATCTTTATTAATGAATGAAAGCAAGTACATAAAGTTATACCTTCCTTCAAGCTTGGCACTTCACGAAACCTAGATTCAAGGTCTCTTTCTTCCGTTCTCCAAGGATCCCAGCCTCTAAGCAATTGTACTAGGGTTTACCAAAACTAAAGCACAAGAGAGGGGGATGAGGGTCTCGATTCCTCCAGCATAACTTTGTAATTGGGCTTGGTCCTTCACATGACCCTTCTACCCTCCTTATATAGTCAGTGAGGAAGAGGAGAAGAAGTTATAACTGCTCAAGAGGTTTCCCAACCAACTTAACTTACTCGAATTTCAAGATTTTTTACCAAAACAGGGGTGTATGCTACTCTATAGTAGACAAAGTTGCGTACACATGTAATTGAGCGCTACTTTAAATGAGGCAAAGTTGCGTACACATGCTACTATTTTAACAGTGGAGTCACGCTCATGTTAAAAAATGGCCAAAAATAGGCTTCTTTGCTCATTTTCAGGAGATGGTTTGGTCTCGAAAAATGTTCCTAAGGGTCATATACATCAAATGGGTCAAGAATGAGGTAATTTCAACCATTTTTAGTGTCCCAAATGACTCCTCCATCCACAAATGTCTTGTTGTGACTGAACTTGATCTCAAGAAATGTCGTCATGCGACCAAGGGAAGCAAGTGTCATCACGGATGGAGAGTTGTCATTTCAAGCTATAACAATGGATCAACTAAAATTTTGGGTAAAGGCCTATCAAGCCCAAGAAATAAAATAACCAAGGAAGATAATGTTCTGTTAGATGAGAACATGAAACACAATATTTTAAGTGTTGGGAAGATGTGCAATCAGGTAAAAACTCTCACCTTTGACTCAAAAAAGTGCAAAATAAAAAAACCAAGAATAGAGGAAAAATCATAGTTATAACCTCTAGAACTCCTAAGAATGTTTATATTTTGGATGAAGAAAGGGAAGAAAAATGTTGCATGGGACAAACCAATGAAAGATGGATCTGGAATAGAATATTGGGACACATCAATTTTGACAATTTGGTCAAGATCAGTAGGAAAATAGCAGTAAGGGACATTCCAAGGATTACTAAGCCATCGAATTATTTCTTCAAACATTGTCTACATGGGAAAATAACTAGAATCAAGAACCCAACAAAAGAATTCACTACCTCAAGACCCTTTGAATTAGTTCATTCATATATTTGCATCCCAATGAGAACCAAAGGAGTGAATTGCGAGGAATAATTCCTTCTGTTTATTGATGATCTCACTCAAATTACATGGGTGTTCTCTCTTAATGCAAAATCACAAACATTCAAATGTTTCAAAACTTTTAAAGAAGTCGTTGAGAACGAACCTGATTTAAGAATAAAGTTCTTGAGGAATAAAAATGGAGGAGAGTATACATCAAACAAATTTGATAACTACGATGATAAATATGGAATTAGAAGACAATTTTTAGTAACCATAACTCCACAACAAAATGGGGTGGCAAAAAGAAAAAATAGGACTGTTCAAGAGATGGTCAAGACAATGTTAAACTAATCAAAGATGTCAGACATATTTTGGACATATGCCATTTATACATACACATTCTCAATAGATGTCTAATCAAAACAAACAATTTTTCAACACCATATGAACTATGGAAAGGAATACCAGCTACAGTTAAGCATTTCAGAATATTTGGAAGCGAATGCTATATTAAAAGGAATTATGATACCCTTGGAAAATTTGACTCCATATCAGATGAAGGGATATTTCTTGGTTATTCCTACAAGACAAAATCCTACAAGTGCTATAATTTGTGACTCAGAAAGATTGTTGAAATTTGTAAAGTAAAAGTTGATGAAGTACTGACTCATAGAATAATTGAATAAGATGATGATATACCCTTACTAGAACAACCGAATGAAGAAAGTAAAGATACTGAAGTTCCACAGGAGGAAGTGTATTAGTGCGAACTAGAAGAAGGAAGAGACGGAGATCGCTTGACTTATTTTTTTAAAATATGAGACTCCGTCGCTATTGCCACGAAATTTAATTGCTATAGCGACGACAGAGGTGTTGCTATAGCGACACAATTTGGTTTTTTAAAGATAGCATGGTCTAGGTCATTTCTGTCTCTATAGCGACGAACATTGGCAACTCTTGCTACAGCGATGAAATTATTGCCACGAAAACAAGTAGTCATGTTCGTCGCTATAGAAACACAAAAGTGTTGCAATAGCAACAATTTTTTCCGTGGGAAAAATGTCCACATGTACTACTATAATTCTTGCACAGAACTCAGCAGACACAGATTTAAAATATGAACAAATGTTTGAAGTATATTTTGAACGATAACTAGTCAATGCACTAGACGAAGTAAAGAATTCAAGGAAGAAACACAAGCTGTTGCACAAAGATCTTCTGATATTAGAGGAAGAAACTAGTAGGAAATTGAAATTGAAGGATGACAAGTGTGAAAGTATGGAAGCTAAAGTTTTGTGTCTAAGAAGTGAACTCCAAAATTAAGCTTTATGTTAGAGCAAAGAGGCAGAAACAACATTGATGAAGAGCCTTACTTTGCTAAAAGTTATGTAGATGCTCTCAAGACTCCATAATCAAGAACAAATCATCAATTTGAGAGAGAACATCGAAAGCCAAATTTTTTAGAAAACAAATCTGTGCAGCCTCGGAGTTTTTATCCTATTAGGTACGAAAATATTTTCTTGGGAAATTGCTATTACTGGCATAATTTTTGTCATAGAGTAATAAATTGTAGAGCTCACGCATTACTTATGCCAAGAAGAAAAATTTGTGCAATCAAAAAAATCCTAAATAGAACATCCTTAGAAAACCGCATGAAGTTGTGTTTGAAGATTCTAATCCTTTCAGCATTTTGAATTCAGAAGACGAATGTTGTGAAAACCTGGAACATGATACTTATAACTGCCACAAACAACAGCAACCTGCGCAATCCACTAAGATAGTTGAAGATCGGAAGGAACAAGATCATCAGGAAGCATGCATCCTAGCCTTACATGCACAAAGTAAAAGTGGGAAATGGTGTATAGATAGTGGTTGTTGCAAGCATGTGACAGGAGATAAAAACACCTTTCTAAAGTTCAGAGAAGACAAGGGAGGCAATGTCTATTTTAGGGATAATGAATCAACTAAAATTTTGGGTAAAGGCCTATCAAGCCTAGGAAATAAAATAACCAAGGAAGATAATGTTCTGTTAGTTGAGAACATGAAACACAATCTTTTAAGTGTTAGGCAGATGTGCAATCAGGTAAAAACTCTCACCTTTGACTCAAAAGAGTTCAAAATAATAAAAAAAACAAGAATACAGGAAAAATCATAGTTATAGCCTCTAGAACTCCTAAGAATGTTTATATTCTGGAAGAAGAAGGGGAAGAAAAATGTTGCACGGGACAAACCAATGAAAGATGGATCTGGAATAGAATATTGGGACACATCAATTTTGACAATTTGGTCAATATCAGTAGGAAAATAGTAGTAAGGGACATTCCAAGGATTACTAAGCCATCGAATTATTTCTGCAAACATTGTCTACATGGGAAAATAACTAGAATCAAGAACCCAACAAAAGAATACACTACCTCAAGACCCTTGGAATTAGTTCATTCAAATATTTGCATCCCACTGAGAACTAAAGGAGTGAATTGCAAGGAATAATTCCTTCTGTTTATTGATGATTTCACTCAAATTACATGGGTCTTCTTTCTTAATGCAAAATCACAAAAATTCAAATGTTTCAAAACTTTTAAAGACGTCGTTGAGAACGAACCTAATTTAAGAATAAAGTTCTTGAGGAATAAAAATGGAGGAGAGTATACATCAAACAAATTTGATAACTACTGTGATAAATATGGAATTAGGAGACAATTTTCAGTAACCAGAACTCCACAGCAAAATGGGGTGGCAGAAAGAAAAAAATAGGACTGTTCAAGAGATGGTTAGGACAATGTTAAACGAATCAAAGCTGTCAGACATATTTTGGACATATGCCATTTATACATACACATTCTCAACAGATGTCTGTTCAGAACAAACAATTTTGCAACACCATATAAACTCTGGAAAGGAATACCAACTACATTTAAGCATTTCAAAATATTTGGAAGCGAATGCTATATTAAAAGGAATGATGATACCCTTGGAAAATTTGACTCCATATCAAATGAAGGGATATTTCTTGGTTATTCCTACAAGAGAAAATCCAACAAGTGCTATAATTTGTGACTCAGAAAGATTGTTGAAAGTCGTGAAGTGAAAGTTAATGAAGTACTGAGTCATAGAAGAATTGAAGAAAATGATGATATACCCTTACTGGAACAACCGAATGAAGAAAATAAAGATACTGAAGTTCCACAGGAGGAAGTGTATTAGTGCGAATTAGAAGAAGGAAGAGACAGAGATCGCTTGACTTATTGTTTTTAAATATGAGACTCCGTCGCTATAGCAACGAAAGTTCGTCGCTATAGCGATGAAAGAGGTGTTGCTATAGCGACACAATTTGGTTTTTTAAAGATAGCACAGCCCATGTCATTTCTGTCTCTATAGCGATGAACATTGGCAAGTGTTTCTACATCGATGAAATTATTGCCACGAAAACAAGGAGTCCTGTTCGTCACTATAGCAACACAAAAGTGTCTCAATAGCAATGATTTTCCGTGGGAAAAATGTCCACATGTACTAGTGTAATTCTTGCACAGAACTCAATAGACACAGATTGAAAATATGAACAGATGGTTGAAGTATATTGTGAACGATAACTAGTCAATGCACTAGACGAAGTAAAGAATTCAAGGAAGAAACGCAAGCTATTGGACGAAGATCTTCTGATATTAGAGGAAGACACCAGTAGGAAATTGAAATTGAAGGATGACAAGTGTGAAAGTATGGAAGCTGAAGTTGTCTATCTAAGAAGTGAACTCCAAAAATTAAGCTTTCAGTTAGAGCAAAGAGGCAGAAACAACATTGATGAAGATCCTTACTTTGCTAAAAGTTATGCAGATGCTCTCAAGACTCCACAATCAAGAACAAATAATAAATTTGAGAGAGAACATCGAAAGCCAGATTTTTTAGAAAACAAATATGTGCAGTGTCGGAGTTTTTATCCTATTAGGTACGAAAATATTTTCTTGGGAAATTGCTATTACTGTCACAATTTTGGTCATAAAGTAATAAATTGTAGAGCTCACACATTACTTATGCCAAGAAGAAAATTTTTTGCAATCAGAAAAATCCTAAATAGAACATCCTTAGAAAACCGCCTAAAGTTGCGTTTGAAGATTCTAATCCTTTCAGCATTTTGAATTCAAAAGATGAATGTTGTGAGAACTCGGAACATGATACTCATAACTACCAAAAACAACAGCAACCTGCGCAATCCACTAAGATAGTTGAAGATCGAAAGGATCAAGATCATCAAGAAGCATGCATCCTAGCCTTACATGCACAAAGTAAAAGGGGGTAGTGATATATAGACAGTGGCTGTTCCAAGCACGTGATAGGAGATAAAAACACCTTTCTAAAGTTCTGAGAAGACAAGGGAGGCAATGTCTATTTTAGGGATAATGGATTAACTAAAATTTTGGGTAAAGGCCTATCAAGCCCAGGCAATAAAATAACCAAGGAAGATAATGTTCTGTTAGTTGAGAACATGAAACACAATCTTTTAAGTGTTGGGCAGATGTGCGATCAGGTAAAAACTCTCACCTTTGACTCAAAAAAGTTCAAAAAAAAAAAACAAGAATACAGGAAAAATCATAGTTATAGCCTCTAGAACTCCTAAGAATGTTTATATTCTGGATGAAGAAAGGAAAGAAAAATGTTGCATGGGACAAAACAATGAAAGATGGCTCTAGAATAGAATATTGGGACACATCAATTTTGACAATTTGGTCAAGATCAGTAGGAAAATAGCAGTAAGGGACATTCCAAGGATTACTAAGCCATTGAATTATTTCAGCAAAAATTGTCTACATGGGAAAATAACTAGAATCAAGAACCCAACAAAAGAGTACACTACCTCAAGACCCTTGGAATTACTTCATTCAGATATTTGCATCCCAATGAGAACCAAAGGAGTGAATTGCGAGGAATAATTCCTTCTGTTTATTGATGATTTCACTCTAATTACATGGGTGTTCTTTCTTAATGCAAAATCACAAACATTCAAATGTTTCAAAACTTTTAAAGAAGTCGTTGAGAACGAACCTGATTTAAGAATAAAGTTCTTGAGGAATAAAAATGGAGGAGAGTATACATCAAACAAATTTGATAACTACTGTGATAAATATGGAATTAGAAGACAATTTTTAGTAACGAGAACTCCACAGCAAAATGGGGTGGCATAAAGAAAAAATAGGAATGTTCAAGAGATGGTCAGGATAATGTTAAATGAATCAAAGCTGTCAGACATATTTTGGACATATGCCATTTATACATACACATTCTCAACAGATGTCTGATCAGAACAAACAATTTTGCAACATCATATGAACTCTGGAAAGGAATACCAGTTACAGTTAAGCATTTTAGAATATTTGGAAGCATTCGCTATATTAAAAGGAATGATGATACCCTTGGAAAATGTGACTCCATATCATATGAAGGTATATTTCTTAGTTATTCCTACAAAACAAAATCCTACAAGTGCTAAAATTTGCGACTCAGAAAGATTGTTGAAAGTCATGAAGTAAAAGTTGATGAAGTACTGACTCATAGAAGAATTGAAGAAGATGATGATATACCCTTACTGGAACAACCAAATGAAGAAAATCAAGATACTGAAGTTCCATAGGAGGAAGTGTATTAGTATGAATTAGAAGAAGGAAGACCAGACACAAAGGCCCCCTCCAGATACGTTCAGAAAAATCATTTAGAAAATTTGATTATTGGAGACAAAGATATTGGTGTAAGAACTAGAATGAGTCTGAACAATCCAACTGAAGAAGTGCATTTCTCATTACTGTCTCAAATAGAACCAAAAGGAATTAAACAAGCCAAAGATGATGAAGGTTGGATGAAGGCCATGACTTAGGAATTAGATCAAATTAAAAAGAATGACACTTGAGAAATGGTTCCAAGACCTAAGAATAAGAATGTAATTGGAGCAAAGTGGGTATTTAGAAACAAACAAAATTAGGAAGGCCAAGTAGCCAGAAATAAGGCAAGACTAGTGTGCAAAGGGTATGCACAAATAGAAGGAATAGATTTTGAAGAAAAAATTTCTCAAGTAGCATGAATGGAAGAAATCAGGTTATTCTTGGCCTATGCCTGTGCAAAAAATGTCAAAGTATATTAGATGGTTGCTAAATAAACATTTCTGAATGGAGATCTTGAAGAAGAAGTATAGATTGAGCAACCAGATGGTTTTTCAATTTCAAGCAACAAATATTATGTGTGCAAACTTAAGAAAGCATCATATGGACTCAAAAAATATTTCGGGGCATGGTATTCAAGGCTTGACAAATATTTGCAACGTCAAGCTTTCAGAAGGGGCATTGCAAACAGTAATCTCTACATCAAAATTGAGAATGAAAAAAAGATAGTAGTGGAAGTATACATGGATGATATCAATTTTGGGAGCAATGATGACAAAATGAATCAACAATTTGCAAAAGACATGCAAAAAGAGTTTGAAATGTCCATACTTGGAGAATTATCCTTTTTCCTTGGGTTACAAATCTCTCAATTGATGGAATCTTCATCTCTCAATCTAAGTATGTGAAATAAATGTTAAAGAAATTTAACATGGAACACTGCAAGCTTGTGTATACACCCATGGTCACTGGTTCAAAGCTAAGTAAAGAATATGAGACTAAGGAAGCTGACCAAAGGCTTTACAGATCTATGATCGCTACTCTGCTATACATGACTGCTTCAAGACCAAATATTATGCAAGATGTTGGAATTGTTGCAAGATTCTAGGAAGCACTCAAGGAAACACATGTTCAAGCAGTCAAAATAATTTTTAGATATTGAAAGGGACCATGTATCTTGCCCTATTGTATCCCCATAGAAAAAACCTAGACTTAATAGCATACATTGTTGCAAACTGGGTAGGATGTATTGACGACAAGAGGAGTACTAGTGGTGTTGGGTTCTTCTTAGGAAATTGTCTTGTGTCATGGATCAACAAAAAGCAGGAATCATTGGAATTATCGACAACAGAAGTTGAATATATTGCTACAGATGCCTGTTGTTCACAAGTATTATGTATGAAACAGACTTTGAAGGATCTACAAGTAAATATAGATCAAACAATAAAAATACAATGCAACAACACAAGTGCAGTTAGTATCTCCAAGAATCTTGTTATGCACTACAAGACTAAGCACATCCCCATCAAGTATCCTTTTGTGAGAGAGCAAGTAGCTGATAATGTGGTCAAACTAGAGAATGTTGATACTAAGGAACAAATTGCAGACATATTTACAAAGCCTCTTCCATGAAGTACATTTGAATATCTCAGAGATAAAATGGGGATGGTTCTCAATCCTCAACATAATGAGAACCTAAACAAAGAAGTATAAATCCAAAGAGGATCGACACTATGCAGTTGATAGGTAAGGATAACTGTGCAAGGAATGACGAGGTATTGTGACAGGAACAAGAGATTAAGATGAATGAACAATGTTACATCTATATCAAGAAGTAAATTAAATATAATTATGAAAATATACCAATACAAAAGATCTTCAAAGAAACTAAGCATGAATACCAGGGGAGTTATGCCTGAAAACATTTAAGGATGAAATCAACACAAAACATATAGAAGAACGCACATTGTGCAGGTAATGACACCTCTTGTCCATTGATATAAAAGGAGGAGAGATGCATCAATATGATGCATAAAATGCACATCATGAAGATGACATGAAGATGAAGAGAGATACATGAAGCTGATACATGGATAGATGCATGAAGTCAGCATGATAGCATGAAAGGGGGAGAAATGTAAACAAAAAATAATATAGCATGAAGCAGATCACTTGAAGAAATGACATGACGATGACTGACCATATGGTCTACGCATAAGTAACAAAAAGTAGCATGGTTCACGCAGAAGTAGCATAAGAAAAAATAGTAGAAGGCACAGTAGACAATATCCCAAAGAACATAGGGGGAGCATATACACAGGGGGATCACTGTGACCAAGTATAGATGAAGCATACAATCCAAAGAAGGTCAGGAACAACTTCATAAGGTATTCACATCAATGCCAAAGGGGGATATTGTTGAACTTTGGTTGTCATTCATGTCAACTAATGTCAAAGAGGAAGTCAACTAATGTCAAAGTGGATACAACATTCCTACAGTAGTGTGAAGAAGTATATGGAATCCACTTTGAAGTACTATACGTGCAAGATAAAGAATAACGTGAATTCCATAAGTACATGCGCAAGATGGTGAAGGTGATGGACGTGGATGTTAGTTTAATGAAGTATATCCAGAAGTGCATTCAGTCTGAAGAAGTGTGTACAAGGATGCATCATGTATGATGAGTTTGAATAAATACATAAGGAAGATACATCATGCAGATCTATTTCAAAGAAGAACACAAGCAATGCATCCTTCTACATATGGTCCTTATGCAGATATAAAGTCCACCAAGTCATGCTCTCTCATTGTAGAAATCAAAGGAGTTGGTTGGAGAGTGGTACAGGTGCACAAGCAGCAAAGGATTTGGTTGGATAGTGGTACATGTGTACAAGAATCCAAGGAGTTGGTTGAACAAATGGTATGAGTGCATAAGCAAGTCTAAGCATTGTTTGGTTGATAGTCGGAAGTGCACATGCAATGAGAACCAACAAATTGTTGGACAGTCCTGAAAGCATGCAATCCTAGCCAATGAGAAGATGGTTTTAATTAGGGAAAATTTTAAGAACCCCCCTAAGTTTCTATGTATAATAAATGGGCTAATCTCGAAGATATATAGGAAAATATAAAGGCTATTTTATCAGTGTTATATTATGTATATATATATATATATTTAGTGAATCTCTCGTTGAATTATATAATCTTGTAAAATATTGGAAAATATTTTACTAAATTATTAAACCTTGTAAAATCTTGGCGAATCTTTCACTAAATTATAAAACCTTGTAAAGGCTTGGCAAATCTTTTACTAAATTATAAAATCTTGTGAGTTCCTGGTGAATTTTTTGATAAAGTATAAAACCATATATAGTAATATGAAACATATACAAAAAATACTAAATAGGAGATAAATATTAATAAATGATCACATAACAATCCCTCTTCTGGTGGTAGTTTGGTACCTCACTCTAATTATCGTGGTACATAGAAATTCACCATACTCTAGGAATATTCTTGGAAAAAACAATGAAATTTTTCATCACCACGACAAATAGAATCAATGTTAATGTGAAACTACACCAACACCTCGATCCTCATTTAGCTCTCTAGGCTATTACAAGGGCCCACCAATATCTCATCTATGCACACACTTTACCAAAGATGATTTTAAGATAGCAATACCAATGCATATAGGTATTTTTTTAATGAATCACAAGTGTGGGAGAATCTTACCAAGAAACTAACAACTTTCCTTAGGTATCTTAATTCATCCCAAGATGTCCCAACATACTCAATTTAGGAATATTCAGTCAAATAATGCCTAATATCATCAATTGTAACATAGCATCATGTACACCTTTCTACATGGAAGCCAAAAAAATAGATTTAAGCATTTCATACCTACTCTGATGCTTCACATTTTATTTTTTCTAGCTCTGTAAGTCCATATTTAATGTATTCCCCATTACCAAAAGACAAACATCCATGCCGCAACAATAGGCTAACCAACCACAAAATACAATGTCAACCCTACAAAAATCCTTTGAGAACCATAAAATTCAATAAACAAATAAGAAACATGTTAAAATACCTGACAATGCCCAAATCAAAAGTAGCAAAGATAGTGGGATTTTAGGTTGATCCTCCCATGGTATGTCCCATAAAGGAGAACACAAAAAATAAGTAGAAACAAAATGTCACTGGTTATAAGCAGCATCATGGCCCCCAGCACACCCAATATGTGGCTATGAATGAAGTCTCAACCCCTTGGCATGATGCCCCAAACACCTAAAAAAATGTTATTGTCGCATCACTAATCATGAGGTTCACAATCCCCATGTTTGTTGGGGAAACTTTGGATCTCAGGTGATGGGATTCAAAACTCTCCAAGATGCAAATGGGTCACTATAAGACCTAATAGTTAATATCAACTTCCCTTCTCATGTGGACATTAATCAAATTGTAAAACGATAATCAACCCATAAAATTGGGACGAATGTAAATCTGAATTCGATTCCATTATCAATAGAAGGTGAAAGAGCCCCTAGAAACTTCCATTTCTAGAAATCAGGGGCTAATGGGAGATCGCTAGCAATTTTTCATGGGCGAACAAAGGTTTAAATCATTTTTTAGAGGGGAAAAATTGTTTTATCTTGCCTCCCCTTTTTATATTCTATGGGGCTAACCTTTTATTCATTAAAAATAAATAAATAAAATGTGGGATAATCATACCTAATGGGTGTTTAATAAAGAAATAGCACATTAAAAATTTAAAACCCCTAAATATATCCCATGGGATAAGATTAGCCCCTAAAATTTTCCATGGTTTCAATTAGTGGAATGTGCACAAGTTCCTAGAAAGGTACAACAATTGAATAAAGTCTATGAGCAAATTCCACAGCCGATGGTACAACAGGTGCACAAGTTTCACAAGTGATGACAAGGTAAGGTTCATAATCCCACCAAGTAGAAGTTGGAGTATGCGCAGAATCCACAAATATTTAATATTGCAAGGGCACAATACCCACAAGGGATGGTACAACAAAGGTTATAGACTCATCAAGATAAAGAGTATGATTGTGCACATACCTCAACATAAATGGTACAAATAGGGCGCAGAGGTATACCACCAAGGTGTAAATTCCCACTATGTTGTGGACCATGAATGTGCTTGACACCTAACAGATGACACATGAAGAGGTCAAAATATGACATGTGGCATATGCACAATCTGTGAAGTATGGAAGAAGGGATGCCACGACCAACTTGTGAACATACAATCTGTGCAAGACATGTATAAATAGAAATGCAAGTTGGAGAATTGAAGTAATCTTGATGGCGAGAGAATAAGATCTTCAAGTGTTTGTTGAAGTTTTATATTCGGGGAATCAAAGGGCTTAAGGACAGAATAGTATGATCTAGCAAGGAGCCGAATACACACATGCAGTTGAATGAAGTTTTAATGGTGCGTAGAAACATGATGTAGATATGTGATGGATCTGCAAGTAATGAAGGGAAGAAACACTAAAGTATGCGCAAGTGCTTGATGTTTTGAAGGATAGCATTACAATCAACACACTGTTGGTCACAGATGTTGTAAAGACAGAAACACAGAGATAGAACCGAAGTTTATTAGATAATGCGCAAATTTATTTCGGATGCATATGAACATAACTGAAAGTGTGCGAAGTTGAGAAGACCATCTGATGCGCGGCAACATAACAACAACAAGATCCAGCATACGCATCATGATACAGATGACATGAGACAAGTACGCTAAATAGAATAGGCGAATAATTGGATGCACGTGACATTGCAGATTGTCTAAGAAACTGTAGCACTTAAGCAGAATGGACCCATAAGTAAATGTGTAGTTCCATTTGTTACTAGAGCTTTATTTCAGAACAACAAACTATCAAGTAAAAGCACAATACCAGTTTTTCATTGTAGTCGCACAAGTAGAATAACGATGAGATAATCAGTGACGTAGAATGTAGTATCAACGAGCACACAAAACATGAAGTAAGTCATTAACAAAAGTGTGATTTGATAGGAATGAGAAGTCAAGTTATGTATGCAGCTCAGTGACAGAGTATTTACTGCATAAGAAGGTACCGCTCAACAAACGTATTATTAGAAGATTAGAATGGTGCGCGAGGTTGAAGTTCGACATAATCATACATTGGACATTAGGGCGGTCAGATGGGGCAATGAGTTAGGGATTTGGAGCTTCCTTCACATTAGTGTCTGTAAAACAATAACGAGATAGGGGGTCGGTTCCTCCTTCCAGTTGGTGTTGGAGAAACACAAGGAGTTGTAGCTTCCTTCAGGATTGGAGCCTATAAAACCAGGGTGTTGGTGCCTCCTTCCAGTTAGTGCTGGTAAACACATGAATTTGGCGCTTCCTTGAATGCGTTCTTTCTCATTATAAAAAAGCATTCTGTGGTTTTATCCCTTTTGGTTTTCCACGTATAAATCATTTGTGTTATGTATTGTTTATGTTGGTGCATATATGTGTGGATGTTTATTTACTGATGCATAACTGAAGATAAAGATGAAGTAAATGATAATCTATTAAAGAAGTTAAAAAATTCTAATAAATGCGCTAATACTGATTCACCCCCCTCTTAGTATTAAATTGATTCCAACATTTCTCTCACCCAACGTATTGGCCCATGGTATTGAGGAAACCTATAGGCATAAAATATCAAGGTGGCGCACTTGTGGGGGGTTGGCTATTGTGTTGAAGAAATTGTATTGGATTTCAAAGATCAGGTTGGTGCACTTGTGGGGGGTTGGATATAGCGTTGAAGAAATTGTATTGGATTGCATTGGCAGTTCTTGTCTTGGGTGATTCTTCCCATGCTTACCAAGACATTGATGGGCCCCTCATTCCATTGAATCAATGAGTGGAGTACTCAGCTCCATTCAAATAGGTTATTTCATTTTTCTACAAGTTGTGGTAGCCATCAAGTAGCTTGTGTTAGGATATTCCTATACTCCATCCTAGTACTACCAGCATTTTCATTATTTAGATTGTCAGTCTTGCATGCATTTCTGCATGTAGTATGCATTCTGCATTTCTGCATGCAATTGCATCCATCCCAGTCATCGGTACCAGCACCTATTCCTCAGTTAGATAGCACCAAGAACTTCTCCTTGATCAGTTTTAGCCCTCCTAGTGCTTAGTGCGCCCTGCATGCAATTACGTGCATCTCATGCACCCTCTATCACCTACCATTCAGTTGTACTTCAGTTATCTTTAGTTATTTCCTTGATTTAAGGTTAGACTAACTCTCAACTGACTGTATCACTTCGATAGACCTCCAATGAGACTAGACTACCCATTTTGACTCCAGTTAGCTCCTCATGCGCCCTCCACTGAGCCTCCTTCATTCAGTTAGTGCCTCCATGTGCCAGTTATACCTACCACACTTAGTTAGACTTAGTTTGACATCTGGTTGACTGTTACTTGTGCATTGATGACTCCACTGATGATGATGAGGACTCCTAGTTGTGCTTTGATGACACTTTATTGATCTGATGATCACTCTATGAGAGGCTAATTCGAATTTCCACCTTGGCATTCGAATCCTCTGCACCATTGTATTATTTATTTGTCCATTTGTGATTAATGAATTAGTGTGTGTGAATTTATTTTGCTTCTATCCGATTTCTACTGTATTATTATTTTGTTGCTCATTTACACTGCATTGACCACTCTTCTTCGATCTTCTTTCTTAATCATAATCTTTCTTGTGAGGTATACATCAGCTCCTAGATCTGTTGTGAGGATTTTCACATGGTATCGGAGCATGTTGAGAGTATTGTCTATCTCCATTCCTAAGAGTTTTTTGAAAGTTATTATCAAGATTTCGAGTGCAGCAGTTTCTGCACTTTTACAACAGTAGTAGTTGCCGACTTTTTCTATTGTTTTTGCAGGTCTTCTACAGCTTCCATGTATTCAAAATAAATCCCTCCTCTTTCTCCATTCAACTATGATGAATGGAAACCAAAAATGATAGCATATTTGAAGAGCCATGATCTCTTTGATTATTGTTTTTAAAGAGAGTTCGAATCCTCTGAAGAAAAGAATGACTGGTTAAATAAAGGTGATAGTCTCTCTATAGAAATGATGCTTGCAATGTCTCATTGTATGAAAATTGATTCCCTTAATAACATTGAATCTCCAAAAGAGCTATGGGTCCATCTGGATGAAAGATTTGGCAAATAGAATGAACGGATCAGTCCAAACCCTTTCAAGAGCAATCCCAATGATGCATTATCCCTCCTTGATGATCTCATTGATCATAGATCATTATCAAACATATCTCATATTGAAGTTGTCCACAAAGAAGAACTTGCAGATTCTACACTCATGTTCCAAATTTCTTTTATTTCGAATTCTATGCCAGCTCACACTCTAGAAATTGCAAAGGTTCCTAAATCATATGTTGCACCGGAGTCTGCTGGTTTGCATCATGATCTCATGAATGTTTCAGAGGTAAAATCAGTCATTGGAGGTAATGCATTCGCTCTCCTTGATCAATGACCTCTTATTTACTACTGTAAGATCAATATTCCATGCTCTCAAAAGGTTATTGAAGATGATGGCCATTGTCATTCACTTGCGATAATTTCTCATGCATTTTATGGTTTAGATCTCACCTCAAATGGTTCAAAGGAGATATTAAGAAACCATTTTTCAAGTCTTGGATCTGATTTGGATTCCAAGCAATCACTGATATTTGATGGTTCTTTTGGGCATAATCTCACCCATGATGGTTCAAAAGAGAAAACAAAACACTATTTGCATATTCTTGGATTTGAACCTACCTCAACTGATTCAAATCACAGGTTCAAGGATCATCCTCATACTTTTGGATTTGTTCTCATAACATTTGATCTGAAGAGAAAGTACAAGCACATGCTTTCTGAGCATGATCCACTTCTTCCCAAGAAGAAGATACCTCCAGACATATGACCAAGCATCAAACTTGCTTGAGTTTGGAGCATTTATTTTTTTGTGTGCCCTACAGTCTATTTTGAGGGGGGGTATTTTTCCCATGAGGTTTTCCCCATTTTCTCAGTTTATTGACTGTTATTATTATTCATTGTATTGGGTGACCTTTGGTCTCAGTTACCAGGGCCTGGGATGGATTAAGGGGGGGTGTTAGGATATTCCTATACTCTGTCTTAGTCCTACCAACATTTTCATTATTTGTATTCTCAGCCTTGCATGCATTTTTGCATGCATCTCAGTCATCAGTCCTAGCACCTAGCCCTTAGTTAGCTAGCACCGGGAGCTTCTCACTGATTAGTTTTAGCCCTCCTAGTGCTTAGTGCTCCCTGCATGCAGTTACATGCATCTCATGTGCCCTCTCTCACCTACCATTCAGTTGTACTTTAGTTATCTTCAATTCATTCCTTGATTTAAGGCTAGACTGACTCTCAACTAACTGTATCACTCCGATAGACCTCCAGTGAGACTAGACTGCCCAATCTAACTCCAGTTAGCTGCTCATGTGCCCTCCACTGAGCCTCCTTCATTCAGTTAGTGCCTCCATGTTCCAGTTACACCTACCACACTCAGTTAGACTCAGTTTGACATCTGGTTGACAGTTACTTGTGCATTGATGACTTCATTGATGATGATGAGGACTCCTAGTTGTGCTCTGATGACACTCTATTGATCTGATGATCACTATATGAGAGGCTAATTCGAACTGCCACCTTCGCATTCGAATCCTCTCCAACATTGTAATAATTATTTGTCCATTTGTGATTAATGAATTAGTGTGTGTGAAGTTAGTTTGCTTCCATCTGAGTTCGATTGTATTATTATTCTCTTGCTCATTTACACTGCCTTGACCACTCTTCTTCTATATTTCTGCTTAATCATAATCTTTCTTGTGAGGTATACATCATCTCTTAGATATGTTGTGAGGATTTTCACAGCTTGGTGGAGAAGCATACTCTCCATTTTGGCTTACAGTTACTCATAGGGTGTTTTTGGTGTGTCGTTGGGTTTATAGAGTTGGTTTATGTACTCTATTGGATCATATGGAATTTTCATGCTATCCCTTATGTAATGAAATATTTGATGTTCTCTGATAATAAAAAAACCATCTTTGTACTGCAGAAAATTATTTTGTATTTCCATGTTAATGAACCTATCCTCAATATGTGATAATTCTAACTAGTTTTCATAATTCGCCTTAAAAGGTACCTTCTGATTATTTATTGAAATATCTAAATCCATATTTGGAAACTAGACAAAAAATTGGTACGAACCCCACTTTCAGATATGAAATTTGACCCCCCTTTGGCCCGAGTTGAATTGAGTTGAAAACAAGGCAATTACGTAAACCCGAATGGGGAAATCTCACTTCCGGAGATCCAATTGAAAAAATATACCTATGGAGTATTTTTTAGACATTCTTACTGCATAACCTATCATAAAAGAGACCAAATACCTATTCTAGAACCCTTCCCTAAGTTCCAGATCCTCCTACCTTCTCGGAAATCAATTTTTGGTGTCTTTCTTGTCTCATTGAGATAGTGTGCCTATTCCCTTTGCAATTTTTTCTTAGGTACACTATGTGTAACAATAGAATAAAGAAGTATGTTGGGACAAAACTATGATCCCTTGTTCAAAATAATGTGGATTGTAGCGTGAAAGAAGTCGCCTTCTACCTCGTTACAATTAAATCCTTACTCGGTGAGAAAATAGAGATGTACAAAATCATGTTATATCAAAATGAGCCCAATCTCATCATGAAATTATATGTGAAGGATTTGATACGTTCCACGGATTAGTTGATGTCTACCACGACGATAGAGATTCCCCTTTTCTCATTCGTCATCTTTCAATACTGAAAAATGTTCACTATCTTTGTTGATAGATGAGCCTCTAAATTTTTATATTTGTCCCATCACCTCCATTATAATATAAAAAATAACTTGATTGTCTCTTCAGCGTGTGTGTAAGACGGACATACAGACCTTCGTTTTTATTCGTAGCAAAGATGAGCCCTTTATTGGGCTTGAACCAATGACTTATGCCTTACCATGGCGTTACTCTACCATTGCGTTAAAAGGCCCCCCCATCATATATTAATGAGTAAGTCCATTACGGTATATGGACAACAAATTGGATACATATGATCCATCTATATTTATAGATATCAAGTTGAGAACATATACTAGTAGCTCGTAGGTTTAGATGAGAGGAGGGTAGGGATAACTATATTGGAAACTCTAAGATGTGATGATACGAAGCAAATGGATACAAGTTATTCTATGCCTAAAAATAATTATGAATGTATTGCTAAAAGAGCCATGAGATCAATGGGACGGGTCCTATTGCAATTACCTGAAGTGCGTTTGCATAAATTATTTCTCGATCAGGTATGTCTCCCACCATTCTCGAAGCTAAACAATTAGTTAATCATAGACATACCCTGGTCAATGACAATATGGTAGATATACCGAGTTATCCTTGCAAACCTCACAATGTGATTATTATAAGAGATCAACAAATATTAAGAGCTAAAAATATGGATCCATTCCAGGTTATGGCTCTCAGATCAAATAAAATGAAGATGAACAACCTGGACTCAATGGAATCCTCCCTCCTCTCCTATAAGATCTTCTTGTTTCTTTTCCATTCACGTATTTACTTGTAGAATGTTGGTCACTAATAGGGAGATATAATAAGGCCAAGGATATAAGAAAATAGTAAGTTACAGAAATCCATAAACTATAAACTCCTATTGTTAGGATATTTAGACACTTAGGAGTTAGTTAAGATAAACTTGTATAATATATCCATTAGGGATAGTGTGTTTCTTTAGTATGCATTAGTATGCATTTGTAAATACTTAATCCGACGGTCATGATATGTTTCCGACATAGAGTGATCCGACGGCTCAACTTCTCTTAGATCAAACCTAACCTTGATCCGTGGCTTAACACCCGATTGGTCCATGATCTCTATTTAAAGAGCATGGAGGGTCATTGTTTAGTTGATCGATTATGAGAAGCTCATTTGTAACTTTCTTTCTTTGCATAATAAATTGTTCCGTAGAAGCTATTTGGCCGGGGCCGTGGAGTGTTTCCCTCAAGAGGGTTTAAACTACGTCAAAACATCGGTGTGTTGATCTGTGATCTGTTTGTGTGAAGTGGTTCCTCTTGGTGTTTGGTCCTTTGGTAGTACCCTGTGTACCCGAACATAGTATCAGAGCTTTTATGAAGTGCCGCTTCCGGTTATGATCTAGATCTTGAACTGTTGTTGTCGAAACACGAAAGGGTTTCTAGTTCTGGTATTTCTGTGCATTTCTGGGCTGTGGGAGGTGTTCCATTGCATCCAGAACGTCGTTTCCATTGGGAAATAGTTTTCGTTTGATCGAAAACGGTTCCCGGTTGCTCCAGAAACGCGTATTTCATCAGATCTGAAGGTATAATGTTACAGTGACGCATTTTTTTAATTTCGTTTTTGAAAAGAAAAATCTCATATTTCATTTTTTTCTACTGTTAGATTTTTTTTGGTTCGGATTATTGCTTTCCCGTCTGCGTATGCTCTTTGTCGTGCACCTTGAGCGATCTCGGCAAATCAGAAACAGAAAGGGAAAGGGTTTTTCTCAGCTGCGTATGCTCTTTGCCGTGCACCTTGCGTGATCTCAGCAAATCAGAAACAGAGAGAAAACGTAGAATTTCCGGGCAAGCTAACAAGATCTAACTCCACAAGTGTGGAAAAGTTTTTTTGTTTCGATTTGTGGTCTGTTTTGCAGGAAAAAGGGCAAGCACGCAAACCGAGCAAGAAGAGTAAAAAAAAAAAAAAAAAAAAAAACAAGCCCCCTTCGTCATTCTCATATTTTACATACCTTTTAATCTAGCTCACTTGGTTCAAAGTTGCTTTATTCCTTAATAAGTCTTGAGTTCAAATCTTAGGAAGTTACTTTTAAAAGGAAAGTGCATGCAATTTCTAATTTCAAGTTACTTTATTGTAAAAGTGCATCTCACTTAAATAATAAAAAATAAAATACAAGTGAGTCACTTAAGTTTTTTATTTTATTGTTGCACTATTTAAAAGTAATATCATTGTAAAAGTGAAATCACTTATTTTACAAAAGTGGTTCACTTAAAGTAACTTTCTTGTAAAGTGATTGTCAAAAGGTTCATCTTGGGAAGAGGGGGGTTCTTTTATTTTGCTGGACTTTCTCTAGCTGCCACGTCACTATTGGGGACATCTTTAACAGTTTCTTTGTTCAAGCATAACTTCATCATACAGAGTTAGTTTTCAGTGCCGTTTTTTTTGAAACCGCCTATTTTTTCGAGCTCTTCACATCTAGACTATTGGTTTCTTCTTTTACGGCCATTAATTTACAAATATGGCCACCCATTGTGATATTCTACTTAACAGTTCCAACTATTTCTCATGGAAATCTCGTATGGAGGATGTTCTACGAAGTAGGGGACTTTTCAGAATTACCACAGGGAAAGAAAAAGAACCCACTGATGATGATAAGAAAATAAAATGGGCAAATAGATGTGATGAAGCTCGTGGATTGATTGGGATGTCAATCTCTACTGATTTGCAATTCCACATATCTGGAATTGATGAACCTAATACTGCTTGGGACAAGTTGGAATCTGTGTTTGGTAAACAAAATGAAATTCGAGGTCACCAACTCGAAAATGAGTTGATTTCTTTAAATCCAAGTGACTTTTCATGCATTCAAGATTATTTATCTAAGTACAAAACTCTTAAGCTCTTATGTGCAGAATGTAAAATTGAGAGGGAATACAAACAATGCATTTATCATATTCTTTCCAAACTTGGACCTGCATATTCTGTTTTTATATCTACATTTTACTCCATGAAAGCATCCTTGAATGCAGCTAGCTATCAAGAGCCTAGTCTTGAATCCTTTTGTGATTCCTTGATTAGAGAACAAGATAAAATCATTCATCTTGGAATAATCAACAATGCAGATACATCTGGGAAAGCCTTATTGTCCCAACAGAAAGAAAAGTCCAAGCCTCCCAAGAAATAAAATTTTCGCAATAATAAGTCAAACAAGGGTCCAAAACCCTCTCAGTCAACTCCTTCTTTAAAAAATTACAAAGGATCCAAGCCAAAAGGCAAGAAGACTGAGCATCATTGCAACTATTGTGGGAAAGATAATCATGATGAATCTAAGTGTTTCAAGAAGATGGCAGCCTTGGAAGCAACAATGAAGAAGCACCACATCAGCCTAGATTCACCTTCAGAATCTACCTCTCATGGACATGCACTTTGTGCTTCTGGTTATTCTTATAATGCATCTTCTTCTTCTACTTCAAATGAATGGCTCATTGATTCTGGAGCATGTTATCATATGGCTAAGGATCAAGCCATCTTTTCTACTATGCATGAATGTAACACCAAACAAATATTTGTTGGTGATGATAGATCTCTAAGTGTTGTAGGAGCTGGAACAGTTCCAGTAGATAATGGTCATTTTAGTGATGTACTATGTGTTCCAAGAATTTCCTGCAATTTGTTATCAGTCTATCAGATCACTCATTCTGGTGAAGGTAAAACTGTGACCTTTACACCTCACCAAGTTGTAATCAAGGATTTTAAAGATCCTCAATAGGTCCTAGCTACCGGAATTGTTGATGATATTACCAGGTTGTACAAGTTTAACAACTTTGGGTCATCACCTTTCCCTTCAGTTTTTGTTGCTCATAGTGATAACTTGAGCAAACTTTGGCATGAGCGATTTGGTCACTTAAATTATCGCTCATTGCAACAACTATGTAAAGAAAATATGGTGACAGGTCTTCCGATGGTATCTTGCAGAGATGGTGTTTGCTCCGGTTGTGTACTCGGAAAACATCATCGGGACAGTTTTGACAAACGTGCCTCTTGGCATGCCTCGGTTCCCTTGGAACTTGTGCATAGTGACTTGTGTGGTCCTCTTCCATCTACTTCCTTTTCCGGTTTCAAATATTTCTTAACTTTCATTGATGATTACACCAGACGCACTTGGGTTTATTTCCTAAAACTTAAGAGCGAAGTATTTAACATGTTCTTGGCCTACAAGGCCCTTGTTGAAAAACAATCTGGTCATCAAATTATTAAGTTAAGATCTGACAATGGAGGAGAATATGTTAACAAACAGTTCACTACTTTCTGCACTGAACAAGGCATCCAACAACAGCACACTGTTCCATATACACCACAACAAAATGGTGTAGCTGAGCGGAAGAACCGCACTTTAAAAGAAATGGCTAATTGTATGATCCAATCTAAGGGACTAAGTCTTCAATTTTGGGCTGAAGCCATAAATTGTGCAAATTACATAGTTAATCGCACCCCCACAAAAGCATTGCAAGGTATAACACCGGAAGAAGCATGGAGTAAATCTAAACCTGATGTAAGTCACTTTCGTGTGTTTGGTAGTGAAGCATGGGCTCACATTCCGGATGAAAAACGGAAAGCATTGCAGCCTAAAAGTGAAAAGTGCATATTTGTTGGATATTCTGAAGATGTAAAAGGTTATAGACTTCTTCAACCACATTCTCATGCTATAATCATTAGAAGAGATGTTAAATTGATGAAAATCTCGTGGCCTGCGAGCCTAACTCGGCTATTGTGCCATCTTTGGCCTGCGAGCCTAATTCGGCGTTTGTGCCTTCTTCTTCTTCTTCTTCTTCCAACTTCCTTGACAGGTTTCCAACTCCAGTTTCTGATGATGACAGTGAGGATGAAAATCCACCTTTGCCTGCTCATGTTCCTCCAGTTGCACCAGCACAAGTGCTTCCTCGATGGGTCCGTTCAACATGTGAAGCAACTGGTGATCTTGCCGGTGATCCTAGAGATCAACGTCGAACACGTTCTCAGTTTCAGCGAGCCTCTTCTCTTTTGGCTCAAGTTTCCGAGAATCATGATCCAGAAACTATTGCAGAAGCTTCAGGGAATCCAGATTGGGATGTAGCCGTGGATGAAGAATATCGTTCCTTAATGGCGAACGATACTTGGGATCTTGTACCTCTTCCAAAAGGAAGAAAACTTGTCAGGTGTAAATGGGTCTATAGAACTAAGTATGCATCAGATGGAAGTGTTAAAAGACTTAAGGCAAGGTTAGTTTCCAAAGGTTTTTCTCAAGTTGAAGGGATTGACTACAATGAAACCTTTGCTCCCGTCGCCAAAATGAACTCCATCCGCCTTGTTCTTTCCCTTGCAGCCTTACACAACTGGGAAGTCCATCAAATGGATGTCAAGCCTGCCTTCTTATATGGTGATTTACAGGAGGAAATTTACATGGAACAACCTCCTGGCTATGTTCAGAATAACTCTAGCCTTGTCTGTCGCCTTAAGAAATCCTTATATGGCCTTAAGCAAGCTCCTAGAGCTTGGTATGCCAAAATGGATAACTTTCTCCTTGACACTGGTTTTTCTAGATGCCATTCTGACCCCAATGTCTATACCAAGAAAGTAGGAAACCATCTCATCATACTTGTTCTATATGTTGATGACCTTATTCTTACTGGTAGTGACCCTAAGCTTATAACCCATGTGAAATCCAGTCTTAAACAAACTTTTGAAATGTCAGACTTAGGACATTTGCATTATTTTCTTGGTCTCCAAGTCCTAAAAACCAAAGAAGGAATCTTTCTTTCTCAGTCTAAGTATGCTTGTGACCTTCTTCGATGCTTTCACATGGAAGATTGTACACCAGCCCCTTCTCCCTTCCAGTCTGGAGTCAAACTTTCTGCCACTTGTACTTCACCTGAAGTAGATGCCACCTTGTATCGTCAGCTTGTTGGTAGTCTTTTATACTTGACTCATTCCTGTCCTGACCTTTCCTTTGCCGTTGGTCGAGTTGCCCGTTATATGCAGACACCTCATGAAAGTCACTCGAAAGCAGCTAAAAGAATACTTCGATATATTCGAGGTACAGTTCAGTTTGGGATTCGTTACAGTACAGGGGGGAAACCTTTGTTGGTTGGTTTCACTGATTCAGATTGGGCCGGCGATCCTGATGATCGAAAGTCTACCGCAGGTTATGTTTTCAGTCTGGGATCTGGACCTATTACTTGGGCTTGTAAGAAACAACAAGCTCTTGCTCTTTCTTCAGCAAAGGCAGAATATCGAGCAGCAGTTAATGCCAGTCAGGAAGCTTTATGGCTTCGACAGATCCTTTCAGAGTTT
Organism: Larix kaempferi; assembly: GCA_027924585.1. Lineage (NCBI taxonomy): Eukaryota > Viridiplantae > Streptophyta > Pinopsida > Pinales > Pinaceae > Larix > Larix kaempferi. The sequence goes on along the minus strand of BSBM01000372.1, from coordinate 47,178,925 downwards.
GGATTCGAGCAGCAACAGCCTACTCCACTTTGGTGCGACAATCAAAGTGCCATCAAGCTTGCCAAAGATCCAGTTCTACATCAACGCAGCAAACACATTGAGCTACATATGCACTTCATCATAAATCTTGTTCATGATCGGATTCTTGAAGTGCTCTTTTGCCCTACAGATGATCAAGTTGTAGACATCTTCACCAAGTCTCTTACAGAAGCAAATTTTTCTAAACTTCGATCTATGTTAGCAGTTCAGGAACTTGTCATTAAGGGGGGATAGGCTCTAATGCCTCCTTCCTTCTCCTAATAGTGTCACTTTTGTAAATCCTTCAATCCTATCCCAAGTTGTTCTTAAGGGGGGATGTTAGGATATTTAGACACTTAGGAGTTAGTTAAGATCAACTTGTGTAATATATCCGTTAGGGATAGTGTGTTTCTTTAGTATGCATTAGTATGCATTTGTAAATACTTAATCCGACGGTCACGATATGTTTCCGACATAGAGTGATCCAACGGCTCAACTTCTCTTAGATCAAACCTAACCTTGATCCGTGGCTTAACACCCGATTGGTCCATGATCTCTATTTAAAGAGCATGGAGGGTCATTGTTTAGTTGATCGATTATGAGAAGCTCATTTGTAACTTTCTTTCTTTGCATAATAAATTGTTCCGTAGAAGCTATTTGGCCGTGGCCGTGGAGTGTTTCCCTCAAGAGGGTTTAAACCACGTCAAAACATCGGTGTGTTGATCTGTGATCTGTTTGTGTGAAGTGGTTGCTCTTGCTGTTCGGTCCTTTGGTAGTACCCTGTGTACCCGAACACCTATTTTATAATAAATTCAGCAGCAACGCCCTGGGGATGGGGTCTTGTCTTCCCTCAAAAAAATTTGATACATTGGACTTAAGAGTAACTTATCTAGTGGGGGTATTCGCCAATTTAGAGGGAGTTAACTAACTTATTATTTTCCTTGGGATTCATGCACTTAGATACCTGGCTAGTTACATAAATAATATATTAGTTTACATTATATATATGAGTTAGCGTGTAAAAGAACATGACATATATCTAAGGAATCCAAGGAGATAAGGCCCAAGTATCTTAATATAAAAAGTATCTCTTTTAAGGATTTTTCTCTTTTTAGCCCCTTCAATCAATTAAGTCTTTAGGTCAATTAGAGGGAGGTGGCTCACCTATGGGTTGGAGAACATCTATATCTTGATCAGAAGGAAAGTTATTTGTGACTTTAACTCCTTTTTTATTCACAAGTAATTTAAATTACTTGGTTGTAGGAGCTGGAGTGGTATCTCCAAGCAGATACTTGCAAATGAAGAAGTTCATAGACATAGTTTTCCCTTTCACCTGGAGCTTCCAAAACCTCCCTTTTCCCCTCTCTTAAATTGTTATGTTAGTTTCGTTGCTTATAAAACATTGGAAACCATTAGGAAACATAAAAATCTTGGCTCCGTTCTCTATTCATTCCCAAGTTGTAGGGATATTTATAGAAAGTTATGGTGGAGGAGTTTTCAGAAATGTCCTTACTATAATCTATCATTCCCATATCCATGCTTCTTTCTTTCAAAGAGCTTATTCTCATATGATTCACAATTTTAAGGAATTTCCCTCCCTTCATTTTATCACATAGATTTGAAATCCGTTCATCAGCGCTTGAATATGGGGCTAGGATACATAAGATAGTAATATATTTTTAGACCATGACTACTCTAGTTACAAACCTTTGTTTCTTTATCCTTAAAACAAAATATAAACATTAATAGAACTCTGGTTTAATGCTAGGGTTTCTACCTAAGTTCTCTCAAAGGCTACTAGTCACATTAGCATAGAAAAACCCATATTGTCAGGTGCTAATTACATTTTAGCATTCTTAAAGCCGGTGCACACATAAGCAAGATCCTTATACATGTAACATATGTTTATATAAAAGAAATTAAGACATAAAATTCTTTTTATTTCTTTGATACTTAGTGTATCTTTAGTTAATATAAATCTACATTGATATTGGGCATTTAGCTAATTTTATGCAATTTGAATCCTCTTAATATTGATAAATTTATTAAGAATGCCATCCATAAATATAGGAACATCCATTTAAATTCCTAATTCCTAACTAAGTTTTAGTTTTTAAAAAAATCTACATATTATATCAATCCACGTATCTAGATGTTTAATAATTTATTTTTACTTTAAAAATATATAACAACTCTCTTAATCATGTTAATGATACCATGTCTACCCATTATGCATAATGAATCACGTTTAAACTGGTTCACATCTAAGAAAAGGATTGTGTGGCATTTTATGTAAGTTTTGGTGCTCTCTTACCACTCACGTATAGAATAGAATAGACATTGTAGAATGTTTTATAATTAGATATTCTACTCTAATATCTGATTAATTATAGACATTATATAATGTTTTATAATTAGATATTCTACTATAATATTTGATTAATTCTGGAATATTCTGCAGGGTTGTTATACTTAAAATGTAAAAGATGTCGCTTTCAACTAGAAAACAAAGAAACTAGTGATCTTCTTCTCCAGATTTATTATTATGTTTTTTTAGTCGGTGAATGTGGGTGTGCAAGGAGACACACCTAGTGACATATTCTCATAACTACTACACATAAATAACTGCTACACATAAACGACCCTGCCCAATGGAAAGAGTCGTTGATTGACACTTAATCTAAAACATATTGCCTGCTTAGTTTATTGACACGGTTATGTACCATTTTAGCTTTTCAAGGATTGCTATCTTCTTTCGACAGAAGAATGTTCCATATAACCAACAAGAATTCTGGCACTGTCATATGTGACAAGAGGAATCAGTGGAGAATGATTCGCGGTTTCGCCATTTCTCATAACTACTACCAATTTTTTTATTTCAAAACAGGCGCCTGCGTCGAACCACAAGAATTGGCATTTCGCGTTGTTATAAAAGGAAGAACGCTCTTCATTCTTTACTCAGTCCAATATCTATCATTTGCGAATAGAAGAAAAGTAGTGAGTTGCAGCCATGAAATCGTTTCAGACGATAGCAGTTGCAGCGCTACTGATCTTATCATACGCGAATAGTATTGAGATTGTGCGTGCAGGTGATCCAGATCCTTTACAAGACATTTGCGTTGCTGATTTGAAGAGCCAAGGTAATGTGTGCATGCAGTAATTAGTATATATATATATATATATTGTATATATTAGGTCTTCATGGGTGACTAACATTATATATAAGGTCTTCAATATTGCAAATATGAGATTGAATTCGATGACTTACTTTAAATTTCTATCTAGAAGTGTATATTTTTATATATTATATTTATTATTTATTTTTAAAATAATAAAGAAATCACACTAAGGCATCATTTTCGTTACGTTAAAGTATTGGTTTTAAGTTTCTTAACTTTATTTTTTTTCAATAATTAACAAAATCCAAAAAATAATTATTAATATTGATTTGAATTGATATTTAATCAACTTTCAACTATGAGCAAATTGTTAATATGCCTATTATTACCAACTCCTACCTAGATTATGAAAAATTTAATTTATAAATTATCACTAAAATTGACTTCTTTACAATTCGACAATTTCCAAAAACTCTGTCAATTTTTTTTTTAGGGTCTGAGACCAGGAGAGAGTTGTGGAGTCTCTTGATTAACTCTTCAAAACTTTAAATTATATTCTTGTTGGGAAATATTTTTCTATAGCCGGCCTTGTTTTTCACTCTGATTGTCAGATATAGCGGTCCCTCACTGAAGTAGCATTGAGGTGGCTATGGATTTCAAATCTACAATCCATACATCTACTACCTTCTACTCCCATTAATCGTCACTCTTAATTCTCTTTGCCCCGCTTTCGATCGCCTTCAATTAACTATAAAGTAGAAATCCAAACAGGGTTATTCTGAATTTGAACGAACCTTATTAATTATTTAGAAAATGGAACTTCATGTATTAATTAACCTCAACTGACTGAATTTGTTAACTATTCGACCGAATTTGGTAACTATGCTATCAATGCAATAACCATCTCTGCGCTGAGGAGCCAGAGACCAGGAACTCAATAGATCGTGGAGACCTTGTTCGGAGCTTCTTGTCCACCTTTTCCAAATCTCATGATGATCTGATACGTGGTCAGGACGTTGTTCGGAGCCTCTCCCTTCATTCTAGTAGCTCAGTTTAGTTGCGTTGGTATTTATATAAATAGATAAAACCAAGCTCTCGAATATCCTCTTCTGTCACTAATCGGTATCTCACTTTTTTTTAACAGAAGAAAAAAGTGTAACCTTGATATTATAAGATATAATGTAAAGTTACATCCAGAGAAACATAATCCTTAAAAACTCAAACGGTACAGCTGCTAAAAGCCAAAGACTTAGTAGGCGATGTACTTAAAAATCGCTTCTTACAAAGAGGAATACTGAGAGCGCAGAAATTGGTCGGCCAGTGGCCAGAGACCCAATCTGTTGATCAGATAGTTAGAAAAGAGAAGAACTCGAGAGAAACAGAGAATTGCTAGTAGAACTGCGGACATGGCTCCAGCAAATCGACAACCGGCAAGATAGATCAGGAACCAAAGCTACAGAACTTTGATGCGACCCTCAGAATGTGTTGATGCTACCAGAGTCAATGATGCTCTCATCCAGGCTTTCGCTATAATGCAGAGAGCCATCCATAGGGCCCATTGCCAATTTGGAAAGGTGGTCAGCAGTCATATTAGCCTCGCGGAAATGTGTTGACAGAGGATTGGGTCGAACGAGGCAGTGATACTTCTGACCTCCTCCATTCAAGGTTCGAGGATCATAGTTCTGATCGTATGTATACCATTAAACCAATTAACCATTTGTGAATCCCCGTAAATGTTCAAGGAAGAATAACCCCTCCTTCTTGCAAACCAGAGCAAGCATCGAAGAGCCAGCAATTCCACTTTTAGACCGTCACCCTTACCAATTCCAACCTGTATTTTAACATGGTGATTGCGCCGAATGTAGAAAAAGATCCCAGCTCCACAAGTACCAGGGTGAGAAGCCCCGTCAATGAAGCCATGAATAATTCCTTCATCCAGGACTGGGAAGGAAATCCGACGGGCCTTTGCCTTTGTAGAATCTCTCGGTTGGCCTTTTCGATGATAAAAGACTCTAGTGGCGGAAGAAAAGACCGACGGGAGTGCATCTTCAAAAATTCCAGTGTTGCGAGCTTTCCAGATACACCAAATCAGAAAAAGAGGAAAAGTGTTTTTGTTCCCACAAAGAGCAAACCAGCTGCGGAGAACACTGTCCAGATCATTCCCTTTCCACTCCGAGGAAATGTAGCTCCAACCACGAAGAGTCTGCCAAAATGCTTGAACGTACTTACAATGAATAAAAACATGCTGTAAATCCTCCTCGGCTTCTCCGCAGAGAAAGCACATTCCCGGACCTGAGTAGCCCCTTCTCAGAATGTTGGGCCAAAGAAGGATTTTATCCTGGAGACAGAGCCAAAGGAAACACCGCAATTTTAGAGGGACTTTCCACCCCCACAGATTGTTGAACCACCATCTAATAACCGGTGGGTTGGGAGCATTATCTGCCAGCATGTTGTACACGTTCGCCACAGTCACGGTGCCCGAAGCTCCAGGGCCGTCCCAGATCAGCAAGTCTGGCTTGTAAGTGAGTTTGATCCCCACGTTAACAAGAGTAGAAATGAAAGAATGCCAAACAGAGTGCCAATGTGGTGCCAGATTTAATTCGGCGCTAGAAAGCCAACACTCACTCGGGATGTCACTGTGATTGATAAAGAGAGAGCACCATTCTTTGGCTGTCATGTAGCTCCTTGATAAGATCTGCAGGTAACTCAAAGCCAACATAAGGGTCCACCCCAACAAAGCACTCGGTGCCACTCCCAATCTTCCACTTGATCCATGGCCCGATCAGACAGAATGCGTTGCTGATGCTAATCCAAATGGTCGAGGCCTGAGCCGGCCTTTTCCTTTTGATTCCTCAGCCACTGAGTGATCGTGGGAGACTTTAAATACTTAGTGCGAATGACCGAACTCCAAAGACCCCCATCGGTCATAGCTCTCCAAAGACTCTTAGCCAGCATAGCCCAATTGAACCAATCTACATTCTTAAGGCCCCATCCCCTTCGGTCCTTAGCCCAACACAGACTGTACCAGAATCTGAGGTGCCATTTACGAACCTTGGCTTTCCCCGACCATTGAAAATGGAACAGTCTGCTCTGTAACCCTTTGAGAATCGAAGATGGGAGCCATCTAAGACCAAACCAATAGGTAGGCAAGCTTTGTAATACAGACTGAGCTAACACGAGCCTCCCTCCAATTGAGAGCCATCTGACAGCCCAGCTGCTGATCCTATGGTCGACTTTCTGCAGCAACCAGTCCCAATCAGCCCTTCTGTAGCAGTTGGGTTTGAGATAAAAACCCAAATATTTGATGCCAACGTCAATATGTTGGAAGCCAAAAGGAAAAAGCTCCTTCATCCTACTGATTTCAAGCTCTTCAACCCCATTAAAAAGAAAGGACGACTTGCACATGTTAATGGCCATCCTTGAGGCCGAGCAGAAAGTGTCAAACAAACCCTTAAAAATAATCGATTCTTCAACAAAGGCTAACCAAAAAAACCAAAACATCATCGACCAAAAGCAAGTGTGTTATAGACAAAGCACGAGAATCTGTCACATACCTGAATTTTTGTAAAAATTTAAAATTTTTCTAAGCATCTAATATTCATTAAATGCTATGCGGAAGGTAAGGTGTACACACAACATCTATATTTATTATGTCATTATAACATTTCATAACTTTTTCACATTAATTATTCAATCATAATTATTGATGAAACTTTACTTGTCGACACAAAGGTATTTTATATTATCACAAACCATCAAAAGATACTCTATCTAACATATTCATCTTTGCTTACCCTTAACAATTTCTAAATCTGAATATTGTTACCATCATTACTGAGACACATCTTTTAAAGAAATAATTTATTCATGTAAACATTGAATTTATATATATATATATATCTTATTTGAACAAGCGATTCATGAAGTACACTTATAAATGATCAGCCCTTCTTAACTTCAAACTTAAATAAGAGACAAAGGTATAACAACTATCATAATTAGTGAAAGGCAAAGTACACATAATCAATGCAAAATGAAGCTGAAATAACATTTAAAACAGTATCACAAGAAAAATATACGAAAGAAACACGACTTAGTGAGACAGACCATTTTTAACGTGGTTCACCCAACTCTTGGGCTACGTCCACAAAAGTTGTTTATATTAATATTTCAATGCAAAGGCTTTACATTTTGCAACATAGTCGCTATCATATCTTTTTGTCTTCTCAAAGACAAAACAATGTCAAATTAAATCTGAGATCTATCTTAGTAAATGACGACCAAAGTTTTCTCTTGTGTTTCACAATTAAACAAGTTCCTTTGAAAGACAATCAACACTTTGACCAAAATCTTTAATAACTTAAAGGAACTAGATCTTTATATGATCAACACGTAGTAACTATCGAAACTAGGGTTACACCCTTTTTACCCTTTTGTCTTAATAATATTACCACATTTATATTCCTTATAAATGATAAAACATAGAGGCAACCCTCTTCTCGTTTCAATCCTAGGCTATTGCCTTTTAACTAATTAGATAATTCAATAATGAATATATGTATATATAAAGCCATATATATAAGACCCATATAATAGCCTTAAAGGCTTTAACCTTTTTACTAAATGATAATCCAATAAAATGAGTATATATGTAAAGCCATATATATGATTCATATAATAGCCTCAAAGGCTTTACCTCTTTACCAAATTGATAAGCCAATAAATGAGTATGTATATACACTTTATTCTAAAGGGATGTACCCTCTTCATAAGTAGTGTAGCATATATATATACATTAATTTATGCATATTGGAAATAACCCTGGAATGGCTATGTCCTTCTCACCAATACTAATATACATAAACAAAAAAGAAAAATCAAGTAATATGTGAAGTCTCCATTCAAGGTAGGGTAATGCAAAGAGTATTCAACTAAAACTACATCCTCTTGGCACTACATAAAAAGAATTTAAGTCACATCCTCTTGGCACTACATAAAAAGAATTTAAGTCATACTCATATAATGGAGTGCACTTTTTGTATTACATAAACAAATCGTACTGTCTCCGTCATAATGATTAATTTAGGAGAAATAAAAAATTATGGGGATGGACTCTATTTATCTTATTGATATTCGGGATGGTAGTAGACTAAAAGTATACAGATCGCATGACCCCTGATGGCTACACTCCTTGTTCATTTAGAATTTTCATTGGCTGGGCGCTACTCCAATCAAGATTAAGAAAATGAGTAATATTATTATCATGTCTGTTCACACAAAGATCCGTTGGCTACCTTCATTGTGTACATAATTATTTCCATCTTATGCACAGTCTTATAACAATTAAATAATTTTATACTCGATATTCATTCTAATACATAAGTGTAAAATAAAGAGTCTCGGATATTTCCAACAGAGAAAATTAATATAAATAAAACCTTACGACGGAGTTTCTACTCTATACAAAAAGTATAACATGAATGATCTATAAAAAGTCACGGCAAGGAGAAGGAAACTACCCATGTCGTTTTAGTTCCTACACAGAACTTATACTACAAAGATCCTAACTGGAATCACAGATCCTAACTGGAATCACGCTTTCACACGGCATAAATAACCAGGGATCCTACCTAGGATCACGTTTTTATGCAGTATAAATAAAGACGTTTACAATCGCTGAGCCATATATATATTATCTATATATAACAGAGTTTACCTCTCTTTGAGAAGGTCATAAATGACATATATAAAAATAGATGAGATCGTAGCAATTAAGGATTTGATATGGTAAAAAGAAATTTAGATAAGGAACAAAGCCAAAAACACTTAAGGACAGAGAAGCTAGATTTAGAAAATCTGCGCAATGATATACACATGTTCAACTACAAACTTCTATCAGATAATAGATCCAGAGTTCGTATCGCCATCACCTACTTACTTGTTCAACGCGCGAAGTATAGTTCATGGCTGAAATGGCTACCGCCATGTGCAAACTTCCTCCAAATTCGCACCTCGCAGTGCTGCAACTTTCCCCCTTCTCGCCTTCTATTCTTTTCCAATACATAACTCTCCGCTGTATGTATTTCCCTCCCCTTTCTATAATAATGTGATCTACCAACTAAAATCTACAGTTTAGAAACACTTGGCTCGCCAATGGAAACAAGTGGCAGCTTATGGTGATAGGTATTCCAACACGGAGATAAAACATAATGCTCCACAGATCTTCCCCACTACGTTTGACAACCACCTTCCCTAAATTTATGGCCTCGATTCCCTGAAATAATATCACTCTACCATTTTATTAAAAGAAGTGTGCTACCACTAGTCGAGAGGCTACCAACAATATTCCACTCATAATCACCGTGGGTTTGGTGTGTCACTCTACGTTTAAGCTAGCTTATGGTTCGGTTCCAATTAAGGGGACCACTACTCACCACTTTCCTTGGAAAAAGCAATTAAAAGAGTTACAATGATGACCACCTACCAATAATTCGATCCTCTTATGGGAAGGTATTCAATCCCAAGATATAAATAAATATATAAAAGTTTCAACCAACATATACCTAAATTATATAAAGCTTTGAGAGTTCCAAGTGTAGAGCTATTTTGTTTTCATATAATTATACTATGGTTTGAATACATGTATATATATATCTATATATATATAGCTTCATAAACCTTGATAAGTATACTCGAATGGATCATATGATATCTTCCATATATATATATAACATCCATCTAGTCGTTTATTTATGTTTGTCTTTACTTAGGTAGGTTCTTTAAGCATTTTAAGGAAACATCATTAGTTTTCTCACCCTTAAATTTTATATCTTAATATAGACATCTCACGACTTTGAGAGGATGCAGTTACTTATTGTTTAATCGCAATGCCACTCTAACTCCCCTAAGGTTTAGAATAGCGCTGATTTTCAATCACACTAACTCGAGTTCCAATGGTGGGGCCTTGGCCTTGAGCTCCTCACCATGGCCATTTACAAAATGCATAATTACAATAATAATAATAGGAGGTCAATTTTGGAGGGATGTTACAAACTCTTACCCCTTTAATGCTGCAGTCCACCTTAGCTTCCTTAATAAGTCTACTTAACCCATCAATGGACAAAATGAAGAGCAAGGGGGATAAAAGACAGCCCTATTGAATGCCTCTGCTGTAAGAAAACATAGTCCTTGGCTCCCCATTGATCAACACCCCGTAAGTGGTGGACGAGATGCATTCCAAGATCCACTGGACTATACTTAGAGGAACACCAATCTATAAGAGAATAAGCCGGATGTAAGTCCAATCTAGGCGATCGTAAGCTTTCACCAAGTCCAGTTTAAGGATAAAGATAGTGAGGTTCTTGTATTTGACTGAGTGTAACCATTCTTGAGCTATTCCTACAGCGTCCAGAATATTCCGGTTATGCATGAACCCAAACTATTCGAGCATGATGTGCTTAGCCAAAAAGGGCTTCAAACGATTACCAATGATTTTGGCCACCAGCTTATAAAGAGTGTTACATAAGGAAATGGGGTGATAGTTCAAAAAGCCTTCCGGTCTGTCTGATTTCAGAATTAGAGAGATGTAAGTAGCATTGAGTCTTTTAGGGACAGTAGCTTTGGAATGAGATTCTTCTACTACCCTCAAAATATCATCACCCATAATGTCGAAAAAGTGCGTGAAAAACTCTACCGTCCAGCCGTTGGGGCCTAGAATTTTTTCTTTAACCAAGGAACCAAGAACTGACTTAAGTTCATCCATGGAGATCGCCCTCTCAACCTCTTTACCATCCTTAGCGAAAATAAAACGAGGGAAAAGTTTTAAAATCTTAAGCTGATCAACGAGATTATTCACCTAGGGTTTTTTGTATGCTTCTCGAAAATAAGATTCAACATTCTCCAAGATAAAAGCTTGGTTCGATCTGAAAACGCCATCCTCCCCTTTTACCTCCCAAATAGAATTCCTATTCCACCGCAAATTAGCATAATTCTGGAAAAACTTTGTATTGCCATCCCCCTTAGCGAGCCACAGAGCATGACTCTTTAAACGCCAAGTACTTTCCTTCTGGCCCAGTAACACCTCCTTTCTTTTGATGAGATCCTGAAAGGCCCTCCTATTGTCTTCATCAAAAGTGGTCCCATCCACTTCCGTAAGTGAGATGAGGTCCTCAATTTCCTTGAAGTCCTTGGCATATTCCCTCTTCTTATGATGCTCCCAGCTTTTAATCTCACAAAACATCAGATCTAGCTTATTATTAAGAGTTGACAGATGGGATGTTCCCTCAACCCCCAACAGGAAGTTCCAATTATGGATAATCATATCGCAAAAACTCTTATCCTCCAGCCAAGTGTTGTTGAACCTGAAAAGATGAGAGGGCCTTGAAGCCTGAAACCTAAGTTCAAGGAAGATAGCTTTGTGGTCAGAAGTTCCAGTAGCCACTCCCCAAGACCAGTAATGTTCACAACCGATGAGCAAATCATTTTTCATAAGGAAATGGTCCAATCGTTTCGCCACCCCAAGAGGACCAGATTGACCGTTGTTCCAAGTAGGCGTCAAATGAACTGGCTTAATGTTTGTCAAATCAGCAGCCTCGGAGAGATCCTTAAGATACCCATCCAGCGGGTCCTCCCTGCGACCCGACCCCCAAACTTCACATGGACACAGAGTGAAGTTTAAGTCACCACAAATAATCAAGTTTCGTTTTTCCATAAGCATGTTAGAAGAGACCGGGTCCCAAAAGTACTGGCGATCCCGATAAGGTCCATAAAGATTTATAATACATAGCTCTTGACAATAGCCTCTAATCTTTCCAACTAAAGCTATACCAGAGCAGGCAGGAAAAGTAGTCACGTCCACTGTGTACGGGTGCCAAGCCGCAAGTAACCCCCCAAAAAACCCTACAGTGTCGATAACACAACACTTCCATAAAGGACGAATACCAAGAGAAAAAGAGACAACATCCTTCCCTGAATGCATGGTCTCCTGAAGAAAGATAACTGATGGACTCACAGAATCCAGAAAGTGGTGGATAATAGCCTTTTTTACCAGACTGCCTAGCCCTCAAACGTTGAAGGTTGCAATGATCATCACAGAACCATAGAGGAGTCATGCCCTGCTCTAAGAGACTCAGAAGGTGTACTAGAGTTTAAGGCCCTATAAAGCCTAGAAGCCGATGAAATTTTAGGATTAATCCATTTTGAATACTGACCCCCATCCTGACAGTCTTCCTTCAACTTCCTCCTCGATTGCTTTCTATGAATAGTGACATTAGTGCACTTGATTGAACCCAAGTCAGAGCCCATGCCCGAAGTCGCTGTCAGACTTTGTCCCCCAAATATAGATAGAGGAACCATATCTGGTTCAGAAATGGGAGGGCTCTCTGAAACCGGTTCTTCAAGAGAATTAAAGGGTGAGGAAAATAGAGTCCCCTCTATGTCCGAAGGCTTTACCAAAATTCCCCTTCCACGACCCACCGCTGCATAATCTGATTCAGAAATGGCAGTGGGAGACAGCCGAATATCCAATCCCACTCTGCCCGGAGAAAGAGATGGGGAAACAGAATCCTCCACCATAGCCTTCCCCAGAGTCGGAACCTCGACCTCCCTTAGCTCAATGAGTGCACGGGGTTTCAAGGAACATGGCTGGACCATAGGTTCCCCAGCTTCCATACCATGAGCAATAGCTGTGGTGACTACTTCCGATGAAAGAGACCTTAATAATAGAGGCAAGAAAAGGTTGAAATTGCCTAGACAGTCCAGCGCAGAACCTTCATCGAACGATATAGGGAGAGAAAAAGATTGTGCAAGGTCCTCACTGACAGCTTCCAGAGGTTGTTCCGTGGGTCTATCAAACCGCTACCCATTGCAGTCACGACTCAAATGACTAGCTTCTGATAAGAATAACAATGGAATGGAATATGCCAGTAATCCAGTTGCTGAGTAAAAGAGCCATGTTCATATTCGATCTCAATCTCGGTCGGAAACCCATAAGAGACATCAACCTCGATCAAAACACGAGGACAAACCCACTCCAAGGCCAAGAGGGTGCTTTCCTCGATGAGGATGAAGCGAACGATGGCATTGGCAACGCCCAGAAAGGCCTGGAAACTCCAGCACACAAGTGGGAAGTCAGGAAGTAGCACCCACAAATGGCGTTTACCTAAATTTTCTTTTCTAGGGTCAAACGCTGGGTGCCATCTATTCAGAACTAGCGACCCCTGCCCCAACACCCAAAATTTCTCATGAATATTTTCCAGCGAGTCCTCAGAGAGGAAGTGGAAGTAAGTCTAGCCATTCTCGAGCATGATGACACGGGGGATATAATGAATGAGCGGCTTCCATGCTCAGGTGATCCATTCCACGACCTCTTCCCTATTCAGATGAGTGTGTTCCATCTTTCCGACTAAGGCCCTGGAGGATAAGATTGCTACCATATCCATGGTGATATCACGACCCAAAGTACAATGAAACTTTTTCTTCGAATCCTGTTCAACCTTATAGCACCCTTTCGAGTCTCGACAGGGATGCCTACTCGATCTTGTCACCTCCTTTTGTGCCATTCTTTTAGTCCCGGCGGCTAAAAGTCTAGTAGCAACAATGCCCCCTAATGCGTTGGGATTAACAACCGGAACTTGAGGAGACATAAAGACTACATGGGCTGCAAGATTGACCCGAACCTTCGTCGGGGAAGCTGGAACTTCATGACCTGTGTGCCCCATCCCTTAGACAAAACCACAGCAAACTAAACCCAATAGACAAGAAAAAACAAAATAAAAACACCGGTCTAATGAAAACCCCGACAGCAGTGACAGAGTTCTAAGCAACAGAAAACAGAGAACATAACCGCCCTTAAAGCCCGGAGAAGGTGCAGGATTTTTATATTTAAAAGAACATTCCCACCTTGTTTGCTTGGTTGGTACTGACCTCCCAAGAAGGGAGGCTGACTGCAATTCTGCACTGAAACTCCAGGTAAAAAGACAAGCTTATCGGAATAAAAAGAACGTTGAGCTGGGGAAACGCCCATGAAGACAATCAGTAACAGTCCCACAGGTCTGGCCCAGTCCCTGAGTCGAGCAACAACCTGACGTAAGGTGAACCATAACAGCCGCCATTACATCCTTAGCAATCAGAAACCACCACGTGCTAAGCTAATCGATATCTCACATGACTGGTGGGAGATATTCAAATATATTTACTAACACATCCACATATTGATGTCATGGAAAGAGCCGATAGGCATAACTGTTCGAGGTTAAAATAATTTAAGATTATTATTGTAAAATTCAAAAAAAAAAATAATAAAATTGATAACCATAATCATAATTTTTATAATGTAAAATCAAAACCAAAATTCTTAAAATACAATTCTTATATTTAAAGAATTTAAACACAAATACATATAATTTAAAAAGAAAATTTGGAAACCTGTAAATTAGCAAACTTCAAACACAAATAAGAAAACCTGTATGTGCAGAAGGATCCTTATTTGAGAATGATATTTATCAATCCCATAAGTGGGGAAGGTATGTAGATAGAGGGGAATTTTGGAGTAGAATGCCTTCCAATATCTGCAACATTTTGCTTATAATCACCTTGCATCTTCATCCTCCTCGATACACTATCCTAACCAGTTTGTAAAGAATTACAATCCGTAAAGAATTTCGAAACTCTCAGGTTGTGTTTATATAAAGAGAAATAGAAAGCACATCATGTTGAACTTTGGTTGTCATTGATGTCAAAGAGGACTTAGTGTCCATGTTCTAGTTTGAAGAAGTACATAAAACTATGTGTGCAAGTCCCTAATCCCATCCATCTAGTCATGGCACTTCAAAGTTGATATCAAAGAAGTGGTTGGATATGATAGAGTTTTGTCACTTTGAAGAAGTATATCAAAATTTCTATGAAAGTCTCAGAAGTGTGCAAGACCCACCAAGCAATAGTACTTCAAGGGCGCAAGACCCAACACCTAGTGGCTCCCAAGTGCGCAAGTCCTACTATGCTAAGAAACTAGTGTGCGCAAGATCCACAAGTCATGATACCTCAGTTGCACAAATCAAGACAAGTGGAAAATGCTTGAGTAAGCTTGACCATGAAGAAAGGAAGAAGGGATGGTATTGTCCAACTTGTGGACACATTGTTTGAACAAGTTAAGTATAAATAAGAAGCCAAGTTGGTGAGTGAAAGGTAATCTTGAAGATGAAAAAGAGATAGTATTATGAATTTGCAAGCTACGAATTATTGGGGTATCAATGACTTGTTGATCCATAGAAACATGATCTAGAAAAGAGCCAAGTGCACAAGAACATAAGAGCAGTACAACAAATGATCTGTAGGATGATATAGTATATGAGGCAAATGCACAAGAACATAACAATAGTATACTAAACGATGCGCAAAATCAGATGAGTAAGCAATTGCGCAGAAACATAACAACATGCCAAACAATGCACAGATTGCAAAAGGATATGAAATATGAGAACCATTGTGCAATATTGAAGCGGAGACGTGAAGTAAGAGAAGAAATGATGATAAAGTACAACAATCGCGTAGAGTAGAGCAGATAGCATGCATGTGCAAATGAAAGTAATGCTTCAAGTCTGAAGTGTGTGCAGATAAGTAGACAATAAAAAGAACTTCTACAATTATATCAAGGTGGCAGGAAGGGAATTATATCAAGGTGGCAAGAAGGGGCAAAGAACAGGGAGTTGGTGCTTCCTTTAGGTTGGATCCTGTAAATCAATGTGGTCGATGCATCCTGTGAAAATACTCACAGCAGATCTAAGAGTTGATGTATACCTCACAATGAAAGAATTTAGGAATAAGATTAAGAGTGAATAATGCAGTAAGAGAGCAATAGAATTAGTAGAACTCAGATAGAAGCAAAATAACTTCACACACACTAATTCATTAATCACAAATGGACAAATAAATAATACATTGCATGAGGATTCGAATGCCAAGGTGGAAATACGAATTAGCCTTCATGGAGTGATCAAAAGATCACTGGAGTGTCATTGGAGCACAACTAGAAGTCTTCATCATCATCAGTGGAGTCATCAATGCTCAAGTAACTGTCAACCATCAGTCAAACTGAGTGTGGTAGTTGTAACTGAGTGTAACTGGCACTAACTGAATGAAAGAGGCTCAGTGGAGAGCACATGAGGAGCTAACTGGAGTCAGAATGGGCAGTTTAGTCTCACTGGAGGTCCATCGGAGTGATACAGTCAGTTGAGAGTCATTCTAGCCTTAAATCAAGGAAAGAAATGAAGATAACTGAAGTACAATTGAATGGTAGGTGAGAGAGGGCATGTGGCTTCCTTAAATCAAGGAGGAAGGGTGCACTAAGCTCTAGGAGGGATAAAATGGATCTAAGAGAAGCTCCCAGGGGTTGGCTAACTAAGGCTAGGTGCTGGGACTGATGACTGGGATGCATGCAATTGCATGCATGCATGTTGCATGTAGAAATGCATGCAAGACTGAAAATGGAAATACTGGTAGGACTAGGATGGAGTATAGGAATATCCTAACACCCCCCCTTAATCCATCCTGGGCCCTGGTAACTAGGACCAAAGGTCACCCAATACAATGAATAATAATAACAGTCAATAAACTGAGGAAATGGGGAAAACCTCATGGTAAAAATACCCCCCCTCAAAATAGAATGTAAGGCACACCAAAAATAAATGCTCCAAACTCAAGTAAGTGTGATGCTTGGTCATATGTCTGGAGGTATCTTCTTCTTGGAAAGAAGTGGATCATGCTCAGAAAGCATCTGCTTGTACTTGCTCTTCAGATCGAATGTGATGAGAACAAATCCAAAAGTATCAGGATGATCCTTGAACCTGTGATTCGAATCAGTTGAGGTAGGATCAAATCTATGAATATGCAAATATTCTTTTTTCTTCTCCTTTGAACCATCATGGGTGAGATTATGCTCAAAAGAACCATCAAATATCAGTGATTTCTTGGAATCCAATTCAGATCCAAGACTTGAATCATGGTTGCTTAATATCTCCTTTGAACCATTTGAGGTGATATCTAAACCAGTAAATGCATGATAAATTATCCCAAGTGAATGGCAATGGCCATCATCTTCAATAACCTTCTGAGAGCATGAAATAACGATCTTACAGTAGTAAATAAGAGGTGATTGATCAAGGAGAGCGAATGCATTACCTCCAATGGCTGATTTTACCTCTGAAACATTCAGTAGATCATGATGCAAACCAACAGACTCTTGTGCAAGAGAGTATTTAGGAACCTCTGCAATTTCTAGAGTGTGAGCTAGCACAGAATTCGAAATAGAAGAAATTTGGAGCATGAGTGTAGAATTTGCAAGTTCTTCTTCTTTTTGGACAACTTCAATATGAGATATGAGATATTCATGATAAATGAGATCATTAAGGAGGGCGAATGCATCACTGGGCTTGCTCTCGAAAGGGTTTGGACCAATCCCTTCATTCTGCTTGCCAAATATTTCATTCAGTTGGGCCCATATCTCTATTGGAAATTCAACAAAATCAATGAAGAGGTTCATCATGCAACAAGACATAGCAAACATTATTGTTGCATAGACACTTTCACCTTTATTTAACCAGTCATTCTCTTCTTCAGAGGATTCGAACTCTCTTTCAAAACAATAATCAAAGAGATCATGGGTCTTCAAATATGCTATCATTTTTGGTTTCCATTCATCATAGTTGAATGGAGAAAGAGAACGGATTTCTTCTGAATTCATGGAAGCTGTAGAAGACCTGCAAAAACAATAGAAATTTTTGCAACTGCTACTGCTGCAAAAGTGCAGAAACTGCTGCACTTGAAATCTTGATAATAACCTGCAAAAAACTCTCAAGAATGGAGATAAACAATACTCTCAACATGCTCTGACACCATGTGAAAATACTTACAAAAGATGTAAGAGCTGATGTATACCTCACAATGAAAGAATTTAGGAATAAGATTAAGAGTGAATAATGTAGTAAGAGAGCAACAGAATAATACAGTAGAACTCAGATAGAAGCAAAATAACTTCACACACACTAATTCATTAATCACAAATGGACAAATAAATAATACAATGCATGAGGATTCGAATGCCAAGGTTGCAATTCGAATTAGCCTTCATGGAGTGATCAAAAGATCCCTAGAGTGTCATCGGAGCACAACTAAAAATCTTCGTCATCATCAGTGGAGTCATTAATGCTCAAGTAATTATCAACCATCAGTCAAACTGAGTCTAACCGAGTGTGGTAGGTGTAGCTGAGTGTAAGTGGCACTAACTGAATGAAGGAGGCTCAGTGGAGGGTGCATGAGGAGCTTACTGGAGTTAGAATGGGTAGTCTAGTCTCACTGGAGGTCCATCGGAGTGATACAGTCAGTTGAGAGTCAATCTAGCGTTAAATCAAGGAAAGAACTGAAGATAACTGAAGTACAACTGAATGGTAGGTGAGAGAGGGTGAGTGGCTTCCTTAAATCAAGGAGGAAGGGCGGACTAAGCTCTAGGAGGGCTAAAACTACTCTAAGAGAAGCTCCTGGTGGATAGATAACTGAGGCTAGGTGCTGGGACTAGTGACTGGGATGCATGCAATTGCATGCATGCATGCAGAATGCATGCAAGGCTGAAAATGTAAATAATGGAAATACTGGTAGGACTAGGATGGAGTATAGGAATATCCTAACACATCCTTAAAGTTGGTTCTGGTAAATGAGGGAGTTGGTGCTTTCTTCAGGTTAAATCCTGTAAATTAGGGGGTTGGAGCCTCCTTCCAGTCGATGCTGGAAAATTTTAGAAGTTGGTGCTTCCTATGAATGTAATCTTTATTATATAAGAAAGCATTTTGTCTCATGTTTGGGTTTCCACGTTAAATATTTGTGTTCTTTGTCTTAAGCATGTGTTGATGAATGACATTGTTTATGGTGAATATATAATATAAGTATTGTTTGAATTTTGTAGAAGTGAAATTGTTTAAACTACACTTAATACTGATTCAACCCCCTTCTGAGTATTAATAATATTTTCAACAATTGGTATCAAAGTGGGTGTCTTCAATAGTAGTTTAACAATTAGAATATAGATATTTGTGTAGATATGGACAAATAGGAAGGACTCTCTACCAACATAGCACCTAGATTTGATGGCTTAAACTACATTTTCTGGAGAATAAGAATGGAGGTATCTCTGCAATCTCTTGGTTCTGATGTGTGGCAGTCGGTTTAAAATTGCTATAATGTTCCCACAACTGCTCAAGTCGATCAAGTTGAAAGAAGGAAGTAAGAATATAATGCAAGGGCCGAGAATGTGTTATTATGTGCACTGATAGATTCTGAATACACCAAGGTCATACATTGTACTTCAACAAAAGAAGTATGAGACAAACTCAAAAATATGTATGAAGGAAATGAAAATTCAAGAAGGAAAAAATGCAAACTTATTCTGGACTCTTTGAAACTTTGAATATGAAATAAGAATAAAATATTGCATCATATCTTCTTTGAGTCAATGAGATAGTCAATGCCATCAAAGGTATTGGAGTCCAAATAGCCGAAGAAACAGTTGTACAAAATATACTGAGAACTCTACCACCGAGATTTGACTCTAAGGTGCCAATTCTAGAAGACATAACTAATCTAGACAAATTAACAAAAGATGATATTCATGGGATGCTTACAGCATATGAGATGAGAACCGACAAGGAAAATCCCATTAGGAAAGAAGCAACCTTCAAAGCCACCAAGAAAGTAAATTGCAGCAAACACAACAATAAAATAGCTCATATGATGAATTAGAGGAGGAAGAGGAAAAATTTGTAAGGAAGTTAAAAAGAGGGTGTGGAAAATAAAAGGGTAAATTACCCTTCAAATGTTTTGAATGTGGTAGAGTAGGTCATTTTTCTTCAAAGTGTCCTTAGAAAGAAGGTATAAATAGTGACAACAAAGAAGATGTCAATTAGAAAGAATGAAGGATGACACACCAACAAGACAAATTTGAAAACATAAAGAAGTTCCCTAAACAAAGGAAGAGTTTGTACTCTAGGGAAGACAATAGTTCATCCGAAGAAGGTGATTGTGATGATAGTTCAAGAGAAGTTCTTTTCATGGCATTTATACAAGATGAAGGCTAGGAAGAAAAGAAAAATCGGTGTTCTTCTATCAAGAAAGAAACATCAAATACATATGAAAATCAACCAGGAACATTAAGTATGTACTTTTACAGTCGGATCTATGATTCACCTTCAAAATCTGTTGCAGAAATCATATCAGATAGTGATTCTGAAGATGAAGAAATTGAAAAAATCGGTTGGGAAGGTGAACTAATTAGTGCCTTGAAAGAATTAAAGAAATAGAGAAAGAAGAACAATTTTTTGTAGGATCAGCTATCAAAATATGAAGAACGAGTCGATAAAAGGCTAAGTCCATTCAAGAATCACTTGAAAAATAGGTGAGTAAAAAGGAAATGGATCTTGAGAAATAGTTAGACTATGCAATACATAAAATCAGGAAGCTTGAAGATGAGAGGTCTGTATTGAAAGTATCACTGGAAGAAAAGGGGAACAGGGTCAAGGAAACTTCATGGATGATGTGTCAGACTGCACAAATTCAAAAAATGACAAGAGTTGTCTTCAACAAAAAATGGAGAACAAATTCTATAATAGCATGCCAATCCTGGAGAAGATATTAAATAATTAGATATCACCAATAAGCAAATCATGGCTTGGATATGACAAGACAACTGTGAAGATCTGTAATAACAAGTACATTTTAGATGCAAATCAAATGAATCCACTTTAATCCAGGTATGATTGTTCCCTTGATGGTTACAATTTTTCCCTTACACTAATAGAAGAATGTTCAATACATTGAAGTGCTCAAGGTGCAACTACAATGGACATGTTGCAAAATATTGTCATACTGTGAGATGATATACTTGTGATGGTTTTGGAGATAAGGCTCAATATCTTCTAAGGATAGTAAATCATTCAGAAATAAATACTTCACATAACATCAACAACAAGATATAAATGGAAGAGGAAAGTAGTCATGCACAGTATCAAAAAGGGTGTGCACACATTAAAAAATGGGTAAAGAAAATTCCTCAAGCTTGTATAGTCGAAGCAAATAATCCAAGTACCTATCAAGCAACAAATGATTGCTGCCTATATTGCTAGTCTCCGAAGGTTGAGTAAGATCCTTGAATTCAACACATTATTAATTAGGAACTCAAGGAAAGCATTAGTAGGTATTGCAGCTGGAGAGCATCTGAAACTTGTCGCATAAAGTTGCACTAATATAAAGGTGTAAAGAAAATGCTCATATATCCTTAAGGAAAAACAAATACTGCCATAGCAATTATTTGCAAAGATGTTTTGAAGTAAACATATCGCACACATAATACATTCATGTGATTGTTGAAAGAATGGCACAAATAAGTATTACTATTGACAAATAGAAGTTATGTTTGAATGATTACTAATGCATAGATACAACACTTCTACATAATCAAAATTTGTATTGTATTCAAAAGATGTTATTACAGAAAGCAAAAGAATGCATAAGACCTCTATCACATAAACCAGAGTTGAATTAATCTATAATAATAGAGTATCAAAAGAAAGCATGCTGCAAAGGCCTAACAACGGCCGAAGTACATCTGAGAATAGACGTAGTGTTGAAAAAAATTGACAGTTACAAAATCAACTCAGAGATGAAGCTTGAGGCTTGGCTCTGCGATATGACTGGATGGATGCAGAATTAATCGGAGTTCAAGATCAAGCAAAGAATGCTCAATGGACTCAGGAGCTTGTAGAAGTTGACAAAGTTGCAAAGTCGAAGAAGGCTTGTTCACATTACACTGCTCTATCTGAATCGAATTGAGTAAGTCAAAAGTTTTCTTTCATTGTCTTTCCAGTTATTCAATTCTCTTCTTCAAAACCAGTATCTCCTTCGAATTGCCTTGATTAATCTGCGGCTGGGTATACAATTTCATGACATCTGATTCTTGCATCTGAGACTTCCAAATCCCCATCTCTATTTTTCAGTTTTATAAAATCATCCTTCTATGACTGAACCAGTGAATGAATATTGTCTAATAAATTGTTGAACCTTTGAAAATGGGTAGACATTGTAGTCAAAGTCACAACAAGTTCAGAATTGGAGGACTAAAATGAACTCGACAAAGGAAATATCAAGAAACCAGGATAAATAACAATGCCACAGATAGCTCATATATAGATTTGGAATATGTTTTCCCCTTGCACCAAAATAAAGTGAAGAGATGTTGAAGCTAACTATATCCATACCCCCGTGCTTGGAAGCAGACTCAGAAGACGTCAAAGTTAATTGCATTTATGGAAACATGTAATGATATGAATTAATAGGATCAAGATAAAGGAAATAAATGGAATATCGAACTCATTGTTCGATATGCTTTAATTGATATCATCTAAAAGGCTCGAGTATGATGACAAGATGTTATATATTATGCACGAGTTATCAATCACATCGAATTGTTGCAAAGCTGGTTGATAGATTGAAATATGTGCAACATCCAGGAAGAATTTTTGGAACATATGACAAGATGTGCAAAGTTAGGAAGAATATGTGTGTCATTAATATCAGTATTAATGAAGATGTGTTTAATTAATGATGAAAACTCTCTGATGTGATGAAAGCATATCATAGCACATTAAATGCAACAAAAGGAAGAAATGAAAACATGAAGAATTCAAAATATAAGGAACTTGCAATTGCGCAAGGAGATTGCTATGTTGTGACATAAGCATGAAAGAGTGATACTTGAACAAGAGGTTAAATGTGACAGGAATAGAAGATCAAGATAAAATGAAATTGGCAATCATGCATGGGGAGCATATCTTTAACTGAGATAGCTACATAGATAGTGATAAATGTATGGGTTGTAGGGAGACTTAGTGTTGAGAAGCATCAACAACAAAAGGAAAGGGAATAAAGCATGAATTCATGGGGAGTAATCGAAACAAGCAACAACATGAAAGCCGACGTAAAGCCAAAGTATAAGTTCAGAAGAGAAATTGAAATTATGCATGAGAAGCATCTCTTTTACATTGATTCCAAAGGATAAGAGATACTATGAAGCATGTATCAGTGATAGAGAACTGTGCAGAAATCACAAAGAAATGAAAAATAGCAAAATATTACTGGTCGAAGGTTGCACAGTATAGAAAAGATTCATACTAGAAAGAACATAGGGGGGGTACTGTATTGTGTTAAAACAAAATAAATGAATTCATTATAAGGAGGAACACAGCTTCATAAGGTGTTTACATCAATGCCAAAGGGGGATATTGTTGAACTTTGGTTGTCATTGATGTCAAAGAGGACTTAGTATCCATGTGCCAGTTTGAAGAAGTACATAAAACTATGTGTGCAAGTCCCTAATCCCATCCATCTAGTCATGTCACTTGAGATTTGATGTCAAAGAGGTGGTTGGATATGATAGAATTTTTCCACTTTGAAGAAGCACATCAAAATATGTATGCGAGTCACAGAAGTGCACAATACCCACCAAGCAATGGTTCTTCAAGGGTGTAAGACCCACACGTAGCATCTCCCAAGTGCACAAGTCCCATTATGCTAAGGAACTAATGTGCGCAAGACCCAATATTCATGATACCTCAGTTGCGTAGATCAAAACAAGTGGTAGATGCTTGAGTAAGCTTGGTTGTGAAAAAAGGAAGAAAGGACAGTATCGTCCAACTTGTTGACACATTGTTTGAACAAGTTGAGTATAAATAAGAAGCTAAGTCGGTAAGTGAAAGGTAAGCTTGAAGATGAAAAAGAGATAGTATTATGAATTTGAAAGCTTCAAATTATTGGGGTATCAATGGCTCATTGATCTAGAATAACATGATTTAGCAAAGAGCCAATTGTGCAAGAACATAAGAGAAGTACAACAGATAGTACACATGATGATATAGTATATGTGACAAATGCGCAAGAACAGAGCAATAGTACAGTAGACGATGTGCATAATTAGATGAATAAGAAGTTGCACAAGAGTAGAACAACATGATGAAAAACACACATATTGCAAAAGGATATGAAATATGAGAACCAGAGTGCAATACTGAAGCAGAGACATGAAGTAAGAGAAGAACTGATGATAAATTACATCATTTGCATAGAGTAGAGAATAAAGAAAGCACGCGCAAAGGAAATGAATGCAGCAAGTCTGAAGTGTGTGCAGATAAATAGAAAGCAAGAGGAACTTCTACAATTGTATCAGGGTAGCAAGAAGGGGAAAGCAACAGAGAGTTGATGCTTCCTTCAAGTTGGAGCCTGTAAATCAATGGGGTCTGTAGTGCCCCTAGACTACTGTAGACATTGAGGGCACTTGCTTAGTGACCTGACTATTTGAAACATTAATAAAATAATCCTTTGATTTTATTTTGAGTATATTTATGATTACGATTGATTGTAAATCAATAAAATAATGATATATGGTTGTGAGAAATGTGTGTAGCGACAGGTGAAACGGTTCACCGAAGGACACACAAAGAAATATGAAGGGTTGTAGAGTACGGGTAAATCACACACAGGGGAAGCAACAACGATGTCAACTTCCATTAAGAATACCATGCATGAGCAGATAAGCATTGATCCGCTTGCTCAAGAGGAATGCGTGAGGACGTACGAGGTGGGCCACGACGGAGCTGGTCACGTACGAGTTGAGGGGCGCGCAGTGAGAACGGACTCACTCCTCAGCGTCATTAGTCCCTAGATAGCATGTAGACGGAGGATGGATGGTAACGATTCCTAAAATCCCTACAAGAGTTCCCGCAAGTCAAAACGGAAAGATGGTGGCAGAAGGGCCCAACGATGCGGCACCCTGTCAAGAACGGAAAGAATGGATGCAAGGACCCAACGAGGTGGTACCATGCCAAGGAATGGAAACCATGGATGATTGGACCCGACGGAGTGGTGCCATGTCAGGGGATTAAAAAATTAAGGAACCAGGAGCCGAACGACGCGGCACCGTGATCCTAGTGAGTTTGATTGTTAAATTAAACTGCATAAAAACTTAGGAGAATAAATCTAGATTATTACTTAGCAAATGCATAACAATAGCTTAGACATTTGCACATGAATAGTTATTTTGTTGAGCATTTAAATTAATAGAAATTATTATTTAGGAGCAAAATAGATTAGACACCTAGTCAACTAAAAGCTAGGAGTTGATTAAAATATCTGGGGGACAAACTAGAGCAAACTTAGGGATGTAGGTGCACTTCCCAGAGAAATTGACACTTGGATGGGTGAGTGTTTTAATTAAATAAATAATTAAAAATATTTAATTATGCATGAAGCGACATTTGTCGCAGGAGATTTCCCTTTATAAGGAAGGCTTAAGGAATGGGTAAGGGGCCCATAATTTGGACGATTGTCGTAATTTTCGAATACCTCAAAGACTTGCTGCTATCTAAGGGTTTGGCTTAGAAATCCTGGTGGGAAGGGAAGCCCAAGCTGAATTTCTGAAATAATTGTGTGAGCTCTACGACCCAAAGCTCGGGGGAGGCCATGCGACTGAAAGCATGAGCCTATGGTTGGGTGGCGAAGCTAACGATTGTTTCGCCAATGGTTAAACGAGCTTTGCTGGAGGGGTCCTACGGAAGACGCAGACAACAATGGACCAGCTGGATCGGGTTGACAGGTTAAGGTTTGCTTATTTTTGTTAAGTTATTCACTCTTTTATTTTTATTTTTTTTCAATAACTATAATGGCTAATTTGTTTGTATGAAGTTTTTTAAAGTTTCAAGTTCAGTTCAAGGGGACCCTAAAGGAGGGTCCTATATTTGGTATCAGAGACGGTCGACCCTTGAGGGAACCAGACTCATATTCTACCAAAGGGTTGTCAGTATCTTCATCAAGGTGGAAATCAGACGATCGATGCAGCGATTTAGCTACAGCTACAACTATCTACTCGATCTGAAAATCAATCATCAGATCAGGTACATTGTTTCTTTTTAGTTAATTTTTTTCTTGTATGGAAATGGATATCAAT
This sequence comes from Larix kaempferi, assembly GCA_027924585.1. NCBI lineage: Eukaryota > Viridiplantae > Streptophyta > Pinopsida > Pinales > Pinaceae > Larix > Larix kaempferi. The sequence continues at coordinate 47,152,753 of BSBM01000372.1, read as the reverse complement.
TTTCTTTAATAAGATATCGATCTGGTTTTGTAAGAAGTAAACTCTGAACTCTGCGTTTTACTTATGCTTATGAATCGATCTGGTTAATAGGATTTTACCACTCTGTTTATATATAAAACTCGATCGGTACAGCAATAGGATAACTCTGTTTCACATTATATATATTTTTCTTTTAATCGTTAAGAATTATGCGAGAGACCCGATGGGAAGGTCGGTTACACTCTTGTATATCCAATCCCTGACGAACTTAAGATTTCTTTTAAATCAATTCGAAATTTAAAATCTGTATAATTTCCTGTTAATGCAACCGTGGGCGTTTCCAGAAATTGCTTTTATGAGTTTCATTAACCCTCTACTTTCCTCGTAATCTGTTGATCGTTTTAGTATCGGTGATGCATTTCGATTCTGCTTTGATCCCATCACTGTGTACTTTTTCCAAATCTATTATTGAACTGCATTTGATAATCATGCTCCGCGTTGATCCCATCACCATGGGCGATTCCAGATCTATTCATTGGATTACAATTTGATTTTATACTCTGCGTTGATCTCATTCTGTGGACATTTTTCCAACTCTAACAAATTGAATTACATATTGTCTCTGCCTTTACCCCAGTAAGGATAGAGGTCCACATTTCGCTATCCCCTGCACTATTCCATGAATTCAGTTGAGCAAATCTGACTCTATACCTCCTAATCTCTGTGATTCCAGACATAAGATCGAATCCGATCTGCATCTTACCTTGGACCTGAATTTTATTTGAGATCGATTCTGGATCTGCGATGCTAGCTTGAAATTTAGATTATTAAACTTAAATTTAAAATCACGAATGGAAATCCTGTCTTTCTGACTTAGGGTTTAATTTGAAGTCTATAAAATCTCTGTATTTCATTTTAAATGTTGTTTCCAGGTCAATGCGTCGAATTACAACTACCTCTGCCAGTTAACTACCGCTTTTTCACTCTTCCGCCAGATCCGTCATATTCAAACTTAGAGTTTGTTTGCTTGCCTTCTTTTAGTGTTGAAAGTTCATCTTCCAATCTCACACAGTGATCCCTTGAATGTATTAACGTTTCCAGGATTCTTAATACTGGTTGTAACTTCGACTTTAAAAATCTCTGTGTTTATCTGAGTCAAAACTGTGTTTCCAGAAAATCATGACTATAATTGTAATTTCGATCTTCAACTTTTCTCTGTTCATTGTTTCAAAAACTGAAAGGCGATTCCAGAATCCGTAGTGTGATGGTAACTTGATCTATAAGATCCCTGTGTATCTACATACCAAGATTGAATGATCATTAAAAATCTATATGGCTACTGTATCTTGAAATCTCTGTCCAATTAATTTAAAATTTGAAATCTCTGTCCAATGCGTATCTCAGCGATTCATTTGGATCATGTTGACTGTTTTTTTATATATATTGAATTTAGCTCCTCCATCGGCATCCTCTGCATAAAGGTTTGGATGAGATCTTTGTTAAAAAAAATTGTCGAACCGCATTTGTCTTTATTAACTAATTTCCTGCATATAAATATTGATCTACCGAATCTAGGGAAATCACTATGGATTGTAGTCAGCTTTCTGTGCTTACTATTCGATTGGATCGGGAAAGATGTTGTGGATCGATCTGCAAACCATCCAATTTCAGATTTATAAATTCAATCCACAATTCCATCTCCGAGACTTGAGTTATACGCTGCAAAACGCTTTAATTAAAACTCTACCATAGACTGCGCCTTCACCCAGATCTTAGGGAATCTCATTGCAACTGGGTGTATGTAATTAAACTAAAATTTGATTAAAATGATGTGACCCCGATCGCTTTACTCTGATCTGGACGAACGCCTTAAGCTGAAACCTTACTCCACCTACTGTGCATCTGATAATTAAAATCCTGTGAGAAAGAAACTCTGAGACAACCTGTGTTTAAATTTCAGTGCGAGTCTGTGTTCGCCTCCTTTACTTCTCATTACTTAACTGTCAGTTAGACTCAAAACAATGATCAGAGAATTAACGTAATTGACATTCAAATCTGAGAAGTCACTCTCCCTACCCACTCGAATTCATGTTCGTATGAGTGCTAGGTGGCATAGATCTGGAGCTCCACTGATTTGATGTGTTTGCATAGTCGTTGGTTAACGTTCCACAGATCAAGAGCTCAAAACTCGTAGGACCCTTTGTTATCCACTAAACCATCTTTAAATAATAGTTCTCTTGGCATGTTGGCAAAGGTGTTCGATTATTGCAGTCTCATAAAACTTTTTAGATGATTGCGACCTCACTCCTTACTGTTGTAGATGTTTACATTTCTGTATGGGTCTGTGCGTTCTCTTCTTTTACATTTTATTGATGAATCCTAATATCCTAAAAATTTTAAAAGATCTTAGTATTGGTAAAATGGCTGCTGTTTAATTTCTGGATTTCATGCTATTCTCAGTTCACACAGACATACCAAATCGATGGAGAAATTTGTTTAAAGTTATGTATATATATATTTAAATTACTAAAACTTCTTTTACTGGAAGGAATGAATTCATGGAATTTGAGTATTTTAAACCCTGTAGACGTCATGGCTTTCCAATTAACAGACTTATGAGGCAGTGCTATCCCAGTAATATAAATCCACTACCGAGTTTGATCTATGTCGCCCTGTACCCTGCGAATCTCTGAGTCTTGCTTTAAGGAAGTAAGCCCTTAAAACAGACCTGCATCCTCACCGGAAGGTGATCAATACAATCTCTCCTTTTAATTAAAATTTGTTTTCATCCCTGATTTTTATTTGAAAGTTGACCTGTTTGTTTTCCCAGTTATTTCGACTGCAAAAATTGAATTTCGATTTGCTAAACGTCATCCGTCTCTACTACCTAACTGCCATGGCGGATCTTTACCTTGACAAGGCTCGCAGTGGTTTTAACGCCCCTCTTCCTCATCCAGCTGCTATACCTCTGTGTGCGAACAGTCTGATACCCACTCCTGTAGGTGGAAATCAAACCTTCAGGCTGGAGTTAAACTCCACCTCGGATTCTAGGTTATAGCCGCAATCAGCGACCACGTCTTCCACTTAATTAAGAGCTATCATGACAGCCAAGAGATCGAGATTGGGTTCCAACTCCATAATGAAACTAATAGACAGTGGGAGTTTAGCTCGGCGGATTAAGGAGGGATGCTCGGATTTAATTGGGACATGTCTGTATGCACGATGATTTTCATAGCTGGAAATTAATTAATCTTATATTTAGACTGAAGATTTGTTTTACTTACTTGTCCTGGATTTAGCGAATCATTCTTACTCTTCTTGCTTTAAAAAAAGAGAGAGAGGAAACTTAGAGTAATTACTTGCGGACGCATATGCTGTTCTTATAACTGAAAGTGGTGAAATAGGAATGTACGTGGTTTTCACTTAAGTTCTGTTAGTGTAAGGAATAAGGAATGCATTTAATCTTCCGTCAAAACTGGGGTTGCATTTAGTTTAGCGGAAGGAAGAAAATTTATGTGCTTATTTTATTAAGCTGAAGGTTTGTATTTAGTTTAATAAAAAGTGGAGTTATATATTGTATAGATTGAAGTTGTACTAGTTAAATGAAAGAGAAAGAATCTCTTTTGTTTTATATATTAAATAGTAAATTGTACTTGGGTTATATATATTTATATATACTTTTTATAGTTGTGTTTAATGTCACAAAAACAGTAAACATTTAAGAATGTATCAAACATAGGATGTATACATCGTGATGGGATATAGAGGAATTACTACATAAACATTTATCTGTGGTTTGCATTTAGTTTAGCGGAAAGAAGAAAATTTATGTGGTTATTTTATTAAACTGAAAATTTGGTATTTAGTTTTTATATGTTGTACATTTTCTTAGATTGAAATTGTAGTAGTTAAATGAAAGGGAAGAATTTCTTTTGTATGCTTTATAAATTTAATAGTAAATTGTACTTGGTTTAGCGATAAAGAAAATTATATGCTTATTATATTAGTCTGGAAATTGTACTTAGTTTAATGGAGGAGAAGAATTTATATACATATATACATAATAAACTGAAATTCGTATTTATTATAATAGAATGAGAAGGATATATGTGATTACATATAAAACTAAGGTCTATATTTAATTAAGGAATGGGAATAATTTTCTTTTTATTTTTTTATTTTTTTTATTATGTTTTATATATTAAGAAGTCATTTGTGATTGGCGGTATGAAAAGGAGGAACTTATTTACCATGTAACCAAGTGTTCAAAATAAAAATAAAACAAAAAAATTAAAACCCGAGAACAGACCTACGGAATAGTAACCTCCATATTAGTTAACTCATTTAAAAGAATAAGTCGATTTATAATCTAGGCCATTTTAAAAAGAATTTTCCATGGTTACTAGATCTTAGGACAACATCTCATGCGGGTAAATCGTGACCGTATAGAAGTTTTATATTAGGAAAAATAGCTTTCTAGTTAAAATGTGTAATGAGGAATTCTTTATAATCCCAACTTATGTTGCCCAGAAAATGGTGATATATATATACTTACTTACTTGTCAACACCTCGAAGGAGGACACCACATGATGCTTTATATATAGCAAATACAAAAAAAATATTTTTATATTTTTGGAGGAATGCATTGTGCATTGTTATTATATATATAGATGACACGTATATTTTCGTAAGTCTTGAGATTCACTACATTATTATGTGTACATATATGATGAAAGGAATTGTATGATCTATATGTTTTATAGATATGGGAGGAGTGCATAATTTTTATATATATACATTGAGAGAATTGTTATTTATACATCTTATATGTTGGGAGGCATTGCGTTTTGTTAGGAGTTTTATATATTGAAAGAATGTATATTTTATTTATTTATTTATATATATGAAGAATGTACCTTATATATATTATAGATATAGAAAGGTAAGTAAGGATACATTTAAATGTTTTACTGGGTGAAAAAATGAAGATGGGTGTCTATTTTGGGGGGTCTCGTGAGAAAATAATTCTGGTTTTTTCATGTTTTTCAACTTCGGGCGAACAAAAGTGATATTTTTGTTTAAAATTTCACTTTTCCATAAAAAGAAAACTTTTGTAGAATTATGTTAGCTTTCTACTCATAATTTTTTCAATTTTTTTTATTAAGATTTGATATGTCGATTTCGCAAATGTTTAACAGTGTGTTCTTATAAAATGAAAAGACTACAAAAGAGTTATGATTTGTTGCACAACTAAAATCGTTGTTAGACTTATGTTTTGCAAAAACAGAAAATGCTACGACAATCTACACACAATGTACTAGTGCCTGACTATAAGTTTGCATCCAATGGACCTCTATACTAATTATTATATTTTTTTAAAGGCGATCAATGGGGAAACTCAGTCGATTTTCAACAACATTTTTGTTGCACCACTTTTCTCTCAATCCGCTATAACAACAAAAAATCTACGAACACCCTTTTGAAGTAGACACGTCAATGAAGAGTCCCACATTTTTTTCGATTTTTTTGGTGTTGTATTTTTGAAGTTATGGATTTTTCTTTTCGCTGTTTTTTTAAAGAGCTGAATCATCACTCGACACATGTTACGAAGATAAAACTTAAAAAATATCAGTTCTTATCTATATACAACAAAATTTATACCCTCGTAAAGTAGATTCAATGATGAATCTACTGGTATGAAGTCCGGCATTCGTTTTGTTGTGTAAGAGGTGGTTTTCTCCTTCCGAAAATGGAGAAACCTGAAAATTTTGCAGAGATCTGAATCTTTCATGTTTCAGAGATTATTCGGCCGAAATAATTATTCGGCCGAATAACGGTTTTCCGTAACGGCGCCGTAAATTATAGCGAAGGTTATTCGGCCGAATAACTATTCAGAAAAAAAATCACGTCGGCCGGAAAAAAAAATAAAAATAAAAAATAAAAATAAAAATTATACTCATATAAATAAACCTAAAGTTAATTCATTATTTTCACATGTTTGAACTTCGCATTTTTTTGTCAAACTAATTTCGGAAGGAGGAGATAATTTTTGCAAAAGGAGGTTTTTACAAGGTATGTTTCTTCTTCTTTTTTACAAAAGGCACATTGAAGGAGTTTTTTTTTGTAAGGCATATTTGCAAGGAGTTTTTCCAAAATATCTCTTTTCTTATTGCATTTTTACAAAGAAGACATTTTTTGCAAAAGAAGGTTTTTACAAAGTATGTTTCTTCTTTTTTCCAAAGACACATTGAAGGTGTTTTTTTCTAAGGCATATTTGCAAGAAGTTTTTTCAAAATATTTCTTTTCTTATTGTATATTTGCAAAGAAGACATTTTTTGCAAAAAGAGGTTTTTACAAAGTATGTTTCTTCTTCTTTTTTCCAAAAGACACATTGAAAGTGTTTTTTTTTAAGGGATATTTGCAAGGAGTTTTTTCAAAATATTTCTTTTCTTAGACATGTTTGCAAGGAGGTTCTTTGCAAAAATGGTTTTTTTTCAAAGTAACTTTGCACTTTTTATTTAATTAAAAGAGGTTTTTTCAAATAGTTGTTTTGCTAGGGTATTTTGCAAATGATTTTTTTCCAAAGTAGTTTTGCACTTCTTATTTATTTGAAAGTAGTTTTTTCAAATAGTTATGTTGCTAAGGTATTTTGCAAAGGATTTTTTGCAAGGTAATTTTGTACTTCTTATTTCTTTGAAATGGATTTTTTTTCAAAGAGTTATTTTTTTACAATGATTTTTTCCCAGATATATTTATAAATAAGTTTTTATTCAAAGTACTTTTTTCTAGTGGGTTTTTTCGTAGATATTTTTTCAAAAAAGTATTTTTGCAATGAATTTTACAACAAAGATTTATTTACAAGGTGTTTTATTTTCTTCCTTGGCACAAGGTGTTTTTATTATTTTCCAAAGAAGATTTTTGTTCAGAGAGTTTTTTCAAAGGAAAGTTAATTCCAAAGAAATCTTCTTCAAAAGATTCTTACAAAAATTTTATAAGGTAAAGTAAATTTCAGTTCATGTTTTTATAAATTCCGTAAACGTTTTTAAATCTTAATTTATTTATTTTTACTATAAAGTAACATGATTCTTTAATTTATCGTCTATAGATTAAACAACCATGGGCAATAAGAGAAAACGTCAAAGAAAAGATGATCGTAAACGTGATGATGATGATAATAGAGAGAAACAAAAACTCAGATATATTGCCAAAAAACAAAGGGTTGCCGAAACGGAAGAGAGAACCATTGAAGATATAAATACAGATTTACATGATAATGTTGAAGAAATGGAAATTGAAAATAGAGTACAAGAAGAACAAATTGAAGTTGAAAAGAACATTGTAGAAGATGTAAATAGTGATTTACATGCTAATGCCGATGAAATCAATATTGAAGATCAAGTTCAAGATCCAGAAATTGGACCTGGTATGTATATATCATATATTTTTCAAATTCATTTTTTTATAATGAATTTTATTTTTTCATATATGTTAAATTAAATTTAACTTGATGTATAGGTACTTTTACTATTGATGATGAAATGTTAGAAGACATTGATTGCGACAAATATGGAGAAAAACTACCAATACATGTTGCACGATATCGTGCTACAAAATTTTATGATGAAGTTATCAAGGATTACTCAATAGCAGGACAAGCACAAATTTTAAGATGTTTATTAGTGTCCAAGAAGTTAGAAGGTCCTACATCATTATTGGGTATTCACAAAGTAACAAAAGAGTCAAAATTGAAACAAAATGTGATGGAAAATATAGGCGATGCAATAAAAAAATTTGGAAAATCCAGGAAGAAAGATATCAGTGCTGCACGTAAAGCAATTCATACAGCAATTCTTTCAGCTAGTACTAAACAAAAGCGTTTGACAACAGAACTAGCAAAAGCAGTTGGAACATCAAGAAAGACATTATACAAACATAGCAAATTCAGAATGCAAATAGATGAAAATAATGAACTTGCTTGTTGGGCAATTATTTGTAGACAACCTTACAAAGATAGATTAGGAGCAGGTGTTAAAGATATTGTACGAGAATATTGGTTGGAACATGCTCGAGTTTCACCAAATTCAAGAGATGTGATACGCAAAAGAATATCACGAAATGTATATGAAAGCCAACCAAAACATATAATGGACATGACACAAGTACAATTGTTCAATAAATTCAAGGAAGATCATCGTGGAATTAATATATCAATCACTACATTTGTGCAACAAAAACCATGGTATGTTCGACCTATAACTATACGTGATACATGTTGTTGCCGTTATCATGTGCAATTTCAGTTATATTATGACACGTTTCTTGAATTTGGTAAAATGTTTTGGACAAATTCACCACCTCCGCCGACGATACGTGAATTCATATCTCAAATTTTATGTGAGAGAAATCATGATGAAGTATTTTATTCAAAGAAATGTGTCAATGGAAAACATTGTCATCATTGTGGAAATTTGGTGTTATTCCACAATAAATATCCTATCGATAATGATCAATCGTTGTCAAATATAAATGTTGATTGGAAGAGATACGAATACATCAACTATAATACAAGTTCTAGTGATTCACATTCCAAAAGAATTGATTTCCTAGAAGACAAGATATGCGTCACAGATTTTCTCAAAAAATTTGAAAGCGAAATTTATAAATACACCCAGCATTCACATAGAGCACGATGGCAAGATCTTCAATTCAAACAGTCTCGTGAAATTTTTCCACCCGGAACAATTTTGTCGGTGGTTGATTTTGCTGAAAACTATACATTTACTGCACAAAAAGAAATACAGAGTGAATACTATCACTCTGACCAAGTTTCGATATTTGTCCATGTTGTATATAGACATTCTCAACAGGATATCGATGGCATTGAAAGCACATGTGACAATCGAGATGTGATTAAAGAACATCACTTCTATATCAGCGATGATCGTACACACGACACACATTTTGTCCAACATTGTATAGAAAATATTTTCTATGACTCACTGAAAAAACGCGAAGTCAAATTCAAAGAGCATTGGATATGGTCTGATGGATGTGCAGGTCAATTTAAATCTTCACGATCATTTTTTTGGTTATGTCGACTTCATAAAGCGCTGAACATTAAACATCGCTGGAATTTCTTTGAAACTGGGCATGGAAAAGGTGAGCATGATGGTGCAGGAGCATGCGTGAAAAGAGCACTTCGAAGATGACAAATGAACTATTCTTCTGCACGGTTTCATTCAGCTACAGAGGTTGTCCAATGGTGTCAATTAAATCTAAGCCATGATTATAATCAACAATCAAAAGACGTGCGCAGGTATGTCCACTATTTTTTTAATTTATATTATTTCTTAAAATTTTAAAAAATGTATGTACTAACATTTAAGTACATGTACACTATTTATTGTGTAGGTTTTTTTGGCTTGTTGGGGCCCAAGATATAAATAGATCAATACCATATGACGCTAGCACCATACATGGAACTAGAGATCTTCACTCTATTCAAACAAAATCATTTCACAACGTGTTTGCATTTGACAGTAGAAAGCAATCATGCTTTTGTCATATTTGCATTGAAAATGTTGAGTCTATAGAAGTTTGTGAAAACATAACAAACAACTACGTAAAAGCTTGGAGACACACAGAGATTAATCCAAAAGGAAAAATGCCACTAGCAAGTGTTGAAGAATTAGAATCAGAAGAAATAGCAATATCGTCTGATGGCGATAGAATTTCAGATCTCGTAAGAGAAGGTAATAAACTTGTTTTTGACTTTTAAGTCAATTGTTCATTCTAATCCATTGCCATAAGTATAGTCAATTTAATTCATTTAAATACGCTAACACCAATCATAACTTGCGCAGGAGATGTTTTCGCTGTGATTGCACCTGTAGACAACAACGAAAATGTCAAATATTATTTGATGCGATGCACTGAAGGAAAAATGAAGTTATTGGAGGACTACAACGACAACGGATTTACATACGAAAGAGGATCCATCATTTTAAAAGGCTACTTTTTTCAGCAGACGCATATCACTAAAAATTATGTCTACTTTCAAGATTATGAGCCCGATGTTATATGTTGTCAATATAGTCATTTAGTATGTGCATCTCGAATAAAATTGATACAAGTTCCATCAAAAAAACAGTTAAAAACCAAAAAATGGAAACTATCCATATGTGACCATGAACGGATAGTTGAAGATGGCATTCCATTGCGATGTTTTTAACTACATATCAAAAATAAATTGATCTATATTTTTACATCCATGTCAATTGTTGTGTGCAATATATTTTTTGTCCAATTATCAAAATTGTTGTGCACAGTATATTTTTTCATTGAGATTTTATGAATATTTTCTTGAATGACAACTAACACAAGAGCTTAAATGGTTGTACTTTAACATGCTTAAAAATGAATTCAAATATAATTTGAAAATTCAAAAGTACTTTATTCAGGTCCCCATATGTCTATTAGACCATTAAGGGATGAGATAACGGATGTGGCTATCCCCACTCCGCCCCGAATTTTTACTTTTGGTTGATTGATGCTAACGAAAAATCACAAAAAGACCTATTAAATTTTGTATTCTTTTAATCCATCGAACATGTTTCTTTAATACGTACTTCACCATAAATATGATCTTAAATAGATGTCTGTAAATTGTCACCAAGTTCTCCATCCCAAATCTTTAATTTAAAATATCGCTTGTACAAATTCACATAACTGAAATCATGGCAAATGGAGACAACGATCATTTGATTTTTAATCACAAGCAAGGATTCCAGGATTGTGAAGCTTATGCTAAATTAGAAAAATGATTATTTACAACAAATCAATGAAAATTTATCAAATTGTTGTTTAAAATCATTGCTCTAATTTAACACAAACTTCACATTCCTGGAATCTTCGCTTATGATTAAAAAACAAAAAACCGTTACCCCCATTTGCCATGATTTCAGCCGCATCAAATGTACCTGAACATTGAAAATAAAAATTGAATTAATTAAAAATCCATTATATCAAAATTTGAACTTAACATATATTTGCTTTTAAATTCTTCCTAATTCATTCATATTTCTATCAAAAATTTTAACATTCATAAACTTCTGCCCAACATTAATTCTTACCATAACATTCATTTTCAACATTGAATATTTCCTAACTTAGATTAACATTTTAAACATTCCCAACACCTCCCATTCATTCTGCCCAACATTAATTCTTACCATAACATTCATTTTCAACATTGAATATTTCCTAACTTAGATTAACATTTTAAACATTCCCAACACCTCCCATTCATTCTTTCCCAACAGTCATTCTTCCATAACATTCATTCTCATCATTCAACATTTCCTACCCTTGGGTTGCACCTATCAAAACATTTTAAACATTCATGCAAAACATATTATAATAACATTTATTCTCAACGTAACAAATTGAAAACATTCCTTCTTCCATAACACCCCCCATTCATTCTTTCCCAACATTCATTTTTCTCTAACACCTCCATTCATTTTTTCCCAACATTGATTCTTACCATAACATTCATTCTCATAACATTCATTCTCAACATTGAACATTTCCTAACTTAGAATAACATTTTAAACATTCCTAACACTTCCCATTCATTCTTTCCCAACATTCATTCTTCCATAACATTCAAAACATTCAACATTCATTCTCATCATTCAACATTTTCTAACTTCATAACATTCATTCTCATCATTCAACATTTCCTAACCTTGGATTGCACCTATCAAAACATTTTAAACATTCATGTGAAACATATTATAAATATTATCAAAACATTTTAAACATTCATGCAAAACATATTCTAAACATTTACCAAATGAGAAATAATGGACATGTACTCATGTATATAATCCAAAAAAAGTTGATGAACATGTGAATTCAATGTACATATATATATAATCAAAAAATAAATACCCTCCATGTTCAAAACAACTACAATATATATATATCAACAAAAACAATAAAGTCTGAACCACTATCCATCTAGACCAATATCTTTCCACTATTTTCCACTAGGACCTTCCCTGGGACTCAACTCAACCTACAATACACAAAAAAACAAATTATAAATTTAGATCATAAATTATTTAAACAATTTTAAACTAAATTCAAGATATTAAGATATTAAACTCATCTACAAAACAATTCAATTATTAAAAAAATCGTACATCAAATTCTTTGAATGCATGTCTACCACTTTTTTCCCCTAGAGCCTTTCCTTTGGCTCCAAAGGATCTCAAAGAGCCAAGCTGCAACATGTACAAAAACAATTTTCAAATAAATCAAAAAAATATAAAACATTAAACTTATATCAGAGATCATTTCTAGTTCAACAAAATTACCTCGGTGCCAATATCTGCATTCATTAAAGACCCCACATCTTCGCCCCCAATTTCAAAATGGTCTCTTCCCTAAAATTTAAATTTTGTTAATAAATAAAACATAGTAGATACAAATAATAAATTAAGCAATTAACTTAAAACCAAAACAAAAAAATTAAAATCATTAGCTCACAAGAGATGGTAAATCATCTAAAAAGTTGGAATCTAAAGAAACCTGGATAGATAAGTCAAATTAACAATAAGATACATTGATATTTATTGAAATTCAAACAAACAAAAAAAATATCAAGTTCAATCATAAATATTATAATTAAAATACCTCTCCTAAGCGCTCTTCATTTTGACTAAGATGCTCTTGGTTTTGACTAAGATGCTCTTGGTTTTGACTACTGGAGACTCAAAAATTATGTGCATTTAACATTCTCGAAAACTGCAAACAAAATACATTTGCTTAATATATTTATTCCCATGTAGCAAAAAATTCAATTCAAAATGATTAATAAAAAATCAAATAGATTGTTATGTAGCATAATCAACAAACCTCTCCCATGCTCGATGTGTCATTGGATAACACATCTGAAGCTATATCTCGACAAGACTTAGCATAAGCCCTGAGATCATCGATGCACAATGCATCTACCTTGTCATTCGTCTTGTAAACAAAACTTTGACGAACAATAACGCGAGCCCTCTCTCGCCCCAAACCAACTTCTACTCCAGCAAGAGCTGAAGCTAAACCATCACCTACCGATTCCCTTCCAACTGTCCCTAGTTGAGATGTTGTCTCCATCTCTGATCTTAAAGCCACAACCCTTGGTGGACGAGGTATCTCAGGTGGAGGTTGTATAGTGGTAGGGTCTCTGAGAGCGCCTTTTCGATTATATATTCTACCCTTTCCAACTCCATAAAAGTCAGAAGGAACATTAGTATAGTTAGGCTTCATACCTAAAAAAAACTCCGCATAAAAAAATCTAGCAAAATAATTAGGAACCTCATCGTTCCAAGGCAATCGACCATAAGCTGCAAGAAATCGATCATATATTAAATGCGCAATTTGAGGATGCTTCAAATATTGCACTTTCAACATTTTTCACTTAAGGCCTTCTTTGAAATTGAACATTGAATTGGCTTGTTCTCTGGTGACTCTCTCCTTCACAACCTCCCACTTGTCTGGACCCATAACTTGGTCCCTTCGCATCCGCATCAAATGAACAAAACCATTTGTAGTTGGTCCAAGTTCCTCGTATGCATCGATGAACTTTTGCAAAGACGCCAAAACAATCTCTAGACTTTGTCGGCTCTCTGGGGGGAGATCCAAAGAACAAAGATCATTGTTCAACCTGTCATAATGGGATCTACAACTTTCAAGAATAGTTTGTTGCACAACACCTTGCCATGGAAGCTCATCAGGTAAATCAGATGGATAAGTTGATATGGGTGTACACCCCTCGGCTAGTGGAACATATGTCGTCCTAGCTCTAGGAGGATCTTCAGGACCCTGCTCTCCACCCACACCTATTCCATCATCTACAATCCTATCTTGATCTTCCCCTCGCTCCATTGAATTACGCACATCTTCTGAACGTCGCTCTGCTTCAAATATAGCCGTAGTCAAGAATTAACCTTGTCCATAAATTCAAAACACAAAAAAATACAAATTATACATTATTAAACATTAATGTTCATACCAACAGATGGTTGAGATCGACGCTCTCCCACAGAAGACGAAGGAGAATCATTTGTACCCCTTCGAACTTGTTGATGATCAAATGACTGGGACCCATGCAATAAACTTGAACCTCGCGGTGAATTCGACAACCTTCGACTACCAATTCCTGAGGATTGTGATGACCTCCTATGCTTTCCCTTCGAAGACTCTCTTTCCATTTGATATAACTTCTAAATTTACACAAACGTTAACATATTGAAATTGTACATGACTATTCTACAAGCATCAAGCCAATATTTGATAAAAAACTACAACAAAATGTAAGTCCCCCTCCTAACTCTAATTAATAAACTAAAATTCCTTACCATCACTAATATTGCAACGTAAAGATATATTTAATAATCATTTCATTATCAAATATAAGTTATAACACGGTTAATTGAAGTAGTATAGTAACCTTACAAACTTTTAATCCAACAAATATGGTTGATTTATATATGTCAATGAACAAACATCTCACTAAACATATATATATATTCTTATTAAAAGAATTCTAGCTTATATTTATGATAATACAATTTACACACATTGAAGTTGTACATGTTAACTCTACAAACTTAAAAACATATCTATTAAAGATCTGCATACAAAATGCAAAATACAGAGCTGCCTAAGATAGTATAACATATATATACCCTTATTAAGAGATTTCTAGTTTATATTTATGATAAAACAATTTACACACATTGAAGTTGTACATGTTCATTCTACAAACTTAAAAACATATCTCTTAAAGATCTGTATACAAAATGTAGATCCACCTAAAATATTATAACTTATTTTCTTTCGTAAGTTCCTCTCCTAACTCTAAGAACACTATTGCAGCATAAACATAACATCAATAATCATCTCATAAGCATTTAATTGTAATAGTACAATAACCTTCCAAATTTTTCAATGATCACTTATGTTTTAATTCTATATCTCAATAAACAAACATTCCTTAATTTTTATAAAAAAAATACCTAAGAACTTACAACATCAAATTTTTAAGTGACTTTCTACATGAACTCTACTCATCATAAAAAAGTTCTGTTCATGAACATGTTCTGTTCATGAACAGAGTTCATGAATTCATATGACATTCTTGTACCTCACTTAGCATAGTAAAACCACCGGTTGACCATTTATAAAATTGTGATGTATACCCTTTATTATCCCTTCATTAAAAATTAGGGAAACTTAATATGAAACTCGTTCAGGATTAGGTTTTAAATATCCATTTATATAAAGAAGCCATGGGGTTACATTTCATAAGAATAAGACAAATACATGTTATGTTGTTTGATTTTCATTTTATATATTTCAAAGAATTACTTGCTTTTACCCATTTTATATAAAAAAAGGAGTAACCGCTACCGCCTATAATTTGAGAGCATAACATGAACAGACGACCATTTTATATTTATTTTTATTATAATTGTTTATTTGGAATTTTGAACGATGACCATAAAATAAATTTGAATAGTACACTTGTCCAATCCTCCTTCAATATAGGAAAAACATAGATGGTGATCCACCCCAAATTCTAACATATAAACACCTATGAGTGTAAATATTTACATCACGTCATTATAATAGTCTTATGGTGTGTTTAGATTTGTGTTAAATATAAAGCTGGGTAAATGTTTAAATACAAAATAATTAAAAACAAAATTAATTATAATATTTTCTCCAAGGGTAATATCATGGGATATTATAGAGATACAATTTCTTCGACCCACAAGCATCTTGGACAATTTGAACAACTATCTATATTCCACTCACACCATGTGTCTTCAAAGAAAGAGCCTCTTAAAATGTGAAAGACTCTATTCCCTCATTGAAGCCATCATCACCATTATAATCATTCAACATTGCATAATAACCTTTCCATGGATATTTTTTAAATCTTATGATCACATTCATATAATTGAGAGCCATTTTAAAACAAGAGCCATGTGAAGTGTTGTAATGCCCCGTTTTGAATTTACCTTTTGAACTATCATTACCTACATACACTTACTTATTATTGGTGATACTATGTCATTATGATGACACTATGGACATATGGACCTATTATTTTGTGAAAATCATGTGTGTGAGTGTGATGTTAAGATTAATCATGATTTCCGTACTTTAATTTTACTCTAGCATGCAAAGTTAAATAAGATGTTTTGGTACATGGATACCAGTTTAAAGTTATATGTCAAATGGATGGATATGATACCAGGTGCATTATAAATAGAAAAATGATTTTCATTAGTAATGAAATATGTATACATGTCAATGATTGCAAGATATTTATTGATCTTGTGTTTGGAGACTAACCTATAGGTTAAAAGAGCTAAGTGGTAGTTAGGTCCTACGAGGTGGAATTACATCACGGACATGAATTCCAAAAGATAAATGGTATGGAAGTGATGCATTATTGTTTAGCATAAGTATTAGTTTATTATCATTATGTATGGGAATGTATAGGGTTTCAGGAAATTCGGCCACCAAATTGGTTATTCGATGAAAAACCTTGAGTACAACAGTCGCAATGCAGTCACTATGTCGATGTATACATAGTACCTTATTCCATAGGAGGGGTGGAGGCATTACCCACCATTTATCCTCTGAGACCCGGAGTGATGGGAGGGATGTGCTATGGTACGTTCCCCAAGGTGTGTGATGATGACTATTGGTTCCTATTGGGGAAGCTTGGTCAATGTTGTCAACACTTGAACCACTTACGGGTTCTAACTGGAAGTTAGGTCATGTAGTTGGCCCTCTAGGGTAGTCCAGTAGAGGAAGGATAGGATGTCGAAGTTAGTTGTGAATTAGATAGAAGGTAGTAGGTAGATAGAAATTCCATGGAAGTCTTAGATGGAACTTAATTAACTGTTTGTGTTGAAACCTTTGCTTGATTCTTGTGTTGTAACTCAAAATATTATGTTTATGTCATAGATTATTATGATATGAGTTAGTGGCTAGACATTGCAAATTCATGTTTAGGTATGCGTTGGTAGATAGTAACTTGTGTGATTATGTGTGATGTGTGGTTGAGTAATATTGGTGTACCTACACGATGTATGTAAGCATTATCTACACTTACATAACTCGTATATGTATGTTGTATGAATTATCTATTATACTATTGAAATTTTGCTTGGATGCATTGTGGTTGTGAATGATCACATTATAATTACTATTACCTATTTAGTTATTAAATGATACTAATAAGTCAATTTATTAATGAATGGTTAATTAATTGTGATTAGGGTTAATTATTAATTATGGTCAATAAAGGTGAAATAATGTTAATGATGTTAGTTAGTGATTAATAGGATTGTTCATAACTTGGTCAATAAATGTTAATGATGATAATAATGTTAATAAGATTTTTATAACTTAATTGTTGAATGAAGTACTTGGTTACTAAATATTAAATAAGTGTTAATGATATTAATTAGTTCAATAGCTCGGTTTATAAATGATGATGGTGTTAATAATAGTAATTATATCATTATTAACTAATTCATTAATATTAACTACATGTTAATAATGTTAATTAATGTTAATGGGAATATTATTAACTCGATTAATTAATATTAACTAAGTGTTAATGAAGTTTATTAGTGTTATCAATATTATTATTAACTTGATTAATAATTTTAAATAGTTTTAATTATAACTAAAGTGTAATTATTATTACTGGGATGTGATACTCGTTAAATAAATGATTAGTGGTGTTAAAAGTGTATTGATTAATTAATAAATAATTATTAATTAAATGTTGATTATAATAAATATTTTGATGTTGAATTACATTATTATTATAAAATAATTACGCGGAACTATATCATTATTTGATAATTAAGTTCAGTTATTATTTAATAACAATGGGTATGTTAAGATATTTGATGAGTGTATTATTAAATAAAATTGTGATAGAATAAATGTAGAATAAAGCAGTGGATCCTTATTCAATGTTTTAATTAATGTGGCGGGTGAGTCAAATATCCAAGGTAATAAATAAATGTGATTTTATTGCTTGAGAAAGGAAAAACTTATGTGACATTGTTCGAGGATTGAATGATTCTGACAAAGGAATTGTGAGTTCAATTAGGAGATAAGGGTAGTAGTGAAGAGGATGGATTCAGTGAAGAAGGGGGATATATAGGAGGAGAGTGACTTTGGAGGAGGGTTCTAACACATGATAAATTTAGTAAAGGAGGTCTGAATTTCTGTTAAGGGAGAAATTTAAACTGGTTGGGATGGTTGTACTAAGGTTGTGGGATTAGGGGTCCAAGAAACATAGTTTCTTGGAGCTAGGAAGTTGGCGAGGATTTCTTAGTTGGTAGTGTGGAAAATTTATTTGGATGATTGAGTTTTCTAAATATCTAGAGGGGGCTAGGATCATCTATCCTACAAATATTTTACTTGTATGAAATTTAATTTTTACATTTTGAAAATGATATGAATTGTATAAATTGTTGAAAAGAAATATGCTTAGAACTGCTAAGAAATTGATGTTGTTATAGTTGTTCATATTTGATTTCTACCTATTAGAGACTCCTTGTTGAACCAGCCTTCTATGTTTCCCCCTTAAACCAATCGCATTCCCTCCTTCAACACACTATCTACTTTATGACTCCCAAAATTACCTATTGATTATCCTGAAAATATTCATTTTTTCTTCAATTGTTCATATTCAATGAACAAAACAGATAGAATTATCATCCGGTGGCCTACCTAAATTCATCACGGGTTATGACGAAGGGTTTCACAGTTTTCATTGACCAATACGAAAAAAACCCCATAACCCAACCCTAGCTCAAAGAAAATACCAAAATTTATAGTAAAGAAAAAGAAACACGACTTGCCTTTCCCAGTGTGTTAGGAAAAGCATAACCCGCGACCCCTGCTCCCACAATTATAACATCGGTCCCTCCTACAATAGCTCTGGTATTGGTGGTGCCATTATTCTCTATTGATTTCTTAGAAATCTTGCTCTGCATTCCCTAGATTTCCTTGTTTCTGTTACTCCACCTGTTGTTTATTGTATAATAAAACATTAATACATAAGCAAAGGAAATTCCCATTACAATCATCACCGTATGATGTTCCATTCCAGACAGGATCGTGAATTACTCAATATGCTACTTCACACATCCACGATGGCTACGAGTTGTGTGATAGCAGGCCCATAAATAATATTTATAAATCTTTCCTTATAAAAAATTACTCTTAGGAACTCCTACCATTTATCATAAATTATGTTAGAGGAGTCTAGTTGATTGGCCGAATACAGTAGCGTTTTGACTACGGTCGAGTTAACGTGGATGTGGTCAGTTGGTTAGACCGACCACACAACTATGAAAAGTGTGTTTCAACCATTGAGTTCATGAAATAGTGATTTTATATATATATATAGATAGTCTACTTCGACTTAAACAAATATTTGTCAGTTGCGACTAACCCGACAAATATGAAAATAATGAGCTTTTAAATATAAATATATTGTCTAGTTCGACTTACACCACAAATATTTGTCGGTTTTCGACTAACCCGACAATTATGAAAATTGTGAGCTTCTAATTATAAATATATAATCTACTTCAACTTAAAGAAATATTTTTCGGTTGCCGACTAACCCGACAATTATGAAAATAGTGAGCTTTTAAATATAATTATATAGTCTACTTTGACTTAAACAAATATTTGTCAGTTGCCGACTAACTCGACAATTATGAAAATAGTGAGCTTTTAATTATAAATATATAGTCTACTTCGACTTAAACAAATATTTGTCGGTTATTCAAGGAAAAATCATTATTTTCCAAGTATATGCACATTTCCATTTCATTAAGTCAAGGAAATATTAATTCAACAAATCTCTTATAAAACTATAATAAATAAAATTACCAACCCTAATAACTTAGTCCATTAACCAACTAAATGCATTACCTATTTTTAACTAGATTAAATAATATTACTGATCATTTTAACTTAGTCCATTAACCAACTAAGTCCTCCGACAACTACGGTCCAATTATATAACTTCAACTTAAGCATAATCATATATGCCTAACTTGGACTAAAGCATAAATTTGAAGTTATACCATTCTCACCCATGGTTTTCAAATCAATACCACCGATTACAAAGCTCCTAAACGCATGCCTTAACTCACGGTATTGTTTATCATTTAATTAATAAATACAATTAAGACTTAAACAAAACAGCTTTGGTTTTATTGAATCAAATCAACCTATGGTTCTCAATTTACCTATTAGACAAATTGGTCAAACCCAACACTTTAGACAAATTGGTTGAACCCATATTCGACTCAATCACAAAAAATTATTAAATAATTATATCAAACCGTGGAATTTTCTTTTCCCAATTATATTCGACTTATAATTTCAAATTTAGTAGAGCAATTTTACCGACAACTTCATTCATTATTTAATGAACTATTTTCTTCCCAATTAGTTTTAATCTAAATGAAAAATAATAGAATTGGATAAAATTCCAATTTGATTATCCATTCTTCTAAATTTTCCAAACCTGGTGCTCTTCGACATAGTTTAAATTTCGACTTCGACTTAAATAAAAATAACCAGCTTGCATGAAATCAATATTGCATAATTTAACCTGTACTTATTTCCTTCCCATGAATGAAACCAAATAAAATGTAAATTTATATCTTGTATCCAAACTCGGAATTTAACAAGTAAATCATGCAAATCTTTAATCAATAAATAATTAATTATCTTTTCAGAAATTTAAACAAAATTTCTAAGAAATAAACTTATCTACAAAAAGGATTAACATAGGCAACTCGCTTCATGGAAGCCACACTCCACCCAACCGTAGGTAGTTCTTCTCATTAATATCTCAGCAGAACACCGCCTCAAAGCTGGGACTTATGAATTCACCAAAAAATCATTCCTTCCACCCACTATCATTCCATTACAAGATTATCATTGGTAATTCCTCATAGTTTTTAGAGGTTCACAAAAAATTTCAGGCATCCAGGAAATACATGCTTAATCCAATTCCATGCCATTTACCATACACTTCCCATCCTGGTTTCATTCCAATCACACCATGTTGAAAACCATCACTGCTTAACCAATGCACAGGAAATCCACCAGAACAGTTTATGTACAATTCACCATTTGATTGACCACAAATCAAAAGTAAAAAACAACCTTAAACAATCAAAGGTTCATGGATAATTTAGTTATGTTCAATCGCCTGAGTCTCCTCTGCTCATGACCTCATTTTCTCGATGTGCTTATGCACTTCCCCCTTTCGAATTCTTCCCCGTTTACTTTTTGCATGCATAAGTTAAATCCATGACAAGTTTAAACCATGTGGGATCTCTATAAGACCCATGTTACTCTCTTTAAAAAAAAACACATAAAGACTTCCCTTAATCCCACATATTCATAATTAAGATTTAAACCTAATTCTTAACTCATGGAATTTATGACTTAACCAAAAATTTGGGTATTTTAAGGAAATTAGGATTATAAAAGGGTCATAGCAACTTGGTTTTTCCTCACCTAAGGCCTTTTAATCCCCTTGCTGACTCTAGTGAATAGACAAGTCCTCGATCTTTCCAACGTTCTTCCTTAGCCACAACCAGTTATAATTTTTATTATTATAATGTCAGAATGTACAATTGTCTCGCCTTTCAGGAATTACATAATAGTATTGACATTGTTAGCACCTAAAATGTACCTCTAGGTTGCAGAGAGGCCAAGTTAGGGTAACCACAAAACCACTTGAGGAGGAATAAGATGTCTTCTTATCCTCCAGAGAGGGATCTCTCACAGATAGATTTAACAGGGCTAGATAAATGATTAAAAATGAGATTAGAATGTTGTTTGGTTGAAAACGAAATAAATATCCATTGGGCAGTGGAGTCAAAACAGACAGAAATTGAATATCATGGCAATGCTTTGCACACAAACCCTCTCAGAGGCAAGGAAGCCACCAGCTCACAGTCTAAGTGCTTTAGTTTGATGATTTAGAAGAAAAAGATGAATAGTCCATCAATATAAAGCATATGGTTATGAATTCTATATCAACTTTAGTATAAATTGGTTATGGATGCTTAGAATGAAAAGAACAGAGCATATAACTATGAATTCTATTATGATACTATACTTATCCAGGCATGAACAACATGACAATATGGATTTAAACAAAGAGGGAAAAACATTCACATAAGGAAAGGAATAAATGGACTGCAAGACCAATAACACATGAATCCCTGAGAGAAAATTCCTATGAGGCTTGGCCAAATTTTATTAAAAGAGTCAAAATACTCAACACAACGCAATACACAGGTTCCCTAAAATTTTCAACCCTTTGGCATTCTTTTACATTGTCTATATAGATCTTCTGAGCCTTAGGCTCAACTTATCCTAACATAAAATAGTTACATAACCAATGACACCTATGCAACAGGTTCGACACTACAACAAAATGACAAAGTTGGCCAAACTGGCTCAACTGTCTTTTACAAATTTACTGATAATTTTTACCAAATGACAACAGACTCTAACAAAAAAGATAAAATGCTCTAGTAACCGCTCCTCCAGCTGGCTGCTTCCACTATCCTCAACTCTTCATGCACTCAGCTTCAGTTTTTCCTTTCCATATTTTTCAATGAGCTTCCACTGCTCGGCTGCTAGAAAATCTAATGTGGCAATATTTTTAAGTAGTACCCTCATTTCGGTGTGCTCTCGGTATGAATAGCCCTCGAGGAGTGTACGAGCCTCTTTAAAGATCGAAGCTAGCTTGAAGTCCTTTGCCAATTTTTCTACTACCGTCTTGCCTGTCCGCGACTGCTCCATGTCTACGAAGCTCCCCTGGTCCAGCCTGCACTCCCAAAGCTTGCCTTGGTATCCCTCCTTTTTTATCATTGTACCATCTTCTTCCCAAAACATGGGCAGACCTTTCTTAAATAAAGGATCAAATGCTTCTCTGAAAAGTTTTACCTGGCCATCCAGGATGTCTATCCCTTCTTGGATAATGCTCACTTGCTGGTGCTTGTGAATTACCCTTTTTGCACAAATGATAGTGGTCACTCTGTCTTTTATATTGGCTGCTTGAACCTGCTCTTCAGACAGACCATTTAAGAACTCTATTGCATTCTGGGCATAATCCATAGGCTTCTTGTTTAGCTACTCATTGGCAATAGTGACAACTGACCTTTCTAGCTTGATTATAGCTTCCTTATCTGTCATGAAGTCTAAATATGGCCTCAGCTCCCCGACCTGTGCAACAATATTATCCTAGATGATCCTCTTTGCTTCCTGCAATGCACTTTTCCCTATAACTTGTGACTTCAACTTATCATAATCATCTCGCATCGCCTGGTACTTGGTTTCCCAAGCCTCCTTATCCTTTTCTGCAGTGTCCTTCAATGTTGTTAGGTTGGAATTATGCTTCTTTAGTATCGCTACTTCTGTATCACTCAAACTAGCCTTGGCTATTTTCTCTACAATGGAAAAATCCCCATATTCTATTGAGGGTGTGGTCATGGCTTCTATCTCTTGCTCTTTCTCTTTCAACTTCTTCTCAAGCTCTTCAACCTTAACCTTTAAGGCTTCCTCACTATCCATTATTAATTTCATATCTTCTTGCCACTTTTTCACCCTTTCTTCAAACTCTAATAGCTTCGCTTTGCAATCAATCAACTTACCTTGCAGCTCTTCTTTTTCCTCTTCTAGCTCTGCAATTTCAGGTGCATTCACCAGTTGGGCAGCTAGAATCTTCAATTTCTTCTTCAGCGTAGGATTTATTGATCTTTTCCATCTAATAGCTTCTGAATGCTATCCCTTTTTCTCTCTTCGGTCTCAGTGGCCAATATTGAAGCTTGGAACTTTTTCACTTGTGCTTTCATCTCCACCTTTTCCAATCCCAACTGCTTTTGCACTTTGGCTTTGTTGGCCTGCACCTTTGATAGCTCTATGGCAGTCTTCAACAACTTGTTGTAGATGACCTCACATGTCTCCTTATGCAGATTGATCACATCTGGTATTGGGATATCTTCCATATTTACTTTTAGTTATGTGGCTTTATTTTTGGTGGCTAAGGAAATACTTAGGGTGTTCTGGGCAAGGTTTCTACTCGCCACCAAGGTTACATCCTTCTTGGATATTTTTCTCACATCAGCATACAATTTAGCTTCCTATGATATGTTTTCTAGGCTCTCTTCATATTCCTCCAGCAACTTGGCCCTACTTATTCTTGGTGTTGTAAGTCCAATGGGTGTTTTGTTAAACACATTCTCCTTAACCTCAAATTATGGCACCAGGAATTTGACCTGCTTTTTCTTGGGCTGTCTTGTTTTCACTGCTACTAATTGCTGCCCAGACTCTTCCACCTTTTGCCTCTTTGAGGCTCTTTCTACACTACTATCCACATCCATGGGGTCACCACCTTCTGGCTTGCTGGATTTTTCTGAAACAATGGTAATGGGTATAGCTGTTGTTACTGATTAGATCAAACTGGGAGAACCAGGCACTAGTGATTTGTTACTTTGAAAAAGGAATTGAACAGAGGAGTCGTCTTCTGGTGGGTCTATTTCCATCTAACCCTTATCAATGTACTCTAACCAATTTTCCCTTTCATCCAAACCTGTAACCTCAAAATGCTCATACCCTTTCCTGTTGGTTTCCTTCCTCCTCTCTAAAATTATATGGTGGGGATCATAATTCATTGTTTCCTTTGATGGGAATCCCATGTCACCCATCATTCGCTCAATACTTGGGAGGGATTCCTTTTTTTTGACAATGAAAGAACCCAATGTCCATGGGAAACTGATGTCAAATAACTTCCTGTCATCTAGGAAGTGCTCACATTCTACCTTCATCTTTTCCCTTATAAATTCCAAAGTGAGCACTCGGGGGGTTAGAAAGGAAGGTAACACATAGGGGGCATGGGAGAAACCATAGACCTTGATGACAGTCCCATGCTTCAGCAAAAACCAATCTCCCACCCTCTTCTCCATGGATGGATGCAATAAGTCCTTCATCTCTGGCAACACCATAGGCAGCCTCTTCTAGAAGAAAAAAAAATATATCTCTGCCACGAGGGAATTCATAAAGGTTTTGTAATCTGAGTACATCTCTTGGGTAAGCTGCATATCTGGCACTTGTAGGTTTTCTTCATTTGCTTCCAGGAACCTTTTCAACAAATAAGACTGCAACCTGAAGGCCCTTGTCTTAGGGAATTCTATGAGATGTGAGTGGATGTTGTCTACTAGGGCTTTATCAAATTTTAGGCATGCGCACTGAGTAGGAAAATTGGGGTCTGATGGCTCAATGGGACAAGTGCTCACAAAAAACAATAAAATGATTATGGGCTCGATTATATATTGGTCACTTTCCAGCCCTAGGAACTAGGCCAACATGGAAATAACACATATTGACTCTTCATTAAATAGGTTGGCTTCACCAGGAAAGGATGTGGCTTGAAAAGAGATATTTGATAGTAGGGAGGCATAATAAAAGCTCTACTTGAGGTCAGCTGGGGCTTGATGAAAATACTGGATCAGGCTTTCCATTCTGTAACTTTGGGATTTCTGACAGAATTCTTCTAGAACGGCTAGGGATTTTCTAACTGTGGGGGAATCTACATAGCACAGAATTTTCAAGTTTGAGGCATCCAGGATTTCTCTTCGATCTGGGGAGTAATGGATGGCGCACAAGTCTATAAATTCAGGGAAACAAAGCATTTATTGGTTGTAAATAAGTGGAAAAAGGAAATATAAATGTTGTGGACATCCACTTGTCTGGCCTTTAAAACCTCCAACCTCTCCTTAGCAACCTCTATGGATTAATTTATCAGTATGGTGTCAAAAACCTCATAGTATTTATCTTCTACCAGATCAATTGTCTTTGAGGGTTCAAAGCCTAGGGGATCCATAGATTCGGCCATTGAAATAGCTTAAGGTGGAAGAAGATGGCCTACCTAGTTGCTTGACAACTAGGCAGGCTTTTGAGCTTCTGGTTGGCTGGCCGGTTCTACACACTCCACTCCTTTCTCTTTCTAATGCACACAAGACAAATGGGATGCGAATCTTTGTGCAGGTGGGCATTTTATAATATAAATATTCCATATCACCCTTACAGATATGATGGGGATGGAACCATGTCAGCCATCCACCCTATACGATTAATTCTTTACCGTGGATCTCTTTAGACTCCGCCTTCCAATAGCCCCTGTGGCCCCCAACTCCGCCACATGCCACCTCAACAGCATCTTTGATTCACAAAAATATTTCCAACCGTCGATCTGATCTCCTCCTGGATCCTGATCGTCCAAGGATGTGCCCCTTTACCAAGTTCGCGAATTTTGGGTCTGTTGATTTTACATGCAATTCATATCCGCGAACTAATCCTGAGCCGTCGATATTCATCCCTCTAAATCTACGCCGTTGGGAGGTTCCAGGCTTTAACAAAAGTTCACAGATTTGAAACATACCCCTTTTTGTGCATGTTAAAACCATGAACAAATTGTCGACCGTTGATCTGCGCCACCCACCGTCAATCATTCTTTGACCTTCCCGTTGTTAAATTTTTAGAATTTACTTCAATCTGATCTAGGATCTTAACTGAGAGAACAACATGTACAACAAATATACAACATATCAATCATGGACACAATAATGCAAGCACACAAGAGACACAGAGTTTACTTGGGGAAAACCATAAAGGTGAAAAACCCCAATAACTTCCTCAGAGATAGATAGAGCAATGATACAACCAAAATACAAGAGATAGTCTTCTCCTAGCAACAGAGCCTCCTCCTCCACAAGTACGCCACTCTCCAAAGTGTGAGTGAGAGAATAGAATGTGTAAAATGAGAGAGACACACTCTCTATTTATACACTAACTTGACTTGACCTTTACTCAACTAGGTCGGCCTCAACTTAACCACTTAACATAATGCTGACTAGTCCGACCCCCACTAGGGTGGTCTAATAACCCTTTGACCCACATGGCCGACCCCCAATAGGGTGGTCTAATAACCCTTTGACCCACAAGACTTATACAGGGTTGACCCCAACAAGGTGGTCTAATAACCCATCAAGTATAAGTTACGACACTTACAATATAAATGACGACACTTTCATATAGAGGAATAATAACATCTCTATAGGAATACAACCACTTCCGTATAGAGGAATAATAACATCTCTATAGGAATACAATATACATATATGTGAAATACATTCCGAAGTTACATATACATCAACACCCATTGGCTAGCACCCTGCCAGTGCTTAAAAAACCTTTAACTTTTTTTGCGAAGGAGGTTTATGACCGTCGATCTTCATTTCCTTTAATATAAACTGTCCACGGGTGTCATTACGCACTGCAGGCACATTCCTTTATATTTAACCCTCGGATCACCATTAAAACCTTAGCTCCCTCCAAAACCTTTGCCTCGGATCCGGGTTCAACTACATAGAGTTCTGATTTCTTCAACCTTTGGCCCCTGAGGGTTAAGGACTGAGTTTTTTGCTAGCCACTTTCATGGATCTGGAACTCTTTCATTCTCCGAAACCCCTCCAACTTCTTAGCATAAATTAGCTGCTAACACACATTATACTTAATATTAGTTTAGGGTTCTTAGCTAGGGATATTAAACTAAATGTCTATTAATATTTGTATCATGGTTGCATTTAGTTGGTTCTACTCTTCTTGAGCTCTGAGCAAGCTCTCATTATATGCTCTGCAACTTTGCAGTTCCACTCTTAGGATTCTCATGGTTTTTGCAATGCCTAGGGGAGTTACTTGGTTTCTTTGGACATTAGATTTTGTCTATGCATTCTCAACCTGAAAATTTTCTCCCATGACATATGTTTCAACTACATAAGGGTCTTGTGCATAATCCATGATGATATTCTTGTTGGCCCAACCAAGACCAAAGATTTCCAATTATACTAAACTGAATGCTAACCCTTAATTGTTACTAATATGACATTGAATTTGAAAAATTGTTCATATAAAAAAATGTATTAGCTTCATTACAATCTGTTGGCACGCAGGAAGACCTAGGGTTCAACATAAACTTCACCAACAAAACCCAAGACATCGACCCTTTTCACATCACCTGCCATGCAGATGAAGTCTCACCCAAGGTATCTATGGGGGTTGCAGGATCTAAGATTTCGTAATGCTAAATAGATGTAAATAATTCATTCTACATATCTTAAGCATCCATGCATCTATTGCACAAAATTGTGTAATTCAATCAAATACAAAATTTATCACATTTAGCATAAAGGAAATATCATTCATAATAGATCCATTTCATTCATCTCATAGATGGATATAATATTACATGACCTGCACAATGTGCAACACCAATATGTTACAAATTTGAGTGTTACACAACAAAATAGTGGATCGTGTCCATACAACATAACCTCCAGTCATGTTGTTTGGAACCCGTGTCAACCCTTCTTTTTACTTTGTTAGTATATTGTTGTTGGACGCATATGCTTTGTAATTCGTCCCGTAGTATTTGTTGATCCATAGTTTGTATTAGCCCATGGTATTGACCCATAGTATTGGACGCATATGCTTTGTAAGTCATCCCGTAGTATTATATGTTCCATGGTATTGACCCATAATATTGGGCATAGACTTAGTATATAAGTGCGTGTTGAGGCCAATGAAGGCACCGTGAATTTATTTGTATTGAGCTTGCTCAAAGGAGGTTTCCCCCTCGAAGTGTCCCACGATCAATAAAAATATTTTGTGATATGATATATCGTGTATTTCATCAATTAATTGTTGAGGTTCCTCACGTCTGGTATGAGAGCACTTTCTTGGGCTCGTTGGGTGAAATTTCTGCCAATTCTTTTTTTCACATCTGTTGCAGGTTCGAATCTGAGAATAATCCCTATCTGCTTAACTATGGGAATTACTTGGGCATAAGCCCTAAAAATTATTGTGAGGAGTGCCACAGGAACCTCGAAGTAGCTGGCCCATTGAGAGGACCTTCCACCGAAAAGGGCAACGACCCCTACCTGATTGACTAGTTCCCACCCGTGAGGTAAACCAAGAGTTTGTGGCAAAGCGGTTATCATATTTACCTAAGCCATGGAGTGAGGGATACTGCCCCAATACGCAAGACGTTAGACAGCATTGGTGGCCGAGTGAATCCCCAGAACCATTAAGAAGCCGAGCATACATGGGGTCCATATCTATTTTCAGCTACTAAATCACAGATTTCCTCTATCCAGAACTATTGCCGATCACTTTCGCACCGTTGAAACTTCACTAACACCCCTGCAATCCTATTATGCATATTTCATTCCTGAGGACCCTATCCCAAATTCCACATCCCAAAGCCAGGAATCCCACATTTGTCTATTTTTAGGGTTTTCCATAACTTCTTCGATTTTCACCCAATCGCCACCAAATTTTGCAATAGTGTTCATTTCCTATTTCTACTTCTTTGTCCCTCTCTTCCAAATCTTCTCATTCTTTCACCCCGCTTTTGAAATCCTCATTTTCTGCTTTCTTGTCCATTCGAAAGTGTCCAAAACCTAGTCAAACCCAAATTACCCATCATATTTTTTCTCAAATCCAAATATTCCTTTACTAAAACAGTTTATGTTTTTGGTTTTTTACCCACTCAAAAAATAAAAAAATATCCTGGTTATCGTTGTTACCCGCATAGGAGCAAAAACCATGGAGGAAGAACTTACAGCCCTCAAAACCAAAATCCAGGATCTCAATGAAAAATTTCTTGGCCTCCATCTTGAGCATTCATCCATGAACAATAAAAGACAGTCAAAGTCTTCTTCAGACAATGAGTTCTCTTCTTCCAGCAATTTCCGTGGTCTGAAGCTTGATTTTCCTCACTTCAATGGTACTGAGCCGACTGGATGGATCTATCAGGCAGAACAATATTTCAGTATGCATAATACTTTTGATGTCAACAAAGTTACACTTGCATCCTTTCATTTGGAACATGAAGCTTTTCAATGGTACCATTGGTACATCAAGGCTCATGAAGAGCCAAAATGGCCATATTTTTTCCAGCTCCTTTTGCAACGATTTGGTCCTAGTGGTTTTGATGACTTCATAGGATCCCTCACTAAACTTCACCAAATTGGCAGTGTGAGAGAGTATCAAATAGAATTTGAGAAACTAGCCAATCACACAGAAGTATTGCCTGATGACTTCTACGAGAGTTGTTTTATCAGTGGTCTAAAGGATGCAATCCGATCTGAGGTCAAAATGTTATGTCCCAACACAATGATGGAAGCCATGGGGTTGGCTAAGTTGGCATAGGACAAGATCGCAGCCCAACAGCACTCCAAACCCACTTTTGTTCCCTTCAAAAATATGGGTTCCCAACACCCTCCCATCCCACGGGCTCCTTGACCAACTCCTATCAAGCATTTGCCAGAAACAGAGATGCGAGCATGCAGAGAAAAAGGGATTTGTTATAATTGTGATGAGAAATTCACTCAGGGACATAGATGTGTTGAGAAAAAGTTCTATCTCTTATATTTGGATTCTCCGCCTACCTCTGAAATTTGTGAAGAAGCTCCAGATACACTAGATGATCAGGTTGACATTCAGGAGCCTCCTATTGACCCTCCGTCTCAGGATGACCACACAGATATATATCTCCATGCTTTATCCCAAGTCACCACCCCTCAAACAATGCAGGTCAGGGGTTACTTCAAGAAGCTTCCTCTTACAATACTCATTGATTCTGGTAGCACTCATAACTTCATTAACCCTCGGATAGCCAAACAAGCTGATTGTTTTTCCCATCCTTGCTCCAACTTTGAAGTCATGGTTGCCAATGGGGGAACCTTACCTTGCAAAGGGAAGTGTCGCAATGTGCGTATCTCTATGGGATATTATAACCTGCGCTCTGACATGTTTTCCTTGGCCTTAGGTGGATGTGATGTGGTTTTGGGTTCCTAATGGCTACCCACACTTGGCCCCATCTTATGGAATTTTGTTGAACTTTGGATGCAGTTTTCAACCAATGGAAAAAAAACCACAGTGACAGGCTTACAACCAGGTTATCTCAGCATCATTAGTTGACATCTCCTGGAGAAGCTCCTTAAGCAGAATTCAAATGGTGTAATCGCTCAAATCCATTTAATTCAGATGCAACCATCAGTGGTCTCCACTACTCCTTTGGATATACCACACATTTTGGATAGATATACAGGTGTTTTTGTTGAACTAGTGGGATTGCTTCCTTCAAGAGACCTTTTCGGTACGAATTTAGCTGCCTCTACATATGAGAAGGAAATGATGGCTATTTTACATGCAATACAGAAGTGGTGACAATCCCTATTAGGGAATTATTTATGCATCAAGACTGATCACCAGAGTTTGAAAAATTTCCTAGAAGAATGGGTCTCCTCCCCAACAAAACTGAAATGGGTTAGCAAACTCATGGGTTATGCCTATGAGCTCACTAACAAGCAGGGTAAGGACAATCTGGTGGAAGATGCTCTTTCTGGCACATTTGCTGACCAAGTTTCTCTTTCAGCTATTTCTATGCCTATTCCAAATTGGTTGCAATATGTTCAACAGGGTTATGTATTCTATGAAATCCATGCTTCTCCATCAACATGGAACTTTGGGTTCCTCCAAATGTATGAGAAGGAACAATGTAACTTCTTTTGGCAGGGACTGAAAAGGATAATTCAACATATGGCTGTTTAATGTGATACTTTCCAGTTAACCAAGGGTAAAATGACACTCCTTCCAGGATTGATCAAACCCTTGCGGTAAGATCCCCAAAAATTTCATAAAAATTTAAAATTTTTCTGTATAGTATAAACACTGTATTTTACTATGCGTATAGTATAATTGTGTATGTTGTGACTATTTTATTTGTGACACTTGCTTAATATGAATAGTCGTCAATTATTAATTATTTCCTAACGAAATTAGAATGATTATGATAACTGTTATAAAAATCAGTATGATGCTGGAGGAAATACTTTCAACTTATTAAATTGTATCAATGTTTCATGCATCCATTGTTACCACCTTATCGACTGACTCATGATGTTTAGTTGCAATACTTATGTTAGTTCAACATATCACATAACATTGTTTTTAAGGAATATTAGCTATTGCTTATCTATCATTCATCTGGTTGTATCATCATTTCATAAATATGATTATAACGTTATTTTACTGAGCAAGTATTTCTCTTATTGAAGGGGTCCTTGTGAAACCCCAAAGCTTACTTAGCTTTCTGCTAAAACCTTCTGCTACCTTGTCCAGGTTACATGTGAGGTTAGGCCTTCAACGAAATTGATGTTATTATTACAATCATGGTTAGAATAGTAAACAAGCTAGCTTCTTTACTTAGATAGTTATACGTCAATCATGAGAGTTGGTCAATTTCTCTCTTGGAAGTTGGTGGTTTATCTACCCCACTTGATAGTGTACGAAAATTAGTTTTATTATACTTGATTATGTTCTTATTGTATTACATGGTTAAATTTTTACTGTAGGGATAGAGATCCCTATGCACAACTCAATGGTGCTTTGAAAACTTGAACCCAAAACTATATGGATGTAGGTTGAATAGCAAAGGTGCCAAAGTAATTAAACTACCAAGCATAAACGATGGAAAAAACTATAGAATTGGGGTTTTAAATTTGAATGGTAGTGGTTGATAGGTTGCAAAGTAAATGAGACCACATGAAGGTTTCCACGTGTGGGGAAACCCTAACCTTGAGCTAAGGTTTTGGTCTTTGGAATTATGTCATGTTACTCGAAGAGTTGGAGAGCTCTGCTCTTCTCGGCCGCCATGAATACACTGTGAAGAGTCCTAGGTATCGCGGAGGTGAATCTCATGAAGTTTTTGACTAATTATTTAGTGTTAAGACTGATGCATTCGTTGGATTTACAAAAGCACCAAGCTCTTGGATCCTCTAGTCTTTCATTGTGTTGAATAAATGTAGGTTGAGGATAGCCTACAAAACTTGAGAGGTAAGATTTGTTATTACTTTGTTTATAAAAATTATAATCATTCATTCTTTATTTGCATTTCTTTTGTGCATTCTAATGACCACTCATTACTTTTGTTGGCAAGGTTTCCTCGATGTTCTCCAGCCTTGGCTTGGTCTTTGGTGAAGCTTCAGGGTACGAGAGACAAACCCATTGGTTTAAGGACCACGGTCAATAGATGTTTAGGGTTACTATTTTGTGTTTCCCGTCTCTTGTATTGTGATCCATTTGGAAAACGTTGGGAACAAGGTGATTGTTGTAATGGTTTTTCCTGGCTAAGCCAGTATTGGGGTTTCAACCTCTGTTGCATAATAATTTGAGACTTCTGTTTAAATGTTTTGGATACCAACTGTGTATAAACTTGAGTAGTGTTCACTGCGTTTTGTTTAAATAAAGAAAAATTACTGGTTACGATTCTTATGAAACTTGTTTTACTATGGATGTTGGTTGTGCCCTTCGGCCTCCCTGTCAGTTTATTTAATTGCATTCCGATAATATGTATTTGTTTTGGGGCCAATCCCTACTTCATAACTGCACCAATAATGTTTTCTCGGTGCTGAAATGGCTATGATCTTTCGCAGGTTTTAAACCCTAAAACATGTCCCATAAATAAGTTGTAATTTTATTTTTAATATATAAATAGAACCAGGCGAGCTATTTTGAGACTCAAACCTTTGACTATCATTCTGGTTGTTTGTTATTTACATTCTATTCTTATTATGAATATGAAGGAAGCTTGGTCCACAGTCTTTCGACTATTGTTAAAATATTGGTATTTATTTGAATGATGTTGTTTCTAGAATGCGCTTGACAATAAAAACTTTGTTTGTAACAAGGGTTCTATATTTGGTCTATAGCCTGAAATGTCGAATCTTTGGTTTTTAAAAAAATGATTTGTTTATAAAATAACATATGGGCATAGTCCGAGCCTCTGTAGGTTACCATAGATAATCCTAACTGAGATCTTAACCCGCTATATTCTTTGAATCAATGTTGTTGAGGGATTCAGTTAGTTATCTTGTATGTATGCTTTTAAATATTGAGAAGTAATTTGGAAACTAGATGCTAAACTCTAACCTGTGTTCGATTATATATCTCTTATTGGGATTTATGAACAATGATCAAGTTTATTCTAATTATGTTCATGAATGTATGATGCTTTCTTGCAATGTATAAATAAAGATTTGTTTATATTATATCTATAAATTTATATTCTGCATAAATTGTTTTATTGAACAATAGAGTTCGATCAGTATACTTATCTTTTAAACTCGCTATTGTTCTGGTATTGTAAGTATTGTCTAGAATACTATAAGAAAGATGTAATCTAAAACTTAATTGTTTTCTGTGTAATATTCATCAAACATTCTAAGACTATAACTATTGTAAAATAAATGACCAACATTCTATTTTTAATATTTGAATCATTCTAATCTATTCATTAAACCAACTTCTCTGTACTAGACTACATCACAAATTGTGAGTGGAAAAATACAGAGAAGAATTCTATTCAATGATTTTTACAGAAATAAACTATCAGTTCAGTATTTCAAATCTTGTAGTTAAGTAAAATAAAATTTTCAGAAATAGATTAGAAAACTAGAATTAAATAACTAAAACAATGAAGAACCTGATAACTATAGAGGGGTACAAACACCCAAAGGATCCCATTCCACCCAACCATTTTCCTTAAAGGAACCAATGTTACTTGCCTTAGGACCCCCAAATCCTATTAACTGAACCACCAAGACGAAGATACTGTGTGGAGGCAAGTATTTATCTTTTCTGCAACACAACAGTAATGGTTTCTATACTCAGTAGTATGACTTCTGCATTCAGCAATATGAACTCTACACTCAACAGTACTAGTTCAAATTTGCATACTTACTCTCCCATTCACTCCCTAGCCTTCCCCTCATCGAATCTCTTGTGCATTCCCACTTTCTATTCTCAGAATTGCCACAAGGAAAAACATAGTGAGCCACCTGCTCAATTCGATGGGTGTTGAAAGAGTGCCTAGGTATTTTGGCCAATTTCATAATTATTGAGCCACTTGCTCTGTTCCACTTTCTTGGGGAACATGACCATAAATATAGGGAAGTTGCCACCTGCAATAGCTAGAAGTGAATGAAGATGCTTCCAATTGTCAATTTTCTCTCCACCCCAATTCATTCCTCCTAGTGGTTCAGTGAACACTCTTTAACAGTCTCCTTTGGATATTTTTCTCCTCTTTTATTTATTAATAATAAAATATTAAAGTATTTAGTTACAGTCATCCTTAACCCCACTTGGTCAATAATCATAAAAACTTTACAATAACTTATAACATAATGTTTTTCTCACAACATAAAATATTCATATTTTTGGGTATGTGACATACACCCCCTCTTAAGTTCAACATCCTCGTCGATGTTACTTTATTCATCATCCTCTGATCCTTCCTGGAACAGAATTGGATATGCTTTCCATATATGACTCTCCAATTCCCAGGTTGCTTCATCTGGACTAAGGTGCTTCCATTGCACCTTTACCTGTCCAATGATGTGATTCCAAAGTAAAATTTTCCTCTTGTCGAGGATAAAATCCGGTTCCACCAGAAAATATCATTTGGGTTCCACATGTACATAATTCCAATTGACCACATGAGTAGCATCATGTACGTACTTTTTCAAAATAGAAATATGAAATACATTATGTATTTTCAAATTCGTGGCAAGGCCAACTGGTATGCCATTGGTCCAACCCTTGCCAATATTTCAAAGGGTCCACAATACCTGGGTGCTAATTTAGCACAGCTCCCTAAGTTTAAGGAGCTCTTTTTTTGTTTTACCTTGATGAAAACATGCTCACCAACCTAAAACCCTTTCTAAGTTCTTTTCATATATGCATGACTCTTTTGTCTATCTTATGCAATTTTTAGATTTCCTTGTACTTGTTTCACTGTTAGTTCTATTTCTTTCAATAAATCAGGTCCTAACATCAACCTATCAACTGTATTACTCCATGAAATAGGAGTATTACACTTTCTACATGTGATGTACCTGCAATAACTAATTAATGCAAATACACGAGATATCAGAAATAATAGAACAGAATCGCTTTTATATTGATCACGGGCCACTTCGAGGGGGCAACCTCCTTTGAGCAAGCTCAATACAATTAACTTCACGGTGCCTTCAATGACCTCAACACACACTTATATACTAAGTCTATGCCCAATACTATGAGTCAAAACCATGGGACATATAATACTATGGGACGACTTACAAAGCATATGCGTCCAATACTATGGGTCAATACTATGGGCTAATATAAACTACGGATCAACAAATACTACGGGACGACTTACAAAGCATATGCGTCCAACAACAATATACTAACATGGTAAAGAGAAGGGTTGACATAGGTTCCTAACATCCCCTCTCCCTTAGAAAAAGCTTTGTCCTCAAAGCTTTGGTTGGAGAAATTGCTGCAGAATCTGAAGGAGTGGTTCCTCGGTAGCATCGTCGGTTTGCATTTCGGGCCACTGACGCCTTTGGAGTGTCAAGGAGGATTGCTTGGAAGGCTGTAGATAAAGAAGAACCCTGTCAGCTGCGTGGAAAATGCGCTCAGAACGGTGCTGATCGGCTTGTTGTTTCAGGCGAATTCTGGCCATGTGAAGATTGTCCTGCAGAATGAGAAGAATCTGATCGCGGTGTCGAAGAACCGAGTCAATTTCCTGAACTGGAGAGCTGCTAAGGGTGTATGGAAGAAGAACAGGTGGTGTTTTTCCATAGCCTGCTTCATATGGTGTCCTTTGAGATGTGGTATTGTACCACCAGAGCGCTGCTAGGAAATCCATAGAAATAGTTAGCCAAAGCTGTGTAGGGATGGCCACGGGTTTGAGCAATCCCGAAAGGAGTGTCGTTTCCCCCTTGTTGACTTGGAAAGTATCATCGTCAGCCACCATCTGTTGAATTGTCATTTTTAGTCCTGACCCAAAGAAGTTACATTGTTCCCGGTCATACATTTTGCAGAACCCAGAGTGCCCTATTGATGAAGAAGCATGGAGTTCATAGAAGAGATAGCCCTGTTGAACATATTGCAACCAATTTGGAACAAGCAGAGAAAGAGCTGTAAGAGAAACTGGGTCATCAATTGTGCGAGAAGGAGCATCTTCCACCATATTGTCCTTACCCTTCGTGTAAGTGATCACATAGGGACAACCTATGAGTTGGATAACCCATTGCAGGTGTGTTGGGGAGGAGACCCATTGTTCCAAAAAAAATTCCAGACTCGGGAGATCAGTCTTGATGCAGAAATAATTCCCTAATAGGTATGGCTGCCACTTCTGTACTGCATGCAAAATAGCCATCATTTCCTGCTGAGAGGTAGATGTGGCTACATTCTTACCGGAAAGGTCTCGTGAAGGCAGCAAGTGCATTGGTTCAGCAAAGATACCTGCATATCTATCCAAGGAAGTAGTGGAGACTGTTGATGGTTGCATCTGAATGGAATTGAGCTGAGCGATGACACCATGTGAATTCTTCTTAAGGATTTTTTCCAGGCGATGTGAACTAATGATGCAGAGAGACCCTGGTTGTAAGCCCATAAATTTGTGTTGTGCCCCATTGACTTTGAACTGCATCCAAAGTTCCGCAAAATCCCATAAGATGGGGCCAAGTGTGCATAACCATTGAACGCCCAAAACCACATCACATCCGCCTAAGGACAAGGCAAACATGTCAGAGCGTAGGTTATAATCTTCCATAGAGATACGCACATTGTGACACTTCCCCTTGCAAGGTAAGGTACCCCCATTGGAAACCATGACTTCAAAGTTGGAGCAAGGATGGACAAAACAATCAGCCTGTTTGGCAATCCGAGGGTCAATGAAGTTATGAGTGCTACCAGAATCAATGAGGATGGTAAGGGGGAGCTTCGTGAAGTATCCCCTGACTCGCATTGTTTGTGGGGTGGTGACTCCGGTTACAGCATGGAGAGAGATCTCGGGTGGGTCGTCCTGAGATGGGGTGTCAACAGGCAGGTGTTGAATGTCGACCTGATCATCTACTATATCTGTAGCTTCTTCACCAAGTTCTAAGGCAGGCAGAGAATCCACATCCAAGAGATAGAGCTTTTGTTGAACACATCTATGTCCCCGAGTGAATTTCTCATCACAATTATAGCAAAGCCCTTTTTCTCGGCGTGCCTGCATTTCTATTTCAGACAAATGCTTGATAGGAGTTGGTTGAGGAGCAGGCGTGATGGAAGGTCGTTGGGAACCCATATTTCTGAAGGGAACAAAGGTGGGTTTGGAGCGTTGTTGAGCTGCGATCTTGTCCTCGGCCAGCTTAGCCAACCCTAGGACTTCCATCATTGTGTTGGGACAAAACATTTTGACCTCTGAGCGGATTTCATCCTTGAGACCACTGATAAAACAACTCCTGTAGAATTCATCAGACAATCCTTCTGTGTGATTGGCTAGTTTCTCAAATTCCATCTGATACTCTCTCACTGTGCCAGTTTGGTGAAGTTTAGTGAGTGCTCCTGTGAAGTCGTCAAAAGCACTAGGACCAAATCGCGGCAAAATGAGGTGGCAAAAATCTGTCCAGTTTGGCTCGGGATGAGCTTTGATGTACCAACGGTACCATTGAAGGGCTTCCTGTTCCAAATGAAAGGATGCAAGTGGAACTTTCTGAACATCAAAAGTACTATGCAGACTGAAATATTGTTCTGCCCGGTATATCCATCCAGTCGGATCAGTACCATTGAAGCAAGGAAAATCAAGCTTCGGCCCATGAAAATTGCTAGAAGAAGAGAACCCAGTGGCTGCAAAAGATTCTGGCTGTCTGGTATTGTTCATGGCTGAATGCTGAAGATGGAGGCTGAGAAATTTTTCATCCAGATCCTGGAGTTTGGCTTGGATGGCTACAAGTGCTTCCTCCATAGTTGTTGCTCCTGCACGGGTGACAACCATAACCAGGATTTTTTTTTTTTTAGACTGGAGCGGCTATGGCTCGATTTTTTTTTTTTTTTTAACAGACTGGAGCGGCTACGGCTCGGAAGGAATCTGGAACAACGCCGAACAACTGGATCTGGAACGGCTTGCAAAATGGATCTGAAACGGCACAGCAGTGATCAACAATAGTTCAGCTGGAAGTAGATATGGACCCCAGGTATGTGCGGCTTCCTAACAGTTCAGGGGTTTCACTCGGCCACCAATGCTGTCTGACGGCTTGTGTATTGGGGCAGTACCCCTCACTCCACGGCTCAGGTAAAACTGATAACCGCTTTGCCACAAACGACAGCTCTTGGTTTACCTCACGGGTGGGAACTAGTCAATCAGGTAGGGGTCGTTGCCCTTTTCGCTGGCAGGTCCTCTCAATGGGCCAGCTACTTCGGGGTTCCTGTGGTACTCCTCACAATGAGTTTTAGGGCTTATGCCCAAGTACTTCCCACAGTTAAGCGGATAGGGATGATTCCCAAATCCGAACCTGCAACAGAAAAAATTTGGGCAGAAATTCCACCCAATGTTCAAAAACCGGATCTATATTGCTCAGAATCGCTATTATAGCATGTTTCCGGAACTGGAACAACCACTCTGCTTCTACCCATGAAAACGGAATAGAAATCTGGGCACTCGATCAAAAGATTTTCTCGCCGCAATTTCCGCGGCCGTCACCGAAATTCTGAAAAATTGCTGATTTTAAATCCGCGATATCTCCACTTTTAGAACTCCAAATGAGATGATTTTTTTTTTGAAACTGCGTATTTTTGAAAGAGGAATTCAGATATGCAATTGGTTTCTTCTGATTTTGTGCAGAAAGTTTCAGAAATTGATCAGAAATTCGCCGCCCAAAAAAAGAAAAAAAATTTCCCACTTGTGCCAAGGAAAGTGCTCTGATACCAGATGTGATGTACCTGCAATAACTAATTAATGCAAATACACGAGATATCAGAAATAATAGAACAGAATCGCTTTTATATTGATCACGGGCCACTTCGAGGGGGCAACCTCCTTTGAGCAAGCTCAATACAATTAACTTCACGGTGCCTTCAATGACCTCAACACACACTTATATACTAAGTCTATGCCCAATACTATGAGTCAAAACCATGGGACATATAATACTATGGGACGACTTACAAAGCATATGCGTCCAATACTATGGGTCAATACTATGGGCTAATATAAACTACGGATCAACAAATACTACGGGACGACTTACAAAGCATATGCGTCCAACAACAATATACTAACATGGTAAAGAGAAGGGTTGACATAGGTTCCTAACACTACAATACAAAATTTCAAATGGACTAAGTTTATCTGCATATTAATAATGGTTGTTATAAGCGAATTCAACTAAATGCAGATAATCCTCCCATTTACGTGGTTGATCTCTAACATACATTCTTAGCATATCTTCAAGAATCTGATTTACTCTTTTTGTTTGTCCGACTGTTTGCAGATGAAAAGATGTACTGAAATTTAATGTAGTATCCAAACCTTTAAACAAAGACTTCTAGAAATTCCATGCAAATGAAAAACTTGTTTCATAAAAATTTCAGCAATGTTAGTAGCCTTGTAAGTGGTTTTAACAGGTATAAAATGGGTTTCTTTGCTAAGTTTATCCACAACTACAATTATAGAATCATTCTGCTTTTGATTTCTAGGTAAACCGGTTATAAAATCAATGCTGATTATTTCCCACTTCCAATTTGGAATTGGCAATGGATGTAATAAACCAGCTGGGTGTTGATGCCTAGCTTTAACTTGTTGACATTCAATGCACCTAGCTATGTATTTAGCCACCTCATTCTTCATATTTGGCCAAAAGTAATCTTGACTCAACATTGTTATCATCTTTTGGTAACCAGGATGTCGTGATTAACGACTTTTATGTATTTCATTTAAAATCAGCAACTTAAATTCAGGTACATTAGGTACATACAGTCTGTTTTTATACAACATTAGACCTTTTCCATTCAAACTGTAATCTGTTATTAAATTTTCAGAATTATTTTCTACAACTTTTTGTTGTAATTTATAGTAATTTTCATCAAGTTTTATCCCTTCATCAATCTGATTTTCTAAATTTGTTTTGTAAGTGCTGGCTGCTGCCATAAAATTTAATTTTTCATTTCTTCTTAAAACATCAGCCACCTTATTCTCTTTTCCATTTATGTGTTTGATCTCGAAATCATATTCGCTAAGGAAAGCTAAACACCTAGCTTGCCTTGCATTCAAATTTGGTCGATCCAACAAATATTTTAAACCTTTATTATCAGTAATTAATAAAACTTTTCTACCAATTAGATGATGACACCACATCTTTAAAGCGTGTATCATGGAAGTCAACTCTAAATCATAGGTAGCGTAATTCTTTTCATGAATTTTCATCTTTCTTGACTCATATGCTATTACGTGACCTTCTTGTGTTAAGACTCCACTAAGCTCATCATTGCATGCATCAGTGCATACAACAAAGTCCTTGTTTGGATCTGCAATTTTTAAAATAGGTGCAGTAGTTAACAGTTCTTTCAATTTCTTAAAACTTTCTTCACACTTTTGATCCCAAACAAAATTCTTTCCCTTTTTTCTGTAAATAGGTTATAGGATTTGCGATTCTTGAGAATCCTTCTATAAATTTTCTGTAGTAACCTGTGATTCCCATAAACAATCATACATCGCTTACATCTTTAGGGACGGGCCATTCGTTAATTTCTCTTATTTTATCAGGGTCAACTGTGATTCCATCCATGGATATCACATGACCTAAATACTCTATTTTATCTTTGAAAAATTCGCACTTACTAAATTTTGTGTACAGTTGATGTTCTCTTAAGACTTGTAAAATTATTCGGAAGTGTTCATCATGTTCTTCCTTAGTTTTTGAGTAAATTAAAACGTTGTCGATGAAAACAATTACAAACTTGTCCAAATACTTATGTAAAACGCTATTCATTAAACACATGAAAATTGTTGGAGCGTTAGTTAGCCCAAAAGGCATAACTACAAATTCATAATGCCCGTAACGGGTTCTGAAAGCAGTTTTAAAGAAATCTTCGTCTATAATTCTAACTTGATGATATCTAGATCTCAAGTCTATTTTCAAAAATATCGTTGCTCAGCATACTTGATCAAATAGATCATCTATGTGGGGCAAAGGATATATGTTTTTAATCATCACTTTATTTAACTGACGGTAGTCTATGCATAAACGCAAGGTACCGTCCTTCTTTTTAACGAAAATGACCGGTGCTCCCCAAGGAGACACACTTGGTCTTATGTAGTTTTTATCAATTAATTCCTTTAGTTGTTATTTTAATTCGTTAAGCTATAGGATATTCATTCGGTAAGGAGCTTTTGAGTTGGGTACCGTACCAGGTACTAACTCAATGGTGAAGTCCAATTCTCTTTTCGGAGGTAGACCTAGAATTTCTTCTTGGAATACATCTGGAAAGTCTCTCAAGATTGGTATGTCTTCAAGTTTTAAATTATATTCTTTAGTTGTGTGCTCATCATTAATTACATTTACAGCAAACATTTTACACCCTTTTCATACAGTCTTTTTCATTTGCAAAGCAGAAATCTATCTAACTGAAGTTTTTCTAGGGATTCCTTTTATTGTTATTGTTTCACATTTATCATTCAAGCATGTAAATGTCTTTTCAAAACAATTCAAAACTACCCTATGCTTTTCTATCCAATCCATTCTGATTAATACATCATAAGACCCTAATGGTAATACATTCAATTTTACTTGGGTTCTAAACTGATTCATAAGCAAATTACAATCTTTAACAAAATCAACTACCTTTCTTTTAGTCCCTGTAGCTAGCTGAACCAACCAAGACTTTTCAAACTTTTCTACTTGCAATTTACATTTTTCCACTATACTTGGAGATACATAACTTAGGCTAGCTCTTGGATCAATTAAAATAGAGATGGGTTTATCTTTCAGCATACCTTCTACTTCAACCATTGAAGTTTGGTGATTATCCTGTCTGTTTTCCAAGGCTGCATTGATCCTAGGCATTTCCCTTCCTAAGTGACCAACTATTGCCTCTTCCTGCACTGTATGGATGTTGTTGACGATTCTTTTTCTGTTAGGACAACTTGATGCATAGCGAGGTCCCTGACAGTCCCAACATTTTACAGGTTCCTTTTGTTCATTATTTTTAGCATAATTATTAGGCAGATCTCTGTTTCTTGCAACTGTAAAATTTTGTTGTCCATTTCCTCTTGGATTATTTCCTTGAAATTTTATGTTAGAAAAGTTACGAGAGATATTATTTCCAAAATTTCGATTAAATGTAAAAAATTTCCTTCTTTGTTCAAAATTATTGGGCCTTTTAGCCTTCTAGCTAGGTATACTTTCCCTTATTTTGTTCTGTTCATAACAGAAATTTGCCTTTCTCATGGCCTCTTCAAGGGTCTTAGGTTCGTCATACTCAATTATGTTCTTTAGATGAGAAGGTAGGTAGCTCAAAAATCTCTGTACCTTGGGTTTTTATTTAGTAATGTAAGGCACATATCTCAATAAACTTAGGGATTTGTTGCTTAATTCCTTCATGCTCATGGAACCCAACCTTAAAACGTAGAACTCTTTACCTCATTCTTCATAATACTGTTCCGACAGAAATTTCTTTTTAAAATACCTTTTAAAAGTACTCAAATTTATGTGTTTCTCTTTTATGCCTTTTACTCGTTTTATATATTGCCACCATATGTCGGCTTTTCCAGTCAAATTATAGATTTCCATTTTAGCTTTTAAATGATGTGAATAGTTGTAAATTTGAAAATATTTCTTCATACCAGACAGCCATGCTTCAGCTTCCTCTCCCTTTTCTGTTTTTCCATTAAAAGTTGGGGGTTTTATCTTCTTAAACTCTCCGGGAATCTCTTCATATGGTTTGTACTTTTTTTTTTAGAATGACAATCATTATCACTATTGTCGCTGGAATACTTATGTTTCTTCCTGTGTGTTTTAACATTAATTTCGGAA
The DNA here is from genome assembly GCA_027924585.1 of Larix kaempferi. NCBI lineage: Eukaryota > Viridiplantae > Streptophyta > Pinopsida > Pinales > Pinaceae > Larix > Larix kaempferi. The sequence continues at coordinate 47,108,656 of BSBM01000372.1, read as the reverse complement.
GAAGAGATACTTTCATCATTAGTTAATTTTAACTTTTTACCTTTGTGTTGATAGGACATGGTTCCAAATTCAGAATTAAATTATGTCCTTTTATCTTTTTCCTCATTATGAAATTTATCTAGTAATATCTGATTCAGTCCTTCCCGTGCCTTCAGAATTCTTTCATTTTCTTCCTTAACAGTTTTTTATTCCAGCCTTTAAATCTTTAACTGTTCGAAGTAATTCATATGAATTATCATTTAATTTTATGAATATATTTTCTTCGTTAATATCTTCATGTTCATTATTATCTTGATCATGATGAGATCTGTCCTATGCAGATTCCTCTGGTCCTTCCATACCTGTAAACTAAATATTCTAATCTATTTATTGATCTTGATCTCATGGCGTCGTCTCATCTCATCTGCCTAACCACCGTACTATACTTCAGTAGATTCGTTATTTTCTTCCTTCTAGTCGTTGAGTTCAGTTGAGCTGGTGTTTATATAGATAAATAAAACCAAGCTCTCGATCCTAGACTTTATCTAATATGTATCGTTGGGAATAAATAAATATGATATTGAATTAGATATATATTAATATAATAATAATAAATATATCTTAAATTTTGTAAGTGTAAATTTTTATATATTACATTTATTAACTTCTTTGATTAATTATTTAACATTTTCGTTAGGTTAAAGCGAAGATAGATAAAGTTCAGATAGTGTCATATTGATTGTTTATTACCTTTAATTTTTCAATATTGATTTGAAATATGAGTTTTAATCAACTTTCATTTATAAGCGTAATAACAATTGCCCTCCCTTGCGTCAATATCCTTTTGAAAAACTAACTTAATAGCTAGAAATTGCCATAATAAGTGCAAAGAAACCTATCACCAACATAATTACATGTGTGTCTCATGGACATACGCTAATGTAGTCACTGTCTAATCGTTTATTACCTTTAATTTTTCAATATTTATTTGAAATATGAGTTTTAATCAACTTTCATTTATAAGCGTAATAATAATTGCCCTCGCTTGCGTCAATATCCTTATGAAAAACTAACTTAATAGCTAGAAATTGCCATAATAAGTGCAAAGAAACCTATCACCAACATAATTACATGTGTGTCTCATGGACATATGCTAATGTAGTCATTTCCTAATCGTTGACACTATCTAATAATAAGCACTAATCCAATTAGTTGGATAATTGTGTGATGTATCAAAAATGTAAAACTTCTTTAAAATTATAATTGATAGACTAGTTCACATGCTTATTATGTTTAGATAAGTCCAATTATATTTTACAACCAATCCATATTAATAAAATGGTTTATATATTCTGATGATTGATCACGTATATCAATCATCACCATATATAAGTCATTTTATTAATATAGCTTACTAGTTGACACTCAACTAGTTTTTATTATTATAATAATTATTTTAATAATTGTTATTAGAAACAATAATAATGATTATTCATGAAAGAAAATATAAATAAACAAAATTAAAAATAATAATAAATACAATGGTTAAAATAATAATAATAATAATTAAATAAAAAAATGTAATAATTAAATATAGTGGTTAACCATGGTAGACTATGATTGATTATGGTTGACTTTGGTTAAGCATTGATGGTTGACAATAGTTGACCAAGGTTGTCCATGGTTGATTATGGTTGACCTTGGTTGACCATAATCAACCATGGTTAATAATAATATTATTATTATTATTAACAAACCATAGTTGGTTAATAATAATATTATTATTGTTATTAACCAACCATGGTCAACCAAATTCAACCATGCTAAGTTGACTTTGGTTGACCATGATTGACCATGGTTGAGAATGGTTGGCCATGGTTGAACATGGCAGACCATGGTAGACTTTGGTTAACCATGGTTGGCTTTGGTCGACCATGATCAACCATAGTCAGCGAATGGTTAATAATAATATTATTATTATTATTATTAACCATAGTCAGCGAATGGTTAATAATATTATTATTATTATTATTATTAACCAACCATGGTTAACCAAAGTCAACCATGGTTGACTTTGGTTGTCCATGGTTGACATTGGTTGATTACGGTTCACTATGGTTGACCATGGTTGAACATGGATGACCATGGATGAACATCACTGAACATGATTGGACATGGTTGACTTTAATTCACTATGGTTGACCATGGTTGGCTTTGGTTGATCATAATCAACTAGAGATGACTTTGGATCGTTATGGATGAGTATTGTTGGCTATGGTTAACTTTTGTTGACTATGGATGATTTTGGTTAAATATGGTTGACTTTGGTTTATTATGGTTTACCATGGTTAAATATGGTTAACTTGGGTTGACTGTGGTTGAATTTGGTTGATTAATTTAGTATGGTTGAACATGGTTGACTATGGTTTAATATGATTAAAAATGGTTGACTATTGTTGAGCATGGTATATAATGGTTGAATTTGGTTGACCTTGGTTGACCATGGTTTAATTTGTAAAACTATGGCTAACTTTGGTTGACTAATTGATTATGGTTGACTATGGTCAACAATGGAGGACTTTGGTTGACTGAGAATGGTCCTAGTTGATTATGGTTGACCACAGTTGACCATGGTTGACTTTGGTTGACCATAAGTGACTTACTTTGGCCATAATTGACTATTGGTTGACCATAGGTGACCATGATGGAAAATGGTTGATTATGGTTAACCATGGTTGACTATGATTGAATTTTAAACTATATTGGTTATGTTAATATTATTGATGATATTAATGTTATTAATGATTATTTTTAGTAATGATATTATTAATATTTTTAATGTTAATGTCCATTAATGTAGTTGTGCTATTAATAATGTTGTAAATACTGCTAATAATATGGTTGTTGATAATGTTAATACAACATTAATGTGAATATTAATGTTAAGATTAATAGTAATTTGATAAGGTTATGTTATGTTTGAGGTTATGCTAATTATTGTACAAGGTTAGATAACGTTAGCATGTAATTATGGTTTTATTAATGAATTATTATTGTAATGATTGTTATATGTTATGTCAAATTGCGACGTCGACATTGATGTTTATGAAACGATAATGTTAAAATTAACCATAAGGTTATGTTATGAAATGTTAATGTTAAAATTAACCATAAGGTTAATGTTATGTTACAGTAGAATAATGTCACATTGGAACCTTCCCAAGCGTCATGTTAGATTTCGATGATCGTTATATGTTACATCAATATCTGACATTGATGATGAAGTTTATGAAATATTAATGCGAATATTAATGTTTTTATGTCAGATTGCGACATTCACACTGATGTTCATGAAATATTAATGTTAATATTAACGTTAACATAAACATTAATTTGAGAAGGTTGTGTTAAATGTTTGAGGTTGATGTCAGTTATTGTATAAGGTTATGAAATGTTAGGGTGTAATTATGTTTTGAAAAAATAATGCTTAATTATGGTTTAATTATGTAACATTGGAACCTTCCCATGGGTCATGTTTGAATGCAATGATCGTTATATGTTATGTCAGATTGCGATGTTGAGATTGATGTTTGCCAAATATTTATGTTAATATTCATCTTAACATTGACATGAATTTTATAAGGGTATGTTATGTTTGAGTTTTTTGTTAATTATTGTATATTAAGGTACAATGTAATGTCATAGTCTAATTATGGTTTCATTAATGTATCCTTAATTGTGGTTTAGTTATTACTAGTTCCTTCTTAAGTGTCATGTTGGATTGTAATGATTGAAATATGTTATGTGAGATTGTGATGTTGACATAGATGTTTACGAAATATTAATGTTAAAGTTCTGTTTTGTAAACTAGTACCCACGGAGTTTTGAACTAATGACCTAACAGAAGGAGTTTCTTAACAACACACCCTTTCACCATCTATTCTACACCCTATGGGAAAAATATTAATGTTAAAGTAAATGTTAACATAAAGAAATTAAAAAGAATGGAAAATCATAATAATGAGTTATGTTAACATGAAAGATGAGACAACAATGTAATAGTATGTGATTACAATGATAGATCTTTTAAGTGCTGCTCCTCTTTCTTTCTAATTGTAACATATGCATTATTCTTCAATTTTGCATAACATTCAAAAGTAAAAGATGGTGATATTCGTAATCCATCCATTGATTTCACATGTGAAATGGTTGTGAATGTCAATCCTTGTCACTCAGTTTTTCCAATATCAATTGTTTCCCTTTCTAATGTCAATCATTGATATTTATGTATAGTGAGGGACCATGCCATATTTAGAGGAATTTTCTTGCGATTTTTTCTAAATATAGGAGATATTGGTATAAGATTTGGATTACATAAATCCCAAGGAACACCAATGTACCTATCAAAAAGAACAGTAACATACAATGGAATTTGAGGAGGTTTTGAACCAGCCAAATATAAAATATCTTGTACATGACCAAGTGCACCATTCACTACACCAGCTTCTACCCACAAATTGCATGTTAGCATGGCACATTGTCTAGGGCATAGACGAACTTCAAATTCCAAATGTTCATCATCAACAACAAGATTTTCAGAACGCCTGATATGTTGAGCAACACATCACACAATTGGAGAATTTAATGTGTTTAGCATGCATCTATTATGTAGCATGACCAAGTCATTTGTTGGAAAAAGGTGGATCCCTGACTCAAGTTCTCTCCTTTACATAGGATTCAAAGACATGTGAGCTTGTTCCATAAGAAGATTCCAATCATCAAGAAGTGCCTTGTCATTTCTGATGTTTGTTCATAGTTTTCGGAAAGCACTTTGTTTTGGATCATTACCTTGTTGACGAAATATTAAATCCAAAGTGACAACAATGTTGAAACTTTTCCATAAAAAATTTCCAGATGTGTTCCCTGCATATATAGGCTCATCTCTCACAGGAGGTAACTGACCAAGGTATCCAACAAGAATGATGGATCTACCACCAAAAGGAATTGTTTTATTATCTAGAAATGCCTCTCGTAACCGAGAATCAATCTGAATGAACAACCTTGGACCTATAAATCTCATTTCATCAATCAAAACATATTTAATATGTCGCACTTCCACTTGAAATACTGCTAGCAATTTCCCACGAAGTGGCTGCAGATTGTTTTTGGTATTTTCAAAGCTGAATGTATTGTCCTTGCGCATATATTAAAATCATCTATACTAGTTGGAGCAAGTAACAACAATGGACTCTCTTGATTGCTGGATGAAAAAGAAAGAGCATGTGAAATACAATGAATAAGATAAGACTTCCTTGTCCCAGTAGTTCCTTCAATGATCATTTTTAGAGGTTGTTGACTTTCATATTGAATTGAATGGAGAAATATGATTTCAAATGCAAGTCTTTGTTTCTCTGATAAAGAAGATGGAGATGGAAATGTGTTATGAAAATTGTCAATAATTTCACCCCTTGAATGAGAAGTACTTACAAATGTTGCAGCCGCCATCTTCAAGACCATCTGAATTCATGGTTTGGTCCCCATTGAAGTTCAAATCAAAGTCCCTTCAACCAACTATGTGAATATCATTAACATGAACATGATTAGGAGGAATTAAACAAGACAAATGTTGCCATTCATCTAAATCCACATCCACATTATGTGCTTCATCATGGAAATATTGACATTCGTCAACAGTATTAACCGGTAAAGGCCGATGATCAACATGCCATGGTCGATATTGAAAATTCCTCCAATTTTCAATAATTATTTTAGTTGAAAGGCCTATATCTGTTGGAATGTTGTGAAAAGGTTTGTATAAAAGTAATTCACTAAATAAAAAACCCTCAAAATCATTAGAATCCTCTTTGGAATGGAAATATAGCGTGGCTAGACCCAAACAGCTGCATGGGGATCTTTATGTTTCCATGGCTCTTTCTTACGATTGGGATCATAGCTCCAAGACCTTACAGTATCTATCATAGATAAATGGTCAAGAAAATTTGGTCGGTTTTTATATATATCAATAAAACTGGCTAATGATGCAAATTCATGGGGATCACCAGATAGCTTGCGAAGAACCTTTTTCCCTACATTCAAAGAAATGAATTTATTACTGCAAACAACAAGTGGGAGCTTCAAAAACATATGGCATGTTTCCCATGCTTCAATATCTCGATCAACAATTGTTTCTGCAATAAGCCTTCTATATGCAAACAAGGATGGATCATTTGAATCACCTGCATTAGATATTATTTTCAACATATCTTGATAGCTTTCAAACCTAGGGAAAGTATGAATTTGGATTAGGATTTAGTGATAGGATGTTTTTCAAGATTATATTGTGGGGATCAAAATAGTCACAAGAAGGTAGATGAAAAATAACTGAAACAATAGAACAACTTATGTCCTTGTGCATTCTAAAGAACTATGTAAATACTAAGTAGTTAATGAAGATTTATGTTTCTGTAGGCCTTTTTTCTGCTTTTGCAGCATGCTTTGTAATGTAGTTGAGGATTGCATGTCGAGAAAGAACTGGTTGACAAACAACATTAGCACGCCACATTGCAAGAAGAGAAACATTATGGACATTTAGCCTATCATCATTACGTGAAGGCTCATATTTCTTCTATCATTTATCATTTATGAATAGTTTAGAATCATTATGAAGCTCCCATGGAGCATTATAACGAAAGGTGAGAATGGACCCCTTCTTTCGCAAGTAAGAATCCACACTACATTTTGTATGTCGTTGAACACGATTCAACAACTGTTCATAATCTTGCATGGGATTAGAAGCAAAAATCTATGTTGTGTCTAATAAGCATTCATCATCATTAATACCACGAGGAACGATTATGTTTCTACGATGACTGTCACATGGATTCCATGCTGTTATATATCTATCAAAAAACGTTTTTGCAGAATCCAAACTTGTCGGGTCTTCCCAATCTAGCATTTCCATGTTCTGAGCACCTTCCAACCATAAGAAACCATGAATGTGTGTTGATCCTTTGTGTTACCACTCATATCTAGTTGAAATGAAGAAATAATCAATATGAACACATCGTTCAAATAGAAAGAACAAATAATGTAAAATATATAAATAAAAGTCAATGCATATATGATAAATGAAAGAAAACTAACCTGTACCAAACATCCTTTTCTCTAAGATAATTCTGGAGTACTTCCTCGTGAAATATAGTGAACGGTTGATGCATATATACATGGAAACAATGTGTGGATAGTTGATAACATTTTCCATTTTTCAACGATGCTCATTTGATGGTCGACGTTCTGGAATACCCAACATTAGCTTATGTAAATCATGCCACTTTGTGTCTGTTGCACTCAAAGTAAAGAACACGTTTGGACAACCCAATTGTGTAATCATGTTAGTGAGTTAACTACAACACTTTGTCCAATATGCCCTAATACCTTTAAGAGATGAACCAAAGCGCATCAAACTTTCTGGAAACTTCTTTTTAGGTAATTGAAGATGTTGTTGTAAGTCTTCAATTGTTGTAGGTGCATCATCATGTATGTTCCTTTGTACAAATATTCAAGCATTTTCCTGGATGTGATGAAGAAAAATTATGTTCAATAAGAAATACCGAAAGTGAGGATGACTTCCAAACCTACTGTCATAATACCTTAGGGCTGATGCACAATCATGGACTCCTTTAAAGACACTTTAGATGCCACATAATACTGAAAAAACCTGGAACCTTTGACTTTAGGTGACAATTAGGGGTACTTCTATAATGGATTTGAAGATGAAGTAAAAAGACAAAAGACAGGTAATTGAATCAGCTTTCATAATATATAACATTTATCTATAAAACAATTGTGTAAATGATTATAAAATTAGTTTCTGTTAAATTGGGTTTTCAAATTTTCAGCACATCATAACATATATGTTTGTGCGGGTGCAACAGTTATTGAGGTAAATGATGTCAATTTTGGATAAAATGTTGCAGACATATAAAGCACATATAGGCCTAGTGCAACACTATTGTTTCAAAAAATTTCATGAATTAATTTTTTTATTATTAATTATTGAAGGCCGAAAACCTTGAAATGAAAACATTATGTGCAAGTGCAACACTTTAGGGGCAAAAATTAATGAAATCATTGATTTCTATATATGAGATTGTAGAGCTTAGTCTCCTCTAGTGCACCATATAGTTTTCTTGGGAAATGGTGAAGGAAATCAAAAGTTATATAAAAACCAATCGATGTATGTATTTTCGAAAACTGACTTGTGTCATTTAGAAAATTAATAATAAATAAATAAAACATACATTTTTATGAAAAAATTACATATTCAGAATCATAAGATCGTACTCTACAATATTCTATATTTTCATAAAAAAATATTGAGTTGTTCATAGCAAAACACGCCATTGAAACTAAGCATATTGATAGAGTTCTAAAATACAGGCAATGGCCCTGGTTTTTTTGTTCTGGCCAATAGGTTCGGTAGTCCGAAGTTATTTCTGAACATCATCCCAAGCCTTGTTTCCACCGAGTTTTTAAATTTTAAATTAACGCATGTGCATTATAACACATATGTGGTTTAGACTTGTTCATATCGCATATGCGTTAAACGCATACGCGATTCCTATCGCATATGCAATATAACGGATATACGATTTTGTTTAGTAAAAAAGAGTAAAAAGAGAATAAAGATTATTAGATAAAAGAGTGGCATAAATATTATTCTTTTGAAAGTTAAGATAGCATCCCATCATGGTTAATATAACATTGTTTAACATGACAAATGGGTTCAGAAACAATACATCTCTATGTTGAACTAAGTTATATTTGATATATTAGGGAGTATGGTATAAAGTATAAACTCACAACAGAGTGAAGGGGACATCTAAGAATCCAAATGGTGGGTTGTGGATTGTTATTGATGAAGTAATTGGGATATCATGGTGAGTATAATTTGGTTTTCAATCCATTTTCAAGGGTTAGGGATTTAATCCTCACCATTTTAATAATTTTCCTTGTATCCTATCCTAGGTATGACAATTAATAGGCACCGAAGAAAATTCGATTGAAATATATCTCGAGAATTCCATCTTCACTATTGTGTAGTCTCCTAGTATAGAACTTCATCTTACTACACTAAGATAGTTGAAGTTTGTGGCTTCAACCTATAGTTAACTATGCATCTATTGATTGATGTTATTGATGAGAACCAACACATCTTTGCACTTATTTTGTTAATCAAACTTTCTTTGATATTAGTGTAGTTAAATGACTTCAAGTAGGGTTTTTATTTAATGAAAAAATTATTATATAACTTAATAATTCTCTACTTGAGTTGATGATGATTATGGTTGTTATTAAATTCCATTGAGACAAATATTTTGAATTTGGGATGTAATGTGGGTGTGAACATGACAGTTTAATGTGATTTGTTCCTATGTGATCTTTAATAGTTTAATCACTTTACACTATTTATTCAAAAACAACAAATCATTTAACTAGAAATTTTGCAACAAATCATTTAACTAGAAATATTGATGATTGATCCTTTCACTCACTCCATACCTCACTTTCCCCCTAACTCCTCTCTCCACCCCCTTCTCTCTCCCCCCATAATCCCTTCTCTCTCTCTCTCCACCCCCTTCTCTCTCACACACATCCACACACCCTCTAAAACAATTCGTTTGTTGCCCCTCCCTCCCGCCAAAACTCTTTCTCTCTTCCCCCCTCCATCCCTCCCTCCCTCCATGTGTTCCATCCTAGAATCACTCCATCCCTCACTTTCTCCCCCTACCTCCTCTTTTTTCCTTCAAGCCTTCATCCCTCCTTCATCTCTCCATCTTTCTCTCCTTTCCTTAATATCCATGATCTCTCTCTCTCTCTCACACACACACATACACACACCCACACACACACACACACACAATCCCTCATCTCTATCCCTCGGTGTAACCATCCTTGACCATCCTTCATTTCCCTGAATCCCTACTCTCTCATTGTTATTATCCAATTCTCTCACCCTCTAACCATCCCTCCATCCATCATTCTCTCTCTCTCTCTCTCTCTCTCTCTCTCTCTCTCTGACTCTCCCCCTCTCACTCTTTAACCACCCCCCATTTGTCTCTCTCATTCACTCACTCTATACCTCTATCTATACCACCAATCCATCCATCCCTCTCCTCCCTCTCACTCTTTAACGACCCCCCCCATTTGTCCCTCCATCGATTATGCTATATATCTTTCTTTCATCTATTATCCTATATCTTTCTTGCACCCAATCATCCCTCCCTTTTATATATATCACCCTCTTCCATCCCCCCTATATCTCTCCCAACCCCATCCCTCCCTCCCCTATATCTCTCCCCCCCATCCCTCCCTCCCCTATATCTCTCCCCCCCCATCCCTCCCTCCCTCCCACTTATATTTATTCCCCTCCCACCAATCCCCTCCCTTTATATTTATCCTCCCTTCAGTCCCCCCTCATATCAATGTCCAAAGACCCATCCCTCCCTTCTCCTTATATTTCTCCTCCCTTCATCCCCCCCATATCTCTCCCCTACCCATCCCTCCCTTTTATGATTCCCTCTACAACTTCATCTCCCTCCTTTGACTCCCCTCACACCTCTTTTAACTTAATCATTGTAATGTTGGGGCATGAGCCACCCCATAGATCGTCTGGATGGAATCTTGGGAGTCTAAATTGTATTATAAGGGGATAAGGGTGACATTATAGGGTTTTGGATGGGAGGGATGGGTCTCTGGACATTGACCATATTCATGGAAGAAAATATGGTCCAATGAGTCTCTAAATCAACACACATGCACTATAGATGGAATATTTGGCCTTTAGTGTCATTATGAGGTTTTATGCACTAAGGATGGGTCTCAAGGTCTTAACCATGGTAATGGTACAAAAGTGTAATAGAAACAAGTCTTAAACCACTACACATGCCCTTTAAAAGGAATATTTAGACTTAATATGGGATATATGTATTAGTTTGGGGTGATAAGGTTTAAAGGATATAAGTATTAGGGATTAAGGTTATACTCAATATGTGTTAATAGTTATGAGTTAGAAGGGTTATAATTATTAGGATTTATATGGGTTAGGGAGTCATAAATGTTACTGGTAATATGGATTAGTGGTTTTAGTGTTTAGGGAGTGTAGTGGAATAGGAGTCACAGGTTCATGGCTATAGGGGTTAGGAATTATATGTGTCATTATGTAAGGGCTATATAGATTCAGGCTTATGTGAGGTATTATTTTTTGGTAATAAGGGATAATATTGTAAGAGTTAAGGGTTATATGGTTACTAGATAAAGTTTATTATTCTTAAGGATTGGCAAGGAGTCATAATGGTTGATGGTAATATGGATCAGGGGTTATAGTGTTTAGATATTATAGTTCATGGATTAGGGGATTAAATGATGTTTTTATGGTTCATGGTTAAATGAGGTTTCAATAGTTGATATGCACTAAATCGCATATGCGATATAACACATGTGCGATATATCGCATGTGCGATATATCGCATGTGCGATATATCGCATGTGCGATATATCGCATATGCGATTTAGTGATCACGTTTATAACAAACTGGTCGTTAGTAAAAAGGGTAAAAAGAAGAGTTCATATCGCATATGCGATATAACGCATATGCGTTAAAACGGACATGCGTTATATCGCATATGCGATATGTGTTTAATAAAAAATCTTGGGTTGCAGGCTGTGGGCCAATTTTACTGTACAGGAAAAGACAAAATTCTTCTGAAACCCGCGCAGAGCATACTATTCAACCTGCAATTTAATCATTTATTACACAGATCCATAGGTTTTGTACAGCTTTGGGTGGATTTCAATGGGGAATCCACGTAATAGAGTTCGGAAGTCAGCGAGGGAACACCCGAAGAAGCTGAAATTAAAAAAGAAAAGAAGAGGGAACATTCAAGAAATTGTCGGCATTCATTGGATGAGCAAATACCTCCCATTCCTGCTCAACAAATACTTGACGGAAAGGTTGAGGAAGATATTGCAACTTTAATGCAAGCTGGTTATAACCAAGATGAAAATCTTGGTCCATTATTAAGCCGAAAACTCTCTGAAGAGTTCAATCATTATGTTCCTGACGAGACTCCACAACAACCAAGCCAGGTGGTTCAATCTTCTAATCAAAGTTGTCAGCATGCAGTGGATGTAAATGTCTCTCCAGGATTTCAAACGATAAGAAATCTCGCATCAAAACGAAAGAGAACTCCTAAACGCATACAAGTGGACAAGAGCGAATTGACTTCCATGGAAGGTAAGGTGGCTAAACGCACAATCCTTCGTCATTGTTCTCAAATAATGAAACAATATTTTGAACCAAAGTCTGAATCCGATAAATGTCAATTGTTTTTAGCTTTGATTAAATCTAGAAGTATGGCAACTATTAGAAAAAATTTAGGCATAAGAACATTGAAGAATACCAAATCAAGTAATCACATTGTTAAATATCTTGTTGCTGCATTCACATCGATTGGTAAAAAAACTTATTAGGCAGACACATTACTTAAAAAAATGTGTAGAGGGTTCTTGCAACAATTGTGGTGGACTATAATTATGGTCCGATTGCATACATGAGAGTGAAGATCAAGCATTCAGGAATGCATATGTCGAGAAGCAGAACTTTTAGTATGAGACATATTAGCTACGTGATGGGAAAGAAAGCAAGAAGATTAAATTGGTGACTTCACAGGTGACAATCTACACGAATAATGTTCATCTAACTAAGTGTACATTGTTTATGTTGTTTTATAACATTGTTAAATATTGATGTATATTAATATTCATGTAAATCTTTTTATGTTGTGATATAACATTGTTTATTTTTTTCCACCAGGTGTAAGTATGTGATTTTATTCCAGAGTTCTGTGGAAAGATCGAACGGTACATTCAACATGTCTATATGGCACAGTGGCAAGATGGGCAATTTAGAATATGCCGGGACACCTTCCCTCATGGAACAATACTATCAGTGGTTGACTTTGCAGAAAATTACACCCTACAACCACAAAATGAAATACAAATTCAATACTCACTCAGAGCAGGGGAGCATAATGGTCCATATCACTTATCGACATGGGCCAGATAGCAATGAAGAGAAATGTGTGATATTGAAAGAAAGTCACTTTTACATAAGTGACAACCGGACCCATGACATCCATTACATGCAGCATTGCTTTCAATTGTTCTATGATCATGTGATAGCTATGGATATATCATTTTATCGTCATTTGATTTGTTCGGATGGTTGTGCTGGACAGTTCAAGAATGCACGTGTATTTCAATGGTTGTGTTTGTTGCACATAAAATACAAGGTGCCACATACATGGAACTACTTTGAAACATGTCATGGCAAAGGAGAGCACGATGGTGTTGTTGCATGCATAGAAACTACCCTTCAAAGGGAAGAGATGAAGTTTACAGGTGCTCACCTTTGAGATGCTTCATCTATAGTCAAATGGTGTGCATCTGTGATGGGAGAACAAGAAACAAGGAAACACCTAGTGCGGAGAATATTCTGGGGGGTGACAGATGTGGACCGATCACAAACACATCGGGTGAACACAGTGCATGGAACTCAAGGTTTTCATTCAATTAGAAGCTTAGACAACTCGGCCCTACAAATTTGGACAAGATTGAAGGCTTTCTTTTGCAGTTCTTGTAGCATCGATGAATGGGATGATTGTGAGTATACAGATACAGTTGATACACAGGATCGAGTTACACTTGGCACCGATTTCAAGGGGGTTAATGAAATAGACCATTTGGAAGATGATCATACATATATTTCTACAGATTATGATCACATATCGGATCTCATACAAGCAGGTACAAAAAAGTAAATTAGTAGTACCTAAATCAATACAAGCCTTTACATTGAAAGAAATTTTATTTATGTTACATGCAAGACCTTTTTTAATATTTATGTATTTTTAACCTTTTTTTATTTTCTTTCATAGGTTAGATATATGTAGTGGTTTCCCCAAAAAAATAATGAATGGGGTTCTGACTATTGGTTGGCACGTTGCTTAGAGGGGAAACAAACCATTCTCGAACCTGTTACAGATGATGAAAATATTGAATTCCCTACTGGCTCGATGGTTATAAAAGGGGAGTACTTGACACTAGCAGCAAAACAAAAAAAGAAAGGGTGGGTATGTATATCAGGATTATAGACCAAGAGCTATTGTATACCACTTCACCAACCTGGTAGTTGGTATAAACATCAAGTTACGCACAATTTTGAACAAAAATAGGTCACATGTACGATACTTGCTACCTCATTTAGAGCATGAGATATTGATGGACACCATCAACAACAGAGATGATCCAAATGGCCTACTCGAGTGAGTGCATTGTCAAGTGTTACTATATTGTCCAGTGTGGCTAGATTGTCATGTGCATTAAATTTAATCCTTAAAGTGTGTGTTGAAGCACAATTTCAATTATTTAGCCTTTAGTTTATTCCCAATTTATTAATTTATGATTGTCGGATACCATTCACAGACATAATTTACTATTCAAAGGATATTGGACACTATAAACACGATCCTACAACCTCAGGTGAGTTATCTATACATATTTTTTGCACATCTTCTTTATTTTCTTATGAGAGTACTAATGTTTAGCCTTTTGTGTGCCTAGGATACAAACACTATCTATGGCACATTGGAGGCACCAAGAACAATGGTGTCTTTAGACACCACCAAATAGAAATCAGAAAATAACATGCTCTCGAGTCAAGTTTATCATCATCATCTTCATATGCCAAAAGTTCTTTGTATGTCAGGTTTATGAATATATGCCAATTTTTACATATGACCAATAAAACCTAAGATTATGAATGATCAATAAACCTTACCTAACCTACTGCAGTTGTAATGATGTTGTGTCTATTGCAACAAATTATTTTCCCTATTTAAAATATATATTGTATCTTATTTGACTTGCAATAATACCTATTTTTTGCATAGCATCTTAGAACCCTTGGTCTGTTTGAATATTCCCTTCTTTGGAAAGGCTATTGGAAAGAACATTGTATGCAATTGTATTTGTATTGCATCCATTCACCCACATCACAGTGAGAAGTTGTGTAGGTTGTTGCAATTGTTGTTGCTGGAACAAGTCATCAATATGTCTGTTGTTTATGAACGCATCAAGGAAATGTCTATGTTCAACATTGCATAAATGTTAAATTACTAGTTTTCTACAAATTGCCATCCCTATGTAGCTTATCAATGTGTCAATTTTATGTAAAAATAGCAAGCCATATGTATTTGTTGTAGATCGCATGGGGGGTCTTCTGCTTCAATATTTTAAAAACATGCATGTTATTGCAACAAGAATTCTTTGAAATTTGCATCCAAGTTGGTTTGGGGAAGATAGCTTTTGATGGAATTATGGCTTTTTATTTTATTCTTTGGAATTGATCTTGGTTAATTCCTATATGGAATTGATATTATCAATTGCAATTGCCTTTGTTGGATGGTGTATTGAAAATTTAGTTCATTTTGAAATTATGCTGCAATATCTCGACAAAAGTGTTTACTGTATTATGGTCGCAATTACTATAGTTTACGATATTTTTTTCTATCCTACTTTGACAAATGTTCATTGCATATGTCCATTGTTGTCCCAAATTTGTATCTACTATTTGTATCATTGCATATTATTTTGAGGTATATGGCATTTTTTTTCATGTATGTGCATATAATTCATGTTTTCTTAATGCTGCAACATGTTTGCGGAGTTGAGCCACCAATGCGAGATTGCATTGAAGGAAACTGAGCAAAACCCTAGTTTACGCAATGATTGCACAATTAAGTCACTGGCCCATGAAAACACAAGGAAGAGGGCTACTTAGAGGTAATTGAATTCCAGGAGACCAACGGAGTCGACGGTTTGTCGATCCAACCTCTAGTTGCCGAGTTATGTCGAGTTGCAAGTCGCATGAAAATGTCGTTCATGGACAATTGGTGACTTTCGGTCCGGGAGCGAAAAAACAAATGGAGCAAAAATATTGTGTGTCGTTGGATCCTGCAAGTGTGTATGGGAAATACTGACGTGGGAACACTACCAACACTGGCTCGGTGGAGTGTTTTGCGGAGTTGACCCAACAATGCGAGATTGCATTGAAGGAAACTGAGCAAAACCCTAGTTTACGAAATGAATGCAGAATGAAGTCACTGGGCCATAAAAACACGAGGGAGAGGGATACATAGAGGTAATCGCATGCCAGGATACCAACGGAGTCAACGGTTCATCGGTCCAACCTCCGATTTCTGAGTTATGTTGAGTTGCAAGTCGCATGAAAATGTCGTTCACGGACACTTGGTTACTTTCGGTCCAGGAGAGAAAAAAAAAATGGGGCAACAAGATTGCGTGCCATTGGATCCTGCAAGTGTGTATGGGCAATGCCGATGTGGGAACACTACCAACACTGGCTCGGTTGAGTGTTTTGTGGAGTTGACCCAACAATGCGAGATTGCATTGATGGAAACTGAGCAAAACCCTAGTTTACGAAATGAATGCACAATGAAGTCACTATGCCATGAAAACATGAGGGAGAGAGATACCTCGAGGTAATCGCATGCCAGTAGACCAACGGAGTCAACGGTTCGTCGATCCGACCTCCGGTTTCCGAGTTATGTCGAGTTGCAAGTCGCATGAAAATGTTGTTCAAGGACACTTGGTGACTTTCGATCTGAGAGCGAAAAAACTAACGGAGCAATAAGATTGCATGTCGTTGGCTCTTGCAAGTGTGTATGGGAAATTCCTACATGGGAACACTACCAAAGCTAGCTCGGGGGAGTGTTTTGCGGAGTTGACCCAACAATGCGAGATTGCATTGATGGAAACTGAGCAAAACCCTAGTTTATGAAATGAATGAAGAATGAAGTCATTGGACCATGAAAACATGAGGGAGAGGGCTACCTAGAGGTAATTGCATACCAGGAGACCAACAAAGTTGATGGTTCGTTGATCCGACCTTCGATTGCCGAGTTATGTCGAGTTGCAAGTCGCATGAAAATGTCGTTCAGGGACATTTGGGCATGAATCTCTTGTTTTACTAAAGCATATTCACCCTAACCAAGTGTTTTACACACTCTAGGTTAATTCTAGAAATTACATGTGTAAGGTACATAATCTATAAATTTTCATTGTGCACATTCAAGGTACATAATCTCGAAAATGCTAAATTACATTCATGGTCCTCACTTGACTTATTGGTTATGGGTTTATTTTGATAATTTACTGGTTACACTATTTCCTTGTAACTAACCATTTCATAATTTATTGGTTATAGTAATTCCCTGTAACTCAGCATTTACACATGTAGTTTACTTTCAGTTAGTCCTTCAAGATTTAAATTATTGTTGCATTTCTTAAAGATCTAAAAGTGTTAAGAAAGGCGAATTTTTTATGCTAACTCGAGATGAGAATAAAGGTAGAATTGTTGTTTGATAGTCCTTAGAATATTCTTGTAGCATGTTTGGGATGGTGAAGTTGTTGAAGACTTTAGGGAAGTGGACTTTCCTTCAAAGTTAAGTGGTGTTTTGGGAGTTAATGCAAGTAGATCACAGTTGTTGCAGACCATTGGTATATATGTTTAGTTTGAAGTTACTTGTTGGTCAAGTAAATATCCTAAAAGGGTTGATTTTGATGATAATTGCAAACAAGTTTATTTTATGTGCACAACATTTTGTTCGGATATCCACATCATCTATTTCGGGATACATCATCTATTTCAGGATCTTGCATGATCTATTTCAGGATATTATCTATTTCAGGATTCCTATTTCAGGATATGATCTATTTCAGGATTCTGCATGCACAGGCATGCATCCCAGTCACCAGTTTGATGCCTCCAGCACCTTATCCACCTTCTTCTAGCACCCGGGAGCCACCTACCACAGAGTTTTATCCCTCCTAAGCTGAAAGGCGCCCACTTCTCACCTACTGCCAGAGAAGGGCGCACTTGTTCACCTACCACTGCAGATTCACTCCAGTTACATTCAGTTAGCTCCGATTCTCCCTGATTTGAGGCTAGTTTCACTCCTGACTGACTGTATCACTTCCGTTTGACCTCCAGTTCGATTAGGTGACTTGTTCTGACTTCAGTTAGCCTCCCATGCGCCCCCACTGAGCCTCCAGATCCTATATCAGTGCTACACACTTCAGTTACATTTATTACACTCAGTTAGACTCAGTTTGACACCTGGATGACTGGTTATTGTGATTGATGAGCACCACCGATGATTGATGAGGACTCCTAGATAGAGTCAAGCTACTCTATTCAGTGATTCGAATGGCCTACTTAGTCAATTCGAATTGCTCATTGACAGATATTGTATTCTATTGTAATTCATTCACCCTTTCTGGGATAGAGAGCACTGCTGCATGTTTTGCACAGTTTTGCACCATATTTTCTATGTTCATCTGTTGTGATTGATTTACTTGTTCATTAGATCTGTTGTGACTAATTTTACATGGTATCAGAGCCATTGCAGGGACAAGATCTCTTTTCTACAGGTGTTTATACAAGAAGATTTGACTGAATTGCTAAAAATTGCAATAAGTTTGGCATGAGATATCTCAAGGGCATTCGCTCTTGTGCATGCAAAGCTTGAAAATTATTCCAATACCACTCGAGAAGCTTGAGTTACCACATAATTCCTGGATTTGATACATTGGACCCATTCAACATTGCTTGAAATCCAATCCCAGGTGTGATGCAACTCTCAAAGGGTGGATTGTTCGACCTTATTGTGGTTGTTTTGATGTGATTTGCAGGTTTATTGTCTCCTCCAATTGCATTCGCTACCTTCTGCATGCAAGCCTTTCTACAGCAATTGCATTCGCTATAGTCTGCATGCAAGCTTCCTCTTCATCAGTTGACTCAATCCTTGCAATGGAATACTCTTCTTCAAAGCCTATCCTCACCCCATTCAATTATTTTGATTGGAAAGATGATATGGAGATCATATTACGTTCAAAAGGTTACTACCGAGTCACTCTTGGTCTTGAATTGGAGCCAAACAATGTAGCAGAAAGAACTAAACACTACAACAAGCTTGATGAAGCTTATGGTCTTCTTTGTCTCTCCATCTCCAAGGATCTTCACTTCCATCTCAGCGGATTGAAGACCCCAAAAGCCATATGGGAGCAACTTGAGACACTATTCGGCAAGCAGGATGAGCTTAGGGCTTTTCAATTAGAGAATGAATTGATTGGCCTTAATCCTGAGAATTTCGAGACCATCAATGAATTCTTCACAAAATTCAAGAACTTGAACTTGCAATTGAAGAACAGTGGTGTTATCAAAGAGGATAAACAGTTGATCCTCTCCATTCTAAGCAAGCTTGGGAAAGATTATTCGGTATTTGTCTCTACTTTCAATTCCGGTCGGCTAACTACCCCGAATTGGAAGATGCCTACCTTGAATGCCTTCATTGAGTCCGTTACGAAAGAGCATGACAAGTTGATTCAAATGGGGTCCATAAGCTCCAAAGATTCAGCCTTATTTGTTCAAGGACCCAAGATCTCGAATGGTAAAGGAAAGCTAAAGAAGGAGAAGCCCAAATTCGAGCCTCACAAGCAAAAAGACAAAGGCAAGCAAACGGATGCACCATCCAGTTCGAAATCCAAGCAAAAGGGAAAAGAAGGTAACCAAAAATCTAAATGTACTTATTGTAACCGTGGCTTTCATCCCGAAAGTTCATGTATGAAGAAGACTATAGATCAAATGGCCCTCCTTTTGGAAAAGAACAACATAACCCTTCCTGACGGTGCAAGGAAGAAAGATCGGAATGATGATCATGAAAGAGGACAAGCACTCATGGCAACGGTTTCGAAGCCCTCAACTCTCTTGATAGATTCGGGTGCATCAAATCATATGGCTGCAAACATTGATTCTTTCTCCTCATTCGATCCAAACAGCTCCATCCCCATCCATTTGGGAGATGACTCAAAAATTTCTTCAAAGGGCAAAGGTACAATTCATGTAGAACATGGATGCTTTCAGAATGTTCTCTATGTGCCTTCCTTAGCTTCAAATCTCCTTTCTGCGTATCAAATGACACATACTGGTGATCCAAAGAAAGTCACATTCAGCCCTAATACAGTTGAAATTTCTGATATCAAAAGTGGAAGACTAGTTGCGGTTGGAAAGGCAAACCACACTGCAAAATGTTATGAGTTTTCGCACTTTATTCCGCTTGCAAAGCCCACTGCTCTTCGCACACATGGTAATGAGGTTAGTAGGATTTGGCATGAAATATTTGGACATCTAAATTATAAGTATTTGCTGCTGCTATCAAATAAATCCATGGTAGATGGGCTTCCACAACTCCGTTCCTCGAAGGGAATATGCACCGGTTGCATTATTGGGAAGCACCCCGAGCACAGATTCGACCGCGGCAAGGCTAGCAGAGCCTCTACTATTTTGGGATTGATCCATTCTGATATCAGTGGTCCGCTGCCCCATATGTCATTAAATGGTTCAAGGTATGTTTTGACATTTATTGATGATTATTCTCGCTTTACATGGGTATTCTTTCTCAAAAACAAGTCAGAAGTGCTTGGAAAATTCAAGGATTTTAAGGCTTCTGTTGAGACCACCACTGAGAGCAAGATCAAAGCTCTTAGATATGATAATGGTGGAGAATATATCAAGTCCGAGTTTCTGCAACTTTGTGCCCAAAGCGGAATCAAGATCCAACATACAGTTCCCTACACACCCCAGCAGAACGGTGTAGCGGAAAGGAAAAACCGGTCACTGAAAGAGATGGCTACATGCATGATTGAATCAAAAGGTTTGGCTGCAAATCTTTGGGCTGAAGCAATCAATGTTGCTGCATATATATAGAACCGAGTTCCACATTCATCCGTGAAAGGTATGACTCCTTTCGAAGCATTCTTTGGTCACAAACCGGATGTGTCAAATTTGAGAGTTTTTGGCTCTACTGCATGGGCTAGAATTCCTTCTGAGAAGAGACGAGCTTTGGATCCACAAAGTATCGAGTGCATATTGATAGGATATGGGGAAGAATCAAAAGCATATAAACTCATGGATATCAGATCTAAAAAGATATTCATAGAGCGCAGTGTGCAGTTTGAAGAATCGCTTCAAGAATTGCAACTAGTTGAGGAGAAAACTGCCGATTCACCGCCTTCACCAGAAGAAGATTCGAGCAGCGATAATGAAGGTTTGAGTTCTGATATTTCTGATATTGTAGCAGCATATGATGATCATGACATATCAGGTTCGGAATCCGATCATTCAGATCCCCCTCAGTTACCAAAGTGGGCCCAAAACACTCTACAATCTGCTGGTTCTAGTCTTGGAAATCCTGCTGATCCGAGACGAACAAGAGGAGACTTTCAAAGGGCAGGTATGGCTCTTTCTATTGCTGATCCATTTCTTCCTGAGATTTGTTATTTGATGGCTGGTTCAGATCCCCAATCATACTATTCAGCCCATCGAGATCCGAGATGGAAAGATGCCATGGATGAAGAGTGCAGTTCTCTTCAAAAGAACAATACATGGGAGCTAGTTTCTCTTCCACCTGGAAGAAAATTAGTGAAGTGTAAATGGGTCTACCGTACTAAAGTTGCTGCTGATGGCACTATCAGAAAATATAAAGCAAGGTTGGTGGCAAAAGGTTTTTCCCAAGTCCAAGGAGTGGACTACACAGAGACCTTTGCACCGGTTGCAAAGATGGATTCCATCCGCCTTGTTTTAGCTATTGCCGCATCCAAGCACTGGGAGGTGCATCACATGGATGTGAAGAGTGCATTTTTACATGGAGACCTTGCTGAAGAGGTCTATATGCAGCAGCCAGAGGGTTATACATCATATCCATCATTGGTTTGTAGATTGAAGAAGTCTTTGTACGGGTTAAAACAGGCCCCAAGAGCTTGGTACGCAAAGATGGACTCCTTCCTTCTTTCTCAGAATTTCCAAAGATGCAAATCTGATCCGAATGTCTATCTTCAGCGAGTTAAAGGTAATTTGTTGGTTATTGTACTTTATGTTGATGATCTGCTTATTACTGGTAGCACACTTACTTCAATAAACAAGCTAAAATCTGCCTTAAATCTAGCTTTTGACATGAGCGATTTGGGCTTGCTGAGTCACTTTTTGGGCTTGGAGATAGCTCAAAATTTTGATGGGATCACTATATCTCAGCAAAAATATGCTTCCGACCTGTTATTGAAGTTTAATATGGCTGAATGTAAGGCAGCCCCGTTCCCATTCCTCTCAGGAATCAGTCTTGAGGAGGGAGATTCCACACCGCTTGCAGATTGCAGTATGTATCGACAGTTGATTGGTTCACTACTTTATTTGACACATTCACGGCCTGATATCTCATATGCCGTGAGTGCCGTGTCAAGATATATGCAGCAGCCACATGAGCTTCATTGGCGAGCAGCCAAGCGGATCTTGCAGTATGTGCAAGGTACGAGACAGTTTGGCATACATTATGCTGCAGATTCTGAGCTAGATTTGATTGGTTTTACTGATTCAGATTGGGCAGGTGATAGCATTGATCGGAAGTCCACTTCCGGTTATGTTTTCATGATTGGTCATGGTGCTATTTGCTGGTCCAGCAAAAAGCAAGCAGCCATTGCACTTTCTTCAGCAGAGGCAGAGTATCGAGGGGCAGTCAATGCCTGCATTCAGGCAGTTTGGTTGCAGGGTATTCTTTCCGAGTTTGGTTTTGGTGGCACTACTTCGACTGTCCTATTTTGTGACAATCAAAGTGCTATCAAGATCTCCACAGATCCAGTTCAGCGGCAGAGGACCAAACACATTGAGATTCATATGCATTACATTCGACAGTTGGTGCACGACCGCACCATCATTCTGCAATATTGCCCTACTGATGAGCAAATTGCAGACATCTTCACCAAGAGCTTCACTGAGAAGAAGTTCTCTTACCTCCGTTCACTGTTGGGGGTGAGTTCCATCATGGTGGAGACAGATTGATTCATTATTATGCTTTAGCTTGAGGGGGGGCTTTCTTCCCACTGGGTTTTCCCTCTTTCCTCACTTAGTTTATTTTCAGCATTTTTTGGATTATTGTATTGGGGTGACCTTTGGTCTTAGTTACCAGGGCCCCACATTATTTTAGTTGGCACATCATAGTCTAGCTTGAGGGGGGGTGTTCGGATATCCACATCATCTATTTCGGGATACATCATCTATTTCAGGATCTTGCATGATCTATTTCAGGATATTATCTATTTCAGGATTCCTATTTCAGGATATGATCTATTTCAGGATTCTGCATGCACAGGCATGCATCCCAGTCACCAGTTTGATGCCTCCAGCACCTTATCCACCTTTTTCTAGCACCCGGGAGCCACCTACCACAGAGTTTTAGCCCTCCTAAGCTGAAAGGCGCCCACTTCTCACCTACTGCCAGAGAAGGGTGCACTTGTTAACCTACCACTGCAGATTCACTCCAGTTACATTCAGTTAGCTCCGATTCTCCCTGATTTGAGGCTAGTTTCACTCCTGACTGACTGTATCACTTCCGTTTGACCTCCAGTTCGATTAGGTGACTTGTTCTGACTTCAGTTAGCCTCCCATGCGCCCCCACTGAGCCTCCAGATCCTATATCAGTGCTACACACTTCAGTTACATTTATTACACTCAGTTAGACTCAGTTTGACACCTGGATGACTGGTTATTGTGATTGATGAGCACCACCGATGATTGATGAGGACTCCTAGATAGAGTCAAGCTACTCTATTCAGTGATTCGAATGGCCTACTTAGTCAATTCGAATTGCTCATTGACAGATATTGTATTCTATTGTAATTCATTCACCCTTTCTGGGATAGAGAGCACTGCTGCATGTTTTGCACAGTTTTGCACCATATTTTCTATGTTCATCTGTTGTGATTGATTTACTTGTTCATTAGATCTGCTGTGACTAATTTTACACATTTTGCCAAAAAAATTGCCTATTTAATGAGATCTTAAAAGTATTCTTTAACAATTATACAACCAAGTATGGAAACATTTTGGTGTTTCTCGTGAAGATGTTCGTTGAGTTTGTTTGAACTATTGTGTCAGACTTGTTTCAACCATCTCATTTAATTTTCAAGGCTTTCTCGGGACGAGTTTTTTTCAATATTTTAAACATCTAACGCAACAACAACATCAAACAAACACATTGCGACATAAATATAAAAAATAAAAATGATATATAAGATGTCAAGTGGTACATCACACTTTGTTATTGAAATATGATATCTAGATCCTAAGTCATAAGTCTCAGAGGGATGATACAAAATCGCATAGTTGGCATGATGATAAGTCAACCATATATATGTATCCAGTAAAAACCATGTAAAGTCAACCATATATACAAATCTGAACATTGCTTTATATTATATATGTGCATGTAATATAATGTTTTCAAAAATGGCATGCCATGGCCAAAATACAAAATAGTGGATCATGTTGTACATCTGTGTGTACATACAAACAAAACAGTACATGTATGTATCCCCCCTATACATGGATTCTATTTACCCCCCCTATACATGATTTCTATTTATCCCCCTTTTCACTGCCAATGTCAGTGGCTTTTGAGAAGTCAATCTTTCTTTTTCGGCTGCTGGATGGCGTTCCCCAACGCTAAATGGGAGGATTGCTTCTCATTTTCGGAGTCTGTACACATAAGTTACCAAAGTTTGTAAGTTAGTTTACCAAGCTATAAAAATAAAAACAAATCTATGTACATTTGTTCAAATGCCAAGCAAATATAACATTTTTACTTACCATGCGTGTGTAATTCAAGGTACTCGGCCGTGTAACTGCATGTGCCTTGGGGGGGGGGGGGGGGCGGGGAGGGTCATCAGTGGCCCCAATTGGGTGCTCTTCAAGCACCATTGCATCATTAGATTCCTGCTTAAAGTAATATATGGACCAATGTCAACAAATACAAAGAAAATGATATTGTATATATTACATGGACATACAATGACATTATCAAAGAAAGAGAGACATACACGTACTTAGGGGGGGGAGAGGTGGGTCACCAAAAACGTCAATTTGGTGCTCTTCAAGAACCATTGCATCACTAAATGCCTGCATAAAGTAACATATGGACTGGAATGTCAGCAAATACAAATAAAATGAGACTGTATATACTACATGGACGTACAATGACCTTATCAAAGAAAGAGAGACATACACGTACCTGAGGGGGGGGGGGAGAGGTGGGTCACCAACAACGTCATTTTGGTGCTCTTCAAGCACCATTGCATCACCAGATGCATCCATAAAGTAACATATGGACCAATGTCAGCAAATACAAAGAAAATGAGATTGTATATACTACATGGACGTACAATGACCTTATCAAAGAAAGAGAGACATACACGTACCTGGGGGGGGAGAGGTGGATCACCAACAACGTCGATTTGGTGCTCTTCAAGCACAATTGCATCACTAGATTCCTACATAAAGAAACATATGGACCAATGTCAACAAATACAAAGAGAAAAAGACTGTATATACTATGTATGGATGTACAATGACCTTTTCAAAGACAGAGAGACATACACACGTACCTAGGGGGGGGGAGATGTGGGTCACCAACAACATCGATTTGGTGCTCTTCAAGCACCACTGCATCACTAGATGCCTGAATAAAGTAACATATATATGTCAATGTCAGCAAATACAAAGAGAACAAGACTGTATATTTACTACATGGACGAACAATGACTTTTTCAAAGAAAGCAAGACATGTACACATACTTGCGGGGGGGAGAGGGTCACCAGTGGGTTGACTAAATGACGTTGGCCTAAATAGACAGTCAAACATATCATGGTAACCATGCTACGTAACAAAACATAAAGATACAATTAGAAAATTTCTAATAATTAAATGCATACATGTTTCAAATCATTAAAAGCATAATTAAAAGAATACTTGAGTTTGGGAATCTTGCTCTACATGGGAGGGACCGGCCTGGGATTCCACAAAATCATCATGCCCACCCTGCATAAAACATTTTGTATCGAGTTTAAGACGTATTGAATGTTTCAATCTCTAAATTATAAGTATGTAAATCACTCGATGACAAATTAAAAAGTAAAGTTCTTACAGCTAATGGTGAAGCACCAAAATCATATGCAGCATTGACCACTGCATCAATGACATCAAAATCAATGGCCGGATTATGTGATTGTGGGGTGTCATTGGACACTAGCTGTATATTTGTTCACGTAAATTATCAAATAATTATTTAAATAGAAATAAATTACGAAACAATTGAAAACTGTGATATAAAACAAAATATATACTATGTAAAGAATGAATTTTACTTACATATCGGAGTAATCCATTTCCCCGAAACTTTGAAGCAGGCCCATAGCATATGCTTCGACACGATGTGCAAGGGTCTGGAATAACCCGATGCTCTGAAGACTTTGCATCACCGGTGTGATGTGTATCTCTATTTTGGTCTGGGACCTAAAAAGTGGATCCTCAATGTGAGATGGTCCAACCCTAGATGGGCCAACCTCGGAAGTGCCAACCCCTTGGCCTACATTTTCTTCGACGACAGTCCCATGTCGAAGCAATGTATCTGCCAAGTGGAATAAGGCCTCCTGCGTATCATCAAGAATGGGACTGGCTGGAGGATATACCTGAGGGGGGTTTGGTGTGCGTGGAGGGCGTCACACACGGTTAGGATCAGTCCTATCCCCTTCCCTATCTTGGGGCATCCCATGACCTACACCTTGGAACTCTACAATGTCAAAATAGTTCACATATTTCCCCAGGATAAATTCTGCGTAAGGAAATAAAATGGGATGTCTCTAGTCCCGTGAGGGTCTTCATCAAAGACCATGTACCAGCGATCCATCCAATTGGCTTTAATATTTGGTCCACGCATGTGAGGCACCTTCAACAATTAATTAATACGAATATGCGAAATAGCATAAATGACAGAACTCAGAATCACTTTTAGATTGATCACATGCCACTTCGAGGGGGCAACCTCCTATGAGCAAGCTCAATACAAATAACTTCACGGTGCCTTCATAGGTCTCAACACACACTTATATACTAATTCTAGGCGCCAATACTATGGGTCGAAACCATGGGCCGTTACAAACTGGATCAACAATACTACGACAACTTACAAAGCATATGCGCCAACAACAATAACACAAACTATTGATCAACAAATACTATGGGACGACTTACCATGCATATGCGTCCAACAACAACATACTAACAAAGTAAAGACATGGGTTCCTAACATCCCCTCCCCCTTAAAAAAAGTGTTGTCCTCAAATATTTAGATGTGGAAATTGTTGTTGAATCTGAAGGAGTGGTTCCCATGTAGCATCCTCTGGTTGCATGCCATGCCACTGAATTAAGACCTCTGTGATAGAGCGAGAGCGAAGCTGACGCGTGCACCGATTGAGGATGGCCTCTGGCTCTAAAAGGATGGATCCTTCATTATCCAGTTCGGGTAAAATCGTTTGTCCACTGATGTTGGTGCCAAGAACTTTCTTCAGACAAGAGACATGAAAGACTCGATGAATGCGGGAAGAAGGAGGAAGTTCCAATTTATAAGCAACGGACCCAATCTTCTGAAGAATCCGATATGGCCCATAGAACTTTGGAGCGAGCTTATGATGCCCTTTGAGTTTCAAGGAGGATTGTTTGTACGACTGGAGACAAAGAAAAACCATATCGCCGACTTGAAAAGTGCACTCCGAACGGTGCTGATCAGCTTGTTGCTTCATGCAATTTCGTGCCATGTGAAGATTGTCCCGCAAAATGCGAAGAATCTGATCGCGGTTTCGAAGGACCGTGTCAACTTCCTGAATTGGTGAACTGGTGGGGGTGTATGGAAGAAGAGCTGTAGGTGCCTGACCATAGACTGCTTCATATGGGGTCATTTTAGAGGCAGTGTGGTAAGAGGTATTGTACCACCATTCAGCAAGAGGGAACCACTTTTCCCACTGATGTTGTTGTTCTGAGGTGAAGCAATGAAGATAAGTTTCCAAGCATTTATTGACAATTTCAGTCTGACCATATGTTTGTGGGTGATACCCTGAACTCATCTTCAGTTTGGTGCCATTGTGGAAAAATAGTTCTGTCCAAAAATGATTGGTGAAATTCGCATCACGATCCGAGAAAATGGAAGAAGGGATGCCATGAAGACGAAAGATCTGGTCCAGAAAAATTTGAGCGATGGAGGAGGCTGTATAAGGATGGATGAGAGCACAAAAATGACTATATTTGGAGAGGCGATCAACCACAACGAGAATCATTGTCTTCCCGCTAGATTTAGGGAGCCCTTCAATAAAATCCATAGAAATATCTGTCCAAATCCGTGTAGGTATGGGCAAGGGTTCAAGCAATCCTAGAAGGACTGTTGTTTCACCCTTATTGCGCTGGCAGGTATCACATTTGGCCACCACCTGTTGAATTGTCCTTTTCATGCCCTACCAAAAGAAGTTACGCCGTGCTCATTCATACGTTTTG
Source organism: Larix kaempferi (assembly GCA_027924585.1). Classification (NCBI taxonomy): domain Eukaryota; kingdom Viridiplantae; phylum Streptophyta; class Pinopsida; order Pinales; family Pinaceae; genus Larix; species Larix kaempferi. The sequence continues at coordinate 47,080,108 of BSBM01000372.1, read as the reverse complement.
AGGAACCCAGAGTGCCCTACTGATGGAGAAGCATGGAGTTCATAGAAGACAGCCTGTTAAAGATCTGTACTCTGGGAAGCACCAGACGACCCTTGTATCGCAGAGAAGCACCATCCCAAGAGTAATGTGGTACAGCAGAAGGGTTGTTGGTCAAGCGTTGGATGATTTGAGATAAGGAAGAGTCATTGACATAACCTTGTTGAACAGATTGCAACCAATTTGGAACAGGCATAGAAATAGCTGAAAGAGAACCTTGGGCATCAAATGTGCGAGAAAGAGAATCTGCCACAATATTGTCTTTACCCTTCTTGTAAGTGATCTCATAGTCATAACCCATGATTTGCTAACCCATTTATGTTGTGCCGGGGAGGAGACACGCTGGTCCAAGAAATATTTCAGACTCTGGTGATCAGTCTTGATGCATAAATGATTCCCTAATAGGTATGGGCGCCACTTCTGTACTGCATGCAAAATAGCCATCATTTCCTTCTCATAGGTAGAGGCAGCTAAATTCTTACCTGAAAGGGCTTTGCTGGTGAACGCAATGGGGTGTTCATCTTGAAGGAGAACAACACCAAGTCCATTGCTGCAAGTATCACTCTTAATAGTGAAGGGCTTGGAAAAATCGGGCATAGCTAGCACAGGTGTGGTACACATAGCTTGTTTTAGTTTGTCAAATGCACACTGAGCAGCAGGTGTCCATGTAAAAGCATCCTTTTTCAATAGAGCAGTTAATGGAGTTGCAATATTCCCATAATCCTTGACAAACTTGCAATAGTATCTAGTCAACCCCAAAAAACCACGAAGGCTCTTGACTGTCTGAGGATGCGACCAATTGTTCATGGCATCGATTTTGGCAGGATCCACGCGAACCCCTTGTGTTGAGATAATGTGCCCTAGATACTCAACTTCCTTCTGTCCAAAAACACATTTAGACTACTTGGCATGGAGATGATGGTCAGAGAAAAGTTGCATGACAAGATCCAGATGCTGGAGATGTTCATCCCATGTTTTACTGTAGATGAGGATATCATCAAAGAATACCAGAATGAATTTCCGCAAGTAGGGTCGAAATATTTTATTCATTAAGGCCTGGAATGTGGTAGGAGCATTAGTGAGGCCAAAGGGCATGACCAAAAACTCATAATGGCCATCATGTGTGCGGAAAGCTGTTTTAGGAATATCATCCTCATGAACCTGAATTTGATGATACCCAGAACGAAGATCCAACTTGGAGAAAAAGTGAGCCCCATGAAGCTCATCAAGAAGCTCATCAACAACAGGAATTGGAAACTTATCCTTGATGGTGAGGTGATTAAGTGCTCGGAAGTCAATGCAGAGGCGCCATGACCCATATTTTTTGCAAACAAGAATAACTGGAGAAGAAAAAGAACTAGTGCTTGGGCGAATAATACCTTGCTTCAATAAGTCCCGAACGAGCATTTCAATCTCTGTTTTTTGGTGAAATGGGTAGCGATACAGCCTGATGTTGGGAGGAACGCTGCCAGGAAGGAGTTGAATACGATGGTCTTCTGGCCTGGAAGTTGGCAATCCCACTGGTTCAACAAAGACACCTATATATCGATCCAGAATTTGTTGTAGAGCCAAAGGAGTAGTGGAGACCGCTGATGGTTGCATCTGGATGGAATGGATTTGAGCGATGACACCATGTGAATTCTTCTTGAGGAGTTTTTCCATGCGATCTGAACTGATGATGCTGAGAGAACCTGGTTGTAATCCTGTCAATGTGTGTTTTTGTCCATTGAGGAAAAACTACATCCAAAGTTCACAAAATCCCATAAGATAGGGCCAAGTGTGCATAGCCATTGAGCACCCAAAACCACATCACATCCGCCTAAAGGAAAGGCAAACATGTCATAGCGCAAGGTATAATCTCCCATAGAGATACGCACATTTCGACACTTCCCTTTGCAAGGTAAGGTGCCCCCATTGGCAACCATAACTTCAAAGTTGAAACAAGGATGGATAAAATAATCAGCTTGTTTGGTGATCCGAGGGTCAATGAAATTATGAGAATTCCAGAAGCGGGGTGAAAGAATGGGAAAAGTTGGAAGAGGGGAACAAAGAAGCAAAATTCAGAAATGAACTCTGTGGTAAAATTTGAGGGTGATTGGGTGAAATATGAGGAAGTTATGGCAAACCCTAAAAATAGACAAATGTGAGATTTCAGGATTTGGGAAGGGGAATTGTGGATAGAGTCCTCAGGAATGAAATATGCAGAATGGGGTGACAAGGGTTCTTCAAAAATTTCAAGGGAAACAGAGTGAAAACAAGGGAGATATGGAGAAAAAACTGATTTTTTTTTTCCAGACTGGAGAGGCTACGGCTCAAAAGGGATCTGAAACGGCGCCGAATGGATTGAAAATGGTTGGATCTGGAACGGCTTGCAAAATGGATCTGAACGACTGGATGTAAAACGGCGCAGCAATGATCGACGACAGTTCAGCTGAAATTAGATATGGACCCCAGGTATGTGCGGCTTCCTAATAGTTCAAGGGTTTCACTCGCCCACCAATGTTGTCTGACGGCTTGCGTATTGGGGCAGTGCCCCTCACTCCATGGCTCAGGTAAAACTAATAACCGCTTTGCCACAAACGACAACTCTTGGTTTACCTCACGCGTGGGAAGTAGTCAATTAGGTAGGGGTCGTTTCCCTTTCCGCTAGCAGGTCCTCTCAATGGGCCAGCTACTTCGGGGTTCCTGTGGTACTCCTCACAATGAGTTTTAGGGCTTATGCCCAAGTACTTTCCACAGTTAAGTGGATAGGGATTATTCCTAATTCCGAACCTGCAATAGATGCGAAAAAAAATTTGGCAGAAATTTCACCCAGCGAGCCCAAGAAAGTGCTCTGATACCAGATCTGAGGTACCTGCAACAATTAATTAATACGGATATGCGAAATAGCAGAAATGACAGAACTCAGAATCACTTTTATATTGATCACAGGCCACTTCGAGGGGGCAACCTCCTATGAGCAAGCTCAATACAAATAACTTCACAGTGCCTTCATAGGTCTCAACACACACTTATATACTAATTCTAGGCACCAATACTATGGGTCGAAACCATGGGTCGTTACAAACTATGGATCAACAATACTACGACGACTTACAAAGCATATGCGCCAACAACAATAACACAAACTATTGATCAACAAATACTACGGGACGACTTACCAAGCATATGCATCCAACAACAACATACTAACAAAGTAAAGACATGGGTTCCTAACAACGCACCAGTCTATGGAAATGTGCGGTCGACTTGTGGGTGGAACCAATCTAGTGCTAGGGTCTCAGAATAATGAAAACAATTGGTCTTTTGTTATCTTTAGTTTTTTGATGTCTTTGTAGCTCAACCCAATGGAATAGAATTGCCTCTGGGAAACTCTGTATGAGCTAATGTTGTATAGTGCTCCTTGGGCATTGGAAATTGTGTTAGTTATGGTATCTAATGCCTTGGCTAAATATTGTCTTAAATGGTTTCCCCCTCTAAAAAGTGAGCTAAGGCACCTCAATGCACCCAAACGAACCAAAATCTCTGTATTTCGGTTGTGTTCCTCCTCAGTGTTTGGGTTTGTGTCCTCTGTTAAGATTACAACAACAAGTTCAAAATTTAATTAATAAATTTCATTGTTTGGTTTAATATGTAGCAAATTTTATTAAATTGGTTTAAAAAAAACAAAAACTATTAAATTGACAAACACAAGAACGAAAATTGCAAGGAATTTGGAAGGAAAGGGAAACCTACCTTCCATTGTATCCCAAATGTGAATTGGGTCTTCCTAATTTGCCTCCTCCTTCTCTCAAACTAGAATCGACTGTGCATTTTTTCGCCCTCCCAAAATCGTCGGCCTTGATTGTGTATGCGAAAATGAGGCCGCGGGCCACTATTTTATTTTATTTTTTGGTATTACAAATCGCAAGTGCGATATATCGCACTTGTGATTTGTAACTCATAAGAAATATGCAACAATTAAAGTTTTTGTAATGGTCGCAAGTCTTGAGTTCAACAATTTATGTTTTGCAATTTTTGTATTCCAAATCGCACTTTCGATATTTCGCCCTTGCGATATAGCGCACATGCGATTTGTAACAATTAAAGTTTTTGTAATTCTTTTATTATAAGCAAGGGTTGATTTCTTTGACTCTTTGTGAATTTATATAGTTGGACAAATTCAATATTATGTTTATGTTGGTTGGTGTTTGACCTAAAAAGTAAGCATGCCTTGTACCATAGAAATTAACTATTATAAATAATCAATCAATCAATGATATAATATGTTGTCATCTTGGACAAAATTAAATGTAATTATCTTGACTAATGTTTTTATATTGACCTGGGATTGAATTTTTGAGTGGTCTATGAATTAAGATGCAATGATAGAATATGTTGTCATCTTGGACTAAATTAAATTTAATTATCTTGACCAATGTTTTTATCTCAACCCCGGATTGAATTTTTTAGTGGTCTATGAATTAAGATGCATGTAAACTATAGGACATCCCTGAATGTGTGCACAAACCATAACAAAATGAGCATCTCAATGGTAACGTGTGTCCATAGAAGCTTATTAGTATGATGATAATATGTTTGGGACTCCTAGTTACTAATGATAATCTAATTGTATAGGGATTAAAATTGAAGTTAATAGTATACATGTTTTTGTTGAAATGGGTATGCTGAAAGTGTTGTTATGTTGAAAATAATCAAAAGTTACTAATAATAACAAAAAAATATTTATAAGCTCTTTTGAAATAAAATTCTTATAAATTTAGATTTAATTGTATGTACTCAACAATGCATGCAAAGCTTCATACAAAAGGCATGCCTCAACTTAAAAGGGATTACCTTAGATATGAGTTGTCATGGAGAATGCATGCCTCCACTCAAAAGGGATTTCCCTAAGATGAGTTGTTATGGAAGCATATATTTTGCAACTAAAGGGAATGTTTGCGTTGTCGGGAGCTCAAATTGAAAAGGCATTACTAACATAAAGAGTAAATCCATGTTGGGTATTGACTTTATGAGTGCCGATGGTTACTTGAATTTTACAAATAGATGCCTTGGTTGTAGAATTTTGACTGTTGCACTATTGTACCAAGTCTCGCTGAGATAATTATGCTCTAGTTGCAAAGGATTCCTCAAGGCAGTATATCCAATTCATTACGGTAGTGTATGCATAGAGGAAGAATTGCCCAAGCTTGAGTCAATGACTGGTTAAAAAGAAGATGTCATAGGCTGATCGAGTGTTGTACATAAATCTGCAGTACATTGAGATGCATTTTAGATGAGTCATGAGTAATGGTCGCTTCTTGAGTTCAACAATTTTTGTATTACAAATCGCATTTGCGATATATCATGCTTGCGATCTGTAACTATTAAGAAATATTCTTGACAATTAAAGTTTTGTAATGGTCGCTTATTGAGTTCAATAAGCAATTTTTGTATTACAAATCGCACTTGCGATATATTGCCAGTGCGATATATCGCACTTGCGATTTGTAACTCTTACACAGCGCAAGTGTGATATATCACACTTGCGATATATGCTAACCAACCTTAGCCTCGGTTTTGGGCTCGGGTTTGTCCGAACCTAGACACAATAGCGCATACATGCGTTATGGATTTCCATTTCAGAAATGCATTTCAGATTTCAAAAGTGGCACTAAAAAGTGGAACCAACTTCATGCGACCGCCCCTTAGCAAATGTAATCCATATTCATGTAGTTGAATGTCACAAATTCATGGTGGCAACCAATCCGCAACAACATTTGGCAATAATGTGGGGAATGCCATATCAAATAATCCTTATGTATTATATTCATTGACAGGTGACAAACCAATATCTGGCCATTGCATTGCTTCGAGAGGTGTAGATTGCATATTTTCAATATATGCTCTTATTTCTTCGACCTCTCTTCACCCATTAGGTTTCCTAGTAGAAAACGATGAAGGATGAGAGTGCAAATGATCACGGTCGAAGCCTTCAAGGTTTTCATCATCTCTATATATTTTTTGAATATCAGAATCAACAAACTTAAGCTTATTGGACACATCTGTCGCCATTTCTGGAAGTGCAACAATTGAATCTCTGTCAATATCAACATCTTTATAATATTCATCCATTTGAATCTTGTAACATAATGCATCTAGCACTCGTGAAATATTCACATAATAATCATAATAGGTGTATTGTGCACCATGTCTCTTGACCATTAGAATGTCCAAATCTTCGACACAATGTGGAAGGTTTTTGGAAATAACAGAAATATCTTGCGGGAAGCTAATTGTGTGTCCACTGTATTTATACTGTCTACCACGAGCATGTGTCAGTTGTAAAATTAGATTGAATCGTTTAATTAAAATATCCTCAAATTGTGATCCATATGGATATAGGTGGCCACCCACCTATTCCACTAGCTCAAAACAGTTTTCCATTTTGGTAGTTTTCTAGTAATTATTCTACAATTATTTCGGGGTCGTGAACTTCTGGAGCCATTTTGAGGCCCTAAACAATTTTTTTTGGAGATTCGAGGGGGGGGGAAGGTTACCATCGGCATGCATTGACCCTTACAAGAAATTTGTAAAGCTCAGATAGACCTTTCCAACAAACTATCGAGCACCCCAAACAGAGATCGTATGCAAAATTTATGACCCCGGGAAGTTGATTGCTCAACTAACCACCTTGGGTCTGCAAACTTTATGACGATTAATCTTATAGGGTTAGGTTTTTGGATGTTTAGGGTTATTTCCCTCATGCTTATGATAAATAGGCTCTTTTGGCCTCTTCTTGTATTCATCTTGTCACGAATGAGCCTAGCTGCCACATCTCTTCTCAGACATATAGCTACCACCATTCTAATTGCTTTTATTTTATAGTTTGTTCTGTTTCATTCATTTAATAGAATCTGAGTTTATTGTATCAGTGTGTTTCTTGCCATATATCTATGTATGTGAATATATTTATGCTCTTTCATTTCGTTCTCATATAAATCCGGATCAGTGGTATTAGAGTGTTATGCTCTTGTGGTTTCTCAGTGCATGTCCCCGACGAGATCTGAATATTGAGAGTTAGGTCTCGAACTAGTTGAGCTTGGGGGAAACCCCTCTCGGAGGTCCAAGCACACTCACATGTCGAGGGAATAAAAGAGAGATGACGGAGAATGAGATCTTATTAAGTTGTTGCTCGGGGAATCCCTTGCGCGACAGAGGAACGAGATGATGGATAATTTCTCCCAGATCCTTTGAAGAATGCCGACGACGACACATGCACCTTCAACGAGCAGCCGTTTCGAGGGTGCGACTCCGTTCAAAATACAAGTTAACTTTGGCATTCCCTTATTTGAATGAAATATAGATGCAGATGCTTTGGAGAAATGGTTAAATCTGTTAGAGGGTTACTTCTTTGTTCAAAATTTTATTGAGTTGTATTACATAATTGTTGCTATTATATTGGAGATATGATCAAACTAGATTATATTTTGTATGTTTAATATCATTGTCTCTCTTATTTTTTTAAGTTTATATTTCTTGAATAATATTCAATAATTATTAGTTATGCTAGTTAAATCTATTACATATCATGGGAACTCTTTCCTTAGAAAATTGCTTATTTATTTATTTAGAGAAATGTGTAATATCCATATATAAATGGCATCTCATGTGTAACATATGTGCTTATATAAAATAAATTAAGAGGCCTAAAATACTTTTTATTCATTTTTTATACTTAATAAATCATATTAACATAAATCTACATTAACATGGTTGTTGTTCGTCATTTAGGTTCATAACTAAATTTAATTAAAAGAAATTCTACATATTTTAATAATTTCTTTCTAGTGAAACTGAATAACAAGTGCTAATTATGCTAATGATAATTAATGATAATTATGCTAATGATATAAGGTCTACGCTTTAGACATAACGAAACAAGTTTAAATCGTCGCACATCTAAGAAAAGAAAATGATTGAGGCATTTTATGTGTTTAGTATGACTCTTAGCATATCATTCACGTATAAAAAATAATATAAACCTTGTTGAATAATTTGGTAATTAAATGTTTTACTATAATATTTGCTTAATTCTAGAATACTTTGCAGGGCTGTTACTCTTAAAATGTAAAACATTGCTTTCAACAAGAAAACAAAGAAACCAGCGATCATCTTCTCGTGATTTATTTAACAAAGAAACCAGCGATCAACTTCCCGTGATTTATTTATAAATTCTTTTAGTTGGTGAAGGTAGGTGTGAAATCAGACAGCTAGTGGCATATTCTTATAACTAGTCCAAAACAAAAACAAACCAGACAGCTAGTGACCTGTTCTCATAACTACTCCACACATAAACAAACCCTGCCCCAATGGAGAGTCTTTGTTCAAACACATAAAGCTAAATGTTATTGACGGCTGTATACTATTTGGCTTTTCAAAGAATGTTATCTTCCATATAACCAAGAAGAATTCTGACACTGTCATATGTGGCAGATAGTAGAGAGTAGTCAGTGGAGTGTGATTTAGGTTTTCCTCGTTTAACTACCACCAATTTTTTAATTTCAAAGCAGGCCCCTGCGTCGAACCACAAACAATTTTTTTAATTTAATGGGCATTTGCAGGCGTTGTTATAAAAGGTAGAACGCTCTTCATTTCTCATCAAACTCAGTCCATCATCTATTTTTTTCCAATAGAAGAAAAGTTGTGAGTTGCAGCGATGAAATCCTTTCAGGCGATAGGCGGCGCAGTTGCAGCTCTAGTGATCTTATCATACGCGAATAGCATTGTTATTGTGCGTGCAGGTGATCCAGATCCTTTACAAGACATTTGCGTTGCTGATTTGAAAAGCCAAGGTAATGTGTGCATGCAGTATTAATTAGTATATATAAATTGTATATATAAGGGTGACTAACATCATATCTGTATATATTGTTTCATTTCAATTTTGCAGTCATTGTGAACGGGTTCCCCTGTAAGAATCCGATGATGGTTACAGCAGACGACTTCGTGTTCAAAGGCCTCGATAAACCCGGAAATACCAATAACCAGTTGGGATTCGTGGTGACGCCAGCCTTTGTAATGCAGCTACCAGGCCTCAACACCTTGGGAATCTCCATGGTTCGGCTTGATTACGCTCCTCTCGGCCTCAATCCCCCTCACACTCATCCGCGGGCCACCGAAATCTTGGTGGTCATAGAGGGTACTCTCTTAGTGGGCTTCATCACCACTAACAACACATTGTTTTCCACAACGCTTGAGAAGGGAGACGTGTTTGTGTTCCCGAAAGCTCTCGTACATTTCCAACTGAACATTGGCCATGTCAACGCAGTGGCCATTGCTGCACTGAGCAGCCAGAATCCAGGAACTCAGCAGGTCGCCAGGACGTTGTTCGGAGACTCTCCGCCTGTTGATGTTACAGTTCTGGCCAAAGCTTTCATGATCGACGCCAAGCTCGTCCGGCTTCTCCAAAACAAATTTAAATCCTCATCTTGATCTTGATCTTGATCTGATGACGTCGTCTTGATCTTGATGTTGATCTTTTCTTCCTTCTAGTCGTTCAGTTGAGTTGATTTGGTGTTTATAAAGATAAATAAAACCAAGCTCTCGATCCTATTCTCCGCGTGGCTGCATTATAATAATAGCTATCTGATCATATACGATCAAGATATGTATGCTGATATCTGACATGTATGGTTGTTGATATCCAAATAAAAAAAGTCAATATTGCAAATATGAGATTGAATTCTATGATCTACTTTAAATTTCTAGCTAGAAGTGTATATTTTTATATATTATATTTATTATTTATTTTTAAAATAATAAAGAAATCACACTAAGGCATCATTTTCGTTACGTTAAAGTATTGGTTTTAAGTTTCTCAACTTTATTTTTTTTCAATAATTAACAAAACCCAAAAAATAATTATTAATATTGATTTGAATTGATATTTAATCAACTTTCAACTATGAGCAAATTGTTAATATGCCTATTATTACCAACTCCTACCTAGATTATGAAAAATTAAATTTATAAATATTCACTAAAATCGACTTCTTTACAATTCGACAATTTCCAAAAACTCTGTCAGGACAGATTTTTTTTTTTAAGGGTCTGAGACTAGGAGCCAGTTGTGGAGTCTCTTGATTAACTCTTCATAACTTTAAATTATATTCTTGTTGGGGAAATATTTTTCTATAGCCGGCCTTGTTTTTCACTCTGATTGTCAGATATAGCGGTCCCTCACTGAAGTAGCATTGAGGTGGCTAGGGATTTCAAATCTAAAATCCATACATCTACTACCTTCTACTCCCATTAATCGTCACTCTTAATTCTCTTTGCCCCGCTTTCGATCGCCTTCAATTAACTAGAAAGTAGAAATCCAAACAGGGTTATTCTGAATTTGAACGAACCTTATTAATTATTTAGAAAATGGAACTTCATGTATTAATTAACCTCAATTGACTGAATTTGTTAACTCTTGGACCGAATTTGGTAAATATGCTATCAATGCAGTAACCATCTCTGCGCTGAGGAGCCAGAGACCAGGAACTCAACAGATCGTGGAGACCTTGTTCGGAGCTTCTTGTCCACCTTTTCCAAATCTCATGATGATCTGATGACGTCGTCAGGACGTTGTTCGGAGCCTCTCCCTTCATTCTACTAGCTCAGTTTAGTTGCGTTGGTATTTATATAAATAGATAAAACCAAGATCTCGAATATCCTCTTCTCTCCGTGACATAATAATAGCTAATCGGTATCTCACTTTTTCTAAACAGAAGAAAAAAGTGTAACCTTGATATTATAAGATATAATGTAAAGTTACATCCAGAGAAACATAATCCTTAAAAACTCAAACGGTACAGCTGCTAAAAGCCAAAGACTTAGTAGGCGATGTACTTAAAAACCGCTTCTTACAAAGAGGAATACTGAGAGCGCAGAAATTGGTCGGCCACTGGCCAGAGACCCAATCTCTTGATCAGATATTTAGAAAAGAGAGGAACTCGAGAGAAACAGAGAATTACTAGTAGAACTGCGGACATGGCTCCAGCAAATCGACAACCGGCAAGATAGATCAAGAACCAAAGCTACAGAACTTTGATGCGACCCTCAGAATGTGTTGATGCTACTAGAATCAATGATGCTCTCATCCAGGCTTTCGCTATAATGCAGAGAGCCATCCATAGGGCCCATTGCCAATTTGGAAAGGTGGTCAGCTGTCATATTAGCCTCGCGGAAATGTGTTGACAGAGGATTGGGTCGAACGAGGCAGTGATACTTCTGACCTCCTCCATTCAAGGTTCGAGGATCATAGTTCTGATCGCATGTATACCATTAAACCAATTAACCACCATTTGTGAATCCCCGTAAATGTTCAAAAATGTTCAAGGAAGAGTAACCCCTCCTTGCAAACCAGAGCAAGCATCGAAGAGCCAGCAATTCCGCTTTTAGACCGTCACCCTTACCAATTCCAACCTGTATTTTAACATGGTGATTGCGCCGAATGTAGAAAAAGATCCCAGCTCCACAAGTACCAGGGTGAGAAGCCCCGTCAAAGAAGCCATGAATAATTCCTTCATCCAACAAAGCACTCGGTGCCACTCCCAATCTTCCACTTGATCCATGGCCCGATGAGGCAGAATGCATTGCTGATGCTAATCCAAATGGCCGAGGCCTGGGCCGGCCTTTCCTTTTGATTCCTCAGCCACTGAGTGATCGTGGGAGACTTTAAATACTTAGTGCGAATGACCGAACTCCAAAGACCCCCATCGGTCATAGCTCTCCAAAGACTCCTAGCCAGCATAGCCCAATTGAACCAATCTAAATTCTTAAGGCCCCATCCCCCTCGGTCCTTAGCCCAACACAGACTGTACCAGGAGCTGAGGTGCCATTTACGAACCTTGGCTTTCCCCGACCATAGAAAATGGAAGAGTCTGCTCTGTAACCCTTTGAGAATCGAAGATGGGAGCCATCTAAGACCAAACCAATAGGTAGGCAAGCTTTGTAATACAGACTGAGCTAACACAAGCCTCCCTCCAATTGAGAGCCATCTGACAGCCCAGCTGCTGATCCTATGGTCGACTTTCTGCAGCAGCCAGTCCCAATCAGCCCTTCTGTAGCAGTTGGGTTTGAGATAAAAACCCAAATATTTGATGCCGACGTCAATATGTTGGAAGCCAAAAGGAAAAAGCTCCTTCATCCTACTGATTTCAAGCTCTTCAACCCCATTAAAAAGAAAGGACGACTTGCACATGTTAATGGCCATCCCCGAGGCCGAGCAGAAAGTGTCAAACAAACCCTTAAAAATAATTGATTCTTCAATAGAGGCTAACCCAAAAACCAAAACATCATCGACAAAAAGCAAGTGTGTTATGTGTTATAGACAAAGCACAAGAAACTCTTACCCCTTTAATGCTGCGGTCCACCTTAGCTTCCTGAATAAGTCTACTTAACCCATTGATGGCCAAAATGAAGAGCAAGGGGGATAAAAGACAGCCCTGTCGAATGGCTCTGCTGTAAGAAAACATAGTCCTTGGCTCCCCATTGATCAGCACCCCGTAAGTGGTGGACGAGATGCATGCCAAGATCCACTCGACTGTACTTAGAGGAACACCAATCTGTAAGAGAATAAGCCTGATGTAAGTCCAATCCAAGTGATCGTAAGCTTTCACCAAGTCGAGTTTAAGCATAAAGACAGTGAGGTTCTTGTATTTGACTGAGTGTAACCATTCTTGAGCTATTCCTATAGCATCCAGAATCTTCCGGTTATGCATGAACCCAAACTGTTCGAGTGTGATGTGCTTAGCCAAAAAAGGCTTCAAACGATTACCAATCATTTTGCCCACCAGCTTATAAAGAGTGTTACACAAGGAAATGGGGCGATAGTTCAAAAAGCCTTCCGGTCTGTCTGATTTCGGAATTAGAGAGATGTAAGTAGCATTGAGTCTTTTAGGGACAGTAGCTTTGGAATGAGATTCTTCTACTGCCCTCAAAATATCATCACCCATAATGTCGAAAAAGTGCGTGAAAAACTCTACCGTCCAGTCGTTGGGGCCTAGAATTTTTTCTTTAACCAGGGAACCAAGAACTGACTTAAGTTCATCCATGGAGATCGCCCTCTCAACCTCTTTACCATCCTTAGCAAAAATAAAACGAGGGAAAAGTTTTAAAATCTTAAACTGATCAGCGAGATTATTCACCTCGGGTTGTTTGTATGCTTCTCGAAAATAAGCTTCAGCATTCTCCAAGATAAAATCTTGGTCCGATCTGAAAAGGCCATCCTCCCCTTTTACCTCCCAAATAGAATTCATATTCCACCGTAAATTAGCATAATTTTGGAAAAAATTTGTATTGCCATCCCCCTTAACGAGCCACAGAGAACGGCTCTTTAAACGCCAAGTACTTTCCTTCTGGCCCAGTAACACCTCCTTTCTTTTTATGAGATCCTGAAAGGCCCTCCTATTGTCTTCATCAAAAGGGGTCCCATCCACTTCCGTAAGTGAGATGAGGTCCTCAATTTCCTTGAAGTCCTTGGCGTCCTCCCTCTTCTTATGATGCTCCCATCTTTTAATCTCACAACACATCAGATCCAGCTTATTATTAAGAGTTGACAGATGGGATGTTCCTTCAACCCCCAACAGGGAGTTTCGATTATGGATAATCATATCGCAAAAACTCTTATCCTCCAGCCAAGTGTTGTTGAACCTGAAAAGATGAGAGGGCCTTGAAGCCTGAAAACTAAGTTCAAGGAAGATAGCTTTGTGGTCAGAAGTTCCAGTAGCCACTCTCCAAGACCGGTAACGTTCACAACCGATGAGCAAATCATTTTTCATTAGGAAACGGTCCAATCTTTTCGCCACCCCAAGAGGACCAGATCGCGCGTTGTTCCAAGTAGGCGTCAAATGAACTGGCTTAATGTCCGTCAAATCAGCAGCCTCGAAGAGATCCTTAAGATACCCGTCCAGTCGGTCCTCCCTGCGACCCGACCCCCAAACTTCACATGGAGACAGAGTGAAGTTTAAGTCACCACAAATAATCAGGTTTTTTTTTTCCATAATCATGTTAAAAGAAACTCGGTCCCAAAAGTACTCGTGATCCCGATAAGGTCCATAAAGATTTATAATACAGAGCTCTTGACAATAGCCTCTGATCTTTCCAACTAATACTATACCAGAGCAGGCAGGAAAGGAGTCACGTCGACCGTGTAGGGGTCCCAAGCCGCAAGTAACCCCCCAGAAAACCCTACAGTGTCGATAGCACAGCACTTCCATAAAGGACAAATACCAAGAGAAAAAGAGACAGCATCCTTCCCCAAATGCATGGTCTCCTGAAGAAAGATAACTGATGGACTCACAGAATCCAGAAAGTGGCGGATAACAGCCTTTTTTACCAGACTGCCCAGCCCTCGAACGTTGAAGGTTGCAATGATCATCACAAAACCATAGAGGAGTCATGCCCTGCTCTAAGAGACTCAGAAGGTGTACTAGAGTTTAAGGCCCTAGAAAGCCCAGAAGCCGGTGAAATTTTAGGATTAATCCATTTTGAATACCGACGCCCATCCTGACAGTCTTCCTTCAACTTCCTCCTCGATTGCTTTCTGCGAATAGTGACATTAGTGCACTTGATTGAACCCAAGTCAGAGCCCACGCCCGAAGTCGTTGTCGGACTTTGTCCCCCAAATACAGATACAGGAACCATATCCGGTTCAGAAGTGGGAGGGCTCTCTGAAACCGGTTCTGCAAGAGAATTAAAGGGTGAGGAAAATAGAGTCCCCTCTACGTCTGAAGGCTTTACCAAAATTCCCCTTCCATGACCCATCGCTGCATAATCTGATTTAGAAACGGAAGTGGGAGACAGCCGAATATCCAATCCCACTCTGCCCGGAGAAAGAGATGGGGAAACAGAATCCTCCGCCAAAGCCTTCCCCAGAGTCGGAACCTCGACCTCCCTTAGCTCAATGAATGCATGGGGTTTCAAGGAACATGGATGGACCACAGGTTCCCCAGCTTCCATACCATGAGCAATAACCGTGGCAACTACTTCCAATGAAAGATACCTTAATAATAGAGGCAAGAAAAGGTTGAAATTACCTAGACAATCCAGTGTAGAACCTTCATCGAACGGTATAGGGAGAGAAAAAGATTGTGCAGCGTCCTCACTGACAGCTTTCGTAGGTTCTTCTGTGGGTCTATCAGACCGCTTCCCATTGCAGTCACGACTCAAATGACTAGGCTTCCGATAAGAATAACAACGGAATGGAATATGCCAGTAATCCAGCTGCTGAGTAAAAGAGCCGTGTTCATATTCGATCTCAATCTCAGCCGGAAACCCATAAGAGACATCAACCTCGATCAAAACATGAGGACAAACCCACTCTGAGGCCAGGAGGGTGATTTCCTTGATGAGGATGAAGCGACCGATGGCATTGGCAACGCCCAGAAAGGCCTGGAAACTCCAGCAGACAAGTGGGAAGTCAAGAAATAGCACCCACAAATGACGTTTAACTAACTTTTATTTTCTGGGGTCGAACGTCGGGTGCCATCTAATCAAAACTAGCAACCCCTACCCCAGCACCCAAAATTTCTCATGAATATTTTCTAGCGAGTCCTCAAAGAGGAAGTGGATTTAAATCTAGCCATTCTCGAGCATGATGACACGGGGGACATAATGAATGAGCGGCTTCCCTGCTCAGGTGATCCATTCCACGGCCTCCTCCCTGTTCAGACGAGTGTGTTCCATCTTGTCGACTAAGGCCCTGGAGGATAAGTTTGCTACCATATCCATGGTGATATCACGACCCAAAGTACAATGAAACTTTTTCTTCGAAGCCTGTTTGACCTTGTAGCCCCCTTTCGAGTCTCGACGGGGACGCCTACTCGATCTTGTCACCTCCTTTTGTGCCATTCCTTTAGTCCCGGTGGCTAAAAGTCTAGTAGCAACAGTGCCCCCCAATGCCTTGGGATTAACAACCGGAACTTGAGGAGACATAAAGACCACATGGGCCGCAAGATTGACCCGAACCTTCGTCGAGGAAGCCGAAACTTCACGACCTGTGTGCCCCATCCCTTAGACAAAACCACACCAAACTAAACCCAACAGACAAGAAAAAACAAAATAAAAACACCGGTCCAATGAAAACCCCGACAGCAGTGACAGAGTTCTAAGCAGCAGAAAACAGAGAATAGAACCACCCTTAAAGCCCGGAGAAGGTGCAGGATTTTTGTATTTAAAAGAACGTTCCCACTTTGTTTGCTTGGTTAGTATTGACCTCCCAAGAAGGGAGGCTGACTCCAAGCCTGCACTGAAATTCCAGGTAAAGGGACAATCTTATCGGAACAAAAAGAACGTTGAGCTGGGGAAATGCCCACGAAGACAATCAGTAACAATCCCACAGGTCTGGCCTGGTCCCTGAGTCGAGCAACAGCCTGACGTAAGGTGAACCCTAACAGACGCCATTGCAGCCTTAGCAATCAGAAACCACCCAGTGCTGAGCTAATCGATATCTCACATGACTAGTGGGCGATATTCAAATATATATTACTAACACATCCACATATTGATGTCATGGAAAGAGCCGATAGGCATAACCGTTCACGGTTAAAAACAATTTAGGATTATTATTGTAAAATTCAAAAAAAAATTCATAAGATTGATAACCATAATCATAATTTTTATAATATAAAATCAAAACCAAAATTCTTAAAATACAATTATTATATTTAAAGAATTTAAACACAAATACATATAATTTAAAAAGAAAATTTGGAAACCTGTAAATTAGCAAACTTCAAACACAAATAAGAAAACCTGTATGTGCAGAAGGATCCTTATTTGAGAATGATATTTATCAATCCCATAAGTGGGGAAGGTATGTAGATAGAGGGGAAGCCCAGAGTAGAATGCCTTCCAATATCTGCAACATTTTGCTTATAATCACCTTGCGTCTTCATCCTCCTCGATACACTATCCTAACCAGTTTGTAAAGAATTACAATCCGTAAAGAATTTCAAAACTCCCAGGTTGTGTTTATATAAAGAGAAATAGAAAGCACATCATGTTGAACTTTGGTTGTCATTGATGTCAAAGAGGACTTAGTTTCCATGTTCCAGTTTGAAGAAGTACATAAAACTATGTGTGCAAGTCCCTAATCCCATCCATCTAGTCATGGCACTTCAAAGTTGATGTCAAAGAAGTGGTTGGATATGATAGACTTTTGTCACTCTGAGGAAGTATATCACAATTTCTATGCAAGTCTCGGAAGTGCGCAAGACCCACCAAGCAATAGTACTTCAAGGGTGCAAGACCCAACACCTAGTGGCTCCCAAGTGCGCAAGTCCTACTATGCTAAGAAACTAGTGTGCGCAAGACCCACAAGTCATGATACCTCAGTTGCACAGATCAAGACAAGTGGAAAATGCTTGAGTAAGCTTGACCATGAAGAAAGGAAGAAGGGATGGTATCGTTCAACTTGTGGACACATTGTTTGAACAAGTCGAGTATAAATAAGAAGCCAAGTTGGTGAGTGAAAGGTAAGCTTCAAGATCAAAAAGAGATAGTATTATGAATTTGCAAGCTGCGAATTATTGGGGTATCAATGACTTGTTGATCCATAACAACATGATCTAGCAAAGAGCCAAGCGCACAAGAACATAAGAGCAGTACAACAAATGATATGTAGGATGATATAGTATATGAGGCAAATGCACAAGAACATAACAATAGTATACTAAACGATGCGCAGAATCAGATGAATAAGCAGTTGCGCAGAAACATAACAACATGCCAAACAATGCACAGATTGCAGAAGGATATGAAATATGAGAACCATTGTGCAATATTGAAGTGGAGACGTGAAGTAAGAGAAGAAATGATGATAAAGTATAGCAATTGCATAGAGTAGAGCGGATAGCATGCGTGTGCAAATGAAAGTAATGCTGCAAGTCTGAAGTGTGTGCAGATAAGCAGACAATAAAAAGAACTTCTACAGTTATATCAGGGTGGCAGGAAGGGGCAAAGAACAGGGAGTTGGTGCTTCCTTTAGGTTGGATCCTGTAAATCAATGTGGTCAGTGCATCCTGTGAAAATACTCACAGCAGATCTAAGAGCTGATGTATACCTCACAATGAAAGAATTTACGAATAAGATTAAGAGTGAATAATGTAGTAAGAGAGCAATAGAATAATACAGTAGAACTTGGATAGAAGCAAAATAACTTCACACACACTAATTCATTAATCACAAATGGACAAATAAATAATACAATGCATGAGGATTCAAATGCCAAGGTGGCAATTCGAATTAGCCTTCATGGAGTGATCAAAAGATCACTGGAGTGTCATCGGAGTACAACTAGAAGTCTTCATCATCATCAATGGAGTCATCAATGCTCAAGTAACTGTCAACCATTAGTCAAACTGAGTGTGGTAGCTGTAACTGAGTGTAACTGGCACTAACTGAATGAAGGAGGCTCAATGGAGAGCGCATGAGGAGCTAACTGGAGTCAGAATGGGCAGTCTAGTCTCACTGGAGGTCCATCGGAGTGATACAGTCAGTTGAGAGTCAGTCTAGCCTTAAATCAAGGAAGGAAATGAAGATAATTGAAGTACAACCGAATGGTAGGTGAGAGAGGGCATGTGGCTTCCTTAAATCAAGTAGGAAGGGTGCACTAAGCTCTAGGAGAGATAAAACTTATCTAAGAGAAGCTCCCGGGGGCTAGCTAATTGAGGCTAGGTGCTAGGACTGATGACTGGGATGCATGCAATTGCATGCACATAGGCAGAATGCATGTTGCATGTAGAAATCCATGCAAGACTGAAAATGTAAATAATGGAAATACTGGTAGGACTAGGATGGAGTATAGGAATATCCTAACACCCCCCCTTAATCCATCCTCGTCCCTGGTAACTAGGACCAAAGGTCACCCAATACAATGAATTATAAAAACAGTCAATAAACCGAGGAAATGGGGAAAACCTCATGGGAAAAATACCCCCCTCAAAATAGACTGTAAGGCACACCAAAAATAAATGCTCCAAAGTCAAGCAGGTGTGATGCTTGGTCATATGTTTGGAGGTATCTTCTTCTTGGGAAGAAGTGGATCATGCTCAGAAAGCATGTGCTTGTACTTTCTCTTCAGATCGAATGTGATGAGAACAAATCCAAAAGTATGAGGATGATACTTGAACCTGTGATTCAAATCAGCTGAGGTAGGATCAAATCTATGAATATGCAGATAGTCTTTTGTCTTCTCCTTTGAAACATCATGGGTGAGATTATGCTCAAAAGAACCATCAAATATAAGTGATTGCTTGGAATCTAAATCAGATCCAAGACATGAATCATGGTTGCTTAAGATCTCCTTTGAACCATTTGAGGTGAGATCTAAACCAGTAAATGCATGAGAAATTATCCCAAGCGAATGGCAATGGCCATCATCTTCAATAACCTTCTGAGAGCATGAAATAATGATCTTACAGTAGTAAATAAGAGGTGATTGATCAAGGAGAGCGAATGCATTACCTCCAATGGCTGATTTTACCTCCGAAACATTCAGTAGATCATGATGCAAACCAACAGACTCTTGTGCAAGAGAGGATTTAGGAACCTCTACAATTTCTAGAGTGTGAGCTGGCACAGAATTTGAAATAGAAGAAATTTGGAGCATGAGTATAGAATCTGCAAGTTCTTCTTATTTTTGGACAACTTCAATATGAGATATGCGATTTTCATGATCAATGAGATCATTAAGGAGGGCGAATGCATCACTGGGCTTGCTCTCAAAAGGGTTTGGACCAATCCCTTCATTCTGCTTGCCAAATATTTCATTCAGTTGGGCCCTTAGCTCTATTGGAGATTCAGCAGAATCAATGAAGAGGTTCATCATGCAACGAGACATAGCAAACATTATTGTTGCATAGACACTGTCACCTTTATTTAACTAGTCATTCTCTTCTTCAGAGGATTCGAAATCTCTTTCAAAACAATAATCAAAGAGATCATGGTTCTTCAAATATGCTATCATTTTTGGTTTCCATTCAACATAGTTGAATGGAGAAAGATGATGGATTTCTTCTGAATTCATGGAAGCTGTAGAAGATGTGCAAAAACAATAGAAAATTCTACAACTACTACTGCTGCAAAAGTGCAGAAACTGCTGCACTCGAAATCTTGATAATAACCTGCAAAAAACTCTCAAGAATGGAGATAAACAATACTCTCAACATGCTCTGATACCATGTGAAAATACTCACAGCAGATCTAAGAGCTAATGTATACCTCACAATGAAAGAATTTAGGAATAAGATTAAGAGAATAATGCAGTAAGAGAGCAACAGAATAATACAGTAGAACTCGGATAGAAGCAAAATAACTTCACACACTAATTCATTAATCACAAATGGACAAATAAATAATCCAATGCATGAGGATTCGAATGCTTAGGTGGCAATTAGAATTAGCCTTCATGGAGTGATCAAAATATCACTAGAGTGTCATCGGAGCACAACTAGAATTCTTCATCATCATCAGCAGAGTCATCAATTCTCAAGTAACTGTCAACCATCAGTCAAGCTGAGTCTAACTGAGTGTGGTAGCTGTAACTGAGTGTAACTGGCACTAACTGAATCAAGGAGGCTCAGTGGAGGGCGCATGAGGAGCTAACTGGAGTCAGAATGGGAAGTCTAGTCTCACTGTAGGTCCATCGGAGTGATACAGTTAGTTGAGAGTCAGTCTAGCCTTAAATCAAGGAAATATCTGAAGATAACTGAAGTACAACTAAATGGTAGGTGAGAAAGGGCGTGTGGCTTCCTTAAATCAGGGAGGAAGGGCGCACTAAGCTCTAGGAGGGATAAAAATGATCTAAGAGAAGCTCATGGGGGCTAGCTAACTGAGGCTAGGTGCTGGGACTGATGACTGGGATTCATGCAATTGCATGCATGCATGCAGAATGCATGCTGCATGTAGAAATGCATGCAAGAAAGAAAATGTAAATAATGGAAATATTGGTAGGACTGGGATGGAGTATAGGAATATCCTAACACCCCCCCTTAATCCATCCTGGGCCCTAGTAACTAGGACCAAAGGTCACCCAATACAGTGAATAATAATAACAATCAATAAACCGAGGAAATGGGGAAAACCTCATGGGAAAAATACCCCCCCTCAAAATAGACTGTAAGGCACACCAAAAATAAATGCTCCAAACTCAAGCAGGTGTGATGCTTGGTCATATGTCTGGAGGTATCTTCTTCTTGGAAAGAAGTGGATCATGCTCAGAAAGCATGTGCTTGTACTTGCTCTTCAGATTGAATGTGATGAGAACAAATCCAAAAGTATGAGGATGATCCTTGAACTTGTGATTCGAATCAGCTGAGGTAGGATCAAATCTATGAATATGCAAATATTCTTTTGTCTTCTCCTTTGAAACATCATGGGTGAGATTATGCTCAAAAGAACCATCAAATATCAATGATTGCTTGGAATCCAAATCAGATCCAAGACTTGAATCATGGTTTCTTAAGATCTCTTTTGAACCATTTGAGGTGAGATCTAAACCAGTAAATGCATGAGAAATTATCCCAAGCGAATGGCAATGGCCATCATCTTCAATAACCTTCTAAGAGCATGAAATAATGATCTTACAGTAGTGAATAAGAGGTGATTGATCAAGGAGAGTGGATGCATTACCTCCAATGGCTGATTTTACCTCTGAAACATTCAGTAGATCATGATGCAAACCAACAGACTCTTGTGCAAGAGAGGATTTAGGAACCTCTACAATTTCTAGAGTGTGAGCTAGCACAAAATTCGAAATAAAAGAAATTTGGAGCATGAGTGTAGAATCTGCAAGTTCTTCTTCTTTTTGGACAACTTCAATATGACATATGAGATATTCATGATCAATGAGATCATTAAGGAGGGCGAATGCATCACTGGGCTTGCTCTCGAAAGGGTTTGGACCAATCCCTTCATTCTGCTTGCCAAATATTTCATTCAGTTGGGCCCATAGCTCTATTGGAAATTCAGCAGAATCAATGAAGAGGTTCATCATGCAACGAGACATAACAAACATTATTGTTGCATAGACACTCTCACCTTTATTTAACCAGTCATTCTCTTCTTCAGAGGATTCGAACTATCTTTCAAAACAATAATCAAAGAGATCATGGCTCTTCAAATATGCTATCATTTTTGGTTTCCATTCATCATAGTTGAATGGAGAAAGAGGAGGGATTTCTTCTGAATTCATGGAAGCTATAGAAGACTTGCAAAAACAATAGAAAATTCTGCAACTGCTACTGCTGCAAAAGTGCAGAAACTGCAGCACTCGAAATCTTGATAATAACCTGCAAAAAAATATGAAGAATGGAGATAAACAATACTCTCAACATGCTCTGATACCATGTGAAAATACTCACAACGTATCTAAGAGATGATGTATACCTCACAATGAAATAATTTAGGAATAAGATTAAGAGTGAATAATGTAGTAAGAGAGCAACAGAATAATGTAGTAGAACTCGAATAGAAGCAAAATAACTTCACACACACTAATTCATTAATCACAAATGGAAAAATAAACAATACAATGCATGAGGATTCGAATGCCAAGGTGGCTGTAATATCCCTTTTTCAAATTTTATTAAAATGCCAATTTTTCAACTTTTTCCCCAATTTCGACCTTTGACTAGTTTAACTGTTTTGACCTCGAAATCATCCCAAATGCTCCCAAATATTCTGTATGAGTGTATTAATGGTATTTAGACTTGAATATCAGGTTCAGGGATGTTTTATGGACCTCCAAATACTGCTGCTAACTTGATTTGTATTCTGATCAATATAGGTAATTTTGACTAGTAATTTGTGCATCAAATCCCCCCCGGGTAACACTGAAAATGGCCTTCCAAATGCCTCCAAACTCCCACAAATTTATGAACAGAGGTATATAATGTGTTAAGTATGTTATTGAGGTCTCATATGCACCATTAATTGATTTTTACTACTATTCTAACTCTCTCACATTCAACAGCAAAAACCCCCAATTCGACCCTTGGGGAAATGGCACTATTTCATCTCCCAATACAACTAAACTAAGTAAAAATGCTTCAAATGCTCACGTACAGGACATGAAACTTGTATAAGACATCCATGGCATTATATTGATCACAAATATATCAGAGAATCATCCATCCATTCGAAATAATCAACATTATAGTGTCATACATCAATGCATTGGGGAAATGGACATTGTTTGCTCATTAATCAATAGTTTTGCATACAACCAGTGGGTATTTCGACCTGAGACTTTATGAATATGAATAAAAGAGGATATTAAGATATTAAAATCATAAATATATAATGAGAAGCTCTCTCAAGAAGCACAAGTGCTCACCAAAAACGCCCTCCCTCAAGGAGCATGAATATGCCTTCAAAACTGGAAACGGTGGAGAGAAAGTGCTGCACTAAACCAAACCATGAAACTTCCTGTAGATGCTACCTGCAAATAAAAACTCCATTAAAGCACCATGAAAGACCTGAGTGGCCTCTCCAAACACCAACTTGGATGGGAATCTTTCACCCTCGAAATTGGTTAAGGCAAGAAACTAGTCATCCACTAGCTCTCTCTTCACAAATGCAATTTTTCTCAAATCATCAAAAGCCATTCTCATACTTCATTTCTACATTTTATAACCAACATTAGCCTTCTAAGGGTCGAAATCCTCTCAATAGATTCAATAGATTTCCATTTAGGAATTATTCCACATTTGCCACTTGTCTCCTAGTTCCAACCTTCCATCTTCTCCCAAATTCGATTTTGAGTCTCTTTGGCTTCTCCAACTCCCAAATTCGACTTCCTTGAGCCTATTTTTGGGGATGACATGTCATAGTGGTCAGATGTCAGAGGTTAGGTCTGCAATTTGTCATAGTTGTCATAGATGCTCCATCATTGGTGTCATAGGGGCTAGGGAATCTAGCCCAAGTGTCCACAAACTTCCACTTTGACTCTTTATCTTCCATGGAGGTTACCAATCCTTCCCAATTCGACCTAATATGCTCAATGACATGTGTTATGACTTACCAACTCACCCAAGAGTGTTCACATTCCCATTAATTCGAATTTGCAAAAGAGAGATACCATGTATTATGAAAAATCAAGCTAGTGTGGGTCCCACATCCTCCATATGTCTCCAAAACCATTTGTCACCTATGATTTCTCTTGAATTTCTTTATTCACTATATTTATTAAATACTTGAACCCTTATAATGTCTAAACATCATTTATTTGCTTCCTTATTACCATTCCACATGTGCCCATCCAACCTAGGAAACTAGTAGGATTGATGGGATTGTCTTACTATGAAATTATTGGAATGGGGACATTACAGTGGCAATTCGAATTAGCCTTCATGGAGTGATCAAAAGATCACTGGAGTGTCGTATGAGCACAACTAGAAGTCTTCATCATCATCAGTAAGGTCATCAATGCTCAAGTAACTATCAACCATCAGTCAAACTGAGTCTAACTGAGTGTGGTAGGTGTAGCTGAGTGTAACTGGCACTAATTGAATGAAGGAGGCTCAGTGGAGGGTGCATGAGGAGCTAAATGGAGTCAGAATGGGCAGTCTAGTCTCACTGGAGGTCCATCGGAGTGATACATTCAGTTGAGAGTCAGTCTAGCCTTAAATCAAGGAAAGAACTGAAGATAACCGAAGTACAACTGAATGGTAGGTGAGAGAGGGCAAGTGGCTTCCTTAAATCAAGGAGGAAGGGCGGACTAAGATCTAGGAGGGCTAAAACTGATCTGATAGAAGCTCTCAGGGGATAGCTAACTGAGGCTAGGTGTTGGGATTGGTGACTGGGATGCATGCATGCAGAATGCATGCTGCATGCAAGGCTGAAAATGTAAATAATGGAAATACTGGTAGGACTAGGATGGAGTATAGGAATATCCTAACACATCCTTCAAGTTGATTCTGGTAAATGAGGGAGGTTGTGCTTCCTTCAGGTTCAATCCTGTAAATCAGGGGGTTGGAGCCACCTTTCAGTCGATGCTGGAAAATTTTAGAAGTTGGTGCTTCCTATGAATGTAATCTTTATTATATAAGAACGCATTTTGTCTCATGTTTGGGTTTCCACGTTAAATATTTGTGTTCTTTGTCTTAAGCATGTGTTGATGAATGACATTGTTTATGGTGAATATATAATATAAGTATTGTTTGAATTTGGTAGAAGTGAAATTGTTTAAACTACACTTAATACTGATTCACCCCCCTTCTCAGTATTAATAATATTTTCAACAATTGGTATCAAAGTGGGTGTCTTCAATAGTATTTTAACAATCGGAATATAGATCTTTGTGTAGATATGGACAAATAGGAAGGACTCTCTACCAACATAGCACCTAGATTTGATGGCTTAAACTACATTTTCTATAGAATAAGAATGGAGGTATCTCTGCAATCTCTTGGTTCTGATGTGTGGCAATTGGTTTAAAATGGTTATAATGTTCCCACAACTGCTCAGGTCGATCAAGCTGAAAGAAGGAAGTAGGAATATAATGAAAGGGCCGAGAATGTGTTATTATGTGGACTGATAGATTCTGAATACACCAAGGTCATGCATTGTACTTCAGTAAAAGAAGTATGGGAAAAACTCAAAAATATGTATGAAGGAAATGAAAATTCAAGAAGGCAAAATTACAAACTTATTCTGGACTCTTTGAAACTTTGAATATGAAATAAGAATAAAATATTGCATCATATCTTCTTCGAGTCAATGATATAGTCAATGCCATCAAAGGTCTTGGAGTCCAAATAGACGAAGAAGCAGTTGTACAAAATATACTGAGAACTCTACCACCGAGATTTGACTCCAAGGTGCCAGTTCTAGAAGACATAACTAATCTAGACAAATTAACAAAAGATGATATTCATGGGATCCTTACTACATATGAGATGAGAACCGACAAGGAAAATCCCATTAGGAAAGAAGAAACCTTCAAAGCCACCAAGAAAGTAAAGTGCAACAAACACAACAATAAAAAGAGCTCATATGATGAATTAGAGGAGGAAGAGGAAAACTGTGTAAGTTAAAAAGAGGGAGTGGAAAATAAAAGGGTAAATTACCCTTCAAATGTTTTGAATGTGGTAGAGTACATCATTTTTCTTCAAAGTGTCCTTACAAAGAAGGTAGAAATAATGACAACAAAGAAGATGTCAATTACAAAGAATGAAGGATGACACACCAACATGACAAATCTGAAAACATAAAGAAGTTCCCTAAACAAAGGAAGAGTTTGTACTCTAGGGAAGACAATAGTTCATCCGAAGAAGGTGATTGTGATGATAGTTCAAGAGAAGTTCTTTTCATGGCATCTATAGAAGATGAAGGCTCGGAAGAAAATAAAAATTGGTGTTCTTCTATCAAGAAACAAACATCAAATACATATGAAAGTCAACCAGGAACATTAAGTAAGTACTTTTACAGTCGGAGCTATGATTCACCTTCAAAATCTGTTGCAGAAATCATATCAGATAGTGATTCTGAAGATGAAGAAATTGAAAAAGTCGGCTGGGAAGGTGAACTAATTAGTGCCATGAAAGAATTAAAAAAATAGAGAAAGAAGAACAATTTTTTGTAGGATCAGCTATCAAAATATGAATAATGGGCCAAGAAAAGGCTAAGGCCATTCAAGAATCACTTGAAAAATAGGTGAGTAAAAATGAAATGGATCTTGAGAAATAGTTAGACTATGCAATACATAAAATCAGGAATCTTGAAGATGAGAGGTCTGTATTGAAAGTATCACTGGAAGAAACAAAACAGGAAAATGAGCTGCTGAGAAATCATCTTGAGCAAAGGAATATAGAGATCTCTCACTTAAAATGAGAACTAGATAAAATGAGAAAAGGGGAACAGGGTCAAGGAAACTTTATGGATGATGTGTCGGACTACACAAATTCAAAAAATGACAAGAGTTGTCTTCAACAAAAAATGGAGAACAAATTCTATAATAGCATGCCAATCCTGGACAAGATATTAAATAATTAGATATCACCAATAAACAAATCATGGCTTGGATATGATAAGACAACTGTGAAGATCTGCGACAACAAGTACATTTCAGATGCAAATCAAATGAATCCACTTTAATCCAGGTATGATTGTTCCTTTGATGGTTATAATTTTTTCCCTTACACCAATAGAAGAATGTTCAATACATTGAAGTGCTCAAGGTGCAACTACAATGGACATATTGCAAAATATTGTCATACTATGAGATTATATACTTGTGATGGTTTTGGAGATAAGGCTCAATATTTTCTAAGGATAGTAAATCATTTAGAAATAAATACTTCACATAACATCAACAACAATATATAAATGGAAGAGGAAAGTAGTCATGCCCAGTATCAAAAAGGGTGTGCACACATTAAAAAATGGGTAAAGAAAATTCCTCAAGCTTGTATAGTCAAAGCAAATAATCCAAGTACTTATCAAGCAACAAATGGTTGTTGCCTATATTGCTAGTCTCCGAAGGTTGAGTAAGTTCCTTGAATTCAACACATTATTAATTAGGAATTCAAGGAAAGCATTAGTAGGTATTGCAGCCGGAAAGCATCTGAAACTTGTCGCATAAAGTTGCACTAATATAAAGGTGTAAAGAAAATGCTCATATATCCTTAAGGAAAAACAAATACTGCCATAGTCAATTATTTGCAAAGATGTTTTGAAGTAAAAATATCGCACACATAATACATTCATGTGATTGTTGAAAGAATGACACAAATAAGTATTACTATTGACAAATAGAAGTTTTGTTTGAATGATTACTAATGCATAGATACAACACTTCTACATAATCAGAATTTGTATTGTATTCAAAAGATGTTATTATAGAAAGCAAAAGAATACATAAGACCTCTGTCACATAAACCAGAGTTGAATTAATCTATAATAATAGAGTATCGAAAGAAAGCATGCTGCAAAGGCCTAACAACGGCTGAAGTACATCTGAGAATAGACGTAGTGTTGAAAAAAATTGACAGTTACAAAATCAACTCAGAGATGAATCTTGAGGCTTGGCTCTGCGATATGACTGGATGGATGCAGAAATAATCGAAGTTCAAGATCAAGAAAAGAATGCTGAATGTTCTCAGGAGCTTGCAGAAGTTGACAAATTTGCAATGTCGAAGAAGGCTTGTTCGCATTACACTGCTCTATCTGAATCGAATTGAGTAAGTCAAAAGTTTTCTTTCGTTGTCTTTCCAGGTGTTCAATTCTCTTCTTCAAAACCAGTATCTCCTCCGAATTACCTTGATTAATCTGCGGCTAGGTATACAATTTCATGACATCTGATTCTTGCATCTGAGACTTCCAAATCCCCATCTCTATTTTTCAGTTTTGTAAAATCATCCTTCTATGACTGAACCAGTGAATGAATATTGTCTAATAAATTGTTGAACCTTTGAAAATGGGTAGACATTGTAGTCAAAGTCATAATAAGTTCAGAATTGGAGGACTAAAATGAACTCGATAAAGGAAATATCAAGAAACCAGGATAAATAACAATCCCACACATAGCTCATATACAGATTTGGAAGATGTTTTCCCCTTGCACCAAAATAAAGTGAAGAGACGTTGAAGCTAACTATATCCATACCCCCGCGCTTGGAAGCAGATTGAGAAGACGTCAAAGTTAATTGCATTTATGGAAACATGTAATGATATAAATTAATAGGATCATGATAAAGGAAATAAATGGAATATCAAACTCATCGTTCGGTATGCTTGAATTGATATCATCTAAAAGGCTCGAGTATGATGACAAGATGTTATATATTATGCACGAGTTATCAATCACATCGAATTGTTGCAAAGCTGGTTGATAGATGGAAATATGTGCAACATTAAGGCAGAATGTTTGGAACATATGACAAGATGTGCAAAGTTAGGAAGAATATGTGTGTCATTAATATCAGTATTAATGAAGATGTGTTTAATTAATGATGAAAACTCTTTGATGTGATGAAAACATATCATAGCACATTAAATGAAACAAAAGGAAGAAATAAAAGCAGGAAGAATTCAAAATATGGAACTTGCAATTGCGCAAGGAGAGTGCTATGTTGCGACATAAGCATGAAAGAGTGATACTTGAACAAGAGGTTAAATGTGACAGGAATAGAAGATCAAGATAAAATGAAATTGGCAATCATGCAGGGGGAGCATATCTTTAACTGAGATAGCTACATAGACAGTGATAAATGTATGGGTTGTAGGGAGACTTAGTGTTGAGAAGCATCAGCAAGAAAAGGAAAGGGAATAAAGCATGAATTCATGGGGAGTAATCGAAACAAGCAACAACATGAAAGCTGACGTAAAGCCAAAGTATATGTTCAGAAGAGAAATTGAATTTGTGCATGAGAAGCATCTCTTTTACATTGATGCCAAAGGGTAAGAGATACCATGAAGCATGTATTAGTGATAGAGAACTGTGTAGAAATCACAAAGAAATGAAAAATAGCAAAAAATTACTGATCGAAGGTTGCGCAGTATAGAAAAGGTTCAAACTAGAAAGAACATAGGGGGGGTACTGTATTGTGTTAAAACAAAATAAATGAATTCATTATAAGGAGGAACACAACTTCATAAGGTGTTTACATCAATTCCAAAGGGGGATATTGTTGAAATTTGGTTGTCATTGATGTCAAAGAGGACTTAGTATCCATGTGCCAGTTTGAAGAAGTACATAAAACTATGTGTGCAAGTCCCTAATCCCATCCATCTAGTCATTTCACTTGAGATTTGATGTCAAAGAGGTGGTTGGATATGATAGAATTTTTCCACTTTGAAGAAGTAGATCAAAATATGTATGCGAGTCACAGAAGTGCACAATACCCACCAAGCAATGGTTCTTCAAGGGCGTAAGACCCAACACATAACATCTCCCAAGTGCACAAGTCCCACTATGCTAAGGAACTAATGTGCGCAAGACCCAATATTCATGATACCTCAGTTGCGTAGATCAAAACAAGTGGTAGATGCTTGAGTAAGCTTGGTTGTGAAGAAAGGAAGAAAGGACAGTATTTTCCAACTGGTTGACACATTGTTTGAACAAGTTGAGTATAAATAAGAAGCTAAGTTGGTGAGTGAAAGGTAAGCTTGAAGATGAAAAATAGATAGTATTATGAATTTGCAAGCTTCAAATTATCGCGGTATCAATGGCTCATTGATCTAGAATAACATGATCTAGCAGAGAGTCAAGTGTGCAAGAACATAAGAGAAGTACAACAGATAGTACACATGATGATATAGTATATGTGACAAATGTGCAAGAACAGAGCAATAGTACAGTAGATGATGTGCATAATTAGATGAATAAGAAGTTGCACAAAAGTAGAACAACATGATGAACAACACACATATTGCAAAAGCATATGAAATATGAGAACCAGAGTGCAATACTGAAGTAGAGACATGAAGTAAGAGAAGAATTGATGATAAATTACATCATTTGCATAGAGTAGAGAATAAAGAAAGCACGCGCAAAGGAAATTAATTCAGCAAGTTTAAAGTGTATGCAGATAAATAGAAAGCAAGAAGAACTTCTACAATTGTATCAGGGTGGAAAGAAGGGGAAAGCAACAGAGAGTTGATGCTTCCTTCAAGTTGGAGCCTGTAAATCAATGGGGTCGATTCCTCCTTCCAGTTGGTGCTGGTAAATGAGGGAATCGGTGCTTCCTTCAGGTTGAATCCTATAAATCAAGGGGTTGGAGCCTCCTTCCACTTGGTTCTAGAGAATTTTGGAAATTGGTGCTTCCTATGAATGTAATATTTATTATATCAAAAAGCATTTTATGGTTTTCTCCCATTTGGGTTTCCACGTTAGACTTTGTGTTTTGTGTCTTAAGCATGTGTTGATTAATAACATTGTTTATGGTGAAGACATAATATAAGTATTGTTTGAATTTTGTAGGAGTGAAAATTGTTTAAACTAAGCTTAATATCGATTCACCCCTCCCTCTCAGTATCAATAATATTTCCAACACATCATAGAAATTAGTGTTTCTTGTAATGGAAATGTAATTCCTTGTGTTCCAAAAAAAATCTAATTGCAAATTCAAATGGCAAATTGGAACAATCTAGTGGCAAAATGAAGTGCCCTTTTTTCAAAATTGAAATGATGAACAATCTCATGGAAAACCAATATGTGTTGTGGAGCTATTAATTTTGGTATCAATCTATAGAGTCACCTACTAATGATGCATGGTTAATATCTTAATTTCTTTTTTAATCTTTCATTAGAAAGCAATCGACATTTACCTTGTTCAGTCACTGTTGTAGATAGGCATTAGACAATGGTTGCAGAGGAAGAAGGTCAGTTGATTTCTAATTATTGGATTAATCTGCCGAGGAGTTGAAATAGGAACTCCTTCAGCATAAAAATATATTAAAATGTTCAATATCTCATATTTACTAGCACAACCACTTATTGAAGGCCCATAGGTCACAAGTTAAGTGTCATGAAAAAGTTACCTGCTACTTGTTCTCCATGCTTAGTTGTAATCACCTATTGTTTATGCCTGAGCTACATGTTACCTTCTTTAGTTAAATGGGTTATGTGTCACTATTTGTTATCCATGCATGGGCCACTAGTTATCCATGCATCAGCTACCAAATATATTTATGTTTCTTTTTTTGTATAATTGTTTATTTCAAATTTTGAACCATGCCCATAATAAACACCTATCATTGTAATTACATACCAAATTTACAATACATACTATATTTTGTAAGTGTAAATTTTATTTACAACTTTAAAATATCTATTAATTTATTATTTTTATTAAATGAAAAATAATAAAATTAAGAAATCTCATCTTTTAAGTTTCTAATATATCAAAATTTAAAATATTTTGTATATAAAATTTAAAATTGAAGAGATATATAATTATATTACCAAATAGCTCTATTTAATTTTTTCAATAATTAATATAACTTTACAAAAATATTTTTATTGATTTGATTTATAACATTTCTCAATATTAATAATTCAATGTTGATAACAATTCTCCAATATAATCCCCAAAATCGACTACATTATAATCTACTTCTTAAAAATTTATTAGAAAATATTTTTCCTATTTATTTTGTAATGGTTTTATCCCAAATTAATATCGACATTTTCATTAAAAAATATTTAAAACTAGAGCAACCACTTAACTTGTGGCCAGTGAACACCGATAGGTCACAAGTTATGTGCCATGAACAAGTTATCCGGTACCTGTCCTCCATGCTTAGATGGAATCATGGGTTCTTTATGCCTTAGGTATCTGTTGCATTCTTTAGTTAAATGGGTTGTCTAGCACTACCTGTTATCCATGCATGAGCTACAAGTTATACATGCATTAGCTACTGATTATTTTTTATATTTCATTTTTTATAATTGTTTATTTGGAATTTTGACTGACGCCCATAAAATCAATCTATATAGTACAGTTGTTCCATCCTCCTTCAATCTAGGAAAAGCATAGATGGTAGTCCACCCCAAATTCTAAGATACTAGCACGACCACTTAACTTGTGGTTGGTGAACATGGATAGGTAACAACTTAAGTTCCATGAACAAGTTATATGGTACCTATTCTCTATACTTGTTCTCTATGCTCAGTTGTAATCACATGTTGTCTATGCCTCAGTTACCTATTACTTTCTTTAGTTAAATGGGTTGTTTGTCACTACATGTTATCCATGAATGAGCTACGAGTTATCCATGCATCAACTACCAGTTATTTTTTATATTTATTTTTATTATAATTGTTTATTTGGAATTTTGAACGACGACCATAAAATCAATCTGGATAGTACACTTGTCCCATCCTTCTTCAATATAAGAAAAACATAGATGGTGATCCACCCCAAATTCTAACATCTAAACACCTATCAGTGTAAATATTTACATCACGTCATTATAATAGTCTTATGGTGTGTTTAGATTTGTGTTAAATATAAAGCTGGGTAAATGTTTAAATACAAAATAATTAAAAACAAAATTAATTATAATATTTTCTCCAAGGGTAATATCATGGGATATTATAGATATACAATTTCTTCGACCCACAAGCATCTTGGACAATTTGAACAACTATCTATATTCCACTCACACCATGTGTCTTCAAAGAAAGAGCCTCTTAAAATATGAAAGACTCTATTCCCTCATTGAAGCCATCATCACCATTATAATCATTCAACATTGCATAATAACCTTTCCATGGATATTTTTTAAATCTTATGATCACATTCATATAATTGAGAGCCATTTAAAAACAACAGCCATGTGAAGTGTTGTAATGCCCCGTTTTGAATTTACCTTTTGAACTATCATTACCTACATCCACTTACTTATTATTCGTGATACTATGTCATTATGATGACACTATGGACACATGGACCTATTATTTTGTGAAAATCATGTGTGTGAGTGTGATGTTAAGATTAATCATGATTTCCGTACTTTAATTTTACTCTAGCATGCAAAGTTAAATAAGATGTTTTGGTACGTGGACACCAATTTAAAGTTATATGTCAAATGGATGGATATGATACCAGGTGCATTATAAATAGAAAAATGATTTTCATTATTGTTCATTAGTAATGAAATATGTATACATGCCAATGATTGCAAGATATTTATCGATCTTGTGTTTGGAGACTAACCTATAGGTTAAAAGAGCTAAGTGGTAGTTAGGTCCTACGAGGTGGAATTACATCACGGACATGAATTCCAAAAGATAAATGGTATGGAAGTGATGCATTATTGTTTAGCATAAGTATTAGTTTATTATCATTAGGTATGGGAAGGTGTAGGGTTTTAGGAAATTCGGCCACCAAATTGGTTGTTCGATGAAAAAACCTAAGTACAACAGTCGCAATGCAGTCACTATGTCGATGTATACATAGTACCTTATTCCATAGGAGGGGTGGAGGCATTACCCACCATTTATCCTCTGAGACCCAAAGTGATGGGAGGGATGTGATATGGTACGTTCCCCAAGGTGTGTGATGATGACTATTGGTTCCTATTGGGGAAGCTTGGTCAATGTTGTGAGCACTTGAACCGCATACGAGTTCTAATTAGGTCATGTAGTTGGCCCTCCAGGGTAGTCCAGCAGAGGAAGGATAGGATGTGGAAGCTAGTTGTGAATTAGATAGAAGGTAGTAGGTAGATAGGAATTCCATGGAATTTTTAGATGGAACTTAATTAACTGTTTGTGTTGAAACCTTTGCTTGATTCTTGTGTTGTAACTCAGAATATTATGTTTGTGTCATAGATTATTATGATATGAGTTAGTGGCTAGACATTGCAAATTCATGTTTAGGTATGCATTGGTAGATAGTA
The DNA here is from genome assembly GCA_027924585.1 of Larix kaempferi. Classification (NCBI taxonomy): domain Eukaryota; kingdom Viridiplantae; phylum Streptophyta; class Pinopsida; order Pinales; family Pinaceae; genus Larix; species Larix kaempferi. Next base: position 47,045,695 of record BSBM01000372.1, on the reverse strand, counting down.
ACTTGTGCGATTATGTGTGATGTGTGGTTGAGTAATATTGGTGTACCTACACGATGTATGTAAGCATTATCTACACTTACATAACTCGTATATGTATGTTGTATGAATTATCTATTATACTATTGAAATATGGCTTGGATGCATTGTGGTTGTGAATGATCACATTATAATTACTATTACTTATTTAGTTATGAAATGATACTAATAAGTCAATTTATTAATGAATGGTTAATTAATTGTGATTAGGGTTAATTATTAATTATGGTCAATAAAGGTGAAATAATGTTAATGATGTTAGTTAGTGATTAATAGGACTGTTCATAACTTGGTCGATAAATGTTAATGATGATAATAATGTTAATAAGATTTTTATTAACTTAGTTGTTGATTGAAGTAGTTGGTTACTAAATATTAAATAAGTGTTAATGATATTAATTAGTTCAATAGCTCGGTTTATAAATGATGATGGTGTTAATAATAGTAATTAGATTATTATTAACTAATTCATTAATATTAACTACATGTAAATAATGTTAATGGGATTATTATTAACTCGATTAATTAATATTAACTAAGTGTTAATGATGCTTATTAGTGTTATCAATATTATTATTAACTTGATTAATAATTTTAAATAGTTTTAATTATAACTAAAGTGTAATTATTATTACTAGGATGTGATAATCGTTAAATAAATGATTAGTGGTGCTAAAAGTGTATTGATTAATTAATAAATAATTATTAATTAAATGTTGATTATAATAAATATTTTGATGTTGAATTACATTATTATTATAAAATAATTATGCAGAACTATATCATTATTTGATAATTAATTTGAGTTATTATTTAATAACAGTGGGTATGTTAAGATATTTGATGAGTGTATTATTAAATAAAATTGTGACAGAATAAATGTAGAATAAAGTGGTGGATCCTTATTCAATGTTTTAATTAATGTGGCGGGTGAGTCAAATATCCAAGGTAATAAAAAAATGTGATTTTATTGCTTGAGAAAGGAAAAACTTATGTGACATTGTTCGAGGATTGAATGATTTTGTGAGTTCAATTAGGAGATAAGGGTAGTAATGAAGAGGATGGAGTCGGTGAAGAAAGGGGATATATAGGAGGAGAGTGACTTTGGAGGAGGGTTCTAACACATGATAAATTCAGTAAAGGAGGTCTGAATTTCTGTTAAGGGAGAAATTTAAACTGGTTGGGATGGTTGTACTAAGGTTGTGGGCTCAGGGGTCCAAGAAACATAGTTTCTTGGAGCTAGGAAGTTGACGAGGATTTCTTAGTTGGCAGTGTGGAAAATTGATTTGGATGATTGAGTTTTCTAAATATCTAGAGGGGGCTAGGATCAGCTATCCTACAAATATTTTACTTGTATGAAATTTAATTTTTACATTTTGAAAATGATATGAACTGTATAAATTGTTGAAAAGAAATATGCTTAGAACTGCTAAGAAATTGATGTTGTTATAGTTGTTCATATTTGATTTCTACCTGTTAGAGACTCCTTGTTGAACCAACCTTCTATGTTTCCCCCTTAAACCAATCACATTCCCTCCTTCAACACACTATCTACTTTATGACTCCCAAAATTACCTATTGATTATCCTGAAAATATTCATTTTTTCTTCAATTGTTCATATTCAATGAACAAAACAGGTAGAATTATCATCTGCTGGCCTACCTAAATTCATCACGGGTTATGACGAAGGGTTTCACGATTTTCATTGACCAATACGAAAAAAAACCCCGTAACCCAACCCTAACTCAAAGAAAATACCAAAATTTACAGTAAAGAAAAAGAAGCATGACTTGCCTTGCCCAACGTGTTAACCAGAGTTGAACCCGCGACCCATGCTCCCACAATTATAACATCGGTCCCTCCTACAGTAGCTCTAGTATTGGTGGTGCCATTATTCTCTGCTGATTTCTTAGAAATCTTGCTCTGCATTCCCTACATTTCCTTGTTTATGTTACTCCACCTGTTGTTTATTGTATAATAAAACATTAATAAATAAGAAAAGGAAATTCCCATTGCAATCATCACTGTATGATGTTCCATTCCAAATGGGATAGTGAATTACTCAATATGATACTTCACACATCCACGATGGCTACAAGTTGTGTGATAATAGGCCCATAAATAATATTTATAAATCTTTCCTTATAAAAAATTACTCTTAGGAACTCCTACCATTTATCATAAATTATGTTAGAGGAGTCTAGTCGATTGGCCGAATACAGTAGCGTTTTGACTACGGTTGAGTTAATGTGGATGTGGTCGGTCGGTTAGACCAACCACACAGCTGTGAAAAGTGTGTTTCAACCATTGAGTTCATGAAATAGTGAGTTTATATATATATATAGTCTACTTCGACTTAAACAAATATTTGTCAGTTGCGACTAACCCGACAAATATGAAAATAATGAGCTTTTAAGTATAAATATATTGTCTAGTTCGACTTACACAAATATTTGTCGGTTGTTGACTAACCCGACAATTATGAAAATTGTGAGCTTCTAATTATAAATATATAATCTACTTCAACTTAAACAAATATTTTTTGGTTGCCGACTAACCTGACAATTATGAAAATAGTGAGCTTTTAAATATAATTATATAGTCTACTTCAACTTAAACAAATATTTGTCAGTTGCCGACTAACCCGACAATATGAAAATAGTGAGATTTTAATTATAAATATATAGTCTACTTCGACTTAAACAAAATCGTTATTTTCAAAGTATATGCACATTTCCATTTCATTAAGTCAAGGAAATATTAATTCAACAAATCTCTTATAAAACTATAATAAATAAAATTACCGACCCTAATAACTTAGTCCATTAACCAACTAAATGCATTACATGTTTTTAACTAAATTAAATAATATTACCGATCATTTTAACTTAGTCCATTAACCGACTAAGTCCTCCAACAACTACGGTCCAATTATATAACTTCAACTTACGCATAATCATATATGCCTAACTTGGACTAAAGCATAAATTTGAAGTTATACCATTCTCACCCATGGTTTTCAAATCAATACCACCGATTACAAAGCTCCTAAACCCATGCCTTAACTCATGGTATTGTTTATCATTTAATTAATAAATACAATTAAGACTTAAACAAAATAACTTTGGTTTTATTTAACCCAAAACAACTTTGGTTTTATTGAATCAAATCAGACTATGGTTCTCAATTTACCTATTAGACAAATTGGTCGAACCCAACACTTTAGACAAATTGGTTGAACCCATATTCAACTCAATCACAAAAATTTATTAAATAATTATATCAAACTGTGGAATTTTCTTTTCCCAATTATATTTGACTTATAATTTCAAATTTAGTAGAGCAATTTTACCGACAACTTCATTCATTATTTAATGAACTATTTTATTCCCAATTAGTTTTAATTTAATGAAAAATAATAGAATTGGATAAAATTCCAATTTGATTATCCATTCTTCTAAATTTTCCAAACCTGGTGCTCCTCGACATAGTTTAAATTTTGACTTCGACTTAAATAAAAATAACCAACTTGCATGAAATCAATATCGCATAATTTAACTTGTACTTATTTCCTTCCCATGAATGAAACCAAATAAAATGTAAATTTCTATCTTGTATCCAAACTCGGAATTTAACAAGTAAATCATGCAAATCTTTAATCAATAAATAATTAATTATCCTTTCATAAATTTAAACAGAATTTGTAAGAAATAAACTTATCTACAAAAAGGATTAACATAGGCAACTCGGTTCATGGAAGCCACACTCCACCCAACCGTAGGTAGTTCTTCTCATTAATATCTCAGCAGAACACCGCCCCAGAGCTGGGACTTATGAATTCACCAGAAAATCATTCCTTCCACCCACTATCATTCCATTACAAGATTATCATGGGTAATTCCTCATAGTTTTCAGAGGTTCACAAAAAAATTCAAGCATCCAGGAAATACATGCTTAATCCAATTCCATGCCATTTACAATACACTTCCCATCGCAGTTTCATTCCAATCACACCATGTTGAAAACCATCACTACTTAACCAATGCACAGGAAATCCACCAGAACAGTTTATGTACAATTCACCATTTCCTTGACCACAAAACAAAAGTAAAAAACAACCTTAAACAATCAAAGGTTCATGGATAATTTAGATATGTTCAATCGCCAGAGTCTCCTCTACTCATGACTTCATTTTCTCCATGTGCTTATGCACTTCCCCCTTTCAAATTCTTCCCCGTTTACTTTTTGCATGCATAAGTTAAATCCATGACAATTTTAAACCACGTGGGCTCTCTATAAGACCCATGTTACTCTCTTTAAAAAAAACACATAAAGACTTCCCTTAATCCCACATATTCCCAATTAATATTTAAACCTAATTCGTAAGTCATGGAATTTATGACTTAACCAAAACTTTGGGTATTTTAAGGAATTTAGGATTATAAATGTTAAATTTTTAGAATTTACTTCAATCTGATCTAGGATCTTAACTGAGAGAACAACATGTACACCATATCTACAACATATCAATCATGGAGACAAAAATGCAAGCACACAAGAGACACAAAGATTTACTTGGGGAAAACCATAAAGGTGAAAAACCCCAATAACTTCCTCAGAGATAGATAGAGCAATGATACAACCAACCATGAGAGATAGACATAACCTAGCAGCAAATCCTCCTCCTCCATAAGTGCACCACTCCTCCTTGAGTGCATGTGTGAGAAGTGAGTGAGTAAATAGAGTGCCTCCCGCACTCTATTTATACTTGACTTGACTTGCCTTTTTACCTAACTCATGTAGGCTCGAACTTAACCACATAACATAATGCTGAGTGGGCCGACCCCTAATAGGGTGGTCTAATAACCCTTTGACCCACATGGCCGACCCCCAATAGGGTGGTCTAATAACCCTTTGACCCACATGACTTATACAGGGCCGACCCCAAACAAGGTGGTCTAATAACCCATCAAGTATAAGTTACGACACTTACAATATAAATGACGACACTTCCTTATAAAGGAATAATACCATCTCTATAGGAATACAATATACATATATGAAATACATTCCGAAGTTACATATACATCAACACTCCCTCTTAACTAGGAAGGTATTTCTCAGCACAGTTCTTCTAGCACAAGTCATCTTCTCTGGATCATCGTCACTGGATAATCGTCATCGAGTCATCATCATCATCACTGTTGCTGCTATCTCAATCAATATCTGAATCTACTCATCATAGGAAGTTCTACAGAGCCAGTCCTTTTTCATACTGGATGTAGGCCCACCACCTGCAGGTCTTCATCATCACTGGCCATACTGTGGAATCCTCAGGACTTATTACGTGCGTCACAAAACCTCGAAAGAGCATCCCAGGATGTTACGGGTACACAACTCCGACCTGTAGGATCTCCCAGGGCGCTATTACATGTGACCCCACCACAAAACCTCGAAAGAGCATCCCAGGATGTTACGGGTACACAACTCCAACCTGAAGGATATCCCAGGGCACAAATTACATGTGGTCACCACAAAACCTAGCAATAGCATCTCAGGATGTTATGGGTACACAACTCCGACCTGAAATCTCCCAGGGCACAAATTACATGTGGTCATGGCAAAACCTTGAAAGAGCATCTCAGGATGTTACCGGTACACAACTCTGACCTGAAATATCCCAGGGCACAAATTACATGCCATAGGACAAAACCTCGAAAGAGCATCTGCCAGATATCCCAGGGCACAAATTACATGCCATAGGCAAAAACTCGAAATACTATCTGCAGATCTCCCAGGGCACAAATTATATGTCCTCCCAAGCAAAACCTCGAAAGAGATTTTGCCAGATGTCCCAGGGCACCGTATTACATGCCATAGGCAAAACCTCGAAAGACCATCTGCAAATCTCCCAAGGCACAAATTATATGTCCTCCCAAGCAAAACCTCGAAAGAGCATTTGCCAGATGTCCCAGGGCACCGAATTACATGCCATAGGCAAAACCTCGAAAGACCATCTGCAAATCTCCCAGGGCACAAATTACATGCTTATCTGCACAACCTGATCGATGGCCACAGAGTATCAAGTTGATACTCACCATACATCATCCTGATGTATCCATGATCATCCTGATCATCATCACTACAACGTCCTGCTGCATGTCATCTAGAGCAACATCCTGAAGCTCGTCATCCATGATCATCCTGATCATCACTGCAACATCCTGCTGCATGTCATCTGGAGCAACATCCTGAAGCTCGTCATCCATGATCATCCTGATCATCACTGCAAAATCCTGCTGCATGTCATCTGGAGCAACATCCTGAAGCTCGTCATCCATGATCATCCTGATCATCACTGTAACATCCTGCTGCATGTCATCTAGAGAAACATCCTGAAGCTCGTCATCCATGATCATCATGATCATCAATGCATCTGCCTGATGCATACCAAGTATCTACCTGATACATATCATCATACATGATCATCCCGATCAAACAATGTATCCACCTGATACAAATACAAATACATGATACATATCACCATACATGATCCACCTGATCATACAATGTATCCACCTGATACATATACATATACATGGTCCAAGCATCCAACATGATGCATATACAAAATACATACACATGATCCAACTGATCATATCCAGCATCAACATGATGCGTACATACATACATAAAAAATGATCCAACTGATCATATCCAAGCAGAAACTAGAACATCATCCTGATGCTCATCATCCGGCGCTTACATCCACAGCCATGTGAAGGTTCCTCCTTTCAACATGCTTGGAATGGCTTCAACAAATGTGTCCATCACTTCTTCCTCGAAGTGTCCTCGATCTGAAGAACGCCAAGCCTCTCTCTGAAGTACTTGAACTTCACCTTGGCTAGTGGCTTCGTCAGCACATCTGCAATCTGCTCGTCCGTCGCAACATATAGGAGCTTCACAGCTCCTCTCTGCACCATATCCCTGATATAGTGATATTTGATCTCTATGTGTTTCGACCTGTCATGAAACACTGGGTTCTCGGACAACTTCACACAACTCTGGTTATCACAGAAGATACCAGTAGCCTCCAACGGGAGATCAAATAACTCATACAGTAGCTTCCATAGCCATACTTCCTCACAACTAGCTGAACAGGCTGCAACATACTCTGCCTCAGCTGTACTCAGTGCTACACAGGACTGCTTCCTGCTAAACCAAGAGATCACACCTGCTCCCATACTGAAGCAACACCCAAATGTGCTCTTCCTGTCTGCAGCACTGCCAGCCCAATATGAATCAACATAACCTTGTAGGTTAAACTTTTGATTCACTTCATACTTGAGCCCATAATCCACTGTACCCTTCAGGTACCTCAGAACATGCTTTACAGCAACCAGGTGAACACTCCTCGGATCCGTCAGGAACTGGCTCAATGTGTTCACAGCAAAGTAAATGTCTGGTCTCGTGTTCGTCAGGTACATCAAGGACCCAATCATCTTACGATACATAAACCGGCTCAGATGAAGCATCACAAAGAAGCTTCAGATTCGATGCCATAGGTGTGGCCATGGCCTTGCAATCCATCATCCCGAACCTCTTCAGGATCTCTACTGCATACTTCCCTTGTCCAAGGAAGATTCCATCACTCTGCCACACCTCCATGCCAAAAAAAATTAGTGCATCATCCTCAAGTTCCTCAACTCGAACTCGGCAGCAAGCTTCCGCTGCGTGTCGGCAATCAATCTATCCTCACCTGTAACAAACAAGTTATCCGCATACAAAAGTAGTATCACTGGATTGCCTTCCTCACCCTTGTAGTAAAGGTTGGAATCCGCCTTACTCTTGGTAAATCCCAAACTGGATAGAAAGCTGTCTATCCTACCATACCAAGTTCTACACACATATATGACTACACCATGTTGTCTTGAAATCCATCTGGTGCATCTTCTATTTCATCACTTTTGTATTTCTCAATGCTGCCATCTGCAAAAATGCTTGATCTGATAGTTCTATTTGGAAGTCACAACAGACTTCCCTTTAGATCTTGGGATCGCATCCCAAACATCATTCTTCATGATCGACGGATCATGGCATTCCATTTCTTCATCCCAGATCCTGGGAACTTCAATATCTTCAATAGATATCTTTGTTGCTGGAACAAATGTTGTAGTCCTTTTGTAGGTGAAGATATACGTTCTTTCCTACAAAACAAGTTAAATTGCATGATTAGAAACATCTCATAATTTTTAGAAAAAATTCTTACACATAAAGAAATATGTCATACAGTCATGCAATTATCTTAGCCAATGCTTCAATACAACATTTATCCATATCCCGTAACTTTCTAGATGCCTTCCAATCTCTACCAGAACATTGTTAAGAGTGTGCACAACTCCCAACATGTCAGCAAAGAGGTTTCATTCTAGATAAGTAGCAATGGAATGTTGTACAGTGCCATAGGCCACTTACCCATGTATATTAGTAGTATACTGTTCATCAATGCAACTATGCACAATACATATCCTAAGTCTAGGAACATGAGCATATACATCATTGAACAATTTTATTTAAACAAACACATATGCAAGAAATGATAATTAAAATACTTATCTTTGTTTGTTCATTGGGTGGACTCCCTCTGAGTCTTCGCTTTCTTGCAGGAGCTGCCGGAGTCCTAATCTGCAGTAGCTTCTTCTACAACTTTCTGTTGTGGAATGTAGAGAGATGGTCAACTCCCTCTGAATATCTGCATCCTTTCATAAACCACTGGAGTGTACTCCCTCTTGATCTTTGCTTCCTGGATTACCTGTTCTTCAACTCATATTCATCCTTGGTCCCTATGCATGCTTATTAGTATCATGATTGAGTTATCCTTGTGATCTCATATAAAATCATACATTCATTAGTATACTTTTAAAACACAATAATCTCAAGCATGTATAATCATGATCATTTCAAACAGAAAATAATAAGCATTAGCATTCAAGGTTTATGTAGGATTCTTATGGTTAGTCAAATCATAAGAAGCATAACATGTCTAAACCTATAATTACTCAAACCTATGAATCTTTAGTTGAATCATCAATCAAGATAAGAGATATAATATGCATAAAACCTGTGATTATTCAAACCTATACCTTCATGGTTCTTCTGGTTAGTCATATCATCAATTATGGTAAGAAACATATTATGCATACAACCATGATTATTCAAACCTATGACTTCATGAATAATCATTATCAACAACAGTATAAGATCCTAACACAAGGTAGGATTCTAGCTTGATATAGGAAAAACATACCTAGATTAGCATGCTAGCTATTTATGTCTAACATACTCACATGATGTCTTCTTGTCTTCTTCAATGACTTGTGCTAGTAACCTGTATATCTCATAGGTTAGCCATTATAAAACCAAGTTATACATACCTCGTAAATGGATCTTTTATGAGATCCATGAGAATGGATGAGTCTTTATCCTCATGTCATCATGATCATATGTTCTTGAACTAGAACATGATTTGTCTTTCTTGGTGCACCTTTCATGTTAGTAGACAACATAAACCTCATACAACACCATAATGCATTAGTACAATCATAAGTGTCAACACCCTAACCAATGAATATCTTCTATCGTGCATTCATAATTTTGTTAAGGTGATACGACAAATCTAAAATCAAGATTGTACTAACCGTAATAACATGAAGACAAACATACCATAAACTTAATCATGAACAAATCTCAAAACATACCTCGATGAGTCATACCTGTCGAGATCACTTGTAATCTTTTTATGTAAGGCCTTAGCCTCATCTCCCTCTCAAACAGAACTCCTTCACTTATGCAGGTGACCAATCCATTTTCTTCTAGGATAAACCCTATCCACTTGATTTGCAAGAACTGGACCTGGAGCTGGATATGGGTTTGTCAGAGAAACACCAAAAATTCAAACTTTGAATTTCAAACTTCCGAAAGGATAGAAATATGCGCCTTGATGAGCTAATCAAACTGGTATATCCAGAATTTGAAAACTACAAAGTTTCACTCCTCAATTTTGCCTTTGAAACTTCTGGATTCACTGGACGTGACCCTGAACTGGGGTTTGATGAAGCCCACTCTTCTTCCCAATCAAAAGGTTTGATCCAAAGCTCTAAGATTCTATTTTTCTGAGGAGCTTCCAGCCGTGGTCACAGATTTCAAAAATTCCCATTTTTACAGAAGCCCTAATTTTCCACTTTTTTTTTTATCAAAGTCCCGAACTAGGGTTTGATCAAGCCCGACCTTCTGCCCAACCAAAAATTCTGATCTTGGTCTCTAAATTTCTATTTTGATGAGTAGAATCCATCGCTGGTTTCGGATTACAAAAATTCCAACTTTCTACGAAGCCCTAAATTCCGGAAGCCATGAATGAAGGTACTCAAAAATAATTTTGTTTTGACAGACATATGTACCTGATTGTTTCTGGTGTAACTCTGAACTTTTCAATCCACAGGGTCTGAAAACGTTTTCTGAGATAGCTTGACCTGTTATCTTTCCATCCTGATAGGTCTAACCTCAATTGGATTCTCTGAGAGAGAGTTATGCCAAGTGTCGCAACGTGACCTGTTTTGGGATAATTCAGGAGAGTGAACTTGTATGGCATGCCACGTGTCACTGTTTGAACTTCAGCCTCTAAAAACGTTTCCTAAGATAGCTCGGTCTGTTATCTTTCCATCCTAACAGTTCTGACCTCAATTGGACTCTCTGAGAGAGATTTATGCCAAGTGTCGCAACATGACCTGTTTTGGGATAATTCAGGAGAGCAAACTTGTACGGCGTTCCACGTGTCACTGGTTCAACTTCGGCCTCTGAAAACGTTTTCTAAGATAGTGCAGTCTGTGTACTACCTGTCACATTTCACGAAATTTCATTTGGAACTTCCTAGCCCAGGTTATGACCTTTTTCCCAAGGTCACCTGATTTTGACTTAGATCTGGAAGAGGCAGAAACCCTATATTGTACAGATTATAAATCACAACGTACAATGAATTAGAGGTTGTCCTTTGGACACAAGGTACATGAAGATCTTAGCTTCGTCCTGTAACAATTTCAGATCTGAAAACTTCGCCAAAACGGATTTATAGCGAAAGTTCTACGATGACTGGTTTTTGCTATATCAAGCCTTAGCATCGTAAGTGCAACAAGTGTCATACATGCCATATCATGCCTTCTTTCAGGCTAGCTCTGATACCATGTTAAATTTTCAGAATTTACTTCAATCTGATCTAGGATCTTAACTGAGAGAACAACATGTACAGCATATCTACAGTATATCAATCATGGAGACAATAATGCAAGCACACAAGAGACACAAAGATTTACTTGGGGAAAACCATAAAGGTGAAAAACCCCAATAACTTCCTCAGAGATAGATAGAGCAATGATACAACCAACCATGAGAGATAGACATAACCTAGCAGCAGATCCTCCTCCTCCATAAGTGCACCACTCCTCCTTGATTGCATGTGTGAGAAGTGAGTGAGTAAATAGAGTGCCTCCCGCACTCTATTTATACTTGACTTGACTTGCCTTTTTACCTAACTCATGTAGGCTCGAACTTAACCACATAACATAATGCTAAGTGGGCTGACCCCCAATAGGGTGGTCTAATAACCCTTTGACCCACATGACTTATACAGGGCCGACCCCAAACAAGGTGGTCTAATAACCCATCAAGTATAAGTTACGACACTTACAATATAAATGACGACACTTCCTTATAGAGGAATAATACCATCTCTATAGGAATACAATATACATATATGAAATACATTCCGAAGTTACATATACATCAACAATAAAAGGGTCATAGAAACTTGGTTTTTCCTCACCTAAGGCCTTTTAACCCCCTTTCCGACTCTGGTGAATAGACAAGTCCTCGATCTTTTCAGCGTTCTTCCTTAGCCACAACCAGTTATATTTTTTATTATTATAATGTCATAATGTACAATTGTCTCGCCTTTCAGGAATTACATAATAGTATTGACATTGTTAGCACCTAAAATGTACCTCTAGGTTGCAGAGAGGCCAAGTTAGGGTAACCACAAAACCACTTGAGGAGGAATAAGCTGGCTTCTTATCCTCCAGAGAGGGATCTCTCACAGATAGATTTAACAGGGCCAAATAAATGATTAAAACTGAGATTAGATTGTTGTTTGGTTGAAAACGAAATAGGTATCCATTGGGCAGTGGAGTCAAAACAAACAGAAATTGAATATCATGGCAATGCTTTGCACACAAACCCTCTCAGAGGCAAGGAAGCCACCATCTCACAGTCTAAGTGCTTTAGTTTGATTATTTAGAAGAAAAAGATGAATAGTCCATCAATATGGAGCATATGGTTATGAATTCTATATCAAATTTAATAGAAATTGGTTATGAATGCTTAGAATGAAAAGAACAGAGCATATAGCTATGAATTCTATTATGATACTACACTTATCCAGGCATGAACAACATGACAATAGGGATTTAAACAAAGAGGGAAAAACATTCACATAAGGAAGGAATAAACGGACTGCAAGACCAATAACACATGAATCCCTAAGAGAAAATGCCTGTGAGGCTTGGCCAAATTTTATTAAAACAGTCAAAATACTCAACACAGTGCAATACACGAGTTCCCCAAAATTTTCAACCCTTTGGCATTCTCTTACATTGTCTATATAGATCTTCTGAGCCTCAGGCTCGACTTGTCCTAACATAAAATATATACAGAACCAGTGACACCTATGCAACAGGTTTGACACTACAACAAAATGACAAAGTTGGCCAAACTGGCTCAACTGTCTTTTACAAATTTACTGATAATTTTTACCAAATGACAACAAACTCTAACAAAAAAGATAAAATGCTCTGGTAACCGCTCCTCTAGCTGGCTACTTCCACTATCCTCAACTCTTCATGCACTCAGCTTCAGTTTTTCCTTTCCATATTTTTCAATGAGCTCCCACTTCTCGGCTGCTAGAAAATCTAATGTGGCAATATCTTTAAGTAGTACCCTCATTTCGGTGTGCTCTCTTTATGAATAGCCCTCGAGGAGTGCACGAGCCTCTTTAAAGATCGAAGCTATCTTGAAGTCCTTTGCCAATTTTTTTCTACCGTCTTTCCTGTCAGTGGCTACTCCATGTCTGCGAAGCTCCCCTAGTCCAGCCTGCACTCCCAAAGATTTCCTTGGTATACCTCCTTTGTTCTCATTGTACCATCTTCTTCCCAAAACATGGGCAAACCTTTCTTAAATAAAGGATCAAATGCTTCTCTGAAAAGTTTTACCTAGCTAGCCAGGATGTCTATCCCTTCTTGGATAATTCTCACTTGCTGGTGCTTGTGAATTACCTTTTTTGCACAAATGATAGTGGTCATTATGTCTTTTATATTGGTTGCTTCAAACTGCTCTTCAGACAGACCATTTAAGAACTCTATTGCATTCTGGGCATAATCCATAGGCTTCTTGTTTAGCTACTCATTAGCAACAGTGACAGCTGACCTTGCTAGCTTGATTATAGCTTCCTTATCTGTCATGAAGTCTAAATATGGCCTCAACTCCCCTTCCTGTGCAACAATATCATCCCAGATGATCCTCTTTGCTTCTTACAATGCACTTTTCCCTATAACCTGCGACTTCAACTTATCATAATCATCCCGCATCGCTTGGTACTTGGTTTCCCAAGCCTCCTTATCCTTTTCTACAGTGTCCTTCAATGTCCTTAGGTTGGAATTATGCTTCTTCAGTATCACTACTTCTGTATCACTCAAACTAGCCTTGGCTATTTGCTCTACAATGGAAAAATCCCCATATGCTATTGAGGGTGTGGTCATGGCTTCTATCTCTTGCTCTTTCTCTTTCAACTTCTTCTCAAGCTCTTAAACCTTAACGTTTACGGCTTCCTCACTATCCATTATCAATTTCATATCTTCTTGCCACTTTTTCTCCCTTTCTTCAAACTCTAATAGCTTCGCTTTGCAATCAATCAACTTACCTTGCAGCTCTTCTTTTTCCTCTTCTAGCTCTGCAATTTCAGGTGCATTCACCAGTTGGGCAGCTAGAATCTTCAATTTCTTCTTCAGTGTAGGATTTCTTGATCTTTTCCATTTAATAGCTTCTGAATGCTATCCCATTTGCTCTCTTCGATCTCAGTGCCCAATAGTGAAGCTTGGAACTTTTTCACTTGTGCTTTCAGGCTCTTGTTCTCCACCTTTTCCAATCCCAACTGCTTTTGCACTTTGGCTTTGTTGGCCTACACCTTTGATAGCTCATTGGCAGTCTTCAACAACTTGTTGTAGATGACCTCGCATGTCTCCTTATGCAGATTGATCACATGTGGTATTGGGATATCTTCCAGATTTACTTTTAGTTATGTGGCTTTAATTTTGGTGGCTAAGGCAAGACTTAAGGTGTTTTTGGAAAGGTTTCTGCTCACCACCAAGGCCACATCCTTCTTGGATATTTTTCTCACATTAGCATACACTTTAGCTTCTTCTAATATGTTTTCTAGGATGCCTTCATATTCCTCCAGCAACTCGGCCCTGCTTATGCTTGGTGTTGTAAGTCCAGTGGGTGTTTTGTTAAACACATGCTCCTTAACCTCAAAATGTTGCACCAGGAATCTGACCTGCTTTTTCTTGGGCTGCCCTGTTTTCACTACTACTAATTGATGCCCAGACTCTTCCACCTTTTTCCTCTTTGAGGCTCTTTCTGCACTACTGTCCACATCCATGGGGTCACCACCTTCTGGCTTGCTAGATTTTTCTGAAACAATGGTAATGGGTATAGCTGCTGATACTGATGGGATCAGGTTGGGAGAACCAAGCACTAGTGATTTGTTACTTTGAAAAAGGAATTGAACAGAGGAGGAATCTTCTGGTGGGTCTATTTTCATCTAACCCTTATCAATGTACTCTAACCAATTTTCCCTTTCAGCCAAACCTGTAACCTCAAAATGCTCATACCATTTCCTGTTGGTTTCCTTCCTCCTCTCTAAAATTATATGGTGGGGATCATAATTCATTGCTGCCTTTGATGGGAATCCCATGTCACCCATCATTCGCTCAATACTTGGGAGGGATGCCTTTCTTTTGACAATGAAAGAACCCAGTGTCCATGGGAAACTGATGTCAAATAACTTCATGTCATCCAGGAAGTGCTCACATTCTACCTCCAGCTTTACCCTTATAAATTCCAAAGTGAGCACTCGAGGGGTTAGGAAGGAAGGTAACACATAGGGGGCATGGGAGAAACCATAGACCCTGATCAGAGTCCCATGCTTCAGAAAAAACCAATCTCCCACCCTCTTCTCCATGGATGGATGCAATAAGTCCTTCGTATCTAGAAACACCATAGGCAGCCTCTTCTGGAAGAAAAAAAATAGATCTCTGCCATGAGGGAATTCATAAAGGTTTTGTAATCTAAGTATATCTCTTGGGTAAGCTACATCTCTGGCACTTGTAGGTTTTCTTCATTTGCTTCCAGGAATATTTTCAACAAATAAGATTGCAACCTGAAGGCCCTTGTCTTAGGGAATTCTATGAGATGGGAGTGGATGTTGTCTACTAGGGCTTCATCAAATTTTAGGCATGCGCACTGGGTAGGCAAATTGGGGTCTGCTGGCTCAATGGC
Organism: Larix kaempferi; assembly: GCA_027924585.1. NCBI lineage: Eukaryota > Viridiplantae > Streptophyta > Pinopsida > Pinales > Pinaceae > Larix > Larix kaempferi. The sequence goes on along the minus strand of BSBM01000372.1, from coordinate 47,029,998 downwards.
ACAAGTGCTCACAAAAAACAATAAATTGATTAGGGGCTCGGTTATATATTGGTCACTTTCCAACCCTAGGAACTAGGCCAACATGGAAATAACACATATTGACTCTTCATTAAACAGGTTGGCTTCACTAGGAAAGGATGTGCCTTGAAAAGAGGTATTTGATAGTAGGGAGGCATAATAAAAGCTCTGCTTGAGGTCAACTGCAGCTTGACAGAAATACTGGATCAGGATTTCCATTCTGTAACTTTGGTATTTCTGACAGAATTCTTCTGGAGTGGCTAGGTATTTTCTAACCGTGGGGGCATCTACATAGCACAGAATTTTCAAGTTTGAGGCATCCAGGATTGCTCTTCGATCTGGGGAGTAATGGCTGGCACACAAGTCTATAAATTCAGGGAAACAAGGCATTGACTGGTTGTAAATAAGTGGAAAAAGGAAAGATAAACGTTGTGGACATCCACCTGTCTAGCCTTTAAAACCTCCAACCTCTCCTTAGCAACCTCTATGGAGTAATTTATCAGTATGGTGTCAAAAACCTCATAGTATTTATCTTCTACCAGGTCGATTGTCTTAGAGGGTTCAAAGCCTGGGGGATCCATAGATTCGTCCATTGAAATAGCTTAAGGTGGAAGTAGACAGCCTACCTGGTCGCTTGACAGCTAGGTGGGCTTCTGAGCTTCTGGTTGGCTGGTCGGTTCTACACAGTCCACTCCTTTCTCTTTCTGATGCACACAAGACAAATGGGATGCGAATCTCCATGCAAGCGAACATTTTATAATATAAATAATCGATATCACCCTTACAGATATGATGGGGATGGAACCATGTCAGCCGTCCACCCTATACGATTAATTCTCTTCCATAGATCTCTTTATACTCTGCCTTCCAATAGCCCCTGTGGCCCCCAACTCTGTCACATGCCACCTTGACAGCATCTTTGATTCACAAAAATATTCCCAACCGTCGATCTGATCTCCTCCTGGATCCTGACCGTCCAAGGATGCACCCCTTTACCAAGTTCGCAAATTTTGGGTCTGTTGATTTTACATGCAATTCATATCCGCAAAGTAATCCTGAGTCGTCGATCTTCATCCCGCTAAATTTGCGCCGTTGGGAGGTGCCAGGCTTTAACAAAAGTTCACGGATTTGAAATGTACCCCTTTTCGTCTATGTCAAAACCATGAACAAATTATCAAACGTTGATCTGCGCCACCCACCGTTGATCATTCTTTGACCTTCCCATTGGCTAGCACCCCGCCAGTGCTTAAAAAACCTTTAAATTTTTTTGCGAAGGAGGCTTATGACCGTCGATCTTCATCGCCTTTAATCTAAACTGTCCACGGGTGCCATTACGCGCTACATGCACATTCCTTTGTATTTAACCCCCCGATCACCATTAAAACCTTAGCTCCCTCCAAAACCTTTGCCTCGGATCCGGGTTCAACTACATAGAGTTCTGATTTCTTCAACCTTTGGGCCCTGAGGGTTAAGGACTGAGTTTTTCGTTGTCCACTTTCATGGATCTGGAACGCTTTCATTCTCCGAAACCCCTCCAACTTCTTAGCGTAAATCAGGTGCTAACACACATTATACTTAAGATTAGTTCAGGGGTCTTAGCTAGGGATATTACACTAAATGTCTATTAATATTTGGATCATGGTTGCATTCAGTTGGTTCTACTCTTCTTGAGCTCTGAGCAACCACTCATTATTTTCTCTGCAACTTTGCAGTTCCACTCTTATGATTCTCATGGTTTTTGCAATGCCTAGGGGAGTTACTTGGTTTCTTTGGACATTAGATTTTGTCTATGCGCTCTCAACCTGAAAATTTTATCCCATGACATATGTTTCAACTACATAAGGGTCTTGTGCATAATCCATTATGATATTCTTATTGGCCCAACCAAGACCAAAGATTTCCAATTATACTAAACAAAATGCTAACCCTTAATTGTTATTAATATGACATTGAATTTGAAAAATTGTTCATATAAAAAAATGTATTAGCTTCATTACAATCTGTTGGTATGCGGGAAGACATAGGGTTCAACATAAACTTCACCAACAAAAACCAAGACACTGACCCTTTTGACATCACCTACCATGCAGATGAAGTCTCACCCAAGGTATCTATGGGGGCTGTAGGATCTAAGATTCCGCAATGCTAAATAGATGTGAATAATTCATTCTACATATCTTAAGCATTCATGCATCTATTGCATAGAATTGTGTAATTCAATCAAATACAAAATTTATCACATTTAACATAAAGGAAATATCATTCATAATAGATCCATTTCATTCATCTCATAGATGGATATAATATTACATGACCTGCACAACTTGCAACACCAATATGTTACAAATTCAAGTGTCACACAACAAAATAGTGGATCGTGTCCATACAACATAACCTCCAGTCATGTTGTTAGGAACCCGTGTCAACCCTTCTCTTTACTTTGTTAGTATATTGTTGTTGGACACATATGCTTTGTAAGTCGTCCCATTGTATTTGTTGATCCATAGTTTGTATTAGCCCATGGTATTGACCCATAGTATTGGATACATATGCTTTGTAAGTCGTCCCGTAGTATTTAATGTTCCATGGTATTGACCCATAATATTGGGCATAGACTTAGTATATAAGTGCGTGTTGAGGCCAATGAAGGCACCGTGAATTTATTTGTATTGAGCTTGCTCAAAGAAGGTTTCCCCCTCGAAGTGTCCCACGATAAATAAAAATATTTTGTGATCTGATATATCATGTATTTCATGAATTAATTGTTGAGGTTCCTCACATATGGTATCAGAGCACTTTCTTGGGCTCATTGGGTGAAATTTATGCCAATTTTTTTTTTCGCATCTGTTGCAGGTTCAGATCTGAGAATAATCCCTATCTGCTTAACTATGGGAAGTACTTGGGCATAAACCCTAAAAATTATTGTGAGGAGTACCACAGAAACCTCCAAGTAGCTAGCCCATTGAGAGGACCTTCCACCGAAAAGGGCAACGAACCCTACCTAATTGACTAGTTCCCACCTGTGAGGTAAACCAAAAGTTTGTGGCAAAGCGGTTATCATATTTACCTGAGCCGTGGAGTGAGGGATACTACCCCAATAGGAAAGCCATCAGATAGCATTGGTGTTGATGTAGATGTAACTTCGGAATGTATTTCATATATGTATGTTGTATGTACTCCTATAGAGATGGTATTATTCCTCTATACGGAAGTGTGGTCATTTATATTGTAAGTGTCGTAACTTATACTTGATGGGTTATTAGACCACCTTATTGGGGTCGGCCCTATATAAGTCATGTGGGTCGAAGGGTTATTAGACCACCCTATTGGGGGTCGGCCATGTGGGTCAAACGGTTATTAGACCACCCTATTGGGGGTCGGCCCAGTCAGCATTATATTATGTGGTTAAGTTCGAGCCTACATGAGTTAGGTAAATAGGCAAGTCAAGTCAAGTATAAATAGAGTGCGGGAGGCACTCTATTTGTTCACTAACTTCTCACACATGCACTCAAGGAGGAGTGGCGCACTTATGGAGGAGGAGGATCTGCTGCTAGGTTGTGTCTATCTCTTATGGTTGGTTGTATCATTGCTCTATCTATCTCTGAGGAAGTTATTGGGGTTTTTCACCTTTATGGTTTTCCCCAAGTAAATCTTTGTGTCTCTTGTGTGCTTGCATTTTTGTCTCCATGATTGATATGCTGTAGATATGCTGTACATGTTGTTCTCTCAGTTAAGATACTAGATCAGATTGAAGTAAATTCTGAAAATTTAACATGGTATCAGAGCTAGCCTGAAAGAAGGCATGATATGGCATGTATGACACTTGTTGCACTTACGATGTTAGGGCTTGATATAGCAAAAACCAGTCATCGTAGCACTTTCGCTATAAATCCGTTTTGGCAACGTTTTTGGATCTGAAATTGTTACAGGACGAATATTAAATCTCCAGGTACCTTGTGTCCAAAGGACAACCTCTAATTCGTTGTACTTTGTGATTTATGATCTGGAAATATAGGGTTTCTGCCTCTTCCAGATCTGAGTCAAAATCAGGTGACCTTGGGAAAAAGGTCATAACTTGGGCTAGGAAGCTCCAAATGACATTTAGTAAAAAGTGACAGGTAGTACACAGACTGTACTATCTCATAAACATTTTGCAGAGGCCGAAAGTGAACCAGTGACACGTGGCACGCCGTACAAGTTCGCTCTCCTGTATTATCCCATAAATGGGTCATGTTGTGACACTTGGCATAACTCTCTCTCAGAGAATCCAATTGAGGTCAGACCTGTCAGGATGGAAAGATAATAGGCCTAGATATCTTAGGAAAGGTTTTCAGAGCCCGAAGTTGAAACAGTGACACGTGGCACACCGTACAAGTTCGCTCTCCTGTATTATCCCAAAACAGGTCACGTTGCGACATTTGGCATAACTCTCTCTCAGAAAATAAAATTGAGGTCAGACCTATTAGGATGGAAAGCTAACAGGTCAGGCTATCTCAGGAAACATTTTCAGACCCTGTGGATCAAAAATTTCAGAGTTACACTAGAAACAATCAGGTACATATTTCTGTCAAAACAGAATTATTTTTTGGTACCTTCATTCATGGCTTCCGGAATTTAGGGCTTTGGAGAAAGTTGGAATTTTTGTAATCGGAGACCACGGCTGAATGCTACTCATCAAAAAAAAAATTTAGAGACCAAGATCAGAATTTTTGGTTGGGAAGAAGGCCGGGCTTGATCAAACCCTAGTTCGGGACTTTGATCAGAAAAGTGGAAAATTAGGGCTTCTGTAAAAATGGGAATTTTTTTAAATCTGTGACCACGACTGGAAGCTCCTCAGAAAAATAGAAGATTAGAGCTTTGGATCAAACCTTTTGATTGGGCATAAGAGTGGGCTTCATCAAACCCCATTTCAGGGTCACGTCGAGTGAATCCGGAAGTTTCAAAGGCAACATTGAGGAGTGAAACTTTGCAGTTTTCAAATTCTGAATTTACCAGTTTGATCAGCTCATCAAGGCGCATATTTCTATCCTTTTGGAAGTTTGAAATTCAAAGTTTGAATTTTTGGGGTTTCTCTGACAAACCCATATCTAGCTCCAGGTCCTGTTCTTGCAAATCAAGTGGATAGGGTTAATCCTAGAAGAAGATGGATTGGTCGCCTGCATAAGTGAAGGAGTTTTTGTTTCAGAGGGAGATAAAGCTAAGGCTTTACATAAGGAGATTACAAGCGATCTCGACAGGTATGACTCATCGAGGTATGTTTTGAGATTTGTTCTTGATTAAGTTTATGGTATGTTTATCTTCATGTTATTACTGTTAGTACAATCTTGATTTTAGATTTGTCGTATCACCTTAACAAAATTATGAATGCATGATAGAAGATATTCATTGGTTAGGGTGTTGACACTTATAATTGTACTAATGCATTATGGTGTTGTATGAGGTTTATGTTGTCTACTAACATGAAAGTTACACCAAGAAAGACAAATCATGTTCCATTTCAAGAACATATGATCATGATGACATGAGGATAAAGACTCATCCATTGTCATGGATCTCATAGAAGATCCATTTACGAGGTATGTGTAACTTGGTTTTATAATGGCTAACCTATGAGATATACAGGTTACTAGCAAAAGTCATTGAAGAAGAACAAGAAGACATCATGTGGTATGTTAGACATAACTAACTAGCATGCTAATCCAGGTATGTTTTTCCTATATCAAGATAGAATCCTACCTTGGGTTAGGATCTTATACTATTGTTGATAATGATTATTCATGAAGTCATAGGTTTGAATAATCATGGTTGTATGCTAATGCTTATTATTTCTGTTTGAAATGATCATGAGTATACATGCTTGAGATTATTGTGTTTTAATAGTATACTAATGAATGTATGATTTTATATGAGTTCACAAGGATAACACAATCATGATACTAATAAGCATGCATAGGGACCAAGGATGAATATGAGCTCAAGAACAGGTAATTCAGGAAGCAAAGATCAAGAGGGAGCACACTCTAGTTGTTCCTGCAAGAAAGCAAAGGAGCACACTTCAGTAGTTTCTGCAAGGATGCAGATATTCAGAGGGAGTTGACCATCTCTCTACACTTCACAACAGAAAGGTGTAGAAGAAGCTACTTCAGATTAGGACTCCAGCAGCTCCTGCAAGGAAGCGAAGAATCACAGGGAGTCCACCCAACGAACAAAGAGAGATAAGTATTTTAATCATCATTTCTTGCATATTTGTTTGTTTACATAAAATTGTTCAATGATGTATATGCTCATGGTCTTAGACTTAGGATACGTATTGTGCATATTAGAATAATTACATTGATGAACAGTATACTACTAATATACATGGGTAAGTGGCCTATGGCACTGTACAACATTCCATTGCTACTTATCTAGAATGAAACCTCTTTGCTGACATGTTGGGAGTTGTGCACACTCTTAACAATGTTCAGGTAGAGATTGGAAGGCATCTAGAAAGTTACGGGATATGGATAAATGTTGTACTGAAGCATTGGCTAAGATAATTGCATGACTGTATGACATATTTCTTTATGTGTAAGAATTTGTTCTTAAAACTGTGAGATGTTTTCTAATCATGCAATTTAACTTGTTGTGTAGGAAAGATCGTATGCCATCTCCTACAAAAGAAGAACTACAACATTTGTTCCAGCAACAAAGATATCTATTGAAGATATTGAAGTTCCTAGGATCTGGGATGAAGAAATAGAATGCCATGATCCGTCGATCATGAAGAATGATGTTTGGGATGTAGTCCCAAGACCTGAAGGGAAGTTTGTTATGAATTCCAAATGAATCTTTCAGATCAAGCATATGGCATCATTGAGAAATATAAAAGTGATGAAATAGAAGATGCACCAGATGGATTTCAAGACAACATGGTGTAGTCATATATGTGTGCAGAACTTGGTGTGGTAGGATAGACAACCTTCTATCCAGTTTGGTCTTTACCAAGAATAAAGCGGATTCCAACCTTTTTTACAAGGTTGAGGAAGGCAATCCAGTGATACTACTTTTGTATGCGGATAACCTGCTTGTTACAGGTGAAGATAGATTGATTGCCGACACGCAACGGAAGCTTACTACCGAGTTCGAGATGAAGAAATTGGGGATGATGCACTATTTTGTTTTGGCATGGAGGTGTGGCAGAGTGCAGAAGGAATCTTCCTTGGACAAGGGAAGTATGCAGTAGAGATCCTGAAGAGGTTCAGGATGATGGATTGCAAGGCCATGGCCACACCTATGGCATCGAATCTGAAGCTTCTATGTGATGCTTCATCTGAGCTGGTTGATGTCTCTATGTATCGTCATATGATTGGGTCATTGATGTACCTGACGAACACGAGACCAGACATTTGTTTTGCTGTGAACACATTGAGCCAGTTCCTGATGGATCCGAGGAGTGTTCACCTGGTTGATGTAAAGCATGTTCTGAGGTACCTGAAGGGTACAGTGGATTATGGGCTCAAGTATGAGGTGAATCAAAAGTTTAACCTGCAGGTTTATGTTGATTCAGATTGGGCTGGCAGTGCTGCAGATAGGAAGAGCACATCTGGGTGCTGCTTCAATATGGGATCAGGTGTGATCTCTTGGTTTAGCAGGAAGCAGTCCTGCATAGCACTGAGTACACCTGAGGCTGAGTATGTTGCAGCCTGTTCAACTAGTTGTGAGGCAGTATGGCTACGGAAGTTACTGTCTGAGTTATTTGATCTCTCGTTGGAGGCTACTGGTATCTTTTGTGACAACCAGAGTTGTGTGAAGCTGTCCGAGAACCCAGTGTTTCATGATAGGTCGAAACACATAGAGATCAAATATCACTATATCAGGGATATGGTGCAGAGAGGAGATGTGAAGCTCCTGTATGTTGCGACGGACGAGCAGATTGCAGATGTGCTGACGAAGCCACTAGCCAGGTTGAAGTTCGAGTACTTCAAAGAGAGGCTTGGTGTGCTTCAGATCGAGGACACTTCGAGGAAGAAGTGATGGACACATTTGTTGAAGCCATTCCAAGCATGTTGGAAGGGGGACCCTTCACATGGCTGTGGATGTAAGCGCTAGATGATGAGCATCAGGATGATGTTTTGGTTTCTGCTTGGATATGATCAGTTGGATCATTATATGTATGCATCATGTTAGATGCTGGATATGATCTGTTGGATCATGTGTATGTATTTTGTATATGCATCATGTTGGATGTTGGATATGATCGGTTGGATCATGTGTATGTATTTTGTATATACATCATGTTGGATGCTGGATATGATCAGTTGGATCATTTATGTATGAACGCATCATGTTGGATGCTGATGGATACATTGTGTGGATCATGTATCTTTGTATGATCAGGTAGATCATGGATGCTGATGGATACATTGTGTGGATCATGTATCTTTGTATGATCAAGTAGCTCATGTATGATTGATGGATACATTGTGTGGATCATGTATCTATGTATGTATTGGGTGGATACTTGGTGTGCATCAGATGGATGCATTGTATGATCAAGATGATCGTGGATGACGAGCTTCTCCAGATGACATGCAGCAGGATGTTGCAGTGATCATGATCAGGATGATCATGTGTACATCAGGATGATGTTTGATGAGTATCAGATGATACTTTGTGGCCGTGGATCAGGTTGTGCAGGTAAGCATGTAATTTGTGCCCTGGGAGATTTGCAGATGGTCTTTCGAGGTTTTGCCTATGGCATGTAATTCGGTGCCCTGGGACATCTGGAAAATGCTCTTGCGAGGTTTTGCTTGGGAGGACATGTAATTTGTGCCCTGGGAGATCTGCATATAGTCTTTCGAGGTTTTGCCTATGGCATGTAATTCGGTGCCCTGGGATATCTGGCAGATGCTCTTGCGAGGTTTTGTCCTATTGCATGTGATTTTCTCCTGGGAGATCTGGACAGGATGAAAAATGCCTCAGATGCTTCAGCCAGGTTTTGCCATGACCACATGTAATTTGCTCTTGGGAGATCTGGACAGGATGAAAAAGGCATCAGATGCTTCAGCCAGGTTTTGTGGTGAGATCACATGTAATGTGCTCCTGGGAGATCCGACAGGTAGAGCCGCATGCTCATAATAGCCTGGGATGCTTCAGACAGGTTTTGTGATGGGTCACATGTAATGTGCTCCTGGGAGATCCTACAGGTAGAGCTGTGTGCTCGTAATAGCCTGGGATGCTGCAGCCATGTTTTGTGATGCACGTAATAAGTCCTAAGGATTCCACAGTATGGCCAGTGATGATGAAGACCTGCAGGTGGTGGGCCTACATCCAGTATGAAAAAAGACTGGCTCTGTAGAACTTCCTATCACGAGTAGATTCAGAGATTGATTGAGATAGCAGCAGCAGTGATGATGATGATGACTCATGAAGATTATCCAGTGACGATGATCCAGAGAAGATGACTTGTGCTAGAAGAACTATGCTGAGAAATACCTTCCTAGTTAAGAGGGAGTGTTGATGTATATGTAACTTCGGAATGTATTTCATATATGTATGTTGTATGTACTCCTATAGAGATGGTATTATTCCTCTATACGGAAGTGTCGTCATTTATATTGTAAGTGTCGTAACTTATACTTTATGGGTTATTAGACCACCTTGTTGGGGTCGGCCCTGTATAAGTCATGTGGGTCGAAGGGTTATTAGACCACCCTATTGGGGGTCGGCCATGTGGGTCAAAGGGTTATTAGACCACCCTATTAGGGGTCGGCCCAGTCAGCATTATATTATGTGGTTAAGTTCGAGCCTACATGAGTTAGGTAAAAAGGCAAGTCAAGTCAAGTATAAATAGAGTGCGGGAGGCACTCTATTTGTTCACTCACTTCTCACACATGCACTCAAGGAGGAGTGGCGCACTTATGGAGGAGGAGGATCTGCTGCTAGGTTGTGTCTATCTCTTATGGTTGGTTGTATCATTACTCTATCTATCTCTGAGGAAGTTATTGGGGTTTTTCACCTTTATGGTTTTCCCCAAGTAAATCTTTGTGTCTCTTGTGTGCTTGCATTTTTGTCTCCATGATTGATATGCTGTAGATATGCTGTACATGTTGTTCTCTCAATTAAGATCCTAGATCAGATTGAAGTAAATTCTGAAAATTTAACAATTGGTGGCCGAGTGAATCCCCAGAACCATTAGGAAGTCGAGCATACATGGGGTCCATATCTATTTTCAGCTACTAAATCACAGATTTCCTCTATCCAGAACTGTTTCCAATCACTTTTGCGCCATTGAAAATTCACTGACACCCCTGCAATCCCATTCTGCATATTTCATTCCTGAGGACCCTATCCCAAATTCCACATCCCAAAGCCAGAAATCCCACATTTGTCTATTTTTAGGGTTTTCCATAACTTCTTCAATTTTCACCCAATCGCCACCAAATTTTGCAATAGTGTTCATTTCGTATTTCTACTTCTTTGTCCCTCTCTTCCAAATCTTCTAATTCTTTCACCCCGCTTCTGAAATCCTCATTTTCTACTTCCCTCTCCATTTGACAGTGTCCAAAAACTAGTCAAACCCAAATTACCCATCATATTTTTTCCCAAATCCAAATTTTCCTTTACTAAAACAGTTTTTGTTTTTGTTTTTTTACCCACTCAAAAAATAAAAAATAAAAAATAAAAAAATCTCCTAGTTATCATTGTCACCCACACAGGAGCAAAAACCATGGAGGAAGAACTTGCAGCCCTCAAAACCAAACTCCAGGATCTCGATGAAATATTTCTCAGCCTCCATCTTGGGCATTCATCCATGAACAATAAAAGACAGTCAGAGTCTTCTTCAGATAATGAGTTCTCTTCTTCCAGCAATTTCCGTGGTCTGAAGCTTGATTTTCCTCGCTTCAATGGTACTGCGCCGACTGGATGGATCTATCAAGCAGAACAATATCTCATTATGCATAATACTTTTGATGTCAACAAAGCTACACTTGCATCCTTTCATTTGGAACATGAAGCTTTTCAATGGTACCATTGGTACATCAAGGCTCATGAAGAGCCAAAATGGCCAGATTTTTTCCAGCTCCTTTTGCAACGATTTGGTCCTAGTGCTTTTGATGACTTCATAGGATCCCTCACTAAACTTCGCCAAATTGGCAGTGTGAGAGAGTATCAAACAGAATTTGAGAAACTAGTCAATCACACAGAAGGATTGCCTAATGACTTCTACAGGAGTTGTTTTATCAGTGGTTTAAAGGATGCAATCCGATCTGAGGTCAAAATGTTATGTCCCAACACAATGATGGAAGCCATGGGGTTGGCTAAGTTGGCATAGGACAAAATCGCAGCCCAACAGCGCTCCAAACCCACTTTTGTTCCCTTCAAAAATATGGGTTCCCAACACCCTCCCATCCCACTGTCTCCTTGACCAACTCCTATCAAGCATTTTTCAGAAACAAAGATGCGGGCATGCAGAGAAAAAGGGATTTGTTATAATTGTGACGATAAATTCACTCGGGGACATAGATGTGTTGAGAAAAAGCTCTATCTCTTGTATGTGGATTCTCCACCTACCTCTGAACTTTGTGAAGAAGCTCCAGATACACTAGATGATCAGGTCGACATTCAGGAGCTGCCTATTGACCCTCCATCTCAGGATGACCACACAGATATATCTCTCCATGATTTATCCCTAGTCACCACCCCCCAAACAATGCAGGTCAGGGGTTACTTCAAGAAGCTTCCTCTTACAATACTCATTGATTCTGGTAGCACTCATAACTTCATTGACCCTCGGATCACCAAACAAGCTGATTGTTTTTCCCATCCTTACTCCAACTTTGAATTCATGGTTTCCAATGGGGGAACCTTACCTTGCAAAGGGAAGTGTCGCAATGTGCGTATCTCTATGGGATATTATAACCTACGCTCTGACATGTTTTCCTTGGCCTTAGGTGGACGTGATGTGGTTTTGGGTTCCCAATGGCTACGCACACTTGGCCCCATCTTATGGAATTTTGCTAAACTTTGGATGCATTTTTCAACCAATGGAAAAAAACACACATTCACAGGCTTACAACCAGGTTCTCTCAGCATCATTAGTTCACATCTCCTGGAGAATTTCCTTAAGCAGAATTCACATGGTGTAATCGCTCAAATCCATTTCATTCAGATGCAACCATTAGTGGTCTCCACTACTCCTTTGGATATACCACACATTTTGGATAGATATGCAGGTGTTTTTGTTGAACTAGTGGGATTGTTGCCTTCAAGAGACCTTTCCAGTATGAATTTAGCCGCCTCTACATATGAGAAGGAAATGATGGCTATTTTACATGCAATACAGAAGTGGTGACCATCCCTGTTAGGGAATTATTTATGCATCAAGACTAATCACCAGAGTATGAAAAATTTCCTAGAAGAACGAGTCTCCTCCCCAACACAACTGAAATGGGTTATCAAACTCATGGGTTATGCCTATGAGCTCACTTACAAGCAGGGTAAGGACAATCTGGTGGAAGATGCTCTTTCTAGCACATTTGTCGACCAAGTTTCTCTTTCAGCTATTTCTATGCCTATTCCAAATTGGTTGCAATATGTTCAATAGGGTTATGTATTCTATGAAATCCATGCTTCACCATCGACAGGGCACTTTGGGTTCCTCCAAATGTATGAGAAGGAACAATGTAACTTCTTTTGGCAGGGACTGAAAAGGATAATTCAACATATGGTTGTTGAATGTGATACTTTCTAGGTAACCAAGGGTAAAATGACACTCCTTCTGGGATTGCTCAAACCCTTGTGGTAAGATCCCCAAAAATTTCATAAAAATTTAAAAATTTTCTGTATAGTATAAATACTGTATTTTACTATGCGTATAGTATAATTGTGTATGTTGTGACTGTTTTATTTGCGACACTTGCTTAATATGAATAGTTATCAATTATTAATTATTTCCTAACGCCATTAGAATGATTATGATAACTGTTAAAAAATCAGTATGATGCTTGCAGAAATACTTTCAACTTATTAAATTGTATCAATGTTTCATGCATTTATTGTTACCACCTTATCGACTGACTCATGATGTTTAGTTGCAATACTTACGTTAGTTCAACATATCACAGAACAATTTTTTTAAGGAATATTAGTTATTGCTTATCTATCATTCATCTGTTGTATCATGGTTTCATAAATATGATTATAACGTTATTTTACTGAGCAAGTATTTCTCTTATTGAAGGGGTCCTTGTGAAACCCCAAAGCTTACTTAGCTTTCTACTAAAACCTCTGCTACCTTGTCCAAATTACAGGTGAGGTTAGGCCTTCAACGAAATTGATGTTATTATTACGATCATGGTTAGCATAGTAAACAAGCCATCTTCTTTACTTAGATAGTTATACGTCAATCATGAAAGTTGGTCAATTTCTCTCTTGGAAGTTGGTGGTTTATCTACCCCACTTGATAATTTATGAAAATTAGTTTTATTATACTTGATTATGTTTTTATTGTATTACGTGGTTAAAGTTTTACTGTAGGGATAGAGATCCCTATGCACAACTCAATGGTGCTTTGAAAACTTGAACCCAAAACTATATGGATGTAAGTCGAATAACAAAGGCGCCAAAGTAATTAAACTAATGGAAAAAACTATAGAATTGGGGTTTTAAATTCGAATGGTAGTGGTTGATAGGTTGCAAAGTAAATGAGACCACGTGAAGGTTTTTTGGGTTGATGGTTTCCATGTGTGGGGAAACCCTAACCTTGAGCTAAGGTTTTGGTCTTTGGAATTGTTTCATGTTACTCAAAAAGTTGGAGAGCTCTGCTCTTCTCAACCGCCATGAATACACTGTGAAGAGTCCTAGGTATCGCGGAGGTGAATCTCATGAAGTTTTTGACTAATTATTTAGTGTTAAGATTGATGCATTCGTTGGATTTACAAAAGCACCAAGGTCTCGGCTCTTCTAGTCTTTCATCGTGTTGAATAAATGTAGGTTGAGGACAGCGTACAAAACTTGACAGGTAAGATTTGTTATTACTTTGTTTATAAAAATTATAATCATTCATTTTGTATTTGCATTTCTTTTGTGCATTCTAATGACCACTCGTTACTTTTGTTGGCAGGGTTTCCTCGATGTTCTCCAGCCTTGGCTTGGTCTTCGGTGAAGCTTCAGGGTACGAAAGACAAACCCATTGGTTTAAGGACCACGGTCAATAGATGTTTAGGGTTACTATTTTTTGTTTCTCGTCTCTTGTATTGTGAGCCATTTGGAAAACATTGGGAACAAAGTTATTGTTGTAATGGTTTTTCCTGGCTAAGCCAGCGTTGGGGTTTCAACCTCTGTTGCATAAGAATTTGAGACTCCTATTTTAATGTTTTGGATACCAACTGTGTATAAACTTGAGTAGTGTTCACTGCGTTTTGTTTAAATAAAGAAAAATTACTGGTTACGATTCTTATGAAACTTGTTTTATTATGGATGTTGGTTGTGCCCTTCGGCCTCCCTGTCAGTTTATTTAATTGCATTCTGGTAATATGTATTCGTTTTGGGGCCAATCCCTACCTCGTAACTGTGCCAATAATGTTTTCTCTGTGTTGAAATGGCTATGATCTTTCGCAGGTTTTAAACCCTAAACCATGTCCCATAAATAAGTTTTAATTTGATTTTTAATATATAAATAGAACCAGGCAAGCTATTTTGAGACTCAAACCTTTGACTATTGTTCTGGTTGTTTGTTATTTACATTCTATTATTATTATGAATATGAAGGAAGCTTGGTCCACAGTATTTCGACTGTTGTTAAAATATTGTTATTTATTTGAATGATGTTGTTTCCAGAATGCGCTTGAGCATAAAAACTCTGTTTGTAACAAGGGTTCTATATTTGGTCTATAGCCTGAAATGTCGAATCTTTGGTTTTTAAAAAAATGATTTGTTTATAAAATAACATCTTAGCGTAGTCCGAGCCTCTGTAGGTTATCACAGATAATCCTAACTGAGATCTTAACCCGCTATATTCTTTGAATCAATGTTGTTGAGGGATTCAGTTAGTTATCTTGTATGTATGCTTTTAAATATTGAGAAGTAATTTGGAAACTAGATGCTGAACTCTAACCTGTGTTCGATTATATATCTCTTATTGGGATTTATGAACAATGATCAAGTTTATTGTAATTCTGTTCATGACTATATGATGCTTTCTTGCAGTGTATAAATAAAGATTTGTTTATATTATATCTATAAATTTATATTCTGCATAAATTGTTTTATTGAACAATAGAGTTCGATCAGTATACTTATCTTTTAAACTCGCTATTGTTCTAGTATTGTAAGTACTGTCTAGAATACTATAAGAAAGATGTAATCTAAAACTTAACGGTTTTCTGTGTAATACTCATCAAACATTCTAAGACTATAACTATTGTAAAATAAATGACCAACATTCTATTTTTAATATTTGAATCATTCTAATCTATTCATTAAACCAACTTCTCTGTACTAGAGTACGTCACAAATTGTGAGTGGAAAAATACATAGAAGAATTCTATTCAACAATTTTTACAGAAATAAACTATCAGTTCAGTATTTCAAATCTTGTAGTTAAGTAAAATAAAATTTTCAGAAATAGATTAGCAAACTAGAAATAAATAACTGAAACAATGAAGAACCTGATAACTATAGAGGGGGACAAACACCCAAAGGAGCCCGTTCCACCCAACCTTTTTACTAAAAGGAACCAATGTTACTTTCCTTAGGACCCCCGACCCTATTCACTGAACCACCAGGATGAATATACTGTGTGGAGGCAAGTATTTATCTTTTCTGCAACACAGCAGTAATGGTTTCTATACTCAGTAGTATGACTTCTGCATTCAGCAGTACGAACTCTGCACTCAGCAGTACTAGTTCAAATTTGCATACTTACTCTCCCATTCACTCCCTATCCTTCCCCTCATCGAGTCTCTTGTGCATTCCCACTTTCTATTCTCATAATTGCCACAAGGAAAAACATAGTTAGTCAGCTGCTCAATTTGATGGGTGTTGAAAGAGTGCCTAGGTATTTTGGCCAATTTCATAATTATTGAGCCACTTTCTCTGTTCCACTTTCTTGGGGAACATGACCATAAATATAGGGAAGTTGCCACCTGCAACAGCTAGAAGTGAATGAAGATGTTGCCAATTGTCAATTTTCTCTCCACCCCAATTCATTCCTCCTAGTGGTTCAGTGAACACTCTTTAATAGTCTCCTTTGGATATTTGTCTCCTCTTTTATTTATTAATAATAAAATATTAGAGTATTTAATTACAGTCATCCTTAACCCCACTTGGTCAATAATCATAAAAATTTACAATAACTTATAACATAATGTTTTTCTCACAACATAAAATATTCATATTTTTGGGTTTGTGACATACACCCCCTCTTAAGTTCAACATCGTCGTCGATGTTACTTTATTTATCATCCTCTGATCCTTCCTGGAACAGAATTGGATATGCTTCCCGCATATGACTCTCCAATTCCTAGGTTGTTTCATCTGGACTAAGGTGCTTCCATTGCACCTTTACTTGTCCAATGATGTGATTCCGAAGTAAAATTTTCCTCTTGTCGAGGATAAAATCCGGTTACACCAGAAAATATCCTTTGGGTTCCACATGTACATCATTCCAATTGATCACATGAGTAGCATCATGTACGTACTTTTTCAAAATAGAAATATGAAAAACATTATGTATTTTTAGATTTGGTGGCAAGGCCAACTGGTATGCCATTGGTCCAACCCTTGACAATATTTCAAAGGGTCCACAATACCTGGGTGCTAATTTAGCACAGCTCCCTAAGTTTAAGGAGATCTTTTTCTATTTTACCTTGATGAAAACATGCTCACCAACCTAAAACCCTTTCTGAGTTCTTTTCAAATCTGCATGACTCTTCTGTCTATCTTATGCAATTTTCAGATTTCCTTGTACTTGTTTCACTATTAGTTCCATTTCTTTCAATAAATGAGGTCCTAACATCAACCTATCAACTGGATTACTCCATGAAATAGGAGTATTACACTTTCTACCATACAAAATCTCAATTGGACTAAGTTTAGTTGAATCTTGATAATGGTTGTTATAAGCGAATTCAACTAAATGCAGATAATCCTCTCATTTACTTGGTTGATCTCTAACATACATTCTTAGGATATCCTCAAGAATTTGATTTACTCTTTTTGTCTGTCCGACTGTTTGCGGATGAAAAGATGTACTGAAATTTAATGTAATATCCAAACCTTTAAACAAAGACTTCTAGAAATTTCCCGTAAATTTAGAGTCTCTATCAGAAATTATGACTTTACGAATTCCATGCAAATGAAAAACTTGTTTCATAAAATTTTTAGCAATGTTAGCAGCCTTGTAAGTGGTTTTAACAGCTATAAAATGGGTTTATTTTCTAAGCTTATCCACAACTACAATTATAGAATCATTCTGCTTTTGATTTCTAGGTAAACCGATTATAAAATCAATGTTGATTATTTCCCACTTCCAATTTGGAATTGGCAATGGCTGTAATAAACCAGCTGGGTGTTGATGCTCAGCTTTAACTTGTTGACATTCAATGCACCTTGCTATGTATTCAGCCACCTCATTCTTCATATTTGGCCAAAAGTAATCTTGACTCAACATTGTTATCATCTTTTGGTAACCAGGATGTCGTGAATAAGGACTTTTATGTATTTCATTTAAAATCAACAACTTAAATTCAGGTACATTAGGTACATACAGTATGTTTTTATACAACATTAGACCTTTTTCATTCAAACTGTAATCTGTTATTAAATTTTCAGAATTATTTTCTGCAACTTTTTGTTGTAATTTATGGTAATTTTCATCAAGTTTTATCCCTTCATCAATCTGATTTTCTAAATTTGTTTTGTAAGTGCTGGCTGCTGCCATAAAATTTAATTTTTCGTTTCTTCTTAAGGCATCAGCCACCTTATTCTCTTTTCCATTTATGTGTTTGATCTCGAAATCATATTCGCTAAGGAAAGCTAAACACCTAGCTTCCCTTTCATTCAGATTTGGTTGATCCAACAAATATTTTAAACCTTTATTATCAGTAATTAATAAAACATTTCTACCAATTAGATGATGACGCCACATCTTTAAAGCATGTATCATGGCAGTCAACTCTAAATCATAGGTAGCGTAATTCTTTTCATGAATTTTCATCTTTCTTGACTCATACGCTATTACGTGACCTTCTTGTGTTAAGACTCCACTAAGGCCATCATTGCATACATCAGTGCATACAACAAAGTCCTTGTTTGGATCTGCAATTTTTAAAATAGGTGCAATAGTTAACAGTTCTTTCAATTTCTTAAAAATTTCTTCACACTTTTGATCCCAAACAAAATTATTTCCCTTTTTTCTGTAAAGAGGTTATAGGATTTGCGATTCTTGAGAATCCTTCTAGAAATTTTCTGTAGTAACCTGTGATTCCCATAAAAAATCGTACATCGGTTACATCTTTAGGGACAGGCCATTCGTTAATTGCTCTTATTTTATCAGGGTCAACTGCGATTCCATCCATGGATATCACATGACCTAAATACTGTATTTTATCTTTGAAAAATTCGCACTTACTAAATTTTGTGTACAGTTGATGTTGTCTTAAGACTTGTAAAATTATTCGTAAGTGTTCATCATGTTCTTCCTTAGTTTTTGAGTAAATTAAAATGTTGTCGATGAAAACAATTACAAACTTGTCCAAACACTTATGTAAAACGCTATTCATTAAACACATGAAAACTGCTGGAGCGTTAGTCAACCCAAAAGGCATAACTACAAATTCATAATGCCCGTAATGGGTTCTGAAAGCAGTTTTAAAGATATCTTCGTCTATAATTCTGACTTGATGATATCTAGATCTCAAGTCTATTTTCAAAAATATCATTGCCCAGCATACTTGATCAAACATATCATTTATGTGGGGAAAAGGATATATGTTTTTAATCATCATTTTATTTAACTGACGGTAGTCTATGCATAAACGCAAGGTACCGTCCTTCTTTTTAACGAAAATGACCGGTGCTCCCCAAGGAGACACACTTGGTCTTATGTAGTTTTTATCAGTTAATTCATTTAACTGTGATTTTAATTCGTTAAGCTCTAGGATATTCATTTGGTAAGGAGCTTTTGATTTGGGTACCGTACCGGGTACTAACTCAATGGTGAAGTCCAATTCTCTTTTCGGAGGTAGACCTGGAATTTCTTCCGGGAATACATTTGAAACATCTCTCAGGATTGGTATGTCTTCAAGTTTTAACTTATATTCTTTAGTTGTGTGCTCATCATTAATTACATTTACAGCAAACATTTTACACCCTTTTCATACAGTCTTTTTCACTTGCAAAGCGGAAATCTGTCTAACTGAAGTTTTTCTAGGAATTCCTTTTATTGTTACTGTTTCACATTTATCATTCAAGCATGTAAATGTATTTTCAAAACAATTCAAAACTACCCTATGCTTTTCTATCCAATCCATTCTGATTAAGCCATCATAAGAACCTAACAGTAATACATTCAATTTTACTTGTGTTCTAAACTGATTCATAAGCAAAATACAATCTTTTGACAAAATCAACTACCTTTCTTTTAGTCCCTGTAGCTAGGTGAACCAACCAATATTTTTCAAACTTTTCTACTTGCAATTTACATTTTTCCACTATACTTGGAGATACATAACTTAGGCTAGCTCCTGGATCAATTAAAATAGAGATGGGTTTATCTTTTAGCATACCTTCTACTTCAACCATTGAAGTTTGGTGATTAGCCTGTCTATTTTCCAAGCCTGCATTGATCCTGGGCATTTCCCTTCCTAAGTGACCAACTGTTGACTCTTCCTGCACTGAATGGATGTTGTTGACGATTCTTTTTCTATTAGGACAACTTGATGCATAGCGAGGTCCCTGACAATCCCAACATTTTACAGATTCCTTTTGTTCATTATTTTTAGCATAGTTATTAGGCAGATCTCTGTTTCTTGCAGCTATTAAATTTTGTTGTGCATTTCCTCTTGGATTATTTCCTTGAAATTTTATGTTAGGAAAGTTACGAGAATTATTATTTCCAAAATTTCGATTAAATGTAAAAAATTTCCTTCTTTGTTCAAAATTATTGGGCCTTTTAGCCTTCTAGCTAAGTATACTTTCCCTTATTTTGTTCTATTCATAACAAAAATTTGCCTTTCGCATGGCCTCTTCAAGGGTCTTAGGGTCGTCATACTCAATTATGTCCTTTATATGAGAAGGTAGGAAGCTCAAAAATCTTTGTACCTTGGGATTTTATTTAGTAATGTAAGGCACATATCTCAATAAACTTAGGGATTTGTTGCTTAATTCCTTCATGCTAATGGAACCCAACCTTAAATCATAGAACTCTTTACCTCGTTCTTCATAATACTGTTTCGACATAAATGTCTTTTTAAAATACCTTTTAAAAGTACTCCAATTTATGCGTTTCTCTTTTATGCCTTTTACTCGTTTTATATATTGCCACCATATGTCGGCTTTTCCAGTCAGATTATATATTTCCATTTTAGCTTTTAAATGATGTGAATAGTTGTAAATTTGAAAATATTTCTTCATACCGGATAGCCATGCTTCAGCTTCCTCTCCCTTTTCTGTTTCTCCATTAAAAGTTGGGGGTTTTATCTTCTTAAACTCTCTGGGAATCTCTTCGTATGGTTTGTACCTTTTTTTTTAGAATGACAATCTTTATCACTGTTCTCGCTGGAATACTTATGTTTCTTCCTGTGTGTTTTAACATTAATTTCGGAAGAAGAGATACTTTCATCATTAGTTAATTTTAACTTTTTACCTTTGTGTTGATAGGACATGGTTCCAAATTCAGAATTAAATTATGTCCTTTTATATTTTTCGTCATTATGAAATTTATCCAGTAATATCTGATTCAGCCCTTCCCGTGCCTTCAGAATTCTTTCATTTTCTTCCTTAACAGTTTTTTATTTCAGCCTTTAAATCTTTAACTGTTCGAAGTAATTCATATGAATTATCATTTAATTCTATGAATATATTTTCTTCGTTAATATCGTCATGTTCATTATTATATTGATCATGATGAGATCTGTCCTATGCAGATTCCTCTGGTCCTTCCATACCTGTAAACTAAATATTCTAATCTATTTATTCATCTTGATCTGATGACATCGTCTCATCTCATCTGCTTGACCATCATTATATACTTCAGTAGATTCGTTATTTTCTTCCTTCTAGTTGTTGAGTTCAATTGAGCTGGTGTTTATATAGATAAATAAAACCAAGCTCTCGATCCTAGACTTTATCCGATATGTATCGTTGGGAATAAATAAATATGATATTGAATTAGATATATATTAATATAATAATAATAAATATATCTTAAATTTTGTAAGTGTAAATTTTTATATATTACATTTATTAACTTCTTTGATTAATTATTTAACATTTTCGTTAGGTTAAAGCGAAGATAGATAAAGTTCAGATAGCGACATATTGATTGTTTATTACCTTTAATTTTTCAATATTGATTTGAAATATGAGTTTTAATCAACTTTCATTTATAATCGTAATAACAATTGCCCTCGCTCGCGTCAATATCCTTATGAAAAACTAACTTAATAGCTAGAAATTGCCATAAAAAGTGCAAAGAAACCTCTCAGCAACATAATTACATGTGTGTCTCATGGACATACGCTAATGTAGTCACTGTCTAATCGTTAACACTATCTAATAATAAGCACTAATCCAATTAGTTGGATAATTGTGTGATGTATCAAAAATGTAAAACTTCTTTAAAATTATAATTGATAGACTAGTTCACATGCTTATAGTGTTTACATAAGTCCAATTATATTTTACAACCAATCCATATTAATAAAATGGTTTATATATTCTGACGATTGATCGCGTATATCAATCATCACCATATATTAGTCATTTTATTAATATAGCTTACTAGTTGACACTCGACTAGTTTTTATTATTATAATAATTATTTCAATAACTGTTATTAGAAACAATAATAATGATTATTCATGAAAGAAAATATAAATAAACAAAATTAAAAATAATAATAAATACAATGGTTAAAATAATAATAATAATAATTAAATAAAAAATTGTAATAATTAATATAGTGGTTAACCATGGTAGACTATGATTGATTATGGTTGACTTTGGTTAAGCATGGATGGTTGACAATGGTTGACTTTGGTTGACCAAGGTTGTCCATGGTTGATTATGGTTGACCTTGGTTGAACATGGCAAACCATGGTGGACTTTGGTTACCCATGGTTGACTTTGGTCGACCATGATCGACCATGATCAACCATGGTCAACCATAGTTAACCATGGTTAATAATAATAATAATATTATTATTATTAACCAACCATAAGTGGCTATTATTATTATTATTATTAACCAACCATGGTTGACTTTGGTTGATCATAATCAACCATAGTTGACTTTGGATCGTTATGGATGAGTATTGTTGGCTATGGTTAACTTTTGTTGACTATGGATGATTTTGGTTAAATATGGTTGACTTTGGTTTATTATGGTTTACCATGGTTAACTATGGTTAACTTGGGTTGACTATGGTTGAATTTGGTTGATTAATTTAGTATGGTTGAACATGGTTGACTATGGTTTAATATGATTAAACATGGTTGACTATTGTTGAGCATGGTATATAATGGTTGAATTTGGTTGACCTTGGTTGACCATGGTTGAATTTGTAAGACTATGGCTAACTTTGGTTGACTATGGTCAACTATGGATGACTTTGGTTTACTGCGAATGGTCCTAGTTGATTATGGTTGACCACGGTTGACCATGGTTGACTTTGGTTGACCATGGGTGACTTACTTTGGACATAATTGACTATTGGTTGACCATAGGTGACCATGATGGAAAATGGTTGATTATGGTTAACCATGGTTGACTATGATTGAATTTTAAACTATATTGGTTATGTTAATATTATTGATGAGATTAATGTTATTAATGATTAATTTTAGTAATGATATTATTAATATTGTTAATGTTAATGTCCATTAATGTAGTTGTACTATTAATAATGTTGTAAATACTGCTAATAATATGGTTGTTGATAATGTTAATACAACATTAATGTGAATTTTAATGTTAAGATTAATAATAATTTGATAAGGTTATGTTATGTTTGAGGTTATGCTAATTATTGTACAAGGTTAGATAATGTTAGCATGTAATTTGGTTTTATTAATGAATTATTATTGTAATGATCGTTATATGTTATGTCAAATTGCGACATCGACATTGATGTTTATGAAACGATAATGTTAAAATTAACCATAAGGTTATGTTATTAAAGGATAATGTTAAAATTATCCATAAGGTTAATGTTATGTTACAGTAGAATAATGTCACATTGGAACCTTCCCAAGGGTCATGTTAGATTTCGATGATCGTTATATGTTACATCAATATCTGACGTTGATGATGAAGTTTATGAAACATTAATGCGAATATTAATGTTTTTATGTCAGATTGCCATATTCACACCGATGTTCATGAAATATTAATGTTAATAATAACGTTAACATAAACATTAATTTGAGAAGGTTGTGTTAAATGTTTGAGTTTGATGTCAGTTATTGTATAAGGTTATGCAATGTTAGGGTGTAATTATGTTTTGAAAAAATAATGCTTAATTATGATTTAATTATGTAACATTGGAACCTTCCCATGGGTCATGTTTGAATGCAATGATCGTTATATGTTATGTCAGATTGCGACGTTGAGATTGATGTTTGCCAAATATTTATGTTAATATTCATCTTAACATTGACATGAATTTTATAAGGGTATGTTATGTTTGAGTTTTATGTTAATTATTGTATATTAAGGTAGAATGTAATGTCATAGTCTAATTATGGTTTCATTAATGTATCCTTAATTATGGTTTAGTTATTACTAGTTCCTTCTTAAGTGTCATGTTGGATTGTAATGATCGAAATATGTTATGTGAGATTGTGATGTTGACATAGATGCTTATGAAATATTAATGTTAAAGTTATGTTTTGTAAACTAGTACCCATGGAGTTTTGAACTAATGACCCAACAGAAGGAGTTTCTTAACAACACACCCTTTCACCGTCTATTCTACACCCTATGCGAAAAATATTAATGTTAAAGTTAATGTTAACATAAAGAAATTAAAAAGAATGGAAAATCAAAATAATGAGTTATGTTAACATGAAAGATGAGACAACAATGTAACAGTATGTGAAATTATCATTATAAATTGTTGCAATGATAGATCTTTTAAGCGCTGCTCCTCTTTCTTTCTAATTGTAACATATGCATTATTCTTCAATTTTGTATAACATTCAAAAGTAAAAGGTGGTGATATTCGTAAGCCATCCATTGATTTCACATGTGAAATGGTTGTGAATGTCAATCCTTGTCGCTCAGTTTTTCCAATATCAATTGTTTCCCTTTCTAATGTCAATCCTTGAGATTTATGTATAGTGAGGACCCATGCCATATTTAGAGTAATTTGCTTGCGATGTTTTCTAACAATAGGAGATATTGGTATAAGATTTGGATTACATAAATACCAAGGAACACTAATGCACCTATCAAAAAGAACAGTAGCATACAATGGAAGTTGAGGAGGTTTTGAACCAGCCAGATATAAAATATCTTGTACATGACCAAGTGCACCATTCACTACACCAGATCCAACCCACAAGTTGCATGTTAGCATGACACATTGTCCAGGGCATAGACGAACTTCAAATTCCAAATGTTCATCATCAACAACAAGATTTTAAGAACGCCTTATATGATGATCAACACATCGCACAATTGGAGAATTTAATGTGTTTAGCATGCATCTATTATGTAGCATGACCAAGTCATTTGTTGGAAAAAGGTGGATCCCTGACTCAAGTTCTCTCCTTTACATAGGATTCAAAGACATGTGAGCTTGTTCCATAAGAAGATTCCACTCATCAAGAAGTGCCTTGTCATTTCTGATGTTTGTTAATAGTTTTTGGAAAGCACTTTGTTTTGGATCATTACCTTGTTGACGAAATATTGAATCCAAAGTGACAACAATGTTGAAACTTTTCCATAAAAAATTTCCAGATGTGTTCCCTGCATATATAGGCTCATCTCTCACAGGAGGTAACTGACCAAGGTCTCCAACAAGAATGATGGATCTACCACCAAAAGGAATTGTCTTATTATCTAGAAATGCCTCTCGTGACCGAGAATCAATCTGAATGAACAACCTTGGACCTATAAATCTCATTCCATCAATCAAAACATATTTAATATGTCGCATTTCCTCTTGAAATACTACTAGCAATTTCCCACGAAGTGGCTGCAGATTTTTTTTGGTATTTTCAAAGCTGAATGTATTGTCCTTGCGCGTATATTAAAATCATCTATACTAGTTGGAGCAAGTAACAACAATGGACTTTGTTGATTGTTGGATGAAGAAGAAAGAGCATGTGAAATACAATGAATAAGATAAGACTTCCTTGTCCCAGTAGTTACTTCAATGATCATTTTTAGAGGTTGTTGACTTTCATATTGAATTGAATGGAGAAATATGATTTCAAATGGAAGTCTTTGTTTCTCTGATAAAGAATATGGAGATGGAAATCTGTTATGAAAATTGTCAATAATTTCACCCCTTGAATGAGAAGTACTTACAAATGTTGCAGCCGCCATCTTCAAGACCAGCTGAATTCATGGTTTGGTCCCAATTGAAGTTCAAATCAAAGTCCCTTCGACCAACTATGTGAATATCATTAACATGAACATGATTAGGAGGAATTAAACAAGACAAATGTTGTCATTCATCTAAATCCACATCCACATTATGTGCTTCATCATGGAAATATTGACATTCTTCAACAGTATCAACCGGTAAAGGCCGATGATCAACATGCCATGGTCAATATTGAAAATTCCTCCAATTTTCAATAATTATTTCAGTTGAAAGACCTATATCTGTTGGAATGTTGTGAAAAGGTTTGTATAAAAGTAATTCACTAAATAAAAAACCCTCAAAATCATTAGAATCCTCTTTTGGAATGGAAATATAGCGTGGCCATACTCGAACAACTGCAAGGGGATCTCTATGTTTCCATGGCTCTTTCTTACGATTGGGATCATAGCTCCAAGACCTTATAGTATCTATCATAGATAAATGGTCAAGAAAATTTGGTCGATTTATATATATATATATCAATCAAACTAGCTGATGATGCAAATTCATGGGGATCACCAGATAGCTTGCGAAGAACCTTTTTCCCTACATTCAAAGAAATGAATTTATTACTGCAAGCAACAAGTGGGAGCTTCAAAAACATATGGCATGTTTCCCATGCTCCAATATCTCGATCAACAATTGTTTCTACAATAAACCTTCTATATGCAGACAAGGATGGATCATTTGAATCACCCGCATTAGATATTCTTTTCAACATATCTTGATAGCTTTCAAACCTGGGAAAAGTATGAATTTGGATTAGGATTTAGTGATAGGATTTTTTTCAAGAATATATTGTGGGGATCAAAATAGTCACAAGAAGGTAGGTGAAAAATAACTTAAAAAATAGAACAACCTATGTCCTTGTGCATTCTAAAGAACTATGTAAATACTAAGTAGTTAATGAAGATTTATGTTTCTGTAGGCCTTTTTTCTGCTTTTGCAGCATACTTTGTAATGTAGTTGAGGATTGCATGTCGAGAAAGAATTGGTTGAAAATCAACATTAGCACTCCACATTGCAAGAAGAGCAACATTATGAACATTTAGCCTATCATCATTACGTGAAGGCTCATATTTCTTCTGTCCTTTATCATTTATGAATAGTTTAGAATCATTATGAAGCTCCCATGGAGCATTATAACAAAAGGTGAGAATGGACCCCTTCTTTCGCAAGTAAGAATCCACACTACATTTTGTATGTCGTTGAACACGATTCAACAACTGTTCATAATCTTGCATTGGATTAGAAGCAAAAATATGTGTTGTGTCTATTAAGCATTCATCATCATTAATTCCACGAGGAACCATTATGTTTCTATGATGACTGTCACGTGGATTCCATGCTGTTATATATCTATCAAAAAACGTTTTTGCATAATCCAGACTTGTCGAGTCTTCCCAATGTAGCATTTCCATGTTCCGAGCACCTTCCAACCATAAGAAACCATGAATATGTGTTGATCCTTTGTGTTGCCACTCATATCTAGTTGAAATGAAGAAATAATCAATATGAACACATCGATCAAATAGAAAGAACAAATAATGTAAAATATATAAATAAAAGTCAATGCATATATGGTAAATGAAAGAAAACTAACTTGTACCAAACATCCTTTGCTCTAAGATAATTCTGGAGTACTTCCTCATGAAATATAGTGAACGGTTTATGCATATATACATGGAAACAATGTGTGGATAGTTGATAACATTTTATATTTTTCGACGATGCTCATTTGATGGTCGACGTTCTGGAATACCCGACATTATCTTATGTAATTCATGCCACTTTGTATCTATTGCACTCAAAGTAAAGAACACGTTTGGACAACCCAATTGTGTAATCATGTTAGTGAGTTCACTACGACACTTTGTGCAATATTCCCTAATACCTCTAAGAGATGAACCAAAGCGCATCAAACTTTCTGTCAACTTATTTTCAGGTAATTGAAGATGTTGTTGTAAGTCTTCAATTGTTGTAGGTGCATCATCATGTATGTTCCTTTGTACAAATATTGAAGCAGTTGCTTGGATGTGATGAAGAAAAATTATGTTCAACAAGAAATATTGGAAGCGAGGATGACTTCCAAACCTACTGTCATAATACCTTAGGGCTGATGCACAATCATGGACTCCTTTAAAGACACTTTAGATGCCACATAATACTGAAAAAACCTGGAACCTCTGACTTTAGGTGGCAATTAGGGGTACTTCCATAACGGATTTGAAGATGAAGTAAAAAGACAAAAGACAGGTAATGGAATCAGCTTTCATAATATATAACATTTATCTATAAAAAAATTGTGTAAATGATTATAAAATTAGTTTCCATTAAATTGGGTTTTCAAATTTTTAGCACATCATAACATATATGTTTGTGCGGGTGCAGCACTTATTGAGGTAAATGATGTCAATTTTGGATAAAATGTTGCAGACATATAAAGGACATATGGGCCTAGTGCAACACTATTATTTCAAAAAAATTCATGAATTATTTTTTTTATTATTAATTATTGAAGGCCGAAAACCTTGAAATGAAAACATTATGTGCGGGTGCAACACTTTAGAGGCAAAAATTAATGAAATCATTGATTTCTATATATGAGATTGTAGAGCTCCATCTCCTCTAGTGCACCATACAGTTTTCTTGGGAAATGGTGAAGGCAATCAAAAGTTATATAAAAACCAATTGATATATGTATTTTCGAAAACTGACGTGTGTCATTTAGAAAATTAATAATAAATAAATAAAACATACATTTTTATGAAAAAATTACATATTCAAAATCGTCAGATCGTACTCTACAATATTCTATATTTTCATAAAAAAATATTGAGTTGTTCATAGCAAAACACGCCATTGAAACTCAGCATATTGATAGAGTTCTAAAATACAGGCAATGGCCCTGGTTTTTTTGTTCTGGCCAATAGGTTCGGTAGTCCGAAGTTATTTCCGAACATCATCCCAAGCCTTGTTTCGGCCGAGTTTTTAAATTTTCAATTAACGCATATGCATTATAACACATATGCGGTTTAGACTTGTTCATATCGCATATGTGTTATAATGCATATGCGATTCATATCGCATATGCGATATAACGGATATGCGATTCTGTTTAGTAAAAAAGAGTAAAAAGAGAATAAATATTATTAGATAAAAGAGTGGCATAAAGATTATTCTTTTGAAAGGTAAGATAGCATCCCATCATGGTTAATATAACATTGTTTAACATGACAAATGGGTTTGGAAACAATACATCTCTATTTTGAACTAAGTTATATTTGATATATTACGGAGTATGGTATAAAGTATAAACTCACAACAGAGTGAAGGGGGCATCTAAGAAGCCAAATGGTGGGTTGTGTATTGTTATTCATGAAGTAATTGGGATATCGTGGTGAGTATAATTTGGTTTTCAATCCATTTTCAAGGGTTAGGGATTTAATCCTTGCCATTTTAATAATTTTCCTTGTATCCTATCCTAGGTATGAGAGTTAATAGGCACCGAAGAAAATTCGATTCAAATATATCTCGAGAATTCCATCTTCATTATTGTGTAGTCTCCTAGTATAGAACTTCATCTTACTACACTAAGATAGTTGAAGTTTGTGGCTTCGACCTATAGTTCACTATGCATCTATTGATTGATTTTATTGATGAGAACCAACACATCTTTGCACTTATTTTGTTAATCAAACTTTCTTTGATATTAGTGTAGTTAAATGACTTCAAGTAGGGTTTTTATTTAATGAAAAATTTATTATATAACTTAATAATTCTCTACTTGAGTTGATGATGATTATGGTTGTTATTAAAGTCCATTGAGACAAATATTTTGAATTTCGGATGTAATGTGGGTGTGAACATGACATTTTAATGTGATTTGTTTCTATGTGATCTTTAATAGTTTAATCACATTACACTATTTATTCAAAAACAACAAATCATTTAACTAGAAATTTTGCAACAAATCATTTAACTAGAAATATTGATGATTGATCCTTTCACTCACTCCATACCTCACTTTCTCCCCATAACTCCTCTCTCCACCCCCTTCTCTCTCCCCCCACAATCCCTTCTCTCTCTCTCCACCCCCTTCTCTCTCACACACATCCACACACCCTCTAAAACAATTCATTTGTTGCCCCTCCCTCCCGCCAAAACTCTTTCTCTCTTCCCCCCTCCCTCCCTCCATGTGTTCCATCCTATCACTCACTCCATCCCTCACTTTCTCCCCCTACCTCCTCTCTCCTCCTTCAAGCCTTCATCCCTCCTTCATCTCTCCATCTTTCTCTCCTTTCCTTAATATCCATGATCTCTCTCTCTCTCTCTCTCTCTCTCTCTCACACACACACACACACACACACACACACACACAAACACACACACACAATCCCTCATCTCTATCCATCGGTGTAACCATCCTTTACCATCCTTCATTTTCCTAAATCCCTACTCTATCATTGTTATTATCCAATTCTATCACCCTCTAACCATCCCTCCATCCATCATTTTCTCTCTCTCTCTCTCTCTCTCTCTGACTCTCCCCCTCTCACTCTTTAACCACCCCCCATTTGTCTCTCTCATTCACTCACTCTATACCTCTATCTATACCACCACTCCATCCATCCCTCTCCTCCCTCTCACTCTTTAACGACCCCCCCCATTTGTCCCTCCATCCATTATGTTATGTATCTTTCCTCCATCCATTATGCTATATATCTTTCCTCCATCCATTATCCTATATCTTTCTTGCACCCAATCATCCCTCCCTTTTATATATATCACCCTCTTCCATCCCCCCTATATCGCTCCCCCCCACCATCCCTCCCTCCCTCCCACTTATATTTATTCTGCTCCCACCAATCCCTTCCCTTTATATTTCTCCTCCCTTCAGTCCCCCCTCATATCAATGTCCAGAGACCCATCCCTCCCTTCTCCTTATATTTCTCCTCCCTTCATCCCCCCCATATCTCTCCCCTACACATCCCTCCCTCCTATGATTCCCTCTACAACTTCCTCTTCCTCCTTTGACTCCCCCCACACCTCTTTTAGCTTAATTAATGTAATGTTGGGGCATGAGCCACCCCATAGATCGTCTGGATGGAATCTTGGGAGTCTAAATTGTATTATAAGGGGATAAGGGTGACATTATAGGGTTTTGGATGGGAGGGATGGGTTTCTAGATTTTGACCATATTCATGGAATAAAATATGGTCCAATGAGTCTCTAAATCAACACACATGCACTATAGATGGAATATTTGGCCTTTAGTGTCATTATGAGGTTTTATGCACTAAGGATGGGTCTCAGGGTCTTAACCATGGTAATGGGACAAAAGTGTAACAGAAACAAGTCTTAAACCACTACACATACCCTTTAAAGGGAATATTGAGCCTTAATATGGGATATATGTATTAGGTTGGGGTGATAAGGTTTAAGGGATATAAGTATTAGGGATTAAGGTTATACTCAATATGTGTTAATAGTTATGAGTTAGAAGGGTTATAATTATTAGGATTTATATGGGGTAGGGAGTCATAAATGTTACTGGTAATATGGATTAGTGGTTTTAGTGTTTAGGGAGTGTAGTGGCTAAGGTTGGAGGCGTTGGGGAATAGGGGTCACATGTTCATGGCTATAGGGGTTAGGAATTATATGTGTCATTATGTAAGGGCTATATAGATTCAGGCTTATGTGAGGTATTATTTTTTGGTAATAAGGGATAATATTGTAAGAGTTAAGGGTTATATGGTTACTAGATAAAGTTTATTGTTGTTAAGGATTGGCAAGGAGTCATAATGGTTGATGGTAATATGGATTAGGGGTTGTAGTGTTTAGATATTATAGTTCATGGATTAGGGGATTAAATGATGTTTTTATAGTTCATGGTTAAATAAGGTTTCAATAGTTGATATGCACTAAATCGCATATGCGATATAATGCATGTGCGATATATCGCATATGCGATTTAGTGATCACGTTTATACCAAACTGGTCGTTAGTAAAAAGCGTAAAAAGAAGAGTTCATATCGCATATGCAATATAACGCATATGCGTTAAAACGGACATGCGTTATATCGCATATGCGATATGTGTTTAATAAAAAATCTTGGGTTGCATGCCATGGGCCAATTTTACTGTACAAGAAAAGACATAATTCTTCTAAAACCCGCGCAGAGCGTACTATTCAACCTGCAATTTAATCATATATTACATAGATCCATAGGTTTTGTACAGCTTTGGGTGGATTTCAATGGGGAATCCACATAATAGAGTTCAGAAGTCAGCGAGGGAATACCCGAAGAAGGTGAAATTAAAAAAGAAAAGAAGAGGGAACATTCAAGAAATCGTTGGCATTCATTGGATGAGAAAATACCTCCCATTCCTACTGAACAGATACCTCGCGGAGAGGTTGAGGAAGATATTGCAACTTTAATGCAAGCTAGTTATAACCAAGATGAAAATATTGGTCTATTATTAAGCGGACAGCCCTCTGAAGAGTTCAATCATTATGTTCCTGACGAAACTCCGCAACAACCAATCCAGGTGGTTCAATCTTCTAATCGAAGTTGTCAGCATGCAGTGGATGTAAACGTCTCTCCAGGATTTCAAACAACAAGAAATCTCGCATCAAAACGAAAGAGAACTCTTAAACGCATACAAGTGGATGAGAACGAATTGACTTCCATGGAAGGTAAGGTGGCTAAACACACAATCCTTCGTCATTGTTCTCAAATAATGAAACAATATTTTGAACCAAAATCTGAAGCCAGTAAATGTCAATTGTTTTTAGCTTTGATTAAATCTAGAAGTATGGAAACTATTAGAAAAAAGTTAGGCATAAGAACATTGAAGAATACCGAATCAAGTAATCACATTGTTAAATATCTTGTTGTTGCATTCACATTGATTGGTAAAAAAACTCATTAGGAAGACACATTACTTAAAAAAATGTGTAGAGGGTTCTTGCAACAATTGTGTTAGGCTATCATTATGGTTCGATTGCATCCATGAGAGTGAAGATCAAGCATTCGGGAATGTGATTGTCTAGAAGCAGAACTTTCAGTATGAGACATATCAGCTACGTGATGGGAAAGAAAGGAAGAAGATTAAATTGGTGACAATCTACACGAATAATGTTCATTTAACTAAGTGCACATTGTTTATGTTGTTTTATAACATTGTTAAATATTGATGTATATTAATATTCATGTAAATCTTTCTATGTTGTGATATAACATTGTTTATTTTTTTCCACCAGGTGTAAGTATGTGATTTTATTCTAGAGTTCCGTGGAAAGATCCAACAATACATTCAGCATGTCGATATGGCACGGTGGCAAGATGAGAAATTTAGAATATGCTGGGACACCTTCCCTTGCGGAACAATACTATCAGTGGTTGACTTTGCTGAAAATTACATCCTACAACCAAAAAATTAAATACAAAGTCAATACTATCACTCAGAGCAATTGAGCATAATGGTCCATATCACTTATCGACATGGTCCAGATAGCAATGAAGAGAAATGTGTGATATTGAAAGAAAGTCACTTTTACATAAGTGACAACCGGACCCATGACATCCATTACGTGCAACATTGCTTTCAATTGTTCTATGATCATGTGATAGCTATGGATATACCATTTTATCCTCATTTTATTTGGTCAAATGGTTGTGCTGGACAGTTCAAGAATGCATGTGTATTTCAATGGTTGTGTTTGTTGCACATAAAATACAAGGTGTTTCATACATGGAACTACTTTGAAACAGGTCATGGCAAAGGAGAGCACGATTGTGCTGGTGCATGCATAAAAAATGCCCTTCGAAGGGAAGAGATGAAGTTTACAGGTGCTCGCCTTTGAGATGCTTCATCTATAGTCAAATGGTGTGCATCTGTGATGGGAGAACAAGCAACAAGGAAACACCTAGTGCATAGAATATTCTGGGAGGTGATAGATGTGGACCAATCCCAAACACATCGGGTGAACACAGTGCATGGAACTCAGGGTTTTCATTCAATTAGAAGCTTAGACAACTTGGCCCTACAAATTTGGACAAGATTGAAGGCTTGCTTTTGCATTTCTTGTAGCATCGATGAATGGGATGATTGTGAGTATACAGATACAGTTGATACATGGGATCGAGTTACACTTGGCACCGATTTCAAGGGGGTTAATGAAATAGACCATTTGGAAGATGATCATACATATATTTCTACAGATTATGATCACATATCGGATCTCATACAAACAGGTACAAAAAATTAAATTAGTAGTACCTAAATCAATACAAGCCTTTACATTGAAAGAAATTTTATTTATGTTACATGCAAGACCTTTTTTAATATTTATGTTATTTTAACCTTTTTCGATTTCCTTTCACAGGTCAGATATATGCAGTGGTTTCCCCAAAAAATAATGAATGGGGTTCTGACTATTGGTTGGCACGTTGCTTAGAGGGGAAACAAACCATTCTCGAACTTGTTACAGATGATGAAAATATTGAATTCCCAACTGGCTCGATGGTTATAAAAGGGGAGTACTTGACACTAGCAGCAAAACAAAAAAGGAAGGGTGGGTATGTATATCAGGATTATAGACCAGGAGCTATTGTATACCACTTCACCAACCTCGTAGTTGGTATAAACATCAAGTTGCGCACAAGTTTGAACAAAAATAGGTCACATGTACGATACTTGCTACCTCATTTAGAGCATGAGAGATTGATGGACACCATCAGCAGCAGAGATGATCCAGATGGCTTACTCGAGTGAGTGCATTGTCAAGTGTTACTATATTGTCCAGTGTGGCTAGATTGTCATGTGCGTTAAATTTAATCCTTAAAGTGTGTGCTGAAGCACAATTTCAATTATTTAGCCTTTAGTTTATTCCCAATGTACTAATTTGTGATTGTCGGATACCATTCATAGACATAATTTACTATTTAGAGGATACTGGACATTATAAACACGATCCTACAACCTCAGGTGAGTTATCTATAAATATTGTTTGCACATTTTCTTTATTTTCTTATGAGAGTACTAATGTTTAGCCTTTCGTGTGCCTCGGATACAAACACTATCTATGGCACATTGGAGGTGCCAAGAATAATGGTGTCTTTAGACACCACCAAATAGAAATCGGAAAATAACATGCTCTCGAGTCAAGTTTATCATCATCATCTTCATATGCCAAAAGTTCTCTTGAATGTCAGGTTTATGAATATATGCCAATTTTTACATATGACCAATAAACCCTAAGATTATGAATGATCAATAAACCTTACCTAACCTACTGCAACTGTAATGATGTGTCTATTGCAACAAATTATTTTCCCTATTTAAAATATATATTGTATCTTATTTGACTTGCAATAATACCTATTTTTTTGCATAGCATCTCAGAACCCTTGGTTTGTTTGAATATTCCCTTCTTTGGAAAGGCTATTGGAAAGAACGTTGTATGTAATTGTATTTGTATTGCATCCATTCACCCACATCACAGTGAGAAGTTGTGTAGGTTGCTACAATTGTTGTTGCTGGAACAAGTCATCAATATGTCTATTGTTTATGAACGCATCAAGGAAATGTCCATGTTCAACATTGCATAAATGTTAAATTACTAATTTTCTGCAAACTGCCATCCCTATGTAGCTGATCAATGTGTCAATTTTATGTAAAAATAGCAGGCCATATGTATTTGTTGCAGATCGCATAGGGGGTCTTCTGCTTCAATATTTTAAAACCATGCATGTTATTGCAACAAGAATTCTTTGAAATTTGCATCCAAGTTGGTTTGGGGAAGATAGCTTTTGATGGAATTAATGTTTTTTCCTTTATTCTTTGGAATTGATCTTGGTTAATTCCTCTATGGAATTGATATTATCAATTGCAATTGCCTTTGTTGGATGGTGTATTGAAAATTTAGTTCATTTTGAAATTATGCTGCAATATCTCGACAAAAGTGTTTACTGTATTATGGCCGCAATTACTGTAGTTTACAATATTTTTTTCTATCCTACTTTGACAAATGTTCATTGCATATGTCCATTGTTGTCGCAAATTTTTTTCTACTATTTGTATCATTGCATATTATTCTGAGGTATATGGCATTTTGTTTCATGTATGTGCATATAATTCATGTTTTCTTAATGTTGCAACATGTTTTGCAGAGTTGACCCACCAATGCGAGATTGCATTGAAGGAAACTGAGCAAAACCCTAGTTTACGCAATGACTGCACAATTAAGTCACTGGGCCATGAAAACACGAGGGAGACGGCTACCTAGAGGTAATCGCATGCCAGGAGACCAACGGAGTCAACGGTTCATCGATCCAACCTCCGGTTGCTGAGTTATGTCGAGTTGCAAGTTGCATGAAAATGTCGTTTAGGGACACTTGGTGACTTTCGGTCCGGGAGCGAAAAAACAAACAGAGCAAAAAGATTGCATGCTGTTGGATCCTGCAAGTGAGTATGGGAAATGCCGACGTGGAAACACTACCAACACTGGCTCGGTGGAGTGTTTTTTGGAGTTGACCCAACAATGCGAGATTGCATTGATGGAAACTGAGCAAAACCCTAGTTTACAAAATGAATGCAGAATGAAGTCACTAGGCCATGAAAACATGAGGGAGAGGGATACCTAGAGGTCATCACATGCCAGGAGACCAACGGAGTCGACGGTTCATCGATCCGACCTCCGGTTGTCGAGTTATGTCGAGTTGCAAGTCACATGAAAATGTCGTTCAGGGACACTTGGTGACTTTCGGTCCAGGAGAGAAAAAACAAATGGGGCAACAAGATTGCGTGCCATTGGATCCTGCAAGTGTGTATGCACAATTCCAATGTGGGAACACTACCAACACTGGCTTGGTGGAGTGTTTTGCGGAGTTGACCCAACAATGCGAGATTGCATTGATGGAAACTGAGCAAAACCCTAGTTTACAAAATGAATGCAGAATGAAGTCACTAGGCCATGAAAACACGAGGGAGAGGGATACCTAGAGGTAATCGCATGCCAGGAGACCAACGTAGTCGACGGTTCATTGATTCGACCTCCGGTTCCCGAGTTATGTCGAGTTGCAAGTCACATGAAAATGTTGTTCAAGGACACTTGGTGACTTTCGGTCCAGG
Source organism: Larix kaempferi (assembly GCA_027924585.1). NCBI lineage: Eukaryota > Viridiplantae > Streptophyta > Pinopsida > Pinales > Pinaceae > Larix > Larix kaempferi. The sequence continues at coordinate 46,993,042 of BSBM01000372.1, read as the reverse complement.
AGCGAAAAAACTAACGGAGCAACAAGATTGCGTGTCGTTGGCTCTTGCAAGTGTGTATGGGAAATAGCTACGTGGGAATACTACCAAAGCTAGCTCGGGGGAGTGTTTTGCGGAGTTGACCCAACAATGCGAGATTGCATTGATGGAAACTAAGAAAAACCCTAGTTTATGAAATGAATGCAGAATGAAGTCACTGGTCCATGAAAACATGAGGGAGAGGGCTACCTAGAGGTAATCACATTCCAGGAGACCAACAGAGTCGAGGGTTCGTCGATATGACCTCCGGTTGATGAGTTATGTCGAGTTGCAAGTCGCATGAAAATGTTGTTCAGGGACATTTGGGTATTAATCTCTTGTTTTACTAAAGCATATTCACCCTAACCAAGTGTTTTACACACTATAGGTTAATTCTGGAAATTACATGTGTAAGGTACATAATCTATAAATTTTCATTGTGCACATTCAAGGTACATAATATCGAAAATGCTAAATTACATTCATGGTCCTTACTTGACTTATTGGTTATGGGTTTATTTTGATAATTTATTGGTTACACTATTTCCTTGTAACTATACATTTCATAATTTATTGGTTATAGTAATTCCTTGTAACTCAACATTTACACATGTAGTTTACTTTCAATTAGTCCTTCAAGATTTAAATTATTGTTGCATTTCTTAAAGATCTAAAAGTGTTAAGAAAGGCGAATTTTTTATGCTAACTCGAGATGAGAATAAAGGTAGAATTGTTGTTTGATAGTCCTTAGAATATTCTTGTAGCATGTTTGGGATGGCGAAGTTGTTGAAGACTTTAGGGAAGTGGACTTTCCTTCAAAGTTAAGTGGTCTTTTGGGAGTTTATTCAAGTAGATCACAGTTTTTGCAGACCGTTGGTATATGTGTTTAGTGTGAAGTTACTTGTTGGTCAAGTAAATATCCTAAAAGGGTTGATTTTGATAATAATTGCAAACAAGTTTATTTTATGTGCACAAAATTTTGCCAAAAAAATTGCCTATTTAATGAGATCTTAAAAGTATTCTTTAACAATTATAAAACCAAGTATGGAAACATTTTGGTGTTGCTCGTGAAGATGTTCGTTGAGTTTGTTTGAACTATTGTGTCAGACTTGTTTCAACCATCTCATTTAATTTTCAAGGCTTTCTTGGGACAGGTTTTTTTCAATATTTTAAACATCTAACACAACATCAACATCAAACAAACAAATCGCGACATAAATATAAAAAATAAAAATGATATATAAGATGTCAAGTGGTACATCACACTTTGTTATTGAAATATGATATCTAGATCCTAAGTCATAAGTCTCAGCAGGATGATACAAAATCACATCAAAATCACATAGTTGGCATGATGATAAGTCAACCATATATATGTATCCAGTAGAAACCATGTAAAGTCAACCATATATATAAATCTGAACATTGCTTTATATTATATATGTACATGTAATATAATGTTTTCAAAAATGGCATGCCATGGCCAAAATACAAAATAGTGGATCATATTATACATCTGTGTGTACATACAAACAAAACGGTACATGTATGCATCCCCCCTATACATGGATTCTATTTACCCCCCCCCCCTATACATGATTTCTATTTATCCCCCTTTTCACTGCCAATGTCAGTGGCTTTTGAGAAGTCAATCTTTCTTTTTCGGCTCCTAGATGGCGTTCCCCAACACTGAATGGGAGGATTGCTTCTCATTTCCAGAATCTGTACACACAAGTTACCAAAGTTTGTAAGTTTGTTTACCAAGCTATAAAAATAAAAACAAATCTATGTACATTTGTTCAAATGCCAAGCAAATATAACATTTTTACTTACCATGCATGTGTAAGTCAAGGTACTCGGCCGTGTAACTGCATGTACCTGGGGGGGGGGCGGGGAGGGTCATCAGTGGCCCCAATTGGGTGCTCTTCAAGCACCATTGCATCACTAGATGCTTGCATAAAGTAATATATGGACCAATGTCAAAAAATACAAAGAAAATGAGACTGTATATACTACATGGACGTACAATGACCTTATCGAAGAAAGAGAGACATACATGTACCTGGGGGGGGAGAGGTGGGTCACCAAAAATGTCAATTTGGTGCTCTTCAAGCACCATTGCATCACTAAATGCCTGCATAAAGTAACATATGGACTAGAATTTCAGCAAATACAAAGAAAATGAGACTGTATATACTACATGGACATACAATGACCTTATCAAAGAAAGAGAGACATATACATACCTGAGGGGGGGGGAGAGGTGGGTCACGAACAACGTCGTTTTGGTGCTCTTCAAGCACCATTACATCACTAGATGCATGCATAAAGTAACATATGGACCAATGTCAGCAAATACAAAGAAAATGAGATTGTATATACTACATGGACATACAATGACCTTATCAAAGAAAGAGAGACATACACACGTACCTGGGGGGGGAGAGGTGGGTCACCAACAACATCGATTTGGTGCTCTTCAAGCACAATTACATCACTAGATGCCTGCATAAAGTAACATATGGACCAATGTCAGCAAATACAAAGATAACAAGACTGTATATACTATGTATGGATGTACAATGACCTTTTCAAAGAAAGAGAGACATACACACGTACCTGGGGGGGGAGGTGGGTCACCAACAACGTTGATTTGGTGCTCTTCAAGCACCACTGCATCACTAGATGCCTGAATAAAGTAACATATATATGTCAATGTCAGCAAATACAAAGAGAACAAGACTGTATATATACTACATGGACGAACAATGACTTTTTCAAAGAAAGCGAGACATGTACACGTACCTGGGGGGGGGGAGAGGGTCACCAGTGGGTGGATTAAATGACGTTGGCCTAAATAGACGGTCAAACATATCATGGTAACCATGCTACGTAACAAAACATAAAGATACAATTAGAAAATTTCTAATAATTAAATGCAAACATGTTTCAAATCATTTAAAGCATAATTAAAAGAATACTTGAGTTTGGGAATCTTGCTCTACATGGGAGGGACCGACCTGGGATTCCACAAAATCATCGTGCCCACCCTGCATAAAACATATTGTATCGAGTTTAAGACACATTGAATGTTGCAATCTCTAAATTATAAGTATGTAAATCACTCAATGACAAATTAAAAAGTAAAGTTCTTACAGCTAATGGTGAAGCACCAAAATCATATGCAGCATTGACCGCTACATCAATGACATCAAAATCAACGGCCGGATCATGTGACTGTGGGATTCCATTGGACACCAGCTGTATATTTTTTCACGTAAATTATCAGATAATTATTTAAATAGAAATAAATTACGAAACAATTGAAAACTGTGATATAAAACAAAATATATACTATGTAAAGAATGAATTTTACTTACATATTGGAGTAATCCATCGCCCTGAAACTTTGAAGTAGGCCCATAGCATATGATTCGACATGATGTGCAAGGGTGTGTAATAACCCGATGCTCTGAAGACTCTGCATCACCAGTGCGATGTGTAGCTCTGGTTTGGTCTGGGGACCTAAAAAGTGGATCCTCAATGTGAGATGGTCCAACCCTAGATGGACCAACCTCGGAAGTGCCAACCCCTTGGCCTACATTTTCTTCAACGGCAGTCCTATGTCGAAGCAATGTATCTTCCAAGTGGAATAAGGCCTCCTGCGTATCATCAAGAACGGGACCGGCTGGAGGATATACCCGAGGGGGGTTTGGTGTGCGTGGAGGGCGTCGCACACGGTTAGGATCAGTCCTATCCCCTTCCCTATCTTGGGGCATCCACTGACCTACAACCTAGAACTCTACAATGTAAAAAAGTTCACATGTTTCCCCAGGATAAATTTTGCATACAGCTTCCTAAGGAAATAAAATGGGATGTCTCTATTCCCGTGAGGGTCTTCATCAAAGACCATGTACTAGAGATCCATCCAATTGGCTTTAATATTTGGTTCCACGCACCAATCTATGGAAATGTGCGGTCGACTGGTGGGTGGAACCAATCCGATGCTAGGGTCTCAGAATAATGAAAACAATTGGTCTTTTGTTATCTTTAGTTTTTTGACGTCTTTGTAGCTCAACCGAGTGGAATAGAATTTCCTCTGGGAATCTCTGTACGAGCTAATGTTGTACAGTGCTCCTTGGGCATTGGAAATTGTGTTAGTTATGGTATCTAATGCCTTGGCTAAATATTGTCTTAAATGGTCGCCCCCTCTAAACAGTGAGCTAAGGCGCCTCAATGCACCCAAACGAACCAGAATCTCTGTATTCCGGTCATGTTCCTCCTCATTGTTTGGGTTTGTGTCCTCTGTTAAGATTACAACAAGAAGTTCAAAATTTAATTAATAAATTTCATTGTTTGGTTTAATATGTAGCAAATTTTATTAAATTGGTTTTAAAAAAAACAAAAAACTATTAAATTGACAAACACAAGAACGAAAATTGAAAGGAATTTGGAAGGAAAGGGAAACCTACCTTCCATTGTATCCCAAATGTGAATTGGATCTTCCTAATTTGCCTCCTCCTTCTCTCAAACTCAAATCGACTGTGCATTTTTTCGCCCTCCCGAAATCGCTGGCCTTGACTGTGTATGCGAAAATGAGGTCGCGGGCCATTGTTTTATTTTATTTTTTGGCATTACAAATCGCAAGTGCGATATATCGCACTTGCAATTTGTAACTCATAAGAAATATGCAACAATTAAAGTTTTTGTAATGGTCGCAAGTATTGAGTTCAACAATTTATGTTTTGCAATTTTTGTATTCCAAATCGCACTTTCGATATTTTGCCCTTGCGATATAGCGCACATGCGATTTGTAAAAATTAAAGTTTTTGTAAATTTTTTATTATAAGCAAGGGATTATTTCTTCGACTCTTTGTGAATTTCTATAGTTGGACAAGTTCAAGATTATGTTTATGTTGGTTGGTGTTTGACCTAAAAAGTAAGGATGCCTTGTACCATAGAAATTAACTATTATAAATAATCAATGAATCAATGATAGAATATGTTGTCATCTTGGACAAAATTAAATGTAATTATCTTGACTAATGTTTTTATATTGACCTGGGATTGAATTTTTGAGTGGTCTATGAATTAAGATGCAATGATAGAATATGTTGTCATCTTGGACTAAATTAAATTTAATTATCTTGACCAATGTTTTTATCTCAACTTGGGATTGAATTTTTTAGTGGTCTATGAATTAAGATGCATGTAAACTATAGGACAGCCCTGAATGTGTGCACAAACCATAACAAAATGAGCATCTCATTGGTAACGTGTGTCAGGAGAAGCTTATTAGTATGATGATAATATGTTTGGGACTCCTAGTTACTAATGATAATCTAATTGTATAGGGATTACAATTGAAGTTAATAGTATACATGTTTTTGTTGAAATGGGTCTGCTGAAAGTGTTGTTATGTTGAAAATCATTAAAAGTTACTAATAATAACAAAAAAATATTTATAAGCTCTTTTGAAATAAAATTGTTATAAATTTAGATTTAATTGTATGTACTCAACAATGCATGCAAAGCTTCATACAAAAGGCATGCCTCAACTTAAAAGGGATTACCTTAGATATGAGTTGTCATGGAGAATGCATGCCTCCACTCAAAAGGGATTCCCCTAAGATGAGTTGTTATGGAAGCATATATTTTGCAACTAAAGGGAATTTTTGTGTTGTCGGGAGCTCAAATTGAAAAGGCATTACTAACATAAAGAGTAAATCCATGTTGGGTATTGACTTTATGAGTGTCGATGGTTACCTGAATTTTACAAATAGATGCCTTGGTTGTAGAATTTTGACTTCTGCACTATTGTACCAAGTCTCACTGAGATAATTATGCTCTAGTTGCAAAGGATTCCTCAAGGCAGTATATCCAATTCATTAAGGTAGTGTATGCATAGAGGAAGAATTGCCCAAGTTTGAGTGAGTGAGTGGCTAAAAAAAAGATGTCATAGGTTGATAGAGTGCTGTACATAAATCTGCAGTACATTGAGATGCATTTTAGATGAGTCATGAATAATGGTCGCTTATTGAGTTCAACAATTTTTGTATTACAAATCGCACTTGCGATCTGTAACTATTAAGAAATATTCTTGACAATTAAATTTTTTGTAATGGTCGCTTATTGAGTTCAACAAGCAATTTTTGTATTACAAATCGCACTTGCGATTTGTAACTCTTACACAACGCAAGTGCGATATATCGCACTTGCAATATATGCTAACCAACCTTAGCATCGGTTTTGGGCTCGGGTTTGTCCGAACCTAGCCACAATAGCGCATCTACATTAACATGGTTGTTGTTCGTCATTTAGGTTCATAACTAAATTTAATTAAAAGAAATTCTACATATTTTAATAATTTCTTTCTACTCAAACTGAATAACAAGTGCTAATTATGCTAATGATACAAGGTCTACGCTTTAGGCATAACGAAACAAGTTTAAATCGTCGCACATCTAAGAAAAGAAAATGATTGAGGCATTTTATGTGTTTAGTATGACTCTTAGCATATCATTCACGTATAAAAAATAATATAAACCTTGTTGAATATTTTGTAATTAAATGTTTTACTATAATATTTGCTTAATTCTAGAATATTTTGCAGGGCTGTTACTCTTAAAATGTAAAACATTGCTTTCAACAAGAAAACAAAGAAACCAGCGATCATCTTCTCGTGATTTATTTAACAAAGAAACCAGCGATCAACTTCTCGGGATTTATTTATAAATTCTTTTAGTTGGTGAAGGTGGGTGTGAAATCAGACAGCTAGTGGCATATTCTTATAACTACTCCACACATAAACAAACCAGACAGCTAGTGACATGTTCTCATAACTACTCCACACATAAACAAACCCTGCCCCAATGGAGAGAGTCTTTGTTTAAACACATAAAGCTAAATGTTATTGACGGCTGTATACTATTTGGCTTTTCAAGGAATGTTATCTTCCATATAACCAACAAGAATTCTGACACTGTCATATGTGGCAGATAGTAGAGAGTAGTCAGTGGAGTGTGATTTACGTTTTCCTCGTTTAACTACCACCAATTTTTTAATTTCAAAGCAGCCCTGCGTCGAACCACAAACAATTTTTTTAATTTAAAACTTCACAGAAAAAAGAATGGGCATTTGCAGGCGTCGTTATAAAAGGTAGAACGCTCTTCATTTCTCATCAAACTCAGTCCATCATCTATTTTTTTCCAATAGAAGAAAAGTTGTGAGTTGCAGCGATGAAATCCTTTCAGGCGATAGGCGGCGCAGTTGCAGCTCTAGTGATTTTATCATACGCGAATAGCATTGCTATTGTGCGTGCAGGTGATCCAGATCCTTTACAAGACATTTGCGTTGCTGATTTGAAAAGCCAAGGTAATGTGTGCATGCAGTATTAATTAGTATATATAAATTGTATATATAAGGGTGACTAACATCATATATGTATATATTGTTTCATTTCAATTTTGCAGTCATTGTGAACGGGTTCCCCTGTAAGAATCCGATGATGGTTACAGCAGACGACTTCGTGTTCAAGGGCCTCGATAAACCAGGAAATACCAATAACCAGTTGGGATTCGTGGTGACGCCAGCCTTTGTAATGCAGCTACCAGGCCTCAACACCTTGGGAATCTCCATGGTTCGGCTTGATTACGCTCCTCTCGGCCTCAATCCCCCTCACACTCATCCGCGGGCCACCGAAATCTTGGTGGTCATAGAGGGTACTCTCTTAGTGGGCTTCATCACCACTAACAACACATTGTTTTCCACAACGCTTGAGAAGGGAGACGTGTTTGTGTTCCCGAAAGCTCTCGTACATTTCCAACTGAACATTGGCCATGTCAACGCAGTGGCCATTGCTGCACTGAGCAGCCAGAATCCAGGAACTCAGCAGGTCGCCAGGACGTTGTTCGGAGCCTCTCCGCCTGTTGATGTTACAGTTCTGGCCAAAGCTTTCATGATCGACGACAAGCTCGTCCGGCTTCTCCAAAACAAATTTAAATCCTCATCTTGATTGTGATCTGGATCCTGGTCCTGGTCTTGATCTTGATCTTGATCCTGATCCTGATCCTGATCCTGATCCTGATCTTGATCTTGATCTGATGACGTCGTCTCATCTCATCTGCGTGACCATCATAGTATACTCCAGTAGATTCGTTATTTTCTTCCTTCTAGTCGTTGAGTTTAGTTGAGCTGGTGTTCACATAGATAAATAAAACCAAGCTCTCGATCCTAGACTTGGATCTGATATATGTATCTCGGCGAGATCCAAATAAATAAATGTGAAATTTAATTAGATATATATTAATATAATAATAATAAATATATCTTAAATTTTGGAAGTGTAAATTTGTATATATTACTTTTATTAACTTCTTTGATTAACTATTTAACATTTTCGTTAGGTTAGAGCGAAGATAGATACAGTTAAGATAGTCATATTGATTGTTTATTACCTTTAATTTGAAATATGACTTTTAATCAACTTTCATTTATAAGCGTAATAACAATTGCCCTCGCTCGCGTCAACATCCTTACGAAAAACTAACTTAATAGCTAGAAATTCCCATAATAAGTGCAAAGAAACCTATCACCAACATAATTACATGTGTGTTTCCTAGACATAAGTTAATGTAGTCAGTGTCTAATCGTTAACACTACCTAATAATAAGCACTAATCCAATTAGTTGGATAATTGTGTGTGTTTCCTAGACATAAGTTAATGTAGTCACTATCTAATCGTGAACACTACCTACTAAGAAGCACTAATCTAATCGTGAACACTACCTACCTAATAATAAGCACTAATAAAAAATGTAAAACTTCTTTAAAATTATAATTTATAGACTAGTTAACATGCTTATAGTGTTTAGATAAGTCCAATTATATTTTACAAGCAATTTATATTAATAAATGGTTTATATATTTTGATGATCGGGTATATCAACCATGGCTACATATTTAAAATTGGTTAATATATGCTATCAGTCTATATAAGCCATTTTATTAATATGGTTTTCTAGTTGATGGTCGACAAGTTTTTATTATTATAATAATTATTATAATAATTGTTTTTTTTTTACAAAAACGGATAGAAATTGTATTAAAAAAAGGTGACGGAATCACCAGCAAATTTACATCTCCATAACTGTAAACATCCTATCAGTCTTATGGTCCTTAAAACAGATGCCTGTGTATTAACAAAAACAGGTCTTTCTTGGTCCTTAACTACAAATGTCAGTGTATTAACAACACAGAACTATTAGGAAAAAAACTGAAAAGCAGAGGAGTCAGAGGATAGACTGAGACTAGCGCTGTTTAACCCTTGAGGAGGGGTTGCCTTCGTAATTATTATAATAATTGTTATTAAAAACAATAATAATGATTATTTATGAAAGAAAATATAAATAAACAAAATTAAAAATAATAATAAATGCAATGGTTAATAATAATAATAATAATTAAATATAGTGCTTAACCATGGTAGACTATGATTGGCTATGGTTGACTTTGGTTAAACATGGCTGGTTGACCATGGTTCACTTTGGTTGACCATGGTTGTCCATGGTTGATTATGGTTGACCTTGGTTGATCATGGTCAACTATAGTCAACCATGTTTAATAATCAACCATGGTTAATAATCTTATAATTATTATTATTAACCAACCATGGTTAACCAAATTCAACCATGCTAAGTTGACTTTAATTAACCATGATTGACCATGGTTGAGTATGGTTGGCCATGGTTGAACATGGCAGACCATGGTGGACTTTGGTTGACCATGGTTGATTTTGGTCGACCATGATCAACCATGGTCAACCATAGTCAACCAAGGTTAATAATAATAATATTATTATTATTCTTAACCAACCATAAGAGGTTATTATCATTATTATTATTAACCAACAATGGTCAACCAAAGTCAATCATGGTTGAGTTTGGTTGTCCATGGTTGACATTGGTTGATTACGGTTCACTATGGTTGCCCATGGTTGAACATGGATGACCATGGATGAACATCGCTGAACATGATTGGCCATGGTTAACTTTGATTGACTATGGTTGACCATGGTTGACTTTGGTTGATCATAATCAACCATAATTGACTTTGGTTTGTTATGGATGAGTATGGTTGGCTATGGTTAACTTTTGTTAACTATGGATGATTTTGGTTGACTTTGGTTGATTATGGTTTACCATGGTTAACTATGGTTAACTTGGGTTAACTGTGGTTGAATTTTGCTGATTAATTTAGATGGTTGACTATGGTCGAACATGGTTGACTATTGTTGAGCATGGTCTATAATGGTTGAATTTGGTTGACCTTGGTTGACCATGGTTGTTGACTATGGTCAACTATGGATGACTTTGGTTGACTAACAATGTCCATGGCTGATTATGGTTGACCACGGTCGACCATGGTTGACTTTGGTTGACCATGGTTGATTATGGGTGACTTACTTTGGCCATAATTGACTATTGGTTGACCATAGGTGACCATGATGAAAAATGGTTAATTATGGTGAACCATTGTTGACTATGATTCAATTTTAAACTATATTGGTTATGTTAATATTATTAACGATATTAATGTTATTAATGATTAATTTTAGTAATGATATTATTAATATTGTTAATGTTAATGTCCATTAATGTAGTTGTGCTATTAATAATGTTGTAAATACTGCTAATAATATGGTTGTTGATAATGTTAATGTCAAGTTAATGTTAATACAACATTAATGTGAATATTAATGTTAAGATTAATAGTAATTTGATAAGGTTATGTTATGTTTGAGGTTATGCTAATTATTGTACAAGGTTAGATAATGTTAGCATGTAATTATGGTTTCGTTATGAATTATTATTGTAATGTTCGTTATATGTTATGTCAAATTGCGACGTCGACATCGATGTTTATGAAACGATAATGTCAAAATTAACCATAAGGTTATGTTATGAAATGATAATGTTAAATTAACCATAAGGTTAATGTTATGTTACAGTAGAATAATGTCACATTGGAACCTTCCCAAGGGTCATGTTAGATTTTGATGATCATTTTATGTTACATCAATATCTGACATTGGTGATGAAGTTTATGAAACATTAATGTGAATATTAATGTTTTTATGTCAGATTGCGACATTCGCATTGATGTTCATGAAATATTAATGTTAATAATAACGTTAACATAAACATTAATTTGAGAAGGTTGTGCTAAATGTTTGAGGTTGATGTCAGTTATTGTATAAGGTTATGCAATGTTAGGGTGTAATTATGTTTTGAAAAAAAATGCTTAATTATGGTTTAATTATGTAACATTGGAAGCTTCCCGTGGGTTAGGTTTGAATGCAATGATCATTATAACTTATGTCAGATTGCGACGTCGAGGTTGATGTTTGCCAAGTATTTATGTTAATATTCATGTTAACATTGACATGAACTTTATAAGGGTATGTTATGTTTGAGGTTTATGTTAATTATGTATATTAAGGTACAATGTAATGTCATAGTCTAATTATGGTTTCATTAATGTATCCTTAATTATGGTTTAGTTATTACTAGTTCCTTCTTAAGTGTCATGTTGGATTGAAATGATCGAAATATGTTATATGTGAGATTGTGATGTTGACATAGACGTTTACGAAATATTAATGTTAAAGATCTGTTTTGTAAGCTAGTACCCACGGAGTTTTGAACTAATGACCTAACAGAAGGAGTTTCTTAAGAACACACCCTTTCACCATCTATTCTACACCCCATGGGAAAATTATTAATGTTAAAGTTAATGTTAACATAAAGAAATTAAAAAGAATGGAAAATCATAATAATGAGTAATGTTAACATGAAAGATGAGACAACAATGTAACAATATATGAAATTATCTATTGGGCGGGCCCAAGTTGGAATATATGCACAAGTGCTGAAAAGTGCGTATTACACGCTGCGACAAGGTACGGGGGGCAGTTTTGGGAAGATTGCGCAGTACCCTGATGCGCAAGACACACGCAGGAGCTCTTTTTGGTAAGAAATATAAGTAAAGGTCAGGCGAGGATGTGACCTATTTTGAGTAAGGAAAACTTTGAAGGAAGAAGAAAGCGACCTATCAAGAAGAGTGGCGGCAAGCAGTTGAGAAGCTAGGCCAGTACGCAGACAATGACAAGTAGGCGCAAGATGCGGAAAGCGATAGGCCACGATGCAGTTGTAACCATTTTGGTGACTGCAGCTGTCAGAAGAGCGTGTGAGCAATGAGTGGCCCAGCTGGAGGGCCTGGAGCAGGCGGAGCAAGCTCTCGATGGCGACAGTCAGGCTGGCAGTTAGCCATGCCAAGTTTTGTAAACCTAAGGGTTTTTGCCTATGAATTGTAAAGACATGACCTACGGTCATGATCTATAAATAAGGCATGATTTTATAAGGGAAAGGTTTGTCATTGTTGAACATTGTTAGAATCTTTAAGATTGGAAGCTATTGTAAAGGCTCTGTAGCTGCATGCGCAGAGACCTATCTGAGAGAGAAGAGAGTCTGCAGCTAAGTGCGAAGACTAAGAACTATTGTACCCTTCCCAAAAGACCAATATAACAACTGTTCTTGTGGACGTAGCCTCCATCCGATGGGTGAACCATGTTAAATCCTGTGTAGTGTGATTGTTTTGTGTTTTGCAACTGTTCATTTGCTTAGTATGGATGCTTAATTCCACAATTATCTGTTATGTGGTTGATTTTATATGTATTCGCCATAGGAATGATGGGAATAATATGTTAAGTAATACATGTGTGGATGGATGTTAAGTATTCAACACTTCTAAGTCTTTGAATGCATGAATCTGATGGATAATCACATAGTTAAGCACTAGATTTGAGCATAGCGTTGGAGCACGAAGTATTGTGTGTTTCATTCATTTACATACACCATAGAGATAATAACCTAAGTGTTGTTGAATGGATAAAGGTCATTAAGTAAATTTGATTAGAATTGATCAAGACCTGAAGTGGACATGCAGTCTAGTTGATGCGCTCACCCATTGCGAGTGCTGCGAGGTAAGCTGTTGATAGATTATCGTTGTAACGCTAGAAGTATCCAATACTGCACAGTCCTTGGAGGCATTGGTTGCACAAGCGCCTTGTAACATCCCCAAAATTCACTAAAATTTAAAAAATTTCGGTAACAATAAATGCTTGTGTTTCTTGACTAAAGATGTTGACTTCAATATGACTAAACATTAATTGCATACTTAATGATAACTACTCATAAGCCTTGACATTAGTGACCAATAAATTTTAGTTTACTTATGAATCATAACATAAATATTAAAAATTCGTAACATATGTATTGTCAAAACAATGTTGGATGTTAAAAAGTTTGTATGTATAATGTCGCTTTCTTCCTATATCAAAAGTTAAATTTTCAGAATTTACTTCAATCTGATCTAGGAGCTTAACTGAGAGAACAACATTTACAGCAAATCTACAGCATATCATTCATGGACAAAATAATGCAAGCACAGAAGAGACACCGAGTTTACTTGGGGAAAACCATAAAGGTGAAAAACCCCAATAACTTCCTCAGAGATAGATAGAGCAATGATACAACCAGAATACAAGAGATAGTCTTCTCCTAGCAGCAGAGCCTCCTCCTCCACAAGTGCGCCACTCTCCACAGTGTGAGTGAGAGAATAGAATGTGTAAAATGAGAGAGACACACTCTCTATTTATACACTAACTTGACTTGACCTTTACTCAACTAGGTCGGCCTCAACTTAACCACATAACATAATGCTGACTGGGCCGACCCCCACTAGGGTGGTCTAATAACCCTTTGACCCACATGGCCGACCCCCAATAGGGTGGTCTAATAACCCTTTGACCCACATGACTTATACAGGGCCGACCCCAACAAGGTGGTCTAATAACCCATCAAGTATAAGTTACAACACTTACAATATAAATGACGACACTTCCGTATAGAGGAATAATAAGATCTCTATAGGAATACAATATACATATATGTGAAATACATTCTGAAGTTACATATACATCAACACTCCATCTTAACTAGGAAGGTATTTCTCGACACAGGTCTTCTAGCACAAGTCTTCTTCTCTGGATCATCGTCACTGGATAATCATCATCGAGACATCATCATCGTCACTGCTGCTACTATCTCAATCAATCACTGAATCTACTCGTCATAGGAAGTTCTACAGAGCTAGTCCTTTTTCATACTGGATGTAGTCCCACCACCTGTAGGTCTTCGTCATCACTGACCATACTGTGGAATCCTTAGGACTTATTACGTGCATCACAAAACCTTGAAAGAGCATCCCAAGATGTTACGAGCACACGGCTCTACCTATAGGATCTCCCAAGGCCATATTATATGTGACCTCACCACAAAACCTCGCAAGAGTATCCCAAGTTGTTACGAGCACACATCTCTACCTATAGGATCTCCCAGGGACAGATTATATGTGGCCACCACAAAACCTCGCAAGAGCATCCCAGGCTGTTACGAGCATGCAACTCTACCTATAGGATATCCCATGGACAGATTATATGTGGTCATGGCAAAACCTCGCAAGAGCATCCCAGGACTTATTACGGGCACACAGCCCAACCTATCGGATCTCCCAGGGACATATTATATGCCATAGGACAAAACCTCGAAAGAGCATCTGCCAGATATCCCAGGGCACGAATTACATGCCATAGGAAAAACCTCGAAAGACTATCTGCAGATCTCCCAGGGCCAAATTATATGTCCTCCCAGAGAAAAACCTTGAAAGAGCATTTGCCAGATATCCCAAGGCACGAATTACATGCATTAGGCAAAACCTTGAAAGACTATCTGCAAATCTCCCAGGGCCAAATTATATGCTCATCTGCACAACCTGATCCACGGCCATAGAGTATCAACCTGATACTCACCATACATCATCCTGATGTACACATGATCATCCTGATCATCACTGCAACATCCTACTGCATGTCATTTGGAGCAACATCCTGAAGCTCGTCATCCATGATCATCCTGATCATATAATGCATCTACCTGATGCATACCAAGTATCTACCTGATACATATCATCATACATGATCCACCTGATCATACAATGTATCCACCTAATACAAATACAAATACATGATACATATCACCATACATGATCCACCTGATCATACAATGTATCCATCTGATACATATACAGATACATGGTCCAAGCATCCAACATGATGCATACAAACATACATAAAAATGATACAACTGATCATATACAGCATCCAACATGATGCATACATACATATAAAAATTATCCAACTGATCATATCCAAGCAGAAACCAAAACATCATCCTGATGCTTGTCATCCAGTGCTTACATCCACAGCCATGTGAAGGATCCTCCTTCGAACATGCTTGGAATGGCTTCAGCAAATGTGTCCATCACTTCTTCCTCTAAGTTTCCTCGATCTGAAGAATGCCAAGCCTCTCTCTAAAGTACTCGAACTTCACCCTGGCTAGTGGCTTCGTCAGCACAACTGCAATCTGCTCGTTCGTCGCAACATATAGGAGCTTCACAGCTCCTCTTTGCACCATATCCCTGATATAGTGATATTTGATCTCTATGTGTTTCGACTTGTCATGAAACACTGGGTTCTCGGATAGCTTCACACAAGTCTGGTTATCACAGAAGATACCAGTAGCATCCAATGGGAGATCAAATAACTCAGACAGTAGCTTCCGTAGCCATACTACCTCACAACTAGCTGAACAGGATGCAACATACTCTGCCTCAACTGTACTCAGTGCTACGCAGGACTGCTTCTTACTAAACCAAGAGATCACACCTGATCCCATACTGAAGCAGCACCGAGATGTGCTCTTCCTATCTGCAGCACTGCCTGCCCAATCCGAATCAACATAACCCTGGAGGTTAAACTTTTGATTCACTTCATACTTGAGCCCATAATCTACTGTACGTTTCAGGTGCCTCAGAATATGCTTTACAGCAACCAGGTGAACACTCCTCAGATCCGCCAGGAACTGGCTCAATGTGTTCACCGCAAAGCAAATATCTGGTCTCGTGTTCGTCAGGTACATCAAGGACCCAATCATCTGACGATGCATAGAGACATCAACCGGCTCAAATGAAGCATCACAAAGAAGCTTCAGATTCGATGTCATATCCTCGCAGTCCATCATCTTGAACCTCTTCAGGATCTCTATTGCATACTTCCCTTGTCCAAGGAAGATTCCATCTGCACTTTGCCACACCTCCATACCTAGAAAGTGGTGCATCATACCCAAGTTTTGCACACATATATGACTACACCATGCTGTCTTGAAATCCATCTGGTGCATCTTCTATTTCATCACTTTTATATTTCTCAATGCTGCCATCTGCAACATGCTTGATCTGATAGTTCCATTTGGAAGTCACAACAGACTTCCCTTCAGGTCTTGGGACTACATCCCAAACATCATTCTTCATGATCGACGGATCATGGCATTCCATTTCTTCATCCCAGATCCTGGGAACTTCAATATCTTCAATAGATATCTTTGTTGCTGGAACAAATGTTGTAGTCCTTTTGTAGGTGAAGATATACGGTCTTTCTTACAAAACAGGTTAAATTGCATGATTAGAAATATCTCATAATTTTTAGAACAAATTCTTACACATAAAGAAATATGTCATACAGTCATGCAATTATCTTAGCCAATTCTTTAATACAACATTTATCCATATCCCGTAACTTTCTAGATGCCTTCCAATCTCTACCAGAACATTGTTAAGAGTGGACAACTCCCAACATGTCAGCAAAGAGGTTTCATTCTAGATAAGTAGCAATGGAATGTTGTACAGTGCCATAGGCCACTTACCCATGCATATTAGTAGCATATTGTTCATCAATGCAATTATTCTAATATGCATAATACACAACCTAATTTTAGGAACATCAGTACATACATTATTGAACAGTATTATTTAAGAAATGGAAATTCAAATACTTATCTTTGTTTGTCCGTTGGGTGGACTCCCTCTGAGTCTTCGCTTCCTTGCAGGAGCTACTGGAGTCCTAATCTGGAGTAGCTTCTTCTACACCTTTCTGTTGTGGAATGTAGAGAGATGGTCAACTCCCTTTGAATATCTGCATCCTTGCAGAAACCACTAGAGTGTACTCCCTATTGATCTTTGCTTCCTGGATTACTTGTCCTTGAACTTATATTCATTCTCGATCCCTATGCATGCTTGTTAGTATCATCATTGTGTTATCATGTAGGTCTCATACGTAATCAAACATTCATTAGTATAATCTTAATATTATCAAAACACAATAATCTCAAGCATGTATAGTCAGGATCATTTCAAACACAGATAATAAACATTAGTATTCAAGGTTTCAGGGAAGTCTTCTTTTACTCATGCATATTCTTATTTGATCATAGGACTCTTTTGGTTAGTTAAATCATCAATCAAGATAAGAGATATAATATGCATAAAACCCGTGATTACTCAAACCTATACCTTCATGATTCTTCTGGTTAGTCATATCATCAATTATGGTAAGAAACATAATATGCATACAACCATGACTATTCAAACCTATGACTTCATGAATAATCATTATCAACAACACAACAGTATAAGATCCTAACACAAGGTAGGATTCTATCTTGGTATAGGAAAAACATACCTGGATTAGCATGCTAGCTAGTTATGTCTAACATACTCACATGATGTCTTCTTGTTCTTCTTCAATGACTTGTGCTAGTAACCTATATATCTCATAGGTTAACCATTATAAAACCAACTTATACATACCTCGTAAATGGATCTTCTATGAGATCCATGACAATGGATGAATCCTTGTCTTCATGACACCATGATCATATGTTCTTGAAGTAGAACGTGATTTGTCTTTCTTGGTGTACCTTTTATGTTAGCAGACAACATAAACCTCATACAACACCATAATGCATTAGTACAATCATAAGTGTCAACACCCTAACCAATGAATATCTTCTATCATGCATTCATAATTTTGTTAAGGTGATACGACAAATCTAAAATCAAGATTGTACTAACCGTAATAACATGAAGACAAACATACCACAACCTTAATCATGAACAAATATCGAAACATACCTCGATGAGTCATACCTGTCAAGATCGCTTGTAATATTCTTATGTAAGGCCTTAGCCTCATCTCCCTCTGAAACAGGAATTTCTTCACTTATGCAGGTGACCAATCCATCTTCTTCTAGGATTAACCCAATCCACTTGATTTGCAAGAACTGGACCTGGAGCTGGATATGGGTTTGTCAGAGAAACCCCAAAAATTCAAACTTTGAATTTCAAAATTCCGAAAGAATATAAATATGCGCCTTGATGAGCTGATCAAGCTGGTATATTCAGAATTTGAAAAGTGCAAACTTTCACTCCTCAATTTTTCCTTTGAAACTTCCGGATTCACTGGACGTGACCTTAAAATGGGGTTTGATGAAGCCCACTCTTCTGCCCAATCAAAAATTTTGATCCAAATCTCTAAGCTTCTATTTTTCTGAGGAGCTTCCAGCCGTGGTCACAGATTTCAAAAATTCCCATTTTTAAAGAAGCCCTAATTTTCCACTTTTCTTATCAAAGTCCCGAACTAGGGTCAAGCCCGGCCTTCTGCCCAACCAAAAATTCTGATCTTGGTCTCTAAATTTTTATTTTTATGAGTATTATCCAGCCATGGTCTGCGATTACAAAAATTCCAACTTTCTCCGAAGCCCTAAATTTCGGAAGCCATGAATGAAGGTACTCAAAAATAATTATGTTTTGACATAAATATGTACCTGATTTTTTCTGGTTTAACTCTGAACTTTTCGATCCACAGGGTCTGAAAACGTTTCCTGAGATAGCCCGACCTGTTATCTTTTCATCCTGATAGGTCTGACTCAATTGGATTCTCTGAGAGAGAGTTATTCCAAGTGTCGTAACGTAACATGTTTATGGGATAATACAGACGAGCGAACTTGTACGGC
Source organism: Larix kaempferi (assembly GCA_027924585.1). Classification (NCBI taxonomy): domain Eukaryota; kingdom Viridiplantae; phylum Streptophyta; class Pinopsida; order Pinales; family Pinaceae; genus Larix; species Larix kaempferi. The sequence continues at coordinate 46,973,999 of BSBM01000372.1, read as the reverse complement.
GTGCCATGTGTCACTGGTTCAACTTCAGCCTCTGAAACATTTTTCTGAGATAGTACAGTCTATGTAATACCTGTCACTTTTTACGAAATTTCATTTGGATCTACCTAGCCCATGTTATGACCTTTTTCCCAAGGTCACCTGATTTTGACTCAGATCTGGAAGAGGCTGAAACCCTATATTGAACAGATCATAAATCACACAGTACAACGAATTAGAGGGTTTCCTTTGGACAAAAGGTACATGGGGATTTAATATTCAACCTGTAAAGGTTTCAGATCCAAAAAATTTATCAAAACAAATTTATAGCGAAAGTTCTATGATGACTGGTTTTTGTTATATCAAGCCCTAGCATCGTAAGTGCAACAAGTGTCATACATGCCATATCATGCCTTCTTTCAAGCTAGCTCTGATACCAAGTTAAATTTTCAGAATTTACTTCAATATGATCTAGTATCTTAACTGAGAGAACAACATGTACAACAAATCTACAGTATATCATTCATGGACACAATAATGCAAGCACAGAAGAGACACTGAGTTTAATTGGGGAAAACCATAAAGGTGAAAAACCCCAATAACTTCCTCAGAGATAGATAGCGCAATGATACAACCAGAATACAAGAGATAGTCTTCTCCTAGAAGCAGAGCCTCCTCCTCCACAAGTGCGCCACTCTCCACAGTGTGAGTGAGAGAATAGAATGTGTAAAATGAGAGAGACACACTCTCTATTTATACACTAACTTGACTTGACCTTTATTCAACTAGGTCGGCCTCAACTTAACCACATAACATAATGCTGACTGGGCCGACCCCCACTAGGGTGGTCTAATAACCCTTTGACCCACATGGACGACCCCCAATAGGAAGGTCTAATAACCCTTTGACCCACATGACTTATACAGGGCCGACCCCAACAAGGTGGTCTAATAACCCATCAAGTATAAGTTACAACACTTACAATATAAATGACGACACTTCCGTATAGAGGAATAATAAGATCTCTAAAGGAATACAATATACATATATGTGAAATACATTCCGAAGTTACATATACATCAACACCTTGACATTAGCGACCAAGAGATTTTAGTTTACTTATGAATCATAACATAAATATTAAAAAGTCGTAACATATGTATTGTCAAAACAATGTTGGATGTTAAAAAGTTTGTATATATAATGTTGCTTTCTTCCTATGTCAAACGTTTCATTTTCTCGAGACTAAATGTTTGTCTTGATGTTGTGAAGGGGTCCTTGAATAGCCCCGAGGCTTACTTAGGTATTGCTAGCTAACGCTCCCAAGTTCTATTGCAGTGGATAAGTATGACAAAGAAATTCCAAGAACAATCTTCAAGGTGTTCCAATTCATCTTTCAGCACTGTACTCGCTTTTAAAATATCATTGTGAATATGTAGTGGAATACCTACTCTGCAAAACTATCGAGGTATTAACATTATTAGAATACCTTTGCTATGTCGCAAATATAACAATGTACTAAGGAACATAGTTTATATATTAGCAATCCTATAGTTCTTGTATTTCTACTAAAAAAAGATTTGCATAGTCTAAACACTTTATAGTGTCTTCCACTAAGCTAAGGATAGGACCAAGGAATAATTTTCCTATCTCAATGGATAAATGCGATACTTATGTGAGTATTATTTTATTGTTTCTATAAGCTATATTTTAAACTATATGATACCAAAATGATATTGAATCATACTTTTATACACGTCTCTTATATGAGAAAGATAGGTATCATGTCTAAAGTATAACCTATGGATTAGAACTATGTGCACATATATAAAATGCTAAGTGCATAAATCTTAAATGCAAATGTTGCGTATTCAACCTACCTTGCATAACAACTATAAGTTGACAACTATTTCATTGATAATTCATATGACATTACGTGCAAGGTCTAACAGTTTGATTTTTACTATTTAATGTATCAATATTATAGTGTAAGGTTTTGTATACTTACCGGTTACTACCCTTCCCTCGCAGGTACACGCTACATTAACCTTGTTATGGGATGTGGGTTGGCAGGCATAATGAAATGGTTGTTGACGTATTAAATGCTCCTTAACTGCAAATCTTGGTGGATGGTCTAAGGAACATAGTTTATATATTAGCAATCTTATAGTTCTTGTATTTCTACTAAAGAAGATTTGCATAGTCTAAACACTATATAGTGTCTTCCACCACTAAGCTAACGATAGGACCAAGGAATAATTTTCCTATATCAATGGATAAATGCGATACTTATGTGAGTATTATTTTATTGTTTCTATAAGCTATATTTTAAACTATATGATACCAAAATGATATTGAATCATACTTTTATACATGTCTCTTATATGAGAAAGATAGGTATCATGTCTAAAGTATAACCTATGGATTAGAACTATGTGCACATATATAAAATGCTAAGTGCATAAATCTTAAATGAAAATGCTGCGTATTCAACCTACCTTGCATAACAACTATAAGTTGACAACTATTTCATTGATAATTCATATGACATTACGTGGAAGGTCTAACAGTTTGATTTTTACTATTTAATGTATCAATATTATAGTGTAAGGTTTTGTAAACTTACCGGTTACTACCCTTCCCTCGCAGGTACATGCTACATAACCTTGTTATGGGATGTGGGTTGGCGGGCATAATGAAATGGTGGTTGACGTATTAAATGCTCATTAACTGCAAATCTTGGTGGATGGTCTAAGGATGGCCTTCATGTCCAAATCTCACGTGATTAAAATATGGTGTTGGGTACCAAATATTTGCAACGTAAGTAATTATTGTTGAGCTGTGCAATTGTTGATGCAATAGGATCATAGTTGGACGATCGTGTTGGAAACAAACTGTACACAGAACGTTGTAGTAATAACTGCTATTTAATGCACTGATTATCGTTGTAAGGTTTTGCGCCTCCGTGGATGAATCTACGTCGTTGATCTCTAGATTGGCCTCGGTTTTGGGTTAAACCCTAACCCCGACATTGATATGCTATGATACACGAGATTTTTGTCATTTGCGAAAAAGAAGGGAGGCCGATAGGCTCTCGACCTTCCAGGATTTTGGTTTGGAGGTTCCCCCATGAATTTCGATACCCTAACCTTTTTAAAAAAAGCAGTGGTTGCCATGTTTGCAATGTACAGGTCTTAGTTTATGTCATTGGAAGGTTTTCTTATGAGTCGTAGACTGATGGCAGATTTCTTTTAGTTCCGGTTTGTCACACCTTTCATAACTGTATAGTGAGGGATACCTTCGGTGTTTAAGTGGAACTTCTTTTCTATAGTCTTCGTTAGAGCACCTGGTGCATTTAACCATGCATGACTAATTTGCAGGTGATGTTGATTTGTTATCTTAATGGTTGTTTTTAAATTAGCTCTGATGCTTTGATGTTCTTAGTTTTTAATTTTAACCCTTGTCGTATTTTATTCAAATGGAAGGTAACTTCCTCGATAAAGGTCACAGTTGGTTGTGAGGGTTTTCAAGATGATAACAACGTGCCCTGGTAATCTTCGGAGACATACTCAGGGTTACCCTAGTAGTTCATAGTTTTTCAGGGATAGACCTAATGGCTCCATACCGATCTTCGTTGAAAGCTGAGGCAAAATACTAAGTATAAATGTTTAAGAAATTTATAGTTTGAAGTTTGAATGATTAAGCCGCATGGAATTTTTGCAATGTTTGTAAAATAATTTGGAGTATGATTCCCGAGCCTTTCATGGCTCTCGTTGGGCTTTTCTCCGATGATTTTAAATGTGCAAGAGTTTTGATCTAAATTAATTAAGGTTTTTAACCTATAGAGGGCGAGTTAAGCTCGACCAATCTTCTGTTAAAGGAAAAATACAGTGTTTGTTATTTTTGTGTTAAAATGGCACGCAAATGCTACAATATAAAGTAGGCTTTTAAATTTCAATTGTATATGATGCTTGCATTTTTTTTTTTGCAACAATGAAACTATTCAAACATAAAGATTATGGGTCATTCTGCATTGATATCTTTGTTGATACTAGGATATGGTGGTTTTGAGGAAATATTTGGGGTAAGGCCCGAGTTGAAAGTTTAACAGAACTGTGCCAAGGTCTTTGGTCTTGTTCTTTGTACAAACTTTATTTACCGTTCAGTAGATTTTTATTTCGTAGTAATACTGAAGATGGTTGAAACTACAGTATTTTTAATCCTGAGCCGTAGCCAAAACCTTGGGTCTATGGATTGTATTGAAAATACAATGGCATACAATGTAATTTGTATTCATCTTTGGTAGATGAACCGACTGTATTTTAAGACCGGTTTGTAAATCCTAGCCTCTTGTAATAAAAACTTTAACCAGAAAACTCAATACTAGTATGCTCAGTATTCTGTATAGTGTTTAATAATAGTTGAAAATAAAAGAGTCATTTGGTTTCAAGTCATAATACGAATTCTTACAGATGATAAATATCTGCGTATTATATCGCATTTGTACATAATGGTAATATTTATAATATATTTCTATAAATGTATGAGTAAATATTTTTATGTCCAAATAAATGACTTGGTTTTGTTTAAAGTAATCGATGTGCTTACTATTGAGATAATCAGCCTATCTTAGACATGTTTAGGTGAATAAAAGATGATGTGAGAAGCCTGTTCATAGATACATGTGATGTTTTGCTAAATGGAAGGATTCCAATTAAATAGTGTCTAGTTTTAAGGGCTATATTTACTATTGTTTGGACAGAAGGTACTTTCGATGCTATTGTTATGTATAACGAAAGATAGGGTTTAATAAGAAGCTTAATTTGTGAAGTATTTAGAGAAGTTGTATTTATGTTTACAATTCTTAATGGTCTAATTAGAAAATAAAACAATAATACAAAACTAATGATGATATGACTCTGTAAAAAAAAAAATCATTTAAATTTATTCATTACTTATGATCATTCTGATCTACTTTAATTTTTTTCTTGCATATACTAGAGTACGGCACTGTTTACAGTGTGTGGAAAAATGCAGGACAGTAAATTTTATAATCAATCATTCTGACTACTTCATTCATATTGCATTCTATTTCATCAATATAATTTACAGAAGTAAAATAATTACTAACTCAAACAAGATATCTTAGATTAAATGGGAAGAGCAGATATCAAGTGCATTCCTATTTATTTGACTAACATAACAGAATTAAAGAAGATAACACAATATGAACCTGGAAACTATAGAAGAAACAAACAGCCAAAGGAGCCCGTTCAACCCAACAAACTCCTAAAGACAGCCAAGCTACTTGCCTTAGGACCCCCGAGCCTATTCACTGAACCACTAGGACGAAGATGTTGTGTGAAATAATGGAATAAATTCCCTTACAACTCAGCAGTAGTACTTCGTGCCTTTATCAATATTGAACTCAGCAATATGGCTGCACTAGTTCAGAATGCAGTCTTAATTCACTCAATCACTTCTAACTTTCCCCTCATCAAATCTCTTGTGTTCAGAAATTATCACAAGGTGAGAATGAACAGCCTCCTGCTGAATTTGATGGATAGATAAATAGCATGCCTAGGTCTTTTGGTCAGTTTATTTCAGTAAATGAGCCACCTGCTCAGTTCCACTTTCTTGGGGAACACGACCATAAAAATAGGGAAGTTGCCCCCTGAAATGGTTAGAAGTGATTTGAGGATGCTTCCAAGTGTCAATTTTCTCTCCACCATAGCCCATTCCCCCTAGTGGGTCAGTGAACACTCATTCAACATCCTACTTTGGATATTTGTCTCCAGTTTTATTTATTAATAATAAAATATTCACAATAATTAATTACAGTCATTCATGACCCCACTTGGTCAATTTTCATAAAAATTTACAATAAAAATAAAACATAATGTTTTCTCAATAACATAAAATGTCTAGAACTTGGGTATGTGACAAACACCCCCTCTTAAGTTCAACATCATCCTCAATGTTTATTTATTCATCATCCTTTTGTTCCTCTTGGAACAATATTGGATATGCCACCCGCATATTACTTTCCAATTCCCAAGTAGCTTCATCCATACTAAGGTGCTTCCACTGCACCTTAACTTGTCCAATAGTACGATTACAAAGCAAAATTTTCCTCTTATCCAGGATACAGTCCGGTTCCACCAGAAAATCTCCTTCTTGCTCCACTTGTAGATCATTCCAATTAATAACATGAGTAATATCATGCACATACTTTTTCAAAAGAGAGATGTGAAATACATTACGTACTTTAATATTTGGTGGCAATGCCAATTGATATGCCACTGGTCCTACCCTGGTCAAGATTTCAAAAGGTCCACAATACCTTGGTGCTAATTTAGCACAAATTCCCAGCCTTAGGGAACTTTTCTTGGGTCTTACCTTGAGGAACAAATGTTCACCAACCTAAAACTCTTTCTGAGTTCTTTTTAGATTTGCCTGACTTTTCTATCTATCTTGTGCAATTTTCAAATTGCCTTGAACCTGTTTCACAGTTAGTTCTAATTCTCTTAACAAATTGGGTCCTAACATTAACCTGTCAACTGGATTACTCCAAGAGATATGAGTATTACATTTTCTGCCTTATAAAATTTCAAAGGGACTAAGCTTTGCTGAAGTTTGATAATGGTTATTATAAGCAAATTCAGCAAGATGTAAATAATCCTCCCATTTACCTGGCTGGTCTCTAACATACATTCTTAGCATGTCCTCAAGAATTTGATTAACTCTTTCAGTCTGCCCATCTGTTTGTGGGTGAAATGATGTACTGAAATTCAAAGTAGTACCTAAACCTTTAAATAAAGATTTCTAGAAATTTCCTGTAAACTTTGAGTCTCTATCAGAAGAAGAATTATAACTTTCAGAATACCATGTAAACAAAAAATCTGATTCATAAAATTTTTAGCAATATCAGGAGCTTTATGTGTTGTCTTAACTAGTATGAAGTGTGCTTCCTTACTAAGCTTGTCCACTATTACCATAATGGAATCATTCTGTTTATGATTTTTTAGGCAGCCCAGTAATAAAATCAATACTAATTATCTCCCACTTCCAATTTGGAATAGGTAGTGGTTGCAACAATCCAGCTGGGTGTTGGTGTTCAGCCTTTACTTTCCGACACTCAATACATCTAGCAAGATATTCCACTACTTCACTTTTCATACATGGCCAAAAATAATATTTTCGCAGCATAGTTATCATCTTTTGGTAACTAGGATGTGCATAATATTGACTTTTATGCAATTCATTTAAAATCAACAACTTAATTTTAGCAACATTAGGCACATAAAGTCTGTTTTTATACAGCAGTAACCCTCTTTCATCAATTCTGTAATATGTTATACAATTTTCAGCATTATCTTCAACAATTTTAGTAAATAAATTCTGATATTTTACATCCATTCTGATTCTTTCCTTAATCTGATTTTCCAGATCAGTTTTATAAGTGTTGACTGCTGAAACAAAACATACTTTCACATTTCTGCTTAATGCATCAGCAAACTTATTTTCCTTTACCTTAATTTGTTGAATCTCGAAATCGTACTCGCTAAGGGAAGCTATCCACCTAGCTTGCCTTGCATTCAGATTCGGTTGATCCAATAAGTATTTTAACCATTTATTATTAGTCATTAAGATAAATTTTCTTCCAATTAAATGCTATCGCCACATTTTTAATGCATGTATTACAGCAGCCAACTCTAGGTCGTAAGTTGCATAGTTTCTTTTCATGAATCTTTAACTTCTGAGACTCATATTGCAATTGCGTGACCTTCTTGTGTTAAGACCCCACCAAGTCCGTCATTGCACGCATCTATGCATACAATGAAATCCTTGTTAGGATCATCAATTTTCAAAATAGGTGCTATTGTTAATAACTCTTTTAATTTCTTAAAGCTTTCTTTACATTTTTTATCCCATACAAACTTATTACCTTTCTTTTGTAAAGATGTTATAGGATTTGCTATCCTAGAAAATCCTTCAATGAACTTACGATAGTAACCTGTGATTCGCATAAAAGATCATACACCAGTTACGTCTTTCAGGGCAAGCCATTCATTAATTGCTTTTATCTTGTCTGGGTCTATTGCAATCCCATCCTTGGATATTACATGCCCCAAGTACTGAATTTTATCTTTGTAAAAATCACATTTGATGAACTTAACATATAGTTGGTGTTCCTTAACACTTGTAAAATTATTTTTAAGTGTTTGTCATGTTCTTCTTTTGTCTCAGAATAAATTAGAATATCATCAATAAAAACCACAACAAGTTTATCCAAGTACTTATGTAATACGTTGTTCATTAAACACATGAATATTGTTGGGGCATTGGTCATTTTGAAGGGAAAACCCACGAACTCATAGCGTCCGTAGCGAGTTTTGAACGCAGTCTTAAAGATGTCCTCATCAGTTAATCCTAACTTGATGATAACCTGACCTTAAATCAATTTTAGAGAATATCGTTGCACCACACAGTTGATCAAACAGATCGTCAATGCGGGGCAATGGATATCTGTTCTTTATAGTCATTTTATTTAGCTGACAGTAGTCTATGCATAAGCGCATAGTTTTGTCTTTATTTTTAACAAAAATTACAAGTGCTCCCCATGGAGACACATTGGGCCTTATATAATTTTTATCAATCAATTCTTTAAGTTGTGACTTAAGTTCATTAATCTCTAAAATATTCATTATGTAAGGAGCCTTTGAGTTCGGTGCCGCTCCTAGTACTAACTCAATGGTGAAATCAAGTTCCCTTTTTGAAGGTAGTCCTGGAATTTATTCCAAGAATACATCAGAAAATTCCTTAAGAATGGGTATGTATTCAAGCTTTAACTTATCTTCATTAGTGGACTGTTCATTATTAAGTATGTTTATAGGAATCCCTTGTAATGCAGATAATTGCCTAACAGATATCTTTCTAGGAATCCCTTTTACCGTGACAGTTTCACATGCATCATTTAAACAAGTAAAAGTCTTTTCAAAACAATTTAATACAACTCTATGCTTCTCTAACCAGTCCATTCCAATCAGAATATCATAAGAACCTAAAGGAAACACATTTAGTTTAACATGAGTTCTAAACTGATTCATCAATAATTCACATTCTTTTACAAAATCGATCACCTTTCTTTTCGTGCCAGTAGCTAATTGAACCAACCAAGATTTATCAAACTTATCTACTTTCAGATTGCAACATTTTACTAAATCAGGTGAAATATAACTAAGACTTTCCCCTGGATTAATCAAAATAGAAACAAGTTTATCTTTTAACATACCTTCCACTTCAACCATGGAAGTTTGATGATCTGCTTGCCTGTTCTCCAAAGTTGCATTTATTCTGGGCATCTCCCTTGCTAAATCACCAACAGTAGACTCCTCTTGTACAGTATGTATGTTGTTGACAGCCTTCTTCTGGAGTGGACAGTTTGATGCATACTGAGGTCTCTGACATTTCCAACACTTAACAGGTTCTTTATGTTCATTACTTTTAACAAAATTTTTAGGTGGATCACTGTTCTTTGCAGTTGTAAATTTTGACTGTGTATTTCTTGCTGCATTATTTCCTAAAACATTCCTGTTAGAGTAATTACATGAATTATTATTACTGAAATTACGATTAAAGGAAAACTGCTTCTTCATTTGCTCAAACTTGTTAGGCCTTTTTGCTTTCCCTCTTGGTATGCCTTCTCTTCTCTTATTCTGTTCAAAATAGATATTCATCTTTCTCATGGCCTCTTCAAGAGTTCGAGGGCTATCATATTCAATTATGTCCTTTATGTGAGAGGGCAAAGAGCTCAGAAACCTTTGAACCTTGGGATTTTCTTCAACAAAATAAGGCACATGCGTTAATAAATTCATAAACTTGTTGCACATATCTCTCATATCCATGGAACCTAGCTTTAACTCATAAAATTCCTTAGCCCATTCCTCATAATACTATTCTGACAAAAAAATTATTTTAAAGTACTTCTTGAAATTACTCCAATTTACACTTTTCTCCTTTAAAACTTTAACTCTTTTCAAATCTTGCCACCAAATGTCTTCTTTTCCAGTTAAATTATAAATTTCCGTTTTAGTTTTTAGGTGACTTGAGTAATTATAGATCTGGAAATACTTGTTCATCCCAGACAACCATGCTTCAGCTATCTCACTCTTTTATGTTTCTCTGTTGAAGGTTGGAAGCTTGATCTTTGTAAAGTTGCCAGCAATTTCTTCATAGTGTCTGTACTTCTTTTTCTTAGTGTATCATTCACTTTCACTACTGTCACTAGAGTACTTATGCTTTTTCCAGTGTGCCCTTTCAACAAATTTAGAAAATGAACTGCTGTCATAATCAGTAAATTTAATATTATTACCCTTGCATTGATAGGACATTGTTTCAGACTCAACATTATTTGTTGTTTCGTTATCTTGGTCATTTTTATGAAGATTATTCAACAGGATATGATTCAGCTCCTCTTGAGATTTCATAATTCATTCATTTTCTTCTTTAAATGTCCTTATCTCAATTTTTAAATCTTTTACAGTCCTTAATAATCCAGATGAATTATCATTCAATTCAACAAATATGATTTAGGGATTAATGTGTCCTTGTTCATTATTATTATGTTCATTGTTAAGGGACCTGTCCTCAACCGACTCTGTTGGTCCTTCCATACCTAGAAACTCAAATTATAAAATGCTGAAACTGGAAACAAAATAAATTAAATCAGTAATTTGTAATTCTATTCTAGATTTTCATTTTCGCGCATGAGCCACTCCAGCCAAGTATTTGAACTTGCGCTCTAATACCACATGTAACATCCCCAAAATTCACTAAAATTTAAATTTTTCGGTAACAATAAATGCTTGTGTTTCTTGACTAAATATGTTGACTTTAATACGACAAAACATTAATTGCATACTTAATGATAACTACTCATAAGCCTTGACATTAGTGACCAAGATATTTTAGTTTACTTATGAATAATAACATAAATATTAAAAAGTCGTAACATATGTATCGTCAAAATAATGTTGGATGTTGAAAGTTTGTATGTATAATGTCGCTTTCTTCCTATGTCAAACGTTTCGTTTTCTCAAGACTAAATGTTTGTCTTGATGTTGTGAAGGGGTCCTTGAATAGCCCTGAGGCTTACTTAGCTATTGCTAGATAACTCTCCCAAGTTCTATTGCAGTGGATAGGTATGACAGAGAAATTCCAAGAACAATCTTCAAGGTGTTTCAATTCATCTTTCAGCATTGTACTAGCTTTTAAAATATCATTGTGAATCTGTATTGGAATACCTACTTTGCAAAATTATCCAGGTATCTTTAACATTATTAGAATACCTTTTCTATGTCGCAAATATAACAATGTACTAAGGAACATAGTTTATATATTAGCAATCCTATAGTTCTTGTATTTCTACTAAAGAAGATTTGCATAGTCTAAACACTATATAGTGTCTTCCACTAAGCTACGGATAGGACCAAGGAATAATTTTCCTATCTCAATGGATAAATGTGATACTTATGTGAGTATTATTTTATTGTTTCTATAAACTATATTTTAAACTATATGATACCAAAATGATATTGAATCATAATTTTATACACGTCTCTTATATGAGAAAGATAGGTATCATGTCTAAGGCATAACCTATGGATCAGAACTATGTGCACATATATAAAATGCTAAGTGCATAAATCTTAAATGCAAATGCTGCGTATTCAACCTACCTTGCATAACAACTATAAGTTGACAACTATTTCATTGATAATTCGTATGACATTACGTGCAAGGTCTAACACTTTGATTTTTACTATTTAATGTAGTAATATTATAGTGTAAGGTTTTGTAAACTTACCGGTTACTACCCTTCCCTCGCAGGTACACGCTACATTAACCTTATTATGGGATGTGGGTTGGTAGGCATAATGAAATGGTGGTTTAGTATTAAATGTTCCTTAATTGCAAATCTTGGTGGATGGTCTAATGACCGCCTTCGTGTCCAGATCTCACGTGATTAAAATATGGTGTTGGATACCAAATCTTTGCAACGTAAGTAATTCTTGCTGAGCTATGCAATTGTTGATGCAATAGGATCATAGCTGGTCTATCATCTCGGCAACAAAATGTACATGGAACATTGTAGTAATATATGTTATTTAATGCACTGATGATCATTGTAAGGTTTTGCGCCTATAGTACCCCTAGACTTTTGTAGACATTGAGGGCACCTGCTGAGTGACCCGGCCGATTGAAACATTAATTAAATAACCTTTTTGCCTTATTTTTGAGTATGTGTATCTGAACTGTTGATGTAAATGAATAATTGCATATGTTAAACGATTAGCTATGACTATGGAAAACTATGTTGATGGATAATGCTTAACAACTAGCTGCACAGTGATTATGTAATTGTCGACGAAATGTATATTTGATTAGATGAATAAGAAGTTGAATAAATCATAAATGTTTAACAATACTAGATTTAGAGATCAGATGATGATTATTGAGGACAGTGCTACTAATAAATTGTTGTGAGAAGTGTGTGTAGAAACAAGTGAGACGGTTCACCAACGAACACACAAAGGAACATGAAGGGTCGTAGAGTACGGGTAAATCACACACAGGGGGGGAGCGATGACGATGTCAACTTTCGACGAGAATACCACGCATGAGCAGATTAGCATTGATCCGCTTGCTCAAGAGGAATGCGTGAGGGCGTACGAGGTGGGCCACGATGGAGCTGGTCACGTACGAGTTGAGGGGCGCGCAGTGAGAACGGACTCACTCCTCAGCGCCATTAGTCCCTAGATAGCATGTAGACGGAGGATGGATGGTAACGATTCCTAAAATCCCTACAAGAGTTCCCGCAAGTCAAAACGGAAAGATGGTGGCAGAAGGGCCCAACGATGCGGTACCCTATCGAGAACGGAAAGAATGGACGCAAGGACCCAACGATGCGGTACCATGCCAAGGAATGGAAACCATGGATGATTGGACCCGATGGAGTGGTGCCATGTCAGCGAATTTAAAATTAAGGAACCAGGAGCCCAACGGCGCGGCATCGAGATCCTAGTGAGTTTGATTGTTAAATTAAACTGCATAAAAAAACTTAGGAGAATAACTCTAGATTATTACTTAGCAAATGCATAACAATAGCTAAGACAATTGCACATGAATAGTTATTTTTGTTGAGCATTTAAAATAATAGAAATTATTATTTAGGAGCAAAATAGATTAGACACCTAGTCAACTAAAAGCTAGGAGTTGTTTAAAATATCCGGGGGACAAACTAGAGCAAACTTAGGGATGTAGGTGCACTTCCCAGAGAAACTGACACTTGGATGGGTGAGTGTTTTAATTAAATAAATTATTAAAAATATTTAATTATGCATGAAGCGACATGTGTCGCAGGAGTTTTCCCTTTATAAGGAAGGCTTAAGGAATGGGTAAGGGGCCCATAATTTGGACGATTGTCGTAATTTTTGAATGCCTCAAAGACTTGCTGCTATCTAAGGGTTTGGCTTAGAAATCTTGGTGGGTAGGGGAAACCCAAGCTGGATTTCTGAAAAACGTGTGTGAACTCTACGACCCGACTAGCTCGGGGTCTGGAAGGAAGGAGAGTACTTCCAGAGTGGTTGGGTGGTTTACCGAGGTGTCCTCCGGTGAACGGTTGAGATTTCTAGCAGCAGGATAGCGAAGATCTACTCCAATACTACTTTCAGAATCTCGTCGGTAGAGGTAATACTTGTCATTATTCTTGTTATTTTGTTTAAATTTTGTATTTGAAGAACCTATGAGAAATAGTTCAATGGCTGGAAGTACCGACTGTAATTCTTGAATGTGTAAGATTATGTATGGTTTAATTTAAAATTCCACCGCACAGATGTACGGATATATAGTGATATGTTTTAATCCCCTGCTTTTAGAAAGAAAAAGTATACTGTAATTAGAAACGTAAAGTAGATTCACTCGATCTCTGTTCTCCCCATTAAAATGCAGATTAAACTCAAGTTTTAGATTTACACTACTGCCCAGAATGAGATTCGTATTCCTTACTGCTCTCCTGTTATAGTTTATTTGAAATCTTTTATGTAAATCTTCTTGATCTGAAAGGTATGTTTTAACATGGTCGAGATCGAGACTGTACATCGATTACAGTCCTCAGATCTGATTGTTCAGGTCCTAAATTGTTTGGAAATTTCATAATTACTTCCTAAATTTATTTACATGTCGAGCTCAGTTTTCTGTTGAGATAGTGTAAAGGTTCCTTTTGTATAAAAGATGTTATGCAGAAATAATACGGTGTATTATGTATTATAAATTTGATGAGAATGAATCTGAGATTTTACTTTAGTATAAATTATGTTGGATCTACAACGTTTAGTGGGTATAGTTTTGCTTTCGATGGGTCGATCAGATCGAGACAGTATTTCACTTACATTTCTCAGATCTGATCGAATCGGACCCCTAATAAAAATTTGTATTTCAATATTTCACTTAGTTTTGTTTTTGATTGATCGATCAGAACGAGACTGTACTTCGCTTGCAGTTCTCAGATCTGATCGTATCAGGTCTTTTATATAATATACAATTTATTTGTTTATATTTAATTGGTTCATTACTGGTCGAGTATATCTCGAGCCGTATTGGCAGAAGAAATGGTAAATACCAGTCTACCGAGATCGAGATCGCATTTCAATTGTGACTCTCTGATCTACTTACCGAGACTGCACCTCTCAACAACATTCTTCAGTCTTAAACGATTGAGATCTGAGTTTGTTTACTGATGTCGGCGTGAGTTTATGATAATAGACATCTCACACATTCACGATACCCGGTCTCATTGTAATTAATTTAGAAATTGCCTTTTATAAATAGTAAATCAATTAGATCAAGACGGTAAATCATACCGGTTTAAGAGATAAGTTAAGGTGTTAAATCGTAGAGATCGAAATTACAAATCAATTGAAATTCTCGGATCTATTTATCGAAATCGCTTATCCTTTTGACAAATTTTTGAGATTTAAAATTTGAGATCTGAATTTTTTTACACTGTTATCAGCGTAGGATTAGGATGATAGAGATGTTACCATACTCACAACACCAGTTCTCATAATTTCTTTTAAGTTGGAAATTGTCTTATACGATTATAGAGTCATCTAGATCGAGACTGTAAACCGATCTACGGTTCTCGATCATGGAAATGAGTTCACCTTTAAATAGTTGTTCAGTATGAACATATCCCAATTAGACCTTAATTAGTTCTATTATTCCCCCACCTTCTGTTCAAACCTCTGATCACTGAAAGGATTCTGAGAGTTTTTGACCCATTTTCCCGGTTTTTTTTTTTACAGTCCTCTTCACTGCCCTGCACAATCTTTTTATATATCCGGTGATCTTATCGCTAGTATGGAGTGGTGGAACTTAGCTATTTACTTCCGTGATGGTAGTTTCCTTTAAGGTAGCAAATATTCAACAGGGAAACACTCTGCGCATAACCTATTGTTGCGCTTACCTTCTCAATTCCATTGGCAAGATTGGAACATAACTGTCGCCTCCACTATGCACTGGTTGCTTAACTGGAGTTGAATACAAACCCTCACCTTAACGGGACGTTGTTGAACCACAACTCATAAGCACTCGAGCTAAGTGAAGACACAGCTGTAAATTCTGCGGTAGTTAAAAATGTCTAAGAACTTGCGTCTCTCTCTAATTATATTTTACTACTGTAATTATCGTGGTAGATGTAATGCCTTACTCCATCTTAGAATAAATTATTATTTATCAGTTTTCAGATTGCCATTGATGAACGATTGCCTTATTCATTTAATTTTATGGTTAGCGCTCAAAAGAACTTTCGGAGATACATTAAACTATGCATTGGCTTAAATACTTAACTTAGATGTAAGGTATGAAAGAAGATAGTGTGCCATAATTTAGAATAAATTATCTTTTTTTTTTTTTATTAGAATGGATTTATTTAAGGAAATTATTCATTTTTTTTAGACCATAACCATAATTTAGAATAAATTATCTTTTTGTTTGATTATTAGAATGGATTTATTTAAGGAAATTATTCATTTCTTTTTAGACCATAATTTAGATTAAATTATCTTTTGTGTGTTTATTAGAATGAATTTGTTAAGGAAATGGCACATATTATTCGTTGAATTAGAACTTTGGGTTAGAACAAGGGCAGACGAATATTACAATAAACTTTTGCACTGTCCATTTGTATTCTTATATATTAATTGATTTTGTTGTCATTATTATGTATTTGAGAAATAATCGAAAAGAAAATTTATGCTTATGTATCCTTGAATGACACTAAGAGTTACCAACTCGGTTCCGGTCCTTTCCACTATTTACACTCTCTACTTTTGAAACTTTATTTTATTATCTCTTTGACAACATGAATAAAACATGCTATAGTTAGGAGAAAGATAAACGCTTGTATTAGATGTATAATCTCTTGGATAGTGGTTGCTTTGTTATAAAGGTTTGATTTAGTAGTTATAGTCTCATGGTTAAAAGTTGTATTTATGAGACACGAGAAAATGGTAGTACTAGTTCTTCTCTTTGATTTCTAAATGGAGGAATTAATAGGGAAAGTATAGTAATTAAATAAATTATATTAATTATATAATTTTAGTCAAACTTAGATATGAATAAAGTTACACTTTAGTTGGTAGTGAAGCTCTCTTATGAAGAGAGTGAATAGATGATCCCTTAGTGGGAGGTTAAAAGATCGCTTAAGAAAAGATTTTGGATTGATGTTAATTTGGATGAGAGTGACTTCGTCAAGTGTTCTTTTATATTTTTGTAAGGAAAAAAAAAAAAAAATCACGACCAAGGCCACTACAGCGCCTCCCTGCCTGAATCTATGTCGTTGATCTCTAGATTGGCCTCAGTTTTGGGTTAAACCCTAACCCCGACATTGAAATGCTATGATACACGATATTTGATTCATTTGCGAAAAAGAAGGGAGGACGACAGTCTCTCAACCTTCCAGGGTTTTGGTTTGGAGGTGCCTCCATGAGTTTCGATACCCTGACCTTTAAAAAAAAACAGTGGTTGCACTGTTTGCAATGTACATCTCTTAGTTTATGTCATTGCAAGGTTTTCTTATGAGTAGTAGACTGATGGCGGAATTCTTTTAGTTCCGATTTGTCACACCTTTCGTAACTATATAGTGAGGGATACCTTCGGTGTTTAAGTGGAACTTCTTTTCTACAATCGTCGTTAGAGCACCTGGTGCATTCAACCATGCATCACTAATTTGCAGGTGATGTTGAGTTGCTATCTTAATGGTTGTTTTTAAATTAGCACTGATGCTTTGATGTTCTTAGTTTTTAATTTTAACCTTCGTCATTTTTTATTCAAATGGCCGGTAGCTTCCTCGGTAAAGGTCATAGTTGGTTGTGAGGGTTTTCAAGATGATAACAACGTGCCCTAGTAAGCTTCAGAGACATACTCAGGGTTACCCTATTAGTTCGCAATTTTTCAAGGATAGACCTAATGGCTCCAGACCGGTCTTCGTCGAAAGCTGAGGCAAAATACTAAGTTTAAATGCTTAAGAAATTTATAGTTTGAAGTTTGAATGATTAAGCTATATGGCATTTTTTCACTGTTTGTAAAAGAATTTGGAGTATGACTCCTGACGCTTTCATGGCTCTTGTTGGGATTTTCTCCAATGATTTTAAATGTGCAAGAGTTTTGATCTAATGTAATTAAGGGTTTTAACCTGTAGATGGAGAGTTAAGCTCGGCCAATCTTATGTTAAAGGAAAAATACAGTGTTTGTTATTTTTGTGTTAAAATGGCCCACCAATGCTACAATATAAAGTAGGTTTTTAAATTTCAACTGTATATGATGCTTGCGTTTTTTTTTTTGCAACAATGAAACTATTCAAAAATCAAGATTATGGGTCATTCTGTGTTGATATCTTTGTTGATACTAGGATATGGTGGTTTTGAGGAAATATTTCGGGTAAGGCCCAAGTTGAAATTTTAACAGAACTGTGCCGAGGTCTTTGGTCTTGTTATTTGTACAAAGTTTATTTACCATTCATTAGATTTGTATTTCGTAGTAATACTGAAGATGGTTGAAACTACAGGATTTTTAATCCTGAGCCATAGCCAAAACCTTGGGTCTAGGGATTGTATTGAAAATACAATGGCATACAATGTAATTTTATTCATCTTTGCTAGATGAGCCGACTATATTTAAAGACCGGGTTGTAAACCCTAGCCTCTTGTAATGGAAACTTTAACCAGAAAACTCAATACTAGTATGCTAGTATTATGTACAACGTTTAATAATAGTTGAAAATAAAAGAGTCGTTTAGTTTTAGGTCGTAATACGAATTCTTAAAGATGATAAATATCTGCGTATTATATCGCATTTGTACATAATGGTAATATTTATAATATATTTATGTAAACGTATGAGTAAATATTTTTATGTCCAAATAAATGACTTGGTTTTGTTTAAAGTAATCGATGTGCTTACTATTGAGATAATCGGCCTATCTTAGACATGTTTAGGTGAATAAAAGATGATGCGAGAAGCCTATTCATAAATATATGTGATGTTTTTCTAAACGAAAGGAATCCATTTAAATAGTGTCTAGTTTTAAGGGCTATATTACTATTGTTTGGATAGAAGGTACTTTCGATGCTATTGTTATGTATAACGAAAGATAGGGTTTAATAATAAGCTTAATTTGTGAAGTATTTAGAGAATTTGTATTTCTGTTTACAATTCTTAATGGTCTAATTAGAAAATAAAACAATAATACATAACTAATGATGATATGACTCTGTAAAAAAAATAATCATTTAAATTTGTTCATTGCTTATGATCATTTTGATCTACTTTAATTTTTTTCTTTCTTGTACCAGAGTAGGGCACTGTTTACAGTGTGTGGAAAAATGCAGGAAAGTAAATTTTATAATCAATCATTCAATCATTCTTCATTCATACTGCATTCTATTTCATCAATATAATCAATAGAAGTAAAATAATTACTAGCTCATACATAATATATTAGATTAAATGGGAAGAGAAAATATCAAGTGCAATCCTATTTATTTTACTAACATAACATAATTAAATAATATAACATAATATGAACCTGGAAACTGTAGAAGAAACAAACAACCAAAGGAGCCTGTTCCACCCAACCAACTCCTGAAGACATCCAAGCTACTTGCCTTAGGACCCCTGAGCCTGTTCACTGAACCACTAGGACGAAGATGCTGTGTGGAATAATGGAATAAATTCCCTTGTAACTCAGCAGTAATACTTAGCAGTAGTACTTCCTACCTTTAGCAATATTGAACTCATCAATGTGGCTACATTGGTTCAGAATGTAGTCTTAATTCACTCAATCACTTCTAACTTTTCCCTCATCAAATCTCTTGTGTTCAGAAATTATCAGAAGGTGAGAATGAACAGCCTCGTGCTGAATTTGATGGATAGATAAATAGCATTCCTAAGTATTTTGGTCAGTTTATTTCAGTAAATGAGCCACCTGCTCAGTTCCACTTTCTTGGGGAACATGGCCATAAAAATAGGGAAGTTTCCCCCTGCAACAGTTAGAAGTGAGTTGAGGATGCTACCAAGTGTCAATTTTCTCTCCACCATAGTCCATTCCCCCTAGTGGGTCAGTGAACACTCATTCAATAGCCTCCTTTGGATATTTGTCTCCACTTTTATTTATTAATAATAAAATATTCAAAATAATTAATTACAGTCATCCATGACCCCACTTGGTCAATTGTCATAAAACTTTACAATAAAAATAAAACATAATGTTTTCTCAATAACATAAAATGTCTAGAACTTGGGTATGTGACATGCCTCAGTTTGTCGAAGTATCCGACACGAAGTAGAGACTTTGCGCAGTCTTTTGTCCATAGGAAGAGTCCTTTACCGTGCTGCCCATCAGTCTCTTTGACACTCGCATCACCAGGTTGTGGAAACCTGAATCCGCAACCACCCGCTCAGCTTTGCCTCGGGTGAGACCTCAGGTGGCTCACAATTTGTTGCCGAAAGGGCCTGTGAATAGGGGTTTTGTTGGTTCCTTGAACCGCAAAGTACCTGGGTCTACATTGGAAACCTCTAGATCAGTTATATATGCCAGGAAATGGTTCTGTTGTCATGCTAAGACTCAGTGATGCGATAGTGTGTTTGGAAAGTAATGTGCGAAGAAGAATATCAGTTCCTGTTGGGTTCAATTAATTGGCATCCTGAAAAGAAAGAGATTTGGGACTAGTGTGATAAGACCGAAAGAGATTTTGCAAAGAAAGAGAACAGACACCCGCGTCTATTTGACGTAGAGTGGTTGAATAAATATTTGTGGAAAGATATTCACAAGATATTCTGGGCTTTGTTTGGGAATGAGCTCCACAAGTGGATATCACGACTCGTAGAGAGGAAAAACGGTTTTCAAGGAGGAGTACCTACAGAGTGGAATCCAGAGCTCACTGCGCAGCTCAAAGCAATAGACAGCCCACTGTCACGAGTAGTCGACTTTTGGGTTGATAGCATACTTGAAGGATTTGTAACAGAATTTGTTGTAGACACGTTGAAATCCTACAGCCAAGCTTAAGCATACTTTTTAAAAGGATTCATAGGTAAGTACCTGAATAATATTAGTCTACACATTAAAATGATTTTAGTTGAGAAAGGCGTTTTAAAAATGTAGTAATATTTTTGAATCTATCATGGTAGAAAGTATATATAGTGGCTTTGATGAAGAAACCCATCATCTAAGAAGTAGAAAGAGATATAAGTTTAATAAAGAAAAGAATCTCGGAGGACCTGGACTCCGTGTGAATACCGAAATACCATGTGACCTTACCAATCAGACCACACTGTCATCAACCACAATCCAGCCCATTACACCTCAAAACCTGCCAGTTGCAAACACCATGCCACCCCTATCTCAGAACCCGTCCGCTGCGAGCGTCGCACAGCCCATTCTGCAGAACATCAATACTGGTAACACCATAGGAGCGGGTGCTCAAGCCATTTCAACTCATACTATTCCAGTTCAGAATACCCAGTCTCAGAATATTCCGCAGAATAGTATCCCTAGCACTATTTTGAGTACCACATTTACTTTTTCCCCTCGGAATCCTAGCACTACTCAGGGTGCTACACAACCAAGAAGGAGAATAACAGATAATGATATAAAAATTCCAATATTCAAAGGAATGGGTCTAGAAGACCCTGATTAGCATTGGTTTCTATGTGAAGTTGTATGGAGTGTAAAGCAAGTTCAGGATGATGCTGTGAAGAGAGTGCAGCTCATCACTACTTTCAGAGACAGAGCCTTGCATTGGTTTATGAAATATTTTCAAGCACAGCCGAGAACCATAGCAGAAATTAAGGCCGCACTCTCATCATAGTTTAAGAAACCGAAATCTGAGTCGCAATGTATAACAGAGTTAAAAGAAATTAAGCAGAAACCTACTGAAACAGTCTGGGAATTTGACCAAAAATTTAAGACATTGTTGGACCAAGTGAGCTTTGTTATAGCTTGGCAACATGATTAGGAATGGTTCATTGATGCCCTATTGCCTCGCATCATACAACCATTGATGCAGAAGAAGGTTGCATCCTAGGCAGAGGCCTTAGATATCGCGATGAAGCTAGAGGCTTCGTCGATTGGTGAGACTAGCTCTAACATGTCTCAGATCCAGAACCAGTTGACCACCTTAACATTAGAATTGCAAGGTATGAAGAATGGAAAGGAACAAAGATATGAATAGAGGCATGAGGTCTGGTGTACAAGATGTAAGGGAGAAGGCCACACCAGAGAAAATTGCCCCTTATTTCAAGATTATCTTAACAGTGGTGTGCCAAACCCAATGAATCAGAACCAGGCGCCGTGATGTGAAATCTGTAGAACCAGACGACACCGACTTGAGGACTGTTATCTAATACATAAATACGTAAAGACACCTAAAACATTATATTGCAATTTCTGTAAGTCAGTTGGACATGATGAATCCAACTATCGCATATATGAGCTCATGAATGAAAGGAAGCGAGATATGGCAATCATGTGAGCTGTTGGAATGTACCGAGTCCAAGAAGAAAATCATCCAAAACAAGAGAATGCTCAGCATGATCAGGGTTCATATAGAGGTCGTGGTGGTGGATACCACGAGAGAGGAAGAAATTCCGACCTAGCCTAAGGAAGAGGCCGAGGTCAGGTAATCTGTTATAACTGTGGCCAGCCAGGTCATGTATCTAGAGATTGTACCAACCCATGCACTATGTGCAATTATTGTAAATCATTCGATCATGTTATTGAAGACTTCCCCATACTAGAGGTAGAAATGAAGAAATGAAGAAGGAAAGAACCTCCGAACCCCAACATTCAGTTGATCGCAGCAAAGAGAAGAACTACGGATCCAAGTATAAACGTGGTAATGCGTAGTGGCACTGATACAAGAAGAGATAGAGGCACAGAATCTTCAACTTTGGGAACGTTCGATACTAAGCAGACTCCTGGTGAACCAGTATGGATTAGAAAACCTGTTGGGAAAACACCTGGTTTGGACTTACAGAAAAATAAGGGAGCATTCGAAGAAGCGCGAGACATGTTCAAAACATCGCCACCTGCCTCACCAAGAATCCCATTGCACAATGAAGTACCACAAATAGAGGATATGCCAGCGGCATATGATTAGACAAGCGCTGCAATAGATATAGGTACCTCTGTTGCGCAGTTCCTACGGAGCTGCATGAAGTTATTAAAGAGCGCAGATGCTCTCATGGAATTTGAAAAACTACTCAGTTAGTACGAGCCATGCAGTGAGAAGGGGGCTACCCATGGCGCAGTCCATAACATTAGGAATCCCAAAAGAACATGAAGGGAAATGAGGTTCACTGCACAGATTGGGGACTATGATATGGATGAGATCATTCTTGAGCTTGCATCTGAAGTAAATGTCTTGACCAAGCAGACATGGCAGCAGATGGGAAAACCAAAGTTACTGTGGTCACCTATACAGTTAATAATGGCCAATCAAGGGATAGTTATACCTTTGGGGAGGTTACCCAATACCGTTGTTGACATTGATGGAGTGCAAAGTTATGCAGATTTCAAAGTGATTGAAATCATGGATGATAGCCATCCTTATCCAACACTGCTGGGTATCGATTAGGAAATGACTAACTCTACCATTATAAATTTGAAGACCATGAAAATGATATTTGAAGGTAATGATATAAGGGTCATCGCACCATTGGACCCCTCGCAGGGTGAACGATATGTTGAACTAATTCAGGAGGAATCCAAATCCCAAGACTTGGACCGTATTTACAAGATGACAATAAATGTTGTTGATTATACTAATCCAACTGCGGATGGAACGCTCAGCTGGCACTATGATAGCTCTTGCATCGCAGACTTTGATGCAGGACTGGAAAACTAGAAAAGTTGATTGCATGAAGTATCTGCCAGGAGATGCACGCAGATCACGAAGTCACTCCGTTGTATTGGAAAAAAGGTAACTCCAATCCCTACCTATGATGGTTTATCTCATGTTTATTGTTTTATCAAAGAATATACTGCAGCAGTTGCAGATCAATACCGCGTATCAACATTAGACATGGCACTGCGCAAGATACCTGCCAGATGGTGGGTTGCGCATAAGCAGACACTGACAACATGGGATCAGTGTAGAATTAATATGCAAATCGGGTTTTCTGAGAAGTTTACACTAACTTTTGAAAAATATAATGGACAGACGGACCCAAGGGATCATATTGAAGCCTATTCACAAGCTTGGGTAGCACGACCACAGACAGAATGGGTGCATCTATTTGTGCATACATTGGAAGAACCGATTCCAAATAAGTGGTACCTAGATACGGAGTTGCGCAGGGGCACAACGGATTGGTCTTCCCTAACCGTGAGTTTCAAGACATATTTCAGTTTCGAAGATGAACATCCGAGTATCAATGACGCATTGCAGATTATTAAGGAAAGAATATTCAGACCAGACTGCACACAGGGAAACATGAAATTAGAAGAATTTTTTGGAGCAAACAGCGTACCTGCACGCCTACAACCAAAATGGGAGGAGCAACTAGAGCATGCTCTTGATTGTTATAACCTCGCTGAAGAATCCGAGGATAAAGAAGACAGTGATGAGGAGGACCCGCGCAACATAAATATACCTGAATCAGAGGGAGCATGCAAGGTAGAAGGACCCCTAGTGGAAAATGTAGATATGAGTGTACCTATGAAAACAAGAAAAGTGAACATTGGCACCAGTGAAGAGCCAATGTTCGCAGCTATCGGAGACTATTGGGATGAAGACACAGTCGAGGAGTTCGCAGGAATACTATAGAAATATCGAGAATTATTCCCGACCAAGTTCATAGAGATGTAAGTTATTCTGGGAGACTTAGGAGTGATGAAAATTCCTCTTAAGCCTGGCGTGAAACCTGTGAAGAAAAGACCGTATAGACTAAACCCACGCTAAAAAGAACGAGTTAAGGCAGAACTCGATTAGATGTTCGATGCAGGGATCATTGAGCTGGTTGAAGAATCTGAGTGGATAAGCACGATGGTTATCTAGGATAAGAAAACAAAGGGTGATATCAGGGTCTATGTGGATCTCAGAAAGTTGAATGACGCTTCGATGCATGACCCATTTCCTATCCCTTTCACAAATGAAGTGCTTGATAATGTTGGAGGGAATGAGGCATATTCTTTTAATGATGGATTCTTTAGATACCATCATATCAGGATTGATCCCGTAGATAGGCACAAGACTACTTTTGCTATAGAATGGGAGTCGTTCTAGTACACAGTGATGCCTTTTGGTCTGAAGAATGCACTTGCCATATTTTCTAGAGTGGTAGTCGTAGAATTTAAAGATTTCATACATAAGTTTTTAGAGGTTTATTTTGATGAGTCGACTATTTTTGGTTTACTGAAGAACCATGCCATGAACCTTAGGATGATGCTGGAAAAATGCAGACAGCATCAAATTCCATTAAATATGAAGAAATGTGTTTTCTGTGTTCCCTATGGAATTTTGTTGGGACACATTATGTGCAAACAGGGCTTGATGGTTGATCCTGCGAAGATCGAAGTCATTGTAAACTTTCCCACACCAAACTCAGTGAATCAGCTGCGCACTACATTAAGACATACCGGTTACTACATAAAATTTATAAAGGGTTATGCGCAGATAACCCTAGCTATGGAGAATATGTTAAAGAAAGATGCGTCATTCATATGGAATGCAGAATGTGAACAAGGCTTTGACACATTAAAAGAAAAGATGGTCACTGCACTGATCCTAGTTTTTCCAGATTAGGAGAAGCAATTTCATGTCCATGTTGATGCTTCATGTATAACATTGGGCATTGTTCTTGCTCATCCAGGAGAGGGAGGTATTGATCATCCCATTGCATTTTACAACATAAATTTATCATTCGCGGAGAAGAACTATACCACTACTGAGCGAGAAGGACTCGCTATGGTCTGCGCTGCAGAAGTTCAGGCATTACTTGCTTGGTGCACACTTCTCTATGTTCACTGACCATTCTGCTTTGAAACACCTGGTCAATAAGCCAGTGTTAGGGGGGCGAATATGCAGATGGTTACTACTCCTTCAAGAGTATGACTTTGAAATTGTTGTTAAGCCAAGCAGGTTGAATTTAGGACCTGATCATCTGTCAAGGATTGAGTCAAGAGAGGAACCAATGAACCTGGAAGACAATATGCCTAATGCGTAGTTGTTTTCTATACATGTTACTGATGAATATTATCAGGACATCATTGACTCTTTAACCACAGGGTTGGCACCTGTAGAGTTCACTACCTAGCAGAAGAAGCAGCTGGTAGTGCGAGTCGCAGACTTCACCATTATTGTGGGCTAGCTATACAATTTGGGACCATGAAGTATTGTGCAGATGTGTATTAAAGCATGAGAAACCATTCATATTGGCTTATGCACATTCAAGAGTCGCAGGAGGTCACTACGCAAGGAGAGCTACTACGCAAAAGATACTGCGCGCAGGTCTATGGTGGCCAACTATCCATAAAGATTCGAAGGAACATTGTAAGATTTACGATGTTTGTCAAAGGAAAGGAAATCCATCACGCAGAGACGAAATGCCATTAAATCCACAGTTGACATTGCAAGCCTTTGAGAAATGGGCCATTGATTTTGTGGGTCCTATTAATCCACCGGGGAAAAGAATTGGTGCGAGGTACATTATTACTGCAACTGACTACCTCACTAGATGGGAAGAAGTGAAGCCAGTGAAATATTGTAGCGCACATATAGCCACAAAGTTCATTTTTAAAAATATCCTTACAAGTTTCAGATGCCCGAAGATTTTAATGAGTGATCAAGGCACTCATTTTCTGAACAGAACCATCGAATATTTGACTGAAGAGTTCCACGTTCATCATCAACGTTGTATGCCTTATCATCCACAAGTGAATGGAACTGTTGAAGCATTCAACAAAGTGCTGGAGAATGCGCTAACCAAGATATACAACGTCAATCGAGACGACTAGGACCTTCGCATTCCATCTGTATTATGGGCATACAGGACTTCCAGCAAGAAGTTGATAGGGCATACAACTTTCTGACTGGCTTACGGGAAATAAGCAATAATGCCAATGGAATATATTGTTCCCAGTTTGAGAATAGTTGCGTTTACAGGCATGGCAGACCATGTAGTGCTAGAAGAAAGTCTCCTACACTTGGTTTGGTTGGAGGAAGATTGTTTCATCGCAGGCTTCCACCAATAAGTACAGAAAGAGCATGAAAAATCATGGCATGATCGCCACATCAAGAACAAGTCTTTCCAGGTAGGTGATCTAGTACTCTTGTATGATAGAAAATTCATGAAATTTCCTAGAAAGTTTAAGATGCATTGGCTTGGCATGTATACTATAATGCATGTTACTAATGGTGGCGCAGTCCAGTTAACTACCTTAGCCGGAGATACCTTGCCAAGTTTGATAAATGGAAGCAGACTAAAGCTTTACCGCGATAGTCCTGCTTCGTAGAATCCTATATGATCAAAAGGATGCGTACCGCGTAGCACTGCTAAAGTTGCGCGCAAAAAAAAATAAAAAAAAAATAGCGACGCAGCACAAGTCAAAATATGAATCGCATAGACAAGGCAGAACCACAGCCACATAGAAGAGCAAGTAGAATGTGCATCTGGAAGCGACACTTGTATGAGACCTCCAGCACATCATGATGGAAACTGTTACCATTGCAATCGTCGTCCAGTTAGTGGGTCGTTAACCAAATTGGTGGCTCTAGCAAACTTTAATAGTTAAGACAAATGTGACCCTTTGGAGCACCATAAAGACCGAAGTGACTAAGATAGTACCGGAATCCAGATGGCAGGCTGAGCAATTAACGCTGACCTGATGAAGTCGACACTTTGGCCTACTTGGAAACCTTTTGGCATTTAAGGAAATAGAGTTGGCATGATGAGGAGGATCGAACAGCAGGGCCGAGATCATAGGCATGAGTTGAACAATGAATGTGGCATTAAGTGCCTCAGCAACCATTGAAGGAAATGTTCAATAAAGTTGAGACTATAAATAGGCATCACTCGGCCACTTATCTACTTTATGAAGTATTTTCCATTGATTCTTGGAGCTACCAGACAGTCGAGTGAAGTGAGCAACATATGAGCGAGCAGGTCGACTTGAAGGAAGTGATCAGGTTATTTACGCAATCAGGGATTCCAGGTGCTATGACGACAACAAAAGGGAGCTTATTCCAGAAGCTTAGCAATGAAGGCTACAGAGGCCAACAAGGGGAAGAAACCAGCTTCAGATCAGGGAGGATCATCAGCACCAGTGAAGCAGAAGTCGGCCACAGTTCAGAACCAACCCATTTATCTGGTGCTAGACTACATCCCTCCACAAAAATACGACGCACCACCGGTGCATTTGGGGAAAAATGTTGTATATGAAATCCGGATCCCACCCATTTCTACTTGGGCAAGGGTTGTGGAAAACCTACTGGGCAGTGTGCTGGGATGTAAACTAGATGGCCATGACTTACTGGAGAACACAATGGAAAATCCGAAGAACTATCCGTAGTTTCGACCTGATGGATACATCAACCGGACAGTGAATGCCCAGATTGGTGTTGAAATCCTGCAGGTCCAAGATTGGATAAAAGCCATCCAACCATCAAGGTTGTTGAATCTACTACAAATGCCACATTTTACTAAGAGCACTAATTTTTCGGTGGTGGTGCACGTGTTATTGACTTGCATACACGAAGGATTCTTATGGTTGGATAAGCACGTTGACATCAGTATAGACATGATACATCATAATACAAACCTGAACAAGAGAGGTGAGGACCCGACAGACCTAATGGTAAAGAAGGCACCGGATAGAGCTCTGTCCGCCGAAGTGGTGAAGGAATTCGGCGTGGTCCGAAAGGGGCGAGGATTCCCGACCATCGATATCAATGACCATGCTACAAAATTTACTACCCAATTGCTCGCAGGGAAGATATTGCGCAAGTGTCTTCCGCATAAGGTACCCATGGTCGCGATCAAGCTGGCATCCAATACATTGTGCAGAAAACCTTATAATTGGTGCTAGTATCTACTCAATGAGTTTTTAGCAAACATTGAGGACACATAGGATAATGGAACACCATTCAATTTCAGTTGGCTGCTAATATTGGTAGCCTTTGTAGGTTGGAAAGATATGGATAGGTATCAAGGTGTCCCAACCTTAACAGGATAGGGTCGTGGAATGCACTTTGCTAACCTATGGGCGAGCCTAAAGGCGTCTAGACAACATTAGACAAACGGATTCTTTTACATTTACTACCACCAGTTGTGCGACACGATTCTTTCAACGCCGCGAATCGCAAGACCACTGACTGACACATACACATGCATCATGAGGTTTATGGTGAAGAGGCATCGGTCATACATTCATCCAAGGGCTGACGCAGAGGAGGAATTGTGGTATACAGGGTTTTATTGACTGAATTAGCAGAACATCAAGGAGATGATGGAGCAATGGGATGCGGATTGGAAAGTTCCCGCATCACTCGATGTTGAATCTGATTATGAACAACATGTAGAACCCATTTCGGAGAAGATTGATGTAAAATACGAAGATGATGAAAACACAAAAGACAACAAGGAAGAAATAGAAGAGGAAAAGGGAGAACAGAAGGGGGGGCTACCTGAAGGTACTCCCATTGATGAGGAAAAGGATGGCGAGCAGAGTGAGCCTACAGAGACGACAGTGGGAAAAAGGAAGGCCACTGAGAGCCCCACAAAACTGAAAGGCCGACATACAAAGAGGAAGTCCAAAAGGCCTGAGTTCGGTCCACATCTACATTCGAACAATTGTGAGATAATCGCAACCAAGGTACATGAAGCATGGGAAGAGACCTATATGGAGAAGGAAGCCAAACAGGAACAATTACAGATAAGCCTAATCCAAGCTATGGAAACGATCAAAACAATGGTAGCACAAATGGGTTTGGGCCCGTACAATTCAGACTCCGAAGGGAACTTAGGTGACATAATCTTACTGAGGAGACCGCCTCTTATTGTAAGTAAGTATCCGCGCGTGTGATGAGTCCAATTTTTAGGTATTTGATAAACCTTTTTCCCGTTGTCAAGCTCAAGCAATGACAAAGAAACACACTCATTTGTGGGAAAAATGTTTTACTTTAATTATTTAATGAAATTGCTTTTGATGATTATTCTTGTATGTTAAAATGCATATTCGATAAACTAATTCTATGGAAACCAAGCGTGATTGAGTAAGCTCAAGAGCATTAAAGGATGAACGCGTAGAAGACTGAGGGATCACCAAGCTCGACACCCTTTTTCCTGATTTATAGAGAACATACTCTTGTTTAAAGGAAATCGACATTTAGACATTTAGTTAAGTTCTGCATTATGAATTATATAAATATGGACCTCTCGGATAGCGAGAGGTCTCTGTTGACATTTTGGAGAAACATTGTTTTAAGTTTTCTACAATATTGAGATACTACGAAGTACAGACCTTTGTGAAGACATGGATTCTATATTTTAAATAAGAGATTGATGTTAAATTCCATCCAGCGTTTATAAGTCTTTTTCTCTCTTGAGTACGGGTTGGAGAGGGCCCCTCCAACACGTAAGTTAGGGGATTTCCATTTTCAGGTATTTTCCAATTATTTGTTTTACATTGATGAAACATTATATCGCATATGGAAGCACTAGAATGATTTATTATTTCTGTAGTAGTTTATAATACATTTTGTAGTACAGCAAAACAATTTCGGTAGTCCTATAGCTTATTCTTTCAACGCACATTTTAACAAACGATTACATATGTATTAGCTTTTCTTTCGAAAGTCAAGGTTTAGATCTGAGATTTATGAATGTTACCCATCGTGATTGATTACTATGACTTCTTAGTAGATAGATGTGTAGCATGAACGATCGCACTTCAATTTTAGTTTAGTATTTAAACGATTTAGATCAGAACTCCAGTTATATGCATAAAGTAATTACAGACCTTGTTTTCTCCAATATTAGAATAGATCTATTATGGCATTTCACATCCTAGGTTTACCATTCTACACTTAGGTAACTTCATAAGATTATCTCTTCTGCTTTCAGCATTTTAATTATTTAAAATAGATTTATTGCTTTTGGTATCTTCATTCTTTAAAAACAGATTTACTGCTTTCAATACTTTAATTCTTTAAAATAGATTTATTGCTTTCCAGTATTTAATTCCCTAGTATAACCAGTTTTACATATTGAGTAGGAAACCCTTAGAACATCGATACCGACATCCAACTGTGACAAAGATTATCCTATAAGAGCACAAATAGTGCCTGCACCTCTAAAGTTTGTACGTCCCCCTGGTTGACATTTAAAGTAGGCTCTTAGTATAGCTGCCTCATTAGGCATCCATATTGGGAGCTCACCACTTTTTGGCGCCATTGCCGAAGAGGTGCTAAATCTTTTAGGAGACATCACCAAAAAACAATACAAAAAGAAAACAAAAATAACATAAAATAAAAACATAAATACTTTTTTTTACCAATGAATGCCTCGTCGGCAAAGGGATAGGTTTGGCCGCTTTCTACCCAAGCATTCCATGAGCAACAACAGTAATAACAGTTCTGACCATTCTCAGTTTGAATTTCTACACTCTGAAAATGAAACTAACTCCACATACGATCCAAACAGAAGCAACTTCACTACTAGTTCCAGCTCAAACACCTCGATGGCGAATGAAGAGGAGGAACCCAGGGATATTTTCACCTTTCCCATTAGCATACCTCTTGGATATGCCAGTATGAAGAACATCAATCCTAATAATCTACCAAACTTACATGGTTTGGCTTCAGAAGATCCTGACACATTCCTGTTTGAATTTGAGGTAGTTTGTAGATCATTTGATTACACTATTGATGCACAAAAGCTAAGGCTTTTTCCTTCCACACTGAAAGACCTATCACTTCGATGGTTTATGAGCCTTGAAGGGAATAATATCTTTAGCTGGGATCAAATGAAATAGACATTATTAGAAAAATATAGGGACTACTGCAATGCCAAAGATACTAGGGATGAAATCTTTAGGATGCAACAAGGAGAAAGAGAGTCATTAGAAGATTATGCCCAAAGGTTTCAACTCAGCTACAAATGAGCCAGTCATTGCACCTTGGATCTTGAATCACTAAAAATTGTCCTCCTTAGGGGTGTAAAAGAAGAAAATTTTGAAGTCTTAAATCTCCTAGGGGATGGAGATATATTTCAGAAATCTTTTGACCAGATCTTGCAAATCTTCAAAAACTACTCTAGATCTAGGAAAACTAAGAATGGGACAAGGGATACACATACATCCACTGGTGGATCATCATCCTTAGGACCAACACTTACAAAATCTGATTTAGGCAACCTGCTGGATGACATGAAGACTCACATCCTACAATCTCTAGCCATGCAACTTGTTGCTCTTCAAATAAAAAAGAAACAGGATGAAATTAACCAAGCCTTGGCAGTATTCTGTCCTCATTGTAGAAAGAAGCATGAGAAGGGGCAGTGCACCTTGAACACAATAGAAGTATGTGGTCTCTGCACTGACGACCATTCCACTGATAAATGTCCCCTCTTACCCTCATGTAAGGTAGCTATTCAAGACCCAGCAGCTGAAGGAGCAATAGAACAGCTTTGTTTTATAACTCAAATAAGGAATAATTTTGTTAGACCATATCAACAGAGCAATCAAGCCTACTATAATCAAGGACAAGAAAATTGGAACTCTGCACCAACTCCATGGCAAGCACAGCCAAATCAAAACCAATGGAAACAGAATCAGCAAACATATCAACCATCCTATCAACAACCATATTATCCACCGTCTTATCCTCAATACCCCCCACCTTTTCCATCCACCACAAATTATGCGAATCAATACCCCCATCCCTCAAATTGGAGGGCGCCATTACAACAGCCACTTATTATGCCACCCCCACAACCTCAACCACCCCCCAGACCTCCACCCATACCATCCCAACCAATTCCAAATCCTAATAATAACAGACCTCCACAACAGCAATAGGCTTATAACGCTGATATCACACAATTCCCTACCTATCTTGTAGACACCATAGAAATAAACGAAATAAACCTGCGATCTGGAAAAATGTTGTAG
Source organism: Larix kaempferi (assembly GCA_027924585.1). Taxonomy (NCBI): domain Eukaryota; kingdom Viridiplantae; phylum Streptophyta; class Pinopsida; order Pinales; family Pinaceae; genus Larix; species Larix kaempferi. The sequence goes on along the minus strand of BSBM01000372.1, from coordinate 46,941,292 downwards.
AATACATACCCACCCAACATCCAACAACCTGAAGCTCAAGACGAAACATCAGGACCCTATGTTCGGCATCCCGATGAACCATAACCTCCTGAGCAAGAAATTATACCACTCACATGAACTAGAAACCCTCCATTTCCTGAAAAGCTTATACGAAGTACCAAAGATGAAGAAGAAAATGAAATTCTGAATGAATTAAAACACTTGAGTATCCAAATCCCCATCTTACAAGCCATCAAAGACGTACCTATCTGCAACAAATATATAAAAGAGAATTGTTTGAAAAGACCTGGAAGGATGAAACGAGACCCACCAACTATTAATGTAGTGGTTCAATTAGCTGATCTAATGCTAGGTATCGTGGTTAACCCCAAATATCTAGACCCAGGTAGCCCTGTGGTCCAAGTAAACATCAACACCAAACAAATCGACAAGAGCCTCATTGATTTAGGAGAAGCTATAAACGTAATGACCAAATATACTATGATCCACCTAGGTCTCCAATCAGAGGTTAGACCAACAAATACAGTACTCCAGCTAGTAGATACATCCACTGTGAAGCCTGAAGGAATGCTCGAGGACATTATAATCAATATAGAATCCTGGGAATACCCAACAGATTTCATAGTCATCGAGGTAAAAAGAAAACTTAGTGGATATCCTATTATACTTGGAATACCCTGGATGGAAACTGCAGACGCTTAAATAGGATGCAGGTCAGGAAACATGACCATCACTAGTGGCCAATCTAGGAAAAAAATCACCATCTACCCGCTAGCCAGGAAATCTTTAGACATAGAATATCAAAACTGGACTAACGATTACAATGACACAATCAATCAAAACATAAGACATGTCCTGACAATTGATGAAGCACTAACACTAAAAGCCATAGATAAAGATGGTCATATAGATAGGTTCATACAAAATGATTTTTCTAACGATGATGGTCTTCAAAGGTTTTTTGAAACAGATCAGTAGGATGAAGGTGAATCTTCAAACAAAAATTTGAACAACATATGGGTAGAATTGACATCTCTGGAAGAGCAAGCAGACAAAACAAAAGTTGTGGAGATTACACCAGGAAAAACAGTTAACATCAATTCTAATCTACAACCCTAGCAGGAAGAACAACTGATGAAGGTATTAACAGAGCAGAATAGAGCTTTTTCATAAACATATGCAGACATGAAAGGTATTCATCCTAACATCTACAAGCATTATATCTACATCAAAGAAGGTTCTATTCCTATAAGACAACCACAAAGGAGACTAAACCCAGCATTGAAGGACATAGTCAAAGCCGAACTACAAAAGTTATTAGATGCAGGGTTCATCTATCCAATATCTGATAGTGAGTGGGTCTCACCACTAGTCATAGTACCCAAAAAAGGAGGCAAATGGAGAATTTGTGTGGACTACAGGGAACTGAATAAAGCAACCAAGAAAGATCACTTTCCACTTCCATTTATAGACCAAGTGATGGATACATTATCTGGTAACAAGTACTTTTCATTCTTAGATGGTTTCAGTGGGTACAACCAAATTTTAATACACCCAGCTGATCAAGATAAGACGACCTTTGCATGCCCATGGGGAACTTATGCCTATAGGGTCCTACCCTTTGGTTTATGTAACACCCCAGCAACATTTCAAAGAGCCATATTGAGTATTTTCTCTGATTTTATGAATGACAAAATGGAAGTCTTCATGGATGATTTTACACCCTATGGACAGAGCTTTGACCAGGCATTGAACAATCTTGAATTAGTATTAAAAAAATGTACTGAAATGAGCTTGTGCCTAAGCAATGGAAAATGCAGGATGTTAATGGAAGAAGGCATCATTCTAGGACATCATATATCACAAAGAGCTATAGAGGTTGATCAAGCCAAAGTCTTAGTAATCAAAACGCTTCCCCCACCTGTCAAACAAACGGATGTGAGAAGCTTCCTTGGACAGACAGGGTACTACATAAGTTTTATTGAAAATTATAGCAGAATTGTTGCCCCCATGTTTGCACTTCTCACAAAAGACAATGAGTTCATATGGACAAGCAACTGCATGACATCCTTTGAAAGTCTTAAGCAGAAAACCATCATAGCACCGATACTCCAAGGACCAAACTGGGAAATTCCATTTCACATCCACACAGATGCATCAGATAAAGCCATCAGATCTGTGATTGGACAAGAACAAGACAAGAAACCCTATGCCATATACTATATAAGCAAAAATTTGGCTAGGGCAGAACTCAACTACACAGTCACAGAGAAGGAATTTCTAGCAGTCATACATGCAATCAATAAATTCAGGCATTACATCACAGGATACCAAAGTTTTATCCATACTAACCACTCAGCAATCAGATATCTTATGAACAAGCCTAATACCAGTGCAAGAATTATTAGATGGATGCTACTTCTACAAGAATTTGACATTACGATAATAGATCAACCAGGCAAGCATAATGTGGTAGCCGAATTTTTGTCAAGAGTCACACATGGAAAAGATAACGAATTGGTTCAAGATAACTTCCCTGATGAGCACCTTTTTGCCATATCAATAAGAAGCCCATGGTTTGCTGACATAGTAAACTATTTAGTATCAGGAAATTTTCCAGAACATCACAGTTATAAAGAAAGGGCAAAAGTAATAAGGCAAAGTGCCACATATACATGGATAGAGGGCATGCTTTTTAAACAGGGACCAGATCAAGTACTTAGAAGGTTCATTAGGGAAGATGAAGTACATGACATAATGCATGCCACCCACAATGAACCCTGTGGAGGACACTATGCTACAAAAAGGATAGCCTACAAGATCTTGCAAATAGGGTATTATTGGCCAACACTCCACAAAGATGCTTATGAGTATGTGTCCCACGGTGATGATTGCCAGAGAATGGGAAAACCAACACAAAAACAAGAAATGCCACTCCATCCACAAATCTCCTTGGAGGCATTTGAAAAGTGGGGATTTGATTTTGTTGGCCCATTCAACCCACAGTCCAATCAGAAAAGCTACATCCTCGTATGCATTGATTACCTTACAAAATGGACAGAGGTAGCAGCTCTGGCTGCTGCAAATAAAACCAGCGTGGCCAAATTCTTTACTGAGTAGATCTTTCACAGGTTTGGGGTGCCAAGAGAAGTAGTTTCTGATCGGGGCCCACAATTCACATCAAATTTAATTGAAGACTTGATGAAAAGAAACAATGAAAAGAACAAACAGTCATCCTCCTATCACCCTCAAGCAAATGGTCAAGTTGAGGTAACCAATAGGGAATTAGAGAGAATCTTGACAAAAATTGTCCAACTTCACAAAAGGGATTGGGCTGACAGACTTAGTGTGGCAGTCTGGGCTTACAATACTACATGGAAAACAACTACAGGATTCACACCTTATGAACTAGTCTATGGAAAAAAGGTCATGCTTCCAATCGAATTTGAAATAAAGACATTAAGAATTGTAGCAGATTTACATATGGACCTATCAGAAATTCAAAAAGAACGCATGCTATAGCTAAATCAGCTGGATGAACACCGCCAACAAGCACTTACACATACTGAAATCATCCAGCAGCAAAGAAAGAAATGGCATGACCAACATCTGAAGGATAAAAAGTTCAACGAAGGTGATTGGGCACTACTTTTATAACTCCAGATTTCACACATTCAAAGGAAAGCTAACCACTAGATGGCTTGGACCTTACATTATACAGAAAATTTATGAAAATGGGGCTATGAAAATTATTACAATTGATGAATAGGAGTTCCCCATGATAGTGAATGGGCATCGCCTAAAACTTTACAAGAAACCATAGTCAAAAGAAGAATTTACGCAAGTACTCTACCAGCAACAATTGATGCTGATAGAGGACATGGCAAATCAATGAAATTCAACTCATTCAGAAAAAAGAAACAAAAAAATTTAAAATAAAATAAAATAAAAAAGAGAAAAAAAACGAAAAAGAAAAAAGAATGAAAATTTCATAAAAAGTAACAGGAAAATTACAGGGCAACATATATCCCTATGAAAGATCCAGCATTATTATTGCAAAGCAAAAATATCTACCACTGCAGGTACAATCCAAGCACACTCTTCATTTCAACTCTGCCATGCTTCAAGAGAGCCTGCAATTGATTAAAGCGAGGCTACCATTTATTCAAGTGAGCATACAATTCAATTCAAGCGAGCCAGATACATTACATATCAGCACTCAAGCGAGCCAGCCACGTCTACATTCAACAATCATTCATCACTACTACAAAATTCTTCAAACACACCATTCCATTCTTTTTTCTACATACTCAAGCGAGCCTGCAAATCAATTCAAGCAAGCCTGCAAGTTATTCAAGAGAGCCAATTACATACAACCATGCAATCATCCAAATACGAAGCATCATCACATGAGTCATATCAACAACTAGCACAATTTTCAAAAGAAGATACTTCAACAAATTCAAAACGGGCAAAAAGGAAAAAGCAACCCACACGCATAACTACTGACATGCAGAAATTAACTACAGACACCGCCAAATCTACTACAAAATTCGCCACGCATGAAAAATGCACCAAATCATCAATGCAGGTGCGCATACATACCAAGGTAATCTCTCGAACGATTTTATTTTATTCTTCAGGTAAAACATTATCCCACAATACATTCGTTTCTAGTTAGCTGAGGACAGCTTCTATTTTAAATCCGCGGCATGGTCGAATCACCTTAATAACTCATGATAACTACCTAAGTCCCGTCACCCTCAACAAATCATGATCGCAACCTTCACCATATGAAGTACAGAGATCAATCATGGGAATACAGAGATCAATCATGGGAATACAGAGATCGATCATGGGAAAAAGAGGATTAAAAGAGGCAAGTACAGGAATGATGGAAAGGATAGGTGCGGAAAGACGGCAAGTAAGGCTGCATAATATTCCACGATTTTGCATATAAGGAACTACTCGGAATTCCTGAGAAGCAACAGACCAAAGCTAATGCGCTCACTCAACCAGCATTGCAATCCCTGAGCCTGTAGGTAGAGCCCCAACCAGTTGAAGGTATAAACCATATTCCCAAGTTCTGGTTTTTGTCTGATTATAAAGAAGATTCTAAAATGACAAAGGGTTTCAAGAAAAGTGAACCGGAAGATCACAGCGCCATTTATCAGAGCCCGAGAGTCCTACAGATCATTCACAATTCACGATGGATGCCTTTCATCCTTCGACTGAGAGGATACGATACAAGGGTAGCTCGGGAGTTCGCAAGAAACCTCAAACATATCAAAGATGAACAATACGTCACCCGAGTAAAAGGGTTGTATATAAAATTGGATGAGGACATGATTGCAAAATACACTGGTCTTCCAATGGGCCTGCATTGGAGCAGCAGTGACAGGGAAGCAAACCACATAGCAAAAGCAACATTCTTTGAACAAAGGGAAGCTTACGATGAGGACAAGAATGGAGTCAAAAGACTCTCCATGCTAGAACCATGGGATGAAATGGCTGCAATTATCCAAAGGTACATTACTTGCACTGGAAGGTTAAGTTATGTTCCCATTTTCCATTTTCGTATTTTGGAACTTCTCAGGCACAAGAGTCACATTTCATCAAACAACAACATTAGCATTTCGTCTTACTTGCTCCAATCCCTAACGGAAATGAGTAGGAAGGTGGCTAAGGGAAAAGAGGATGCTTTGGCCCATCATGGGCTAATCAAACTAATAGTTGGTGAGGAACTAAAAGCACAAATTCCAGAGCTCTCTTGGGAGGAGTTCATAGTGGTATCTGTTGAGGACGTCCAAAGAATGATGACTACGCCCTTTCCACCAGAATAAAAAAGTAAGACCACCTCTGTATCAGGGGCAAAAAGAAAAATTGACTTGGACAGTGTGGCCGACACCTTGGTAAAGATAAAGTACTCAAAAGAGGACTCCCCCAAATCAGACCCAGGTATTCCTACCAGTAGTCAGGGGTCGAAGAGGCGCAGCAAAATATTCACACATGTAGCTAAAATCCAAGTCTCCAAGGAAGGAGAAAGGGAACCCAACCCGCCAGTTACCAATGTGTCTAATGATGACATTGATCCTTTTATAGACCAGGAGGATCCCACTACAGAAGAAGAAAAGGATGAAGAAGAGGATGAAGAAGAGGAAGAAGAAGAGGAAATGAATGAAGAAGAAGAACGGGATGAAGAAGAAGAATGGGATGAAGAAGAAGAAATGGATAAAGAATAAGAGTAGGGCTTACAAAAGCAAGGAAACCTCCAGGGGAGTCCTCGAGAACATAATGAAAACCCCAAGGTCGTTACCCAACTCGCTGAGGCTTGGGAAGAATTGGAAAGGCTCAGAAATGAGTTGGCAATGTTAAGAATTGGGCCAGGAAGCCAGCCCACACCTCCCCCATTCTCAGCCGAGAAGACACAAATCCTGAAGATGTATCATGCAAAAGAGTTGTGGCTGGCTGAGCAAAAGAATTCAGCGCTACAAGAAAAATTGGCTGAGGCACAAAACAATTTAGCAAAGAAAGACCAGGAGATTACCAAATTAAAAGATGTTTTGGCCACTACTACCGGCATATATGATAGACTACGGGACCTCAGACCACCGTCGACAGTATATGCAGTTTATATACAGGAGAAATGGGGCAAATTCCATCTCCAGAGGTGGAAGCAAGGGCTCCCTATAGAGATAAGCACTCCCAAAGAGTTTATGGATGCATGTTTGAACTCCACAAAGCTAGAAAAGGACCAATTGAGTGAATTTTTCTTGCATAATTTTGTAGTTTCTGGCTCACCCAACTGGTCGCCAAACCCATATGTGGGAGATTTCCAGTTGAGGGCATTATGTTCATGGATGAACCATGAAATTGAGCGAGCACATGACTACCATCTCTATGTCGCATCCAAATGGGAAACCCCATTAATGATCAGAACATAGCCAACTCACCCTGAAGGGATAATCTATAACCACAGGATCCTCACCCAGGAAGTGGAACTGATACCCATTCTCCTTGCAAAACAATAGGAGGTTGTGACTCATTTTGACACTACACTCCGAAGCACACAGAAGGAATTTCATGAGTCCATCAAGGAAAGGTGGAGCAGAGTGGCAAACGATCTGAAAGGAAAAGAACTCCACTCCCCCCTTAGGCTTAATGATACTCTTTTCAAAGCCACACTCTACAAGGAATCTCTGGAAAGAAATAAACTCAGATGGATAGGAATGAGGCTGAATCCCCCATTCTTTCTTTCCCCAGTCGTCAAGGGACAGATTAATGAAGAGGAAGCGAGGAGGGCATGGACCAAGGAGGATCAGCATTTTGGATATCACAGGAAGGAAAGGATACCTAGGGTGGTAGCATGGGATATCAGGGATGTCATTGACAAATTAAATAAGTCACCTAAGGATGGGTGAATCCTTCAAGTATGGGAGAAAATGATGAGTCCAATTTTCAGGTATTTGATAAACCTTTTTCCCGTAGTCAAGCTCAAGCAATGACAAAGAAACACACTCATTTGTGGGGAAAATGTTTTACTTTAATTATTTAACGAAATTGTTTTTGATGATTATTCTTGTATGTTAAAATGCATATTTGATAAACTAATTCTATGGAAAACAAGCGTGATTGAGTAGGTACAGGAGCATTAAAGGATGAACGTGTAGAAGAGTCAGGGATCACCAAGCTCGGCACCCTATTTCCTGATTTATAGAGAACGCACTCCTGTTTAAAGGAAATCGACATTTAGACATTTAGTTAAGTTATGCATTACGAATTATATAAATATGGACCTCTCGGATAGCGAGAGGTCTCTATTGACATTTTGGAGAAACATTGTTTTAAGTTTTCTGCACTATTGAGATACTACGAAGTACAGACCTTTGTGAAGACATGGATTTTATATTTTAAATAAGAGATTGATGTTAAATTCCAGCCAACGTTTATAACTCTTTTTCTCTCCTGAGTACGGGTTGGAGAGGGCCCCTCCAACACATAAGTTAGGGGATTTCCATTTTCAAGTATTTTCCAATTATGTGTTTTACATTGATGAAAAGTTATATCGCATATGGAAGCGCATGAATGATTTATTATTTATGTAGTAGTTTATAATACATTCTGTAGTACAGCAAAATGGTTTCAGTAGTCCTATAGTTGCTTTCTTCCAACGCACATTTTAAAAAACGATTACATCTGTATTAGCTTTGCTTTCGAAAGTCAGGGTTTAGATATGAGATTTATGAATGTTTCCCATCGTGATTGATTACTCTGACTTCTTAGTAGATAGATGTGTAGCATGAACGATCGCACTTCAATTTTAGTTTAGTATTTAAACGATTTAGATCAGAACTCCAGTTATATGCATAAAGTAATTACATACCTTGTTTTCTCCAATATTAAAATAGATCTGTTATGGCATTTCACATCCTAGGTTTACCATTCTGCACTTAGGTAACTTCATAATATTATCTCTTCTGCTTTCAGCATTTTAATTATTTAAAATAGATTTACTGCTTTTGGTATCTTCATTCTTTAAAAACAGATTTACTGCTTTCAGTACTTTAATTCTTTAAAATAGATTTATTGCTTTCCACTATTTAATTCCCTAGTATAACCAGTTTTACATATTGAGTAGGAAACCCTTAGAACATCCATACCGACATCCAACTATGACAAAGATTATCCTATAAGAGCACAAATAGTGCCTGCACCTCTAAAGTTTGTACGTCCCTTAGGTTGACATTTAAAGTAGGCTCTTAGTATAGCTGCCCTCATTAGGCATCCATATTGGGAGCTCACCAGCATGCTACACCTTGAGTCAGGCTACCTCATCTATCCAAATGAAGGAGTTAAAGAAGCATTGAAGATCACGCACCTTGACCTTAATATTGGGTCTTTGCCACTGGAAGACTTGAATGAATTTCATATAAAGATTGCCGAAGAAATTCATGAGAGAGGCCTTGCCTCATATGATCAGAGCGCAAAGTTAACTGAAGATATCAATCAGCAGAAGTAGGAGTCAGCTCGCAATAAGCAAGAGTTGAGCGAATCTAGGGAAAAAGGCCGTAAGCTGAAAGAGACAGTTTCAGTAGTCTGCGCAAAGATCGAGGAATGTGCAGAAGAAGACAATGTAGAGGATACAATAAAGAAGCTTGGGGCCAAGGTAGAAACCCTCACATCAGATATGATACAGATGGAGACTTCCTACAAAGGGAATATTGCAAAGCTGGAAGCTAGGCACCCCATTATACCACCAGATCAGTGCGTAGCTCCAGCTGAGGAAGTCTAGGAAACCATGGATAGAATTTTGTCAGAAGTGACGAAGTACCAAGATTTACTTAAAGCAGTAAATACAGCATTGACAGGGTTGAATGAGGATCCCATGCTTCAAAAGATAAAGGGGGATCTGCAGTAGACACAGCAACAGGTATAAGCTGCAAATGCAGAGTTAAAAAGTGCGTTGACTAGGGAGAAAATATAGAAGTACAATGAAATCAAGGACTTGCAAAAAGAGTCGGTCGCGCTTAGAGAGAAAGAGGCTACTACATCTTCCAGGTTGCAGCCCATTGAATAAGAAGGCCTTGAATTGATGCAGCAATTCGATGAGAAGTTCGTAGAACTTCAGGTGGCGGAGGGCACCATGAAAGAGAAGGTGGTCAAAAAAAAGGTCTCGTAGGCCACTCTAGAGACGCTTCGAGGATTTGAGAAAAAGGCCAAGGACATGGTTGCAAAGCTAGCAATCACTTTGCAAAATTTTACTTCAAAGATAGGTACACAAGAAGAAGCGGCACCATCATCCGCAAGTGGAGTGGATCGGGATGAGCCACAAGTGAGTGTTAGGGGCCTGTTGGGAAAGGCCCAAGTTGGAATATATGCACAAGTGCTGAAAAGTGCACATTGCGCGCTGCGACAAGGTACGGGGGCAGTTTTGGGAATTGCACACGCAGCAACAATGCCTAAGGCAAGATTGCGTAGTACGTTGATGCGCAAGACACATGCAGGAGCTATTTTTCGTAAGAAATATAAGTAAAGGTCAGGCGAGGATGTGACCTATTTTGAGTAAGGAACAGGTTGAAGGAAGAAGAAAGAGACCTGTCAAGAAGAGTGGCAGCAAGCACTTGAGAAGCTAGGCCACTATGCCGACAACGACAGGCAGGTGGAAGATGTGGAAAGGGACAGGCCACGATGCAGTTGTAACCATTTTGGTGACTACAGCTGTCAGAAGAGCGTGCGAGCCACGAGTGGCCCAGTTGGAAGGCATGGAGCAGGCGGAGCAAGCTGTAGGCGACTGTCAGGCTAGCAGTTAGCCTCGCCAAGTTCTATAAACCTGAGGTTTTTTGCCTACGAATTGTAAAGACATGACCTACGGGCATGACCTATAAATAAGGAATGATTTTGTAAGGGAAGGGTTGGTCATTGTTGAACATTGTTAGAATCTTTAAGCTTGGAAGCTATTGTAAAGGCTCTGCAGCTGTGTGCACAGAGACCTATCTGAGAGAGAAGAGAGTCTACAGCTGAGTGCGCAGACTAAGAACTATTGTACCCTTCCCAAACGACCAATATAACAACAGTTCTTGTGGACGTAGCCTCCATCCTGGGGGTGAACCTCGTTGAATCTTGTGTAGTGTGATTGTTTTTTGTTTTGCAACTGTTCATTTGCTTAGTATGGATGCTTAATGCCGCACTTATCTGTTATGTGGTTTCTTTTATATGTATTTGCCACAGGAATGATGGGAATGATATGTTAAGTAGTACATGTGTGGATGGATGTTAAGTATTCAACACTTCTAAGTCTTTGAATGCATGAATCTGTTGGATATCACATAGTTAAGCACTGTATTTGAGCGTAGCATTGGAGGGTGCAGTATTGTGTGTTTCATTCATTTACATACACTATAGAGACAATAACCTAAGTGTTGTTGAATGGATAAAGGTTGTTAAGTAAAGTTGATTAGAATTGATCAAGTCCTGAAGTGGACGTGCGGTCTAATTGACGCGCTGACCCATTCCGAGTGCTGTGAGGTAAGTTGTTGATAGCTTATCGTCGTAACGCTGGAAGTATCCAATACCGCATAGTCCTCAGATGCGTTGGTTGCGCAAGCGCCTCAGCTTGCCAAAATATCCGACGCGAAGTAAAGACTTCACGTAGTCTTTTGTCCACAGCAAGAGTCATTTTCTGCGCTACCCATCAGTCTCTTTGACACTCACATCACCAGGTTGTTGAAACCTGATTCCGCAACCACCCCCTCAGCTTTGCCTCGGGTGAGACCTCAAGCTGCTCGTAGTCTGTTTCCAAAAGGGCCAGTGAATAGGGGTTTTGTTGGTTCCTTGAACCGCAAAGTACCTGGGTCTACATTGGAAACCTCTAGATCAGTTATATAGGCCAACATTATCGTTATAAATTGTTACAATGATAGATATTTTAAGCGCTGCTCCTCTTTCTTTCTAATTGTAACATATGCATTATTCTTCAATTTTGCATAACATTCAAAAGTAAAAGGTGGCGATATTCGTAATCCATCCATTGATTTCACATGTGAAATGACTTTGAATGTCAATCCTTGTTGCTCAGTTTTTCCAATATTAATTGTTTCCCTTTCTAATGTCAATCCTTGAGATTTATGTACAGTGAGGGTCCATGCCATATTTAGAGGAATTTGCTTGTGATTTCTTCTAACAATAGGTGATATTGGTATAAGATTTGGATTACATAAATCCCAAGGAACACCAATGTGCCTATAAAAAAGACTAGTAACATACAATGGAAATTGAGGAGGTTTTGAACCAGCCAGATATAAAATATCTTGTACATGACCAAGTGCACCATTCACTACACCAGCTTCAACCCACAAGTTGCGTGTTAGCATGAAATGTTGTCCAGGGCATAGAAGAACTTCAAATTCCAAATGTTCATCATCAGCAACAAGATTTTCAGAACGCCTGATATGCTGAGCAACACATCGCGCAATTGGAGAATTTAATGTTTTTAGCATGCATCTATTATGTAGCGTGACCAAATCATTTGTTGGAAAAAGGTGGACCCTTGAATCAAATTGTCTCCTTCACATAGGATTCAAAGACATGTGAGCCTGTTCCATAAGAAGATTCCAATCAACAAGAAGTGGCTCATAATTTCTAATGTTTGTTAATAGTTTTCGGAAAGCAATTTGTTTTGGATCATTACCTTGTTGACGAAATATTGAATCCAAAGTGACAACAATGTTGAAACTTTTCCAGATGTGTTCCCTGCATATATAGGCTTATCTTTCACAGGACGTAACTGACCAAGGTCTCCAACAAGAATGATGGATCTACCACCAAAAGGAATTGTTTTATTATCTGGAAATGCCTCTCATAACCGAGAATCAATCTAAATGAACAACCTTGGACCTATAAATCTCATTTCATCAAACAAAAGATATTTAATATGTCGCATTTCCTCTTGATATACTGCTAGCGATTCCCCACGAAGTGGTTGCATATTTTTTATTGGTATTTGCAAAAGTGAATGTATTGTCCTTGTGCGTATATTAAAAGCATCTATACTAGTTGGAGCAAGTAACAACAATGGACTCTCTTGATTGTTGGAGGAAGAAGAAAGAGCATGTGAAATATAATGAATAAGATAAGACTTCCTTGTCCCAACAATTCCTTCAATAATGATATTTAGAGGTTGTTGACTTTCATGTTGAATTGAATGGAGAAATATTATTTCAAATGCAAGTCTTTGTGTCTCTGATAAAGAAGATGGAGATGGAAATGTGTTATGAAAATTGTCAACAATTTCACCCCTTGAACGAGAAGTGGTCCCAATTGAAGTTCAAATCAAAGTCCCTTCGACCAACTATGTGAATATCATTAACATGAACATGATTAGGAGGAATTAAACGAGACAAATGCTGCCATTAATCTAAATCCACATCCACATTATGTGGTTCATCATGGAAATATTGACATTCTTCAACATTATCAACCGGTAAAGGCTGATGATCAACAAGCCATGGTCGATATTGAAAATTCCTCCAATTTTTAATAATTATTTCAGTTGAAAGGCCTTAATCTATTGGAATGTTGTGAAAAGGTTTGTATAAAAGTAATTCACTAAATAAAAAACCCTCAAAATCATTAGAATCCTCTTTTGGAATGGAAAGATAGCATGTCCAAACTCGAACAATTCCAGGGGGATCTCTATGTTTCCATGGCTCTTTCTTACGATTGGGATCATAGATCCAATACCTTACGGTATCTATCATAGACAAATGGTCAAGAAAATTTGGTCGATTTGTATATATATCAATAAAACTGGCTGATGATTCAAATTCATGGGGATAACCAGATAGCTTGCAAAGAACATTTTTTCCTACATTCAAAGAAATGAATTTATTACTGCAAACAACAAGTAGGAGCTTCAAAAAAATATGGCATGTTTCTCGTGCTCCAATATCTCGATCAACAATTGTTTCTGCAAGAAACCTTCTATATGCAGACAAGGATGGATCATTTGAATCACCCGCATTATATATTATTTTCAACATATCTTGATGGATTTCAAACCTGGGAAAAGTATGAATTTGGATTAGGATTTAGTGATAGGATTTTTTTCAAGAATATACTGTGGGGATCAAAATAGTCACAAGAAGGTAGATGCAAAATAACTGAAACAGTAGAACAACTTATGTCCTTGTGCATTCTAAAGAACTATGTAAATACTAACTAGTTAATGAATATTTATGTTTCCAAGGGCCTTTTTCTGCTTTTACGACATAATTTGTAATATAGTTGAGGATTGCATGTCGAGAAATAACTGGTTGACAATCAACATTAGCACGCCACATTGTGAAGAGCAATATTATGAACATTTAGCCTATCATCATTACGTGAAGGCTCATATTTCTTCTGTCCTTTATCATTTATGAATAGTTTAGAATCATTATGAAGCTCCCATGGAGCATTATAACGAAAGGTGCGAATGGACCCCTTCTTTCGCAAGCAAGAATCCACACTACATTTTGTATGTCGTTGAACACGATTCAACAAATGTTCATAATCTTGCATGGGATTAGCAGCAAAAATCTATGTTGTGTCTAATAAGCATGCATCATCAATAATACCACGAGGAACCATTATGTTTCTATGATGACTGCCACATGGATTCCATGCTGTTTATCTCTATCAAAAAACGTTTTTGCAAAATCCAGACTTGTCGGGTCTTCCCAATCTAGCATTTCCATGTTCATAGCACCTTCCAACCATAAGAAACCATGAATATGTGTTGATCCTTTGTGTTGCCACTCATATCTAGTTGAAATGAAGAAATAATCAATATGAACACATTGTTCAAATAGAAAGAACAAATAATGTAAAATATATAAATAAAAGTCAATGCATATATGACAAATGAAAGAAAACTAACCTGTACCAAACATCCTTTGCTCTAAGATAATTCTGGAGTACTTCCTCACGAAATATAGTGAACGGTTGATGCATATACATGGAAACAATGTGTGGATAGTTGATAACATTTTCTATTTTTTGACAATGCTCATTTGATGGTCGATGTTCTGGAATACCCGACATTACCTTATGTAAGTCATGCCACTTTGTGTTTGTTGCACTTAAAGTAAAGAACACGTTTGGACAACCCAATTGTGTAGTCATGTTAGTGAGTTCACTACGACACTTTGTCCAATATTCCCTAGTACCTCTAAGAGATGAACCAAAGTGCATCAGACTTTCTGCCAACTTATTGTCAGGTAATTGAAGATGTCGTTGTAAGTCTTCAATTGTTGTAGGTGCATAATCATGTATGTTCTTTTGTAAAAATACTGAAGCAGTTGCTTGGATGCGATCAAGAAAAATTATGTTCAATAAGAAATATCGGAAGCGAGGATTAATTCCAAACCTACTGTCATAATACCTTAGCAAATGTAATCCATAGTCATGTAGTTGAATGTCACAAATTCGTGGTTGCAACCAATCCGCAACAACATTTGGGAATAATGTGGGGAATGCCATATCAAATAATCCTTCTGTATTATATTCATTAACATGTGACAAACCAATATCTGGCCATTGCATTGCTTTGCGAGGTGTAGATTGCATATTTTCAATATATGCTCTTATTTCTTCTACCTCTCTTCATCCATTAGGTTGCCTCGTAGAAAACGATGAAGGATGAGAGTACAAATAGTCAGGGTTGAAGCCTTCAATGTTTTCATCATTTCTATGTATTTCTTGAATATCAGAATCAACGAACTTAAGCTTATTGGATAAATCTGTCACCATTTCTGGAAGTGCAACAACTGAATCTCTGTCAATCTCAACATCTTTATAATATTTATCCATTTGAATGTTGTAACATAATGTATCTAGCACTCATGAAATCTTCACATAACAATCATAATAAGTGGATTGTGCACCATGTTTCTTGACCATTAGAAAGTCCAAATATTCGACACAACGTGGAAGGTTTTTGGAAATAACAGAAATATCTTGTGGGAAGCTAATTGTGTGGCCACTGTATTTATATTGTCCACCACGAGCATGTGTCACTTGTAAAATTGGATTGAATCATGAAATTAACATCTCCTCAACTTGTGATCCAGATGGATATAGGTGGCCACCCACCTGTTCAACTGGCTCAAAACAGTTTTCCATTTTGGTAGTTTTCTAGTAATTGTTTTACAGTTTTTTGGGTCCTGAACATCCCGGGCCGTTTTGAGGCCCTAAACGATGTTTTTTGAAGATTCGCCGAGGGGGGGGGGTCAATGGTTACCATTGGCATGCATTAACCCGTAGTAGAAATTTGTAAATCTAGGATAGACCTTTCCAAAAAACTATCGAGCACCCCAAATAGAGATCATATGCAAAAGTTATGACCCCGGGAAGTTGATTGTTCAACCAACCACCTTGGGTCCGCAAAATTTATGACGGTTCATCTTATAGGGTTAGGTTTTTGGATGTTTAGGGCTATTTCCCTCATTCCTATGATAAATATGCTCTTTCAGCCTCTTCTTGGATTCATCTTCTCACGAATGAGCGTAGCCGCCACATCTCTTCTCAGAGATATAGCTACCACCATTCTAATTGCTTTTATTTTAGAGTTTGTTCTGTTTCATTCATTTAATAGAATCTGAGTTTACTGTATCACTTTGTTTCTTGCCATATATATGTGTATGTGAATATATTTATGCTCTTTCATTTCGTTCTCACATAAATCCGGATCAGTGGTATTAGAGTGTTCTGCTCTTGTGGTTTCTCAATGCATGTCCCCGACGAGATCTCGATATCGAGAGTTGGGTCTCGAACTAGTTAAGCTTGGAGAAAACCCCTCTCGAAGGTCCAAGCAAACTCACATGGAGGGGGAAGAAAAGAGAGATGATGGAGAATGCGATCTTATTAAGTTGTTGCTTGATGAATCCCTTGTGCGATAGAGGAACGAGATGATGGATAATTTCACCCAGATCATTCGAAGAATGCCGATGACGACATATGCACCTTCAACAAGCAGCCATTTCGGGGATGCAACTCCGTTTAAGGTACAAGTTAACTTTGGCATTCCCTTATTTGAATGAAATATAAATGTAGATGCTTTGGAGAAATGGTTCTGTTCAAAATTTTATTGACAGTTGTATTACATAATTGTTGCTATTATATTGGAGATATGGTCAAACTAGATTATATTTTGTATGTTCAATATCATTGTCTCCCTTATTTTTTTAAGTTTATATTTCTTGAATAATTGTTCAATAATCATTAGTTATATTAATTTTAAGTACATTACATATCATGGACACTCTTTTCTTAGAAAATTGTTTATTTACTTATTTAGAAAAATGTGTAATATACATATATAAATGGCATCTCATGTGTAACATATGTACTTATATAAAATAAATTAAGAAGGCCTCAAATACTTTTTATTACTTTTTGATACTTAATAAATCTTATATTAACATAAATCTACATTAACATGGTTGTTGTTGGTCATTTAAGTTCATAACTAAATTTAATTAAAAGAAATTCTACATATTTTATAAATCCACACGTCTAAATGTTTAATAATTTATTTCTACTAAAAGTGAATAACAAGTGCTAAATGCTAATTATGTTAAATGTTTAATAATTTATTTCTACTCAAACTGAATAACAAGTGCTAAATGCTAATTATGTTAATAATAAAGTTAGTGTTGAATCTTAGGTACTCTCTTAGCATATCATTCACAAATAAAAAATAATATAAACCTTGTTGATTATTTTGTAATTAAATGTTTTCCTATAATATTTGCTTAATTCTGGAATATTTTGCATTTTATGTGAGTTTTAGTATGATAAAGTTAGTGTTGCATATTCTGTGCTTTCTTAGCATATCATTCAATTGTAATTAAATGTTTTACTATAATATTTGCATAATTCTGGAATATTTTGGAGGGTCGTTACTCTTAAAATGTAAAACATTGCTTTGAACAAGAAACCAAAGAAACCAGCGATCATCTTCTCGTGATTTATTTAACAATGAAACCAGCGATCAACTTCTCGTGATTTATTTATAAATTATTTCAGTTGGTGAAGGTGGGCGTGGATTCAGACAGCTAGTAGCATATTCTTATAACTACTCCAGACAAACAAAGCAGACAGCTAGTGACATATTCTCATAACTACTCCACACATAAACAAACCCTGCCCAATGGAGAGAGTCTTTGTTTAAACACATAAAGCTAAATGTTATTGACGGCTGTATACTATTTTGGCTTTTCAAGGAATATTATCTTATTTCCAGAAGAACGTTCCATATAACCAACAAGAATTCTGACACTGTCATATGTGGCAGAGAGTAGAGAGTAGTCAGTGGAGTGTGATTTACGTTTTCCTCGTTTAACTACCACCAATTTTTTAATTTCAAAGCAGGCCTCTGCCTGGAACCACAGGACAATTTTTTTAATTTAAAACTTCACAAGAAAGAATGGGCATTTGCGGGCGTTGTTATAAAAGGTAGAACGCTCTTCATTTCTCATCAAATTCAGTCCATCATCTATCTTTTCCCAATAGAAGAAAAGTCGTGAGTTGCAGCGATGAAATCCTTTCAAGCGATAGGCGCAGTCGCAGCCCTAGTGATCTTATCATTCGCGAATAGTATTGAGATTGTGCGTGCAGGTGATCCAGATCCTTTACAAGACATTTGCGTTGCTGATTTGAAGAGCCAAGGTAATCATGTGTGCATGCAGTAATTAGTATATATAAGGTGTTCATGGGTGACTAACATCATATATATATATATAAATATATTTTGTTTCATTTCAATTTTGCAGTCATTGTGAACGGGTTCCCCTGTAAGAATCCAATGATGGTTACAGCAGACGATTTCGTGTTGAAGGGCCTTGATAAACCAGGAAATACCAATAACCAGTTGGGATTCGTTGTGACGCCAGCCTTTGTAATGCAGCTACCAGGCCTCAACACCTTGGGAATCTCCATGGTTCGGCTTGATTACGCTCCTCTCGGCCTCAATCCCCCTCACACTCATCCGCGGGCCACCGAAATTTTGGTGGTGATAGAGGGTACTCTCTTAGTGGGCTTCATCACCACTAACAACACATTGTTTTCCACAACGCTTGAGAAGGGAGACGTGTTTGTGTTCCCGAAAGCTCTCGTACATTTCCAACTGAACATTGGCCATGTCAACGCAGTGGCCATCGCTGCACTCAGCAGCCAGAATCCCGGAACTCAGCAGGTCGCCAGGACGTTGTTCGGAGCCTCTCCTCCGGTTGATGTTACAGTTCTGGCCAAAGCTTTCATGATCGACGCCAAGCTCGTCCAGCTTCTCCAAAACAAATTCAAATCCTCATCTTGATCTTGATCTTGGTCTTGGTCTTGGTCTTGGTCTGATCTTGATCTTGATCTTGATCCTGGTCTGATCTTGATCTTGATCTGATGACGTCGTCTCATCTCATCTGCGTGTATCATAGATTCGTTCTTTTCTTCCATCTAGTCGTCGAGTTCAGTTGAGCTGGTGTTTATATAGATAAATAAAACCAAGCTCTCCATCCTAGACTTATATATGATATATGTATCGTTGGCGAGATCCAAATAAATAAATATGATATTGAATTTAAAGATTATATTAATATAATAATAATAAATATATCTTAAATTAAATTTTGTAAGCGTAAATTTGTATATATTACTTTTAATCAACCTTCATTTATAAGCTTGGTAACAATTGCCCGTTATAATCGCTAACGTCAACAAAAATCTAAAACTTCTTTAAAATTATAATTTATAGACCAGTTCACATTGGCTTATAGTGTTTAGATAAGTCGAATTATATTTTAAGATGGTGTCGTCATAGATCCTTATATACTTTAGCCTATTCTCTTGAAGATGGTGTCGTCATAGATCCTTATATATCTTTTGAGCTTGTTTAATGTCGTTTTTTCAATGCATCGTTTCTTTGGGACGGCGACTTAGCACTTGCTTGAATAAGTTTTTATGAATTGTCTATTTAATCCAATGCACTATATGAGGAAACGATAAAAATATCTACCCAAAAAACAATTTCCAAACCAAAAGATTGAAGGGTTTTTTAAGTTTCAAATTTGCAAGACCATTGCCAAGTTTCTTCTTCCCACCAACAAAGTTTTATAAAAGAGACTTATTCGGAGCCATTTACATTAAGGCAATGATAAGTTCCAAAGTGTTCAAGGGTGCCCAAATGAAAGTAGATATGTAAACATATTAAATAACCTAAAAAATACATAAATAATATAATTGTTATTTCAAAATTGGTACATCTCCAAATAAACATTGTTGAACACACTCATAAATTAACAAAATTTGAGAAAACTAAGAACCTCTTCTAAAACAACAATATATCAATATTGCAATGAGCTATCCACGTGATAAATAACATGATTAAAGGGAAAATCACCTTCTTGATTTTGAATCCAAAATAAACTCATTATACTTCATGTTTGTAACTCATTCCTATCATGAATCTCTATTAAATAAGTAACATGAAGTTTAACTAATATGCATTTTTTCCTTAAAAAACAATAAAGTAACTTTCACAAAAAAAATCCATCCAAATTACTTAATTATAAACTAAAGTTAGAATCTAGAAAATTATTTTAACATAAAATAAATATGAAAAGTCTAGAATGAACATATTACGATAGATCCATATTGACTCCAAAACATCCATATTAACTCCAAAACAACCAAGAAATCAATTTTCCAAAAACCTTTCATACCATATGTTATATAGAGAAAAGGCCAAATCTACAATGAACATATTACCATAGATAAATCTTTACCTAAATCAATAAAGAATAGAAAACATTTATTTAGCTAATTATGATGATTTGCAAAAAAAAAAATATATATATATATATATATATAACAAAACCAACTTTGAAGGAACAATTTTGCTTTAGAGAGGGTGACTTGTAGAGACGTATTTGGGTTTATTGGTCTAAAAACACGGTTTTTTTTGCTTTGTCTGGATTGTATCATCTGCCTATTTAGATTCTCAAGGGCCTTGCACTAACCCATGAAAAACTTTGAAGGAAACTGCACATCTTTTGTCCTTAAATCGAATCACAAAGATCTAAATGTTCCTTTTAGAGTTTGAAAATGCACACATGAAACTCGCTGGTGGTTAAGGGTTTTCAAATAGGATATCGTTGAAATCAAACAAAAACTCTTGATTTTACCAAATGTTTGGTTTCATAGCTCGTGCATGGGATTCTTCTTGAAATATGTATTTAGCAACTCTAAGTGTCGTTTTCATCATCAAGCCAAGGGTTGGGTTTAGTTGATGAAGGATTTTACCAATGCATTCATGACATAATAGAAGAATCTTACAATCATATCATTAGGATTATTTCAATGAGAAATTGACATGTTTATAGGTGGTATCTGAATATCATATTTTAGAACAAAACCCCCATTTTAAAGCCAAATCTTCAAACTTCATGGGTGAAAACGTGAAGGTGGGTAACACTTCCGTGAGAATTAAGCGTAAAAAAAACATAGCGGAGGTTATTTGGCCGAATAAATTGTATTATTCGGCCGAATAAATTGTATTACTCGGCCAAATAACTCATACGTTATTCGGCCGAATAACTAGTAACGGTTCTCCGTTTAATTTAACAGGGACCTCGAAGTGTGTGCAAGGCAGTGTCCGCCGAGAATTTTTTTTGGGTTTGTTAGTTTATTCGGCTAAACAATTGTTAGGCCGGACAATTATTCGGCCAAATAATTATTCGGCCAAACACGTTTTCTGCATAAAAGCCCAGCCTCGTCCATTGTTTGTCACTTTCTATTGGCATTTTTCTGGACCCTGCTTGTGGACCCGTGTTCGATCTCTCTGCAACCCATCCTGTGGAGCCCTGCCGCGGTCATCGACGAGCTCAACACCCTACATTCTGTGACAAGATTTCATGCCTTCTCGCCACACCTTATCGCTATTCGCCACACCACCCCCACACAGTGTTCGTTGACGATCTCGCCATACGCCACATGCCACACCACCCTCACCCTGCGTTCTTTGACGATCTCGCCATTCCAACTCACCGTTTGCTAATCTGCCAACTCCAATTCGTCGTTTTCCAATCGACGAGCTCTCCATTCCCTAGCTTGTTGTTTTCCATTTTGACAGTCACTCCCGGTCGGATCCGCGTGGAGTTTACGGGTTCGTTTTTGAGGTTACATAGTTGGCAGGTATTTTTTTATTTTAGTTGTTTCGTTTTCGTTTTCGTTTTCGTTTTCGTTTTCAGTTTTTTAATGTGTGCAGGTCAATTAGTTTTCGTTTTTTAGTTGTTTCATTTTCTTTTTTTAATGTGTGCTTATAAAATTTGGTAATGTGTGCAGGTCAATTCGTTCATTTCGTTTGGTGAGTTGGTGGTTGTTCTTGTGTGTTTGCTACGTCGAATAGCTTCAGCGTCAAGTTAGCGTGTTCAGCATGGAGTTGATATTGCGTCAATTTCTCAGGTATGTTTGGAGTTTGAGTTGTTTCGTTTTTGTATTTTTATAGTTTTATGTTGCTAATAAAATTTGTTGATGTTTGCAGGAAAAACAATTTCGTTCGGCGAGTTGGTGGTCGTCTTCGGTGCGGCATTGGTGTTCGTATCTGGTTCGACAAATTGTTGTCTGCGAGTTTGGTTAACAGGTATGCCCATTTTTCTCAAAGTCTTGGATTGTCAATAAATCTAGTTGTCATTGAAATAATGTTTAATATTTTGAGATATTTGATTAAGCATTTAGATGATAGGTTTTTAGTTAAAAAAAACTAATAAAAATATATTTGCCTTTGAGAATTAAAATTAGATTGTTTAATTTTTTTTACATTAAAATTTTATTTTCTTGATCATGAACAGAGTTGATGAACTTTGTTCATGAACAGAGTTGGAAAACTCTGTTCATGAACAGAGCAGTCCGATCTCTGGGTCTGATCTCAGGCAATATAAGTTTACAGTAGTTCCAGCTTTTGTTATGCATGAATTTCAAATGATTTTAAAACTCAAATACAGAAATTATAAATTATAATATTCTTAGAGATAAAACTCAAATAAGTTATGCTGTAAGATAGTCATGGTCATTTAGTTAAAGGAAATAAGTCTACATAAAGAGGAATTATAAATTATAAATCTTTTTAATATAACACTTAACTAGTTTTGTCGTCAGATAACTTTGGTCGTTTAGATAAAATATAAGACTAACACATAAGGGAATTATAAATTATAAATTCTGCGGCATTTGGTGTATGTTTTGTGGTTATTTTTATTAAGATTTGGATTATATCTAGGTCCTTATTGAAAAACTTAGTTTCTTTATTAGATATGTCTTAAGTTTGTAGAATTAACATGTAGAATTTGAATATGTTATGAGTTGACATTTGTGTAAGTTTAGATATCATATCAAATGGAAAGAGTGGAGTCTTCAAAGCGAAAGCGTAGGAGGTCACCACATTCATCAGGAGTTGGTGTCCCAATTGGTAATCGAAGGTTGTTGAATTCACCTCGGGATTCATGTTTACTGTATGGGTCACAGTCATCCGATCACCAACAAGGTGATAGGGGTACAAATGATTCCCCTTTATCTTCTGTGGGAGAGCGTTGATCTCAACCTTCTGTCGGTATGAACATTAATGTTTCAATACATGTATAATTTGTATTTTTGTTTGTTTTGAAAGTTTGGACAAGGTTAAACACTTGACTCTGGTTATATTTGAAGCAGAGAGAAGTTAAGAAGATGTGTGTAATTCTATAGAGCGGGAGGAAGATAAGGATAGGATTGTAGATGATGGAATAGGTGTGGGTGCAGATCAAGTTCCTAAAGATCCTCCTAGATCTAGGACAACATATGTTCCACTAGCTGAGGGTTGTACACCCATATCAACTTATCCGTCGGATTTACCTGATGAGCTTCCATGGGAAGGTGTTGTGCAACAAACTATCCTTGAAAGTTGTAGATCCCATTACGACAAGTTGAACAATGATCTCTCTACCTTGGATCTCCCTCTAGAGAGTAGACAAAGTCTAGAGATTGTTTTGGGGTCATTGCAAAAATTCATTGAGGCATATGAGGAACTCGAACCAACTATGAATGGTTTTGTTCATTTGATGTGGAGGCGAAGGGAACAAGTTATGGGTCCAGACAAGTGGAAGGTTGTGAAGGAGAGAGTGACCAAAGAACAAGCCAATTCAATGTTTAATTTCAAAGAAGGCCTTAAGAGAAAAATGTTGAAAGTACAATATTTCAAGCATCCTACAATTGCACATCTAATATATGATCGATTCCTTGCAGCTTATGGTCGATTTCCATGGAATGATGAGATTCCTAATTATTTTTCTAGATTTTTTTATGCGGAGTTTTTTTTAAATATGAAGCCAGACTATACTGATCTTCATTCTGAATTTTATGGAGTTGGAAAGGGTCGAATATATAATCGAAAAGGTGCTCTTAGATACCCTACAACTCTTCGAACTCCACCCCAGATAGCTTGCCCACCTAGGGTCGTGGCATTAAGATCGGAGATGGAGCCCACATCCCAACTTGGGACAACTGCAAGGGATTCTGTTGGTGACGGTTTAGCGTCAGCTCTTGTTGGAGTAGAAGTGGGATTGGGTCGAGAGAGGGCTTGTGCTACTATTCATCAAAAGTTTGTTTACAAAACGAATGATGAGGTAGATGGATTGAACATTGGAGATCTCAGGGCTTATGCCAAGTCTTGTAGCGACATAGCTTCAGATGTGTTATCCAATGACACATCGAGTATGGGAGAGGTTTGTTGATTATGCTATGACAATCTATTTGATCTTTTATTCATTTAGAATTGAAATTTTTGTTACATAGTAATAAGTACATTAAGAAAATGTTTTTTGGTTGCAATTTTCTAGAATGATGAATGCACATAATTTTCAAGTCTCCACTAGTCAAAATGTAGAGCATCTTGAAGATGTATATTTATTATTTGCATATTTATATTTATGTTTGAACTTGATATTTTATCTTCTTCTTTTTTTAATTTTAATAAATATCAATGTATCTTATTGCTAATCTGACTTATCCATGCAGGTTTCTTTAGATTTGAACTTATTAGATGATTTACCATATCTTGTGAGCTAATAATTTTAATTTTTTTGTTTTGGTTTTAAGTTAATTGCTTAATTTATGTTTTGCTTGCACTATGTTTTAGTTATTAACAAAATTTAAATTTTAGGGGAGAGAACATATGGAAATTGAGGGTGAAAATATAGGTTCTTTGATGAATGTGGATATTGGCACCGAGGTAATTTTGTTTAACTTGAATTGATCTCTGATATAAGTTTAATATTTAATATTTTTGGATTTATTTTAAAATTGTTTAAATACTTTATTGGATTTATAAATTGCTTTTGTACATGTTGCAGCTTGGGTCTCTTCAACCCTTTGGAGCCAAAGGGAAGACTCCGGTGGAGGAAAGTGGTGGACATGCATTTAGAGAATTTGATCTACAATTTTTTTAATAATTGAATTGTTCTTTCATATATAAGTTTAATATTTTGAATTTAGTTTAAAATTGTTTAAATAATTTATGATATTAATAATCTGTTTTTATACATGTTGCAGGCCGGGCTAAGTCCAACGGAAGGCCCTAGTGGAGGATAGTGGTCCAGACTTATGGATAGTGGTCCAAACTTTTTTTTTTTGTTGATATATATATTGTAGTTGTTTTGGACATCGAGGGTATTTATTTTTGGATTATACATATGTACATTGAACTTTTTATTGGATTATATACGAGTACATATTAATTATTTAGCATATTTGCCACTTATTTAGCATATTTGCCACTTCGTAAAATGTTTAGAATACGTTTTGCATGAATGTTTAAAATGTTAAGAATGAATGTTTGAAAATTTTGATAGGTGCAATCTAAAGTTAGGAAATGTTGAATGTTAAAAATGAATGTTATGTTGAGAATGAATGTTATGGTAAGAATGAATGTTGGGAAAGAATGAATGGAAGGCGTCAAGAATGTTTAAAATGTTAAGAATGAATGTTTGGAATTTTTGATATAGGTGCAATCTAAAGTTGGGAAATGTTGAATGTTAAAAATGAATGTTATGTTGAGAATGAATGTTATGGTAAGAATGAATGTTGGGAAAGTGTTGAATCCTAAGAATGAATTGGAAGTGTCAAGAATGTTTAAAATGTCAAGAATGAATATTGAGTGTCAAGAATGTTTAAAATGTTAAGAATGAATGTTACTATTTAAGTTTTAGGAAGTGTTGAATGATTGTTAGGAATGTTAAGAATGAATGTTAGGAAGTTTAAGAATGTTAGGATAAGAATTTTTAAGAATGAATGAATGTTAGGAATGATAGGAATTTTTGATAGAAATATGAAGTTTCAATACGTTCAATCTAATGTTATGAATGAAAATTTATGAGTTCTTTGATAAAAGTTTCAATCTTTTGGTTGTTTGATCGATATGATGTTGCAATAATAAATTTGAATTTCATATAAATATGAACTTGACTCTTATATAAATGATAAACATATATTTCAATTTTTAACTAATGTTTCATATGTTCATTGTTCAGGTACTTTGTAAAGTTGGTGAATCTCTAGATACTGCTGAAATCATGGCAAATGGGGATTTAACGATTTTTTGTTTTTTAATCACAAGTGAGGATTCCCAAATTGTAAAGTTTATGCTAAGTTAGAGCAATGCATTTTAGACAGCAATTCGATGATTTTTTATCGGTTTGTTGTAAATAATCATTTCTCTAATTTAGCATAATCTTCACAATCCAAGAATCCTTGCTTGTGATTAAAAATCAAATGATCGTTATCTCCATTTGCCATGATTTCAGTTATGTGAACTTATATGTAATAGATATATTATCTTTGTACAGCAATCATTTATTTAAAAACCATAGATTAACTTGAAGTTTTAAAAAAGTTATGTTGATCATATTTAATGCGAAGTACATTAGAGAAACATGAAATGGATCAGATGAATACAAAATCTAGTAGGTTTCCCTATGATTTTTCATTGACATCAATCAATCAAAAGTAAATATTCGGGGCGGAGTGTGGGGATAGCCACATCCATTATCTCATCCCTTAAGTGATCTAATAGACATATAGGGACCCGAATAAAGTACTTTAGAATTCATTTAAGCATGCTAAAATACAACCATTTAAACTCTTATTCTAGTTCCCATTCAAGATCATAGTCAGTTTTCAAAGATTCGGGGCGGAGTGTGTGGATAGCCACATCCGTTATCTCATCCCTTAAGTGGTCTAATAGACATATGGGGACCCGAATAAAGTACTTTAGAATTCATTTAAGCATACTAAAATACAACCATTTAAACTCTTATTCTAGTTCCCATTCAAGATCATAGTCATTATTCAAAGATTCGGGGCGGAGTGTGTGGATAGCCACATCCGTTATCTCTTACCTTAAGTGGTCTAATAGACATATGGGGACCCGAATAAAGTACTTTAGAATTCATTTAAGCATGCTAAAATACAACTATTTAAACTCTTATTCTAGTTCCCATTCAAGATCATAGTTATTATTCAAAGATTCGGGGCGGAGTGTCGGGATAGCCACATCCGTTATCTCATCCCTTAAGTGGTCTAATAGACATTTGGGAACCTGAATAAAGTACTTTAGAATTCATTTAAGCATGCTAAAATACAACCATTTAAACTCTTATTCTAGTTCCCATTCAAGATCATAGTCATTATTCAAAGAAAAAAATATATTGTACACAACATTTGACATGGACAAAAACATAGATCAATTCATTTTTGATAAAGTTAAAAACATCACAATGGAATGCCATCCTCAATTATCCGTTCATGGTCACATATGGACAGTTTCCATTTTTTAGTTTTTAACTATTTTTTTTATGGAACTTGTACCAATTTTATTCGAGATGCACATACTAAATGACTATACTGACAACATATAACATCGGGTTCATAATCTTGAAATTAGCCATAATTTTTAGTCACATGGGTCTGCTGAAAAAAGTAGTCTTTTAAAATGATGGATCCTCTCTCGTATGTAAACCCGTTGTCATTGTAGTCCTCCAATAACTTCATCTTTCCTTCAGTGCATTGCATCAAATAATATTTGACATTTTCATTGTTGTCTAAAGGTACAATCACAGCGAAAACATCTCCTGCGCAAATTACAATTAGTGTTAGCGTTTTTAAATCAATTAAATTGACTATACGCATAAGGTGATGGACAAAAATGAACAATCAACTTAAAATTCAAGTAAGTACATTAAATTCTCTAACAAGATATGAAATTCTATCGCCATCAGATGATATTGCTATTTCTTCTGATTCTAATTCTTCTACACTTGCTAGTGGCATTTTTCACTTTGGATTAATCTCTGTGTGTTTCCAATATTTTACGTAGTTGTTCCTTATGTTTTCACAAACTTCTGTAGATTCAACATTTTTAGTGCAAATATGACAAAAGCATGATTGCTTTTTACTGTCAAATGCAAACACGTTTTGGAATGATTTTGTTGGAATAGAGTGAAGATCTCTAGTCCCATGTATGGTGCTAGCATCTTATGGTATTGATCTATTTATATCTTGGATCCCAACAAGCCAAAAAGACCCACACAATAAATGATAAATCACAAAGAACAACTTTTAATGTTAGTGTACGTGTACTTAAATGTTAGTGTACATTTTTTTAAATTTCAATAGGTAATATAAATTAAAAAAATAGTGTACATACCTGCACACATCTTTTGATTGTTGATTATAATCATGGCTTAGATTTAATTGACACCATTGGACAACCTCTGCAACTAAATGAAATCGTGTAGAAGAATGGTTCATTTGCCATCTTCGAAGTGCTCTTTTTACGCATGCTCCTGCACCATCATGTTCACCTTTTCCATGTCCAGTTTCAAAGAAATTCTAGCGATGTTTAATGTTCAACGCTTTATGAAGTCGACATAACCAAAAAAATGATCGTGAAGATTTAAATTGACCCGCACATCCATCAAACCATATCCAATGTTCATTGAATTTAACTTCGCGTTTTTTTAGTGAATCATAGAAAATATTTTCTATACAATGTTGAACAAAATGTGTATCGTGTGTACAATCATCGCTGATATAGAAGTGATATTCTTTAATCACATCTCGATTGTCACATTGCTTTCAATTCCATCAACATCCTGTTGAGAATTTCTATATACAACATGGACAAATATCGAAACTTGGTCAGAGTGATAGTATTCACTCTGTATCTATTTTTGTGCAGCAAATGTATAGTTTTCAGCAAAATCAACCACAGACAAAATTGTTCTGGGTGGAAAAATTTCACGAGACTGTTTGAATTGAAGATCTTGCCATCGTGCTCTATGTGAATGTTGGGTGTATTTATAAATTTCACTTTCAAATTTTTTGAGAAAATCTATCACGCATATCTTATCTTCTAGCAAATCAATTCTTTTGGGATGTGAATCACTAGAACTTGTAGTATAATTGATGTATCCGTATCTCCTCCAATCAACATTTACATTTGAAAACGATTGATCATTATCGATATGATATTTATTGTGGAATAACACCAGATTTCCACAACAATGACAATGTTTTCCATTGACACATTTCTTATTATAAAATACTTCATCGTGATCTCTCTCACATAGAGTTTGAGATATGAATTCACGTATTGTGGGCGGAGGTGGTGAATTTGTCCAAAACATTTTACCAAATTCAAGAAACGTGTCATAATATAACTGAAATTGCACATGATAACAGAAACAACATGTGTCACGTATTGTAATAGGTCTAACATACCATGGTTTTTGTTGCACAAATGTAGTGATTGATATATTAATTCCACAATGATCTTCCTTGAATTTATTGAACAATTGTACTTGTGTCATGTCCATTATATGTTTTGGTTTGATTTTATATACATTTCGTGATATTCTTTTGCGTATCACATCTCTTGAATTTGGTGAAACTCGAGCATGTTCCAACCAATATTCTCGTACAATATCTTTAACACCTACTCCCATTTTATCTTTGTAAGGTTGTCTACAAATAATTGCCTAGCAAGCAAGTTCATTATTTTCATCTATTTGCATTCTGAATTTGCTATGTTTGTATAATGTCTTTCTTGATGTTCCAACTGCTTTTGCTAGCTGTGTTGTCAAACGCTTTTGTTTAGTACTAGCTGAAACAATTGTTGTATGAATTGCTTTACATGCAGCACTGATATCTTTCTTTCTGGATTTTTCAAATTTTTTTATTGCATCACCTATATTTTCTATCACATTATGTTTCAATTTCGACTCTTTTGTCGCCTTGTGAATACCCAATAATGATGTAGCAGCTTCTAACTTCTTGGACACTAATAAACATCTCAAAATTTGTGCTTGTCCTACTATTGAGTAATCATTGAGAACTTCATCATAAAATTTGGTAGCACGATATCGTGCAACATGTATTAGTAGTTTTTCTCCATATTTGTCGCAGTCAATGTCTTCTAACATTTCATCATCAATGGTGAAAGTACCTATATATCAAGTTAAATTTAATTTAACATATATCCAAAAATACAATTCATTATAAAAAAATGAATTTGGAAAATATATGATATATACATACCATGTCCAATTTCTGGATCTTGAACTTGATCTTCAATATTGACTTCATCGACATTAACATGTAAATCACTATTTACATATTCAACAATGGTCTCTTCAACTTCAATTTGTTCTTCTTATAATTTATTTTGAATTTCCATTTCCTCAACATTATCATGTAAATCTGTATTTATATCTTCAATAATTCTCTCTTCCTTTTCGGCAACCCTTTGTTTTTTGGCATTATATATGAGTTTTTGTTTTTCTCTATTAGCATCATCATCACGTTTATGATCACCTTTTTTTTTACGTTTTCTCTTATTACCCATGATTGTTTAATCTATAGATGATAAATTAAAGAATCATCACTTTATAGTGAAAATAAATAAATTAAGATTGAAAAACATTTACGAAATTTATAAAAACATGAACTGAAATTTACTTCACCTTATAAAAATCTTGTAAGAGTCTTTTGAAGAAGATCTCCTTGGAATTAAATTTCCTTTGAAAAGACTCTTTGAATAGAAATCTTCTTTGAAAAAAACCTTCTTGGAAAGAAATAAGAACTCCTTGACAATAAATCACCTTTGAAAAAACCCATTGGAAAATAATAAGAACACCTTGTAAATAAATCTTTTTTGTAAAAACCACTCGAAAAAAAAACTTCTTTGAAAAAATATCTCGGAAGAAAACCACTAGGAAAAAATACTTTGGAAAAAAACTTCTTTGTAAACATATCTTGGAAAAAACCCTTGTAAAGAAATAACTCATTTGCAAAAATACTTTGGGAAAACAACTCTTTGAAAAAACCCCTTTCAAAGAAATAAGAAGTGCAAAACTACCTTGGAAAAAAACCCATTGCAAAATACCTTAGCAAAACAACTATTTGAAAAAACCCCTTTCAAAGAAATAAGAAGTGCAAAACTACCTTGGAAAAAAACCCTTTGCAAAATACCTTAGCAAAACAACTATTTGAAAAAACCCCTTTCAAAGAAATAAGAAGTGCAAAACTACCTTGGAAAAAAACCCTTTTGTAAATTACCTTACCAAAACAACTCTTTGAAAAAACCCCTTTCAAA
Source organism: Larix kaempferi (assembly GCA_027924585.1). Classification (NCBI taxonomy): domain Eukaryota; kingdom Viridiplantae; phylum Streptophyta; class Pinopsida; order Pinales; family Pinaceae; genus Larix; species Larix kaempferi. Next base: position 46,910,079 of record BSBM01000372.1, on the reverse strand, counting down.
GAAATAAGAAGGAAACATACTTTGGAATAAACAATCTTTAAATACAACCCTTGGAAAGAACCTCCTTGAAAAGAAACATTCTTTGCATAAACCACTTGCAAAAATACTTTGTAAAAAACTTATTTGCAAACATATCTAAAAAAAAAATATTTTGAGAAAACTCCTTGCAAAAATGCCTTAGAGAAAAAAATCATTTACAAAAATGCCTTAGAAGAAGACTTCTTTACAAAAATGCCTTACAAAAAAACTCCTTCAATATGCCCTTTGGAAAAAAATAAGAACATACCTTGTAAAAACCTCATTTTACAATTCTAAGTTTATTTTGATGATGGAGGGAGGATTTTGAATTTTCGCTCCAAGAACTGATACATTGCCGAGCATGGCCGAGAAGTGTTAAAGTGCAAGTTTATAGAGTTGGAGGAGACGTGATAGCCTCTGGAACTAAACTCCAGGTTCTTGTTTGGAGGTCTTGGAGGTTTTGGTGCGCAGGAGGTTCATTGATGAGATCAAGAAGACCCGAAGTGCTGGTTTGCTAAGATCCGTAGCTCCATCGGTGCTGTTCTTTGAACTTATTTTGGGATAGTTGAAGATTGGCCGAGAAGAGTTTCAATTCAGGTGAGCTAGACGAGAGTGACATCCCCTGGAGCCGCTCTCCAGGTTCTTGTTCTTGAGTTCTTGGAGTATTTGGTGTGCAGGAGGTTTCACAACTGAGTCAAGCGCTAGTTTTAGTTCTGGTTCTTTGAGATCCATCCTGAGCTACATCTAGTCAACCGAGTTCTCCTTCTAGTGAGACCTGGGACTGGTCCAAAGCTTCTTGTCTAGCGTGAGAGAAGAGTGAAATATTGACCCTGAGTCAGGAACCTCAATTTTTCTGTGGGACATCAATTAACCATCAAGCTTCCCAATCAGATCGAAGTCTAGACCGTCACCAGCTGACAGGGTTTAGTGCTGCAATGGCTGATGGAGGGGTCCCCAAGGCTTTCCCTCCCCTACCCTAGATTGTTGTGTTTAAGAAATTAGTGGCAGCCTATGGGATACGACCTCCTAGTGAGCAATAGCAGAAATTCATCAAATGTATGGCCAAAATTCCCACTGTTGACCTCCCGGCGGAAGACCCGTGCAAATCAGTGTTGAATCTAGCATAAAGAGGGCTCATAGGGCAGTTCACCGGCCTCTAGCCCTCGCCTAAAGTAGTGGATACTTGGGTGCAACGATATTGGCGATCACTGACCCAAGACAGCATTAGTAGTCATCTAGTGGGTAAGGGATTCTTTGTATTCGTTTTTGCCAATGTTGAGGATACGAACTTAATATTCTGGAATGGACCTTATTTTATGGGCCCTCAAGGTCTATATCTGAATAAATGGACATCGAATTTTGATCTGACGCAAGATGTTCCCTCGGCGGTCCCAATTTGGGTCCATTTGCCGCATCTACCCTTGCACTGCTAGAATCATAAATCTTTGGAAGCCATAGGTAATAAATTGGGGAAATACATAGACAGGGCAGAGAGAAAGGATCAGTATACCTGCACTAGAATTTGTGTGGAGGTGGATTTGGAAGAAGGGTTGCTTGAATCAATAAAGCTCACAGTGGTGGATTGGAATTATATACAAGAGTTAGACTATGAGCAGTTGCCATTTAAGTGTAGATTCTGCCATGAGTATGGACATTTTGCCAGACATTGCAAAAAGAAGGGGGAGGAGGAGATTGAGGAAGCCAAAGGCATTAAATGGATCCCATCCAAGAATCCAATTGGAGCAAAACAAGCCACAAGATCAAAAGGAAAAGGAAAGTCTATAGGGAATGAAGGCCCACCCTCAGGGCAGCCACAAGGTGAAGGGAGCTCAGGACCATCATTAAGGGAGAAAAATCAGTTTGAAATGTTCAGAATCCCAGAGGATCCCTCAATATCAGCTGTAGAAGAAGTTGACCAGTAGCTCATTATAATAGCTGAAGGCAAACCCCAAGAAGAAATTGCAACTTTACAGGAGGGAATCCCTATCGGAGCAATGAGCCCTCTCTCCTATGTTGAAATAATAAGAAAGAAATCACCGGATATCTCAGGCTCTTCGAAGGATGAGACTTTTGAGAGGCCATCAAAACAAGTTGGAAGAAAATCTCACAAAGAAACAAGGGCAGAAGAAGCGAAGAGGCAAAATATGAAAGGTATTCAATCAAGGATCGAGATGTCTACTGGCAGAAGTACCAGAAACAAACCTCCCAAGGGAGGAGCTATCCCCCCACCATCCAGCAAGTGATGTGTATAGTCTCTTGGAATTGCCGAGGACTGGGGAACCCAATAAAAGCCGAAGCAGTAAAAAATTTAGTGAAATTGGAGTTTCCTGAGATTCTCATGCTCCAAGAGACTAAAATTGAAGGAGAAGCCCTCCTTCTGCTAAGTAAACTGAATTGGAATAAGAATGCTAGGAGAGATGTAAGTGAAAGGGGCACCTCCAGAGGGTTTGCTCCTCTGTGGGAGGAGGATAAATTCCTGCTCGAAAGTTCATTTGAATCACAACACTGGATTTACACCGACCTCAGGCATAAAGTAAGTAATATGTCCTTTGCTATTGTCAATTTATATGTCCCTGCTCACTATGTTGAAAAGAGAGAGTGTTGGCACACTCTGGTTGTCTTCCTTGAGCCAAGATCCCCTCAGAATATAATACTTGTTGGAGACTTTAATCTCGTTTTTGAACCAAAAGAGAAGCATGGGGGAAACATCAACCATGATTAATTCCTTCCCTTGGTCGAATATATTCTTTAGAATTGGGACCTAATTGATATTAAGCCTAAGAAAGGATTATATACTTGGACCAATAATAGAGTTGGAGTACACCACATCTCTGCCCGACTGGATAGATTTTTAATACAAAGCACCTTTCTGCTTGAAAATAAGATAATCTCCACCAAAGTTTTACAAAAATTGACATCAAACCATAAACCGATTTTACTGCAATTTGAGGAAGAAAAAAATTTGGGTCCCATTCCATTTCAATTTAATCCTCTCTGGGCTGAAAGGGATGGATTTCTGGAAACTGTTAACAAATCCTGGAGAGCCCCGGTTAATGGGTCGCCCAGCTATGTTTGGGAGCAGAACATGAAGGCAACAAAGGTGGCCCTAAAAACTTGGATAAAAAAACCCTCTACATCTCCAACGAGCTATAGAAAGAAGTCAACCAGTCAGCTAATTGACTTGCAACTCGAATTGGAATTCAAAGATATCACTAACTCTACTATTCAAAAAGAACAAGTTGCCCAACTAAGTACTTTTAGATCCTACAGGCAAGAGGAAGAACATTGGAGGCTCAAATCGAGAAGTCTCTGGTTGAAAGTGGGTGACAGGAATACTCCATTCTTTCACAAACAATTCAAAGCTCACCTTTCCAAGAATCATTTGGAGGAAATCACAGCTACAGATGGGACTGTCCACAAAGATATAGCTCAATTAAAAGATGCAGCAACTCATCATTTTCAGGATCTTTTCACTGAAAAAGGAATGGAGAAGGAAGAGGAATTTACAGAATTTCTTAAAAACGTTCCAAGACTGGTTGGAGAGAATGATAATGCAAGTCCCATGAAGCCCTTTACTAAAATAGAAATCAGCAATGTTATTTGGGCAATGGAACCGGATAAAGCCCCGGGGCCAGATGGCTTTTCCATTCACTTTTACAAAATCTGTTGGGAGATTATCAAAGTGGAATTAATCCGTATGATCAGGGGATTTCATCAAAAAGCCAAAGTAGGTGGCAACATCAACTCGACTTTTTTAGCTTTAATCCCAAAGGATTCCAACCCCGGGACCTTCGACGGGTTTAGGCCTATCTCACTGTGCAATTCTTCATATAAAAATATGTATAAACTCATGGCCAACAGAATCAAACCTCTGTTGGGTAACCTCATCTCCTCCAGTCAGGGTGGGTTCGTGAAATGTAGGAATATCATGGATAATGTGACCATAGTGCAGGAAACCATTCATTCCAGCCATTAATGCAAGGAACAGGGGATGATCATAAAACTCGATATGGCCAATGCCTTTGATCGGGTAAAACATTCTTTTTTTGTTTCAAGCCTTATTTCTTTCGGCTTTAGCACTGAATTTGTAAGACTAATCAAAGCAAGTATAGGAAGGCCATGGATTGCTCTGTTAGTGAATGGTAAGCCAACAAATTACTTCCAAAGTACTCGGGGTATAAGGCGGGGTTGCCCGATGTCCCCCTTCCTATATATATTGATGGTGGACTCCCTCAGCAAAAAGTTGAACGCAGAGAAGGCTATAGGAACAATTCCTGGCATTCGAGTGATGAAAGACCTCATCCCCATCAACCATGCCTTATTTGCAGACAACTCACTCCTACTAGGAGGAGCCTCAGTCAAAATTGCAAGAGGTTTCAATGTTGTAATTCAAAGCTTTTGCAAGGTCTCGAGAGCCCTTGTTAACAAGAGAAAATCTGTTGTATATGGATGGAACGTGAATCCGACTACAATTCAACGTATTGCTAATTGCTTAGGCTATACAGGATTTGATAATTAGGAAACATTTAAGTACCTCGGCCTGCCAATAACTCTAGGCAGCACTAAGGCTCCTCACTGGCAAGAGATTATAAGAAAAATAAAATCCAAATTGGCAGCTTGGGGAGGTCGATGGATAACCAAAGCTAGAAAGTTAATTCTAGTCAAATATGTTGTCTCATCTCTGCCTCTTTATCAGGCTGATTTTTTATTAGCACCTAAATCGATTACAGAGCAGATAGCTAAACTTATACAATCCTTCCTATGGAAAGGAGGTAAGGGCAATCAACAAAATTTACATTTGGTGGGTTGGGACGTGGTGAAAAAATCGTTTGTTGATGGCGGATTGCAGGTCAGAGACCCCAGACTCATGAACTTGGCTTTTGGTGGAAAATTGCTATGGAAGATCTTCTCCACGCCCAGACATCCTGTCAGCCGTGTTCTTATACACAAATATATGAATGGAGTTTCCATTTCTAGTATGGATGAAGTGATTGATCAAAAAGGCTCCACGATGCTTTGGAAATTATGCATTCAAGGATGGGAGTTTTAAAAAAAACCTTTACCACATACCTGGAAATGGAAGACGCGTTTCACTGTGGGAAGATAAGATAATGGGTCAGACTCCTCTCAGACAGAACAAGGAATTCCAGGAATTAAGAAGCTGGCTAATCCAGCAAGGCATCACTAAACTAGCTGAAATTTCAAAATGGGACCAGGAAGGAAATTGGAGTGAATGGAACCTCCCCAGGCCGCCAGACACGATGCTAATTCAAATGAAATTGCTGATCACAGCCTTGACAGGATTAGCTCCAGTTCATTTGTGTTTAAGGGATAAATGGGGATGGTGAATGACAGTTGAATATACTATAGCATTGGGTTTTTCTTCCCTTCAACCACAACATCCACAGGTTCAGCCTACCATTAAGTGGAAGCAGGTCTGGGACAAATTCAGTATTCCAAAAATTAATCTTTCCAGTTGGGTTCTCTTGCACAGAATACTTTTGACTGGTGAGAATATTTTTAAGCGTGGAATTGTCGGGCCTCACAGATGTCCTCTCTGTCATGCAACCTAGGAAACAATCGAACACTTGTTCATTGAATGCCCTTTCATGCAAGAGGTGTGGCAGTTGGCATTGCAAGATCTAAATGTTCATACCCCATCTCAGTGCAATATTGTTTCCCTATTCTCCTCTTGGACAGAGCGATATTCTCGTGTGATCAAGGGAAAATCTTTGTGGTCCAAGATCTAGCATGCGGTCCCAAAATACCTTTGTTGGGAAGCGTGGTTGGCTAGGAATGAGAGCATTTTCCAAGACAAAGTGAGTACCCCTGCAGTGGTGGTTGCTAAAACCAAGGTGTTACTTTTGGAAACACTGGAAAATCATTCCTTTAAACAGAATAATCTGCTACTTCCTGATGAGAATAGCTAGTTGGGAGACCCTTTGTTGCGGACTAGGAATAAGACTTATGCTAGACCTGTTAGCAACCCTGAGTGGCGAATCCGTCTTAACGATACAGAATTTCAGCAGTGGTGGAAGAGTCAAGGTAAAGTCACTATTTTTTTCGATGGGGTAGCTAAAGGAAATGCTGGGAAAGCTGGAGCCTAAAGGGTTTTCTTTTCTTCTGATGGTCAAATCAAAGGCAATTTCAGTTGGGGGTTAGGGCAAGGTTCAAATAACCAAGATGAAATTTTAGGGCTGCTCAAAGCTTGTCAAATAACTTATGGAAATGGTGATCATGATATTCATATTTTTGGAGACTCGAAAATTCTAATTAAACATTTAACCACGAAAGACCACTTTAATAATGCAGTGTTAAATAAGACTTTGCAACGTGTTTGGAATTGGCTGCAAAAATTCAATTTTGTCTTCTTCTTCCATATCCTTCGGAATCTAAATCAGGACGTTGACTTTAGGGCCAATGTAGGTTGTCATTTAGCTCCAACAGATTTGATACAGAATGATGGCATTCCTACATGGTCTCCCATCCCGTAAGATGGCTGCTCCTTGAACATTGTAAGTGTAGGATCTAGATTCCTCTGAATTTCATGCTCTTTAGCAATGTATGAATCGAATGTATAAGTTTTTTTTTTTTGAAATATACAACAGAGCTCTAGTATTGGTTTGTTAAACAAGCCTAGACTTCTACTTCATCAATATCAAGGCATACAAGACATGGAAAAGGGACTTACAAGCTCCTCTGGTTGTCTCTTCCAAAAAGAACCTACCCTTGTTCAGTTTTCGAAGTTACAATCTTCTTTTTCTTCAATTTATTTTAGCTTCTAATACCATGGAAGCATCAAAGCGTAGCGTTCTCTTAGCATAAGACAACTAAATAATTGTCCCTAGTTATCCCAGTCCCCCAACCCTTTAAATAATGATAAACCTTATTGACCATATGTGCATCAATGCAACTATCTTGCAAACAACATGTTGTTCAAATCTTGCAATTGCAAGATGATTCACTCAGGATGCTTAAGGATTTTTTGTAAGTAGTATATTTTTTAGAAATAAAATTAAAAGATGTGTTTTTATCCCCTATTTAGGCCACGAAACTCTAATTTTTTTAGTAAAAAAGATATTGGAAAATATATATACTTCATCCATGCATTTTGATAAAATATCCTCCTTTTCTATCGGTGCTTGATTGAGACCTTTGTCTTCAATTTCATTTTGGATATCAAGCATATCCTTTCCTAAGTACAAATATTTGCTAAATGAATTCCCAAATATTTCCTTATTCCATTCCTTTATATTTTCCTTCACTTTTTGGAGTTTTTTTAAGAGTGTTAATTTTTTTCCCCTCTAATATTGAAACCTTCAGTCCACCACTATCTTATTCTATTTCCAAAATAGGTTGATCAAAACACATGTTCTTAATTCTAAAAGGAATGTTCTCGGACATGCTCCCTTGGGAGATGTCCAAACTGATAACCCACTGGTTGTTGAAATATGGTAACTTCGAAGAATATTCTATTGTATTTTATCATTGTAATTTATTCGAAGATGTTTTATTCCTCCGTCGGGATGTCATTATTGTATTTGATCATGTAAAGTCAATGAGGTAAATCCTCCCATGTAAGTCGGGGAAATAGATCCCCTCAAGTCAATTGTAATGGGGTGTTTAAGTCCCCTAGTGAAGTCATCCTAGTTAGCGTTAGGTTAATTTGTTAGGGGCTGACCTAGTTAGGGTAAATGTCAAGTGAAAGTTAAAGTATAAATAGAAGTGTCGTGCTCCTCATTTGGACACACACTCACTTGTGGAATGTGCATTAGGAAAGAGAGAGAGAGATATCTGTGAAGGAGAAGGAGCTCTTGTTTGGGGATTTCATCTTTTTAATTTTGATCATCTATATTGAGGAATAGTTGCTGGTTTTTCTACCCCATGAGGGTTTCCCAGGATAAATTGTGTCTCTTGTGTTTATGATGTGATTTTTATTCTTTCAGTGATCCTGTATATGCTATTGTTGTGAAATTGATTTGAAATTGATGTTATCTATCTTAGCATTTTGAATCTTAACATGGTATCAGAGCTATCCTGAAGGAAGGAAACGTATGGCATTTATGACACTTGTTTCACATGCGACAATTTGAAAGTTAGGGATTTGTATAGCAAAACCTAGTCATCGTGGAACTTTCGCTATAAATCACTTTGGGCGAAGGTTCAGAATCGAAAACTTGTACAAGCCAAAGCTGACATGTTCTTGTACATTGTATCTGATTTTCAGCCTCTGATTCATTGTACTTTGTGAGATATGATCCGTACAAGTTAGGGTTTTGGCCTCTTCCAGAATGCAGCCCTAAAACGGTGACCTAGGAACAAAAGTCATATCTCGGGATAAGAAGCTCCAAATGGAATTCTGTAAAATGTGATAGTTAGGGTATGGACTTTAGTTTCACATGTCCGAGTATCAGAGGCTGAATTTGAAACAGTGACACATGGCACTCCCTACAAGTTTGCTATGTTGTTTCATCCCATAAATAGGTCATGTTGGGAAACTTAGCATATCTCTCTCATGGACAATCCAATAAAGCGCAAATATGTGGGGTTGGAAAGATGACAGTTCAGGATATCACAGGAAAACATTTCAGACCCTGAGGATTCGAAATTTCAGATATACACCAGAAACAATAAGGCACATTTGAAATAGTTGAACGGAGGAATTCAAGGAAGAGGAGGAAGAAGCTCTCACTTAGGGTTTTCAGTTTTTTTTAGGTATGGATTGACCTGATATAATGTTGGAGCCACCTGATGCAACATTGGAAACTTTGAAAATGGATTTGGAATCCATTGATCATAGATATTAATCTTCCATCAAAATGTTGTGAGAGGAAGGAGATTGAAAATTAGGGTTTCCAAGTAAGAAGAAACCCTATCAAAGTTGGGAGACTCATAAGGAAGCAATGAAGGAGGTTTAAATGGCACTGAAATTCTATAATCCTAGCACCATGAACATATATAAGATGTTTGCAAGTGATATACCTTGGATGATTAGGTTTTTACCCTTATAGAGAAGACTACAAGCAATCTCGACAGGTATGACTTGAGGAGATGCATGTATGTTTTGAAATCTGTTTCATTTATTTGATGATTAAGTTCATGATATGTTTGTCTTCATTTTATTGATGTTAGTAAAATCATGATTAATTTTAGACTTGTATGATCACCTTAGTAAAAGTATGAATGCATGTGATTAGGGTTATGACACTTATGATTGTATTAATGCACTTGTGGTGTTGTATGAGGATGATGTTGTCTGCTAACATAAAAGGTACATCAAGAAAGACAAATCATGTTCTATATAAAGAATATATGACCATGATGACATGAAGACAAAGACTCATCCATAGTCTTTGATCAAATAGAATCTCTACTTACGAGGTATGTATGACTTGGTTCTACTATGCTTAACTTATGAGATATGCAGGTTACTAGCACAAGGTCTCTAAATCATTGAAGAGAACAAAGAAGATATTGTTTGGGTATGTTAGACATAACTATAAATCATGCTAATCCAGGTATGTTTTCCTATATCGAGTTAGAATCCTACTTTGTGTTAGGATCTTATATATGTATAATTTCATATGGTTGATATTGATTATTCCTGGAAAATAGAGTTTAGCTAATCAAGGCTTTATGCATATTTTGTTTCATAGTTTGATTAATGATTATGACCGTGCATGTTTAAGATTATTTAGGGTTATAATGTTTTTAATATTATTGAGATTATACTAATGAATGTGTGATTATGTGTGAGATCTTGAGGATGACACAATGATGAAACTAGTGCACACTTAAGCATGCATAGTGGTACAGGATGGATAGAAGTTCAAAGACATATAATCATGATGCTATTATAAAGGGAAAATAGAGATCAAGAGAGAGGAAACCACTCAAACATAAAAGATACGTATTTGAGTTGTTATTTGAATTAATTCTTGAATCTATGAATAGTTAATAATTGTATGCTTATTTGTATTCCTAGAATCAGGAAATATATCATGCATAGTGTAAGCATTCATATAGAATTGAACAGTATACTAATAATATGCATATGATGGGTAAGTTGGACAAACATTCCATTGTTGCTTGTGTAGAATGAAATCTCTTTGCTAACATGCTGGGAGCAGTGCACACTCTTGATAGTATGTTCTGGTAGAGATGGAAGGAATCTAGATAGCCATTGTATGCATACAGGATATAGAAAAGTGTCGTGCCAAAGTATTGGTCAAGATAGTTGCATAACCATGTGAATCATATCAGTATGCATAATAGGTTATCATTGAAATGCCAACATGATTTGATGATTATGAAGTGTTACTAATCATGTAATTGAATTTGATTTGTAGGAAAGATCATGTGCTATGATCTACAAAAGAAGGATGATGAACACTTGTTTCGAAGAACAAGTGATGAATGTTCAACAAGAAGATTTACAAATCAAACATACTATAGAAGTACAAAGCAAGGCTCATGGCTAGACACACTTCTAGAGATAGATTACACCCATGGATTATTCCCAATATTTGAGAGAAAATCACATGATTGAAGAAGGCTTTGTACTGGTTCAATAGGTACCCAGGATCGATAGTCATTTGATGAGCTTAATTATCGGCACAGGTGATGCGGATTTCAAACTTTGCTACAAGGTTGAAGATGGTTTCTCTATACAGATGACATGTTTCTCTCAGATGGATGCAAGAAGGAACTCACCATAGAGTTTGAGTGATCTTGAGGATCATATCAGTGGACCCATCTGACTGGAGATGGCATAGATAGATATGCAGAAGATCACTCAATGCAGAGTGTGCATGATGTTCAGTCACAGAGGGAGGAAATACTCATATGTAGAAGACTCCACTTCAGAAGGAGTAGATATCAGAGTTAAAGAATCTTGGCATGATTCATGTGATTAGATATGTGGCTGAGATCAAATGAGAATTTTCCTTAGCCAAGGAAAATGTGAAGTAGAGATCTGGGATGATGGATAGTGATTTCTACAGTTTATAGAGAGATGATTGGTTCATTGATGTATTTGATGAATACCAGGCTAGATATATGCTTTGTTGTGAACACACTGAGTCAGTATCTAGTTGAGCCTAGACGTGTTCACTTGGTAGCTGCAAATCATATGATGAGGTACCTGAAAGGTACGATAGACTTTGGTCTATACTATGTTGGAGATCATGACTACAGATTGTATGGTTATACAGATGCAAATTGGGCTGGAAGTGTCTCAGATAGGAAGAGCACCTCAGGTGGATGTTATTGTCTGGGATCCGCCATGATCTCATGGTTTAGCAGGAAGTAGTCTGTATAGCTCTCAGCACAGCTAAAGCATAGTATATAGCAGCTTGTTCTGCTAGTTGTGAGGCCATATGGCTTCGGAAGTTGATGTCAGGTATGTATGACCTGAAGTTGGATACCACAGTGATTCTATGTGACAACCAGAGTTGTATAAATATGACGAAGAACCCAGTGTTCCATGACAGGCCAAAGCACATAGAAATCTGATATTTCTATATATGGGATATGGTACATAAGGTAACTATAAATCTCGAGTATGTGAGCACTGATGAGAAAGTTGTTGATGTGTTGACTAAGCCTCTGTCTCGAGTGAAGTTTGAGTACTTCCGTGACAAGCTTGGTGTGGTTTGAAAGGACCTTCCTTGAAAGGGGGAACAATGTTGATACTGATGATGATGTTGCAGTGGGATTGTATCATCCTTGGAAACATGTCCTAAAGGGATCCGTAGACTCTTGTCTCCGAGAAAGATTTTAATGATGATGTTGCAGTGGGATTGTATCATCCCCGGACACATGTCATAAAGGAATCCGTATACTCTTGTCTCCAAGAAAGATGTTTATGATGATGTTGCAGTGGGATTGTATCATCCCTGGACACATGCCCTAAAGGGATTCATAGAATATTGTCTTCAAGAAAGATGTTGATGATGATGTTGCAGTGGGATTGTATCATCCCCAGATACATGTGCTAAAGGGATCCATATACCCTTGTATCCGAAAATGATGTTGATGATGATGTTGCAATAGGATTGTATCATCCCTGGACACATGTCCTAAAAGGATCCGTAGACTCTTGTCTCCGATAATGTGATGATGATGATGTTGTGTTGGTAAATCCTAGACTTGATCTAGGTCTCATCCAGTATGAAAAAGGAATGGCTCTGTGGTGTTAAATCCTATGATTTATTCTAGATCACATCCAGTATGAAAAAGAATGGCTCTGTGGTGGTAAATCCTATTATTCATTCTAGGTCACATCCAACATGAAATAGGACTAGCTCTGTGGTGGTAAATCCTATGATTCATTCTAGGTCACATCCAGTATGAAATAGGACTGGATGGTAAATCCTATGATTCATTCTAGGTCACATCCAGTATGAAATAGGACTAGCTCTGTGGTGGTAAATCCTATGATTCATTCTAGGTCACATCCAATATGAAATAGGATTGGCTCTGTGGTGGTAAATCCTATGATTCATTCTAGGTCACATCCAGTATGAAATAGGATTGTCTCTGTGGTGGTAAATCCTATGATTCATTCTAGGTCACATCCAGTATGAAATAGGACTGGCGCTGTGGTGATAAATCCTATGATTTATTCTAGGTCGCATCCAGTATGAAATAGGACTGGCTCTGTGGTGGTAAATTCTATGATTTATTCTAGGTCGCAACCAGTATGAAATAGAACTAGCTCTACGGTGGTAAATCCTATGATTTATTCTAGGTCACATCCAGTATGAAAAAGGACTGGCACTGTGGTTGAGGATGGTATCATCATTGGAATTATGTCCTAAAGTGAGAGGTATTGATCATCCCATAATTGGATCATGTGTGTTGCAGGTTATGTTGCTATGATGATGTTTTTTATCGAAATATCAATATGATGATGTTGTTGATCGAAAGATCAAGATGATGATGTTGTTGATCGAAAGATCAAGATGATGATGTTGTTGATGATCGAAAGATTCAGATGTTGATGTTGTTGTTGTTGTAGACGATCGAGTGATCAAGTGTTGTAGAAAATTAAAGGCTCAATACTGTAGAAGATAATGCTCCAGTATTGAAGATGTACCAGTAGTTGTTCTAGTTACTGATGATGTTGAAGAAAACTTCCGATGATCTATAGATGTATCACCTTGATGTTGGTGATGATGCTCTCTCTCCTTTCTCCTTCAGTTAATGTTGTTGTAGTCAGAAGAATACCCTTCTCGTTAAGGGTGAGTGTTGAAATATTGTAACTTCAAAGAATATTCTATTGTATTTTATCATTGTAATTTATTCGGAGATGTTTTATTTCTCCGTCGAGATGTCATTATTGTATTTGATCATGTAAATTCAATGAGGTAAATCCTCCCATGTAATTCGGGGCAATAGATCCCCTTGAGTCAATTGTGATGGGGTGTTTAAGTCCCCTAGTGAAGTCGTCCTAGTCAGCATTAGGTTAATTTGTTAGGGGCCGACCTAGTTACGGTAAATGTCAAGTGAAAGTTAAAGTATAAATAGAAGTGTCGTGCTCCTCATTTGGACACACATTCACTTGTGGATTGTGCATTAGGAGAGAGAGAGATATCCATGAAGGAGAAGGAGCTCTTGTTTAAGGATTTCATCTTTGTACTTTTGATCATCTACATTGAGGAATTTTTGTTGGGTTTTCTACCCCATGAGGGTTTCCCAGGATAAATTGTGTCTCTTGTGTTTATGTTGTGCTTGTTATTCTTTCAGTGATCCTGTATATGCTATTGTTGTGAAATTGATTTGAATATTGATGTTATCTATCTTAGCATATTGAATCTTAACACTAGTCAATGGTCATCCAAGGCTCCCTAAAATATAAATAAAGATGATGCTTCAAAACCCTTATCCACCCATTCTTCACGATTAGCAGTATCTCCATCCTTTCCATATAAAAGGATTTCCTTTTCCTTATATTACTCCAAGTGAAATTTCTATTTTTGAGTTTTACATCCAGTAAAGGTTTTAATAATAAATTCACTTAAGATGGAATTTTAACTCCAGCAAGACCCCATTTTTCTCACGGGTGCCTATTATGAGATTCAAATCACCTCCCTTTCCTCAAAGAGAAAATTCCAAGTTGGTTTAAGAAGTGTTAAGTGTGGCCCATCCATGTTAGTAATGGGGAACTATAGGTTCCACACATAGGAAAAAATTATATAAATAATCCAAAACCTCCATTGAATAACATTTTTAATTTTATTGCATTTGGGATTATTAATTTTACTATGCACCTTGAGTTACCTACAAAAATATTCTATAGTTCATCTTGTTTTTCTCAAACATAGATCTTAAATATATCCATTTTCTCATTCGGTAATTTGGTTTCTTGAATACAGATCAAATCTGGTTTTTAATTTGAATGCATGTTATTAAAGGCATCAATTCTTAACACGGTCTTTTATTACATATATTTCAACTTCAAGAATGTACATGAATCCTCTCATCAACTCTTTATTACATGCCATTAAATATTAGCACACAAATCTCTTTTTGTTGGTTGTTTCATCTTCTTCGATGCTACCTTCACATTAAAGAATACATGCATGTCTTTGCATTTCTTTTTGTTCACAATTGCGAGAAAGTTCAAGATGTCTATTTTCATAAACTAAATCCCAAATTAAGAATTTAAATTTGTCTATTTGTCCAACAAATCACAATCTTCCTAAATGAAACGCCTATTTCACTCATTAATATCAATGAAACAAAACTCATATATTTTGCTCATCAAAACCAATGGAATGAAACTCATCTATATTAGAGTTTGATAGGGAATTCTAAATGCTTCATTTTGAACGTGTTAATCAATTTTGGTCATATGCAAAGTTTTGTCTCATTTTTTTTCTCTTTTATAAAATCCTAGGGAGATTCAAATTAAAACCATCTTGTCAAGTTTTTCATTGAATTTAGATTTAAAACATAGAAAAAATACAACCAATTTGAGTGTCTTTATCCACATCATCAAAATCCTCAATTTAAAAAAAGGATAACATGACATATATATAAAAAACATGTTATATACAATCAAAATAAATCATCATGACATCAAAAGTGGTCTTACTATGGCATTTTCTTTCAGGATCTACATATAGTTGGTTTTGGGAACTTCCATGGGTGGGATTTGAATATCTACAGTAGGATTTTAGTTAAAACCATCCCCAAAAAAATCTATATGGACACATATTTAATATTAAGTTGTTATGTTCAAGATTACTTTAATGGTAAACATTTATGAGTATGACTTCACCTTTGATATCTTCTTTGGCTTGTTGATTAAATACCAACGAAAATTTATTGAAGAAGGAAAGCTTGGTAGAAAACACAAGGCTCACTTGCTCAAAAGGAAGGCCATGAGAAAATAAATAACATGGTCGACTGGATCATCAACTAGAATATATCAAGCAACCTACTAAGGGAAATATCAATGAGTCGACATCGATGAAGAAGAAAAATTGTCGCTATTGTGGAAAGGTGCGACATTGTTGGAGTAGGATTTTGGACTAGTTGTGTGAATTGCGTGCAGAAAGTAGACCATGCGACAAATCAACTAATGAAAAGCACAAACAAAAGGCATCAAACAATTAGAATCCATTAGGCACTTTTTGTCCACTTTGTACAGGCTAAGCCCCATCGTAATTGTATAAGTATGTAAGAGGTTTGGGATAAAAGGAATGCATGTTTTGTGTCTTAGAATATGCTTATGGAGAGAATGTGCATATGAGTCAATAAGGGGATTAAGGTATGTTTGAGACAAAGATCTGATGTAACAGCATAGTGCACCTATTTTGTAAGCTTGTTTTGATGGTAATAAAAAAGTGAGTTTATAGTGAATGAAATGGTTATTTGTTATGATATGAGGAATGCTTTACTTACTATGCACATATTTTATGCTATTTTTTTGGCTTAGTAGTATGGATATGTTATCTGTTGTTATGAAGATATGATATCTTCCATGAATGAGTGTTATGTTTTTGTGCACGTAGTATGAATGAGTTGAATGCCTCTTATCCCTTTAGCACTGTGGAAACTTGGTTCTTGCAATCCCCATAGATTCCTTGGGTGAGATTTCATATATTTGCACGTGATGATGAAAGGGACATTTTCTAAGGTTTTTGTTGGCAAAATAATGTTAGAACCTAGGTCTTCTCACTATGTGCCAACAAATGGTTCTGTTGTCAAGATCAGGATCTGCGACTGAAGGGGATGTGGAGGATAACTAAGAAATATATTGACAAGTGGATAAAAATGAAGGAATATATATTTTCCATAGATCAGAATAAGGACCCATGGATCGGATCGCAACAATGGTTAGAAAGGTATGTGTTTTGAGATCTACATGTGATTTTATTTGGTGAATTCCTGATAATTTTGGTTGAGTGGTTAAAAAGGTTAGTTGAAATGAACGAAACATTTTATCCCATTGTCCTAAGGATTTGGACCCCTGAGTTGATTCAGCAAGTGAATACCGTAAGTAATCAAAATCTCGCGTGCAATTTATTTCTAGTTGGATAGTGTATTGGGGGGTTATGTTATAGAGTTTGGTATAACTTGTACCTAGTAGTACAACACTACTGAAAGGAAAGTCTTCAAAGGTCCACACAAAATATGCTTGAAAGAACTATCTACTTGGATCAAGATGCTACTATGTGATAAGGGGGTTATGAGGTTGGAATATGATCATTAGGCGCCCCAAGCATGTTAATTTTTGAGCATTAATTCACAATACTCTAGGATCTTTACTGAGAGAATAACATATACAGTATACCAATGCATGACAATCACAATAAGCATGACAAGCATCACAAGAATCAAAAGCATGAGAGACAAGAGACATAGAGTTTCCGTGGGGAAAACCCTAAGGTGAAAAACCCCACAACTTCCTCAGATATAGAGAGAGCAATGGCTCAACCAAAGTACAACCAAAATACACTGAAATAGTCTCCTAGTAGCAGATAATCCTTCTCCTCACTAGTGCGCCACTTTCTGAGTGAGAGTGAGATACTTTTTCGAGTGATCTAAATAGAGATCACCTAATCTCTATTTATACTAATCTGTTTTCCCAATGACCTTATGGGGCCGACTTGTCTATCTAGGTACATCCACATTATAATATATATTTCAGGGCCAACCCCACACATGGTGGTCTAATAACCCATCGGCAAGTACACACACTTGCGACACTTGTCAATCCACATGAAGACACTTCCTTATAGAGGAATGACACATCTCTTATAAGGGTACAATAAATATATATAAAATACACAGATAAAATACATTTCCAAGTTACATATACATCAACACTCCCTCTTAACTAGGAAGGTATTTCTCGACACAGATCTGCTAGACAAGTCTTCTTCTCGGGATCATCATCATCGATGCATCGTCATCATCATCGTCACTGCTGCTGCTATCTCAACCAATCTCTGACTCTACTCATCATAGGAAGTTCTACAGAGCTAGTCCTTTTTCATACTAGATGTAGTCCCGCCACCTACAGGTCTTCATCATCACTGGCCATACTGTGGAAATCTCAGGACTTATTACGTGCGTCACAAAACCTTAAAAGAGTCTCTTGACTAGCAAGAACCCTAAAGAGCATTTGAGGCCTTTTTCATCCTATCCAAATCTCTAGGACTTATTACATGTGACCCCACCACAAAACCTCGAAAGAGAATCCCAGGGATGATTACGAGCACAAGGCTCAACCTATCAGATCTCCCAGGGCACAAATTACATGTGGTCACCGCAAAACCTTGAAAGAGCATCCCAGGACTGATTACGAGCACAAGGCTCAACCTATCGGATCTCCCAGGGCACAAATTACATGTGGTCATGGAAAAACCTTGAAAGAGCATCCCAGGACTGATTACGAGCACACGACTCAACCTATCGGATCTCCCAGGGCACAAATTACATGCCATAGGACAAAACCTCGAAAGAGCATCTGCCAGATATGCTAGGGCACAAATTACATGCCATAGGCAAAACCTCAAAAGACTATCTGCAGATCTCCCAGGGCACAAATTATATGTCCTCCCAAGCAAAACCTCGAAAGAGCATTTGCCAGATGTCCCAGGGTACGAATTACATGCCATAAGAAAAACCTCGAAAGACCATCTGCAAATCTCCCAGGGCACAAATTACATGCTTATCTGCACAACCTGTTCCACGGCCACAGATTATCAAACTAATACTCATCATACATCATCCTGATGTACACATGATCATCCTGATCATCACTGCAACATCCTGTTGCATGTCATCTAGAGCAACATCCTGAAGCTCGTCATCCATGATCATCCTGATCATATAATGCATCTACCTGATGCATACCAAGTATCTACCTGATACATATCATCATAGATGATCCACCTGATCATACAGTGTATCCACCTGATACAAATACAAATACATGATACATATCACCATACATGATCCACCTGATCATACAATGTATCCACCTGATACATATACATATACATGGTCCAAGCATCCAACATGATGCTTATACAAAATACATACACATGATCCAACCGATCATATCCAGCATCCAACATGATGCATACATACATATATAAAAATGATCCAACTGATCATATCCAGCATCCAACATGATGCGTACATACATATATAAAAATGATCCAACTGATCATATCCAACATCTAATATGATGCGTACATACATATATAAAAATGATCCAACTGATCATATCCAAGCAGAAACCAGAACATCATCCTGATGTTCATCATCCAGCGCTTACATCCACAGCCATGTGAAGGATCCTCCTTCCAACATGCTTGGAATGGCTTCAGCAAATGTGTCCATCACTTCTTTCTCGAAGTGTCCTCGATCTGAAGAACGCCAAGCCTCTCTCTGAAGTACTCAAACTTCACCCTGGCTAGTGGCTTCGTCAGCACATCTACAATCTGCTCGTCCGTCGCAACATACAGGAGCTTCACAGCTCCTCTCTGCACCATATCCCTGATATAGTGATATTTGATCTCTATGTGTTTCGACATGTCATGAAACACTGGGTTCTCGGACAACTTCACACAACTCTGCTTATCACAGAAGATACCAGTAGCATCCAACGGGAGATCAAATAACTCAGATAGTAGCTTCCGTAGCCATACTGCCTCACAACTAGCTGAACAGGTTGCATCATACTCTACCTCAGCTGTACTCAGTGCTACGCAGGACTGCTTCCTGCTAAACCAAGAGATCACACCTGATCCCATAATGAAGCAACACCCAGATGTGCTCTTCCTATCTGCAGCACTGCCAGCCCAATCTGAATCAACATAACCCTGCAGGTTAAACTTTTGATTTGCCTCATACTTGAGCCCATAATCCACTGTACCCTTCAGGTACGTCAGAACATGCTTTACAGCAACCAGATGAACACTCCTCGGATCTGTCAGGAACTGACTCAATGTGTTCACTGCAAAGCAAATATCTGGTCTCGTGTTCATCAGGTACATCAAGGACCCAATCATCTAACGATACATAGAAACATCAACTAGCTCAGATGAAGCATCACATAGAAGCTTCAGATTCGATGCCATAGGTGTGGCCATGGCCTTGCAATCCATCATCCTGAATCTATTCAGGATATCTACTATGTACTTCCCTTGACCAAGGAAAATCCCACCTACACTCTGCCACACCTCCATACCTAGGAAATAATGCATCATTCCCAAATCTTTCATATCGAACTCAGCAGCAAGCTTCCTCTTCGTATCTGCAATCAATCCGTCATCTCCTGTTACAAATAAGTCATCCACATACAGGAGTAGAACCACAGGATTCCCTTCCTCAACCTTGTAATAAAGGTTGGAATCCACTTTACTCTTGGTAAAGCCCAAACTAGATAAGAAACTGTCCATCCTACCATACGAGGTTCTGGGAGCTTGTTTCAATCCATACAAGGCTTTCTTCAATTTGCACGCATATGACTCCCTGTCATGTATTTCAAAATCGAGTGGCTACTCTACATATACTTCCTCTTCAACTACACCATTCAAGAAAGCAGTCTTGACATCCATCTGGTGTATTTTCCATTTCATCGCTACAGCTAGGGCAAGTACTGTTCTGATGGAAGTATACCTGGCTACAGGTGCAAAATTTTCTTCATAATCTATTCCCTCTTTCTGAGAGAAGCCACGAGCTACGAATCTTGCCTTGTATTTCTCTATACTGCCATCTGCAGCATGCTTGATTTTGTAGATCCATTTGGAAGTCACAACAGACTTCTCTTTAGGTCTTGGGACAACATCCCAAACATCATTCTTCATTATTGATTGGTATTCCTCAACCATGGCATCCTTCTGTTCTTTCTTTTCCGCTGCTTCTTCATAACTGGAAGGCTCTTTGTTCATAATGTCACAGAGTAAAGCAACATAGCTGGTATGTGATCTGGTTCTCTTCTTTGCTCTGTGTTCTTCTTCTGGAATGCCAAATATTTTTGCATCTTGAATGAGCTCTCTAGCCCATGAAGGTTTACTCTTGTGAGATTTATCCTCACGGGGTGGATCTACAGGTTCTTGTGGATCTTCAAACTCAGGAACAACTTCTGGAACTGCTTCAGTCATGGTAGTGTCTTGAAATCTAGTTTCCTTAGGTTCTTCATAAACTTCGATAGGTGCCTTCCTTGATTTGATGAATGTTGAGTTTTCATCAAATGTTACATCCCTGCTGACATCAATCTTCTTGAACACTGGAAAGTATATTCTGTAAGCCTTCGAGCTTTCACTGTAACCCACAAAGATACCTTTCTTTCCTGAAGGATCTAGTTTAGTCCTCTTTTCCTTTGGAACATGAGTGTATACTGGACAACCAAATATTCTAAGATGACTGACTTCAGGTTTCTTACCATAAAAAACCTCTTCTGGTGTCTTGTCGTCCAATATCTTATGGGGTGTTCTGTTCTGCACATATACAGCTGTTCTAGCTGCTTCTGTCCATAGATGCATAGGTAGATCCTGGTCATGTATCATTGCCCTTGCTGCTTCCATTATAGTTATGTTCTTTCTTTCTGCAACTCCATTCTGTTGAGGATTATAGGGAGCAATCAACTCCCTCTTAATCCATGAATCATTACAAAGCTTCTTGAAGTCACCTGAGGTGAATTCTCCACCATTGTCAGATCTGAATGTTTTGATCTTCTTGTCAGTTTGATTCTCCATCAAGGTTTTGAATTCCTTGAATTTATCAAACACCTCATCTTTTTTCTTCAAGAAGTATACCCAAGTCTTCCTGGAGAAGTCATCAATAAATGAGACATAGTAAACACACCCACTCAGAGAACTGGATGACATAGTACCACATACATCTGAGTGGATGATTTCCAGGATGTCTTTTGCCTTGCTTTCACTGCTTGGGAAAGCCTTCTTAATGTTCTTACCTTTTTCACATCCTTTGCAAACACCTTCATGTTTGGTCTTGATTTCAGGAAGACCCTCTACAGCCTTGCTTGCAATTGGAAGTGCTCTATAGTTCATATGAGCAAGTCTTCTATGCCAAAGTTCACTTGGCTCCATGGATTCATGTACCATGGCATGTTCAGGTTGTCCCTTCAATTTATACAAATTTCCCTCTTGCTCTCCAATCACTACTGCATCATCTATGTTCTTTCCCTTTGGCCACATTAGGACTTAGCCATCCACAAATGCAACCCTCATACCTTTTGCATCCAATGCAGAGATGGAGAGTAAGTTCTTCTTGAGCCCAGGTACATAAAGGACTTCTTTCATCTTCAAAGATTTTCCAGAATCTAGGTTGTAGGAGGCTTCACCACTTCCTTTGATTGGGTATTGATAATCATCCCCAAGTTCAAATAGATTCACAAAAGATTCCTTAAACTCAGTCATGTGTTTGGAAGCCCCACTGTCAATCAACCAATCATTACAACCATGGGAGATAGTACCTGTGAGAGCAGAAATTAGAACATATTCTTCTTCACTTGATGAGTCATCATCACTATTACTTTCTTCCCTAGCCTTCTTCTTTGGGGGTTCATCATCTTCGGCAGCATGAGCATGATATCTTCTTTTGTTATTCTTCTTCTTCTTATTGAATTTGTTGTTGTTGTCTTCCTTCTTCTTGGGACAATCTAAAGCAAAGTGTCCCTTCTCATTGCAATTGAAGCATCTGAGATCTTTCCTATCTTTATGATAATGGTGGTGTGAGGATCTTCTGTTATGAGATGATTCCTTCTTGGACTTGCCTTTCCTGGCATGTGCTATGAGAGCTTGATATTCATTTCCCATCTTTTCTTCTCGGGCCACAAGCCTAGCTTCTTCTTTAGAGCATTCTTCTCGCAATCTGTTGAAGGAGATCAACTTCTTCCTTGCACAAATTCCTTGACTGAAGGAATCCCATGACCTGGGTAGGCCATTTAGAGTGGTCATCACCACTTCACCATTCTCCACCATTTCATCCACTGCTTCTAGTTTTTCCTTGATCTAGGAGACCCTTGAAAAATAAGATTGAATGGTTTCTCCATTCTGAAACTTTACTCCTTTCAATTGGTTCCGCAGGGTCATCTTCTGATTTATGTTCTTCCCTTGAAATAGCTTGGTCAAAGAGTCAAACATCTCCTTGGGTGTCTTTAGAGAGGACACATGGGGTATGAGATGGTCGTTAATGGAATCAACAATGATTATCTTTTCCTTGACCAAGTTCTTCTTATGCAATACCTTGGCCTCTTCATCCTCTGGGATAGGGATGTCTTCTTTCACATATGAGTCCAACTCATTCTCTTCCAGGATTAACCCAATCCTATACTTCCAAGCTCGGAAGTTATCAGCTCCTTCAAGCTTATCCTCAAGCTTGGTGTGGTGAGACATATTAAAGAGTACTTAAAATGGAAATAGAAAATATTTAGATCTTACCACTTGAAATGCTGAAAACTGGATCTGGTCCCGGATTAGGGTTTGTCGGAAAAACCCTAAAAATTCAAAATGTGAATTTCAATTTTCTGAAAGGATAGAAAGATGCGCCTTGATGAGCTGATCAGCCTAGTGTATTCAGAATTTGAGATCAGCAAAGCTTTACCCTTCAGATTTGTCTTTTTGTCCTCTCGGGTTCACTAGGGAGAGCCCTGAATTAGGGTTTGAGTTTCCCAGAGATCTACCCAACCAAAAATCTCGATCCAAAGCTCTAAACTTTGATTTTTGCAAGGCGCTTCCAGCTATGTCTTCAGATTTTAGAAATTCCTATTTGTGTGGAAACCCTAAGTTTTAGGGCCAAATCTGAAAATGCTCAGAATTGAATTCTGATTGGACAGATAGATGCAACTTGATGAGTAGAGTCAATCTACTATACTGCTTTTCCAAAATCTGTGGAGAGAAACCCAATAAACAAGAAACTCAAGTTTTCGTCACTGCAAAATGTCTTCTTCTCAGGTTAACTCTGATACCATGTTAAATTTTGAGCATTAATTCACAATACTCTAGGATCTTTACTGAGAGAATAACATATACAATATATCAATGCATGACAATCACAATAAGCATGACAAGCATCACAAGAATCAAAAGCATGAGAGACAAGAGACACAGAGTTTCTGTGGGGAAAACCCTAAGGTGAAAAACCCCACAACTTCCTCAGAGATAGAGAGAGCAATGGCTCAACCAAAATACACTGAGATAGTCTCCTAGTAGCATATGATCCTTCTCCTCACTAGTGCACCACTTTCTGAGTGAGAGTGAGATACTTTTCCGAGTGATCTAAATAGAGATCACCTGATCTCTATTTATACTAATCTGTTTGCCCAGTGACCTTATGGGGCCAACTTGTCTAGCTAGGTACATCCACATTATAATATATATTCTAGGGCCGACCCCACACATGGTGGTCTAATAACCCATCGGCAAGTACACACACTTGCGACACTTGTCAATCCACATGACGACACTTCCTTATAGAGGAATGACACATCTCTTATAAGGGTACAATAAATATATATATAATACACAGATGAAATACATTCCGAAGTTACATATACATCAACAAAGCACATAGGGGGACTAGGGGATAACCAAGGGATGATATGAGAGTACAGGAGGAATGAAAGAAGGAATAACCAAGGAGTGGATGGGATGAGGATTCCAAAAAAGGAGGAAGGAGTGACAAATGAAGAGATTGGGGTGTTGCGAAGTGGAAATATATTTCGGTATAGTAAAAAGAGGATTGTGGTTGACAAATAGGGGTAGCATAGTGAGTTTGAAGAGAGAGACCCTAACGAAACATTATAGAGAAAATGAATTCCATTCACAAAGAGGAAATAAGAGGATCCTCAACGCAATCCAACAGGAGAAGATCCGTTACCTCCTAGTAGCGGCACTCAGCATGTTCCTTGTGTCAAGCCCATGACCCCATGCATGTCTCCAACTAAAATTTTATCGCGAGCACTCATAGTTAGTACAGGAAGTGTGGATCGTGGTAAAAGTAGTCAGAATAGTGGAAATAGTACGACAACATAGACTCAACCAGCAACACCAAGGATGAATATTGCGCAGTGCACAATGGTGGACCCCACTTTGAGGTTATTGTATTCCAGGAAGCAAGGACAAAAGATATACACCAACATTTATTTGTCCGTGAAGCAATCTAGATAGAGAAAAAAGGTCTAGGATGATGATATGAAAATCACGCAACTAGTAATGACATTTAAAGACCATGCATTACTCTGTTCTATGAAATATCGGTCCATCGTGCTCACGTGAAAATGTAGAACATTGGAATACATCAGGTAAGTTTTGTTGAAAGAATTCAAGAAACCAAAATGTAAGTCGCAGTGTATTACAGAGCTAAAAGAGGTTAAGCAATTGCAAAATGAATCAATACGTGATTTTGATCATAGATTGAAGGTATTGATGGATCAACTCACCTTCCTTATTTCAGACAAACAATAAAAGGAATGGTTCATTGTAGGGTTTCTATCGCATATATGTTGCCCCTTATCACAGCAAAAGATTATGTTCACTAGTAGAAAATGACAGATAAAGGACCAGGCAACCAAAAAAATTGGTAACTGCGGTTTTTTCAAGGTATAAATGACCAAACTTGAGTGATCCAACTAAAAATTACCACAGGAATGACCAATTGGATCACGGGATAAAATATTTGACCATATAACAAGTAACTAAACTAAAAATGACCACATAACAATAACATTAAGAAACACTGCAGATGGAAACTTACAATTTAGACGACGAATTTACACATTTTACTAAATTTTAACACTGCAGATGGATTCAGAGACCCCCTTCTAGGGGTTCTCTGAATCCATCTGCAGTCTTAAAATTTAGTAAATTGTAACATTAATATAGATGGATTCAGAGACACGAGTGATCGCGATCATGTTTCATAGCTCGACAATGGAAAACATTACAATTTTTTACAAGGGGGTCTAAATATATATAGATCAATTTAGTGCTAGTCATCACAACATCCTAGTGAGACACCAAATTGATAATTCCTCTAGTGTGTAGTCTCCTTTCATGCAATACTGACTCCATGTTTCCCTTCATTTTTTCATCTCAACTTTAGAATATCCTCATGTACTTTCGTATCTAGGGAGATGTGTTTGTTGTTTCCATACTTTGTTTTGCTAGTTTTGCTTCTGTATGCCCCCTTCGGCACACTTGTCAAGTTTCATCTTATGTGTCATCATGTGTCATGTTGAGTCGTGCCATGGATTTATTCGTTTCTCGCTATAAGCAACATCATGTCATGATTATTATACCATTAGGTGCAGCTCTTTATGTCGGTCATGTCCATGTTTCATTTGATGAAAGTCGTCACCATTTGACCCCTTCGGGAGTTTGCCAAAGTTTCGGCAAGTGCATGTATTTTGAGTCACGATCGCCAAAAATTGTTAATTTCTCATCCTCCATTAATTTATAAGCCGCAACTGTCCACCATGTGAAATTCTAGAACATAGCAGGATCGTAGAGCTGAGAATACCTCATAGTGAAAAGAATGAGCAAAAAATATGAATTGCAATGAAATGAGCAGTAAAATCAATCAAGCATTGGAACTTAGATGAAAACATAAATGTGTGTTATGATCCATTAATCAATATAGTCAACATATATGCTACAATGGAGAGAATTTTATTATCCTAGGAGAATTCAAATCCATGTCAATCTAGCATAGGAATTGTCACCACTGGAATGTCCCAGAAGTCCCAAACTCAACTCAACTAAACCGAAAATCAATTAATTGAAGCTATAGTCAGTTAACTGACTAAGGAGGCCACATTAGTGATTTTTTCATGCAAATCAATCAGAAAAAGGGTGCATTAGATCACAATTAGTGGTGATCGGAGTTCAAACCCCCAATTAGAGTCAGGGGTTACACCTAAAATATTCCCATCATGAGTTTCAGTGTATACACCCCTGGGGTTACCTTGATTGAGTGATTAACCTGGAAGGATTTGTACCCATTTGTACTAGGTTTTGAGACATTGTCGCAGGTTGCACTCATGCAACATGCGACGTCGCAACTTGCTCCATTGTAGGGTTCAACGAAGTCAGTTAAATGGAAAAAATAGCTTCTTCGAGCTTCTTCTCGAAGCTTGCTGACTTGGGACCCTATCACTGACCTCTTGGAAGAGCTGGCATTCAATTCCTATCATTTTGGAAAGATCCCTTAAGCCTCTCCTATCATGTCTCAACCTATCCTATTCATATCCTATCCACTTAGTCCTATTTAAATGAAGCTCACTTCCATCCCAAAGGGAGGAAGTCTATGGTACTCTTATGCTGGTGAAACTAAGCCCAATAGATCCAACACTCTAGCTTGGGGAACATCCACTTCTCTCTAGGAGCTTTGGCATGGCTTGTCGGAAGGAGCTTGCAGCGTTAAGGAAATGGTTGTAATCCTCTTTTCTATTGTACTTCTCCACTCTTCAATACAGTTAATATAATTGCTTTCCATAAATGTTATTGCTTTGATAATGTTTAGAGTTTTCCTCCTTAACTGTTAACTTAGATCTATCATATGAGATATATGCTTTCACCTCTCATGGTCTGTCACATGTTTGACAGGGTTTAGCTACTCGCAATCTGGTAGCGCTGGAGCATTGGATCAATGAAGGAGAAAGGGATCTACAAATCTAAGGTAAACTATCTACTCTTACATATGTACTTCTAGACGATCTAGGAAAGTATTTTATGTTCTGTCCTATTTGTTCTAGACTTATGTTAAGCTAGGGAGATCAGGCCTTGAGTCTGCTCTTAGTAGATTGTCCACTAAACAAATCTGGTGATTATACTAGGGAAGGCTCATTTTTTCTTAATAGTTTTCAATCTGGGAGTCATTTTCAATTGGTTGCTTGACACAAGCCTTTTATTTGTCACTTGCTTCTTGAATCAATTTCACCATCAGATCTTCATATCGAAGACTCTGATCTGCTTCCTCTGAGTTTATACTACTCATTTCCAAACCATTTCATAGTTCATTGCTTGGAGATCTGATCCATTTCAGAACTTAGATCTCGCCTGTCGCACCTGGTTAGTGAAAATAGAGTGACACTATGTCTTTTCTGGTCTCTGTTCTTTGTCTGTTAGCCACTTGTCGCAGTCGTTTCATTGGTATACCGCAACACCGTTGCACTTCTCGCATTGGTGAACTGCGACATCGCACTGTGTACAAACACAGAGTGTGTCAATTTGTCGAATTTGGCATGCAGGCATCCCCTCTTCATTTGTTGATCTGAGATTTGGTTTGCTGTATGAACTCACTGTGTGCTGCAAGATCCATCCAGAGATCCCATCTTTGATTTGTGTGTTGAGTGTTTGGCTTAGTTTGGATTGGTTTTGGGTTCCGCTTTGGACAAGTCTGAGAACCAGTAGTGGTGGACAATCTTGTCTCCTCCACCTTCATCTGCTCACCCTTGCATTCCCTCCTCTCCATTAACTGATCTAGTTACTTCATTAGATTAGCTCCCAGACCTCGTTTGCATTATCTTTTGAGCATGGCTTGCTTGGTTTGCTTTCTACTGTCTGATTTTGAGTCTTGTGTTTCTTCCAGTCTGACTGAGTGCTTGTCTTTTCTTGATTTTTCTGAGTGTACTAAATGTTGCAAGTAGTGTTTTCTTTTCAATCATTTACATCTGAAAGTGTAGTTGTTATCAATCCAATATTGTGATGCATCCATTGAAAAGTTAAAAGTGTTTCTTTCCCACCATTTCTCAATCATTGTTGAAGAAAATTTGTGCATTGGAATGTTTTGCTTACGCATTTTTTGGAAAAATTGAATGAATGTGTGATCAGTTGAGTTTTTCTTGAATTATGAATCTCTCATCTTCTTGAAAGACTCAAAGCATGTTTCATCTTTTGCAAAATTAGTCCCATGCTAAGGAAAGATAGATGCATTTTTAATTCTAATTGCTTTTAGGTCATTGAAAGTGAAATTGAAAAGCTTGCATACTCCATCTTAGAATCCTCTCTTTTCATTACCTAGTGTCTATTTGCTTTGAAAAGTAAAAGAAAAGGAAAAAATGTTGTGATTTGGATTAGTAGCGTTGTGATTTTTGTGTTTCGTTGAAAAATGAAAAGAATGTTTCAACGTCATTTTTCGTAGAGTTGGGAGTGTGTTACATTGCATTGCTTTGGAAAAATTGTTGGAAAAGAAAAAAAAGATTTCTCCTTCCCATAGGTAGCATTCATCAAAAGAAAATCATACTTTAGGCATGTAGCTAGGGCTTGTATTATGTTTCCAATTATGTACTCACCTCATGCATGTAGTTAGAGACGTGTTCCAGCGTCATTAAGCATGCCAGCTGTCGTTATTTTCCAGCACTATATCCAGGGGGTATTGTAGTCTTCCACGTACTTATCGATATATCGAGATCCTTCACATACCCACCAAGTACCATAATCCGTACTTGGTGTATATCGAAGTGTGTATCACGTACTCGGTAGTATATCGAAAGGTATATTGCCGAACGGTTGTGCATTAGACAACACCACTACGGATTTGAGCTCCCACATTGTTGGTGTTTATTATGTGTTAAATAATTCCAATATTTAAATTGTCAACCCAGGGAGGGAGCTTATGAGATGCAATCACTATATGTGCAGGATTGAAGGCTTGAACTAACCTAAGCTGACTAAATATGCAAATGTGCTAACATGCAACTATATGATTTTAAACTACTTGTATGACTTTCATAATTCAAATGCAAGAATTTATTCTATCTATGAAAACAGGAAACTGATTAACAAATGAAGCAAGTAGAAAACTTAATAAAGATGTTTAATATGAAATGGATTTGATTTGGAAAATAGAAAACTTGATAAATATATTTATTATAGATGCAAGTAGAAAATTTGATAAAGATATTAATTTCTTATCCAAATCTTATATCATGAGCATCGTCATTATTTGTATGAATGGAAAATAGTCTTATAATTAACCAGTTAAAACAACTCAGAAGAATAGAATTATTAACTATGATTTGAAAACAAACTACTTAGAAAACAAGACTGGTCAATTCTAAAATAGTAACTAATTAGCAAATTAGATATGAAGAATTTAACTATGGAAGAAGGTTGAAAGAGGGTTAAGGAAGAAGTAAGAGAAAGGAGGAAATAATGATGAAGTTTAATTAAGAAGTCTAAATAACATAAAACAAGAGTTAAATTACATCTAAAACCATTAATTAGGAGTAAGAATAATTATGATTGAGAGGTAGAAGAAATTAGATTCTGAAAAAGACCTAGAACAATGCAGAAAGTGTAGAGGTCCGAATGCCGATCCAAATGCCTGTCTAAATGGTGGTCCGAATGCCAGTCCGAATGGAGGAAAACGTTTTAAAGTGAGGAAAAGAAGAGTTTTTGGATGATTTAGTTACCAGCTGGCTTTATGCATATGATCCTACAGTGCAAAGGAAGAAATAGATTGATTAGTTAGAAGCTAAACTAACAAGAAGCTATCTATTCCAATCATTATCTAAGTAGAGGAATGATTTCTATGAGATATAGGAAGAAGGTTAAGATGGAAGAAGAGATAATTAACCTACAGCAAAATAGAAGAAAAACTAACAGAAGAGAAGAGAAAGAAGATAATACTAACTATGGAGGAATTTGGAAGCAATATCTAACTAAAGGTGATGGAAGAAGGATGAGAACAAACTACAAAACTATTTAAGCTTTGGTCGGCCATTCCTAATCCTAAAGAAGAGATTATGTTAGCAGCAAAATAAAGTTCACAAGGAAAACATTAGCATGACTAATTCTAACTATGAATTGAATTTAAAACATGAACTTATTAACTTATATAGTTGTAGAAAAGACTGAAAGTAATCAAGAAAGCTATGCTTGACCGGTCATACTAAATTCTGCAAACGTAACATAAAACAGAAGTTTTTATTTATATGAACAATAAGACATGAACAATGACAAAATACATAATACGAAATAAGAATCTCATTTATGTAAACAACATAACATTATTTCTATCATAAGACAACAACATCATGTACAAAATAAATACGGAAACAACACAGCTTATCTACACAACACAAATTATATACACAGATAGGAGACTACTAGTCATTGAGGGGCCCATCTCAGCAATCATAGGTTGCGCCCTGATGAGTCAATCACCACGTATGCTGTTGAATCTTCCTAAAAACTAGAATAGAGGTATATTGAATTAAAAACATAGTGTTACCGTATTTCTGTGTCTATTTGCAGCTTGGAAAAAACTAATCAAGGCTAACTCTGTCTCAGTCATGTCAACAAAACAAAAAATTTACAAAACAAGACAAGACTTAGTTCATCTCAGTCACAAATATGTCTATTTATACATGACAATAGATGAGAAGGTTGACAGAGTCGACCTCTCTAAAAATAGAGGTCTTTAATGACTGTAACTGTTGATTTAAACGATGTGTAACAGTGCAGGGAATGTCGACCCAGCTTCTTGACGCCAATCCTACCCAACAAGAACAAATGAGCATTTGTTTCCTCAAAACGTGGGAAGAAGCACGTGCTGTAGCGTCGATGTGGGAACAGGAGTTATGTTAGAAAACTGAGCGTGAACAGGATGGACTCCTTCCAGAACAATGGCGTGAGCAGTCAAGAGTGAGTGTGCTTGATCCTCGGCTGATTGCGCAAACAAATCAGGGCTTGGCGTGTTGGTGAAGATGTGGGATGCATTGTCGCATTTAGAGAGTATAGGCGAGGATATTCTAGAACCATGGCTCATTAACCATGCCCATTGCATGGAAAACAGAACCCACGTGCGCTTTTCTGTGTTTAACGACCTGAGGTATGCCAACCGTTGATTTTGCAGGCTGAACGAGAGGCTGAACAATGAGTTGAACGTGTTCAAAATTAACACATAAGCACGCGGTCTGAATGAAGGGTCATTTGAGAAATGCAGCCTGCAAAACAAAACTGGTCTATTGGAAGGTCTGAATGGAAAAAGTAATAACTTATTTAGCTGAAAGATGATGAAAATAATGCCATTCAGAGTGATTTGATGATAAAAAATAGTGACAAAAATGGACGTCAACACACGTACCTTGCATATATCGGGAGACACCACTAGGATTCCTGAAACCAACTGAGTTAACCATTTGGTTGTCTTGGCAAAGCAATACACCGAGAACAGCATCCGGGGATATTAGCACACATGTACTGTCCAGGTAATCAGGTATGCAGGCAAGGTTACAGTCTCAATCCTCCTTGTCACGTCATATTGTTAGACCCTGTAGTATATAGCGGTTTGCGATGCCTTGATAATCCCGTGAGGTTCCAGACTTTGAATCCACTCTGTCACATAAGTATGCTTGTTGCCTTAGTTTGAGTAGGTTTTTCTAGACTACTTTTCTTTTGTAGCATACCCTTAGGAGAAACGCTGTTTCAGCCACCCTGGCTGATTTTCCTGATGCTCTGGAGAATTTTCCCTAGAGAAGATCCCGTAGGATCTTGAACTTATCACCCAAATATCCCCTTAATCCAGAGGTTATTTCGAGGGTAAGAATGGATCAGTGTAACACGGTTGTAGTCACTGAAGTTGAAAACCCCACCCTCAATGTTGGGGGACTTTTGTTTCCCTCAACTCCACCAGATTCATCCACCTCCAACCCCCCATAGGGTGAAGAGGTGGACATTTCTACTTCACAAGACGATACCCTCCTGACAGTTATGCTAGGGGAGCCTGGATCATTGGAATGGATAAAAAAACCCTAGGACGACCCCACAGTAGCTATTGGTCCAGCTGCAGCCTATTGGACATCTTCTACCGATCACCCAGTGGCTCATTTTGCCACCGCATCCCCACCCAACTGGACTACTCCAGAACTCTCTGGACCCTTCTACAGGCCCGACCCTGCCAAGATTTGCGGCCCTATTCATGATCGTCTGGAACAATTACGTGTTAGGGGTGATGAACTTCGAAGATAAAGTCTCGAGCAATGACCTGGGTATATAGACACCTCAGTTCATCCAATATCTTTTCGTTCACCCGAACCATCCCTCCACAACCTAACCATTAATGATACTGGTCAACCCTCGCAAGAGTCTAGTCTTGCACCTCAAGTGAACCAACCGGTTGAAAGACAACAGTCCAACACACCTGTTACTACCACGATTACTTTACCAGCTCCTCCCCCACCTCAAAATTCAAGGGGAGGATATTCCATTCCTCCGGATTACCTCATTGGTAACGTTATTACTATGGTAGCTAATCAACAACCTATGTTGGTTCAAACTTTGAATAGTGATCAGCCTATTGTGGCTGGGGGGAAACCCCCGTCTCCTAATCAGAACATAGGCGGTGGAATCCCCAACAGACCTCCCCAACCCACTAGACCATCCACCATGGGATTATCTCATGTTGGGGGGCCATCCAATGTAACTCAACCCTCATGGAGTCAAGCGTATCCAAGTTCTGTTAACCCTGCGCCGAGCCAATCTAATCCCGCAAATGCACCATACGGGATACCCTATCCCGAAAATCCCTACACTTTATGGGGGCAACAACCCATTTTAAAGCATGGACCCCAACCAACTATCCCTCAAGAACCCCCACCCCCGATCGGTCCCCCCCCCCCTCTTGCTGGAGGGGGCAGGACCCCACCTAACTTTGGAGGAGGCGGACCTCTCCCTTCTGACGGAGGTCCAACTCATTTTACCAACAATGACCCCCACCCTTCCAGTAGTGGCGGGAATGGTCCACCACCCCCCCCAGGTGGAGGCAACGGAGGACCACCCTATTATGGTGGAGGAATACATTTCCCTTCGGGCGGTGGAGGTGGTCCACCACCCCCTCCAAGCGGAGGCGATGGCAGATCTAATTATTATGGTGGAAGTGGTGGTGGTGGAGAACCTCATCCTTCCGGCGGCGGAGGTGGTGGGGGCCCCCCCATCCTTCTGGAGGCGGAGGTGATCCACCACCCCCTCCAAGCAGAGGCGGTGGCGACCCACCTTATTATGGTTATGGACCCCCACCTCCTCTCGGTGGTGGTGGCAGACCTCCACCTCCTCTCAGTGGTGGAGGTGCACCCCCAGCTTATTGGAATAGACCACCTTATGGTGGCGAACCCCCTTACGGTCCGGGCGGCACACCCCCCTACGGTCAGTTTACTCTTGGTACACCCTACGGTCATACAGGTCCTTACATGCCTTATTCATACTATCAATACGCGCAGCCTAATCCACAGCTACCCTTTCTGGCTACCTTGGACCTGCCTGACCTATCTCGTTTAACCAATGACCCCATTTACCACAGAACTAATTGGCCACCTATTCCGGTGAAACTTCCGTCTGATATCCCGAAATTTGATGGCAAGTCGGGTGAAGATCCTAAAAACCACGTGATGACATACCATTTATGGTGTTCATCTAATTCCTTAATAGATGACTCGATCCGTCTTAGCTTGTTTCAAAGGACTCTCACCGGTTTGGCTGCCAAGTGGTATATCGAGCTACCACCCCACTCTTTTCCTTATTTTGGTTCTCTTTCCATGAACGTTTTGACTCATTTCCAGCTGCCTATATGGTATGAAACTGGTACTGAGCTTTTAACCTTGCTCCGTCAAAATACCGCCACTCACATTTCTGATCATATTAATGAGTGGCGAAGGAGGCATCGTCTCATTAAAGCTCTTATCCCAGACCAACTCCTAGCTGACTGGTTTACGAAGTCCCTCATCCCTGTCATAGCACGAGATGTTGCCATGGGAGGTGTTGTCACTGAAGAACAAGCCATCGTGTGCACCCATGTGCTAGACTTAGTTTCTACTCAATCCGGCACATTATTTGATATTCTTCGAGACACACCCCATGACGCTAATGACCCTGCGAAACCACTTAAGGGGCCCCAAGCCGATGGCATCATTGGATCCCTTCACACCCAGCCTCCTTATCAAACTGTTGGTTCTTCGCACCCCCAGGTTTCGTCCCCATCACCAACACAGGCTGGTCTTAGCACCACCAAGTCATTCGCTCCTGCTGCTACTGAAGAATTGAATTCTGTCTCATCTGCTTCACCTCAGAAGTCTGGTAGTAAGAATAAAAACAAGGGAAAACCTAAGAAATATTCTGCCTAGCAGGAACAAAAGAACACTCCTGATGACACCAAACAGAAGCGGAAGCTAAAGTATCCTTGTTTACTGTGTGGAGATTATCACTTCTCCAAAGAGTTTCCCCTTAGAGACGAAGTCCAAAAGTTTCTTAGGGATAAACCCACTCCCATAGCCCTCAATGACCCGTTTCCCACTCAAAACCAACATATGATTACTCAACCCCCCCATCCTAGGGGGAACCATCCAATACCGCACATGTTCTCATGGTGCATAACGAGACGATCAATTTGAACACTCATTCGCGATCATACGACCCGATCCCTTCGAAGGAACCTATTGGAAGTAATACTGAAAAAGCTTCTGACTCCTTAACTGATGTCACTGTACCATTAACTTCTCTCACCATTGAGAAGCCATCCTTAGATTCGATATTGCGACCGTCAAAGAGCACGATTAGAAAAGTTGTTTTCAATCCTAATGCTAGGGCAACATAGAATTACAATATCGTAGAAGACTTGTCACAAGCCCCTTATGCCATGTCCACGTTGGAATTTTTTCATAATTGTCCCAATCAACGCAAAACTCTCCTTGCAGCAATCGGTGCGGTTGACCCTGATTCTTCGAATACCATCATGTTCCGACTTGACTACTTCAAGACAAGGATTTCCCATCAACTCGCATTCCAAGTAGCTGCAAACATTGCTGGGAAAATTGTCCATCATACCCTTTTGGACGAAGGCGCCTCTACTTCTGTCATGTCGATCGCCTGTTGGAGAGCCATTGGCTCTCCCAAATTGAATCGTTCTCCTACCACATTGAAAGCATTTGACGGACGTGGCTTTCAACCTCATGGGCTCTTACAAGCTCTCACAATCGAGTTAGGTGGAAAGACCGTAACCATCAATGTGGAAGTGGTCTCTGCCCCAATAGATTATAATCTCTTGCTTGGTTGCAACTGGTTTTACGCCATGCAAGCGGTAGCATCTTCAGTCTTCCGCATAGTACAATTCCCCCATCAAGGACAAATTGTTACCGTTGACCAGTTAGATTTTTGCACACCATACACTACTACTGATCCTGGTGACCATGTTCCTTCCATTGGACAAACATCAAAATAATATGAGAGTATAGGGGTTGGCCTTTTGAAAGCTTCATCTCTCATGGGCGTTTTTCCCACTTCAGACCCCCCTAATCATATTGCCTCGGTGAACATGATCTCCGTAGATATTTCATCTCACTCCACTGATACTTGGCTTGTACTTGACGAATCCACAACACACCTGATTGGAGATGTGATGCCTCTTTCGCCCGCTGAACGTATTTACGAGGCTATCCAATCAGTACCAGAGGACCACTTAACTTTGGCCTCCCCACCCTATTCTCTACAACGGGCATCATCTCTACCTGATCTCTTACTTCGGACTTTTCATTTAGATGAGTCCATCATGGAAGTTATGAATGTTGATGATGGTCCGTGGGATGACCTCCACCATAGGTCATCTTTTCTTCCGCCTTTGGAGTTCATAGAGGATAACATTAGCACCATCTTTTCACTGGATATCTACTCGTTCCCTCATTCTCCCATACTTACATGTCTTTCAAACTTTGAGGGAAACTTGGCCAACATTGAGCCTACCACCCCCGGTAGACATTTCGGTGAAACCTAGTGTAGTGGAACATATCCACATAGGCTAGAAGTGTTCCTCTGAAGAAATAGCTATTGGTATGGCCTTATTCAAGCAATTTCGAGACGTATTCGCTTGGTCCTATGAGGAGATGCGTGGGATAGACCCCGTGATTATTTCTCATGAAATAAAAACCTATCCCAACATCAAACTTGTACGTCAAAAGTTGCGACCGGTACACCCCTGGAAGACTGCAGCGATCAAGGCAGAGATTGAAAAACTCTTAAAGGCTGGCTTCATCTATCCTGTCTCGTTGACTGATTGGGTCTCAAACATCGTCCCTATGAACAAAAAGCAGGGTACCATTCGCGTCTGTGTCAATTATCGAGACCTTAACAAGGCTTTTCCAAAGGACAACTATCCGACCCCGTTCATCGACCAGATCATCGACAATTATGCCGGGAGCGTCATCTTTTCATTCATGGATGGCTTCTCTGGTTACAACCAGATTGAGATCAACCCAGCTGACCAACATAAGCCGTATTTCATCTATCCTTGGGGGACGTTTGCATATCGCAAACTCTCATTTGGCCTTAAAAACGTTGGCACCATGTTCCAGTGGGCCATGTCGTATGCCTTCCATGACATTAAGGACTTTGTGGAACCTTACCTAGGTGATCTCCCTGCTCATTCAAAGCAGCGTGAGTTCCACATGGATCATCTAACGGCCATTTTCCTCAGATGTGGACGGTACAATATCCGTCTGAATCCTCATAAGTGTATCTTTTGTGTAGATTTTGGACTCCTCTTAGGGTTTATTGTCTCGAAGGATGGGATCCGTATAGATCCCTTAAAAATGGAGGCCATTGTCAACCTACCACCTCTAACTAATATGATGAAACTTCAAAGTCTCCAAGGAAAGGCGACTTATTTAAGGCGTTTTGTTTATAACTTCGCGGAGAAGACTCAGGGGTATATGAAGTTGCTTAAGAAGGAAGTCCTGTTCATTTGGGACGATCAAGCTCAAAAATCCTTCGACATCATCAAACATGCCATCACGCATGCCCCCGTGCTCCAACCGCCCAACTATTCCCGAGATTACATCTCGTATCTCGCTGCTTCTACTGCCACTATCGCCATGGTCTTGGTACAGGAGGATCAAAATGCCCAGGAACATGTAATATACTATGTGAGTAAGGGTCTTACTGACACTAAAACTAGATATTCACATGTCAAAAAACTTGCTTTCGTGGCGGTCATCGCCGTCCAAAAGTTCCAGCACTATATCTTGCTCCGCACCACCACTATCATTGCAGACTTGAACCCCATGTACCATGTACTAACACGTCAAGTACTTGGGGGTAAGTATTCACGCAGGATTGTGATACTGCAAGAATTCAACCTTCTTTTCGAGAAAGCTAAGTCTAAAAAGTCCTTGGTGTTTGCTGAGCTTATTTGTGACCTTCCCCGTCCTGATGTAGAATTTGAGCACAATGACTCTTTTCCGGATGAATCATTGTTTCTCATTGGTACAACTGATCCATGGTATGGAGATATTTCATTAAATCTTCAAACCCGATGCTTCAACCCTCAACTCTCTCACGACAACCGTCGCAGAATATGTCACCATGCGAAGTATTACCTGATCATCAGTGATACTTTGTACCAACGTTGCGTCAATTCAATTCTTCGATGTTGTCTACCTCACGATGAGGCTGAACGCGTTCTAAATGACTGTCACGCTAGGGCATGTGGCGGTCACCTCTCTAGGATGGCTACAATCCAAAATATTTTGCGTGTAGGATAATATTGGCCTACTATCTTCAAAGATTGTATTGAGGCCGTGAAGAGATGTCCTCCATGTCAACACTTCCATACAAAGAAGTGCACCCATCCCACCCCGTTACACCCGGTTATTGCTGTGGGCCCCTTCGCAAAATGGGGCAACGATTTTATGCATTGTAAGACTACCTTGGCTGGGGGGCATAGTTACATCATCGTAGCTGTGGATTACTTCACAAAGTGGGCCGAGGAAATGCCTACATACCAAAACGACGAAAAAACCGCCGCACTCTTCATGTTCAATCATGTAATAGCACGAATTGGAGTTCCTCAGGTGATAGTTACTGATCATGGTTCTCCCTTTCAGAACCATATGGTTGATGAACTGAGCGATAGGTTGGGTTTTCGCCATGAAAACTCAACACCCTACTACCCACAGTCCAATGGACAGGTCGAGTCCATTAACAAGGTCTTGAAAACTATGGTCCAAAGGATGGTAGGTATGCATAAGTCCAACTGGCATAATATGCTATTTTCAGCATTATGGGCCTATAGAACTTCCGTTAAAACCACCACAGGTTTTACTCCTTTCCAATTGGTGTATGGATTGGAGGTTGTCCTTCCTATAGAGTGCGAAATTCCATCTCTACAACTCGCTGTCGAACTTCTTCCTAACACTACTGCCACGAAAGAACGTTTCCTATACTTAGAAAAACTTGACGAGTCTTGCCGAGATGCTTCTCTTGCTAACGAAGCACAAAAGAAATGCATCAAAGATCAGTATGACAAGTTAGTAGAACCTCGTATCTTCAATGAGGGCAACCTGGTCCTCACATACGACCAGAAGCATGACAAGCTGGGGCAAGGAAAGTTCGATTCCATGCGGCACACACCTTACATTGTCAAACGTGTTTTGGAAAAGGGAGCTTACAAGCTTGAAGACTATGATGGAATATCTTTGGGTGAACCTTGTAATGGGATTTACCTAAAGAGGTATTATGCCTGAACCTGTCATGCATAAACTTTCTTGTATATACTGTACATGGCCTGTGTGTGTTTTTGTGTGGTGTGACGCATTTATTTTTTAGTGTCTCTCGATCTTGTTTCCGCTTCTTATACCATGTCTTGTCTACGTGTGTAGATGGAAACATGCTACGGATTCGCGGATGGTTCCAGCTAGCACACCCGTAACCTTTCCTCGAAAGCTTGGGTACTGTATTCCCCAACAGGAGAGATCATCAGCTCAGGTGGAAGTTGTCTTGTGTTTGCAACCAACAATGCCGCTGAATATCAGGCAGTAATTGGAACCCTAACTGATGCTACTTCTTTGGGCATGGACCACATTGTCATCCATATGGATTCTCAATTAGTGGTTTCCCATCTTAACCGGGTCTACACTATCTGTGATCCCACCCTACTCTGTCTCTTCATATGAGTACGTCTCTTGGAAAGGTCATTTGAATCCATTCAATACCTACACATTCCACGAGAGTTAAACATAGTTGCTGACTTGATGGCCAACTTCATTTTAGATTGGTACATCGCACACACATAATACTCATGATATGTAAAAGCATTCACGAAATGTAAATAATGCACTGTATAAAAATCATAGCATATGAACAAGATCACATCATTCATCATTTCTAAAACCACATAATGTATAAATCGTCGGGAATGTCTGTATATATATCATCAAAAGTAGTGTTGGTACAAAAATCTGGAGCACGATGGCTTTCAGTAAGTCTCTACAAAATCTGAAGCCTCATAGCTTTCAGTAGTACAAAATATGAGGCCTCTAAGCTCTCAGTATAAGTATAATAATATCATCAGGCCTGATGCCTATCTCGTACACCCCTAGGGCGTACAACTCTCTACCACTGAGAATGGAAGCACTCCACTTTCCTCGCTACCTTGTGGAGTAATGCGTTGAAGCGTACAGACGCTCCAACTCTGAACCTCTGCATAGGTCTCGGTAAGTCATCTATCGCTGGCTCGGGAACATCCACTATCAGCTGGGACAAGTTCCTGTACACATCCTCCATCTCTACGATAGCAGCATGAGCACCTGGGGGCACAACTGCTTCCCCACCTCTGTCTCTCCTCGCCAGAAGAGAAACCCCTACGGGCCATATGGGACCCACATCTACACACACATGTCATATACTTGTCAGCACCACATCTAAAAAAAATCATAAAGATACAAAACTTAAAAAATACAAGGGTTTTGTTCTTACTGATGTCTCCCCATGTTGTACCCTTGAGCAACACCAAGTCGAGATCCTCTCTGAAATCCGTACCGCCGTATGGGTAGTCCTCAACCATGAACAACTAGCCTTCCATCCAGCTGAAGAACTCAAGACCAAAGATGATGATAGGGCCCCCACCATGACGAGCCCATCACCTCTGCCCTAGGATCCTTGTCATCCAGTCATATCTGTGGGAGCAGGAGAGGGATCCACTCCAAGAGGAACGATATCACGATCGATCAGTACTTGAACTACTTGAACTCCCCCCGCCGACACTTGGTCGGCTGAGCTCGGATGTTGGCGAGGAGACCCTCGCACTAGTTGAAGATCGTGGGGGACATACACTCCTCCACATAGAGCATCTGAGTCCGAGTGGCCATGTGGGGGGCTTGTCTCCCTGCCACTCTAGTAATAGTAAACAATATGGCACGCAGTGGGAGGTTTACAACATCCCTAATGGGAATCTTCCCACTAGAGGATCGAGCATGAGCAGTACAATGTTGCATCACTAGCCTGTGATCCGGTGAGAACTACAGGGTCCCTTCTACAGGATAGACCAGTAAGGAAATAGATGTCCTCAACATCTATAGTGAGGATATGCTCATCGATCACAAAGTGTTGTTGGGATGCATCCCAACACCGGAGCATGTGTGTCAGCAACGGGATTTGGGCCCTCATGCCCTGAATCTCAAAGAAGTTGAGCAAACCACAGTTTCTCAAAGCATTCACGCATTGTGGATCTTCGGCAGCTTGTACATATTGCACCTCGTGTTCTCTTTCCCTCCACTCTAATACCCTATTTGCTTGCTATCAACCTACCAGAGTGGGCATTTAAACAATGTTAGACCTTACTTCAACCAAGGGAAGTCCACCTTTTGGGTTTAATTTGATCGTTGGGATATGCGTTTCCGCCGTCACACTATGCTATTACACACAGTGTGATAACGTCACACTCCACATTTTCGGGACTTGCGCCAAGTAGGTCTCATCACAGTTCCTGAAAGGGAAGACTGGGATGAGCCGAGGGTGCAATATCCCTCCATAAATCCATCAAAAAACCTCAAAAATGGACCTAAAATCAAAATGTAATCCAATACAATTTTGCTGTATGAATTTTAGGCTTACTTGCTCCAGACGGTCGATGAAATGGCAGCTCGTAGCTCTCAAAATTGATGAATGAAATCTTGGCTTCAAATTGGCACTTCTTATCCCAAATTGGCAAATGAAACAATGGTGACTGTATTTGACCCATTTTTCTATTTATAAATGAAATAGAATATTCCTTTTTCAAATATTTGATGCTTTGAGGTCATTTGCTATAGTTTTGATCACCTTTAATCATATTTGGAATATCGGTTGACTATTTGACCTAGTTTCCAAGTGTGCAGGGGTTGTTAAGTTGTATTTTGTGCCATTTCTCACATTACAATGGTCATCTCTAGTATGAACTCTCCCTTGAATGTTTTGTCATTATTTTGCAAAGTTAGATTGTAATTATTTTCTGATGATGAGCTTACTATTCGTTTGTTCTCGTGGTCTTAAAACTATGATAATAAGTACCGAGTTGCGATTTATCACTTTTCTGGGCTCATTAAACTCCTACAGAAAAGGATACCCCCCGGAGTCTACCTTTAAGCTCTTTTCAGGCTCTCAAAAAATGAAAAGATTGCCAAGCAAACTTGTCGTGTTCACACTTGTTAAAGTATTTGAATGGTTGTCTTCCTGGTGACAGTTTACCCCTTTTTCGGACTAGGGGGCACTACTTATGAAAAAGGTATACTCCATCCAATCATGACTGGAAGATTCCTCTCCCGCGTTGTTTTACTCTTTTTCAGGCGATGAGGCTAACTTTACGAAAAAGGACCGTTGAATTCTTCTTTAGTTCTTTTCAGACTCTCTAAATATGAAATGAAGACTGAGTTTACCTTATATGGACTCGTTAAACTCTTACATTGAAGGGCCGGCCATGGGACAAACCCCTCCTATCCCAGGTTCGAAAAATATTTGGGATTGGACTCATCTATGAGATGAACTATACCGAGCATCTGGTTACCCTCATCAATCTCATAAAAAACACATGAGACACTCATCATTATGATGGGGAAAAATGAAATCTTTTATGTTACACACTTTACCAGTGGCAGTATGTAGTCGTTCTTGAACATGGCACTCATATGCATTTGCATACTGTACTTGGATCATCCATTTGTCCTCGAGTTTTACCTACAAACTGAGTCTTCTTACTCCTTTGATTTATTCAAAGAAATCTCCCCTCATCAGTTGCATTAGGAGTTAGTGTCGTACTCGTCATGTCAATACTGCCAAGTCATGCCATGCCCATGTTCAAGAATACGTCCACCATTTATCATCTGCAGTCAGTATGCCCGTCACTTTGTCGGTCTACTCTGAGTCAATCTTGCATGTTACTACACTATCCGATCTACTCTACACATCTTTTGTCGTGTTTCGTTTCGATTGATGGGGGATTCATCATGGCCCTCCTTCGAGGGATTCATCCTTGTTGACTTCAGCTCATCTTCCGAGGATCGAATCTAGAAACCAACCAAGTACCTTGGTCCTACATGTCTCAATGGCAAGTTACCTCGCTTTCAACATGAGTCTACATCATTGTCTCTTGATTGAAATATTTCATCTTACGTTCGACTTCAACTCACTTATTCACGCTTGATACCTTGGGAATCATTAACATTAATGGTGAATCTCCCTTGCGCTTGTTAACGGTTTACATCAATGATCGGTAATCAAGCAGTTTCTACCATGTTCGACATCAAGACATTTGTAATCACATGGTTAGATCCGTATCATTTCGGGTTCGGCTTGAAGACCCTAGGCAATCATATTTTTCCCAGGTTGCGATGGAGTTTGTATTGAGTCATATTACACGGATCCACATTTGTATTGGTCGTGGCTATGTTATCATCTCATCATGGATCTACACTTGTGCATAGTAGCCATGATTGTGTTCAGTCGGTCATTACTACCATGGATCTGCAATGTATTGGTTGCAGCCATGTTGTGAGTCATTTGAGACTGTGTACTCAGAGTCAGGTTGTACTGCAGCAGTATCCTTCGTCTAACAAGTCCATTGCCATTCCTTCTATCAAAGCATTTCACCTGTCTATTTTCAAACAGATTCATGCTTTGGGGGGCATTTTGTTACACCTAAAATATTCCCATCATGAGTTTCAGTGTATACACCCCTGGGGTTACCTTGATTGAGTGATTAACCTAGAAGGATTTGTACCCATTTGTATTAAGTTTTGAGAGGTCGTCGCGGGTTTCACTCATGCAACATGCGATGTCACAACTTACTCCATTGTAGGGTGCGACGAAGTCAATTAAATGGAAAAAATAGCTTCTTCGAGCTTCTTCTCAAAGCTTGCTGACTTGGGACCCTATCCCTGACCTCTTGGAAGAGCTGGCATTTGATTCCTATCATTTTGGAATGATCCCTTAAGCCTATCCTATCATATCTCAACCTATCCTATCCATATCCTATCCGCTTAGTCCTATTTAAATGAAGCTCAATCCCATCCCAAAGGGAGGAAGTCTATGGTGCTCTTATGCTGGCGAAACTAAGCCCAATAGATACAACACTCTAGCTTGGGGAACATCCACTTCTCTCTAGGAGCTTTGGCATGGCTTGTCGAAAGGAGATTGCAGCGTTAAGGAAATGGTTGTAATCCTCTTTTCTATTGTACTTCTCCACTCTTCAATACAGTTAATATAATTGCTTTCCATAAATGTTGTTTCTTTGATAATGTTTAGATTTTTCCTCCTTAACTGTTAACTTAGATCTGTCATATGAGATATATGCTTTCACCTCTCTTGGTTTGTCACATGTTCGACAGGGTTTAGCTACTCGTAATCTGGCAGTGTTGGAGCATTGGATCAACGAAGGAGAAAGGGATCTACAAATCTAAGGTAAATGATCTACTCTTACATTTGTACTTCTATACGATCTAGGAAAGTATTTTATGTTCTGTCCTATTTGTTCTAGACTTACGTTAAGATAGGGAGATTAGGCCTTGAGTTCGCTCTTGGTAGATTGTCCGCAAAACATTAGGAACTAGGGTGGACTGAACTAGAACACTAAGTTATCTCCTAAAATGTAGAGAATTGACTTTAGTGGTCCTAAAATCATGCATGCATGACACACTAGGTTCCTAATGGGTCCTAGATGATATATGTACACCACTAGGGGGGAAATAACATCATCAACTACTAGGAAAAGGTAAATAATGTTAAGTAGTACAAGGATGGAGTATTAACTATCCTAACACACCATGATTGTCACTTTGTCTAAACTTAGAAAGTTGAAAATACCCCCTTGCCTATCTCCCTACATTTGAAAGCGCCAATGACCACTATTTCAAGAAAAAATTATCTCCTTCCTTCGACAT
Organism: Larix kaempferi; assembly: GCA_027924585.1. Taxonomy (NCBI): domain Eukaryota; kingdom Viridiplantae; phylum Streptophyta; class Pinopsida; order Pinales; family Pinaceae; genus Larix; species Larix kaempferi. The sequence continues at coordinate 46,865,393 of BSBM01000372.1, read as the reverse complement.
AGTATGGTTGAGTTGAGTCTTGGATTAAATAAGCAAAATAAATTAACTGAATTAATGCATTCAAAATAACTATTGTCAAAAACTAATATTAATACAATATTAATATAATATATTTTTAATACATTTTAATATTAAAATGTTTTTAATAATAATAATAATAGTATGAATTTGAATATGTTTTAATATTAATGTTAATATTAATATTAGTATAAGTATTAATATGTTTTTAATATTAATATTAATATGTAAGATTTTTAAAAATTATATCATACATAATATAATAATATTAATTCATTTAGAAAGATTAAATTGACAAGGGGGGACATCAGAAAATAAATTGGGATTTTTGTGGTTTTTGGGGGCCTTTTTATTTAAAAAGGTTAAATTTACAAGGTCAAGAAAATAATTTGGGTTTTTTTTTGGGAGGGAGGGGGTTCTTTTTAACATTCCTATTAAATAAATTGTGGCTTTTCGTGTTTTGGGGGTTTTTTATTTAAAAATATTAAATTCACAAAGCGGGAATCTTAGAAAATAAATTGGGGTTTTGGGGGATTTTTCCTTTTAACATTCATATTATCTTCTAGTAGAGGATATGCAAAATGGCTCATATTCGGGTGGTCATTCTTGCTTCAGGTATGGATTCCTATTTCTTTTTATTTATTTCTTAGTATCCAATTTTACAGATTCATTCTTTTGAGAACGAGACACTATGGATCACTTGTGAACCTCACTCCTAATCTTCGTTGCAACGGATTGCCTACCCTACTCGGCGTTCTGACATGCTCATTTGCACATTTTTCTTCTTAGAAAAGTGATTTAGTGTATGATTTTTTTTTTATGTTTTTATGTTTTCGTCCGGCTATGTTTATTTACTACTTCAATGATGTAATAGTGTGATGCACAATACAATATTTGGTCTAGGTTATATATTCATTATTTTGGTGTGGGAATTCCTAGTTGTTAAGAAAAAAACATTATGGTTCCGAATATGTATTATGCAATAGTATTATGAGTTATGTTTATTTAGGGCTTCAAAGTTTTTTTTTTGTTACCGCAGGTACTATACCTTTACATTGTCATTTTTTATGTTAACTGTATTTTTTGTTACAACGGGTATTGTAGCTCTCACTTTCCTTTTTTTCAATGGTGACAGTATTGGCGTGATGTTCAATACATGGGAATTTTTTTTCTAACTCAACATAGCATTTATAAAAAGATTTGGGGAGTTTTGGAATCGATGATTGCACATGTTTATATCTATTCTCACTTTGTCAAATCATCCTAGAGGTAAGTAATTTTATTTGGCTATACTATTTGAACTACAGGTTTGTTGATATCTTGGAGAAAATAAAAATTCCAAGAAATCTTATAGAAACTGGAAAACAAATGTCTTGTTTGTGCCAACTACATCAAAATTGGCTTGCCTGTAAATCCACCATGGTTTTATAGACAACATATTTAATAGACCTTCCTATTCTTGGTTCAATATCAATATTAAGATTTTAAGGTAGCAGATATTGAAAAATAGATCAATAGATAGTAAAAGGATTGAGATACTTTGTGTATGATCATTATCACTGAGAAGGCCAACTAGTGGCCATAATTGTTGTTGGGATTCACATGACGATGATGATACATAGTTGTTAATTGATGCTCTGTAGATTTCCTTTCATATTATTTTCGTCAATGGCAGGACCCACTCTCAACAAATCTGTGAATCCAAATGTCTTGCATTTGTTACTGAGATAGAGGATATATATGGCCATAACTCAAGGTCAGAGGAAGAGTATGGCCAAGAAAGGTCTTTGAGGAGTGGTTAGGGTTTCCATTCCCAATTTAAAATTAAAAAACCTATTGAGAAACTGATACCTCATGAAAAATAAATATCACATTTAAGTAATTTAAGCATATTTTATTTTGGCGCATAGTCAAATTTTATGAATCAAACCCCATAATTTTTTTATGTCAATTTGTTTTCATTCTCTTCTTTTACTTTTACTTTCACATGGATTTGCAATTATATTTCAATTGCATTGCATTCTCACAATAAAGGAAGGTGATTATTCATTTACAGATAGCAAAAACTAATTCCCAAGCTTCTGTATATGATGCCATGGTTTTCAATAGTTTTCGATGACTCATAATTTCTTGTAATAAAATATATGGATTACAAATCCGCTTACAAAAAAAGGAAAGTGGGGAAATAGCGAACGATGCTACCATCTTTTCCATTCACATAGGAATAATTATTATTCTATTGGGCACCATTTACATACAGGGAAACATTGGAGTGCTACTTTAACTACAGGAAAAGAGATGTCGAATCCCTAATAAAACAAGAAATCCTCTCTGAAGAAACTTTTTCATATCCAATTTAATAAAGAGACAAGGGATTGATTTGTTGCATTATTGGTGTCTCAACTGCTTAAAAGAGGGAAGGGCATGGCTACGAGTACACCTTATGATAGATCATCCCCATTGGCATAGTAAAACTAAACAAACGAATTTGACATTCACCTCTTGTGACCGTCAGGTTCAAAAAAGTTGGAGTTTCATTAATTTGAGTTTACTTCCTAAATAATAAGGCATCGATGAAGCTTACTCAGAATTTGGTCACTCCATGAGAGGGACAAAGCATATATATCCTACGCGTAGCGCGAAAAAATTCATTTCTTCTGCTCTATTGAGTGTGTTACACAACGTGCAATTTTTGTAAAATATTGTGCTAGGACAACGCGATATTTTCCAAAAATATTGCACTACAGTGCGGTATTTTCTCAAAATATTGTGTGGCATCCCTAAATAATAAAAAAGGACCCATGACCACCCAGGGGACCCCTAAACCTAATTCTAACAAATAAAATTAAAAAGGACTAGGTTTAGTCTTACCTAAAACTCATGGATCGATGAACAGTACACCGAATCTCCCAGAAACGCTTGAAATGCACTCTAGGAGGTAGGTGGAATAAAGTACAAATGATTTCTAAAAGTGGGCCCCACCCTTCTTTTATATTCATTTGACCCAAACTTCCAACCAATTCCACGGAAAAACCGTAACTTCGTTTCCAAAACCATTCACACCATGACGAACAGCACTTCAAGCTCTTCAACGTGGAACTGACCGATCTGAATTCCAACCAAAGTCACCAGAACACTATTTTCATATCCAAGTACCCCAGAGGTACGCAATGTTCTGATTATATTATTTATGCATTGTCAATACATCGGTTATGTCCTTTACTAAACTTGGGTATGTGTGTCGTATGTTCAAGACTGTGATCAAAAACTATGGATCCTCTTGTTATCTAACACTAGGGGTCATGCACCCTACCACATGTATCATTTAGAAACTATCATATAGACACTATTTTCCCTCTATTTACAATGCATATCCCAGTATTCCCATTTATAACCATAGGGTCCCCATTCATGGCCTTGATGTGCCATCAACGTCATTTCTGTAAATAACATGTTCCCCCATGGGTGTGCACACCATTTCCATTCCTGTCATCAATTGAAACCCATGATTTCGACCCCCCACAAGTTTGAGGAATGTAACCAAACTTGAAAATCCCCCTCTTAGAGTATCATTATTGCATTTGGGCATTTACTCCACCCAGTAGACACTCAACATATTCTTCGGCACATGTTATGAGAACGATTCATAAATCCCCCTCATACTTCCATGAGCACTTTACCATTCACAATCATCACCCCAGCAAAGACACCTATGGGGCCCCCACCCTCATAAATAACCAATTATTCTGCAAGACTACACTGCATAACATTGTTTCATAGGGAACTTGAATTTGCATCTACAAATTAACCTTCACTTCATCATTGTAAAGTGTCCCCCCTATCCACTCAAAACCATGGGGACTCCTCCCTCATAAAATCGGTCCCCCGACATGCACAAAACTGTGGGGACCCGACAACCATTCTTTATGTACAAACAACTCCCGCATCACCTCACATTGCAGGCACACCATATTATTTTGGTCGCAGCCCATGGTTACCTTTGATTAATGTATTTGAGTATTCATATGTTCAACAGTGTTTGTTTTTTCGGTCACCATTACCCTTTTTTTTGCGTTTGCATCAAAACCCCTTTCATTTACAGTTTGTCTCCATCTGTTTAAACCTGTGCCATCCTGAAAGAAAATTTTCCATCAACCAATCTTGTGTCAAGTCTTTCCATCACTTATCAACTAGTCATGTCTCAAGTCTGTCCATCCACCCATTGGTTATAATATGATCCCATTTCTCATGGTAGGACTTTCGTCCTATCCGGTACTTCAACTCCAGTCGACGTCAATTCACTATATTTTGAGAGTTGCAGTAGTTGCAGTTGTACCTTGGGACCCATTTCAATCACTATAAGGTATCACCTCAAACTTAGTAGGGAGATTCATTAGTGCTCCCTAACTAGTTGGTTTCCCCTATGCTCGACATCAACACATCATCGCATCAGGGGTAGATGTACTTTTGAAGGTAGCAATGTTCACATTTGGAAATCATGATAGCAGTCTATTTGGTACGGTACAACCCTCAAGAAGAGTTACATACAAATTTTAGTCCCCCCATCATAGTGGGTTCATCATGGTCACCATCCATTCGAATTCTTCAATATGTTGCAGTAGCTCCGGGGGAATTTAATCTAACATGGATGGAATGCACCTTCATCCATGTCCCAGTAGTATAGTAGAGTCGGCACCTTTTTCCTCTCTCATTGTAATCACTTTGACAGCATTTGAAAATCATGGGTATGCCTGCCTCGTTTGTATAAAATCTATTCTTTATTACAACTCCAATGGTCATCACCAATACTCTTCCCCCATGGGAGAACCTTATTTTTCCCACACATGCTTCCTCCTATAGAATAGGAGAGAAACACCAGAAAACATGATTCATTATCAGCTCTACAATACCCTCTGAACCTCATACATCAAGGTGCATCTGTTACCGCATAAAAGTCACACACATGCGACATTTCAGTGATTCATCGAGTAAAGTGCCATCAACATAAAGAATACATCTCACCATAGGCATCCTCAACAGATCCAGAACACAACATGATTCCACAAGTTCCAAGAAACAATCAAAACAAAGGGTAGCATGGGTATTACACAGTTGACCCATGCTATAGCGCGTGTTATCTGAACAATGCCCGCGCTACACCCGCGCAGATTTTCCTTCAATAGTCGCACTACTATCAAAATATAGGGACCACTCACCCCCAGTGGCGCATTAAAGAATCAATCCTCGCCAAGGATCAAAATTCGGCCCCTCACACACTTGGGGCATTAATCAGTCCCCTTATGTACCTTGAAACTAGTTCATGAAGGAGGAGATTTCACATTTGGATCTAGTTGTTTATTGGCCACCTCTTGTCCTATAAAAGGAAGCCATTGTCATGCATTTGGTAGAGAGAAGTTAGAGAAAGGCTATGTTGTTGGATTTGAGTTGGAGCTTCCTCATATCCCACCATTTCCTACCATTGTAAGCATTCCCAGGCTTGCTTGCCACCTACCATCAAGGGGCAAGTGTCTCTCTCCATTTTTCTTCCATCTACTTAGCATTTAGTTTGGACAAGAAAGGCCTCCCTAAGGGAGATTGTTGGCTTCCCTGTTGATGTATATGTAACTTGGGAATGTATTTCATCTATGTATTTCATATATATTTATTGTACCCTTATTAGAGATGTGTTATTCCTCTATAAGGAAGTGTCCTCATGTGGATTGACAAGTGTCGCAAGTGTGTGTACTTGGCGATGGGTTATTTGACCACCATGTGGGGTCGGCCCTGAATTATATATATTATAATGTGGATGTACCTAGTTAGACAAGTCGGCCCCATAAGGTCACTGGGCAAATATATCAGTATAAATAGAGATCAGGTGATCTCTATTTAGATCACTCGGAAAAGTATCTCACTCTCACTCAAAAAGTGGCGCACTAGTGAGGAGGACGATCATATGCTACTAGGAGACTATCTCAGTGTATTTTGGTTGTACTTTGGTTGAGCCATTGCTCTCTCTATCTCTAAGGAAGTTGTGGGGTTTTTTACCTTAGGGTTTTCCCCACGGAAACTCTGTGTCTCTTGTCTCTCATGCTTTTGATTCTTGTGATGCTTGTCATGCTTATTGTGATTGTCATGCATTGATATACTGTATATGTTATTCTCTCAGCAAAGATCCTAGAGTATTGTGAATTAATGCTCAAGATTTAACATGGTATCAAAGCTAACCTGAGAAGAAGACATTTTGTAGTGACGAAAACTTGAGTTTCTTGTTTATTGGGTTTCTCTCCACATATTTTGGGAAAATAGTATAGTAGATTGACTCTACTCATCAAGGCGCATCTATCTGTCCAATCATAATTCAATTTCGAGCATTTTCATATTTGGCCCTAAAAATTAGGGTTTCCACCAAAATAGAAATTTTTGGAATCTGAAGACACAGCTGGAAGCTCCTTGCAAAAATCAAAGTTTAGAGCTTTGGATCGAGATTTTTGGCTGGGTAGATCTCCGGAAAACTCAAACCCTAATTCAAGGCTCTCCCTAGTGAACCCGGGAGGACAAAAAGTCAAAACTGAAGGGTAAAACTTTGTTGATCTCAAATTATGAATGCACCAGGCTGATCAACTCATCAAAGCGCATCTTTCTATCCTTTCAGAAATTTGAAATTCACATTTTGAATTTTTAGGGTTTTTTCTGACAAACCCTAATCCGGGACCGGATCCAGTTTTCAGCATTTCAAGTGGTAAGACCTAAATATTTTCTATTTCCATTTGAAGTACTCTTTAAGATGTCTCTCTACACCAATCTTGAGTATAAGATTGAAGGGGATGATAACTTCCGAGCCTGGAAGTATAGGATTGGGTTAATCCTGGAAGAGAATGAGTTGGACTCATATATAAAAGAAGACATCCCTATCCCAGAGGATGAAGAGGCCAAGGTATTGCATAAGAAGAACTTGGTCAAGGAAAAGAGAATCATTGTTGATTCTATCAAAGACCATCTCATACCCCATGTGTCTTCTCTTAAGACACCCAAGGAGATGTTTGACTCTTTGACCAAGCTATTTGAATGGAAGAACATAAATCGGAAGATGACCCTGTGGAACCAATTGAAAGGAGTAAAGTTTCAGAATGGAGAAACCATTCAATCTTATTTTTCAAGGGTCTCCCATATCAAGGAACAACTAGAAGCAGTGGATGAAATGGTGGAGAATGGTGAAGTGGTGATGACCACTCTAAATGGCCTACCCAGGTCATGGGATTCCTTTATTCAAGGAATTTGTGCAAGGAAGAAGTTGATCTCCTTCAACAGATTGCGGGAAGAATGCTCTCAAGAAGAAGCTAGACTTATAGCTCGTGAGGAAAAGATAGGAGGTGAAGATCAAACTCTTGCAGCTCACACCAAAAGAAGCAAGCCCAAGAAGGAGCACTCTCGCCACAAGAGATCCTATCAAAAGAATAAGAAGGATCTAAGATGCTTCACATGCAATGAGAAGGGTCACTTTGCTTCAGATTGTCCCAAGAACAAAAGGGATAATAACAACAAATCCAGCAAGAAGAAGAAGGGCAGCAAAAGAAATTTTCATGCTCATACTGTCGAGGATGATAAACCTCCAAAGAAGAAGTCTAAGGCAGAAAGTGATGATAGTGATGTTGACTCATCAAGTTAAGAAGAGTATGTTCTAATCTCTGCTCTCATAGGTACCATATCCCATGGTTTTAATGATTGGTTGATTGATGGTGGAGCTTCCAAACACATGACTGGGTTTAAGGAATCTTTTGTGAATCTATCTGAACATGAATCACCCCATAAGGTGAAACTTGGGGATGATTATCAATACCTAATCAAAGGAAGTGGTGAAGCCTCCTACAACCTAGATTCTGGAAAATCTTTGAAGATGAAAGAAGTCCTTTATGTACCTGGGCTCAAGAAGAACTTACTCTCCATCTCTGCATTGGATGCAAAAGGTATGAGGGTTGCATTTGTGGATGGCCAAGTCCTAATGTGGCCAAAGGGTAAAACAATCAATGATGCAGTAGTGATTGGAGAGCAAGAGGGAGGTTTGTATAAATTGAAGGGTCAACCTGAACATGCCATGATCCATGAATCCATGGAACCAAGTGAACTTTGTCATAGAAGACTTGCTCATATGCACTATAGAGCACTTCCAATTGCAAGCAAAGCTGTAGAGGGTCTTTCTGAAATCAAGACTAAACATGAAGGTGTTTGCAAAGGATGTGCAAAAGGTAAGAACATTAAGAAGGCTTTCCCAAGCATTGAAAGCAAGGCAAAAGACATCCTGGAAATCATCCACTCAGATGTATGTGGTCCTATGTCATCTATTTCTCTGAGTGGGTATGTTTACTATGTCTCATTTATTGATGACTTCTCCAGGAAGACTTGGGTATACTTCTTGAAGAACAAAGATGAGGTGTTTGATAAATTCAAGGAATTCAAAACCTTGATGGAGAATCAAACTAACAAGAAGATCAAAACATTCAGATCTGACAATGGTGGAGAATTCACCTCAAGTGACTTCAAGAAGCTTTGTAGTGATTCAGGGATTAAGAGGGAGTTGACTGCTCCTTATAATCCTCAACAGAATGGAGTTGCAGAAAGGAAGAACAGAACTATCATGGAAGCAACAAGGGCAATGCTACATGACCAGGATCTACCTATGCATCTATGGGCAGAAGCAGCTAGAACAGCTGTATATGTGCAGAACAGAGCACCCCACAAGATATTGGACAACAAGACACCAGAAGAGGTCTTTTCTGGTAAGAAACCTGAAGTCAACCATCTCAGAATATTTGGTTGTCCAGTATACACTCATGTCCCAAAGGAAAAGAGGACTAAATTAGATCCTTCAGGAAAGAAGGGTATCTTTGTGGGTTACAGTGAAAGCTCGAAGGCTTACAGAATATACTTTCCAGGGTTCAAGAAGATTGATGTCAGCAGAGATGTAACATTTGATGAAAATTCAGCATTCATCGAATAAAGAAAGGAACCTATCGAGGTTTATGAAGAACCTAAGGAAACTAGATTTCAAGACACTACCATGACTGAAGTAGTTCCAGAAGTTGTTCGTGAGTTTGAAGATCCACAAGAACCTGTAGATCCACCTTGTGAGGATAACTCTCACAAAAGGAAACCCGCATGGGATAGAGATCTCATTCAAGATGCAGAAAGATTTGGCATTCCAGAAGAAGAACACAGAGCAAAGAAGAGAACCAGATCACATACCAGCTATGTTGCTTTACTCTGTGACATTATGAACAAAGAGCCTTCCAGTTATGAAGAAGCAGCGGAAAAGAAAGAATGGAAGGATGCCATGGTTGAGGAATACCAATCAATAATGAAGAATGATGTTTGGGATGTTGTCCCAAGACCTAAAGAGAAGTTTGTTGTGACTTCCAAATGGATCTACAAAATCAGGCATGCTGTAGATGGCAGTGTAGAGAAATACAAGGCAAGATTCGTAGCTCGTGGCTTCTCTCAGAAAGAGGGAATATATTATGAAGAAACTTTTGCACCTGTAGCCAGGTATACTTCCATCAGAACAGTACTTGCCCTGGCTGCAGCAATGAAATGGAAAATACACCAGATGGATGTCAAGACTTCTTTCTTGAATGGTGTAGTTGAAGAGGAAGTATATGTGGAACAGCCACTCGGTTTTGAAATACATGACAGGGATTCATATGTATGCAGATTGAAGAAAGCCTTGTATGGCTTGAAACAAGCTCCCAGAACTTGGTATGGTAGGATGGACAGTTTCCTATCTAGTTTGGGCTTTACCAAGAGTAAAGCAATTCCAACCTTTACTACAAGGTTGAGGAAGGGAATCCTGTGATTCTACTCCTGCATGTGGATGACTTATTTGTAACAGGAGATGACAAACTGATTGCAGATACTAAGAGGAAGCTTGCTGCTGAATTCGATATGAAAGATTTGGGAATGATGCACTATTTCCTAGGTATGGAGGTGTGGCAGAGTGCAGGTGGGATCTTCCTTGGTCAAGGGAAGTACACAGTAGATATCCTAAAGAGATTTGGGATGATGGATTGCAAGGACATGGCCACACCTATGGCATCAAATCTGAAGCTTCTATGTGATGCTTCATCTGAGCCAGTTGATGTCTCTATGTATCGTCAGATGATTGGGTCCTTGATGTACCTGACGAACACGAGAACGGACATTTGCTTTGTTGTGAACACATTGAGTCAGTTCCTGACAGATCCGAGGAGTGTTCACCTGGTTGTTGTAAAGCATGTTCTGAGGTACCTGAAGGGTACAATGGATTATGGTCTCAAGTATGAAGCGAATCAAAAGTTTAACCTGCAAGGTTATGTTGATTCAGATTGGGCTGGCAGTGCTGCAGATAGGAAGAGCACATCTGGATGCTTGTAACGTCCCCACCTTGACCCTATTGCATTAATATTGTAAATGATGTAAATATTGATATTTAATCATGGTGAAGAGCTCAAGGCCAAGGCCCCACCATTGATTTAACATTTATGTATCGGCAATTAGATTAGATGCATAGAGTCGTTGTGCTAGCGGTGCACAATGTAAAATCGGACATCATGTAAATATGCAATTTTAATGAAAAGCCCACAACCAACTACGCAATGCAACAAAGAGATGGGGGCATGATCTTTACAAGGAATAGAGAGGGAAAATAACCAAACCCTTGAGCCATGGTGTTAAGCCATTTCATTGAGGAAACCCATGAACTCTCAACTACCCATTTGGTCTCATGCACCCAATCATTTAATTCTTCCAAGAATTGGTTGAGACAATTAATGCCTTGGGATGGGAGAGGTATGGCTGTCAATTTTCGAGTATGGGAAAGACAGCAACCTGGGAAATCGAGTTTTTGTTTGCTGGCCAAGAAAACCCCCATGAAATTGGCCCAACGCCATTCTTCACCCATGGCATTCATCCTCTCACGCAGTCTGAGCTTGTTGGGGTTTTATCCTTCACGTTTTTCACCATTTCCTGCATTTTCCCATGCCTGGAAACTCGTTTTTGGATAGCATAGTGGCTGGGAGAAGCGAGCCACGAATTGGGGGTTTAATGGAGGTCGTTTTTGCTCCTGGGTTGTCGCTAAACATTTTCTGAAAATGAATTGTGCCTTCCATGGTTTATTCCCGTTTTCTCCATTTCGTTTTCTAGTCTCCCCACATTTTTCTGAGCTAGTGGAAGAGGACAGATTTGGCTTGATGAGTCCAATGAAGTATCCATAGCTTAATGGGTGAGCCACTAGCTGAGTAATCCACCTCTGTCCATCTCTTACAGCCTGAGAAACCCAATTGCTGATTGGCTTGGCTGATTCTGGTGTATCTTTGGCTATATGAGAGCCTGTTTTCCCCTTTTCCTTGTGGAGATCATGCCCAAATCGGGGGGTGGCAGTTGTGCTGAGAGATTGAGGAGCACACTGGCCTATGGTTGGGTGGAACATTGCAGAAGCGTAGCTGGTTGCTCAGGGATTACTTGGGTTAAGATAAGTATTCTCATTTGCTAATTTGATATTGTTTAGATTGATGAACGACATGAATATATTGAATGTATAATGGATGTGTAATTGATTATTTCCGTTGTGTTATTTCTTATAATTATACATCCCATATCTCTTTAAATTATGTGAATGCTTGGTTAAAAGTTTATGGGGCTAGATGCCCGGTTTTAGCCTCACGATCCTCTCCATCTAGCTGGTATGATGGGAGGGGACGTGACAATGCTGCTTTAGTATGGGATCAAGTGTGATCTCTTGGTTTAGCAAGAAGCAGTCCTACGTAGCACTGAGTACAGCTGAGGCAGAGTATGTTGCAGCCTGTTCAGCTTGTTGTGAGGCAGTATGGATACGGAAGCTACTGTCTGAGTTATTTGATCTCCTGTTGGATGCTACTGGTATCTTTTGTGATAACAAGAGTTGTGTGAAGCTGTCCGAGAACCTAGTGTTTCATGATAGGTCGAAACACATAGAGATCAAATATCACTATATCAGGGATATAGTGCAGAGAGGAGCTGTGAAGCTCCTGTATGTTGCGACGGATGAGCAGATTGCAGATGTGCTGACGAAGCCACTAGCCAGGGTGAAGTTCGAGTACTTTAGAGAGAGTCTTGGCATTCTTCAGATCGAGGACACTTCGAGGAAGAAGTGATGGACACATTTGCAAAAGCCATTCCAAGCATGTTGGAAGGAGGATCCTTCACATGGCTGTGGATGTAAGCGTTGGATGATGAGCATCAGGATGATGTTCTGGTTTCTGCTTGGATATGATCAGTTGGATCATTTTTATATGTATGTATGCATCATGTTGGATGCTAGATATGATCAGTTGGATCATTTTTATGTATGTATGTACGCATCATGTTGGATGTTGGATATGATCAGTAGGATCATTTGTATGTATTTTGTATGCATCATGTTGGATGCTTGGACCATGTATCTGTATATGTATCAGGTGGATACATTGTATGATCAGGTGGATCATGTATGGTGATATGTATCATGTATTTGTATTTGTATCAGGTGGATACATTGTATGATTAGGTGGATCATGTATGATGATATGTATCAGGTAGATACTTGGTATGCATCAAGTAGATGCATTATATGATCAGGATGATCGTGGATGATGAGCTTCAGGATGTTGCTCCAGATGACATGCAGCAGGATGTTGCAGTGATGATGATCAGGATGATCATGTATACATTAGGATGATGTATGCTGAGTATCAGGTTGATACTCTATGGCTGTGGATCAGGTTGTGCAGATGAGAATATAATTTGGCCCTGGGAGATTTGCAGATAGTCTTTCGAGGTTTTTCCTATGGCATGTAATTCATGCCCTCGGATATCTGGCAAATGCTCTTTTGAGGTTTTGCTCTGGGAGGACATATAATTTGGCCCTGGGAGATCTGCAGATAGTCTTTCGATTTTTTGCCTATGGCATGTTGTTAACACCCAAAAAGTGCTCACTAGCTCATTCCCTTATTCACATGACCCATTTGTCCACTTTTCCACCATCTGAGCCTCTGAAGCCAACAAAAGGTCACCAAAAGACCTTAGTACACCCCTTTTTCCCACTCAAAAATATTATTTTTCCTAAAAAAGCATAAAAAACCCTCAAAAATGGTCCAAAATTCCCAAAATATTAAAAAGGGAATAAAAATATTAATTTTATTCAAAAAAGGAAAAAGGAGGGAAAAGTACCTAAACCATGTTGGTCAATACCATTGGTTTCCACAAAACCACAAATGGTATTCCCCACAACCAAAACCTATAAAAAGGTGGTAGGGGCTCCTCATTTCACACCCATCCATATTCCTATCCTCATGCTGCCAAAATCTCCCTTGAGTTTTGGCCATTGTAGCAACCTTGGAGAAAGGACCCATTGGAGATTGAAGCTGCTCACCATTGGAGCTTCGCGAATATCTTCATCAATCGAAGGTATTCCTATTACAAGCATTTGCTTGCCCTCATTTTTTAATACAAAATTATTTCTTATGTTTCTTGTTCTTGTTTTTTAATTCAAAATGCACATGCTAGTTTAGTTTAGTTTAGATTTAGTTTATTGTTATTTATTTCTATTGAAACTGCTGCTACTAGTTAGCAGGTGCCCATAGCACTAAGCTTGGTTGCAAAACCAAGCCAACAGTTTTTGGCAACTTCGCTTCTTTTTGAATCTTTAGATCTCATTTTTGCTTTAGATCTTAGTTATTGATAGTATTAAGTAGTTTAATTCATAGATTTGCCACCCTAGACAGCAGATCCATTGCTATTCTAGATCTTGGCCGATTTTATTGCCATTAACAGCCTGAAATCGTCATTTTTGGGTTCATTTTTTCGCGTCGACGTACGACTTTCGCCTCGCGGTTTTTTTCCCGACAGTCGCGCGGCTCATCCCGACCTCGCGGCCTTTTTCTGCGTTGCACGCCGCGGCTTCGCGGCCTTTTTCCGCACTGCACATCGCGGCTTCGCGGCCTTTTTCCGCGTTGCACATCGCGGCTTCGCGACCTTTTTCCGCGCTGCACATTGCGGCTTTTATCCAGAAACCCACGATGCGCATCGCGACTTTTAGCCCGAAACGCGCGATGTGATTTTCTGGCAGCGCAGCTCAACTTTCAAACGACCATATCTCCCTCTCCCGAACTCCATTTGAAACGATTTTTTTTTCAAATTGGGTGTTTTCAATCAAGGAATCCAAATATCCTATTAGATTTAAGAAATTTTTCATAGAAATTTATCTAATCTTTTATTTTAGTGTTATTTATCACTTCAATTTACCCATTTCGGCCAATCCGTTTAAAAAATTAATTTTTTACTGTATTCTCTGCCCACATTGCACATTTTACAGTACTAAAATTCTAGCATTGTTTACAGCCATAGAAAAAATTTACTATTTAGAATGCACATGTGAAAAAGTCTTTTTAAATATTTTCAGAAATTGAAAGAAGGATTTGATTGCATTTTATCTAGATTAAAAATTTTACTGTTTACTTCTTTGATATTTTTGCCCATAGTAGAATTTTAAAAAGAAATCCATTTATTTCTTAAAGAAGTCATATTATTTGCTTTCATATTTCAAAAGATCCATTGTTTTTTAATAGTCCTTGAAAAGCATTTAATTTTCATTTATTGAAAAAGTCATAATATTTGCTTTTTATTTCAAAAGATCCTTTGTTTTTTGAATACTTAGCGTTTACTTTTTCAATTTTAGTTTAAAATATCACACGTGCACCCACTCAAACACTAATTTTAAACTGAGCCTTAAAACTTACCATAATTTCAACCCACTTTTAACCCCACTTGGGGAACACTAAAAGAACTTTGTAGCTAGGTAGTATTGGGGGGATAGGTGTTCCAATAACACCCCTCAGTTATTACATCTGAGACATAGTTGTTGTCCATTAGGGAGCTAAAATCTCCTAGTATTTATTGGCACAGTCACAACCAGTTTATGGGAAGGCCTCTCCCCTAGGAGGGTTGAAGTCGCAAAGATGGTTCCGGAAGCCTAAGTGGAATACTGAAATCCATTCAATAACCGAAGGGCTACCATTCGCAGTTCTCGGGATATCCCTGTATGGGGATATTGCGATAAAGGACCAAACGGCAGATTTACCTTTTCTCGACGTGTCATGAACGGAGTATCCTAGTAGCCATCCTTTAGGATTGATTACCCGGTGTCCCTCCTGGTAGGGGGATATCTAGCCATTGACTCAACACTCAATATTGTCTGACTTGGATTTCATCACCTTGCAGAGAATATAGTTTGTTGATTCACAATACTTTTAGTTAGGTGTTTGCATGATTCAACCCACCTTTCGTCTAGTTACACCTATTTTTTCTAGAAGCTGTTTGCATGTTGGTACTCTGACCATTTTTTGCATCCCTCCACTTATTATAGCACAGTTGCTATAATAAGTGCCTTTTTGAGGTTGATTTTTTGGCCTGAGAGCCTTCATTTTCACTCCCCTTCTTGCACCCTTGGTTGCATTAGGGTTTTGAGTTTTTTATACATTACCATTTTACACCATACAGATTTTTACACAAAAACTTATTTCTCACCATTGAGAATTTTAGACGCTCTCGTCGTCTTCAGGGCGAACTCCTAGAGTTCAGTCTACTTGGCTCGCCACATCACCGACGCCGAGCCTTATCCCTCGACTTGACACATCGTCGGTCAACCATACGGTCATCCAATTCTGACATGCCTCACTTCACTTCTGATTCTGAGGCAGAATCCGAAAACCCCACCGGTGTATTATCCACCACAACCTGCTCCCGCACCTGTGGCGAACCAAAATCCTCCCACTACTCAAGGGCAAGTGTACACACAGCACAACCAGCCCCAGAACCAAAACAACCAGCGCAACCAAGGTGCGCAACAGAACCGTGGTAGAGGTCGTAACCGCGGTAATAACCAACAACATCAGCAAAATCCTCCACCTCCCAATCCCCCGTAAAATAACAATGCTGCTCCTCCCAACCGCAATCCAGATCGGAATCCTAAGCAGCCTAGAAATAGTAACCTCAGAACAAACCACCCTTGTTCTATCTGCGGGGTCTATGGTCATTACACACATTCTTACCCACATTTAGAGCGAGCTCGAAAACTCTGGACCGACGATGCCCATCGTCAAGGGCAAGCAGCTCCTCAGCCGCCACCCAATCCTCCACCACCTCAACATCAACTGTTGGTGCTGCAAAACCCCTTTCTAAACCAAGTTGTAGTGAACACTCAGCCGTTAGCTCCCCCTCAAGGCAATGTGCCACCACAACAGATTACTTATGCAGCCCCTGATCAACCCATGTTCGATTCAGGTACTCACCACTTGTTGATGATGTCAACCGCCGATGCCAACCTCCAAACCTGTCGGAACCAATATGGCTCCACTTCTGAATCCCCTCCCACCGACAAGAACACTAACGTTAATCCCACAGATCAAACGTTACATATACCTCCGGCTCCACTTGATGGCGCTTCCAAATCACCTCGCTTCCCACTTCGTCGCATCAACAGTAATCCCAATGCTTGGGCTGCGTCGAATTACAACATCGTAGACGACTTAGCCCAGTCTCCTGCAGCCATGTCTGCTTTAGAAGTCTTGAAAAACTATCCTTCACAGCGCAAGACTTTACTCTCTGCCATTGATGCCATTGAACCCAATGATTCACAACTGATCGCATTCGATTCAGACCAGTCTGAACCCCGCCTGCCTTCCTCTTTAGCATTCCAAGTTTTCGTTTCTGTTCAGAATCTTGTCATCCATCGGTGCATTATTGATGAAGGGGCCTCTACATGCGTCATGTCCACATTCATTTGGTAGAAGTTGGGATCTCCCACTCTCCAGCAGTCCACCACTGCGTTGCGAGCCTACGACGGTCGTTCGGCTCGACACCAGGGTCTCTTACCTAATGTCCCCGTCCAGCTCGCGGGTAAAATCGTGCTCATCGACATTGAGGTCATCAATGCCCAACTCGACCATAACCTTTTACTTGGTCGCATCTACATGTATGCAATGTGGGCTGTTGCCTCATCCATTTTTCGTACCATGCAGTTCCCCCATGAGGGACGCGTGGTCAAGGTCGACCAACTCACCTATTACGACCCCAAGCCCCCGCCACACCTGAAAATGTTCTCCCCATGGTTGAACAACCTGTTTGTGGTGCAAATACCTCATTTGTTTCCTCAGTAGGACCCGGACTATACTCCGATGCGCCGATGACTTCTACATTCCAGGCCATTCCACCACCGTCACCGGAGACCCACGTCGCTAACCTCTGCACTCTTTCACAAACACCCGGTAATCAACCCTCCTTGTTACCCAAACCACCATTGGTCCCTAGTCACATTGGAGTTACACCCATCCACACAATCCCCTTTCTATTTCCTCCTTCGGGTGTAGTAAGCGCCCCGATTATGGCTACCCTTAGTCTACCCGGGTTAACATTGGGATTACCCGTGTGGTATATTACGCCTCCCGTTCCTCCGCCGACACCAAATGTCATCCTGCAACCGATGCAACCCATTGTTACTTCTACCCAACCACCTCCCGGTATCACTACTCCTTCGTCATCAACGAATCCCCCTCCATTCATCAGGCCCACTCGGGGCAGAGGCCCACAAGCATACACTACGGTACCCCCACCCAAGGCAGTTAAACCTCCCCCCGTATTTCCTGCTCCTCCAAAATGCTCGTTGTGTGATGAGTTAGGCCATCCAACCCATCAGTGTCCACAGTTACCTACATTACAGGAACACATGCAAATGTTGGACGACGACCCCAACATCCCGGTGGTCAAACTCGATCCAAACCCCATGCCTCGTGATAAATCACTGCGTACCAACCACCCATGTGCGATATGCGGTATTTACGGCCACTACTCACATCACTGTCCTGACATCGCAGATTACAGAGCAGCTCTCTACGAGATGAAAAATTTGGACCTTGAGACAGCACCCCCTACTATCGAGGAGATATACCCTCCCGCATCATCCTCATCCTGAGAGATTAACACCATCTACATGATCTCTTCGACTACCACTACCTCATCACTTGATTTGACCACTCAAAGCTACCGCAATGATGAAGAGATTCTAGAGGCTCCTACTGCCCTTGATTATCCCTTGGAGGACATGCACCATAATCCCTACTTCCTCCCGGAAGAGACTTCATCCACCACCGCTACCCAATCCGTGGTTGAGTCCAAAGATTTCCTTCCTACTAAAGTCGACTGGTTAAAGGATCCCATGGCCGATATTTCTCCCGTCATCCACATTGACATCTCTGACCCACTTGGTGCCCTTCATACCATTACATTAGGAGCCTCCCACAGTGAGCATGAGATCGGAGAATACCAACAATTGTTCCAAGAATTCACTGATGTATTTACTTGGTCAGGTACCGAAATGCCTGGCCTTGAACCCACCATTTATACGATCTCCACTGGATACCCCTCTTTCCGGTCGCCCCCTTACATTGATCCCGTTCGCACACATGTTCCACTCTGCTACGTCGGTTTCGCTGATGGGGAAAACCGTTGCTCCCCCAATCTGGCCTCCGCAACTTGGGTAATATATTCCCCTTCACATGAGTTGATCCACATCGATGGAATGTGTTTGGGTGCCGCTACCAACAACCAGGTTGAATATGATGCCGTGACCGGTCTCTTGGTCACAGCTCTCCAAATGAGCATACATCACCTTAACATTTTCTTGGACTCACAACTCCTAGTTTCCCAACTCAACAATGATTACCAAGTACGTGATCCCTGTCTGTTCAGAAAATTTTTGCGCACTAAACAAATGATTCGACAGTTTGAATCCATTTCATTCACACATGTCCCAAGAAATCTCAATAGTGTAGCAGACTGTAATGTCCCCTTCTCCTTAGAACAACAGAGAAGGAAACATTACCAACATACCGGGCTTTTGGTAAACTTAGCCCCAATATTTTTGCACATAAATAACTAACATTTTAAAACTTCTATATGCAGATTCAATTCAATATAAACACGGAGGAATTAACAATACATATGCACACAGTTTCATCATGCATTCAACATATAAACAGCAGTCATTATTTAAAATGCTTGCAGGGCATAGAATTAACATCAAGAATACTTATCTCGAATTATAATGGCCCAAACAACTGGCTACGTGAGAGCAACGTTCCACCTAACCATAGATCTCTGTCCAGCCTGTATTCTTTCAGCTGAGAGATCACCCCCGAGCTGGGCTGTGTATCCACTAAGGAGGAACTAGATGGCTCACTCACAGTCAGGGTTTCACTCAGATAGCCATGCTAAGCCAACACACGGTTGGGTTTCTCAAGAATGCAATAGGAGATGGAGGAGGATGCTAGTCCACTGAGCTCAATCCCAGAGCCACATACTCTTCAAGCTAGGCTCAGCAATCCCATCCTCTATTCATACATCCACAATCAGATTTCTCACAAATCTGTCACAAACAACCCAAATCCGTCATTGATTTTCTGGGCCATTAAAACTGGGTTTTCCCATGGCTTTTGGGGTAGCTATTGCTCCCAAATTCGCCCCAAGGTTCCTACCAATGGATCCCCCATTGGATTTCTCTGTCCAATACCAAATCGGGACGTTTTTGGCTTCCCAAAGCGTGAGTTCTCTCATAGTCGCGATTTTCGGTTTTCTCACTGTTGGGAGCTCGTTTTTGGGTGGAGAAAGATGTCCCATACTTCCACAATGGAATGGGGATAAGGATGGAGCAACCCCCAAGATGTAGAGTGACTTGTGGGACAAGTCAAAAGAGCCCATACCTACCCATACGAATTTCAGGGCTGCCCATACTCCATCAAAGTCATTGACTTAATTCTTCAACCATTCTCTTACAACAGGAATAAATGTCACCTAGAAAGGTCAAATGGGTTCTCATAAAGACATATGGCAACCTATGGTTCACTCCCATAGCTCCCTCACCACTCCCTAGTGGATACACGTGGCCCCTTCTCATTCGTTGCCTCCATAGCCAGTCTTGGAATTTTATATTGCATGATGTTTATTTACATCCTAGTACAATTTCCATGGCTTAAGAGCACATGGTATCAAAATATCAAATACTTGCCCTTTAAATCAAATTCGGGCTTTCACGAGCGGGGCCTTGGCCTTGAGCTCCACGCTACGGAAACATACGTCACATGTACACATTATTTACATTTAAGGCTAATATATCCTAAGGGTCGAATTGGGGGTATTACACAGACCATATGGCCAACAATGTACTTGACTGGCACACCAATCGCATCATACCATAAACAAATAATTCATCCATGTGCATAACATGTGCCTCCAACCACTTATACTATGAAACGAGAACTATATACTAAGAACAAAAACTCTAGCCATAAAAACTCACAAATTTTGCATAAAAAACACTGAAAACAACCCCCAAATCAAAAAGTGTTGATGCCAGTATCATGTTTTCATAAAAAACACCAAAAACAACCCCCAAATCGAAAAGTGTTGATACTAGTATCAAAGTTTTTTTTCTCTGGGTTAAAAATATAGCCATGGCTTAAAAATCTCATACCGTTGTTTATGAAAGCCTTAAAATCAACCCCTAAATTGAAATTTTCTGTTTTCAACAAATAAATTCCTAACCCTAACCCCCAACAAACTATTACAAAAGTTAAAAAAAAATTATAATGCGCCCCTCCTACCTTAACACCCCTAACAAACTATTAATAATTTTTTTAAAAATTTACATTTAAAAAAATAATTACATATTTGACCCTAACCCCCCAACAAACCATTAATAAATGTTTGAAAAAATTACATTTTAAAAACAAAGTACATTTCCTAATTCCCTAGCCCCCTACATTACCCCCTACCTTAACCGCCCAAAAATTACATTTCCTAATGCCCTACCCACTACGTTAACCCCCCAATATTACCCCATTGCCCCTCACACATTGTTTTAACTAAAAAAAATTAAAACCCAACTTAAAAAAATTAAACAATTAAAATAAAAACCAAAACTTAAAAAATAAAAAATAAAACCTAAACTTTACAAAAAAAAAATAACAAAACACAAACTAGACTTTACAAAAAAAACAAATTAAAAATTAAACAAAAAAACTATATAAAAAAAGATTAAAAAACAAATTAAAAATTAAAAAAAAAACTTTACAAAAAAAAAATTAAAAATTGAAAAAAAAACTAAACTTAAAAAAAAAAAATCAAAATGGCGGGCGGATGTTGGCTCCACCCCCTTGGGCGCCCAAAGGGATGCCCCTGTGAGGCGTCCCTTTGGGCGCCCAAGGGGGTGGAGCCAGCATCCGCCGCCCAAAAGTGGGCGGCGGATGCTGGCTCCGCCCACTTGGGCGCCCAAAGGGCTGCTCCAGTGGGGCGGCCCTTTGGGTGCCCAAGTGGGTGGAGCCAGCACCCGCCCACCCAAAAGTGGGCGGCGGGTGCTGGCTCCGCCCCCATGGGCGCCCAATGGGGTGCCCCCATGGGGCGGCCCTTTGGGCGCCCAAGGGGGATGAGCCAGCACCCGCCGCCCACTTTTGGGCGGGCGGGTGCCGGCTCCGCCCCCTTGGGCGCCCAAAGGGCCGCCCCACGGGGGAAGCTCGATGCCGCATCGAGCTTCCCCCGTGGGGCGGCCCTTTGGGCGCCCAAGGGGGCGGAGCCAGCATCCACCCGCCTCTTTGGGGTGATCTTTGTTTTTTTTGTTTGTATTATTAATTTTTGTTTTGTTTAATTTTTAAAGTTTGGTTTTGTTTAATTTTGATTTTGATTTTTTTTTTTTTGTAAAGTTTAGTTTTTTTTTTTAATTTTTAATTTTTTTTGTAAAGTTTTTTTTTTATTTTTAATTTGTTTTTTAATTTATTTTTTGTAAAGTCTTTTTTTTTTTTAATTTGTAAAGTCTAGTTTGTTTTTTGGTTTTTTTTTTGTAAAGTTTAGGTTTTATTTTTTATTTTTTAAGTTTAGGTTTTTATTTTAATTTTTTAATTTTTTTAAGTTAGGTTTTAAATTGTTTCTAGTTAAAACGATGTGTGACGGGTAATGGGGTAGTGGGTAGGGCATTAGGAAATGTAATTTTCGGGTGGCTAAGGTAGGGGGTAATGCAGGGGTCTAGGGCATTAGGAAATGTACTTTGTTTTTTTAAATGTTTATTAATGGTTGGTTGAGGGGTTAGGGTAGGATAGGTAATTATTTTTTTAAATGTAATTTTTTAAAAAAATTATTAATAGTTTGTTAGGGGGTTAGGGTAGAAGGGACGCATTATAATTATTTTTTTAACTTTTGTAATAGTTTGTGGGGGGGTAGGGATAAGGTTAGGGTAGAAGGGGGCAATGTAATTTTTTTAAATATTTTCTTTTTAAATTTTAATAATAATTGGTTAGGTGGTTAAATATTATGAAAAATAATGTGAAATAGTATCATTTTTATACAAAATGACTAAAAATCTGTTAAAAATGGGTTTAAATGTCTTCTTTTTCTCGATTTGTTTACTATTTTTTCCATAAAAATATATTATTTATGATTAAATTTTAAAGATAAATTTTGAAAATCTATGTGTTTTTCATTATAGCTAGCTTCTAAATGTATTTTTTTTGTTAAATTTCTAAAAAACACACTTGAAAATAGAAATTAAAAATACTTTACAATAAAGATGTGTCAAAGGCCCAAAAAAATGCCTCAAAATGAAAATGTGTGATACTGGTATCAACCCTTTTTGAAACGGAGGTAAAAATAGCTACTAAAATTAGGAGAGAGAAAAACGAGAACTGTGTCGAGTTCTCGTTTCATAGTATAAGTGGTTCTCCACGGGCATTTACCAAAAAACAAAACATGCATCCACGTGCATACCATGTGCCTCCACGGGCATATACCAAAAACAAAATGTGCATCCACGTGCATAACATGTGCCTCCACGGGCATACAGAAAATCAAACATGCCTCCACGGGCAAACATAAAGACAACAAGTGCATCCATGTGCATACACGACTATATATCCAAACATATATATACATATATATATAAACCGTGATAGTCAACATGTCATAGGTGCCCTCAGCACCCAATATACAAAAGCTACATGAGCCGTACAAAATAGTGCTTCCCCATATGCTCATCAGCATTTGGGGGCAGATACAATATCATCTAGTCATCAGGATCCCTAAGCTCCTCTGGCACCCCCTCCACCAGGCCTGCCGGATCATGGCGAGCCCGAACTCTCTGTTCTGCTGGTCCCATTGGATCATCCCTTAGACGGATCCTCCTCTTAGCTGGCCCTGCTGGGTCATCCTGAGCACCATCCCTGTGCTCTGCCACAAACACCGATGTCCTCAACAAGATCGACCGCCACTCACGCGGCGCACCGAAGCAATGCTCCACGATATCCCGATCCAGGTCTCTCCAGCCATCCTCGGGGATTCCAGCTAGAATCATGTCGAATGTCTGTCTGACACCCTCTATGGCATCATCTCGAGGGCCAACCCCTCGCCCACGAGCCACAAATAATCCATATCCACACCTGGCGGGATCCTCGACAGAAGATCTCCCACCTCCCCTAAACGAGGCAACCCAGTGAGAAAGTATACGTCTGTGAGGGTGATCTCCAACCTCTGTCCCCCAATCATAAAAGCACCCTCCGCGGGCACCCACCAACTCACCAACTTGTTCAGGAGCTGTCTCACTGAATGCATTGGTGGGATCTGAGCGAACTTCAAAAGTCCACTCACCGCTAGAGTCTGTCGGACCCTTGGATCAGTATGAATCTTCTCCATCAGATTATCATCTATCTCCCGCTCTCGCCATGAAGTCAACGGTCTCCTCAACATCCTGCCAAAAAACAGAAGAAATTTTTAGACCCAACAAAAAAAATTTGCAAAAAATACCATTGCGGCTTTTCCATCAAAAGCCGCGATGATCATCGCGACCTCCATTCAAGAACCCGCGATGAACATCGCAGATATTTGCCAGATAGTCGCGATGAACATCGCGACTATCTCCCATGAAATCGCGATGAACATCGCGGGTTCCAACCTCACAGTCGCGATGAACATCGCGACTGTCAGCCCAAAACCCGCACGGTTCATCACGGGAATAGACCCGAAACCCGCGATATTCCACGTTGGAAGGTCAACGTGGAATTTCACGGCCTTCGGGGGCCCGCCGCCAAACAAAAAAAACATAATTGAAAAGGCTAAGGCAAATAGGGTTACCTGAAACTCACAGAATCGAAAATCAATGGTCAAATATCCCAGAAATCGAGAAAGAGCTCTGACTACTCTTCCAAACTCGCACGTAACAATGACACGTCATATGGGCCCCACGCCCTATTTATAGAAATTCCGCCATTTTTCCAACAACCATTACGGTGTCATACGACGTCCATTTCTCAAACCGTTGGTACCATTGGAATCAGAACAGCGAGAACTTCATGATAGTTCTTTCCTTTTTATGTTTTCATCAGGTCCATTTTTTGACCATTTTTTCACGCCCTCGTTGCCTCGGTTTGCATGCCACATCGACCGTCGTCCATTTTTGGCATGCCTTATATCACCGGATTTAGATTTCCGCACTCGTGATGATGCTTGAGATCATTTCTCGCTCTCACGTCCATATTTTTCAGGCATTTTTCCCATGCCCTCTCGTCGCCTCGGTTTGCGTGCCACATCGGCCGGCGTCCGTTTTTTACAAGTCTTATATCATCGGATTCAGTTTTCTACGCTCATGATGATGCTTGAGATCATTTCTCGCTCTCACGTCCATATTTTTTGGGCATTTTTCCCATGCCCCCTCGTCGCCTCAGTTTGCGTGCCACATCGGTCGGCGTCCATTTTTGACAAGTTTTATATCGCCGGATTCAGTTTTCCACGCTTGTGACGATGCTAGAGATCATTTCTCGCTCTCATGCCCAGATTTTTCAGGCATTTTTTCCATGCCCCCTCGTTGCCTCGGTTTGCGTGCCACATCCACCGTTCTCCGTGGTTGACCATCTTTATATCGCTGGATTCAATTTCCCACACTTGTGATGATGCTTGAGATCATTTCTCGCTCTCACGCCCATACTTTTCGGCCATTTTTTCAAAATGCCCTCTCATCGCCTCGGTTTGCATGCCACATCGGCCGTCGTCAGTTTTTGGCAAGCCTTATATCGCCGGATTCAGTTTTTCGTGCTCGTGATGATGCTTGAGATAATTTCTCGCTCTCACATCCAGATTTTTCGGGCATTTTTTCCATGCCCCCTCGTCACCTCGGTTGCGCGCCACATCCACCCTTCTCCGTGGTTGACCATCTTTATATCGTCGGATTCAGTTTCCCGCACTTGTGATGATGCTTGAGATCATTTCTCACTCTCACGCCCATAATTTTTGGCCATTTTTTCAAAATGCCCTCTCATTGCCTCGGTTTGCGTGCCACAAAGCCGCAGCCCCCTTTTGACAATATTTATGTCACCGGATCCAGTATCCCGCACACATGATGATGCTTGAGACCTTTTTTCTCACTCCCATCAATCCCTCTTTGTTCGGTATAATTTTATCCCTTTTTCGGGCCGAGCAATCCCTTTTACGAAAAAGGCACTTAGGGAGTTTCTGTTAAGCTCTTTTATGACTCCTAAAACAATGAAAAGATCGTCGAGCAACCTTGCTTCCTTTCATGCTCGCTAAACGTATCTGAAAGGGCATCTACCTAGTATAAGTTTACCCCTTTTCCGGACCTTGTAGACTAATTACAAAAAAGGTATACTCTAATCACATTGGCTAGAAGAGTTCTCCATCTACATCATTTTATGCTTTTTTAGGCTTTGGAGACTAACTTACGAAAAAGAAACACCAATGGAGTCCACTTACCGCTTTCAGACTCTCTAAAAATGAAAGCGACCACGAGCAATCACCATCCTGGGCTCGTAAAACCAATAGGACAGTAGTCATAACCACTGCAGAGTCTTCTTATCGTTTTCAGACTCCTTAAAAATGAAAGCACCAATGAGCACGAACAGTCCTGGGCTCACAAATCCACAGGATAGTACCATTTCAGAGCACACTTTTATACCTTCTTGGAGCTCATTTAAACTACGAAGAAGGACCCAATGGTGCTTCTCGGTGCCACAACAGATCACGTCTACTCATATGGCAACTTCCCCTTTTGGTCGCCTTTGTTCAGAGTATTCTGCAGTACGTCACCCTGAGAACCCCTCGACAGCACCCATCAGCTTGATTCCCCCCCAGAGTCAATACATACCCTTCAGTCCCTTAAAAGCTATGATCCCCACACCTATAAGTCAGTTCCCTACGCTGCCAGGTCAACCATGTCATCATGCTCTGAACAAAGGAAGTTTGAGTCTACCCACCATATGACCCCAGTTACTTCCCATCCCCACAAGTATGTCAGTCCTACCATCAGTACTACCACACTTCAGTTCTACACCTCATGCTCCTATCAAGGAAACATCATCACCTTGTTAGTTGCTGGTCTCCCTCTGTCGACGACAACCAAATTTATTCCATAGGATAGACCTAGAGGTCCCTGTGTCTTGGACTCATCACCATTTATGATGAGTGCCTACGAATCATTTTGAGAAGAGTCCTCAGTGCCTCTCCAAATGGTTGTTTCTCACATGCTCGACTTCAACACCTTGATCGCATCGTTGAGACTCGCACGGGGCATCGGTCCATTCAGTTATTAGTCGAAGACCCCGGATACCATCTAACTCCTCCACATTTGAGAGTCTACCTTTGGATACAACCAGTTATACTTTTCCTATAGATATCCGGGTTGCGCATGGCGACAGTATTCAGATGTACCCCAGTTTCATACTCCCTTGAGTATACAATTACATTGATTCTCAGAGATGACTCACACTTTTTGAGTTCCTACAGATGTTGGACACCTTCAATTTCAGCAGTTCAACAGTCATTCCAGTGTATCAGTTATTGAGATCAGTCATGCCATGATCATGAGTACATCCCAAAATCATGTCCCCTCTAGACCATTATGATGTACCAGTATATTTTTTATGTATTAGATCCCCCTTCTTGGGACTAATTGTTATGTATATGTCTTGATACGAGCATGGGTATGCCCGCCTCGTCCATTATCAGAGATTATTCCTCATTCATATTGAGGCCATGTAATATTTTTTGTTTTTGCAGCTTCCAAGGTCCGTGGATCCAATCTCCAAACGGTCTCTTCTCCTCCCTAAACCCCAGAAAAAAGACAAAAGAACTATGATGTCTATTGGCCATACGATGAGCTCCTGCCCTCACACATCAGGGGGCAATCTATTAACACCCAAAAAGTGCTCACTAGCTCATTCCCTTATTCACATGACCCATTTGTCCACTTTTCCACCATCTGAGCCTCTGAAGCCAACAAAATGTCACCAAAAGACCTTAGTACACCCCTTTTTCCCACTCAAAAAGATTATTTTTCCTAAAAAAACATAAAAAACCCTCAAAAAGGGTCCAAAATTCCCAAAATATTAAAAAGGGAATAAAAATATTAATTTTATTCAAAAAAGGAAAAATGAGGGAAAAGTACCTAAACCATGTTGGTCAATACCATTGGTTTCCACAAAACCACAAATGGTATTCCCCACAACCAAAACCTATAAAAAGGTGGTAGGGGCTCCTCATTTCAAATCCATCCATATTCCTATCCTCATGCTCCCAAAATCTCCCTTGAGTTTTGGCCATTGTAGCAACCTTGGAGAAAGAACCCATTAGAGATTGGAGCTGCTCACCATTGGAGCTTCCCGAATATCTTCATCAATCGAAGGTATTCCTATTACAAGCATTTGCTTGCCCTCATTTTTTAATACAAAATTATTTCTTATGTTTCTTGTTCTTGTTTTTTAATTCCAAATGCACATGCTAGTTTAGTTTAGTTTAGATTTAGTTTATTGTTATCTATTTCTATTGAAACTGCTGCTACTAGTTAGCAGGTGCCCATAGCACTAAGCTTGGTTGCAAAACCAAGCCAACACATGTAATTCGTTTCCCTGGGATATCTGGAAGATGCTCTTTCGAGGTTTTGTCCTATGGCATATAATCTATCCCTGGGAGATCCGATAGGTTGGGTTGTGTGCCCGTAATAAGTCCTGGGATGCTCTTGCGAGGTTTTTCCATGACCACATATAATCTGTCCCTGGGAGATCCTATAGGTAGAGTTGTGTGCTCGTAACAGCTTGGGATTGTCTTGCGAGGTTTTGTGGTGACCACATATAATCTGTCCCTGGGAGATCCTATACGTAGAGTTGTGTGCTCGTAACAGCCTGGGATGCTCTTGCGAGGTTTTGTGGTGAGGTCACATATAATATGGCCCTAGGAGATCCCATAGGTAGAGTCGTGTGCTCGTAACATCCTGGGATGCTCTTTCGAGGTTTTGTGACGCACGTAATAAGTCCTGAGGATTCCACAGTATGGCCAGTGATGACGAAGACCTGCAGGTGGTGGGCCTACATCCAGTATGAAAAAGGATTGGCTCTGTAGAACTTCCTATGACGAGTAGAGTCAGAGATTGGTTGAGATAGCAGCAACAGTGACGATGATGATGACGATGCATTGATGACGATGATCCCGAGAAGAAGACTTGTCTAGCAGATCTGTGTCGAGAAATACCTTCCTAGTTAAGAGGGAGTGTTGATGTATATGTAACTTCGGAATGTATTTCATCTATGTATTTCATATATATTTATTGTACCCTTATTAGAGATGTGTTATTCCTCTATAAGGAAGTGTCGTCATGTGGATTGACAAGTGTCACAAGTGTGTGTACTTGGCGATGGGTTATTAGACCACCATGTGGGGTCAGCCCTGAATTATATATATTATAATGTGGATGTACCTAGTTAGACAAGTTGGCCCCATAAGGTCACTAGGAAAATAGATCAGTATAAATAGAGATCAGGTGATCTCTATTTAGATCACTCTGAAAAGTATCTCACTCTCACTCAGAAAGTGGCGCACTAGTGAGGAGGAGGATCATCTGCTACTAGGAGACTATCTCAATGTATTTTTGTTGTACTTTGGTTGAGCCATTGCTCTCTCTATCTCTGAGGAAGTTGTGGGTTTTTTCACCTTAGGGTTTTCCCCACGGAAACTCTATGTCTCTTGTCTCTCATGCTTTTGATTCTTGTGATGCTTGTCATGCTTATTGTGATTGTCATGCATTGATATACTGTATATGTTATTCTCTCAGCAAAGATCCTAGAGTATTGTGAATTAATGCTCAATATTTAACATTCCCTTGAAGCTTTCACCTCCTAGGTGTTGTATATCTATTCCATTGGAAAATACAAGAGTGGTTTAGCATATCTTTGGTTGTTATTGGAGTTTGCATCTTTCCCCATATCTTTTATTTTATTTTCATCAATGTTTTCATGTTTGAATGTGAACTACACTAACAATCTCTTACAAAATCACTTGGAGGAATACCAACCATAAAAAGGGGCCCCAAGGACTGAGGCCTTTCCACAACCTACAAGGATTATACCCTCACCAAGTGGAAGAGTGCACTTGTGCAATTTTTTTCATAACCCTTCATTTTATCTTCGTGATATTTATCCCATTTTAACATTAGGTCACCCACCTGAAAATCCCTATCAGAGGACGATCTTTCATCAAATCATTGTTTTATGATTTGTTGATGCTTATTGAAATTTTGTTTAGCCTTTTCCCTATCTTCCTCTAATTTTAACAAAGTATTAATCCATCTCTCCATTGCAAAACAGTCTACTTCTTAAACAGACAATGACAGTTGAAGAGATGGTAAAAATAAATTTGAAGGAAGAATGGATGAGATATCAGGTAGAAGTGATCGTTAAGGTTTCCCAGCAACCAGAGTTGAATAAAATGCTTCTTCTAGTTTCTCCACATCTAAATCAATGATTTTAATAGTAGACTTTGGTATTTTAGACTTTGGGCTAGTAGTAGTAAGAGAAACATTTTCACCCTCAATTATTAAATCAGAAACTACATCGGAGGAAGTGCTAACAATAGCAAATGGATCAATAGGTTGTGCTAATGTACCTTGCAGTTGTTATGCTTGTAGCATCAAGCTAACCAAATTATGTATGGGATCCTGAGGCTTTGTAGCTACCATAGTGATCCAGATTTATATGGGAACGAAATGAAAGAGAAGGTATAGAACCATATACACAGATATATTGCAAAGAACAAATTGATACAGTAAACACATATTCTATTAAATAGCAGAAATAGAACATACTTTAAAATAAAACAACTAAATTGGTGGTAGCTATCTCTAAGAAGAGATGTGGCCATTATGCTCATTTGTGCCAATCTGAATACAAAAAGAGGCCAAAAGGGCCTATTTATCATAATCATGAGGGAAAGAATCTCAAACATCCAAAAACCAAACCCTAGAATATGAACCGTCATAAAGTTTGCAGCCCCAAGGTGGTTAGTTGAACAGTCAACTTCCCAGAGTCATAACTTTTGCATACGATCTTCATTTTGGGCGCTCGATAGCCCGTTGGAAAGGTCTATCCAAAATTTATCCAAAATTTAAAAATTTTTATTAGGGGGTAATGCATGCCACTAGAAACTGTGTGGCCTCCTGAATCGCCAAAAAATTCGTTTAGGGCCTTAAAATGGCCCCGGAAGTTTAGGACCCGAAAAACTGTAGAAAATTTACTAGAAAATTGCCAAAATGGGAAACGTTTTTTAGCCAATGGAATAGGTGGGTGGTAATCGATATCCATCTATATCACTTGTCCCCCCTTAGGAATAAATTCTCTCCATTGCATCAAATCTCTTATCGTATGTCGAACCATGTGTTGAGTTGAGCTCCTAGTGCAGCATTTGCTGAAGTGAAAATGATTCCTTTCTTTGACATCTTCAGAGGGTTGTATTTGCTGTTGATGGATGCGCTGGAGTTTTTCAAAAAAATTGGTTGTCATTTTATCCTTGATTTGCACTAATGTGGATGATTTCTGTTTGGAGGAGCACCTTGAATGCATGGCCTTACACTATAGAGGTACCCGGATAGATAATGCTACAATGACTTTGTGTTCTTCTTGTTTCTGTTGATTAGAGGGATCATGTGCAGAGGTTTTGGATGTCTCTGCGATATGATTTTCTCTTTCAGTGGAAATTGTGAATAGGGAAAATTTCCCAATGTGCAAGATTATCTTGTTGCACTACTTGGTTGGGGTAGGTGCAACTATATCTGGTATCCAATAGAGTTTTCCTCCCAAAGTGACAATGACACTATGAGTTCGTGATTCATATACAGCATGATGCTTCCACATATATGGATTTACTAAAAGAACATCGCAAACTTCAAGTCGTCCACATCACACAATACGTCATCTTTGAAGGGATTGATTCCATATGGTAGGCGGCATTGATGACTGACGCAGATACCCCATCCTTGGCTTAGCCAACCAATGGTGTATGGTTGCGGGTGTGGTGTTATTGGTAGCTCCAATCTCTTGAAGACATATGCCGAGATCGGGTTCTTTTGGTTGTCGTTGTCCACAACAAAATGTAGGGGAATTCCCTTTAGCCACATTTGTGAGTGGAAGAGACACTCATCTTCCTCCGACTCTTCAGGTTCCTCTAGTTGAATCTATGTGGTAGCAATAGCGACACTAGGTTCCGCATCAATGATCTACGTCCCTTTATCTATGGATGTGACATTGGGTTCTGAATTAGAATCAGAACTGGGATCTAATTTTGAAGCTTTGATCTCAGCCACCAATGATTGTTTTGAGTGTCATTCATCAGTGTTGTGCCAAGGTATTTTGTGGAACTCACACCACTTCCCAGTTTCCTTCTTTTTCTTTTTCGTTACCCTTCTTCACTTGTGATTGGGACTGGTTTTACTTTCCTTGTCCCATTTTCTGCGAGACAGAGTTTCCCTTTCCATTCTTGTGCGCAGGTCCGAAGTCGTGCATGTTCTTTTGCTAAAATTTCTACTCAATTTTGACAGCATACCAATAGGGAGATCCAAGTGAAGAGATGTCCAGGAATTCCATTTTTGTTCGTATGTATCGATGTAGGCCACTATGATATTGCAGTACTGGGTTCCCTTCAGAGTCCTTGATACCCAACTTTGTGTGCAAGGTATGAAAGTTGTTGGTGTACTCCAAGACCATTTTGTCCCTCTCTTGATGCAGAATGATCCTTCTTGTGTATTGGTCATCATAGTTTCCCATAGGGTAATATTTTTCCTTAACGACATCTATAAAAGAGGCCCAAGTGGGATTGGACTCAAACAATCCATACTTATTTTATGAGTGTTGCTCACAATAAGTTTCCCACCAATTTTTGACATGGGGGGCGGCCTTGAGGACCACCAAGGTGATCTTTTCCCTGTCGAAAAAATTGTGGACAAAGAAATACCCTTCTAGTATATTCAACCATTTATCTAGGGCATCAACATCAATTCGTCCTTCAAATAAAGGGATATCAAAGTTAACGTGTACCTTGAAGGGAGTCACATATTCAAAACAGATGCTCGTTGAAGGTGTATCTTCCACTGTCGGCATGCGTCGAAAGATCTACGCGAAATTATCCATCATTTTGTTCCTCTGTCGCACAAGGGATCCTCAAGAAATAACTTGATAGGATATCCTGCTCTGTCATCTCTCTTTTATTCCGCCATGGGAGGCCATTTAGGGAGGCGAGAGTGATCTTCCCCAAGTGAAACTAGTTCGATACCCAACTCTCTATATCCTGACCTCATTGGGGACATACACTGAGAAACAGTCAAAGAGAAGATTGCTCTGATACCGCTAATCTGGATTTATGTGCGAACAAAATGAAAGAGAAGGTATAGAACCATATACACAGATATATTGCAAAGAACACAGTGATACAGTAAACACATATTCTATTAAATAGTGAAAAAGAACAGACTGTAAAATAAAACAACTAGAATGGTTGTATCTATCTCTGAGAAGAGATGTGGCCACTATGCTCATTCATGCCAAAATGAATAAAAAAAGACGATGAAAGGGCCTATTTATCATAACAATGAGGGAAATAATCCCAAACATCCAAAAACCTAACCCTAGAAGATGAACCGTCATAAAGTTTGTGGCCCCAAGGTGGTTAGTTGAACAATCAACTTTTCAAGGTCATAACTTTTGCATACGATCTCTATTTGGTGTGGTCAATATCCTGTTGGAAAGGTATATCTGATATTTACAACCTTCAACTAGGAGGAAATGCATGCCATTGGAAACCATGCCCCCCCCCCCTCGAATCGCCAAACAAAGTCGTTTAGTACCTCAAAATGGCCCCGGAATTTTAGGACCTGAAAAACCATAGAAAAATTACTAGAAAATTGCCAAAAGGGGAAACCGTTTTTAGCCAGTGGAATGGGTGGGTGGCCACCGATATCCATTTGGATCACATAGTTTGCTTCCCTTGTAGTTTCTCTAAATTTTTTTCTGCAAAATTATTGGGATGAACCGCATTCAACACCATAGCTTTGTTATTTGCTTCTAATTCCCCTCTCATATCTTTCTCTTCGGCATAAAATGCTCTTTCCCTTTCTCCCATAACCAGTGCCCTTGGGAGTCATGAATCAAGTTTATATGTGTTGGATATGGGAATTTTCCTTGTACTTATTCGAAACTTAGATCTCCCTGATAGATAAAATCATCAGGATGAGTCTTGTGAATGTAGATACTCTTAAGTTGTGCCAAAAGAAAATGGTGTTCAATGGATTTCTTGGGGTCATGCATCCTTTTAATGCCTAATCTAGATTTTAATTCTTTCAGCTGATCAGCCAAAACATGAGTGTGGGAAGCATTTTGAATGACCAAATGACCAATATATAAAGGAAAATTAGGACAAGTTCTTCTCTTCAAATCTAAACATTAGGCATGAGATCCATCAACTACAGTTTGGAAAGATACTTCTTCTAGAACCATTCTATCGGGAACAAATATAAGAAGAAGATGAACTAAGTTATGGCCCCAAATCCTTAAATAGGTGAAAAATTCACCGCAATACCAATCACCCATCAGGGCTACCAAATTTATGGAATCTTTGGAAATCCTAGGTGCATTAGGTTTAAATATAATAAAATAAACAACACCTAAAAAATTGTCACAAGTGTCGTAAACATGAGGCCTGTAGTTTTTTTCAGTAGATATGAACAGTGAGATTATGTGTGGTACAATTCCATTTCATAGATGGAAATGCAAAAGCAGTACACATTATATCTACTAAATAGGTAGACATAAAAAGCTTGGGCTTCCTGACAACTAGTGTCTTCTGCACTTGAACAATTTCATCTTTCATAGTGATAGGGAAAATATGGGCCCAATTGAATACTTTCCCTATGGAAACAATGTGGTGGACCAAAGGAGTTCATTCCAACTTGAAATGTACACAATTCTCCAATCCATAAAACCTACAGAGCATGGCATTGAGAATCTTGTAGGGTTCCCTAAGATACCGAACAGGGTAGAATATATTGGGCCTTAAAACAAAGCCATCCAGGTTGAACCACTATCTTTTAACTAGTTTTTTTGCTTCATACTTATTTTCAAAATCCCTCATGAAGTCTTGTGTAAGCAACTTTTGGGGGGTTTTCAGAGCATACATCCTCACCAAAAGTCTCAGTTATCAAATTAGCATATGCAGCCTGGTTTGAATCCTAGAAGGTATAATTTGGGATATCTGCGTAATCTATCATCCATTTGACGAGGTCAATGTGTGGGATGATATATGGTTGAGATACAATAGCATGTATGTGGGACTTACTGATGTTCTGATAACTTTGTCCTTCTTCTTCGAACTCAAAGAAGTCATCATTGCCAAATATACTTTAGATGGTATCCCAATCCATTCATTCAGCATCATTGTTTTGACCATCTGTGTCTAAGTATATTCTAAAATTCATGTCTTTAACCTTGAGTTCATATGAAACCATTTTTTCGCTAGTTCTGCAAGCCATCGCCTCCGCGATTCAGTCTGCAAAAAATGACAAATATAAGCTAAATTGAAATCTTAACAATGAATGTGAAAAAATAAATTTGTAGCTGAAAATTACCTCAAATAAAATGCAAGAACTATTACACAATTAAAGGTGAGTTTGGTATGTGAATACCAATCATATTGTAATTCGTAGATAAGGTGAAAAATACAGTAGAGTGATGAAACTAGTTCAAAAATGGACGAAGTATAGGCCAAGTTATGACTAAATCAACTTACCATCAATGATAAATACGTCGTACAAAAATGGCGGTTAAATCATGATTACAAATTAACTTTTTTATTTGATTGGTTCATTGGAGTAGCTATTTCACACGTGTGTCGGATGGGAGAATTTACGATGTCATAAAATGGTTCCGATGTGGGACCACTAAGAATTGTCAGGCCTTGGATCTCGGGTTGTTTCTTACAAAAATTACCAATTGAATTTCCAAATTCCGACATCCGAAAAAATAAAATATCAGCATTAGAATGTCATGAGCAAAGTCATCTTATTTAAAACAATACAGCTTCCAACTTCTGACATTCAAGGTCTGTTATCGAATTGGAAATGTCGGCATCAGAACATTGGGAATAAAAATTGAACTTATAAGTTCCTCCAACTTTCGATATCTGAGAGTTACAAAATAAGTCGGAGTCGGAATGTTAGAAATGCAAAGTTTGAAACCTGAAATTTATGGGATCTGAGATTCAATATTCGTACAAGATTTTGAAACATAGGCATCGAGTACGTCAGAAAGACACAGTTTTAAAGGTAGATTTGTTGGGATTCATTCCAAAGTATGAAATGGTGAAATAATTTATCATTCAAACGAAAATTTCAATCAAAACAATGTATTTTCCAAAGAAAATTAAATTTTAAAGGGGCTCCCATCATTTTTCAAAGGAAAAGATTGTGGGATCTATTGTGGCTACAATAGCTCTCCTATTTGCAATCTCTTCATCTCTTAATTATCATATACATTATTTTTCCTATTTACATTTGGTATTTCTTCAATAAATGAATTTTATTTGTTTTAGAAAACAACAAAAACGGTTGAATTCTTATTGAGGAACTGCATACAATTGTTCAAGAGAACTCAAATTGTTCTAGCTTAGGGTTACTATCTTCAAAGATATCAGTTTCATGTCTAGTTTCTACCTCTAAAGGAAATAAGCTTTCAGGATGAGATTTATTAGGTGAATACCTTGAGGATGTCCACATGAGAGAGAAATCCATCTACTAGCCATGCATTGATGACACTCCTTCTAATGCCAAAACTATTAATGCCAAAAATTGTCCATAGGTAGATAGTAGGGGTTCTCTCTGAGAGAAATCCCAATCAAAATTTCATCCATTTGGAATAGGGAACCCATTTGGATTATGGAACAACTAATGTTAATTGGTTTGTGGTTTTACAAGTTATTTCCCAATCCAACATTTAGGGTTTTTATTTATTTTATAAAAATGAAATGCAGTATGTTATAACCTACAATGCATTCCTAACTACTCTAGCCTATCCTAGTTGGGAGCGAGTTAAAGGAAATTTGCAGTAAATATGATTGAATTACGTATCCATAAAATAGATAGCTAAGGAACTAGACATGTACGACAATCACAGAATGAGCGAAAACATTGAAATATTCACAACATCATAACATTCTGCATTTACAGCTCCTAGAAAGAGAATATACCATGAAAGTGCATATACATCAAGAAAAGATGATGGTTGTAAGAATAGTCAAACATAAATTAAAACATTCTTACTTCATATAAGTGAAAATGGAGCAGGAATTAGTTCCATAACATTCATTCCCAACATAAACATAGTCTCCATGCCAAAACTTAAGTCTAGTAGCTTGTGTATTCATCCCAAGAAATCATTCTTACAACAGAATGAGCAGCAAAGGATCCTCTTCCAAAATCACCTTCCTCCCTCTGTAATATTTCTTTTATAATTTCACAAAGTAACCTCCAAGTGATTGTTCAAATCCCCAAAGTTAGTTAGGACATTTCGGTTCTTTGTGCACATGTCACTTGGGAATTTACATTTCCTCTAAAAGAAGTAAAAGTAAAATTTAAATTATATAATTAGAAGCAAACATTTCCTTGGGACCTAATATAGTTTTCCCACAATTCACAATCATAGTAAATAACTATTAACTTCTTGGGCTCTAGCAAGCATAAAAGGACTTCATGAAGGACTGTCTCTTTAGATAGTGCAATTACCCCATTGGTGACATAATTATCATCCATTGTCATGAATTGAATCTTTTGCATCAGCAACCTGATCTGATCTTGCAGCGCTTGAGTAGTAACCCGTTTCATGCCTCTTACAGCCTCAACATCCTCATATCTGATTGTTCTTAACTCTTTTAGTCAATGTTCCCTAGGAATAGGTTCCTTAAAACATGGAAAGTTTTAGGAGCTAATATTATCCCATGGGATAAATTTAGGGGTTTTTAATTTTTACTGGGCTAATTGTTTATTAAACACCCATTAGGTATGATTAGCCCACTTTTTATTTAGTTATTTTTAATGAATATGAGGTTAGCCCCATCAAATTTAAAAAGGGCATCCAAGATAAAACAATTTAACCCCTCTAAAATTGGATTTAAACCTTTGTTCACCCATGAAAATCACTAGGTATCTCCCATTTTCCCATTATTTCTAGAAATGGAAGTCGCTAGGGGCTCTTTTGCCTTCTATCGATCTTGGAAATCAAAGTATGAGTTACATTCATCTAGATTTTATGGGTTGAATCTCATTTTACAAGTTGCTTAATGTCCACATGAGAAGGGAAGTTTATATTTACTATCGAGTCTTATAGTAACCCATTTACATCTAAGAGAGTTATAAATCCCATAACTTCAGATCCAAAGTTTCACCAATAAATAAGAGGATTGTGAATCTTTCAATCAGCGATGCGGAAATAACATTTTTGTGGGTGTTTGGGAATCATGCCTCGGGGCTAGGAATTCATGCATAGCCACATATTTGGGCATGTAGGGGGGCATGAACTACCAAGGAGAAACTTGCCAAAATATTCTCCAAGACTTCACAAGGTTTTATAATTTAGTGAAATATTCGCCAAGATTTTACAAGGTTTTATAATTTAGTGAAAGATTCATCAAGATTTTACAATATTATATAATTTAATGAGAGATTCGCCAAAACATTATATATACATATATAACATTAATAAAATATCCTTCATTATTTTACTATATATCATGGGGATTCGCCCATTTATTATATGTATAAATTTAGGGGGGTTCTTAAAACTTTCCCTGCCTTAAAGGTTCCCGAGAGTGGTTGTCTACATTTTCCAATTATTTTCATTATGGATGTGCACATTTTTTGGGACTTATTCAAAGAGGCATTAGAATTCTTTTGTAATGTTACTCCCACCTTTGAATGATTATCCAAGGTAGAATAGTCCAGTTGGATTTCTTAGATCATCCTTTTGGAAAAGTTTGGGGGGATATCTATGTTGTTATTATGTCGAGTTGCTACACCGTTTAGCTTTCTTTTAAATTTTATAACTTTGCGATCTCTTATTCTTGAGCTGCCTCAACTACAACCCTAAGCTTGGTTGTAATCTTTTGGATTTCATGGAGTTGTTTTATAACTAGCTCATATGCATGAAACAACTCTTGATATAATACAGTGGCACAAGCGTGAAAATCTTCCAAACCTTTATTCTCCTCCCTTGATACCTTTGCTTCAGTTACTAATGTGTCCTTCTCATATTGGAGGGTTTCTATCTATGTTTCCATGATTACATTTCATGCCAGTAGACTGTTGTCTTATCTTTCAATTCATCTCTGTCTATTTGTAGGTTTTCTATTTGAGTAGTCATGACTTCCTTCTCTGCTTTGATTCCTTTGACTTGAAATGCTAGTGCATCACTATCTTTCTGCGACTCTTGTGATGATAACTCGAGTGGGATCCTTTCTGCTTGAAGAGCATCATAACCATGTTTCAAGTCGAATCCATCACCCCAAGCCTCCAGAAGATTATCTTCTAGCTAACTAATTTCTAATTGGCCCTTTTTTGTTCCTTAGACATCTTATAAATGTTATCTTTCCCAGCATGAGTAGCGGCCACATTTACTGAGGCCGTGAATTATGTTTCCTTATCGATGTGTGTAAATACTGGAATGTATGGAGTAATAACTATCTTAGGTTGTGTCGAAAGCTTGAGCTTCTTTTCCATTATTTGCACAATTTGCTTCTTCTTAGCATCAAACTCATAAGAGCTCATATTGGCTACAATATTTTCTTTAGATGGCGTATATGCAGTGATGCCCAAATCCCTCATAGGAAAATTCCTTCTGGTGACTGGGATGGTGGAGCTAGTGGTAGGTGTCTTGATTTCCATATCTTGTAACCCACTCTCTTCTTTTTTCTTCTATTCTTCTTAAACTAGTCAATTATCTACCTCATTTGGTCCACATGCAAAGAATATAGCATTCCCAACATTCTCCCACTTGTTGTCTTCATTCGATATACATTATATTTAGAACTTTAGTTCACTTTAGCAAGGATGACAATCCCATCATTTCCCTACACCAAGAAAAATTCTATGTGCTTACCAACTTGGCCAATGCATTTGCAACATTCTTTACCATGTCTACCTTTTCTAGTAACACCTTTTGGTTCTCAACAATCTCCCTTACAAAATGTTATTGAAGATCAAAGTGTTTTGTCTTCGAGTGATATGTTGGATTCAACACTATAAACATTGCACTATGACTATCACAATCCAACCTAATAGCATGCTATCAAAACCCATCATTTGAACACAACCTCTGCAACCAAACAACTTCCTTACATGCATGAGTAGCTGCCATGTATTCAACCTCAGTAGTCGACAATGCAACAACCCACTACCTTCTACTCATTCGATTGAATCTTTGTCGGATATATTGAACACATATCCATTGGTCGACCATCTGAAATCGATTTATCCAGCATTTAGAATTGACCTAACCATGTACATTGATTTCCTTGTTTTCCATAGGCTCTCTTCCATAACAAATTGAAAAATTTGTCATTCCACACAGATATTTGAATACTCTCTTGACTGTAGCCCAGTGCCCTTTTCTAGGTGTTGACATATACCTGCTCAATACCCCCAATGCATTGGCAACATATGGCCTTTTATAGACCATAGTATGCATTAGACTACCAATAACACTAGCATAGGGAACACATAACATGTACTCCTTTTCTTCCCGTGTCTTTGGACATTGTTCAACAAATGGCTTGACTCCCATAGAAATATAAACCTTGATCAATCTACTTTACTGCATGTTGGAACATTTCATAACTATGTCAACATATTTCCTTTGAATTAACCAAATCCTTCTACTTGTACGATCTCTATGAATTTCCATTCCAAGAATGAAATTTGTTGCTCTGAGATCGTTCATGTCAAACTTAGAGGATAACTACAATTTCACCTATTTTATCAAATCCATGTTATTCCCAACAAACAACATGTCATTGAAATATAAAACCACATATACAAAGTGATCACAGACTTTATTCCAATACCCATAGTGATCAGCCTGACTTCTCATAAACCCTAGTTGTTAGATATACATGTCAAATTGCTGATGCCACATCTTGGGCGATTGATTTAGACCATAGAGAGAATTCTTGAGGTCACAGACCAACTCTTTTTCTCCTTCCACTTTAAAACCTTCATGTCGCTTCATATAGATTTCTTCTTGTAGATCACCATGAAGAAATGTTGTCCTTACATCCATATATTCTATCTCAATATTAAATTCTATAGGTAAATAAATTAG
The DNA here is from genome assembly GCA_027924585.1 of Larix kaempferi. Classification (NCBI taxonomy): domain Eukaryota; kingdom Viridiplantae; phylum Streptophyta; class Pinopsida; order Pinales; family Pinaceae; genus Larix; species Larix kaempferi. The sequence goes on along the minus strand of BSBM01000372.1, from coordinate 46,824,606 downwards.
TACTCTTCTCGAACATACCTGAGCGACAGGAGAGAAAATTTCATCGAATTCAACTCTCTCGACTTGAGGATACCCTTTTGCTACTAGTCGAACCTTATACTTCTTGAATTGACATGTTTCATTCAACTTTTTTTTGAACACCCACTTACTGTTGACATGTTTCCTTCCATTTGGTAACGCAACTAGATCCCATGTTTCATTCTTCTTTAAATAATCAATTTCTTCTTTCATAGCCCTTTTCCATAGTTTTCCCTATGTTGAGTCTATCACTTCTTCTACTGACCTAGGATTGTCTTTTATGGAAGATAATGCAAACAAAGAGATAAATTCAAGTGGACTATACCTTTCTAGTTGTTGACTCACTCAACCAAACCTCTTGATGTCCAGAGCCTAATGTTCCACCTCTTCTTCGAATTCAGTCAACTCTCCCAAATCTAGAATTTCATCGTTCATTTCAAACTCTTTATTTTCTTATTTTTCTCTTTCAACTTGTTCATCCCTGGAAATTCCTCCAACTTCTATGAATATCACATCTCGACTATAAATTTACTTCCTCATCATTGGGTTCCACATCTTATACCCTTTCACTCCATCCTTATACCTAATGAAGATGCACTTCTTCGACTAGCATTCAAGTTTAGTTCGTTTATCCCTTGGGATATGCTCAAAGGAATCACACCCAAACACTATGAGATGTCTTAGAGAGGGATTCTTACTATCCCATGCCTCATATGGAGTCTTATCGACTAGAGTTGTTGGAGGTGGCCTATTCACCAGGTAACATGTCGTATCAACTTCCTCTTCCCAAAATTCTTGTGCAACTCCTGCACCACTAAGCATGCTCCTTCATTTTTCATCAGTGTTTTATTCATCCTTTCAACAACTCCATTCTGTTGAGGCATGTATGGACATGTGTCTTGTTTAGCTATACCATACTGTCTATAGAAGTGGTTGAACATTTTTCCACATAACTCTCCTCAATTATTAGTTCTTTACAACTTGATCATTTTACTAGTTTGATTCTCCATAAGAGATTTTAACTCTTGAAACTTATTAGAAACCTCATATTTATTCCTTATAAAATATAACAATGTAATTATAGAGAAATCATCTATGAAATAAATTTAATATTGAGATCCTCCTAGTGAAGGTACCAACAAAGTTCCAACACACATCACTATGTATTACTTCCAGTATTTCCTTATCCCTAGTAGCACCGCATGAGAACCTTACATGACTATGTTTACCATAAACATAATGTTCACAGAATTGACTTCTTTGTAATGTACCAACTAGGATTAGTGATACAAAAACTTTCTTCTACACAGAATTAATTAAAAACGATGTTTTTGGAAGCTAGTTTGATTGGAGGGGGGGGTAGGATCAAAGGCTATGTATGGATGGAAGGATATGATATATTTTAATAACTCTACACAAATTACCAGGACTATTTATGTTTCAATATCATCTCGGCTAAACTCTACTCCAATGCTTCTGAGCACCCAGTATATATAGACTAGTATTGGTCTAAACTATGACTGGAAGCTAGGGATGAGTATTTCTGACTCAGAGAGGCTAATAAAAATAAAATATAATTCAATATACATTAATATATAACTCCAACATGTTTAAGAAATATCTGATAAATATTTACTGAAAGATGAGTAAATTAGCATTCTAGGATTGCATAGCTAGTAAAATTTGGGAGCTTCCAAACAGGAAAGGAAGGCTCACGAATTCCTCTTCTCAGACATGGATTGGATCATAAAAAAATTTATCTAACATATTGAACATAAATTATCTCATTTGGATCTATTCTCATTCATCTACCATAAGCATTCTGAAAACTAGTCAAAATCTAGGCAATTCTAGAAGGGGTGGAGAAATTGAAGAAAATATCAGACTTATTCAATAATAAATGTAATGAATGATATCAGAGATTAATATTTACTATTATTAAATCATATCAGAGCTATTATAATTAGTGGCTTCATCACATCTTTATGCCATAGCATTCTTGAGAATATAGAAGAGAGGAGAAGAGAAGAATTGGAATTCTGACGGGAAGGATTCATTGTGGTTCCTTCAACAATTCATATGAGCATGTATTTTTCTGTATATTTCTTCATAAAACCTTCATAAAAGAGTATTCAACAACAACAAACTTTAATGATCTTCAATGGTCTTCAACTGGGATCTTCAATTGGAACATAACTGAGTAGAATGGTAACAATTGGGGCACATCACCTAACTGATATTAGAGACACATCTGTCCAATCATTAGAAGCTTCATTTCTCTCAAATTCATAAACAAATTAATCCAAAAGTTGTGAATAGATCTCTCTCTCTTTCTTTTATAGAATGAATGACCTGTTGGCTAAGTCATCTCCACCTATGAGAACAGGTCACCTCCACCTATGAGAACAGGTCACCTCCATTAGTGGATCCTCATGAGTTGGCTTGTACTTTCCTGATTTTGGATTAGCTTTGTCTTTCTTTCCTACTTTATCATGTTTCCTACTTTATTCTGCTTTCCTGCTTTATCCCGATTTTCCTAATTTGTTGCTTTTAGCATGTTTTTTACCATTTTTAGCAATTTCCATCCTCCTTGGTCAACTTGGCCTCTCTAATTCTCCCTCGGTATCTTAGCTCATTATTTCTAATCCAAATATTAGTAATTAGAAATAAAATTAATCAAACCAACTAATTAATTATTCCAAAGTGCATATTCTGGAATTTAATTAATTAAATGCCTCCAAACCAAAATTAATCCCTTGGAATAATTTAATTCTTTTCCTAGTACTATTGGCATCATTAATTAAATATTTTAATGCTTATTACCTAGTGACATAGACCTTGTCAAAATTTGGGGACATGACAGTTCTCCCTCCCAAAAATTTGCTTATCCTTAAACAAATTACCCCAAGAGGTCCATCATGCTTTTCTTGCACTACACTGATCATAATCATCTCTCCAAAGAAAATATCCACTACATATGCAACTGAACATGCATACTTTTATCCAAGTGAAGCAACTAGAAAGTGTACCAAAATCCCATATAAATATCATAAATGCAAAGATACCACTACTATGAAAACTATAAGTCCATCCAAAGAGGTGTTCCCCATGTAGGAAACTGAAACCAAGTGCAACATAGATGAACTGATATAAAAGAGGGTTGGCTTGCTCCATCATGCCAACATGCAAACAACTACTCCAAATACAAGCAATGCCAGGATCCCATTTCTTGCATGATACTCCCATGGATCGGAATACCATCCAACCAAATCTATTAGGAAACGAATGCATGGATCCCACTGCTTTAACTGCAAGTTTCCAAGTAGTAGTGTCATGTGTGGATAATTGTCATCCCATGGAATACCAGGATCACACTGATCATACTGCATCTCACCAAACATTAGTAACAAGAAAAAATCATCATCATATGAAATTCTATGAAGAATGAAAACATCATACCATCACATTGGAAAATCATCCTTTCCAATGCAACCCTGAAACTTTGAGGGCCCCTCAATCAAGATATGCAACTCTCCATGGCAGGACCCAATCAAGGAAAGATTATGCACCACCAAATATGCCTCCAAAGAGTGAGGCCAAACCTCATCAATTCTTTCCACTCCAATAAGAAAGTTATCATGTGCCCAATGCACACAAGAATAAAAAATGTCATCATTGTAGCTCAAATGACAAGGCTGGAAGTCCCTTATCCAATCATGAGAAATATAGGAATCATACAAACACCAAAAATCCTGATCAACTTCTCACAAGTAAAATATGATGAATACAATGAAAAACTACAAGTGCAAGTAGAACCAATACCCTTAGGGGTATATATCTCCAATGAAGTAATCTCATGGCTCAACTCTGTGCCACAAGATCCAAAAGACAAACATGTACTATCCCAATGGCTCAACTCTCTGCCACTGGTTCCACTCAAGTGGAAATAACATGTGCTGGATACCTCGATCAAGTATTTACTCATCCAATCAGTGGATGAACAAACACTCACAAAATCATGTCCAAGTAAGGATCTTGTGGCTTCTCCAAGTGCATATCTCCAAGAGCTCACCAACTTCCTTTGGCAGCTTGTTTGTTTAGTTGTCTTCCACCTACCATGTGCATAATTTTTTCTGTGAGGAGAATCCATGTGGAACATGTAATATTCCACCCAATACATGTGTGGGTGAATGGTATCTAATGGAAGCAATATGTACCTATGCTTCTAATCACAAAACATATCAATGTCAGAGGCATTCAAAATTTTACACATAATTTTTTTTACTTCTTGGAGTCTTCAACTTTGTGGTGCATCTATCCATAGATGGACAGAACTCTCTTCTACTTGATTCCAAGGATATGAAATCAATATCATGGCTGCTGAGAGGAATATGAGCCTTTTCCAAACCCTATGGATTGGCCATCAAGTCATCCATAATGACTTTGGGAGCCTCCTGCTACTCTTGGGGTTCTATCAAGAAAAATCCTTTCACCCAATTCTCATTTTCAAGTGATGTGACTGAAACAAAAGTGTGAGGTGAAAGATAATGAATCAACTCTTTGAAACAATTATCCACCAAGCATGTGGATCTATGTACCTCATCATCATGGGTTGATCCATCAAATGTGAGACCATGTGTCTCTCCAAAATTATGCATCTCTCATCATGAGGTAACTCATAATCTCTTTGAGACAAGGCAAGTTCTTGGTTACCTTCTTGCTTGATTTCATCTCTCTCAAGAACATTCAAATCAGTATGCTCCTCATGTTCCACCATCACATGATATTCCTCCATAGAAATCTGAAAATCATCAACCAAAAGGGAATGGTTGATTGGAACATAGGAGGGAATATGAGATCTCAGAAACTCTTGTTGAAGTTGCTCTACTTGCATCTGAGATTCCAAGAGAGTACTTTGAGTACTTCTCAAATAATCTTGGGTGGATTCCAACTCATATGAGAGATTTTCAATATCTTCTTCATTCTTCAATAATGCATCATGATACAATCCTGAAAGATCAAACAAATAATCTCTGTCAGAAAGCAATTGTGAAAATTTACCTTTGATGTTTGTCATTGACTTCTTAATCATCTCCATGTCTTCAATGGAAAGTGGATTTTCCATTGATGCATCTCTCCAACAATATTGTAACAGTAAAGCATGAGTGACATGGAGAATGTCAAGGGTCTCCTTGATCTTCAATGTGTTCATATTTATTGTCCCTTCAAGGAAAGATGGTTCATGACAGTGAACATCCTCTTCTTCAATTTTCCTTGGATTAACTTCATGAAGCTTATGTGGTGATGGTGAAGATACTCATTTATCCTCTTCAATGGCTGCAAATTCATCATCTTCATGCTAAAAGGAAAGTATATTTGCAACACCTTTATCAAAGTAGGAAAGTTCATGAGATAGAAATTTATCTTCTTCAAACTTCATTGGATCACCCTCATAAAATTCAAATGGTGAAGGTGAAATTGATCCTTGGTTTGCTTCCACTTTTGCAAGAACTCCATCATCATGATCAATGGTACTTTGGCTTGCAACAACATATTCAAATATGATCTCTATGTCACCAACATAGGTATGTGAGCACCCATTAGTAGGTACTCCGACAAAATTTGAACATCCACTAGTAGATGTTCCACAGGTACTAGAGAAACCATCAGTAGTTTCTCTTTCATCCATGTTCAATGTATTTGAATGATCATCAGTAATACAAGTGGGGGTTTCATTATATGATGCATAACCCTCATCAGTAAGAATTGTGTACTTGGCTTACTCTTCAAGAACCATAGCTCTTTCTTCACTACCAATGGATCTAGGTAGTTCACTACTCCTCTCAATGATTGTGGATGGATGATTTGTACTTTCCTCTTACTTATCCACTTGAATGGTTGTATCTTTCCTTTTTTTTTCCTTCATATCAATACCTTTGGAGTATCTCCTTGGATAAAACCCAAATAATCTCCCAAAGAAACCATGTACATATGGCTCCAATGAAGCTTCACTTTTGATTCCTCTTTCTTCTTCTTTGCTCATAGAGGTGGAACAAATTGTTTCCTCTATGGGTGGTTTTATGCTCTCTATTAAATCCAAAGATTCATCCTTGATCTAAAATCCAAATCTGCAATAAAATAAACTTTGAATTAAATGGATTTACGAATCTCTTCTCTCAAAGCCAGATACTCCTGGTAGTGGCAGGGAAACTTTTTACCTGTATATATCCTCTTTGCTAACTCCTTCTTAGGATTAGCCATCGGTGGTTCATCCCATTGATCTATGTACATAAGGTCACAAATGTAACCATCATCATCTCTTGGCAGGCATCCATCAGTGTAAATGATTTCTTCTTCAGGTCGTATAACTCAAAGCCTTCATCTTCCATGACTGTAACTAGTTTTATAGCTACAACTTGAAAATAGTTTTGAGATATTTCTTCATCTGAGATTTAATTTCCACAGACTGAGCCAAGAAAAGTGCTCTGATACCATTTTAATGTACCAACTAGGATTAGTGATACAAAAACTTTCTTCTACACAGTATTAATTAAAAACAATGTTTTTGGAAGCTAGTTTGACTAGAGGGAGGGGAGGTAGGATCAAAGGCTCTAGATGGATGAAAGGCTATGATATATTTTAATACCTATGAAAAAGTACCAGGAATATTTATGTTTCAATATCATCCTGGCTGAACTCTACTCCAATGCTTCTGGGCACCCAGTATATCCAGACTAGTATTGGTCTAAACTCTGACTAGAAGCTAGGGATGAGTATTTCTGAATCAGAGAGGATAATAAACATAAAATATCAGTCAAGATATAGTCATATATAAATCCATAAAGTTTAAGAAATATTTGAGAAATATTTACAAAAAAATGAGTAAATTAGCATTCTAGGATTACATAGCTAGTAAAATTCAAGAGCTTCCAAACATGCAAGGAAGGCTCACGAATTCCTCTTCTCAAACATGGAATGGATCATAAAACATGTTATCTAACATATGTAACATAAATGATATCATTTGTATCTATTCTCATTCATCTACCATAAGCATTCTAAAAACTAGTCAAAATCAAGGCAATTCTAGAGGGGGTGGAGAAATTGAAAAAAATATCAAACTTCTGCAATAAAAAATATAATGAATGATATCAGAGATTAATATTTAATGTTATTACATCATATCAGATCCATGAGAATCAGTGTCTTCATCACATCTTGATTCCATAGCATTCTTGAGAAGATAGAAGAGAGGAGAAGAGAAGAATTGGAATCCTGATGGGAAGGATTCACTGTGGTTCCTTCAACAATTCATATGAGCATAGATTTTTCTGTAGATGTATTCATAAAACTACATAAAAGAGTCTTCAACAACAACAAACTTCAATGGTCTTTAATTGGATCTTCAATTGGAACATAACTAAGTAGAATGGTAACAATTGGGGCACACAACCCAACTGATATTAGAGGCACATATTGTTGGTTGTGGAGCCAGATCTTCCAGTATCATAGATGATGATTTAGATTTGTTTGACCCAAGGTTTGGTTATGATCCGGCATGATTCCCAGGGGGTCTGAGGGAGTGTTTCGCCAACAGATTTCAGTCCCATGGTTTTGGGTATCCCGTCATATCTTCCCATTGTATTTCCCCTATAAAAGAAATACATTGTAATACGGTTAAAGAAAGAAATGTATTAGGTATTATGCATTGTAAAGATCTCTGAGATCGTGAAGAGAGACTGTGAGAGAGTGTGAAGTGGAAGTGCAGCGGCTGTTTTGCAGGTTGTATCCCTTCACTTTGTTGGACAATATAATAATAAGGACTGGCAATTTCAGTGTGGACGTAGCCCATCTTGGGTGAACCACGATATATTGGTGTCTCTCTTGTAATGTGTATGTGTGATTATATTTGCATTTTTGTTTATTGTTATTGCTCTGCGATCATGTTTTTCTAACAATTGGTATCAAAGCCAAAGGTCTGTTTGGCAGATAAACCGGCTGGAAGCTAGGATTTCTGGTTCAAGTGGGAGCAATGACAGAAGAAGGAAAGTTTAAGGTCGAAAAGTTTAATGGCCAAAACTTCCAGTTATGAAATATGCAAATGGAGGACTATCCGTACCAGAAGGATCTATTCCTACCATTTGGAGGAAAAGCAAAGAAACCGACGACTATGAAGGACAAAGAATAGGATTTTCTTGACAGAAAGGCACTGGGAACAATACGACTGTCCCTGGCTTCGTCAGTGGCTTTCAATATCTCAAAAGAAATGACAACAGAGGGTTTGATGAGCGCACTGGGTAAGATGTATGAAAAACCCTTGGCCTCCAATAAGGTATTTATAATGAAGCATTTATTTAATATGAAGATGTCTGAAGGTGGATTTGTTACTGATCATTTAAATGAGTTTAATACGGTTACAAATCAACTAAGTTGCGTAAGTGTGAACTTCGATGATGAGGTTAGGGCTCTTCTAATCTTGTGTTCATTGTCAGAAAGCTGGAATAGCTTGGTCATGGCTGTAAGTAACTCTGTCTCTAGTTCAAACACCTTGAAATTTGATGATGTTATTGGTGTTATTCTTAGCGAGGAAATGCGAAGAAAAATCACAGGTGAGACATCAGGTAATGCGTTGACCATGGAGAGCAGGGGAAGACAAAATGAGAGAGGAAAGAACCAAGGTAATCATGGCAAGTCTAAAACAGGCAGATCCAAGTCCAGACTGGGAAAAATAGAGTGTTGGAACTGTGGAAAGAAAGGACATCTGAAGAAAGACTACAGATCTCTAAAGAAGAAAGGAGATGGAAAACAGGAAACTACCCAGGAAACAAATGTAGCAGGTGATGTGTTACAAGATGCTTTCATTCTTGCATTAGATAATACAAGTGATTATTGGGTAGTATATTCAGGGGATTTATGTCATGCTACACCCCATAAGAAATATTTTCATGATTATGTTCCAGGCGATTTTGGACATGTTTTATTGGGTGATGACGAGCCATGTAAAATTGTTGGAATGGATAAGGTATGGATAAAATTTAAGAATGGAACTGATTGGCTGCTAAATGATGTTAGGCATATTCCTACTATGAAAATAAATCTAATCTCAATAGGGTAGTTGGGATATTGTGGCTGTCTATCTATGTTTGGAGAAACGTGGTGGAAGATCACTAAAGGATCAATTGTGATAGCAAAAGGAGATAGGGTAGGTACATTGTATTTATGTCTTCATAATACTGACCATTCTATCTCTTTAGCTTCCACAGGAACAGATACAACATTGTGGCATCATAGGCTTGGCCACATGAGTGAGCAGGGGATGTAGATTCTCCACTCAAGGAAGTTGCTACTAGATTTGAAGCAAGTAAGTTTGGAATTCTATGAGAACTGTGTTTATGGAAAACATAAGAGAGTCAGATTTCTAAGGGTTGGAAAACATAAGAAGAATGAAAAGTTAGAGCTTGTGCATACAGATGTATGGGGACCGGCTCAAGTACAATCTATTGGTGGCTCTCATTATTATGTTACATTTATTGATGATGCAACTAGGAAAACTTGCGTTTATTGCATTAGACAGAAATATTATGTGTTTGCTACTTTTAAGAAGTGGAAATATTTGGTTGAGAAGGAGACAAGAAAAAGGTTGAAGTGTCTCAGATATGATAATGGAGGTGAGTACTGCGGCAAGGAGTTTGATAGTTACTATTCATACCATGGGATTTGTAGAGATAATATAGTCCCAGGAACACCACAAGAAAATGGTGTGTCTGAAAGTATGAAAAGAATGATCATGGAGCGTGCAAGGTGTATGAGATTGCATGTAGGGTTGCCCTTACAGTTTTGGGCAGATGCTATAAATACTGTTGTTTATCTAATAAACAGAGGGCCTTCAAGTGCTTTGGATGGTGGTATTCCAGAGGAGGCATGGACAGGTAAAAAGGTAAACTACTCATTTCTGAGAACATTTGGTTGTGAATCATTTGTCCATATTGATAAAGAAAATAGAACAAAGCTTGAAGATAAATCCAAGAAATGTACCTTTATTGGATATGGGGTTGATGATTTTGGTTATCACTTATGGGATTATGAAAATAACAAAGTAATTAGGAGTAGAGATGTGATATTCAATGAAAAGGTCATGTATAAAGATCAGTTGCAGGGAAAGAAACAAGAAAAGGAAACCACAGAGTACACAACACTTGATGAAATTGAAGAAAATGAAGTTCCAAAGGTGCCAGAAAATCAAGAACAACAGCAAGTACCTGAAACTCTTGCAACTACAAGAAGATCTACCAGGTTAAGTAGACTCCCTGAACGACACTCTCCTTCAATGTATTATTTATTGATGACTGATGCTGGTGAACCAGAGTGTTATGAAGAAGCAATGCGGGTGGAAACTAGAAAGAAGTGGGAGCAAGGCATGAATGAGGAGATGGACTCATTGGTAGGAAACCAGACTTGGGATTTGGTTTAGTTGCCTGTTGGTAAAAGAGCATTGCAGAAAAAATGGATTTATAGGTTGAAGGAAGAAGAAGGAGGTAAGAAGTAGTACAAGGCCAGACTTGTTGTAAAGGGGTTTGCACAAAAGAAAGGTATAGATTTTGATGAAATATTTTCTCTTGTTAAGATGACTTCAATTAGGACTATCTTAATCCTAGTGGCGGTAGAAGATTTGCATCTTGAACAGTTAGATGTAAAAACGGACTTTCTCCATGGGAATTTGGAGGAAGAGATATATATGCAGCAGCCACAAGGGTATGAGGTCAAAGGTAAGGAGAACTTGGTATGCATGTTGAAAAAGAGTTAGTATGGCTTAAGGCAAGCTCCAAGGTAGTGGTATTTAAAATTTGATAGGTTTATGACATAACAGGGTTATAGTAGATTTCATTCTGTCCACTGTGTTTATTTCAAGAACCTAGACAATGAAAGATATATTATCTTGTTATTGTATGTGGATGACATGCTTGTTGCAGGGTATAACATGCAGGATATAAATGTACTCAAAAGGAAGCTAGCTAATTCATTTGCGATGAAGGACTTGGGTGCTACAAAGAAAATCCTTGGTATCAGAATAACAAGAGATAGGAAAAATCACAAATTGACATTGTCTCAGGGTGAGTACATACAAAAGGTATTGGAGAGGTTTAGAATGTAGAATGCAAAACTAGTTAGTACACCTTTGGCCATCCATTTCAATCTAAGTAAGGAAATGTGTCCCAAGACACAGGAAGAGACATATTACATGTCCAAGATTCCCTATCAATCAGCAGTTGGCAACTTGATGTATGCCATGGTGTGCACAAGACCAAATATTGCACATGCATTGGGAGTTGTGAGTAGATATATGAACATTCCAGGTAAAGAACATTAGAAAGAAGTATAGTGGATTCTCAGCTATTTGAGAGGTACTACCACTCAGGCATTCTGTTTTGGAGGTTCAGACACTATTCTACAGGGATATGTTTATGCGGATATGGCAGGTGATAAGGATAGCAGGAGGAGCACCATAGGGTATGTGTTTACTGTAGGTGGAACAATAGTAAGCTGGATTTCGAAACTGTAGAAGGTTTTGCACTTTCAACAACAAAAGCAGAGTATGTTGTTGTTACAGAGGCTAGTAAAGAGACGATTTGGTTGCAGAGGTTTATGGAGGAATTGGGTAAGAAGCAGAAGGATAGCAGACTTTATAGTGACATCCAGAGTGTCATTCATCTTGCAAAGAACTCAGCATTTCATTCCAGGACTAAACATATACAGCTCAAGTACCATTTCATACACTTTGTTTGGGAAGATGGACTATTGCAGCTAGAAAAGATACATACTAGCCAAAATCCTACAGACATGTTCAAGAAGGTAGTGCGAGAGAGAAACTGAGTTCTTGCTCGGTTTCAGTTGGCCTTCTAGCAGGAAGGTGAAGACGAGAAATTTTCCAAGTCCAAGGTCAAGCAAGTACAACAGCGGTGGAGTTGTTGTAATCAGTCTCCAAGTGGGAGATTGTTTGTTGTGGAGCCAAATCTTCCAGTCTCATAGATGATGATTTCACCGTGTTTGAACCCCAGGTTTGGTAATGATCCCGGCATAATCCCTAGGGGGTCTAGGGGAGTGTTTCTCCAACAGATTTCGGTCCCATGGTTTTGGGTATCCCATGGTATTTTCCCATTGTATTTCCCCTATAAAAGAATTACATTGTAATACGGCTAGAGAAAGCAATGTATTAGGTATTATTCATTGTAAAGATCATTGATATTGTGAAGAGAGATTGTGAGAGAGTGTGAGAGAGTGTGAAGAGGAAGTGCAGCGGCTGTGCTGCAGGTTGTATCGCTTCACTTTGTTGGACGATATAATAATAAGGACTGGCAATTTCAGTGTGGACGTAGCCCATCTTGGGTGAACCACAATATATTGGTGTCTCTCTTGTAATGTGTATGTGTGATTATATTTGTATTTATGTTTATTGTTATTGCTCTACGATCTTTTTTTTCTAACAATTAGTATCAGATCCAAAGGTCTATTTGGAAGATAAACCCATAGGAAGCTATGGTTTCTGGTTCGAGTGGGAGCAATGGAAGAGAATGAAAGTTTAAGGTCGAGAAGTTTAATGGCCAAAACTTCCATTTATGGAAGATGCAAATGGAAGACTATATGTACTAAAAGGATCTATTCCTACCGTTGGAAGGAAGAGTAAAGCTGTCGGTGACTATGAAGGACGAAGAATGGGAGGTTCTTGACAGAAAGTGTCATGTCCCAAATTTGGAATTGGGTCACAATGCCCTAATCACATTAGCCATATTCATTAGAGTTTGTAAAATTGATGTTAAGGGTCAAATAATTGCCAAGGAGGAAAATTACTAGTTTCCTAGGTTTGGGGTGGAAGCTTTGGGATTTGGAATAAGGGGGATAATAAATGATGTTTAGACATTAGAAGGGTTCAAGTATTTAATAAATAGAGTGAATAAAGAAATTCAAGAGAAATCCTAGGTGACAAATGGTTTTGGAGACATATGGAGGATGTGGGACCCACACTAGCTAGATTTTTCATAATACATGGTATCTCTCCTTTGAAAATTCGAATTAATGGGAATGTGAACACTCTTGGGTGAGTTGGTAAGTCATAAAACATGTCATTGAACATATTAGGTCGAATTGGGAAGGATTGGTAACCTCCATGGAAGATAAAGAGTCAAAGTGGAAGTTTGTGGACACTTGGGCTAGATTCCCTAGCCCCTATGACACCAATGATGGAGCATCTATGAAAACTATGATAAATTGCAGACCTGACCTCTGACATCTGACCACTATGACATGTCAGCCCCAAAAATAGGCTCAAAGAGGGCGAATTTGGGAGTTGGAGAAGCCAAAGAGACTCAAAATCGAATTTGGGAGAAGATGGAAGGTTGGAACTAGGAGACAAGTGGCAAATGTGGAATATTTCCTAAATGGAAATCTATTGAATCTATTGAGAGGATTTCGACCCTTAGAAGGATAATGTTGGTTATAAAATGTAGAAATGAAGTATGAGAATGCCTTTTGATCATTTGTAGAATTTGCAATTGCATTTGTGAAGAGGGAGAGCTAGTGGATGACTAGTTTCTTGCCTTAGCCAATTTCGAGGGTGAAAGATTCCCATCCAAGTTGGCAATTGGAAAGGCCATTCAGACCTTTCATTTGGAGCTTTAATGGAGTCTTTATTTGCAGGTGTAAGCTACAGGGCAGCTCATGGTTTCTTCTATTGCAGCTCACTCCTTCAAACATTTTCCAGTTTTGATGGCATATTCTTGATCCTTGAGGGAGGGCGTTTTTGGTGAGCTATTGTACTCTTTGGGGGAGATTATAATGCCCCATTTCTTTTTTAATATGAATTAAATACTCTGTTCTTCATCTCCAGAAAGTTTCAGGTCGAAATTCCAAGTAGAAATGTATAAATCTCATTTTTAATGGAAGAACAATGCCATTTCCCCACTACCTTGTTGTGAACCAATGTATTGATGATGATTTCGAATGAATGGATGATTCTATGATGCATTTGTGATTAATGGACTGCCATGGATGTATTTTAAAAGTTTCATGTACTGTACTTGAGCATTTGAAGTATTTTTACTCAGTTTAATTGCATTGGGAGAAGAAATAGTGCCATTTCCCCAAGGGTCGAATTGGTGATTTTTGCAGTTGAATGGGAGAGGGTGAGAACAGTTTTAATAAACCATTAATGGTTCATATGAGACCTTAATAACATACTTAAAACATTACATACCTCTGTTCATAAATTTGAGTGGGTTTGGAGGCATTTGGGAAGTCATTTTCAGTACGTACCTCAGGGGGATTTGAACCCCAAATTACTAGTAAAATTGCATACTTGGTCCAGAATCTTAAGAGAGTTTGCAGAGGTATTTTGGTGGCCATATGTTATACCTGAACATCATATTCAAGTCCTAATATCATTCATACACCTTCCTTGAAGATTTGAAGGAATTCGGAGTCAATTTGAGACCTAGAGACCAATACTAGTCAAAGGGAAATCATTAGTAAAGTTACCTACATTGACCAGAATTGAAAGAGTATTTGCAGAAGTGTTTTAAAGGTACAAAGGCATCCCTGAAACACATATTTATGTTCTAATATCATTCATATACATTCTCAGAAGATTTGGGATCATTTGGGGCAAATTTGGGACCTAGAGATCAAAACTAGTCAAAGGTCGAACCAAGGAAAAAAAGTGGAAAATTGTCATTTTAATAAAATTCCTAACAAGGGACATTATAGAAAGGCATTGGGAACAATATGATTGTCCCTAGCTTCATCGATGGCTTTCAATATCTCAAAAGAAACGACAACAAAGGGTTTGATGAGCGCACTGGGTAAGCTGTATGAAAAACCCTTGGCCTCCAACAAGGTATTTCTAATGAAGCATTTATTTAATATGAAGATGTCTGAAGGTGGATATGTTATTGATCATTTAAATGAATTTAATATGGTTACAAATCAACTAAGTGATGTAAGTGTGAACTTCGATGATGAGGTTAGGGCTGTTCTAATCTTGTGTTCATTTCCATAAAGCTTAAATAGTTTGGTCATGGCTATAAGTAACTCTGTCTCTGGTTCAAACACCTTGAAATTTGATGATGTTATTGATGTTATTCTTAGCAAGGAAATGCGAAGAAAAAGCACGGGTGAGACATTAGGTAATGCGTTGACCATGGAGAGCAGGGGAAGACAAAAAGAGAGAGGAAATAGCCAAGGTAATTGTGGCAAGTCTAAAACAGGCAGATCCAATTCTAGACTGGGAAAAATAGAGTGTTGGAACTGTGGAAAGAAAGGACATCTAAAGAAAGACTGCAGATCTCTAGAGAAGAAAAGAGATGGACAACAGGAAACTACCCAGGAAGCAAATGTAGCAGGTGATGTGTTACAAGATGCTTTGATTATTGCATTAGATAATACAAGTGATTATTAGGTAGTAGATTCAGGGGCTTCATGTCATGCTACACCCCATAGGAAATATTTTCATGATTATGTGCCAAGCGATTTTGGACATGTTTTATTGGGTGATGATGAGCCATGTAAAATTGTTGGAATGGGTAAGGTATGGATAAAATTTAAGAATTGAATTGATTGGCTGCTAAAAGATGTTAGGCATATTCCTACTATGAAAAGAAATCTAATATCAACAGGACAGTTAGGAGATGGCGGTTGTCTATCTACATTTGGAGAAACGTGGTGGAAGATCACTAAAGAATCAATGGTGATAGCAAACGGAGATAGGGTAGGTACGTGTATTTATTTCCTCATAATACTGACCATTATATCTCTTTAGCTTCCACAGGAACATATACAGCATTGTGGCATCATAGGCTCAGCCACATGAGTGAGAAGAGGATGCAGATTCTCCACTCAAGGAAGTTGCTGCTAGATTTGAAGCAGATAAGTTTGGAATTATGTGAGAACTGTGTTTATGGAAAACAAAAGAGAGTCAGATTTCTCAGGGTTGGGAAACATAAGAAGAATGAAAAGTTAGAGCTTGTGCATACATATGTATGGGGATCGACTCAGGTACAATCTCTTGGTGGCTCTCATTATTATGTTACATTTATTGATAATGCAACTAGGAAAACTTGGGTGTATTGCATTAGACAGAAATATAATGTGTTTGCTACTTTTAAGAAGTGGAAAGCTTTGGCTGAGAATGACAGGAAAAAGTTTGAAGTGTCTCAGATATGATAATGGAGGTGAGTACTACGGCAAGGAGTTTGATAGTTAATGTTCATACCATGGGATTCACAGAGAGAAGACAGTCCCAGGAACACCAAAAGAAAATGGTATATCTGGAAGGATGAACGGAACGATCATGGAGCGTGCAAGGTGTATAAGATTGCATGCAGGGTTTCCCTTACAGTTTTGGGCAGATGTTGTAAATACTGTTGTTTATTTAATAAACATAGGGCCTTCAAGTGCTTTGGATGGTGGTATTCCAAAGGAGGCATGGACAGGTAAAAAGGTAAACTACTCATTTCTGAGAATGTTTGGTTGTGAAGCATTTGTCCATGTTGATAAAGAAAATAGAACAAAGCTTGAAGCTAAATCCAAGAAATGTACTTTTATTGGATATGGGGTTGATAATTTTGGTTATCGCTTATGGGATTATGAAAATAACAAAATCATTAGGAGTAGAGATGTGATATTCAATGAAAAGGTCATGTATAAAGATCAGTTGTAGGGAAAGAGACAGTAAAAGGAAACCACAAAGTACACAGTACTTGATGAAATTGAAGAAAATAAAGTTCCAAAGGTGTCAAAAAATCAAGAACAGCAGCAAGTACCTGATATTCCTGCAACTGCAAGAAGATCTACCGGGTTAAGTAGACTCCCTGAACAATACTCTCCTTCAATGTATTATTTATTGATGACTGATGTTGGTGAACCAGAGTGTTATGAAGAAGAAATGCAGTGGAAACTAGAAAGGAGTGGGAGCAAGGCATGAATGAGGAGATGGACTCATTGGTAGGAAACCAGACTTGGGATTTGGTTCAATTGCCTGCTAGTAAAAGGGCATTGCAGAACAAATGGATTTACAGGTTGAAGGAAGAAGAAGGAGGTAAGAAGTGGTACAAGGCCAGACTTGTTGTAAAGTGGTTTGCATAAAAGAAAGGTATAGATTTTGATGAAATATTTTCTCATGTTGTTAAGATGACTTCAAACAAGACTATCTTAAGCCTAGTGGTAGTAGAAGATTTGCATCTTGAATAACTAGATGTAAAAACAACCTTTCTCCATGGGGATTTGGAGGAAGAGATATATATGCAGCAGCCACAAGGGTATGAGGTCAAAGGTAAGGATAACTTGGTATGCAGGTTGAAAAAGAGTTTGTATGGCTTGAAGCAAGCTCCAAGGCAACGGTATTTAAAATTTGACTGGTTAATGACAGAACAAGGTTAAAGTAGATGTCATTCTGACCACTACGTTTATTTCAAGAAGCTAGACAATAAAAGATATAATATCTTGTTATTGTATGTGGATGACATGCTTGTTGTAGGTCTAACATGCAGGATATAAATGTACTCAAAAGAAAGCTATCTAGTTCATTTGTGATGAAGGAATTGGGTGCCGCAAAGCAAATCCTTGGTATCAAAATAACAAGAGACAGGAAAAATCGCAAATTGACATTGTCTAAGGGTGAGTACATACAAAAGGTGGTTGAGAGGTTCAGAATGCAGAATGCAAAACCAGTTAGTACACCTTTGGCTAACCATTTCAATCTAAGTAAGGAAATGTGTCCCAAGACACAAGAAGAGACAGATTACATGTCCAACATTCCCTATCAATCAGAAGTTGGCAGCTTGATGTATGCCATGGTGTGCACAAGACCAGATATTGCACATGCAATGGGAGTTGTGAGCAGATATATGAACAATTCAGGTAAAGAACATTGGAAATAAGTACAGTGGATTCTCAAGTATTTGAGAGGTACTACCACTCAGGAATTATGTTTTGGAGGTTTAGACACTGTTCTATAGGGATATGTTGATGCAGATATGGCAGGTGATAAGGATAGAAGAAGGAGCACCACAGGGTATGTGTTTACTGCAGGTGGAACAACAGTAAGCTGGATTTCAAAACTATAGAAGGTTGTTGCACTTTCAGCAATGGAAGCAGAGTATGTTGCTATTACAGAGGCTAGTAAAGATATGATTTGGTTGCAGAGGTTTATGGAGGAATTGGGTAATAAGCAGAAGGATAGTGGGTTGTATAGTGATAGCGAGAGTGCCATTCATCTTGCAAAGAACTCAACATTCCATTCCAGGACTAAACGTATACAGCTCAAGTACCATTTCATACGCTCTATTCTGGAAGATGAACCGTTGAAGCTAGAAAAGATACATACTAGCCAAAATCCTGCAGACATGTTCACGAAGGTAGTGACCAGAGTGAAACTGAGTTCTTTCTTGGTTTCAGTTGGCCTTCTAGCATGAAGGTGAAGACGAGAAATTTTCCAAGTCCAAGGTCCAACAAGTACAACAGCAGTGGAGTTGTTGTGATCAGTCTCCAAGTGGGAGATTGTTGGTTGTGGAGCCAGATCTTCCAGTCTCATAGATTATGATTCAGCCATGTTTGAACCCTAGGTTTGGTTATGATTCCGACACGATCCCCACGAGGTTCGTGGGAGTGTTTCGCCAACAGATTTCAGTCCCATGGTTTTGGGTATCTCGTGGTATTTTCCCATTGTATTTCCCCTATAAAAGAAAGACATTGTAATACGGCTAGGGAAAGAAATGTATTAGGTATTATGCATTGTAAAGATCTCTAATATCGTGAAGAGAGACTGTGAGAGAGTGTGAAGAGGAAGTGCAGCGGCTGTGCTGCAGGTTGTATCCCTTCACTTTGATGGACAGTATAATAATAAGGATTGGCAATTTCAGTGTGGACGTAGCCCATCTTTGGTGAACCACAATATATTGGTGTCTCTCTTGTAATGTGTATGTGTGATTATATTTGCATTTCTGTTTATTGTTATTGTTTTACGATCTTGTTTTTCTAACACATATCTCCAATCATGAGAAGCTTCATTGCTCTCAAATTCATAAACAAAATAAGCCAAACGTTGTGAATAGATCTCTCTTATTTATTTTATAGAATGAATGACCTGTTGGCTAAGTCATCTCCACCTATGAGAGCAGGTCACCTCCACTAGTGCCTCCTCATTAGTTGGCTTAAAATTTCCTGATTTTGGATTAGATTTGTCTTTCTTTCCTGCTTTATTCTATTTCTTGCTTTATCCTACTTTCCTGTTTTATCCTGATTTTCCTGCTCTATCCTAATTTTCCTTATTTTATCCTGATTTGCTGCTTTTAGCATGTTTTTTACCTTTTTAGCAATTTCCATCCTCCTTGGTCAATGTGGCGTCTCTAATTCGCCCTCCTTAGCTTAGCTCATTATTTCTAATCCAAATATTATTAATTAGAAATAAAATTACTCAAACCAACTAATTAATTATTCCAAGGTGCATATTTTGGAATTTAATTATTTAAATGCCTCCAAACCAAAATTAATCCCTTGGAATAATTTAATTATTTTCCTAGTACTCCTAGAAGTGTTCTTGATCTTCCATATTTCAATTTCAATTGAAATTTACCTCATCTGATTATCCTCATTGTTGAGTCATGTCCTAGTAGGACATCACCACCATTGATATTTTCATACTCACAGAACCACTCTCTCTGAGGTGCCATATGATATGATGCATAGGAGTTGATCAACTAGGAACCTTGATCCGACTGTGTACTTGATCAGGAGGCCAAATACAGATCACCTTTTTCTTCTTGCAAAGAATTACCATCATTAGACTGAACTTATTCAAACCATTTTCCTTTCTTGACTTATGTTGACTTACAGTTTCGTCTATAATTCCCAACTTTACTGCATCGCTAACAAGTTTGCGTCATTGGATCAGGGGATCTGGTCTTAGATCTACCCCTTGAATTTGATCTTCTAATAGAGGTTCTTCCTTTGCCACTGTCTACCAACCGAACTCATACTGTCAAGGCGTCATGGGTCACTTATTCCATGTTCTTTCATCTTATCTCTTTTGACAGCAGATACTCAAGCACATCGTTTATATTCATTATGGTACTACTGCTTCCAATAGCCATGACCGGATTATCCCAAGAATCTGGTAAAGAACACAATAGATTGATGCAATTTTCCTCCTAAGTGATTTTGAAATCTATGCAATAGCTTACTGTTCATAGTGTTTAACGCATTTAGGTGATATGTAACCAAGTCACCTTCACCCATCCTCAAAAGATATAGCTTCTTCCAAAGAAACATTTTGTTAACTAGGGATTTTAAACAATACAAGTTCCCCAACTTTTATGATAACTTGTTTGTGGTGTCTTCTTCTAAGGCATTCAAAAATATAGAATCTGCTAAACAAAGTCGAATTATACTCCTTTCCTTTCTGTTAATCTTTTCTAGTCTTCCTTCAACACACTCGTCGGATTCATTCATGGGTTGATTGCAATACAATGTTCTCAATATACAAGGAGATCCTCCATCTTAAGCTTCCAAAGCTCAAAGTTTTTCCCATTAAACTTTTCAATTTCTGTCCTCAATGTGCTATCCATTCTAACAATGAATCAATGCTTCTGGAAGACTCCCATTGTTACATTTATTCCTCCAGATCCAGGACCAAGCTGAAACCCTCAACAATAAAGGCATACCCCTACAACCAAATATAGCTTGGATATTAAATGGTGGGTCTAAATACCAATTACAACAGGTTTGTAAATTGATTCATATAGTTAAACACGTTAATCATAAGACAATATCACACAATACCATCAACGCATTACAGATAAATTACCCTAGAAACATCTCTCCTAGAGGAAAATCAACAAAACATTGTGCCTTCACTCATCTATTAATCAAACACTCAAAACAAGTGTTTACAACCGTGACTTTCTAGACCACAAAACACACTTCATTACATGATTGTGCTACACATATGTTCTCTCATACTACTTACAATGTATAGCCATTACATCTTATTTATAGATGCAATACAACCAACTTCTCATTAATGACAATCCATAACTTTCTAACCACTTTCAGTTATTATGTTACAGTCGACTTGCCTAGGTTATTTTGGTCAATTCCTCTTTGAGATTCAGTCATTCCATCAACTTTCTTCAACCGATTGTTTTATTTCAACCAGTCGACTATCGACTTTGCTAGTTGATCCACATGCAAAGAATATAACATTCCTGACACATATTGGAATTTATAGGTTTTTGTTTGGTACTAAAATTTGATATTCATTTATTCTAAGCTCAATATTTCTTTATAGTCCATATCGAACAATAATCACATCAATCTAATAATACGAAAAAGCTAAATCAAAGCATGCACTTTCTATGCTTGTTTTGGGTCTTTTGGGTTACCTTTTATGTGCATGTAACCATTAGCTAGATGCATATTTATGATCAATTCCTATATTTGATACCCATTGTAATACTCTTGCATTATATTGAATTCCATGCAACTATTTGTTGAACACAATGTGGAAAAAATGGTCTTCTCTCCCTCTTTATCATATATTATATGCATTCGTAAATCCCAAATCCCTGAGGTACTTAGTTTAATTCTATTATATTTTATTGTTTTGTCATTCTCCTTTTCTTATAATCTAATTAGCTCTATATTGTTCAACTTCTTCCCATTCTAGTACAATCTTATATTAGAGTGGCATCGAATTTGTCTTTCAGTTTCTTGAAGATATTTTGGTTTACCTTTATTGCAAATGTAAATGTTGTTTTTTATCCCACAATCAAAATGGTTATTCAATAATTGAAACACAATAAATATAAGAGGCAAAGAACATGTTTTATTGTTTAAGAGGTTAAGGTATATGCAAACCTATAATTTGCATTATTTAATCAAAGGATGTAATAATATTTGATGTTGTGAGTTGCAATTCTTTGCTTTGGCATTTATATTAACGTAATCATCTTTATCTTTATCATTGAAGATCAACATTAACTTTGTAATTATATTTTCTAAAATTTGCAATAGTTTTCCATTATATCACAATCCATGTTGATTGTTACACAAATCATCTTTGTCATTGAACATCAACATTAACTTTGTAATTATATTTTCTAAAATTTGCAATAATTTTCCATTCTATCACAATCCATGTTGATTGTTACACAACTAGTGAGCACTTGCTACGGAGCACTGGTTAATAATGTGATTTGAGATGGTTTTTTCCATTATATCACAATCCATGTTGATTGTTACACAACTAATGAGCACCTGCTATGGAGCACTTGTTAATAATGTGATTTGAGATGGTTTTTTCCATTATATCACAATCCATGTTGATTGACTGTTACACAACTAGTGAGAACCTGCTATGGAGCACTTGTTAATAATGTGATTTGAGATGGTTTTTTGTTATAATTAATTGTTATAGGATTTATTATGTATGTCATGTGGCATACACATTAAACCTCATGTGGCAATTATAATAATCCTAATAGTTCTACAAAAAATAACACAATACTATTAAATATGGCAAGGTTATGTTTTTTTAACCATTTTTTGTGGTGGTTTTCACTATATATATATATGTAATAATTTTATTTTTATTTTTTCAATTGTTGTATTATTTTTCCACCACAAAATGTCAATTTATGTAGGATTGGTTTTGGTGGATTGCACTACACACCATGGAATTCCACTTATGCAGTTAGTACCAAAAAATAAAATCTTTCACAAGCTCCACTTTTGCACCAAAAATCTCACAACCACTTGCATATCTACTCATATACTAAATTTACGAAATCCTTCAAAAATAGGTGTTAATGTGAGGATCAAATAGCATTGTTCTTGTAGTGTGGGAATTCAATCTTCCTTAAGCATGAGGGCATTTGATGCAAATCCACTTGACATAGTTGAGTCGAGTCATTGAAGTGAGCACATATTACACTAGCCTAGATCCAAATTTTAGGCTCTATCAAGGGCTGAGAGGGATCAAATCTTTTGATGTGCAAACCTCTCATTGAATAACTCCTTGAGTGCAATACCCGAGCCACCTAATCCTAAGCTCTAAAGTCTCTAGTTTAAGTCTCATATTTACATTTTACTTTGTATTATTCTTTTTTTGTTTATGGCCGACATAGTATTTATTACTTTTTACTTTGTATTGTTATTTTATGTTTACTTTGTATTATTTTGTTACTGGACAAACACTCTAAAGTCTCATATTTACTTTTTACTTTGTATTAAAAGTAAAGACAAACACTCAACAAACTCGATAAACACTCGACTCACAAGATCTCCCCCATACTGTAGAGCGCCTATCGACGCAATTAATTATTATTTTTCCTTGAAGGGTAGGTTGGTGCACTAATTAGCTCTTAGAATTGTTGATGAAGTTGAATACATATTTTAACATTGGAATTATTAACTCATACATGTCTTAAATATCAATGCATGATACTTGATCATATGAGAAGGTTGTGGTTGACATTGTATTAGCCATTGTGATTTATCTAATTTGTTTCTATGTGAATAATTTGCTTATGAGATTAAAAGGTTATTAGATCTAGTTAGGTTGGAAAAACTAATTTAACTTCTAATAATAAGTGGTTGAGGTATTGTCTTCATGATTTGTTAGTGGGTTATTCATTATATACACTACTATTAATGAATGAAAATGATGTCTAATCTTCCCCTCTCTTGATATATATATATAATAAAAGTTTATAATGTAACGAATTTTAAATACATACATCATAAAAGTTTATAATGTAACGTCTTACCTATGAAAATCTTTTATAATGTAACGTCTTACCTATGAAAATCTTTTAAGAACATGATAGTAACTCCTCCATACCTTTGAGGAAAATCTATGTGAAGGGAAATTATCCACATCTTGAGAACATGAGAGTAACTCCCCAATACTTTATTGAAAATCTATGTGAAGGGCAATTGTCCACGTCTTCATATCATAGGACTATATTCGAAGTTTATTAACTATATACATCGAAGAATAATAGAAAGTGTCATTTACAAAAAGATATGCAATTTAAGGAATTTTATTCATCGGGAATCGTACAACGAATCTTAAAATAAATCCGTCTTTTATTTTTTATTGGTCTATTATTTAGACTAATTCATTTTAGTTTTTGTGTTCAACTATTTATTTTGTAAAGTTTATTTGAAGTACAAGTAGGTAAAACCAAATATAGTGGGTAAGATTAAAAATAGTTTTGGTAGGATCAGGATCGGAATTTTAGGTTTAAATTGAATGTTCTCTAGTTTTCGTAAAAAGTTAGTAAGAAAATTGTATTTTTTATTTATAAAATATAAATATTGTGTTTATGGTTATATATATTGAATTATTTTGTTATATTATTATAATATAAAAGTTTATGATATTTTAAATATATATAAATCAATTTTAATAATAACAATAATTTAATCTTAAGATTACAATAGAATTAAGGTATCCAAAGATAGTTTATTCCTCTTTCATTTAGAAAATATTATAATTTTAAAAATGAAGTTTAATTAGAGAAAAATATTATAATTTTAAAAATGAAGCTTAATTAGATAAGTGACTTTAAGAAAGTGTATTTAACAGTTTTATTACCTCTTAAAATATTTTATTTTAAAAAAAAACTTATTTTATTGTTTTTTTCATTTTTTTAATTTAATAATATTAAAAAAAATTGATATTTTAGCTTTGAATTAATGATTTTTATGTTAAAAAAAAATTATATTTTCTTATTTCCAATATTATTTTCATTTATTAACTTTGTAAATTATTTATGATAATACTTTTATTAATATTAATTTAACATTTAAAGCAATTATAAATTGTTGTAATTGTTTAAGTTAATTAACTTGTACTTGTACATTAAATATATGCTTACAAAGAAAATGGAAAGTTGAGTAGTTTTAAAAGAAAATGTGTATGTGTTTTTAAAACCATGTTAGAGTGGTTATTAAAATCAAAATAAGTATTTCAACTTTCCTTTATTTTTCTATCAACACTATATTCCAAAATCTTTATTTTTTCCATCAACATATAATTCCAAAATATTTATTGAAATACTTATAAAAATAAATAATCACCAATAAAATTAAGATAAATTATTTTCTTAAACTTAGTGACTATAATTCCAACTTAATTTATGATGAAAACCATTATTAAAATACCTACAAGAATAAGGCTATCACAAAGAAAATTAAGGTATATGATTTTCTTGAACTTAGCAACCATTAACTTTAATTTATTTTGAAAACATGTCAAGACCTCCAAAAAAATCCTTAGTTAAAAAACTACTTTTATATATATATTTATATATAAAAACTTTCTATTTTATTAATATAATTTTTAAACTTAACAACAATCTCTTTTTGATAAATCTTTGATATATTAATAATCAATCTAAAATAAATAAATAAATATAACAATATTTTTTAACTATTTTGAAATTTATTTATAAAAGTTAAAAAAAGAAAAATTAGAAACATATAAAAATATTCTTTATCATTTTTATAATAATTTTCATAATTTAAAATTTAATAATATTTTTTTATTTCTTTCTATTTATTAATATTTACTAAATATTAAATTTTTAAACTCTACAACAACTTTTTATGAAGCTTTTACAACAACGGCCTTTTTATAAATCTTTATTATATTAATAATTACCAGCCATATTTGTATAAATGTTTATTATATTAATGATCATTCCAAAATTGAATGAATATTTTTTACTTTTTTAACTTAGTTAATTATAAAGGATCTTTTAAAAACTTTTTAATGTCAACAAAACAATAAAGAAAATTAATTCCAAATTACCAACCATCTTTTTATAAATGTTTATTATATTAATAGTCAATCCAAAATTGAATCAATATCTTTTACTTATTTTAACTTAGTTTAATTGTAAGAGATCTTTTAAAAAAAATTAAAGTCAACAAAACAATAAAAAGGATTAATTCCAAAAGTTATAATTGAATTCATTTTTCTATCCCATATATATCTATATCGTTTAATGTATTTTTTTTTATATTATTTTTCACAATTTCTACTTTCTTTATAAGGGTTTGTTTTCTGTTAATTAAATAATAATTTTTTAAAGAAAATTAATTCCAAATTACCAACCATCTTTTTATAAATGTTTATTATATTAATGGTCAATCCAAAATTGAATCAATATCTTTTACTTATTTTAACTTAGTTTAATTGTAAGAGATTTTTAAAAAAAAATTAAAGTCAACAAAACAATAAAAAAGATTAATTCCAAAAGTTATAATTGAATTCATTTTTCTACCCCATATATATCTATATCGTTTAATGTATTTTTTTTTCTATTATTTTTCACAATTTCTACTTTCTTTATAATGGTTTGTTTTCTGTTAATTAAATAATATTTTTTTTTAATTCCATTCTCTAATCAATTTGTTTTTTCCTTATAACCTTTAATAACAATATCTATATATTTATATACTTTAATAATAACATTTCTAAAAATTTATATTTTAATTTTTAATTTCTTTAATAAATTTTCATTCAAAAATTGCAATCTCACGTTGTTTAAAAAAAGTTACACATTGTAATATATGAATTCCAATATAACATCATCTTTATCTCAGCAAAAATAAGTCATAAAAAAATAGTTAAATAAATATTTTTTTAAAAGTATATTAATTTATATTTGAATTTTTTAAACATTGATCTTCATAATGAATTAACCTAAACATTAGATTATTAGATTCAGTTTCATTTTTTATTATTTTTTAGTATTATTTCTTCATTATCTTTAGATATCTTAAAGATGTAATTTCAACAATCTAAAATTGTAATTTCAACAAAATTTTGACAAAAAATAAAAAATAAAAATAGTGCAAATCCTATTCAGTCTCTTTATTCATTATCCCTGGATATGATAAAAATGCAATTTCAACAGAATTTAAACAAACAAACAAAAAATTTCAACAATTTCAACAAAATTTTGACCAAAAAAAAGTCTGGATCATTTATCTTACACCTCCAACTTTATTATGAAACATTGAAACCCTTTTTTTTCTTTTTTCTTTTTCAACTGAAAAAAAAATCTTGCTATTCATAAATCATAAAGGTGAATCAAATAAATTTACAATATATCTTTATCCTAATACAAAATAATTCCAAAATTTACAAATAAAAACTAAGTGTACACAGAAATAATAATGTAGTATCTAATAGATATAATAAGTCTTAGTTTCAGGAGGTCTCAACTCATTGAAGTGATTAACCCAAAATGAGCCATCTTTCACTAGAAGACCTTTCTTTGATAGACCATCAGCCCTGAAGTTGTAGTTACAAGAGACATGCTTGATATTGAGGTTATCAAACTGAGCCATAAAAAATCTAATTTTCCTCCAAGGAGTTTCCAAAAAGCTATAGGTTGGAAATATGGAGTGAGCAGATAAAATGTAGAAGACACCAAAGTGCCAAAAGCTTTGCACCGGTGTTACTGCCAATCCACAACCCACAACCCAGAAACAATTCATAATAATCAGTAATGGAGATAAAAAATATACCTCCAACCCCACATCTACCATACTGTTGAGCTCCATCAAAAAAACCATAAACCATAAAAACTAGAATCAGCATTCATCTCTTAAATGTAAAGTGCATCTCATCTCTGAATTCTTTTAACAGAATCACGAGTCTCTTTAGCTATTTAACTGTTTAATTCTGAGCTATTTAGCTGTTTAATTTCTAAATATAACTGTGTGCATATCTTAGAATTAAACAAAATTAAAGAAAATCTACATGCTATTAGAATCATTCTTCTCAATATTTTTTTTTAACCATTAACGAAAACAGAGAAAACATAACGTCTTTATAAATACTTAATTAAGACAGTATTTACTAAACGCATTAAAACGTTATTTTACAGACAGACGTGTATTACGAGTACAAAATTTGTATAATCTGGCGGTGTTTTTTACTTTTTGTTTTTTTTTGCTTATACCACCAATGTTCATAGGCAAAGCCAAATCGGGAGACACAGATATTATTGCTCAATTTCCTACACTCTCATATGTAGGCACAGAGAGACAAACGCTTGGATTTTGGCCATATTATACAGGAATTGAATAGAACTTAGGAACGACAGCAATTATTTCAATAGCAAACGGAAGATTTGTTTTTTTTCCTGGAATTCCTTTCGTGATTAATCTTGGAAGCCTTGAGGGGGACGTTGGATTTCTGATTGACGAGCAGCCCGATAATATCTCGCTTGGCAGTCGATCTGAAGGGAGTCGATGAGCTGAGAAAACCATCGACCAGATGGAGATAAGCTTCCAGATCGTGACAACAGCTCATGTCCGCATTAGGTTTCAGATATGGAGAGTGCCTGTTGTTAACCCGAAGCTCGGTTCCAACATGACAGTAAGCCCATGGCCGTAACCTCTCTAAAACCTTCACAACCCTCTTTACGTACTCTGAACGCTGATTAATCATTACATCTATCCACTCGTTCAAAACCAGACCGGGAACCTTAGTAATGACATCGTTAATGTTAACAACTCTCAATACTCTGCATCCAATCTCTTCCAATCTCCGACTAAAGGCACGATTCCCAACTCGCGGACCTCCGAATGAGAAAACAGCCACGGGAACCTTCGAACCTTTGCCGCCATTGAAGGCCTCACCGAGCTCGTAGGCCGTTAGTACAGCCAGGGCTGCGCCCAAGCTGTGGCCAGTGATTGTAATACTGATTTCTTCGCCATCATATAACTGCACCAGCCTTAGTACCTCGTTCACGACCTGATTCGAAGCGCTTGATCGACAGTTAGAATCTTTACATTTGTAGAGGCTCCAGAAACCACTTTCTACCTTTAATTGGCAGCAATTCAGGTTTTGATTCGAGCTGTAACATTGCCTCTCTGAGAAATCCTCAACATGTGTCAATAGGCTCTTGATATTCTCGGCCCATTCGAGAGGAGTGGCAGTGCCTCTGTAAACCACGACAATATCCCTCCTTCCAAGCCTCGTTATTTCTTTTTTTTCATCGCAAACTGCCACAAACCCAATCCAGCTGGTCTGCATATTTATGCATTTGGCATCCATGGTCAAGCCATCTGAATTTAGACTCCATGACAGAAAGCGCTTTAACCACTGCGGAAATTGGATGCTGGAGGTGGCGTAGATATTCTTCGTCACCCTATAACCGGAGCTCTTGAGCCCCACTTTCTCTAATAATGAGCACTCGCTGTATTTGCAGCGGCCATATGATTCGGACCGTGGATCGAACTCGAATGCACTGTAGCTGGCCTGAACGAATTCACCATACTTGATGATTTCTCGTCTCAGATTCTCGTCCAAGGGATCAAGAAGTCCTTCCCAGTTGTTCAATCCCTGGTATTTCCGCCATTTTGATCCGAGCTTCTCCTTTGGAGATTTGCACGTAGAGTCACCATTTTCAACTGAAGCCCATCGTAGACTCACGTGTGAATTATTCCCACCATGGCCGGTCTTCAACTCGAAGACTTCAATACTTTTACCCACTTCCTCCTCGGATTTCAAAGTATTTGTCCAGAGCTTGGCCACATTATCTTTTAATGCATGGAATCCTTCAGTCGACGCTGCTGCAACGCTGTCGGACATTGAAGCATTAAACCTTGGAAGTTTCGTGGGCAACGAGATAGGTTGTAAAGTAAAAGACCGCCTGGAAGCAACTGAAATATTGTTCATGATCTCATAATTCGTGCATCCAGTAAATGAATTTGCCAACGCAAGTGATTGCGCAGGCTCCATTCACAGGGACATTTAATAGAATCTGGAATTTCGATTGTCAGGCAAGCATGGCCGAAGGAGTAAATTTAGATATGTCGGGCCCAACGTTTTGGTTTCTTGCCCGATATATTAGTGAAGGGTGATACACTAGTTGTCTGTGACAAAAATTTCTTGGCCGGTTCATCACAATATCCGTCATGAGATCCCGTACTGACGCAAGGGTAATAATTCACCAAAGGTTTCAGTTTGCTGCCTGGTTTTACAGTACAAAACTATTAATGCAGGCTTTGCCTTTCTGTCACTATATAAAGGACGGCTACCCTTTACAGAGGCTACTGACGCCATGGTTTGGTTTTATGATCCGTGCATTCCAGAACGCAGGCGGTACGGTTAATGACGTTTGACACAGCGTCTGGTGTCGATAGCTTCTGCACTGTCGACCTTGACAATCTGTGGAAACCGGAGAAGACGATCGTAGGCGGTAGTTACGCTGCGTAACTACCGCCTACGATCGTCTTCTCCGGTTTCCACAGATTGTCAAGTCATGGAGAATACAAGTTATATAGAATTAAAAAACACGAGTGGAAGCTGGGAGGTCTCGGATTTCAATCCAAATAAGGGTGGTTTTGGAGACTCTTGCAGGTACCTTCGAGTTTTCGAAACAGAGTTAGATCCCCCAAATCCCCTCTTGCAGGTACCTTCCAGTTTTCTCAACAGAGTTAGATGCCCCAAATCCCCAAGTGCATATTGGAGTACAACGAAGCCTTGAAAAGGAGGTAAAATCTCTTATTAAAAGTTAATAACAATCTCGTATGCTATTGGATCAGTCTTTTTCGCAAAGCTCGTAGTCAGAAGCTATATTCTGCAGGCCACCCCCAGCTGTCGCTGCGTCCGAAGTTCGTATGTAAGGCACTGATTCATCTACCTACGCCAATATAAAAATTGATATTTACTTTAAACCACAGACTGTATGGAAAAACACGTCGGCCAACAATAACCGGCCAGTACTATAATTGAAATAGAAATGTTGCTATTTATATATAATATATAATATATATATATACATTAATATTAAGCTGTTGTCCAAATGATCTCAGCCCGGAAATCCTTTCTCCGGCAAAATCGTAGATTATTTTTATTTTTCAGGTCATCTCGACCTAAATCTGACTAGTAAGATGGATTGAATCTGCTCAATAAACTACAGAGCAGTAGGTGTTGGATATTGTGAAGAAACAGATCTATAGATTTAGGTCTCGGAGAAATGATCTACCATTTCGCGCGAGAGTAACGGGGTGAAATCTCGTAGATCATTTAGACAACTTCTTAATATTAATATACATCATTAAATATTATTAGTATAACTATAATTTTAAAAGTGGTTGATATATATATTCTGGGTCAATCAAACATGGCCAAATATTTAAAAGTGGTTGATATATAATATCAACATCACTTTTAAGAATGATAAGAATTATTATTATTATTGATGTTGTTATTCTTATTATTATAAAAAAAAAACTATTTATAAATGAAAAGATAGAAAATAAATAATATAAATAAATAGATTGTAATAAATAAATAATAATTAAATAATTAATAATAATATAAATTAAATTATTTATACCATGTTTCGACTTGGTTGACTTCAATCTATAGTTGACCTCAATCCATAGTTAACCATGCATGACCATTGTATAGGCATGGTTGAATTTAGTTTATTATAGTTGACATAATGAGAAGAACATGGTTGACGATAACCATTATTTCACCATATTAAGAAACCACAAGAGCATTTAAAAGTGGTTGATCCACTTTGAACCATGGTTGAGTGCAATCCATAGTTGACTTTTAAGCAAGGTTGACTTCAACCCATCGTGGATTTTTAAGTAAGGTTCACTTTGAACCATGGTTGACTTCAAAACATGGTTGACTTTTAACCAAGGTTGACTTTGAACCATGATTGACTTTAATCCATAGATAATAATAGTTTATGATTGACTTCAATCCATGGTTGACCTTAATACAAGGTTAATTTTCATGGTTGAATTCAATCCAATGTTGACTTCAATCCAAGGTAGAATTCAATCCAATAGTTGACTTCAATCCATTAATAATATTAGCATTAATGATTTCAATCCATGGTTGACTTC
Organism: Larix kaempferi; assembly: GCA_027924585.1. Lineage (NCBI taxonomy): Eukaryota > Viridiplantae > Streptophyta > Pinopsida > Pinales > Pinaceae > Larix > Larix kaempferi. The sequence goes on along the minus strand of BSBM01000372.1, from coordinate 46,792,644 downwards.
AATCCATAGTTGAATGCAATGAATTTTTTACTTTAATCCAAGGTTGACTTTAAAATTGTGGTAGACTGAACAATCCACAACGACATTTCTAAAAGTGGTTGATTGGCTTTGAACCATGGTTGACTTCAATCCATAGTTGACTTTTAAGCAAGGTTGACTTCAATCCAAGGTTTACTTCAAACCATGGTTGACTTTTAAGCAAAGTTGACTTCAATCCAAGGTTGACCTTAATCCATGGTTGACTTCAATCCAAGGTCAACTTCAGTCCAAGGTTGACTTCGATCCAAGGTTTCCTTCAGTCGAAGGTTGACTTTGATCCAAGGTTGTCTTCAATCCAAGGGTGACTTCAATCTAATGTTTACTTCAATCAATGGGTGACTTCAATCCAAGGTTGACTTCAATCCAATGTTTACTTAAAGGTTGACTTCAAGCCAAGGTTGATTTTAATCCATGTTTGACTTCAATCCATGGTTGACTTCAACCCAAGGTTGAATTTAATCCAAGGGTGACTTCATTCCTATCATTGACTTCAATCCATAAATAATATTAACATTATTTACTTCAATCCTTAGTTGACTTCAATCCAAGGTTGACTTTGAACCATGGCTGACTTCAATCCTTAACCACATTTTTAAAAGTGGTTGATCGACTTTGAACCATGTTTGACTTTAATCCATAGTTGACTTGTAAGCAAACTTGACTTCAAGCCATAGTTGACTTTTAAAAAAGGTTGAATTCAATCCATGGTTGACTTCAATCCAAGGTCAACATCAATCCAACGTTCACTTAAATCTAAGGTTGACTTAAATCCATAGTTTACTTCAATCCAAGGTTGACTTTAATCCATAGTTGAGTTTTTTAAAGCAAGGTTAACTTCAAGCCATAGTTGACTTTTAAGCAATGTTGAATTCAATCCATGGTTGACTTTAATCCAAGGTCAACTTCAATCCAATGTTGAATTCTATCCAAGGTTGTCTAACCTTGGTTAAAATATGCGTGATCATCATTTGGGCATGGTTGACTTCAATCCATAGCTCACGTTAAACCAAGGTTGAGATTGAACCATTGTTGACCATTGTTTATGCATGTTGACATTAAAAGCTAAGTTTGACTATATTAAACCATTGTCAAGAACATTGGTTAAGCATGGTTGACTTTAGAGCATCATTGTTGTCATAACATTATTTAGTACATCATGGTTGGCTATGGTTGCATCATAGTTATACGGTTGAATATGGCTAACTATGGTTGACTATGTCTAACCATGGTTGATGACATCTCATTGTCAAACCATGGTTGACTTTAATCCATAGTTGAATTTAAACCAAGGTTGACTTTGAACCATAGTTGACTTTAATCCATAGTTGAATTTAAACCAAGGTTGACTTTGAACCATGGTTTCCTATTGTTTAGGCATTATTGACTTTAAACAAAGTTTGACTAAACTAAACTATGGTTGACCATTGTTTAAGCATGGTTGATTTTAGTTCATCATGGTTTCAAATAATTGTTGACTTTATTACATGGTGGATAGTAAACCAAAGTTGACCTTAAACCATGGTTACCCATTGTTTAGGCATGATTGACTTTAAACTAAGTTTAGCTATAGTAAACCAAGTTTTACCATTTTTAAGGCATGGTTGACTATGGAAATCATGGTCAACTATGTTTGAAGATGGTTGAGTAAGGTTGATCATACAAAAGCAAGGGTGACTACTATTTGAGCATGGTTTATTTTAGTGAACCATGGGTGACTATAGATGGCTTTAGTTAACCATGGTTGACATTAGTAACGCATGGTTCATTTTGCAAAGAGAAGGTTAGCATTGGTTGAAGACAAACCCTAACATGCATAAACTTGACAAGCTTGTCAACTTTGTATAATACACCTAAAGTTTCGACTAACATGATAATGCTTGACTATCGCTGCTTCATGGTTGATTTTGGTTGACTATGGTCGATGAAGGGGGTCTTGAATTATCATTCACTAAGTTTGACCATATTAAACTATGGTTGAATTTAGGGCAGCATCGTTAATTATGGTTGACTATATGGTTGCATCATGGTAAATTATGGGTGACTTTCAACCATGGTTGACCATTATTTATGCATGCTTGACTTTAAAGTATGTTTTACTACATTAAACAATGGGTGACCATTGTTTAGGTAGGGTTGACATAGGTGCATATGCTTGATTATGGCAATGGTTAACTTTAGTGCATAATGTTTGATCATGGGAATGGTTGAATTTAGTGCATCATGCTTGACTTTGAATAACTATGATTGAATTCAATTAACAATGGTAGACTATGGTTGCTTCATGGTTTAATTTGGTTGACTATGGTTGCATAATGGTTGACTTTAGTTAACCAATATGTTTAACCTTGGTTGACCACGTCTCATGATTGACTATGGTTGATTATGGTTAAATATGTTTGACTTTGGCATGCCACAATTGAATTTGGTTAACCTTAGTTAAAATATGGTTGACCATTGTTTGGGAATGGTTGACTTCAATCCATAGCTGACTTTAAACCAAGGTTGACTTTGAACCATGATTGACCATTGTTTAGGCATTATTGACTTTAAGATAAGTTTGACTATATTAAACCATGGTTGACAATTGTTTAAGCATGGTAGACTTTAGAGCATCATGTTTATCATAACATTATTTAGTGCATCATGGTTGGTAATGGTTGCATCATAGTAATATGGTTGATTGTGTCTAACCATGGTTGATGACATCTCATTGTCTAACCATGGTTGACTTTAATACATAGTTAAATTTAAACCAAGGTTGATTCCAATTAATAGTTGACTTTAGGCAAAGGTTGACTTTGAACCATGGTTGAGCATTATTTAGGAATTGTTGACATTAAGCTAAGTTTGACTATATTAAACCATGGTTGACCATTGTTTAAGTAGTGTTGACTTTATACCATTGACACTATTTGATCTTGATTTAACATGTTTGACCATAGTTGATGGTGTTTGACATGGTGGACATTAGTTAAACTTGGTTCACCATGGTTAACCATGTTTGTTTATAAATAATGATTTACTTTAATGCACTATAGTCCACAATTAGCAAAACATGGTCTACTTTAATGCACTATGGTCCACGTTTAGCAAAGCATGGTTGACTTTAATGCACTATGGTTGACTTCTATGGGGGACAATGATGACTATGGTTGACAATGGTTGATAATAGTTGACTTTAATGCACTATGATTGACTATGTTTGAATAATATTTATCATGCTTAATCATTTTTTAGTTTAACTAACTTTTGATTGAATATGTTTGACTTTATATGGCTATATTTGAATATGGTTGATTTGGTTTACTATCATTAAGTGTAGTTAACTATGGTTGATTATGCTTGATCATGGTTAATTATACTTGACATTTAGTTGAACATTATTTATGAGAGTTGAGAATGTTTGATATGACAATGTTAATATTAATATTAATGTTAACATTAATATTCACATTAAAAATAACATTAATTTTAAGATTAATATTTCTATTAATGTTAACAAATTAACATTATTGTTAACATTAATGTTAAAATTCATATTAATATTCATGTTAATATTTACATTAAGATTAATATTAAAATTAATGGTAATGTTAGAATTGAGATTAATGTCAATGTTAATATTAATATTAATGTTAAAGTTAACATCAATACCAATAGTAATATTAATATTACATTAAGAATAAGATTAATCTTAATCTTGACATTAACGTTAGTCTTATGTTAATATTAATAACATTAATATTAATATATATTTTTTGTAAGCTAGTGAAGAACCTTGTATTTCCAAAAAAGAAAATAATGCTACAAACAATTTTCCGCTACCTGCCCAAAGGCCAAGTGAGGCGGAATGGAGTGGCTATCTTCCAAAAGAAGATCTAATAACTCTCAGTTGAAATAGCACAACAAAAAGTAGCAGAAAGTAGTAGAAAGAAAATCTATGACATGGAAAAAAACGATGAAAAAAATCAAGGCCCTGAAATGGGTTGATTTTTAGGTCTTTCCTTTTTTTCCTTGTTTTTTCTTGACTTGTATCCAGCTTCCTGAAGTTGGGGACACTAAGGCCAGTTGCAGCGAGTCTGTGGACTCATGAACGAGTTCCTTATCAGAGTCTGAAGAGGTAGGATCATGATATCTTTTTTGCCCTTGTGGAGGGCCGCTTTTCGTGCTTTCATCTTTTTGAATAGGCGGAGGTGGAGTGGATCTCTATTCCTGCATGTGCACCTCAGGCGGAGGTGGAGTGGATCTATGTTCCTGCTTTGTTGGGGGTGTATCTTTCTCAATCTGGTCATCTTGATTGTCTTCTTCATACAAGAACAACTCGGGTTGCCAGCTTTTGTCTTTGTGTGCCTTCTTTGTCTTTTGCTGCTGGGGCTTTCTTTGCGAGCAGGAATTGAGGAGGTGTCTCGTGTGACGACAAATCCGACACCTGAAGGCAGTGTTTTCATAGTCCAAATCCTAAGTCCAGATGGAGCTGCCTATTTTTAGGTTGATATTGTCGGGAAGGCCTAAACTGATGTCAATGGTGGCGTTGATGCGTGCATAGGTGAAAAGACCCTGAGCCATGTGAGTGTTATCCGAGGATAAGAAACAACCAAGAGCGTTTCCTATCTCTTTGAAGACCGATTAATTCCATAAATGGATTGGTAAGTTTGGAAGACGTACCCAGATGGGCACCTTCGTAACTACCATATTTAGAGGATCAAAATCAAGGAACCAGGGGGTTATGAAGAGCACTGCAGTTCCCCAGAACCAAGGCCCCTTGCTCGTAACAACATGAAGTTCTTCCTGAGAAGAAAAAATCACTAGAAAAAATCCTTTGGAGAAAAATAAAACACAAGCATCCTTGGGCCAGTTTGAATCTAACCAATCAATGAGATCCTTTGTATTTTGCCACAATCCATTGAATCTGCAGATTAGGGTCTGCTCCTTGAACTGGAGAATGTTCTGGTTGACTTCTGGTTGAGAGATCTCCAATGAGGGAACTTCGTCTATTTTTTCCACTATGTAGACAAGGTGAGGGATCTGGACTAGATTCTGTGCTTAGAGAGCCCTGCTTGCGTTGCATCCTTGAAGGACTTACTCTGAGAAGCAGAGGGTTTGTTGTTTCCTCCTCGTAAACTTGCCACCAGGGAAATGCATGAATCCTGTAATATCCCAATGCTGTGTATTTTTTGGTGGTCTGAGAGTTTCCTCCCTACAAAGATAAGCCTCTGTAGTCCTGTATGGGTTCCTTCTACCTGATGAATCAAGGATTTTAGCTCCAGAACAAAGTTTTGTGGTGTCACTTGCAAATAGAGAGAGACCCCCATTAGAGATCTTACAAAAATCATAAATGAAGAAGGGTCTTGAGGAGTCCTGGAGAATTTGGCTCGTCTCGAGATTGTTGGATTTGCTAAGGCGGTCAAGTCAGCTCGATGGACTGCGAATCCTAGATCTTCCTCTTTCGAGATCTCTAGCTGGTGAGGATGCAAATGCATGAGAGGCGTTGACTGTTTTTCATTGAGCACCTGCGCAAGGAGTTGAGCACTCGTATGAGGGCGAGCTGGGGTTCCTTCTTTGATGCATCTCGCAGCCGTCATGCACCTGTCGAGAAGATGAAGGGTCGAGGATGCATCTTTCCTAGGGTCTGGACGCTCAATCTTCAGCCCGTCGAAGCCGTCTCCATGATGCAGCAGAATACGGCATGGTTCAGGGCTCGTGGGGAGCTTCGCAGGAAAGGGCGATGGCTTCCCTAAAGAGGCCATGAGGCCATGAGGCCCTGCGGAGGCACCGACTAGCGTTAGGGTTTTCTGGGAGTTGTTCATTCTCTTTTTCCCGATCGTCTTTTCCCAATTCTTTAATATCAACATTAATATTAATATAATCTTAATGTTAATATTTGTTTTCAAAGAAAAAAAAAGTCCTTTCTATTCCATTGAATCAAATAAAATGAGGCAAATACATCTTAATCCTCCATACATGGATTACCACCATTGAGAGATAATGCTCAATCTCAACAACCTATACAAAAACATTACATAGATTTTCTTCAACTTAACACACTCATATAGGAATGAACAAAACACTAGTAGACATACCTGAGGAATCCTTTCAAAACTAGACAAACAAAAGCTCCAAAACTGACTAAAACCAACATATTAAAAAAAGGTCTTCCACCCCATTGTTGATAATATAACATTCTAAATGTTCTCCAAAATATATAAATCCTTCCTGGCACTGAACTGCATGCTTCGAAATTTGATCAACCTCGACATTGAAGGATCTAGATATATGAGATAGCGAGATGTGAGAGAAGGATCCAATCAATTGAGAAACCATTTTACACCAATGTATCAGTTGAAGAACCTAAATATTAAATCTGTCATTTTCCCACTCAATAATTACCTTTGAATCACCAAATATTTGGAGTGAGTCAATCCCATTTATAATAGCAAATTTAAGCACACCCGATAAACCAATCAATTCAACTTTGGTATTACTTCCATTCCCACACCCCATTCACAACTTAAAAAGGTGATCATGATAACCATAAGGACCATACCACTTCCACAGTAACCATCAGAACAAGCACCATCAAAAAAATCAATTGTTGAAGTAAAGGAGAAACTAGGACCAATTAGAGATTTTCCTAATTTAGGATTTTCCTCTTTAAATAAATCCTTATATAAAATGATACATTTCATACTCTATTGATGAATATTAGGCAAAATATTTTCAAATAGTACATTAAATTTCTCATGATCCAAATCGCCCGGCAGACAAATATAGGAAGAAGCTTTTGTTTACAGGTTGTCATAGCACACTTTCTGAAATTTCATCTAAATTAGTTTCACCCCAGGATATATAAAATTTTGAATCTTGACAAGCAGTATTCCATGCATTCTTGCTGAACTCACAAGAGAGAAATAAATGTTCAACTGAGTTGTATCTTTTTTGCATAATACACAGCAACCTGGTCCAAACGAGTTGCTTCTCATCAATCTTTTCCAAGTGATTAACCTATTGTTGATGTATGTGTAACTTCAGAATGTATTTCACATATATGTATATTGATATTCCTATAGAGATGTTATTATTCCTTTATACGGAAGTGGTTGTATTCCTATAGAGATGTTATTATTCCTCTATATGGAAGTGTCGTCATTTATATTGTAAGTGTTGTAACTTATACTTGATGGGTTATTAGACCACATTGTTGGGGTCGGCCCTGTATAAGTCATGTGGTTCAAAGGGTTATTAGAACACCCTATTAGGGGTCACCCATGTGGGTCAAAGGGTTATTAGACCACCCTAGTGGGGGTCGGCCCAGTCAGCATTATGTTAAGTGGTTAAGTTGAGGCCGACCTAGTTGAGTAAAGGTCAAGTCAAGTTAGTGTATAAATAGAGAATGTGTCTCTCTCATTTTACACATTCTATTCTCTCACTCAAACTTTGGAGAGTGGCGCACTTGTGGAGGAGGAGGCTCTGCTTCTAGGAGAAGACTATCTCTTGTATTCTGGTTGTATCATTGCTCCATCTATCTCTGAGGAAGTTATTGGGGTTTTTCACCTTTATGGTTTTCCCCAAGTAAACTCAGTGTCTCTTTTGTGCTTGCATTATTGTGTCCATGAATGATATGCTGTAGATTTGATGTACATGTTGTTCTCTTAGTTAAGATCCTAGATCAGATTGAAGTAAATTCTGAAAGTTTAACATGGTATCAGAGCTAGCCTGAAAGAAGGCATGATATGGAATGTATGACACGTGTTGCACTTACGATGCTAGGGCTTGATATAGCAAAAACCAGTCATCGTAGCACTTTCGCTATAAATCTATTTTGGCGACATTTGCGGATTTGAAACTTTTACAGGTCAAATATCAGATCCCCATATACCTTGTGTCCAAAGGAAAACCTCTACTTTGTTGTACTTCATGATTTATGATCTGTACAATATAGGGTTTCTGCCTCTTCCAGATCTGAGTCAAAATCAGGTGACCTTAGGAAAAAGGTCATAACTTGGGCTGGGAAGCTCCAAATGAAATTTCGTAAAAAGTGACAGGTAGTACACAGACTATACTATCTCAAAAAAAAGAATTTCAGAGGCCAAAGTTGAACCAGTGACACGTGGCATGTCATACAAGTTTGCTCTCCTGTATTATCCCATAAACAGGTCATGTTGCGACACTTGGCATAACTCTCTCTCAGAGAATCCAATTGAGGTCAGACTTGTTGGGATGGAAAGATAACAGGTTGAGCTATCTCAAGAAAAAATTTCAGATCCTGTGAAATGAAAAGTTCAGAGTTACACCAGAAACAATCAGGTACATATTTCTGTCAAAACATAATTATTTTTGAGCACCTTCATTCATGGCTTCCCAAATTTAGGGATTTCGAGAAACTTGGAATTTTTGTAATAGGAGACCACATCTGGATGCTACTCATCAAAATCGAAATTTAAAGACCAAGATCAGATTTTTTGGTTGGGCAGAAGGCCGAGCTTGATCAAACCCCAGTTCGGGACTTTGATCGGAAAGATGGAAAATTAGGGCTGCTGCAAAATTGGAATTTTGGAAATCTGTGACCACAGCTGGAAGCTCCTCATAAAAATCGAAGCTTAGAGATTTGAATCAAATTTTTTGGTTGGGTGAAGCTCCAGGAAACTCAAACCCTAATTCAGGGTCCTCCCTAGTGAATCCGAAAATCTAAAAGGCAATTTCGAGGGGTGAAACTTTGCAGTTTTCAAATTCTGAATATAGCAACTTGATCAGCTCATCAAGGCGCATATTTCTATCCTTTCAGAAGTTTGAAATTCAAAATTTGAATTTTTGGGGTTTCTTTGACAAACCCTAATCCAACTCCACGTCCAGTTCTTGCAAATCAAGTGGATTGGGTTAATCCTAGAAGAAGATGGATTGGTCACCTGCATAAGTGAAGAAGTTCCTGTCTCAAAGGGAGATGAGGCTAAGGCCTTCCATAAGAAGATTACAAGCAATCTTGACAGGTATGTTTCATGGTTAAGTTTATCATATGTTTGTCTTCGTATCATTACAGTACAATATTGATTAATTACTAGACTTGTCATATCACCTTAATAGAAGATATTCATTGATTAAGGTTTTGACACTTATGAATGTACTAATGCATTGTGATGTTGTATGAGATTTATGTTGTTCGCTACCATAAAAGGTACACCAAGAAAGACAAATAATGTTCTACTTCAAGAACATATGATCATGGTGACATGAAGACAAAGATTCATCCATTGTCATGGATCACATAGAAGATCTACTTTCGAGGTATGTATAACTTGGTCCTACAATGGTTAACCTATGAGACATGCAAGTTACTAGCACAAGCCACTGAAGAGAACCAGAAGACATTATGCGGGTATGTTAGACATAACTAGATAGCATGCTAATCCAGGTATGTTTTTCCTATATCAAGCTAGAATCCTACCTTGTGTTAGGATCTTATACTGTTGTGTTGCTGATAATGATTATTCATGAAGTCATAGGTTTGAATAGTCATGGCTGTATGCATATTATGTTTCTTACCATAATTGATGATATGACTAACCAAAAGAATCATGAAGGTATAGGTTTGAGTAATCACGGGTTTATGCATTGATGATTTAACTAATCAGAAGAATCCTATGATCAAATAAGAATATGCATGAGTAAAAGAAGACTTCCCTAAAACCTTGAATACTAATGTTTATTATCTATGAATGATCATGAATATACATGTTTAAGATTATTGTGTTTTGATAATATTAAGATTATACTAATGAATGTTTGATTATGTATGAGACCTAGAGGATAACACAATGATGATACTAACAAGCATGCATAGGGATCGAGAATGAATATAAGTTCAAGGACAGGTAATCCAGGAAGCAAAGATCAAGAGGGAGCACACTCCATTAGTTTCTGCAAGGATGCAGATATTCAGAGGGAGTTGACCACTTCTCACAATCCACATCAGAATGGAGTTGCAGAAAAGAAGCAAAGACTGAGAGGGAGTCAACCCAACAATCGAACAAAGATAAGTATTTGAATTGTCATTTCTTACATAGTTGTTTGTTTAAATAATGTTATTCAATAATGTATATACTGATGTTCCTACAATTAGGTTGTGAATTATACATATTAGAATAGTTGCATTGATGAACAGTATACTACTAATATACATGGGTAAGTGGCCTATGGAACTGTACAACATTCCATTGCTACTTATCTAGAATGAAACCTCTTTGCTGACATGTTGGGAGTTGTGCACACTCTTAACAATGTTCTGGTAGAGATTGGAAGGCATCTAGAAAGTTACGGGATATGGATAAATGTTGTATTGAAGCATTGGCTAAAGATAATTGCATGATTGTATGACATATTTCTTTAAGTGTAAGAATTTTTTCTTGAAAACTATGAGATGTTTTCTAATCATGAAATTTAACTTGTTGTGTAGGAAAGATCGTATACCATCACCTACAAAAGAAGGACTACAACATTTGTTCAACAACAAAGTTATCTGTTGAAAATATTGAAGATATTGAAGTTCCCAGGATCTGGGAAGAATCCCATGATCGAGGAGTATCAGTCGATCATGAAGACATTTGGGATGCAGTCCCAAAGGGTATTCTGTAGTGACTTCCAAGAGGATCTACAAGATCAAGCATGCTGCAGGTGGTAGCATAGAGACTTTTTCTCATGTAGCAAGATACACTTCCATTAGATCCTTACTTGCTCTGGCTACAATGATGAAGTGGAAGAGACACCAGATGGATTTCAAGACAGCCTTCTTGAATGGTGTAGTTCAAGAAGAAGTGTATGTGAAGAAGCCACTTGGTTCTGAGACACATGATAGGGATTCATATATGTGCAGAACTTGGTATGGTAGGATAGACAACTTTCTATCCAGTTTGGGCGTTACTGAGAATAAAGCGGATTCCAACCTTTACTACAAGGTTGAGGAAGGAAATCCAGTGATACTACTATGTGGATGACCTGTTTGTAACAGGTGAGGATAGATTAATTGTCAACATGCAATGGAAGCTTGCTTCCAAGTTCGAGTTGAAGAACTTGGGGATGATGCACTATTTGTTTTTGGCATGGAGGTGTGGCAGAGTGCAGATGGAATATTCCTTAGACAAGGGAAGTATGCAGTAGAGATCCTGAAGAGGTTCGGGATGATGGACTGAAAGGCTATGGCCACACCTATGGCATCGAACCTAAATCTTCTGTGTGATGCTTCATCTGAGCCAGTTGATATCAGTATGTATTGTCAGATGATTGGGTCCTTGATGTACCTGACAAACACGAGACCAGATATTTGCTTTGCGGTGAACACATTGAGCCAGTTCCTGACGGATCCGAGGAGTGTTCACCTGGTTGTTGTAAAGCATATTCTGAGGGGTATAGTTGATTATGGGATCAAGTATGATGTGAATCAAAAGTTTAACCTATAGGGTTATGTTGATTCAGATTGGGTAGGCAGTGCTGCAGATAGGAAGAGCACTTCTGGGTGCTGCTTCAGTATGGGATCAGGTGTGATCTCTTGGTTTAGCAGGAAGCAGTCCTGCATAACACTGAGTATAGCTGAAGCAGAGTATGTTGTGACAGATGAGCAGGTTGCAGATGTATTGACCAAGCCGTTGGCTAGAGTGCAGTTTGAGTACTTCAGAGAGAGGCTTGGTGCACTTCAGATCGAGGTTCATTCCAAAGGGAAATGATGAGTCCGGAAGATGCAGATGCACATGAGCTTTTCTGACATGGATGATGTGTTCTCCCTTGGTCATGATGTAATTTCTGAGCCATTTTTCACATGGTGGTAGATGTGTTATCCCATGGTGAAAAAGTAAGGGCTGGAGCCTTCCCCGAATGGTGGTAGATGTGTTCTCCCATATCGATGGTGTAAGTGATGGATGATGTGCATCTGAGCTGTGCTTTGTGGACGATGAGATGATCTGAAGAGGACGATGCTATGATGATCAGGAGGATCATGGATGATGAGCATCAGGACGATGCTCCAGTTACTACTCTGTATATGTATATGCATCATGTTGGATGCTTGTTATGATCAGTTGGATCAGTGCATCATGTTGGATGCTTGTTATGATCAGTTGGATCATTTATGTATGTATGCATCATGTTGGATGCTGGATATGATCAGTTGGATCATTTGTATGTATTTTTTATATGCATCATGTTGGATGCTTGGACCATGTATCTGTATATGTATCAGGTGGATACTGAGATCATGTATGTTGATATGTATCAGGTGGATACATTGTGTGGATCATGTATCTGTGTATGTATCAGGTGGATACATTGTATGATTAGGTAGATCATGTATGATGATATGTATTAGGTGGATACTTGGTATGCATCAGGTGGATGCAGTGTATGATCAGGATGATCATAGATGATGAGCTTCAAGATGTTTCTCCAGATGACATGCAACAGGATGTTGCAGTGATGATGATCAGGATGATCATGTGTACATCAGGATGATGTATGGTGAGTATCATGATGATACTTTGTGGTCGTGGATCAAGTTGTGCAGATGAGCATGTCTAGGAGATCCTATAGGTCGGAGTTGTATACTCGTAACAGCCTGGGATGCTCTTTCGAGACATTGCTCTGGGAGGACATGTAATTTGTGCCCTGGGAGATTTCAAGTCGGAGTTGTGTACCCGTAACATCCTGAGATGCTCTTGCGAGGTTTTGTCCTATGGTATGTAATTTGCTCCTGGGAGATCTGGACAGGATGAAAAAGGCCTCAAATGCTTCAGCCAGGTTTTGCCATGACCACATGTAATTTTCTCCTGGGAGATCTGGACAGGATGAAAAAGGCTTTAGATGCTTTAGCTAGGTTTTGTGGTGGACCACATGTAATGTGCTCCTAGGAGATCCGAAAGGTAGAGATGTGTGCTCGTAACAGCCCGGGATGCTTCAACCAGGTTTTGTGGTGAGATCACATGTAATGTGCTCCTGGGAGATCTGACAAGTAGAGCTATGTGCTTGTAACAGCCTGGGATGCTTTAGCCAGGTTTTGTGATGGTTCACATGTAATGTGCTCCTGGGAGATCCGACAGGTAGAGATGTGTTCTCATAATAGCCTCAGATGCTGTAGCCAGGTTTTGTGACGCACGTAATAAGTCCTGAGGATTCCACCATATGGCCAGTGATGATAAAGACTTGCAGGTGGTGGGCCTACATCCAGTATGAAAAAGGACTAGCTCTGTAGAACTTCCTATGACGAGTAGATTCAAATATTGATTGAGATAGCAGCAGCAGTGATGATGATGATGACTCGATGACAATTATCCAGTGACGATGATCCAGAGAAGATGACTTGTGCTAGAAGACCTGTGTTGAGAAATACCTTCCTAGTTAAGAGGGAGTGTTGATGTATATGTAACTTCGGAATGTATTTCACATATATGTATATTGTATTGCTATAGAGATGTTATTATTCCTCTATACGAAAGTGGTTGTATTCCTATAGAGATGTTATTATTCCTCTATACGGAAGTGTCGTCATTTATATTGTAAGTGTTGTAACTTATACTTGATGGGTTATTAGACCACCTTGTTGGGGTTGGCCCTGTATAAGTCATGTGGGTCAAAGGGTTATTAGACCACCCTATTGGGGGTCACCCATGTGGGTCAAAGGGTTATTAGACCACCCTAGTGGGGGTCGTCCCAGTCAGTATTATGTTAAGTTGTTAAGTTGAGGCTGACCTAGTTGAGTAAAGGTCAAATCAAGTTAGTGTATAAATAGAGAGTGTGTCTCTCTCATTTTACACATTCTGTTCTCTCACTCACACTTTGGAGAGTGGCGCACTTGTGGAGGAGGAGGCTCTACTTATAGGAGAAGACTATCTCTTGTATTCTGGTTGCATCATTGCTCTATCTATCTCTAAGGAATTTATTGGGGTTTTTCACCTTTATGGTTTTCCCCAAGTAAACTCTGTGTCTCTTCTGTGCTTGCATTATTGTGTCCATGAATGATATTCTGTAGATTTGATGTACATGTTGTTCTCTCAGTTAAGATCCTAGATCATATTGAAGTAAATTTTGAAAATTTAACACCTATCTTCTAAAACAAGCCAAAAACAACACTTAAGTTTTTATGGAAGATGCCATTTCCATAACTTACTGTGCCATTATTTCATTTCTACTTGTTGAATAGAGGAAACAATGGCTTCATAGGCTTCCTTTGTAGGAATGTGTCCATTAGTCTTGTTCCAGCACCAAACCAATATGTCCTTTGAATCATCTAATATTATGCCAACATTCTTGATAGAAGTTATATAATTATCCCAAATCTTGGCCCATCTTCCATGTAAACCCAAATCTATGGATTGAAGCCAGTAATCACCATCCTTAATAGACCACCACGGTCGTTTGATTTGATTAAGAGTTGCAAAACCTAGTTCCACAATATGATCCAGAATCTTTGATGGCAATAAGAAGTTTCCATTGTCACCTATGAAGGGATCTATGCCTGTAAGCATACTTTTTCCATCCCCTACGTATACCAAGATGTCCATTTGTTGATCCAGTGAAATTTTTTTATAAAACTATTCCAAATGATAGAATCCCCATTGCTTATAATCTCCTTAGAGCTAAACCAGTTCAGTATAGAATTCCCCTTGAGATATTTAGTCTTTGTGGCTAAGCTCTATAATCCACTATCGAACAAATTGCGCTACATACTCTCCATACATAAAGCCGAATTGAACCATTAAATTTTTTTTTATGTCCCATCCATCCATTGATTTCGGCAGAGCTAATTTTGACCACGAAACCAAATGAAATTTGTGTTCCCTTCCTATACCAGCCCATACGAAATGAAATATTTTACTTCGGATAGTATTAATAATGGATTGAGGAATCATCACGAATGAAAACCAATATATTGGGATACCCATAAGTACATCCCGAACTAAGGTAAGTCTCTCACCCAAAGACAAAGTTCTATATTCCCAATTACCAATCCTCTTTTCAAATTTTTTAGCCAACCACAACCAGTCATTATTCCCATAATTGTTAGGTTTCAACAAATATCCTAGATATTTAAACCCAGTCTCTAAGCTTTCCACTTTAATATGAAAGAGTAAACTGATATGAGTCATCACTTCCATTAAAACATGATATTGATAAAAATAGGACTATTCCGGACTGATCTCCATGCCTGAAGCATAACAAAAAACTAATAGAATATCATGGAGTCCTCCATTCCTCCAAAGTGCTTGAACAAAAAATAATCACATCATCAACAAAAAGAAGATGTGTGATCTTCAAAGGTGGTGAAATTTTAATGCCAGAAATATTTCCCTTCATCTTTTCCTCTGTAATCAACCTGCTTAATCCTTTGAAATAAACGGTAAAAAAAGTAATGGGGACAAAGGGAACCCCTATCTAAGACCTCTCGAGCTATGAAAAAAAATTGTAGGCGAACCATTAACAAGAACAAGATGATTGGATGAAGAGACACAATTCAAAATCCAAGTTGTGACTTCTGCAGGAAGTCCAATCTGCAGCAAAATAAGACTGAGATATACCCAATTAACTTTATCATAGGTTTTTGTGAGATCCATCTTCAATATTATAGCACTAAGCTTTTTAACTATTACCATATAAAGACATTCTTGAGAGACTCCTATAGCATCCAATATTTTCCTATTAAATAAATACCCAAACTCTTCCATTGAGACCATTTCTGATAGCTTTGGTTTTAATCTATTTGCAATATTTTTTGTTACCAACTTGTAGACCAAGTTACACAATGCTATTAGCCTAAAATCAAAGAAAAGTTCAGGATTATCCTTCTTCAAAATAAGTGAAATGAAGGTAGAGTTTACATCCCTAGACATAAACCCATGTCTTGTAGACATATCAGTAACATTCAGTAGATCTCTTCCCATAATATCAAAGAAAGAGGTGAAAAGTTCCAATGGCCAATCGTTTAGACTAGGACTTTTATATTTTACAATTTTTGACAATACACTTTCAACTTCATCAATACTTATTGGTCTCCCAATTTGCAAACATTCCTCTTTAGTGAAAAAAGAAGGATAGTGTCTCACAACTTTCAATCGATTGCCCATTAAGAGATTTGATGTCCCAAATGGTGTTAACATTCTTCTTGTAGGAAGCGTACTTATGAAATCTTAATGTTAATATTATTATTATTTAATGTTAATGTTAACATTAATATCAATATTTAATATTAATACTAATATAAACATTTTATTAATATTAATATATATATTAATATTAGTATATTACCAATGAAATTGATATTAACATTAAAATATTAATATTTAAATCAATATTGACATTTTATATTAATGTTAACATTAATACTGATATAAATTTTTAATATCAAAGTTAATATTCATATTAATTTAAATATTATGAACGATATTAAGATTAATGTTATTGTTAAAATTAATATTAATTTTAACATTAATATTATAAAGGAATTTACAATTAAATAAAGTTAAATTTAAATAATAAGATTAATAAATTAAATTAAATTAAAACAATAATATTAATAAGAACATTAAAATTAACATTATAGCACTATCAATTAAAATAATATTAATATGAATATTTAATAAAATAATAATACTAAAATTTAAAAAAAACAATAATATTATTAAGAACATTAAAATTAACATTATAATATTATTAATAACATTAATATCAATTTTTAATTTTTAATATGAATATAAATATGAATATAAATATTTAATATTAACATTATAACCAACTATAACACACATAAATCATAACTATTATTTATATATACATATATGTAATTAAAAAACCAAACTATTGTAAAAAAATGCATAACGTATTCAAAGTGAAATAAGAATAACGTATTCACCACACTTACTTACCAAACAATCTTATGAATTAATGTGTATAACTTGGACGAAACTTTTAATCCCACTTCATACAAACTTTTCTATTTTACTTATGCTTTTAATTCCATTTCATGCAAACTTTTCCTTTCTATTTTTTTTATAGGAAAAACATAATATAATCTTTAGATGCACTTAACTACTTAGTTTACTATGATAAACTTATAGTCATGTACTTAGATAATTTTTCCAAAAAACTTCTTTCAAAGTTATTTATTACATATTAAGTCAAAATACTTTGACATAGTCATATATTCACTTAGCACAACATCAAAAAGAAGATAACATGACCTCTTGGTTTCACAAACACCTAATCTTATCCTGGTTATTAATGTTATCCCTTCTGTGAGTGTGAGACCCTCCTTTGATAGGGAGTCTACTTTCTCATTTGATTCTCTGAAAATGTGGCAGATTCACAATGTGTTGTATGCTCTTGTGAGCCTTTTAAGACTTTGGCTTATTCCTTGAAGATTTATATTCTTGATATAGTTACTTCCATTCATGTAGTCAATCCATAGTGCTGAGTCTCCATGAACCTCCATATCCTCAACTCCTTCTTCCAAGGATAGACCTAGGATAGTTCCTAAATAATATCCTTCTGCCTTGTTGTTCGTTCCACAACCTCCATTTGCTTTCAATTCAAAGCTATATCTCTCAGATAGAGTAATACTACCTCCGAGTCCACATATATCATTTTCATAGGCTCCATAAAAATAAGCTTTACAGCCCTTGAATTTTGAAGATAATGGCTTGATGACTCTTTTATTTTTATTTTAGGTTCTACCTCTAAAAAGATTAAATGTAAAGCTAGTACTTGAGCTATTACCTGGAAAGCACAAGTGTGTCAATCCTAAAAAATTCTTCCGTTTCGAGTTCTCCATATACACCAGATTGTTAGGAAGGGCATGCATTTGACCTTCTTTAAATCTATATGCTCAAACCAAGGGACTAAATTTTGTTCAAAAGTATTTTCCTTCCACTGTTGTTCAATCTTCAACCCTGCACAGATTTATGTCCAGACAGTTTTTGAGAATGTACATGAAATTAGTAAGTGCTCCAAAGTTTCTTCATTGTTCATACACAGCATGCAGATGCTAGGCCCACATAAGTTTCTCTTTATAAGGTTATCCCAAGTCATCACCTTCTTCTACAAGGTTATCCACATAAAACTTTTGCACATATGCGGTGCTAACACCTTCCAAACTGCACTCCGCCACTATTCATGTTCATGATTTCACTATTCTAGAAAATTTCATAAGCCTCTTGACCGAGTAGGATCCTCCTACTTTGTTTCCAATCCAAACTAGAGCATTTGAGACTTCATTTAGAGATATAAATCCCTTATGCATACCTATTCTCCATCTCTCCCATTCCTCAGTCCACTGTTGGTTTAGCTTTAGTTCCATAGCTGTAAGCCATGACTGTCTCTACAAGCCACATGTTCCTGGAGTAGCAATGTCACATACCCCAATTTTGCAAAAATAATGTAATTATTTTATTAATATTCCTGAGACATTATGTTAAATTTAAGACTACAGTTAAATTAAATGTTTTGCCACTTGGCTCTTATGACATACTTATCGGGATGGACTGGTTAGAACAGCATAGGGTAGTTTTAAACTGTTTTGAAAAAACTTTTAGATGTGTAAACAGTAATGGACAGCCTGTAACTGTTAGGGGTATTCCTAGAAAAACAGAAGTCGGGCAGATTTCTGCTTTACAACTTAAAAGGGAAGTCAGAAAAGGGTGCAAAGCCTATGCTATAACTATTACAGATGAGGCAGTTAAGTCTGAAATTAGCAAGAAAACCGTAGAGGATATTCCTATAGTAAATGATTTTATTGATGTTTTTCCTGAGGAAATCCCAGGATTACCTCCCAAGAGAGAACTGGATTTTACAATTGAACTAGTACCAGGTGCTGTACCCAGTTCAAAAGCTCTGTATCGTATGAATATTTTGGAGCTTAATGA
Organism: Larix kaempferi; assembly: GCA_027924585.1. NCBI lineage: Eukaryota > Viridiplantae > Streptophyta > Pinopsida > Pinales > Pinaceae > Larix > Larix kaempferi. Next base: position 46,773,715 of record BSBM01000372.1, on the reverse strand, counting down.
ATTAAAAACTCAGTTAAAGGAGTTAATAGACAAGAATTACATTCGACCCAGTGTATCCCCTTGGGGAGCACCAGTAATTTTTGTTAAAAAGAAGGACGGAACTATGCGAATTTGCATAGATTATCGTCAACTTAACAAGATGACGATTAAAAACAGATATCCGTTGCCTCGCATAGATGATCTATTTGATCAGCTACGTGGAGCTACGGTGTTCTCTAAGATAGAGTTGAGATCGGGTTATCATCAGGTGAGGATTAAAGAAGAAGACATTTTCAAAACAGCTTTTAGAACAAGGTACGGACATTACGAATTTGTCGTAATGCCATTTGGGCTTACTAATGCCCCAGCTGTCTTTATGTGCTTAATGAATAACATAATGCATAAGTACTTAGATAAATTTGTTGTAGTATTCATCGATGACATTTTAGTTTATTCTAAGAATGAAGAGGAGCATAAAGAACACTTACGGATAGTCTTACAAGAACTAAGAGAGCAGCAGCTCTTTGCGAAGTTCAGTAAGTGTGACTTCTTTAAAGATGAAATCCAGTACTTAGGACATGTAATCACCAAGGAAGGGATTTCAGTTGATCCTGAAAAGATTCGGGCAATTGAAGAGTGGACGGTACCAAAAGATGTAACAGATGTTAGATCCTTCATGGGAATTACCGGTTATTACCAGAGATTCATTGAAGGCTTTTCAAAAATAGCCAACCCAATTACTTCCTTGCAAAAGAAAGGCAAGAAGTTTGATTGGAACTTGAAGTGTGAGGAAAGTTTTAAGAAGTTAAAAACTTTATTAACAACTGCGCCTATTCTAAGAATAGCAGATCCTAATAAGGATTTCGTGGTTTGCACCGATGCTTGTAATGATGGTCTAGGTGGAGTGTTGACTCAGGATGGACATGTCAATGCCTATGAGTCTAGGAAGCTGAAAATTCATGAAAAACATTATGCCACTTATGACCTAGAATTAGCTGTTGTTATTCATGCATTAAAGATGTGGCGACATCATTTAATAGGCAGAAAGTTTACTTTAATGACTGATAATAAGGGTCTGAAATACCTTTTAGACCAGCCTAACTTAAATGCAAGACAAGCCAGGTGGTTGGCCTTCTTAAGTGAATATGATTTTGAGATTCAGCACATAAAAGGAAAGGAAAATAAAGTGGTTGATGCTTTGAGCAGAAATGCAAAGCTAAATTTTGTATCAGCTAGCAGCACTTATACCTCTGATTTGAATGAACAGTTGGCTGAAGGGATAAAATCAGATGAAAATTATCAGCATTTACAAGCTACAGCCAAAGAACAATCTACAGAAAGTGTGATAAAAGGATATAGTTTAAATGAAGACGGATTTTTATTGTTCAAAGACAGGCTGTATGTTCCAAATGTACCTAAAGTTAAACTGTTAATTATGGACGAAGTTCATAAAACCCCTTACTCAGGGCATCCAGGCTACCAGAAGACTGTCACCATGTTGAGAAAAGAATATTTTTGGCCTAATATAAAATCTGAAACAGCCGAGTATATCGCTAGATGTTTGGACTGCCAACAAGTGAAAACAGAACACCAACATCCAGTTGGGTTGCTGCAACCCTTGCCTATTCCTAACTGGAAGTAGGAGACAATTAGTTTAGATTTCATTACGGGATTACCTAAAAATCAGCATCAGAATGATTCAATTATGGTAGTGGTAGATAAATTAAGTAAATCAGCACACTTTATTCCTGTTAAAACCACTTACAAGGCTGCAAACATAGCTGATATATTTCTGAAACAGATTTTTCGGTTACATGGTGTCCCAAAAGTTATTATTTCAGACAGGGATCCGAAATTCACAGGAAATTTTTGGAAATCCTTGCTTAAAGGATTAAACACAACTCTGAATTTCAGCACTTCCTTCCATCCTCAGATGGACGGACAAAATGAAAGAGTTAATCAGGTATTAGAAGATCTGCTAAGGATGTATGTTAAAGATCAACCAGGTAAGTGGGAGGATTATTTACATTTAGCAGAATTTGCATACAATAACAGCTATCAATCGTCAGCTAAGTTTAGTCCTTTTGAAATTCAGTATGGACGTAAATGTAACACTCCTATCTCTTGGAGTAATCCAGTAGATAGATTAGTGTTAGGTCCTGATTTGTTAAAAGAGATGGAACAGATTGTGAAACAAGTGCAGGTAAATTTGAAGATTGGCCAAGATCGGCAAAAGAGTCAAGCAGATTTGAAAAGAACTCCTAAAGAGTTCCAGGTAGGTGAACATGTGTTCATCAAGGTAAGGCCAAAGAAGAGCTCCCTAAGACTGGGAAGTTGTGCAAAATTAGCGCCGCGTTATTGTGGTCCATTTGAAATTTTATCTAGAATCGGTCAAGTTGCTTATCAACTAGCATTACCACCTAATTTAAAAGTACACAATTTTTTTCATATTTCTGTTCTGAAAAAGTATGTTCACGATGCTACTCATGTTATTGACTAGAACATTGTATAGGTATAACTAGAAAGGGAAGTTCTGGTGGAACCAGATTGTATCCTCGGGAGGAGGGAAATTACTCTGCGGAACCGCACAATTGGACAGCTGAAGGTGCAATGGAAGCACCTTAGTCCGGAAGAAGCTACGTGGGAATTGGAAAGTAAGATGCGGGAAGAATACCCAAATCTATTCCAGCAGGTAGTTGAAGATGAAGAATAAGTAACATCGAGGACGATGTTATATTTTAAGGGGGTGTGTATGTCACATACCCCAATTTTGCAAAAATAATGTAATTATTTTATTAATATTCCTGAGACATTATGTTAAATTTAATGCTAAGTAGGAATTGATGACTCAGCAGAGTCACCAGAAATGGAATGTAAATTCTGAATATTTTATTATTGATAAATAAATTATGGAGACAACAGCATGGGAGAGTTGTTAAAAGAGGTTACTGGTCTAACTAGTGGATGGAACTAGGTGGAAAGGCAAAACACAAGTGGCAGCATCCTCAAACACTTCCTCAGTTGCAGGTGGCAACTTCCCTATATTTTGGGGTCATGATTCCCCAAGAAAGTGTAATCTGAGCAGGTCGCTCATTAATGACAATTAACCGAACTAAGACCTAGCCAATCTTTTAAATAGTACTCAATGAACTGAGCTGGGGGTTCAACATAGTTCTGGAGGGAGAATACATTCCGGTGAATGTTATTCAGGAGTCCCATTGAGGAAGAGGGAAAAACAGTAAGGAAGTGTTTTGAGGTAGGAAGCTGCAGTAACTTGGTTCCAGTGTAACTGTTTGGCTGAGTGAATTGTTTTGCTGCACCTAATTCCAGCCAGGGAAACCAGAGCAAGCTCGGGGGTCCTGGGAAGTGCTGTCTAGGCACTCTCCAGGAATTGGTAGGGAGGAACAGCCTCCCATCGCTGTTGTTGTCTACAGTTGATACAGGTTCTGTCACATATTTCCTGCTGTTTATTGAGTAATATGAATGTAGTTTATGATTATCTCTTCTATGTCTGAACAATATTTTATTTCAGTAAAAGTTAGTATTTCTGAACTGTTAGTAGATAGATTCTGCAGAATTATTGTCTTAAGAAATTTCCTAATATCACTATTATCATACAATTCAAGTAATTGTTTTATGCATAATACGCTTTGATATTATTATAAGGTATAGGATGTTATTGTGATTTTATACTTGGTTATTACAATAGTTAAATAGATAAGTAAAGGCTCTTTATACAGTAAATATTTCTTAGAAAATAAATTCATTAAAACAATTATAGGAATAGAAACATATAGGTAACCATATAACCACAATACATTTATTATCATAGATATTATAGCAGATACAAACCCTAGCTAACAGGTGTATAGTTCATTATCGGGCACATAAATGAACGAGCCAAAATTTCAATAGAAGGTTTATTTAGTCATTGACTGATTATACAAAAGGATTAGCAGAACTTATTTGACTCAACCTTGAACTAAAACAACAGTATAGTAATGTCATTCATCTGTTTAACTATTTCAGACAGAGTCTTAGTTAAAACAAACCAAACAGTTTACTAAACAATAAGTTTGGTCATGGAGTTCGAACCAAAAACCTATCTCTCCAGTTTTCTACAACAAGAAAACATTCGGCAGCACTTTGACTTAGTTATTAACTTTTAAACAAAAGAACTCTATGACAGAACAATAATTAACTCGAGGATGAGCTTCTTCAAGTAGTACTTATATTCACTTAGACTTCCATTATTTTCTTATGGTCAAAGTCATTATAACAGAACTGTATTGCTAGCTCATTATCGAGCTCTAACCCTTTAGTTATTATTTTCATGTGAATGTACATAATCGACAGAGTCCTACCCTAATAATACATAAATCATCCAACAAAACAACACTGTAAATTCAGAATGGACTTCTGTCCTACAATTAAATTATATGCCACATCCATCAGTTCGAAACCTACAGAATACGATTAGAAGTAGCATCCTAACATTTAATTCATACAATAAATTTTTCCTACGGTCGTAGTCTTTTTATTTATAGAAGCATTCTACATAAAACTTCGAACCTGAAACACTCATCATACATCGACCTCATCCTATAGAAGGGCTATAACAAGTCATTTTTTTTATAAGTTAAAAATTAAACAGGAAATGCAGGAGCAAAACCTTTGATATTACTGTATCCAACCTACGACTAAGTTCTCAAAACCTTTCTAAAACAAAGATTTAGTTATTATAATACACAGTATCGAATACCAAAAGGGAACGCAGACATTTTTGCAAACTTTCCAATCCTTACAACATATTCATCTACGGCCATAGCCTCGTCACTGACAAAAGCTTGTTATAGAAAGTCAAAACACATAACATACACTAGCTCGATTGTACCAAGTCTTGTCCAAACCTCAAATTACCAACGAAAGACGTAGGATTAAACATTTTAGTTAAATACATTGTTTTACTAACAGCCGAGTGCACAAATCATGTAGAAGTGGTTGTAAAATTAAAACATAGTACAAAACAACGGAGTAACAAATGCCTTTAAACAAGCCAATTCAACGGGAAACTTTATATTGAGTTAAATTCAAATAAAAACCTGGGTAGTACACCCCAAAACCCTTCATGAGTACAGTAATGAAGGAAAAACCATAGGTTCGTAACCCCATATTCAGAACAGGCTTCTAGCCTTGCTCCCTACGCCTTAACAAATAACAAAACGTTGGTGAAAACCATACAACACCCTAAGGAAGACCATATATTTACAGTCGGCCGAAGCCACAATTCCTCTATCCTATGACAGGGATAAAACCTGTCAAGGTATTGCAGAGTCAAGCTATTAAAAGACTCAACAGAACGACGATAGCTGTAGATTCATGCCCTTCGAAGACCAAACCCTATTCGTCCAAACAAAAACCCCAAGGAGAAAATGCCATGGTAAGGACCAGGCTTACCCGGAGGAGCCAGATGTCGAGAGCTGCGTCCTGTATGTCTTATGGAGTGTTCAATACCTGCTTAGAACAGGAAACAACAAACCAATTACCATCTATATTCTCAACAAAAGAAACGACAAGCTTTTAATTTTATTATCGAAATAACACTACGAAACTCACAAGATTAGCTCACCAGAAATTGGAATGAAGCGACCACCATAGTGACAAGTCTTGAAACCACGAACGATGAAGTGTGGACCCTAACCTTGGCCACCAAAGAAGGAAATGAAGAATTCAAAGATGCATTCCACGGTGAAGGTGGTCACAGAAATAGGTAAAAGGGATGCAACAATGGAAGCCGTGACTGGTATGAAGCTTGTAACAGAAAGGATAGAACCCTAGGGTTCTCACAAGAATACTACAACTGTTAAGAAGTAAACAAAAATATACGACTCCTAAATCTTAGCAATGGACTAGCGCAGCAAGAGCTACAACAGTGTGGGAAGTAGATACCACCATGGTTTCAGCAATTTTTTGGACAGGGAAACCCACAGAGCGGCCGAGCCCGAAGGTGAGGGAAGAAATGGTGAGTGGTAGGGTTTGTCAACCTCTTATGAGATGAGTACTTGGTTGTGAATTAGCCACGTATCCCTTAAATTATTCTCATGCATTGGGTAACTATTACATAGTTTGTTACGACGATAACCTCATCATGGTGCCAATAAAAAGGATATTAGGGATATTCTATAGGGTCATGACACCATATGATTTAAACCATGATTTTAATCATTGCTACCAAATGTTGTATAATGAGTAACCTCACTTTGTCTATGACCCATAATTCAAAACAATTGTTTTAACATTTAACATTTCCATGAGAACATCACCTTGATGCCAAACAAATCATAGTAAGGGTAATATGAATTATTGCTCGGTGATATTGCTAGATACAATTGCATAGTTTGCTCATAAAATTGAATTATAAACATCATTTGGAAAAAACCAATCTTGGAAGTAGTCTACACCTAATGGAGATATATCAATAAAGTTAGGGATGCATCGACAATTCCAAATTTATCACAACAAGTATTCAACTACTTCAGTTTCCTTATAAACATTTAAACAGATCACTCCGGATAAGCTTATAAATTTAGAATCATGGATATAAAAATAATTTGTTCAATTTATACAAGCCTGAGATGGTTAGAAGGAGACTTGTAGAATATCTAGTTAATGCTGGAAATAGGTAAGAGATTTATTTTACTATGCTAAATATGAGGCACATCAACAGTACAGAATCATCATCAATGACATTTATTTCCACGGAGTTGTTTAATTCTTGGACACTTCAGAAATACAGCTATCCTCATCACTAGAAGTACAATTTCAACAATAGAAAGAATAGAGAAGTGGGTAGGCAGAATGCTACCTTCAACACTTGAAAACTGAGTGAGCAAAGACCTTTTATTTGAATGACTTTTGTATAGCTAATTGGATTATAACTTTTTAAAAAATATAATTGTCGCGACCGCACATTACCTGTAGATCTGTAAAGAGAAAAACAGTTCGATGCATTAGCTCGTAAGCTAAGTAAGCCCAGCCTGCTATGGCAAGTTCCCCTGGAGGTTACGACACAATAAAACAACTATTAACAGGAAAGAGATAACCATAATAACATTTAAGTACAACAAAGATCCTTCATACACACTTATAACCAAGTAAGTTAAACAGACAGTTAAAAGACTGCTTATATACAACATTTATTGCTATCATAAAAATTTTAAATTTTTCGAAAATTTTTGGGTTTTGACATGTTGTATCAGAGCATGGTTCAGACACTAGGCTTGGATGTGACTCCACTAGTTTCCGCAAAACAGTGACCATGAAAGAAAAATTTAAATATATAAAGTACTAACTTATATTTCTGTTTCATGAAGCAGAGCAGAAAATTTCCTTTTTCTGAAATTAACAGGCAGGTATGGAAAAGCTAGGAGAATATGCTGAGCAAGAATCTCCAAACACTGCGACAAGACAGATGTCGAGAGAACCTGAGACAGAGGAGGTAATTTCTCACTCCACTAAACTGATGCAGACCATAAAAGGTTTAAAGATAGAGATAGAAACAGTCAAGAAGGATAATGAAAGGATTCTGAAAACTCAAGAGCAGCTAAATCAGCTATTGATAGAAAAATTTCAGACAGAAGGAAGGAGCAAACGAGCTGACTCAGAAGAAGCTAGTCATCAAAGAGGGTCTAAAAGGATGAAACCAGCTAAATCTGACAGCAGTTCATCATCTGAAGAAAGAAGGGAACAACACAGTTATCGCACTACTACTGACAGCAGTGAAGCTGAGCTGCACAACAAAAGGAAAAAGTACAGGCCTTATGAAGAGATTTCCGGGGAGTTTAAGAAAATAAAACCCCCAACTTTCAACGGAGAATCTGAAACAGGAGAAGAGGTAGAATCCTGGTTATCTGGAATGAGAAAATATTTCTAGATTTATAACTATTCAAATCAGCTGAAGGCATGAATGGCCATCTACAACCTTTCTGGAAAGGCGGACATATGGTGGCAAGACCTGAAAAGGGTCAAGGGGATTAAAGAAAAGGAAGTTAATTGGAGTACCTTTAAAAGATACTTCAAGAAGAAATTTCTATCTGAACAGTACTATGAAGAAAGGGCCAAGGAATTTTATGAACTGAAGCTAGGATCTATGACGATGAAGGACTTAAACAGTAAGTTCTTAAGTCTGTTAAGGTATGTACCGTATTTTGTCGAAGAGAAACCAAAAATACAACGGTTTCTTAGCTGTCTGCCATATCATATCAAGGACAGAATTGAATATGACAACCCCAAAACACTGGAAGAAGCTATGCGAAAGGCTAATTTCTGTTATGAACAGAATAAAAAGAAAGAAGGGATAGCCAGCTGGAAATCCAAAAAGAACAGTAATCAGCTTGAGTACAGGAAAAAGGAGTTTGTACCCCATAAAATTTTCAAGAATAACAAGAACGGAAACCATTTTAATGGTAAAAGCTTCCAGGGAAATAAAAATGGAGTTGCTAATCATTCCAACAATTTCAAAAGCAGCAAGGAGGCTCCTAACAATCATGGAAACTACACTAAGAATTTTGAGCGAAAGGAACCTGTTAAGTGCTGGGAGTGTAATGGCCCACATTATGCATCAGTTTGCCCAAATCGAAAGAAACAAATCAGCAATATTCATACTATTCAAGATGAAATTACTGTTGGAGACTTTGCAGGGACTATGCCCCGAATCAATGCAGCGTTGGAAAACCGCCAAGCTGACTATCAAACTTCCATGGTGGAAGTAGGAGGTATGATTAACAAAATCCCTGTAATTATTTTAATAGATCCGGGTGCTAGTCTTAGTTATATTTCACCCCAACTGGTAGAAAAATGTAATCTGACTGTTGAAAGGTTTGATAATTCTTGGTCTGTACAACTAGCTACTGGGGCTAAAAGGAAGGTAAACTATTATGTTAAGGAACGTGTCTTAGATATGAATGATTTTAAGACTACAGTTAAATTAAATGTTTTGCCACTTGGCTCTTATGACATACTTATCGGGATGGACTGGTTAGAACAGCATAGGGTAGTTTTAAATTGTTTTGACAAAACTTTTAGATGTGTAAACAGTAATGGACAGCTTGTAACTGTTAGGGGTATTCCTAGAAAAACAGTAGTCAGGCAGATTTCTGCTTTACAACTTAAAAGGGCAGTCAGAAAAGGGTGCAAAGCCTATACTGTAACTATTACAGATGAGGCAATTAAGTTTGAAATTAGCAAGAAAACCGTAGAGGATATTCCTGCAGTAAATGATTTTATTGATGTTTTTCCTGAGGAAATCCCAGGATTACCTCCCAAGAGAGAACTGGATTTTACAATTGAACTAGTACCAGGTGTTGTACCCAGTTCAAAAGCTCCGTATCGTATGAATATTTTGGAGCTTAATGAATTAAAAACTCAGTTAAAGGAGTTAATAGACAAGAATTACATTCGACCCAGTGTATCACCTTGGGGAGCACCAGTAATTTTTGTTAAAAAGAAGGACGGAACTATGCGATTTTGCATAGATTACCGTCAACTGAACAAGATGACGATTAAAAATAGATATCTGTTGCCTCGCATAGATGATCTGTTTGATCAGCTACGTGGATCTACGGTGTTCTCTAAGATAGAGTTGAGATCGGGTTATCATCAGGTGAGGATTAAAGAAGAAGACATTTTCAAAACAGCTTTTAGAACAAGGTACGGACATTACGAATTTGTCGTAATGCCATTTGGGCTTACTAATGCCCCAGCTGTCTTTATGTGCTTAATGAATAACATAATGCATAAGTACTTAGATAAATTTTTTGTCGTATTCATCGATGCCATTTTAGTTTATTCTAAGAATGAAGAGGAGCATAAAGAACACTTAAGGATAGTCTTACAAGAACTAAGAGAGCAGCAACTCTTTGCGAAGTTCAGTAAGTGTGACTTCTTTAAAGACGAAATCCAATACTTAGGACATGTAGTCACCAAGGAAGGGATTTCAGTTGATCCTGAAAAGATTCGGGCAATTGAAGAGTGGCCGGTACCAAAAGATGTAACAGATGTTAGATCCTTCATGGGAATTACCGGTTATTACCGGAGATTCATTGAAGGCTTTTCAAAAATAGCCAACCCAATCACTTCCTTGCAAAAGAAAGGCAAGAAGTTTGATTGGAACTTGAAGTGTGAGGAAAGTTTTAAGAAGTTAAAAACTTTATTAACAATTGCGCCTATTCTAAGAATAGCAGATCCTAATAAGGATTTTGTGGTTTGCACCGATGCTTGTAATGATGGTCTAGGTGGAGTGTTGACTCAGGATGGACATGTCATTGCCTATGAGTCTAGCAAGCTGAAAATTCATGAAAAAAAATATGCCACTTATGACCCAGAATTAACTGCTGTTATTCATGCATTAAAGATGTGGCGACACCATTTAATAGGCAGAAAGTTTACTTTAATGACTGATAATAAGGGTCTGAAATACCTTTTAGACTAGCCTAACATAAATGCAAGACAAGCCAGGTGGTTGGCCTTCTTAAGTGAATATGATTTTGAGATTCAGCACATAAAAGGAAAGGAAAATAAAGTGGCTGATGCTTTGAGTAGAAATGCAACGCTCAATTTTGTATCAGCTAGCAGCACTTATACCTCTGATTTGAATGAACAGTTGGCTGAAGGGATAAAATTAGATGAAAATTATCAACATTTACAAGCTACAGCCAAAGAACAATCTACAGAAAGTGTGATAAAAGGATATAGTTTAAATGAAGACGGATTTTTATTGTTCAAAGACAGGCTCTATGTTCCAAATGTACCTAAAGTTAAACTGTTAATTCTAGACGAAGTTCATAAAACCCCTTACTCAGGGCATCCAGGCTACCAGAAGACTGTCACCATGTTGAGAAAAGAATATTTTTGGCCTAATATGAAATCTGAAACAACCGAGTATATAGCTAGATGTTTGGACTGCCAACAAGTGAAAATAGAACACCAACATCCAGCTGGGTTTCTGCAACCCTTGCCTATTCCTAACTGGAAGTGCGAGATAATTAGTTTAGATTTCATTACGGGATTACCTAAAAATCAGCATCAGAATTATTCAATTATGGTAGTGGTAGATAAATTAAGTAAATCAGCACACTTTATTGCTGTTAAAACCACTTACAAGGCTACAAACATAGCTGATATATTTCTGAAACAGATTTTTCGGTTACATGGTGTCCCAAAAGTTATTATTTCAGACAGGCATCCTAAATTCACAGGGAATTTTTGGAAATCTTTGTTTAAAGGATTAAACACAACTCTGAATTTCAGCACTTCCTTCCATCCTCAGACGAACGGACAAACTGAATGAGTTAATCAAGTATTAGAAGATCTGCTAAGGATGTTTGTTAAAGATCAACCAGGTAAGTGGGAGGATTATTTACATTTAGCAGAATTTGCATACAATAACAGCTATCAATCGTCAGCTAAGTTTAGTCCTTTTGAAATTCTGTATGGACGTAAATGTAACACTCCTATCTCTTGGAGTAATCCAGTAGATAGATTAGTGTTAGGTCCTGATTTGTTAAAAGAGATGGAACAGATTGTGAAACAAGTGCAGGTAAATTTGAAGATTGGCCAGGATCGGCAAAAGAGTCAAGCAGATTTAAAAAGAACTCTTAAAGAGTTCCAGGTAGGTGAACATCTGTTCATCAAGGTAAGGCCAAAGAAGAGCTCCCTAAGACTGGGAAGTTGTGCAAAATTAGCGCCACGTTATTGTGGTCCATTTGAAATTTTATCTAGAATCGGTCAAGTTGCTTATCAACTAGCATTACCACCTAATTTAAAAGTACACAATGTTTTTCATATTTCTGTTCTGAAAAAGTATGTTCATGATGCTACTCATGTTATTGACTGGAACATTGTACAGGTAGAACCAAAAAGGGAAGTTCTGGTAGAACCGGATTGTATCCTCGGGAGGAGGGAAATTACTCTGTGGAACCGCACAATTGGACAGCTGAAGGTGCAATGGAAGCACCTTAGTCCGGAAGAAGCTACCTGGGAACTGGAAAGTAAGATGCGGAAAGAATACCCAAATCTATTACAGCAGGTAGTTGAAGATGAAGAATAAGTAACATCGAGGACGATGTTATATTTTAAGGGGGTGTGTATGTCACATACCCCAATTTTGCAAAAATAATTTAATTATTTTATTAATATTCCTGAGACATTATGTTAAATTTAATGCTAAGTAGGAATTGATGACTCAGCAGAGTCACCAGAAATGGAATGTAAATTCTGAATATTTTATTATTGATAAATAAATTATGGAGACAACAACATGGGAGAGATGTTAAAAGACGTTACTGGTCTACTTGGTGGATGGAACTAGGTGGAAAGGCAAAAGACAAGTAGCTGCATCCTCAAACACTTCCTAAGTTTCAGGTGGCAAATTCCCTATATTTTGGGGTCATGATTCCCCAAGAAAGTGGAATCTGAGTAGGTGGCTCATTAATGACAGTTAGCCCAACTAAGACCTAGGCAATCTTTTAAATTGTACTCAATGAACTGAGCTGGGGGTTCAACATAGTTCTGGAGGGAGAATACATTCAGGTGAATGTTATTCAGGAGTCCCATTGAGGAAGAGGGAAAAACAGTAAGGAAGTGTTTTGAGGTAGAAAGCTACAGTAACTTGGTTCCAGTGTAGCTGTTTGGCTGAGTGAATTGTTTTGCTGCACCTAATTCCAGCCAGGGAGACCAGAGCAAGCTCGGGGGTCCTGGGAAGTGCTGTCTGGGCACTCTCCAAGAATTGGTAGGGAGGAGCAGCCTCCCATCGCTATTGTTGTATACAGTTGATACAGGTTCTGTCACATATTTCCTGCTGTTTATTGAGTAATATGAATTTAGTTTATGATTATCTCTTCTATGTCTGAACAATATTTTATTTCAGTAAAAGTTAGTATTTCTGAACTGTTAGTAGATAGATTCTGCAGAATTATTGTCTTAAGAAATTTCCTAATATCACTATTATCATACAGTTCAAGTAATTGTTTTATGCATAATACGCTTTGATATTATTATAAGGTATGGGATGTTATTGTGATTTTATACTTGGTTATTACAATAGTTAAATAGATAAGTAAAGGCTCTTTATACAGTAAATATTTCTTAGAAAATAAATTCATTAAAACAATTATAGGAACATAAACATATAGGTAACCATATAACCACAATACATTTATTATCATAGATATTATAGCAGATACAAACCCTAGCTAACAGGTGTATAGTTCATTATCGGGCACATAAATGAACGAGCCAAAATTTCAATAGAAAGTTTATTTAGTCATTGACTGATTATACAAAAGGATTAGCAGAACTTATTTGACTCAACCTTGAACTAAAACAACAGTATAGTAATGATTCATCTGTTTAACTATTTTAGACAGAGTCTTAGTTAAAACAAACCAAACAGTTTACTAAACAATAAGTTTGGTCATGGAGTTCGAACCAAAAACCTATCTCTCCAATTTTCTACAACAAGAAAACATTCGGCAGCACTTTGACTTAGTTATTAACTTTTAAACAAAAGAAATCTATGACAGAACAATAATTAACTCGAGGCCGAGCTTCTTCAGGTAGTACTTATATTCCCTTAGACTTCCATTATTTTCTTATGGTCAAAGTCATTATAACAGAACTGTATTGCTAGCTCATTATCGAGCTCTAACCCTTTAGTTATTATTTTCATGTGAATGTACAGAATCGAAAGAGTCCTACCCTAATAATACATAAATCATCCAACAAAACAACACTGTAAATTCAGAATGGACTTCTGTCCTACAATTAAATTATATGCCACACCCATCAGTTCGAAACCTACAGAATACATTTAGAAGTAGCATCCTAACATTTAAATCATACAAAAAATTTTGCCTACGGTCGTAGTCTTTTTATTTATAGAAGCATTCTACATAAAACTTCGAACCTGAAACACTCATCATACATCGACCTCATCCTATAGAAGGGCTGTAACAAGTCATTTTTTTTATAAGTTAAAAATTAAACAGGAAACGCAGGAGCAAAACCTTTGATATTACTGTATCCAACCTACGACTAAGTTCTCAAAACCTTTCTAAAACAAAGATTTAGTTATTATAATACACAATATCGAATACCAAAAGGGAACGCAGACATTTTTGCAAACTTTCCAATCCTTACAACATATTCATCTACGGCCGTAGCCTCGTCACTGACAAAAGCTTGTTATAGAAAGTCAAAACACATAACATACACTAGCTCGAATGTACCAAGTCTTGTCCAAACCTCAAACTACCAACGAAAGACGTAGGATTAAACATTTTAGTTAAATACATTGTTTTACTAACAGCCGAGTGCACAACTCCTGTAGAAGTGGTTGTAAAATTAAAACATAGTACAGAACAACGGAGTAACAAATGCCCTTAAACAAGCCAATTCAACGTGCAACTTTATATTGAGTTAAATTCAAATAAAAACCTGGGTAGTACACCCCAAAACCCTTCATGAGTACAGTAATGAAGGCAAAACCATAGGGTCGTAACCCCATATTCAGAACAGGCTTCTAGCCTTGCTCCCTACGCCTTAACAAATAACAAAACGTTGGTGAAAACCATACAACACCCTAAGGAAGACCATATATTTACAGTCGATCGAAGCCACAATGCCTCTATCCTATGACAGGGATAAAACATGTCAAGGTCTTGCAGGGTCAAGCTATTAAAAGACTCAACAGAACGACGATAGCCGTAGATTCATGCCCTTCGAAGACCAAACCCTATTCGTCCAAACAAAAACCCCAAGGAGAAAATGCCATGGTAAGGACCAGGCTTACCCGGAGGAGCCAGATGCCGAGAGCTACGTCCTGTACGTCTTATGGAGTGTTCAATACCTGCTTAGAACAGGAAACAACAAACCAATTACCATCTATATTCTCAATAAATGAAACAACAAGCTTTTAATTTTATTATCGAAATAACACTACGAAACTCACAGGATTAGCTCACCAGAAATTGGAATGAAGCGACCACCACAGTGACAGGTCTTGAAACCACGAACGATGAAGTGTGGACCCTAACCTTGGCCACCAAAGAAGGAAATGAAGATTTCAAAGATGAATTCCATGATGAAGGTGGTCACAGAAATAGGTAAAAGGGATGCAACAATGGAAGCCGTGACTGGTATGAAGCTTGTAACAGAAAGGATAGAACCCTAGGGTTCTCACAAGAATACTACAACTGTTAAGAAGTAAACAAAAATATACGACTCCTAAATCTTAGCAATGGACTAGCACAGCAAGAGCTACAACAGTGTGGGAAGTAGATACCACCATGGTTTCGGCAAGTTTTTGGACAGGGAAACCCACAGAGCGGCCGAGCCCGAAGGCGAGGGAAGAAATGGTGAGTGGTAGGGTTTGTCAACCTCTTATGAGATGAGTACTTGGTTGTGAATTAGCCACGTATCCCTTAAATTATTCTCATGCATTGGGTAACTATTACATAGTTTGTTATGACGATAACCTCATCATGGTGCCAATAAAAAGGATATTAGGTATATTCTATAGGGTCGTGACACCATATGATTTAAACCATGATTTTAATCATTGCTACCAAATGTTGTATAATGAGTAACCTCACTTTGTCTACGACCCATAATTCAAAACAATTGTTTTAACATTTAACATTTCCATGAGAACATCACCTTGATGCCAAACAAATCATAGTAAGGGTAATATGAATTATTGCTCGGTGATATTGCTAGATACAATTGCATAGTTTGCTCATAAAATTGAATTATAAACATCATTTGGAAAAAACCAATCTTGGAAGTAGTCTACACCTAATGGAGATATATCAATAAAGTTAGGGATGCATCGACAATTCCAAATTTATCACAACAAGTATTCAACTACTTCAGTTTCCTTATAAATATTTAAACAAATCACTCTGGATAAGCTTATAGATTTAGAATCATGGATATAAAAATAATTTGTTCAATTTATACAAGCCTGAGATGGTTAGAAGGAGACTTGTAGAATATCTAGTTAATGCTGGCAACAGGTAAGAGATTTATTTTACTATGCTAAATATGAGGCGCATCTACAGTACAGAATCATCATCAAGGACATTTATGTCCACAGAGTTGTTTAATTCTTGGACACTTCAGAAATACAGCTATCCTCATCACTAGAAGTACAATTTCAACAATAGAAAGAATAGAGAAGTGGGTAGGCAGAATGCTACCTTCAACACTTGAAAACTGAGTGAGCAAAGACCTTTTATTTGAATGACTTTTGTAAAGCTAATTGGATTATAACTTTTTAAAAAATATAATTGTCGCGACCGCACATTACCTGTAGATCTGTAAAGAGAAAAACAGTTCGATGCATTAGCTCGTAAGCTAAGTAAGCCCAGCCTGCTATGGCAAGTTCCCCTGGAGGTTACGACACAATAAAACAACTATTAACAGAAAAGAGATAACCATAATAACATTTAAGTACAACAAAGATCCTTCATACACACTTATAACCAAGTAAGTTAAACAGACAGTTAAAAGACTGCTTATATACAACATTTATTGCTATCATAAAAATTTTAAATTTTTCGGAATTTTTCGGGTTTTGACATGTGGTATCAGAGCATGGTTCAGACACTAGGCTTGGATGTGACTCCACTAGTTTCCGCAAAACAGTGACCATGAAAGAAAAATTTAAATATATAAAGTACTAACTTATATTTCTGTTTCATGAAGCAGAGCAGAAAATTTCCTTTTTCTGAAATTAACAGGCAGGTATGGAAAATCTAGGAGAATATGCTGAGCAAGAATCTCCAAACACTGCGACAAGACAGATGTCGAGAGAACCTGAGACAGAGGAGGTAATTTCTCACTGCACTAAATTGATGCAGACCATAAAAGGTTTAAAGATAGAGATAGAAACAGTCAAGAAGGATAATGAAAGGATTCTGAAAACTCAAGAGCAGCTAAATCAGCTATTGATAGAAAAATTTTAGATAGAAGGAAGGAGCAAACGAGCTGACTCAGAAGAAGCTAGTCATCAAAGAGGGTCTAAAAGGATGAAACCAGCAAAATCTGACAGCAGTTCATCATCTGAAGAAAGAAGGGAACAACACAGTTATCGCACTGTAGCTAGGGTTTTACCCCTAGCTTGTGCAAATGAGCACCTACTAAGGAGAATGGACTCCTTAGTAGCAGTTCAGTAAATGTAAATAATTAAGCTAAAACAGAAATTAAATTACTTCTAAGACATGCATGAAACATAAACAACAAATTTAAAGAATGACTTTTTTGTATTGATATTACCTCCAATGTGGAGGTTGATGAAGCTTCTTGCAAGGTCCGAGAGGATGCTCCAAGCTCCAATATGCTCCTTCTCTTTCTCCAATGGTGGGAATGGGCCAAAGGTGGCTCTCAAGGTGAAAGTAGTTCAATGGTGAACAAGGGTTTCGAGAGAGATTTTTGCAGAGTAAGGGTGCTTGTGATTGTGGATATGGAATAAGGGATCTCCATCACCTATTTATAGTTTTTTGGTGGTGGAGTGCTGACCCATGGTTTTGGGAAACACATGGTTTTATGCAGCTGTATTGGGTTTTTTCCTCCTTTTCCTCATTATTTTATATTTTTTTATTCCCTTTTTAGGGGATTTTTGCTATTTTTGGAGGAAAAAGGGGTTTTTTAGCCTTTTTTAGGCTATTTTGAGGGTTTTGTGGCCTTTTGCAGGCATTTTAGGCCTTTTGGAGGCTTTTTAAACGGGATGTTTTGGTATTTTAAGGGAAATATGGTAGGAAAATGGACAAATGAGTCATATAATGTGGTAGATGAGGTAGTGAACACTTTTTGGGTGTTAACAGATTGCCCCCTGATGTGCGAGGGCAGGAGCTCATCGTATGGCCGATGGACATCATAAGTCATGAATGGTTTTCCTGGGTGTGGAGAGAAGAGAAAAAACAAATTGAAGCCCGGAACAACGATCCCGAACAACTGCAAGAACTAAAAGTACATAACCTCAAGAATGGATGAGGAATCATCTGATCATATGGACGAGGCAGGCATACCCATGCTCGTATCAAGATACATAAAATAGAACTGTGAGGCCCGAAAAGGGGGACCTGTAAGATACATAGTCACTGTGTACATCATAAGAGTCCAGAGGGGACACAAATCTGAGACATACTGCTGGGCGGACCATGTCTGAGCTGAAAAAATGATACACTGGAATAATCAACAGTGCTACTGAGATTGGTGCCAAAGGGGCTGATGAGCTGCTGGATCAGGGTGACAAGGGGTACACTCGTAATGGTACACTGCACTGGAACTGATCTGGGTACTCAAGGAAGCATGTAACTGGATGGCTTCCGAATACAAACGCCAACGCAGCCCGGACATCCACGGGAACATACAACTGGGCGTTCCGAAATGACTCACCAATGTGCTAGAGTCGGGGGAAATCCGGGGTCTTCGACTAAAAACTGATGGGATATAATCCTACGCGATCCTCAACGATGCGATCAAGGTGCTGAAGTCGAGCATGTGAGGAACAACCACTCGGAGAGGCAATGATGACTCCTCTCAGAATGGTCCGTAGGCACTTACCACAGATGGTGATAAGTCCAAGGCGTAGGGACCTCTGGGCCTATCCTCTGGAATAGAGGGGTTGTCGTCGACAGAGGGAGACCTGCAACTATCAAGGAAATGATGTTTCCTTGACAGGAGCGCGAGGTAAAGAACTGAAATGTGATAGTACTGAGGGCAGGACTGACAAACTGGTGGTGACAACTGGGCAAGTAGAGTGGGTGGACTCAAACTTCCTTTGTTCAGAGTATGATAATGGGAATGATCGGGCAGCATATGAAATTGACTGAGGGGAAAGGGATCACAGCTGTAATGGATCTGCTAGGGTAACTGGGCTGAGGGAGACTCAAGCTGGTGTAAAATGGCAGGGGACTGCAGAATACTCTGAACAAAGGTGACCTAATTGGGGGTGCTGCCGAGATGATCGATCATAGTGCCAGGAGGCACGGGTGGGGACTTCTTCATGGGTTAAGGAACTAGAAGAAGTGTGTGTAAAATGGTACTGTCGTGTGGATTTTACGAGCCCAGGACAGTTCATGCTCGTGGTTGCTTTCAATTTTAAGGAGTCTGAAAGCGATAAGAAGACTCTGAAATGATGGAATGGTACTGTCGTGTGGATTTGACGAGCCTAGGACAGTTCATGCTCGTGGTTGCTTTCAATTTTAGAGAGTCTGAAAGCAAGTAAGAAGACTCCAGGGGGTTGCTTTTTCGTATATTTAGTCTCCAAGGCCCAAAGAAGCATAAAAGGATGCAATGAAGAACTCTTCTAGCCGGTGTGACTAGAGTATTCCTTTTTCGTAATTAGTCTACCAGGTCCGGAAAAGGGTTAAACTTATACCAGATAGACGCCCTTTCAGGTACTTTAATGAGCATGAAAGGAAGCAAGATTGATCGACGATCTTTTCATTCTTTTAGGAGTCAGAAAAGAGCTTAACAGAAACTCCCTAAGTGCCTTTTTCGTAAAGGAGTTGTCCGTCCCGAAAAAGGGATAAAATTATACCGAATAAAAGGAATGGTCGGGCAAGGAGGAAGTGTTCAATCAAGGATCAATAATGATGATCAAGAACGAGGGTAGTGGGGAACACTGGTGGGCCTCCTTGCGGGGTAGTTGAAATGGTGGCAAAGTAACGAAACATTTGCAGTATGACAGGAGTGGAGGGCTCATGTAAAAGTGTGGAACAATCCGATGGCGGCCGATGTGGCACGCAAACCGAGGCAGCAAGGTGTTTGGGACACAATGTTAAAATTGTACCAAGTGAGAGCAAGAAATGATCTCAAGCATCATCACGAGCTCAGAAAAATGAATCCGGCGATATAAAGGGTGTCAAAACGGGTAACAGCCGATGTGGCACGCACACCGAGGCGACGAGGGCGTTTTGGAAAAAATACCCAAAAAATATGGGGGTGAGAGCGAGAAATGATCTCAAGCATCATCACGAGCTCGAAAAAATGAATCCGGCGATATAAAATATGTGAAAAATGGAGAACGGCCGATGTGGCACGTAAACCGAGGCGACTAGTGGCGTCTGAAAAATGGGCAAAAAATGACGGTGTAAAAATAATGCAACGAGGTTACCATCATGACGGTCTCATCGTGCTGATTCCAGTGGTGGAAACGGTGTGGAAAGACAAAAACAACAAGAAAGTACATTGTACAACGTAGACCAATGGGGCCGCAGGTTTCTTTTATGGGTAAAAACGCTTAAGATAGAACCCATTACGGGGGTTGCGCAAAGGATGGCCTTCGGAGTCAGCTAAGATGTATGCCCCCTGTTCGAGGGGGGAGTTGAAGATATCACGGAACTCGTGGAAGAGTTGTGTGTAGTCCGCAATCTCCTGCTCGCTGCAGGAGGCTCCTAAAGTGATAAGTTCAGGGGCACATCTAGGGAACTTTGAGGGAGGGATAGGACGCTGTTTCTGATGGACGGGGGGTACATCAGGCCATGTGTCAATGTGGTGCTCGATAATGACGGGGTCAAGACCAGGCATTTCGGTATAGGACCAGGAAAAGACATCACGGAATTCTCGGAAGAGTTTTCGGTACTCCTCAATCTCTTGTTGACTGCAGAAGGCTCCTAAAGTGATGAGTTCAGGGGCACGTCCTGGGGCAACGATATCAACTTGGATGACAAGTGAGATGTTGGCCATGTTACCTTCCTCGAAGGCATCAGGAGCAGGAATAGGGTCCTTAAACCAGTCGACCTTGGTGGGAAGGAAGTCTTTGGATTCAACCGCGTATTGGGTAGCGGAGCTAGAGGAAGACGCTTCAAGGATGAAGTAGGAACGATGATGCATATCATCCCAGGGATAATCCGGGGCGGTAAGGGCCTCAAGAATCTCCTCATCGGTACGGAAATTTTGCATCGTCAAATCGGTTGACGAGGGGGTAGTGGTGGAAGAGATCATATAGATGGTATTAATCTCTCCAGAAGGGGGAGAAGCCGGGGGGTGGATCTCCTCAATGGTGGTTGGGGCCGTCTCAAGATCCAGATTGTTCATCTCATAGAGAGCCGCTCTGTAATCCGGGAGATCGGGACAATGATGGGAGTAATGCCCGTAAACACCGCATATGGCACAGGAGTGGTTAGTGCGTAGGGACTTGTCTTTAGGCTTGGGAGTGGGGTTGAGTTCGACAGTTGGGATGGTGGGGTCATCATCTA
Organism: Larix kaempferi; assembly: GCA_027924585.1. Lineage (NCBI taxonomy): Eukaryota > Viridiplantae > Streptophyta > Pinopsida > Pinales > Pinaceae > Larix > Larix kaempferi. The sequence continues at coordinate 46,752,473 of BSBM01000372.1, read as the reverse complement.
GCATCTGCATGTGCTCTTGCAATGCTGGTAACTGTGGGCATTGGTGGGTTGCATGGCCCAGCTCGTCACACAGCGAGCATTTGGGAGGAGCACGAAACACTGGAGGGTTTTTTACTGTCTTGGGAGGTGGTACAGCAGTGTAAGGTTGTGGACCTCTGCCCCCAGTGGGTTTGGGAGTAGGAGGAGGAGTCGTGGAGGACGAAGGGGTAGAGACACCGGGAGGTGGCTGAGAGGTAGTAGCCATGGGTTGCACCAGTTGGAGGACGACGTCTGGTGTCGGCGGGCGAACGGGAGGCGAAAGATACCATACGGGTAATCCCAGAGTTAACCCAGGGAGGCTAAGGGTAGCCATGACCGGGGCGCTTACTACTCCCGATGGAGGGACTAGGAAGGGGATCGTATGGATAGGTGTAACACCAATGTGGCTAGGTACCAATGGTGGTTTAGGCAACAAGGGTGGTTGATTGTTAGGTGGTAGGTTGTCGTGGGACAAGGTACATAAGTCAGACACTTCGGGCGTAGATGACGGGGGAGGAATGGATTGAAAGGTGGAGGTCATCGGCGCGTCTGAGTAGACTCCAGGCCCTGTAGAGGAAATAAACGAGGTGGTGGCACAAGAAACAGGTTGTTCAACCATGGGGAGAACATTTTCAGGTGCCGCGGGAGCACTGGGATCATAGTAAGTAAGTTGGTCGATCTTGACCACGCGTCTGTCATGGGGGAACATCATGGTACGAAAGACCGAGGAAGCGACCGCCCGCATAGCATACATGTAGCTGCGACCGAGTAAGAGGTTGTAATCAAGATGGGCATTGATGACCTCGATATTGATGAGGACGGTTTTACCACCTAACTGGACAGGGACATTGGCTAGGAGACCTTGGGGCTGAGCCGAACGTCCGTCGTAGGCGCGTAACGCAGTGGTGGACTGCTGGAGTGTAGGGGATCCCAACTTCTGCCATACGAATGTAGACATAACGCATGTGGAGGCACCCTCATCGATGATGCATCGATGGATGACAAGATTCCGAACGGAAACAGAAACTTGGAATGCTAAGGTGGAAGGCAAGCGTGGTTCGGACTGGTCCAAATCAAATGCCATCAAATTTGAATCATTTGGGTCAATAGCCCCAATGGCTGAGAGTAAAGTCTTGCGCTGGGAAGGGCAGTTCTTCAAGACCTCTAATGCAGACATGGCTGCGGGAGATTGGGCTAGGTCGTCTACAATGTTGTAGTTTGACGCAGCGCGCGCATTGGGGTTGTTGTTTATACGGCGAAGTGGGAAACGAGCTGCTTTGGAAGCGCCATCGACCGGCGGGGGAGGGATACGTAACGCTTGATCAGTGGGATGAGCGTTAGCGGTTTTATCAGCGGGAAGGGCTTCAGAGGTGGAGCCATATTGGTTCCGACGGGTCTGTAGGTTGACATCATCAACAAGTGATGGGTACCTGAGTCAAACATGGGTTGATCAGGAGCGGTGTATGTGATCTGTTGTTGTTGGGGTTGCGCGTTAGCTTGAGGGGCTAACGGCTGAGTGTTCACCATGCCTTGGGTTGGTAAGGGGTTTTGCAGCACCAAAGGTTGTTGCTGAGGTTGTGGGGGGTTGGGCGGTGCTTGAGGAGCCGCATGCCCTTGGCGATGGTCATCATCAACCCAAAGCTGTCGAGCTCGCTCCAAATGTGGGCAAGTATGTGTGTAGTGGCCATAGACCCCGCAAATAGAACAAGGATGGTTCGTTCGCAAATTAGGGTTTTTAGCCTGCTTGGGCGGGCGATCAGGGTTTTGATTAGCGGGGGCCGCATTGGTGTTGTCGGGGGGATTAGCCGGTTGACCGGCTTGATCTGCAGGTTGGTTGTTCCCACGATTACGGCCCTTGCCGCAGTTCTATTGGCCCTGGTTGCGTTGGTTGTTCTGGTTTTGCTGCGGATTTTGTTGGGCGTAAAATTGCCCTTGAGCAGCAGGTGGGTTTTGAGGTTGTGCAGGAGCGGGAGCAGGCTGCGGTGGATGGTATGTAGGTGGAGGCTGCGCAGGTGCGGCACCTTGAGGAGGTTGCTGATATGTCTGCGGAGCAGGTTGTGGATTCGCCGCAGGGGCTGCCTGTGGCGGGTAATAAGCTGGTTGGGCTTGTGAAGGCGCAGGAGCTGGGGCATCCTGCTGATAGTAGTAGGGCTGAGGTGCGACTGGGGGGGCATAAACGGGAGTCGCATGACCAAAGCATTGAGGAGGACATGAGGGTCCGTGGGAATGGTGATGGGTCATGGGAGCATACGAGTTGGTTGCTCCAGACTGTGAGGTAGCCCGCGAAAGGGCGGGGCCAGAGGTAGGACGTGCAATAGAAAATGGTTGAGGATGCGAAGAAACACGATCGATGATGCCGTCTGCGGCGTGGGATGCCCCCGGCGCATCGTGATGGGAGGACTCGCAGCGAGGGGCGTCAGGTATAATGGTATAAAGGTAACCCGACTGGGCGTAAATGAGGTCGAACTGCTGTGCCTTAAGGATGGCCTCTTCTTCAGACTAGGGTCTTTCTGAAGATACATCCTTAGCGATAACAGGAAGAAGGGACTTGAGGAACCAATCTAGGAAGATATGGTCGTCTAGTTTGATCTTGCATAAGCTACGGCATCTACGCCACTCATGGATGTGGTCCGTGATATGGGTAGCCGTGTTTTGTCTGCAGGATAGGAGGATCTCAACGCCCGCGTCATAGCGGACAGGCAACTAGAAGAACTGCAGGAAGGTCGAGGCAAGGGAAGCAAAGGTGGCATGGGTCCCATGAGGTTGCTCGATATACCATTTGGCTGCAGAGCCAATGAAGGTGCGCTGTAAGAGACGGAGGAGAACAGAGTCATCCACTATGGAGTTAGAGGAACACCATAGGTGGAAAGACATGATATGGTTTTGTGGGTCCTCACCTGCCTTACCCTCGAACTTAGGGATGTCAGAGGGGAGCTTGGTGGGCATATGAGGCCACGTAGGGTCGTGTCGAATAGGTTCGTTGGTCAATCTGGCCAGGTCAGGTAGGTTGAGGCTAGCCATGAACGGCAAACTGGAAGAAGGATGTGACACAGTAGTGGGTTGGACCAAGTTGGGGCCAATGCCCCCAAGTGGAGGGACAGGATTTGGGATGGTGCCCCCAAGTGGGGGAACTAAGGTGGTGGAGGATGGTCCAGCACCACCATGGGTAGTGTGAGCCACTGACGTAATGCGGATAGGTATTCCCGCTGCGGGAATAGGTACTGTGAGGGGAACAGTAGATGAGGGTCCCATGGAGGGCATACCCAAAACAGGTGTAGTAACTGGTGTAATGGTGGATGTGCTACCAATGGTCCCTATCACAAACGGAGTGGAAGTCGTGCCAGCCATGGGGCTAGTAGGGGCAGTGTAAATAGGGTTCTCAGACTCTTCGTCAGAATCGGAGGTAAAGTAAGGTGCGTCACTATCTGGTGACGGAGTCCTACGTCGCTGACGAGTGGAGTCAAGTGACAAGGCTCTAGATCTGTGATGAGTGGTATCAACGGATGATGATCGGAATCTATGACGTGTGGTGTCAAGAGAACCGTGCTGTGGGGGCTCTCCCCTGAGGCACCGAGAATGTCTTGGGGACTCAATGGTGACGGATGGTGTCAAATCTCTGTGGGTTGAGGTGAGTAGAAAAACAGCTCAAAAAGGCCTAATGCAGCCGAGTGTGCAGAAGGAGAGCTAAAAAATAAGGCACTCAGGCCAACAACCAACTCAAAACACCCACTGCAATAGCTGTGCTACAATAGGTGGAGTATCAACAAAGATGGTCAGAATACCAACAAGCAGCACGTTTCCTAAAAATAAAAAATGGTGGACTCACTAGACCAAAGGGAGGTAAAGGAGCATGCAAACACCTAACTAAAAGTATTCTGACTCAACTAAACATATCCTCTGCAAGGTGATGAAATCCAAGTCAGACAATATGAGTAGGAAAGCCAAGTGGCTATGATATCCCCCTACCGGGAGGGATACCGGGTAGTCAATCCTAGAAGAATGGCAACTAAGATACCCCGTTCATGACACGTCCAGAAAGGTGAATCTGCCGTTTAGTCCGTTGACCACAATACCCCTATACAGGGATATCCCGCGAACCACGAAAGGTAGCCCTTCGGTTACTGAATGGATTGCGGTATTCCACTCAGGCCTCCGGAACCAGTCTCCCGACTTCAACCCTCCTAAGGGAAAGGCCCTCTGATAAACTGGTCGTGACCGTGCCAAAAAGTACTAGGGGATTTTGGTTCCCTATTTGGACAACAACTATGTCTCAAGTGAAAGTAACCGAGGGGTGTTATTGGAAGCCTATCCCCCCGATCCTACCTAACTACAATGATTCTTTTGTGTTCCCCAAGTGGGGTTAGAATATTGGTTCAGTTAGGTACTTTTTAAGGCTCACTTGATTTATGTGACAGAGTGTGTGCTCGTGAGGTTATGAACCCAAAATAGAAGTGTCACAAGGGGGGCAACTTCTAACTATCAATAATGCTGGAATTGAAACTTTAACTTGCAAAATTTTCTGAATTAAAAATACTGAAATTTTAAAAAGATTCTGTAAAGGGAACAGAAATTATGTTGCAGAAAGGCTGTAAAGAAGTGAGCTGCAGGTAGGACAGGGGGCTGTTCAGATGCAGAAAATATTGCAGCAAAAGGGGCTGGGCTCAAAACGGGAAAAATGCAGAAATCAGACCGCGGGTCTGTGGCGAAACAGAACAAGCAGACCGCGGGTTTGACGGAAACAGTGGCGGTTAGGTCACGGCTTTCGGGCCAACAGACGCAGTCGGGACGCAGAAAATAGGGAAAAAGACGCAGTCGGATCGCGGCAAAAGGGCTAACAGACGCAGTCGGGACACCCGAAAGAGGCAGAGAGCCGCAGTCGGGACGTGGGAAAATGGCCGACAGGCGCAGTCAGATCGCAACAAACAGGCGGATTAGCCGCGGCCGGATCGCAGGTAACAGACTTGAATCCACCGGCAAGGCGTCGGAAACCGTCTGAGAGCCGCGGTCGGGTCGCAGGTAAAGGCCTGAAAGACGCAGTCGGGACGCGACTGTAGAGGGAAAAGACGCGGTGTGCGGCGGCCGAAAGGGACAGCCGAAAAGAAAAAATTTTAAACGAAACCAGAAATTCAAAATCTAGGGGAGTCGCCAAAACTGTAGCTAGGGTTTTACCCCTAGCTTGTGCAAATGAGCACCTACTAAGGAGAATGGACTCCTTAGTAGCAGTTCAGTAAATGTAAATAATTAAGCTAAAACAGAAATTAAATTACTTCTAAAAGATGCATGAAACATAAACAACAAATTTAAAGAATGGCTTTTTTGTATTGATATTACCTCCAATGTGGAGGTTGATGAAGCTTCTTGCAAGGTCCGAGAGGATGCTCCAAGCTCCAATATGCTCCTTCTCTTTCTCCAATGGTGGGAATGGGCCAAAGGTGGCTCTCAAGGTGAAAGTAGTTCAATGGTGAACTAGGGTTTCGAGAGAGATTTTGGCAGAGTAAGGGTGCTTGTGATTGTGGATATGGAATAAGGGATCTCCATCACCTATTTATAATTTTTTGGTGGTGGAGTGCTGACCCATGGTTTTGGGAAACACATGGTTTTATGCAGCTGTATTGGGTTTTTTCCTCCTTTTCCTCATTATTTTATATTTTTTTATTCCCTTTTTAGGGGATTTTTGCTATTTTTGGAGGAAAAAGGGGTTTTTTAGCCTTTTTTAGGCTATTTTGAGGGTTTTGTGGCCTTTTGGAGGCATTTTAGGCCTTTTGGAGGCTTTTTAACGAGATGTTTTGGTATTTTAAGGGAAATATGGTAGGAAAATGGACAAATGAGTCATATAATGTGGTAGATGAGGTAGTGAACACTTTTTGGGTGTTAACAGATTGTCCCCTGATGTGCGAGGGCAGGAGCTCATCGTATGGCCGATGGACATCATAAGTCATGAATGGTTTTCCTGGGTGTGGAGAGAAGAGAAAAAATAAACTAAAGCCCGGAACAACGATCCCGAACAACTGCAAGAACTAAAAGTACATAACCTCAAGAATGGATGAGGAATCATCTGATAATATGGACGAGGCGGGCATACCCATGCTCGTATCAAGATACATAAAATAGAACTGTGAGGCCCGAAAAGGGGGACCTGTAAGATACATAGTCACTGTGTACATCATAAGAGTCCAGAGGGGACACAAATCTGAGACATACTGCTGGGCAGACCATGTCTGAGCTGAAAAACTGATACACTGGAATAATCAACAGTGCTACTGGGAATGGGCCAAAGGTGGCTCTCAAGGTGAAAGTAGTTCAATGGTGAACTAGGGTTTCGAGAGAGATTTTGGCAGAGTAAGGGTGCTTGTGATTGTGGATATGGAATAAGGGATCTCCATCACCTATTTATAGTTTTTTGGTGGTGGAGTGCTGACCCATGGTTTTGGGAAACACATGGTTTTATGCAGCTGTATTGGGTTTTTTCCTCCTTTTCCTCATTATTTTATATTTTTTTAATCTCTTTTTAGGGGATTTTTGCTATTTTTGGAGGAAAAAGGGGTTTTTTTAGCCTTTTTTAGGCTATTTTGAGGGTTTTGTGGCCTTTTGGAGGCTTTTTAACGGGATGTTTTGGTATTTTAAGGGAAATATGGTAGGAAAATGGACAAATGAGTCATATAATGTGGTAGATGAGGTAGTGAACACTTTTTGGGTGTTAACACGCACTACTAGTGACAGCAGTGAAGCTGAGCTGCACAACAGAAGGAAAAAGTACAGGCCTTATGAAGATATTTCCGGGGAGTTTAAGAAAATAAAACCCCCAACTTTCAACGGAGAATCTGAAACAGGAGAAGAGGCAGAATACTGGTTATCTAGAATGAGAAAATATTTCAAGATTTATAACTATTCAAATCAGCTGAAGGCACGAATGGCCATCTACAACCTTTCTGGAAAGGCGGACATATGGTGGCAAGACCTGAAAAGGGTCAAGGGGATTAAAGAAAAGGAAGTTAATTGGAGTACCTTTAAAAGATACTTCAAGAAGAAATTTCTGTCTGAACAGTACTATGAAGAAAGGGCCAAGGAATTTTATGAACTGAAGCTAGGATCTATGACGATGAAGGACTTAAACAGTAAGTTCTTAAGTCTGTTAAGGTATGTACCCTATTTTGTCGAAGAGAAACCAAAAATACAACGGTTTCTTAGCTGTCTGCCATATCATATCAAGGACAGAATTGAATATGACAACCCCAAAACACTGGAAGAAGCTATGCGAAAGGCTAATTTCTGTTATGAACAGAATAAAAAGAAAGAAGGGATAGCCAGCTGGAAAGCCAAAAAGAACAGTAATCAGCTTGAGTACAGGAAAAAGGAGTTTGTACCCCATAAAAGTTTCAAGAATAACAAGAACGGAAACCATTTTAATGGTAAAAGCTTCCAGGGAAACAAAAATGGAGTTGCTAATCATTCCAACAATTTCAAAAGCAGCAAGGAGGCTCCTAACAATCATGGAAACTACACTAAGAATTTTGAGCGAAAGGAACCTGTTAAGTGCTGGGAGTGTAATGGCCCACATTATGCATCAGTTTGCCCAAATCCAAAAGAAACAAATCAGCAATATTCATACTATTCAAGATGAAATGACTGTTGGAGACTTTGCAGGGACTATGCCCCGAATCAATGCAGCGTTGGAAAACCGCCAAGCTGACTATCAAACTTCCATGGTGGAAGTAGGAGGTATGATTAACAAAATCCCTGTAATTATTTTAATAGATCCGGGTTCTAGTCTTAGTTATATTTCACCCCAACTGGTAGAAAAATGTAATCTGACTGTTGAAAGGTTTGATAATTCTTGGTCTGTACAACTAGCTACTGGGGCTAAAAGGAAGGTAAACTGTTATGTTAAGGAACGTGTCTTAGGTATGAATGATTTTAAGACTACAGTTAAATTAAATGTTTTGCCACTTGGCTCTTATGACATACTTATCGGGATGGACTGGTTAGAACAGCATAGGGTAGTTTTAAACTGTTTTGACAAAACTTTTAGATGTGTAAACAGTAATGGACAGCCTGTAACTATTAGGGGTAATCCTAGAAAAACAGTAGTCAAGCAGATTTATGCTTTACAACTTAAAAGGGTAGTCAAAAAAGGGTGCAAAGCCTATGCTGTAACTATTACAGATGAGGCAGTTAAGTCTGAAATTAGCAAGAAAACCGTAGAGGATATTCCTGTAGTAAATGATTTTATTGATGTTTTTCCTGAGGAAATCCCAGGATTACCTCCCAAGAGAGAACTGGATTTTACAATTGAACTAGTACCAGGTGTTGTACCCAGTTCAAAAGCTCCGTATCGTATGAATATTTTGGATCTTAATGAATTAAAAACTCAGTTAAAGGAGTTAATAAACAAGAATTACATTCGACCCAGTGTATCCCCTTGGGGACCACCAGTAATTTTTTTTTAAAAGAAGGACGGAACTATGCGACTTTGCATAGATTACCGTCAACTGAACAAGATGACGATTAAAAATAGATATATGTTGCCTCGCATATATGATCTGTTTGATCAGCTACGTGGAGCTACGTTGTTCTCTAAGATAGACTTGAGATCGGGTTATCATCAGGTGAGGATTAAAGAAGAAGACATTTTCAAAACAGCTTTTAGAACAAGGTACGGACATTACGAATTTGTCGTAATGCCATTTGGGCTTACTAATGCCCCAACTGTCTTTATGTGCTTAATGAATAACATAATGCATAAGTACTTAGATAAATTTGTTGTCGTATTCATCGATGACATTTTAGTTTATTCTAAGAATGAAGAGGAGCATAAAGAACACTTACGGATAGTCTTACAAGAACTAAGAGAGCAGCAGCTCTTTGCGAAGTTCAGTAAGTGTGACTTCTTTAAAGACGAAATCCGAGTACTTAGGACATGTAGTCACCAAGGAAGGGATTTCAGTTGATCCTGAAAATATTCGGGCAATTGAAGAGTGGCCGGTACCAAAAGATGTAACAGATGTTAGATCCTTCATGGGAATTACCGGTTATTACCGGAGATTCATTGAAGGCTTTTCAAAAAATAGCCAACCCAATCACTTCCTTGCAAAAGAAAGGCAAGAAGTTTGATTGGAACTTGAAGTGTGAGGAAAGTTTTAAGAAGTTAAAAACTTTATTAACAACTGCGCCTATTCTAAGAATAGCAGATCCTAATAAGGATTCCGTGGTTTGCACCGATGCTTGTAATGATGGTCTAGGTGGAGTGTTGAATCAGGATGGACATGTCATTGCCTATGAGTCTAGGAAGCTGAAAAATCATGAAAAAAATTATGCCACTTATGACCTAGAATTAGCTGTTGTTATTCATGCATTAAAGATGTGGCGACATCATTTAATAGGCAGAAAGTTTACTTTAATGACTGATAATAAGGGTCTGAAATACCTTTTAGACCAGCCTAACTTAAATGCAAGACAAGCCAGGTGGTTGGCCTTCTTAAGTGAATATGATTTTGAGATTCAGCACATAAAAGGAAAGGAAAATAAGTGGCTGATGCTTTGAGAAGAAATGCAAAGCTGAATTTTGTATCAGCTAGCAGCACTTATACCTCTGATTTGAATGAACAGTTGGCTGAAGGGATAAAATCAGATGAAAATTATCAACATTTACAAGCTACAGCCAAAGAACAATCTACAGAAAGTGTGATAAAAGGATATAGTTTAAATGAAGACGGATTTTTATTGTTCAAAGACAGGCTGTATGTTCCAAATGTACCTAAATTTAAACTGTTAATTCTGGATGAAGTTCATAAAACCCCTTACTCAGGGCATCCAGGCTACCAGAAGACTGTCACCATGTTGAGAAAAGAATATTTTTGACCTAATATGAAATCTTAAACAGCCGAGTATATAGCTAGATGTTTGGACTGCCAACAAGTGAAAACAGAACACCAACATCCAGCTGGGTTGCTGCAACCCTTGCCTATTCCTAACTGGAAGTGGGAGATAATTAGTTTAGATTTCATTACGGGATTACCTAAAAATCAGCATCAGAATGATTCAATTATGGTAGTGGTAGATAAATTAAGTAAATCATCACACTTTATTCCTGTTAAAACCACTTACAAGGCTGCAAACATAGCTGATATATTTCTGAAACAGATTTTTCGGTTACATGGTGTCCCAAAAGTTATTATTTCAGAGAGGGATCCTAAATTCACGGGGAATTTTTGGAAATCTTTGTTTAAAGGATTAAACACAACTCTGAATTTCAGCACTTCCTTCCATCCTCAGACGGACGGACAAACTGAAAGAGTTAATCAGGTATTAGAAGATCTGCTAAGGATGTATGTTAAAGATCAACCAGGTAAGTGGGAGGATTATTAACATTTAGCAGAATTTGCATACAATAACAGCTATCAATCGTCAGCTAAGTTTAGTCGTTTTGAAATTCTGTATGGACGTAAATGTAACACTCCTATCTCTTGGAGTAATCCAGTAGATAGATTAGTGTTAGGTCCTGATTTGTTAAAAGAGATGGAACAGATTGTGAAACAAGTGCAGGTAAATTTGAAGATTGCCCAGGATCGGCAAAAGAGTCAAGCAGATTTGAAAAGAACTCCTAAAGAGTTCCAGGTAGGTGAACATGTGTTCATCAAGGTAAGGCCAAAGAAGAGCTCCCTAAGACTGGGAAGTTGTGCAAAATTAGCGCCACGTTATTGTGGTCCATTTGAAATTTTATCTAGAATCGGTCAAGTTGCTTATCAACTAGCATTACCACCTAATTTAAAAGTACACAATGTTTTTCATATTTCTGTTCTGAAAAAGTATGTTCATGATGCTACTCATGTTATTGACTGGAACATTGTACAGGTAGAACCAGAAAGGGAAGTTCTAGTGGAACCGGATTGTATCCTCGGGAGGAGGGAAATTACTCTGCGGAACCGCACAATTGGACAGCTGAAGGTGCAATGGAAGCACCTTAGTCCGGAAGAAGCTACCTAGGAACTGGAAAGTAAGATGCGGGAAGAATACCCAAATCTATTCCAGCAGGTAGTTGAAGATGAAGAATAAGTAACATCGAGGACGATGTTATATTTTAAGGGGGTGTGTATGTCACATACCCCAATTTTGCAAAAATAATGTATTTATTTTATTAATATTCCTGAGACATTATGTTAAATTTAATGCTAAGTAGGAATTGATGACTCAGCAAAGTCACCAGAAATGGAATGTAAATTCTAAATATTTTATTATTGATAAATAAATTATGGAGACAACAGCATGGGAGAGATGTTAAAAGAGGTTACTGGTCTAACTGGTGGATGGAACTAGGTGGAAAGTCAAAAGACAAGTGGCAGCATCCTCAAACACTTCCTAAGTTGTAGGTGGCAACTTCCCTATATTTTGGGGTCATGATTCCCCAAGAAAGTGGAATCTGAGCAGGTGGCTCATTAATGACAGTTAACCCAACTAAGACCTAGGCAATATTTTAAATAGTACTCAATGAACTGAGCTGGGGGTTCAACATAGTTCTGGAGGGAGAATACATTCAGGTGAATGTTATTCAGGAGTCCCATTAAGGAAGAGGGAAAAACAGTAAGGAAGTGTTTTGAGGTAGGAAGCTACAGTAACTTGATTCCAGTGTAGCTGTTTGGCTGAGTGAATTGTTTTGCTACACCTAATTCCAACCAGGGAGACTAGAGCAAGCTCGGGGGTCCTGAGAAGTGCTGTCTGGGCACTCTCCAAGAATTGGTAGTGAGGAATAGCCTCCCATCGTTGTTGTTGTCTACAGTTGATACAGGTTCTGTCACATATTTCCTGCTGTTTATTGAGTAATATGAATGTAGTTTATGATTATCTCTTCTATGTCTGAACAATATTTTATTTCAGTAAAAGTTAGTATTTCTGAACTGTTAGTAGATAGATTCTGCAGAATTATTGTCTTAAGAAATTTCCTAATATCACTATTATCATACAGTTCAAGTAATTGTTTTATGCATAATACACTTTGATATTATTATAAGGTATAGGATGTTATTGTGATTTTATACTTGGTTATTACAATAGTTAAATAGATAAGTAAAGGCTCTTTATACAGTAAATATTTCTTAGAAAATAAATTCATTAAAACAATTATAGGAACAGAAACATATAGGTAACCATATAACCACAATACATTTATTATCATAGATATTATAGCAGATACAAACCCTAGCTAACATGTGTATAGGTCATTATCGGGCACATAAATGAACGAGCCAAAATTTCAATAGAAAGTTTATTTAGTCATTGACTGATTATACAAAAAGATTAGCAGAACTTATTTGACTCAACCTTGAACTAAAACAACAGTATAGTAATGTCATTCATCTGTTTAACTATTTTAGACAGAGTCTTAGTTAAAACAAACCAAACAGTTTACTAAACAATAAGTTTGGTCATGGAGTTCGAACCAATAACCTATCTCTCCAGTTTTCTACAACAAGAAAACATTCGGCAGCACTTTGACTTAGTTATTAACTTTTAAACAAAAGAAATCTATGACAGAACAATAATTAACTCGAGGCCGAGCTTCTTCAGGTAGTATTTATATTCCCTTAGACTTCCATTATTTTTCTTATGGTCAAAGTCGTTATAACAGAACTGTATTGCTAGCTCATTATCGAGCTCTAACCCTTTAGTTATTATTTTCATGTGAATGTACAGAATCGACAGAGTCCTACCCTAATAATACATAAATCATCCAACAAAACCAACACTGTAAATTCAGAATGGACTTCTGTCCTACAATTAAATTATATGCCACACCCATCAGTTCGAAACCTACAGAATACATTTAGAAGTAGCATCCTAACATTTAATTCATACAATAAATTTTTCCTACGGTCGTAGTCTTTTTATTTATAGAAGCATTCTACATAAAACTTCGAACCTCAAACACTCATCATACATCGACCTCATCCTATAGAAGGGCTGTAACAAGTCATTTTTTTTATAAGTTAAAAATTTAAACAGGAAACGCAGGAGCAAAACCTTTGATATTACTGTATCCAACCTACGACTGAGTTCTCAAAACCTTTCTAAAACAAAGATTTAGTTATTATAATACACAGTATCGAATACCAAAAGGGAACGCAGACATTTTTGCAAACTTTCCAATCCTTACAACATATTCATCTACGGCCGTAGCCTCGTCACTGACAAAAGCTTGTTATAGAAAGTAAAAACACATAACATACACTAGCTCGACTGTACCAAGTCTTGTCCAAACCTCAAATTACCAACGAAAGACGTAGGATTAAACATTTTAGTTAAATACATTGTTTTACTAACAGCCGAGTGCACAACTCCTGTAGAAGTGGTTGTAAAATTAAAACATAGTACAGAAAAACGGAGTAACAAATGCCTTTAAACAAGCCAATTCAACGGGCAACTTTATATTGAGTTAAATTCAAATAAAAACCTGGGTAGTACACCCCAAAACCCTTCATGAGTACAGTAATGAAGGAAAAACCATAGGGTCGTAACCCCATATTCAGAACAGGCTTCTAGTCTTGTTCCCTATGCCTTAACAAATAACAAAACGTTGGTGAAAACCATACAACACCCTAAGGAAGACCATTAATTTACAGTCGACCGAAGCCACAATGCCTCTATCCTATGACAGGGATAAAACCTGTCAAGGTCTTGCAGGGTACAAGCTATTAAAAGACTCAATAGAACGACGATAGCCGTAGATTCATGCCCTTCGAAGACCAAACCCTATTCGTCCAAACAAAAACCCCAAGGAGAAAATGCCATGGTAAGGACCAGGCTTACCCGGGGGAGCCAGATGCCGAGAGCTGCGTCCTATACGTCTTATGGAGTGTTCAATACCTTCTTAGAACAGGAAACAACAAACCAATTACCATCTATATTCTCAACAAACGAAACAACAAGCTTTTAATTTTATTATCGAAATAACACTACGAAACTCACAGGATTAGCTCACCAGAAATTGGAATGAAGTGACCACCACAGGGACAGGTCTTGAAACCACGAACAATGAAGTGTGGACCCTAACCTTGGCCACCAAAGAAGTAAATGAAGAATTCAAAGATGCACTCCACGGTGAAGGTGGTCACAGAAATAGGTAAAAGGGATGCAACAATGGAAGCCGTGACTGGTATGAAGCTTGTAACAGAAAGGATAGAACCCTAGGGTTCTCACAAGAATACTACAACTGTTAAGAAGTAAACAAAAATATACGACTCCTAAATCTTAGCAATGGACTAGCGCAGCAAGAGCTACAACAGTGTGGGAAGTAGATACCACCATGGTTTCGGCAAGTTTTTGGACAGGGAATCCCACAGAGCGGCCGAGCCCGAAGGCGAGGGAAGAAATGGTGAGTGGTAGGGTTTGTCAACCTCTTATGAGATGAGTACTCATTTGTGAATTAGCCACGTATCCCTTAAATTATTCTCATGCATTGGGTAACTATTACATAGTTTGTTACGACGATAACCTCATCATGGTGCCAATAAAAAGGATATTAGGGATATTCTATAGGGTCATGACACCATATGATTTAAACCATGATTTTAATCATTGCTACCAAATGTTGTATAATGAGTAACCTCACTTTGTCTACGACCCATAATTCAAAACAATTGTTTTAACATTTAACATTTCCATGAGAACATCACCTTGATGCCAAACAAATCATAGTAAGGGTAATATGAATTATTGCTCGGTGATATTGCTAGATACAATTGCATAGTTTGCTCATAAAATTGAATTATAAACATCATTTGGAAAAAACCAATCTTGGAAGTAGTCTACACCTAATGGAGATATATCAATAAAGTTAGGGATGCATCGACAATTCCAAATTTATCACAACAAGTATTCAACTACTTCAGTTTCCTTATAAACATTTAAACAAATCACTCAGGATAAGCTTATAAATTTAGAATCATGGATATAAAAATAATTTGTTCAATTTATACAAGCCCGAGATGGTTAGAAGGAGACTTGTAGAATATCTAGTTAATGTTGGCAACAGGTAAGAGATTTATTTTACTATGCTAAATATGAGGCGCATCTACAGTACATAATCATCATCAATTACATTTATTTCCACAGAGTTGTTTAATTCTTGGACACTTCAGAAATACAGCTATCCTCATCACTAGAAGTACAATTTCAACAATAGAAAGAATAGAGAAGTGGGTAGGCAGAATGCTACCTTCAACACTTGAAAACTGAGTGAGCAAAGACCTTTTATTTGAATGACTTTTGTACAGCTAATTGGATTATAACTTTTTAAAAAATATAATTGTCGCGACCGCACATTACCTATAGATCTGTAAAGAGAAAAACAGGTCGATGCATTAGCTCGTAAGCTAAGTAAGCCTAGCCTGCTATGGCAAGTTCCCCTGGAGGTTACGACACAATAAAACAACTATTAACAGAAAAGAGATAACCATAGTAACATTTAAGTACAACAAAGATCCTTCATACACACTTATAACCAAGTAAGTTAAACAGACAGTTAAAAGACTGCTTATATACAACATTTATTGCTATCATAAAAATTTTAAAATTTTTCGGAAATTTTCGGGTTTTGACAAGCAACATCCTTAAGCTTAAAAATACCTTGATTATTTAAAGAGGTCAAGAGTCCTTGTGATAGTTTAATTGTTGGTCCACACCCCATAATGCCATCCTTACCTAACAAAACCTTCTCACCTGTGCCAACCTTCCATGCCAGTAGATCCCCAATCACTAGAAAAGCCTTGCAGATGGCTATCCAAAATAAGGATCCCCTAAAGTACTAGCCTTCGGATTCTTTAGGTCTTGCTAACTGGGTCCATGCCGTCCAATGGATTCCTTTACCAGATTTCCCTTGCCATAAAAATTAAAGAAAATATTACTCAATTTAGTCAATACACCCTTGGGTATATGGGAAATTATCAACCAGTAAACAGGAATCGCTTGCAAGATTGCCTTAATCAGAATAGATTTTCCTCCTCTCGAAAGAAAATTATTGCACCAAAAATTTATTCTAGTTTCAACTCTAGTAATCCGCCAGTGCTAGTCTTTGATGCAATAATCATTTGGTTTCAAATAGAACCCCAAATACTTGAAACCCCCTATCAGTTCATTTTGTTCCATTGGGAAAGTAACACTGAAGGCCTGAAGTTCTGCTTTTCCACAGCTTGGTGATATACTGCTGATTTTTCTTAATTAATTAGCATTCTGGTAGCTAAACTGAACTTGTCAAGAATAGTCTTCACTTCATGTTCTTCCTCTGCACTGTCATTTGAAACAAAACCACATCATCCACGAAAAGAATGTGTGTAACATTTACCTCTTCCCTGAAGTGAATACCTTGGATCTTTCCATTGATTTTTGCCACCTGCATAGGTCTCCTCAGTCTCTCCATTACTAGTAGAAACAGGTACAGGGACATAGGGCACCCTTGCCTTAATCCCCTACAAGTTGATTTTTTTTTGAAGCTGATCCATCAATTACCACTACAAAATTTACTATGGTCATGCAATCCCATATCCAATTGACCATATCAACTGATATCCCAATCTCAATGAGAACGCTCGTCTTAAGTACATCCAGCAAGTTTGATCATAGGCTTTGGAGAGATTTAATTTAATGAACTTTGAAGGTTGATCAGAAATTTTCATGGTATGCAAGCACTCCTGTGATGTTACCACGACATCGTGAATTTTCCTCCCTGCTAGAGAACCGAATTGTTCTGCTGAAATTTTTGCTGCTAGGAAGGGTTTGAGTCTCTCCACTATAATATTTGAAATGATTTTATATAAAGCATTACAGTAGGTCTGAAGTAATCGAAGGAGGTAGGTTTATCAATCTTAGGGATGAGAACTAAAAAAGTAGAATTGAAACATGACTGAATCCTTCCAGTTGTTCTAGTTTCTTCAATGTCATTTAATAGATCTAACCCCAATAACTAAAAAAGGATAGAAAGAATTCCACGGTCCATCCATTTGGACTCGGGATTCTATCCTTCTTTGCTTTCCTCGGAGTAGATTCTAGTTCTTCTAACGAAACGGGAGCAAAAAGTTCTGTATAAAGGCCTTTGAAGAAATTTACCCCTTCTTCTACTAAATTTTCAAAACCACTGATCTTTTCTCCTCCATCTTTCTTGCAAATTTCCCAAATAGTATCCCTTCTCTTTCTCCGATTTATGTATTTATGGAAATACGCAATATTCTCATCACCCATTGCAAGCCAAATGGCTCTACTTTTCATTTGATTCTAGAGTCATTTTCTTTGATAATATCCATCTTTAACTGTTTTAAACTCTCCTCACCAAGAACAACTATCTCAATTGTGTAAATATTCTCAATTTTAAACTATGTATCCTTTAGCCTTCTATCCTTGCTTTTTATTTGTTTCATAGACCAGTCTATAGAGAGCTTTTTAACCTCTTGCACAGCATTAGCAAACTGTCTGCTATGTGATAAATTATGGCTTCCATCGTACTTTTTCCAGTTTTCTTTTATGAGATCAACATAATCAATGTTTACCAACCAATGAGGATTCAACTTGTAATGGGTTGAGGGCTTCTTCTCTCATTTATCCATTTGGAACAAGATGGGTAAATGGTCTGATCCTCCACCTGTGATTCTCCATGCTCTACATCTCTCTACATTTTCCAATAGTTTACTAGATAATAGAAACATATCTAATCTTTTTGCCACAGCTTCACGGTCTTTTGTTGGATCAACATTTTCCAATAGTTTACTAGATAATAGAAACATATCTAATCTTTTTGCCACATCAGCTTCACGGTCTTTTGTTGGATCAAGTAGATTTTAGTTCATTTGGTTCTATGTCAAATATGTCCAACTCATTAAAAAATGGATAAAGAAATCATGTTAAGGATCGGGTTTTCCGCTAGGTCCCCACACCTCATTTCTCTTGAGAATAAGGAAATCATGTTGAGGATCAGGTTTTCCTCTAGGTCCCTACACCTCATTTCTGTTGAGAATAAATAGATAATATCAAAAACAATTTGATAGGCAATCGCTTTGTTAAAATTCCCTTCACCCAATCAAAAAAGAAAAAGAAAGTTTCTTTTGATTCCTCTTAAGAATAGAGCGGGAAGGAATATGTATTCCATGATCTTCTGAATGAAATATCAGTTATTGTAAAAAAAGATTCTATAATCATCGTGTCTTCCAAATTTGATTACGAACGCAGAGGAGATGGCAGGGAATTCTTAATTCCATCAAAGTCGCTGGATCCGCCAACTTGCCTTGGCCCTTCATGTAATAAATATTTTAAGAGATGAGATAATTTTAAAAAGTTCACGTATAGAATTGTATTAATTCATATTCCATCACATGAATAGGAGATCTAATGTAACCCATAGATTGGTATTACTTGCTATGGAAGCACTCGTCACCTTAGTAGACCTATCAGCAAACATTCAATGGTAATTTCTAAATTTGAAATTAGAAGTCCATGGTGGGTGAAGTTTGTAAAGCCATAATATCATTATAATTCATTTCAAGTTTGGATTTATCAAGGGGGAGAGGAATCAACTCTCTAGGTGTAAACTCAAAATTCATTTTAAAGTATAAAATTTGAAGAAAAGTAGATCTTGATTTGAAATGTTTGGTAGATTGAATTTGAGATGGATTTATACTGTGATTTATACTTCAATTAAAAACAAAACAAAGCACTAAAAAATTTACATGATTACCAAATTGAATAAAAATAAAGTAACAATATTAAATGGTGAAAAATGGGATTAATTTTTTTTTTAATTAATATTAATTGAAATATATATATGTTTGATTTTGAAGTTTAAAGATGCTATTTAAAATTTTGTTTATTAATATTTTATTATTTTATTAAGATAGACTTTGATAGGAAAAAAATTACACTTCTTCATCATGTTAGGTTGTACATCTTTAATGAAATATAAAAGCTAGTCATTAAAATATAAAAATATTATCTGATCTCTAAAGCCACTTTAATCAATAATAAGCAGTTTAATCAAAAGGGCACGTTCTAGTCACTTTGTGGCTTATCTATCAGTTACTAGCAACAATCACAATATATCGATGGACTTAAATTGAGCACATATTTTCCATATTAATATGTTTCCCTATAATATATGCCCAATTTAAGCCTATTCAAAACACATTAACACTTTAATAATATTTAATATGATTGTTGTTAATTTATATATTGTTTTAGTCGTTGAAGAAAGGTTAAGTATTTTGAACATGGATTAGGACGCGGTCCAAGCAGACACAGCAAGTGACATACGCTCTTAACTACTCCACAGATAAATAGACACTGTCCAAGTTGAAAGAGTCTCGATTTGCCAAGAGTCTTGGCGTGCACGGTAAAACGTTGTGCTGCGGTCGGTGGGGACTGAGTGGCGTTTTCTCCATTTCGGATAACTATTACCAATTTCAATTTCAAGAGAGGCGACTGAGCCGAACTATAAGACTCAGTCAGTCAATTGAAAACATAAAAAATTAAAATCAGAATTGGCATTTGGCTTTGGCGCTGTTATAAAAGCGAAGAACGCTCTTCATTCTTCATAAAACTATCATTTAACGACAGGAAGCATCGAATCGACTCGAAGAAAAGAAAAGTTGTGAGTTGCAGCCATGAAATCCTTCTCGGCGTCAGCACTTGCAGTACTTGTGATGTTGTCATACGCGAATAGTATTGATATTGTGCGTGCAAGTGATCCAGATCCTTTACAAGACATTTGCGTTGCTGATTTGAAGAGCGAAGGTATGTAAATTAACCTAATTAGGTCAACTTTCAAGTAAGTTGCATGCATATTAGGTATTGGGTTTCATGGCATGCGAATAATATCATATATCTATATTGAACATCGCAGTTAATGTGAACGGGTTCCCATGTAAGGATGCGAGCATGGTTACAGCAGACGACTTCAAGTTAACGGGCCTAGATATTGCAGGGGATACTAGTAACCTGTTGGGATCCAACGTAACACAAGCCAATGTGATGCAGATACCAGGCCTAAACACCTTGGGAATCTCCATGGTTCGTATTGATTACGCTACTCCTCTCGGCCTTAATCCCCCTCACACTCATCCTCGGGCCACAGAAATCTTGGTGGTCATAGAGGGTACTCTCTTAGTCGGCTTCATTACCACCGACAACAAATTGTTCAGCAAAACGCTTGAGAAGGGAGACGTGTTTGTGTTCCCCAAAGGTTTGGTGCATTTCCAACAGAACGTCGGCCCTGTCAACGCCGTGGCCATCGCTGCACTGAGCAGCCAGAATCCAGGAACTCAGCAGGTCGCCAGGACGTTGTTCGGAGCCTCTCCGCCTGTTGATGTCTCAGTTCTCGCCAAAGCTTTCCAGATCAGTGCCGACCTCGTCCAACTTCTCCAAAACAAATTCAAATTCTCATGATCTGTTGACCTCGTCTCATTAGTTCAGTTGACATGGAATTAATTTAGATAAATAAAACCAATTTGTCCATCTATTCTCTGCGTGACAGAATAATAGCTAGTCAGTATCTGATTTGTATGGTCGTCATGATCCAAAGAAATAAAAGGTGAATATTGCAAATATGACACTGCAAATTTCATAAACATGAATGAGAAGACTCGGCAAGAGATCTCAATGTTATCCACTTACAAAATTTGATATTCAAAACAATGTTATATATTTATATTTAATAATCAAAATATAATGTAAAATAATTAATCAATAAGTTACAAGTTAAGTGTTATGAATAAGTTATATGTTAATTGTTTTTATGCTTAATTTTAATCATTTATTATCAATGTCTTAACTACTAGTTACCTTATTTAATTAAATGAGTTGTCTCTCTGTAGTGCTACAGTTAACCATGCATCAGCTACCAAGTTATTTTTTATTTTTTTATAATTGTTTATTTTGAATTTTGAACGACCACCATAAAATCAATTTGGACAATACACTTGTCATATCCTCTTTTAATCTAGGAAAAACATAGATAATAATCCACCCTAAATTCTAAGATATAAACACCTATTAATATAATAAATATTCATTAAAATAAACTTCTTTATTATAATATTAATATTCAAAATTACAATATAATTCTGTCAAAATATAAGGTTTAATTCGTTATGTTGATACAAGTTATGTTTTCTCACCCTTCTGAAATGTAATCTCAACCTCGATTTCAATAACAAATCATCCATAGCTCGGTCAAGAATAAATCATCTATGGTCACCTACATGTTAGTTCTATTACTCGGTTATCTTTACCTGAACCTTTGTTGTGAAATGAAATTATATTTTAAATTAGAATGCTTTAACTTTAATTGTAAAGTCAAGGATATATGCCCTGTAAGTAGATAAAGTCAAGTAGATATTGTTTGTATGGAGTATGCTAAATTGATATTGTAGGCATTGATTTTCAATTTAATGTACATTTATAAAAGATAATATATATATTTAAAGAAAATGCGATAGAAATATTTTCATAATAGTATGTTGTTGATTTAGTAAATAAAAATTTTAGATAGCATGTTGTTGATTTATAAATATTTTCATAAAAGTATGTTGTATGTTGTGAATTTATAGAAGTAAATAAAAATATTAGATAGCATGTTATTGATTTAAATGAGTAATTAAAAAAATTAGATAACAATGGTATTAGAATTTATGTACTAGTGTAATTACAAATTTTTGAATATATGAAGACAAGCAAGGTATGTGGTAACAAAAAAAAAAAAAAATTCAATTTTAATGTTTATTGTTCTATATTTTAGTCTTGTTATAAACTTTTAGTTGGTATTAGAGTATCATGTTTCGAGTAACAAGAATTAGTACATATTTTTCCAATGAAAAGCCATCATTCTAACCCTTTGCAATACATCCAAATATCTTTAATAGGAATGTTTGTATTCCTAACCCTTTGCAATATATCCAAATATCTTTAATATGAATGTTTGTATTCCTAACCGTTGGATGCTTTTTAGAAAGTGTAATTATCAAATTTAAAGGTTCCATGGCCACCAATAATGGTAGCATCAACCTTACTTGGCCTTAATTCCCTCATTTTAGGGGGGAGAATTATGCACTTTAAGATGAGAATGTTATTTCATTCTCAATATTTATGGGATCTAATAGAAACTAAATACCTATTATTGGTTTACCAACCCGTTTATATTCTCATAAAAGTATGTTGTTGATTTATAGAAGTATAGTACATGAATGCAAGCTTAAGAAAATCAATAAAAATAGGACAATAAAAAATACTCAAAGGTTGCGGATCCGTTTAATGTCATGCACATGAGTCAATATTCTCAAGATTTGCATAAACGACCACATCAAAAGAAGCCTAGGATATCTTGTAAAGTGCATTAAGGAGCAAATAAATTGAAGGTCATTAGACTTGAATTTCCACGGAGAGAATTTGAAAGGGAATCGTAAATCAAGTGAGGAATCATAAAAAAATCATGCTTGATCAAAAGATAGTAAAACCAAAGTTATTGGCATCCAATTTGGACGATGATTCTATGGTGCTATTTAAGAACTTCCTTCTAGTATCCCTTGAAGTGGTTCAATTTATTGGCATTGGCATCAATAACAAATATAATCAATGTTATTTAACCTAGTTATGAGTATTCACAAGTCACGAGAATCTTGGGTCAAGCCTATTTTTGTACCAATTTCATTAGTCCATTGATTCTAGAACTTCATTGATTCGGTCGTTGATAGATATTGGTACCCTTATCTCACTTACTACTCTTCAAAGTTCATTAGATTGACTGGGTCCTCCTGATGAGTTTTTTCTTGGTTTGTTGATGTTACATGCCTATTACATTCATTGAGCATCTCAATGGGCAAGGTCCCCTCGTTTAGGCACTCCCTGGATGCTCCTAGCCATCTCCTTTTAAAAATAGAAACTCAAATTAAAATCAACAATGTAAAGGGATTTTAAGAGAAAATATCAAACATCAATATATATATTGCCCCCATAGGTTTCTATGAGGGAGCTTCTCAATCACCCTCATAATTTTAAATGATGGGGGTTCTAAACCACCCACATAGGTTGCTACGAGGGGGGTTTCAAGCTTCCCTCGTAAGATTCTATGAGGGGGGCTTCAAACCATCCATGTATATTGTTAAGGGGTCTTCCACATCGACTTCATAACTTGCTACAAGGGTGGTTCTAAACCGGCTCCACAAGCTGTTAAGAGGGGTATTCTAAACAATGGTTGTAGAATGCTACAAGGGGGGTTCTTAACCATCCTCATAAGTACCTATGTGGGGAATTCTAAACTACTCTCATAGGTTGCTATGAGGGGGGTTCTACACCTCCCTCATAGGTTGCTACAAGGGGGGTTTCTAAACTTCCCTCTTAAGTTTCTACAATGGGGGTTCTAAACCACCCTCATAAGTTGCTGCGAGGGGGGTTCCACACCACCCTCATAAGTTGCTACAAGGGGATTTCTAAATCTACCTCATAATATTCTACGAGGGGGGTTTCTAACTGGCCCCAAAAGCTTCTAGAAGGAGAGTTCTAAACTGCCCTCACAGGTTACTACAAGGGGGATTCTAAACTACCCACAAAAATCAATCCTTTTAGAAGCTGTTTTTTAAGTGATATAAACCATCCGTGTAGGTTGCTACATAGGGGGTTCTAAACCACTCCTAAAAGCCAATTTCCGAGGGGGTTCCAAAAACCCCCTAAAGGCATCGCTACTAAAAGTCAATACTCTTAGCAACGATTTTTGAAGAGATATAAAACACCCCCATAAGTTGCTATGAGGGGAGTTCTAAATCTACCTCATAATCTTCTACAAGGGGGGTTTCTAACTGGCACCAAAATTTTCTAAGAGGAGAGTTCTAAACCACCCTCATATGTTACTATGAGGGGGATTCTAAACTTCCCCCAAAATTCAATCCTTTTAGCGGCGGTTTTTGAAGAGATATAAACCATCCCTATAGGTTGCTACATATGGGGTTCTAAACCACCCCTAAAAGTCAATTTTCAAGAGGGTTCCAAAACCCCCCTAAAGGCACCGCTACTAAAATTTAATCCTTTTAACAACGGTTTTTGAAGAGATATAAACCGCCCCCCAAAAGTTACTTTTGGGGGCAGTTCCAAACCACCCCCAAAAAGTGACTTTTAGGGGCGGTTCCAAACCGCCGCCAAAAGTCATTTTTTGGGGGCAGTTCCAAACCGCTGCCAAAAGTCATTTTTGGGGGGCGGTTCCAAACCGCCACCAAAAGTCATTTTGGGGGGGTGTTTCGAAACCGCCCATAAAATTCACTTTTCAACTTTTGAGGGTGGTTTATATTTCTTCAAAAAACACCGCTAAAAGACTTGACTTTTAGCAACGGTGGCTTTAGGGGGGGGGGTTGCAAAACCACAACTAATGCTAAAATTCCTTCCAATTCCACTTTTGGTGGCAGAAAAGGATTGTGAAATTCCACAGGGGTAGATCACTAAGCTTGAACAAACCTCACAATTTCATTGTGTTAATTGCAGAGAAGAATTAGCAAGAAACATGATCAAATTCACACATTAAACTCAAAAGATGTGAGAAAATTTTGTTGATACATTCATCAGCTATAAGCTGGAAAAAATATGTCAATACAATAGAATGAATTCGATACCCCTAGGAGAGTTCGAATTCTCCTAAAATCATGGAATAGTTTGCATTGGAACCATCTCTAGATAACGTCTACTGGCCATCGATGGTCAATGATCAGTCAATCAGAGTAGAACTGAGCATATAAACTGAACCATGTGAGCACAAGAATAGGGAAGGAGACTCCAAGGAGGGCACATACTATCTATGAGTGGTCAAGTAGGGTGATCCTAACTCAGTATCAGTCAATATAAGAGCTACATTTAGTTCACTGAACAATCAAGGGACAACAGGAGACTCCATTTATACTAACTGGATGAATGTAGTGCTGCATGGAATGCATGCATGCAAAATGAATGCAGTGCATGAAAATCCAAGATGTGATGGTGAGAATATTCCAACACCCCCCCTTAAGCCGGACTATGAGGAAAAATAACTGAAAAAATAGGGCCCTGGTTACTGAGACCAAAGGTCACTCTGTACAACAACCTAGATAAAATGTGAGGAAAGAGGGAAAACCCAGTGGGAACAAAACCCCCCCTCAAGATAGACTGTAGAAAATGCTAATCAACCAAGGTATCACTCACCCCAAGAAGGGAACGGATGTAAGTGAACTTCTTCACCAAAAAAGACTTGGTGAAAATATATGCAATCTGTTGTTCTTTAGGACAATAGAGCAGTGTGATGGTATGATCATGCACCAATCCTCGGATGTAATTCATGTGTATCTCAATATGTTTGGTTCTTTGTCTCAGAACCAGATCTGTAGAAATCCGGATAGCACTCTGATTGTCACAATAGATGATTGGTGGAGTATTGTAGCGAATCCCAAACTCTGGCAAGATGCCCCACAACCAAATGCATTGTGTGGCTGCATTCACTGCACCTTTGTACTTGGCCTCAGCTGATTAAAGAGCTAAAGTAGTCTTCTTTTTGCTCGACCAATAGATAGGACCAGATCCGGATGTGGACTTTTGATCTAAGCTGTCTCCAGCCCAATCTGAATCTGCATACCCAACTAGGCTCACTGGAGACCCAACTGCATAGTGAATACCATAGGTCTTTGTCCCTTGCACATAATGCAAGATCCTTTTTGTTGCCTTCCAATGAAGCTCATGAGGCTCCTGCATGTATCTGGAGACAACCATGACTGAATAGGATAGATCAGGGTGAGTATGTGTAAGAAACAAAAGAATCCTAATCAAATGTCGATACAAAGTACTATCCACCAAAGGTGAAGAAGAACCATCCTCAAGGATGATCCCTGAAAGAAAAGGAAATGTTGTTGGTTTGAATTCCGTCATATGAAACCTTTCAAGTAGATATGATGCATATTTGGATTGTGCAACCTTGATTCCTGAGTCACTTTGAGAGACTTCAAGACCAAGAAACTGCTTTAGCAGTCCCAGATCTGACATAGAGAAGTAGTCGTGCAAAGTTTTTTTGATAGATCTAAGACATGAAGAGAGTCTCCCTCTAATCAGTAAATCGTCAACATAAAGAAAAATAAGGAGTAGAGAGTTACCATCATGTCTCATGTAGACATTCAAATCAAATTTGCATCTCTAAAAATCTTGTGACAGTAAGAAGGAGTCCATCTTACAATACCATGCTCAGGGAGCCTGCTTGAGCCCATACAAGGACTTCCTCAATCTGCACACTAGTGAAGGATCATCAGTGTATCCTTCAAGTTGCTTCATGTAGATCTCCTCCTCTAGATATCCATGAAGAAAGGCACTCTTGAAATCAATGTGATGCACTTCACAATGCTTGGATGCAGTAAGATCTAGAACAAGACGGATGGAATCCATATTTGCAACAAGAGCGAATGTCTCTAAATAGTCAATCTCATGAACTTGGGAGAAACATTTAGCAACCAAGCGAGCCTTGTACTTGCTTTTGACTCCATCTGAATCCATCTTTGTTCTATATACCCACTTGCATTGAACAAGATTCCTACCAGTAGGAGGATAAACAAGCTCCCAAGTCTCATTTCTTTGAAGAGATTGGTACTCTTCATCCATAGCTGCTATCCATATCGGATCTTGGGAGGCCTCAAAGAAATTTTTTGGATCTGATCCAATCATAAGAAAGCACCTGTCAACAAGAAATGGATCTGTATGAGAGTGCAAACCTTGCATTTTGAAAATCAGATCTAGTTCTTCTTGGATCTTGTGGATATCCAACAAGATCACCAGTAGATTCAAGATTTATGGTAGCCCATCTTGGAAGAGGATTTGGATATTCAGGTGTTATATCTTCAAGTTCTTGTGGATCTGGATCCAGTATTCGCTCGTCTTCACTTTCAGGGTCAGAGTTTGAACTTTCATGAGAGGATGCTTTGCTATCTTGCTCAATAGGATGTGGTGGTGTAGTTGGAAAGTTGTCTTCATTGACATGGTGGACATCATGCAATTTCCATTCCTCAAACTGCACACTTATCTCAAGAAATGTATGCATGGTGGATAGATCTAGTAGTTTGTAGGCCTTTGCACTGAGTGCATAACCAACCAATATTCACTCTTTACTCCATGGCTCTAAATATCTCCTCTTATCGGATGGAATCCTTGCCCAAGCTTTGGATCCAACTACTCTCAAATGAGATACATCAGTTTTGTATCCCATCCATGCTTCAAAAGGAGTTTTACCTTGTATCCCTTTATGAGGAACTCTCTTATGGAGGTAAGCAACACATTTGACAACTTCTGCCCAAAGTCTAGGAGACAATCCTTCAGACTCGAGCATGCAAGTTTCCATCTCTTTAAAAGTTCTGTTCTTTCTCTCTGCTACACCCTTCTGTTGTGGTGTGTAAGGAATAGTGTGTTGCGTAGCTATACCCTCATCTACAAAAAAAGACTGAAACTCATTCTTCACATACTCTCCTCCATTGTCAGTACAAAGGACCTTGATCTTCTTATCAGTGAAATTTCCTACATAAGCTTTAAAGAACTTGAAGTATCCAAAGACTTCTAATTTCAACTTAAGAAAATATACCCAACTGAATCTAGAATAATCATGTATGAATGTTAAGATGTATCTTGCATTATGCAAATATAGGTGAGGAAGAGGTCCTGATATGTCATTGTGAATCAACTCAAGAGGTTATGAGGATCTTTTAACATTTCCTTTCTCAAACTTATGCTATGGATGCTTACCAATCAAGCAACCTTTATAGGTTCCTTTAGCAAATCTGATTTTCAGAATCCCTTCAACCATTTTCTGATTGTGCGGTTCTTGCAAATATTTGTAGTTGAGGTGCCTAAACCTCTCATGCCAAAGTTTTCTCACTTCATTTGCATGAGTAAGAAGTGCACTTTGTTTTGAGTAAAGTAAGAAGTGAGAAAAATCATAGAGTTTCGACTGGTGGTCTGCAATACCTTGTGCAATGATCTTCCCAGATGAGATCTCTTGGATTTCAACCGCATTAGGAGTAAATATTACCTTCTTGGGAACTCCTGTATGGGTCATTTGGTAAACATAAAGGAGGTTAGATGCAAGAGTAGGCACATAGAGTACATCATTGAAGTACCCATGATCCAGATTGATCCTTCCAATCCCTTATGAGGAGACTTCAGAATCATCTCCCATCAAAATAGAAGGCCCAACAGTGGGTTCGAATTTAGAGAATGGATCCTTACAAGCAGACATGTTCCCAGATGCTCCAGAATCTATGATGAAGGAGGAGACATTCGAAGTGTCAGCCATGAGTGCATGACACCTCTCTTTTTCCTCTGATTTAGGATCATCTTCTTTTCTTCTAGCATTTGCAGGTACTGGAAGATTGTTTTCCTATAGAAGTTGGGCCATGATATCAATGTTCTTCTTCATTCAAGCACTTTCAGGATGAAAACCTCTGTTTCAATATGGACATTTGGTCTTCTCTTTCTGGTTTTTCTTGCCTCTCTTTGGATTCGAGGTCCCTTTTGACTGTTTGGGATTCTCTCTTGACTTATGCTCATAGAATTTATTTTCCTTACCCTTCTGCTTCCCTTTTCCATTCACATTCCTTCCTTCTCCTGTAGCAAGGGATTGATCCATCTTTGGTTTTATCACTCCCATTTGCACCAATTTGTCCTACTCCTTTGAGAGAGAGAGGATGAATGCATCTAGAGTGGAAATTTTCCAGTTTGGGATGGAAATTTTTGTTATTTGGAAGGTGGATACAAACACAGAATAGTCTACACCCAGTGTCGAAAGACATTAGAGAGATTTTGAGGTCAAAAAATGGCCTCATAAGAGATGTATTACAAAAATATGAGATATATTAAAATATTATGAGTTTGGGGTTTTATGGGGTAGGTATATATGACAAGTCACCTTCCACACTATTTTCTATGCACAATATAATTAACTATGGTTGAGTTACTTTTCCAAATTTATTAAAAATAAAATTAATAAAATAACTCTACATTGATGTGACTAAGATTCATTGTAAATTCCCAAAAATTTATTGTCCTTTAGCATTTATTTGTCTTGAACTTGCAAATGAAATTAAATAATAAAAAACATTTTTAAGAGCCATTTTTTTAATTTTATGTTAACTTTTTATATTTAGTAATTTTCTCATGAATTTAATATAATGTAATTTAATTGAAAATTTATTTACATATAAAATGTTAATAATATTATTATAATCCACATTGCATCATTATTATTATTATTTATTGATTAAATATATTATTATTCTTTATTCATTAAATTTATATTGGTAAATTAATATCAAAATCATAAAAAAATTGGCGATATTTATTTTATTGTAAATTAATGTTATAGTTAAGTTTCTCATAGAAAATAATATAAAACTTAATTTATTCTTTGAAAACTTAATTGATTTCCAAACTTTGAATATGAATTTGGAAAATAATATACCCAATTCAGAAACCCTCTTAAAGATAGTTCTCTTACAAAAATATGATTAAAATGATATCCCATATAAGTTCCAAGTTTCAAAATAAAGTATGGAAAGATTTGAACAATAATATAAATATTAATATTCCCAAATGTTTGATTTTTAACCATATGAACATTATAAGTAAACTAACAAAGACTATTATAAAATATGACTTCATCTTAAATTGCAATTACCTTTAATAATTTCAGCATATGAATGATGAGGAAAAGATAGTCTCATTTACTTGAAAAAAAAACTTTCAAATTAACGAGATTTTAGCGTAGCCAATTTAGCATGTGAATGATGAAAAGAGGATAATATATTGATTTATATATGACTTGCACCTTAACAATCCATAAGCCAAAGTTTAGGATGGGAGGTTTATCAAGAGTTTAAAGAATACTTGCGTAATCAAGAAGATGTTAAAAATGTTATCTTGTTATTTTAAGGACCGAGGATAAGTTTAAGAAAGAATAATCATTATGATAGAGAAGATAATGGAAAATTGTTCCTCCAAAATAAATAGAATATGGTTAAGTTATTTATTAAGATTTATAATATATATTATATATTATAAAAGACATTATATATTATAATATGGTTAATTATCAATAAAATAAAAATAATTCATAATAGAATGTATGATTAGTTCAAGATTAACATAATTTTCCCACCCACTTATGCCTCCCATAACAATGTGTTCTTTATGCATTAATGATGTGTGAGTGTGCTGAGAACCACAAGCAAGTGCTACAATCATTCTACCTAGAAGGAAGCAATCTCGTAAATCATGTTAGTTTTACATATGGAGTCATCCAACTAACTAATGCATTTATTCATGTTTTAGTGTTATAATTTGTATTGTAAGTCGTCTAAGAGATCACAAGTGTGTTAAGTTAAAATAAAGATATGCAAAGAATTTCAACATGATTATAGTGAAGTTTTTATCAATAATGATAAAGGATGCATTGATAATTTTGAGGGGTTATCATGCATTTGGCTAGTTTCAAGCCCAAAGGTGCTTAGCTCAAATCCATGTGGGTGAGGCACACTAATTTACATGGATGGGTTTAATAGAGGAGATCCATTCATAAATGAAGGGAAGCATCCATTGGGTTTCCTCACATGTTTCCTTGAGAATAATAATAATAAACAACAAACAAACAAATGTTGAAGGATCATCCTAAATGATTTGACCAATAAAACCACAATCATAGAAGATCCCAATAGGAAATATATTGCTAGCTAAATGAATATTAACTATAAAATGCAAAAAGAAAGTTGAATATGCACTACAAGACACAAATGATAATAATATCAAAAGGAAAAACTATAATGAAAACTCTAATAAAATCAAAAGGAAAACTATAATGAAAACTCTTCTAATTTGTGATTATTAGGAGCTAATTCTAAGAGATATTACAAAGAAAATAAAATCAAGGGACAAGCTCAAATTGTGATATGTGTTTGAGAATAAAAGATGGCATAGGTTACCTAACATAAGTTAAAATATCAAAGAGAAGCACTAGAAACAATACAAGTCCACAAAATTATTATTATTGTGGATAAATATTTTACATTCCCAATTGAATTTGGATTCAACATAGTTAAGGATACGCCTATCAACCCAAATGCTTAAGTTAGCATCATCATTCTAAGATATGGGAAAACCTCCATATAGGACATATACACATGTATTATAGGGGTGAACTAGTTTACAATTTAACCTGAAGGGAAGATATCTATTGTTCATATCACATTTTCTAGTATACAAACTAAATACCATTATGTATTTTGACCCAAAGGGAAGATATATATTTTTCCTATCACATTATGCGGCATACAAACTCTTTACACATATGGTATCCTCAATTCTTTTAAAGTGGACATTCCATACAAGATTTTCCTAAGAAATAATTTGATATATGTTCCAAGGGTTATACACATTTACATACAAGAAAGTGATTACTTTTACAAGGAAAACATAGAAGAGTAGTCATTGTGATGATCAAGAATATAAGGCCTTATGTCACAACTCCAAAGCTTCATGTTGAAAACATGCTTGATTGATTTGATGGTTATGCAACACTGCCTAACTTTGGTCATGGAGGTTTTCCCACCTGAGACTACTAGTTGACAGACTACGCCTCTTCATTAAGGGATTCCCATACCTCCACTCTAGACTACAACTTTGCTAGACCTACAAGTTGCACCTAATGAACAACACATTCCCAACTGTGGACTTAATGCAAGCTGTGTTTACTTGTGTCTTATTATACTTATCCATATATATTCAACATAACATAACATGCCAAGCACAATATACAACACAAGTTTTGCACCCAAGATAGGTGTCATCAGTATTTATTATTGAAGAAGTATAAAATACAATACAATGGGAGAGATATGGCACACGACGATGACCTCAATGTAAAGGAGGATCTGACACACTTACGAGCTATGTTTACAGTAAAAAAACAAGAATGAGAATCACTCACCCCTTTGTCACCTTGACTACCTACAACCTTTGTTTCCCCCCACGTGTTCATCACTTATAGATCCCATTCTTCAACAACTCTAGTCACATTAGCAACCATTCAATGCAAAACTTGAAACCCTTGAACTTGGATTATGTGCTTGATGCCCTTTGCTCTTGGATTTCCTCCACCTTTATATCTACCGAACTCTTATAATCAAATCGACCAAGTGGATATGCCCACTTTGTGATCCAAGGTAATGTGGTGATCCAGGAGGATCCAAGAAGGCAAAAATTTTGAAGTCCTCCAATCTCAGCAAAACCAACACCATATCGAAGGGCTCGTCGAGACAATTCCAACGGTGTTCGTTTCACCTCAAACGGACTCTGTATGAGAAAGTTATCGCGTTCTGTTCTATAAGGGAAACAGGGAAATTTGGAAAAATGGGGTGCCACGTGGCACCACTGACAGGGTGACACGCGGCAGCACAAACGTGTCACAAGGTGACACATGGCAGTATGATCTGAGCTGGCATACTACTGATTGAGCATACGGACAATGACGTGGCAGCGACTGGATGGTTGACTGGATGCTGACTGGGCGTGAGGTGGACCAATCCCAGGGCGCCACGTGGCAACACGGGATTGGCCAATGGCTAAGGCAAAAATTATGGTCTCCATGGGGTTCGAACCTGTGACCTCTCTTGCATTAGCGCCCCGCCTTACCGTTGGGCCACAAGGTGCTTGTTGTATAAGCTATGGGAAAAAGTTATTTAAGGGTTTATTGGCGCCAGAAGGGGCCAGGGTTAGCCCTGACCCCTGGTTCTCCCCTTCAATGTGATGACCAGGAGCTCCGTTGGGCGTTGTAGCACGTGGAGCCCGCGCCAGCACATAAAACAACATATGGTCACGTTTTATAACAAGTTTATTACATGCCACCCCATCAGCGCGCCTTCACACATGAAGGGGCCACCATGTGGGACCTGCCCACTATTTAAACACATGTGCATTAAAAAACTTTGGCTTATGGTTTTAAAGTGGGTACGTTATGCCATGTAATGGGTAACAAACTTTGGCTTATGGTTTTAAAGGGGTTCGAATTGGTTATGGCCACTCTTTAAACCCATGTGCCATTTAACACTTTAGTTATGACTTTTAAAGTGGGTTCGTTGGTTATGGCTTTTAAAAAGTAGGTTTTTAAAACCTTATAACATATGTAATGTGCTTTCACCTATAATTGGTATAGTTTTAAACTATAACCAACTATATGGTTGGAATATTAAATGGATGGTTGGAATTTAAGAGCCCAACCAACTTGGAGGTTTTCAACCATATGCCCAAGTAGGCAAATTTGTTGTAGCTAAGAAATCATGAGGAGAATGTGATGAGGGCTAACTCAAGCCTATATAAACCCCCTCATATGCCATTTGCCACTCATGCTTTGGAGAAGAGACTTTGTAGCTAAAGGAGAGAAGGGAGATTGTGTAGCTCTGCAGGAGGAAGGTACGAGTGTTTATACTCGTTTTACACCGTCTTCAGGCTTCGGAGTTGCTGGAAGCAGTCTTGTTGTGTTTTGGGCAGCGGTTCTCTTCCTGGCCATTGTCGCCAAGGTATCATTGTATCATTGCCATGTATTTTTCCTTTGTGCTGAGATTATAGATCGGCCCTCCTATTGAGAAGCAGGGCCGGAGACGTAGTCCATCCTGGACGAACTCCGTTATCAACTTGTTGTCTTTATGTGTATATTGTCTATGCTGTTTGGTTCTCTTCTTATGGATTTGCGAGCTTCATTCATGCTCTTTATGCAATTCATGTTAACGTCATAGAGTAGCAAAGATCTTGTTTTCGGATCATGTGGTATCAGAGCAGGTCTATTTGACGTTGGATTGTGAGTGTGGATGCTCACGAGGGCTAAACTGCAAGCTGGTGAGGGTACATTAGAGCCTTACAATTCCGAGATCGGACGTGCACACCGAAGGAGGAAGATGGATGCTAATGATGCCCGCATCGAGATGGAGGCAAACTTTCACAAGGTCTTCTATATGATGGCCGACAAGGTAGACAAGTTGTTTGCAGACTATGAAGAACGCATGGCAAAAGAAAGAAAAGGTAGTGAAGTAAAGAAGGAAGACAAAGAAGTGAAGGACGAAGGCAACACTTCAGTTAACCAAGGGGAAGGTGGCGAAGAGCCTCCTGAGCCTCCCTCTTCACCTTCAGCTTCAAGCACAAGTTCAAGTGCTTCTTCCTCATCTCATTCTCAACATTCCAAGGTTCCTCACAAAGAGCCTCAAAAGAAGCCCTTATTGAAGCTCGATGTGAAGTTTGATTTGCCCATGTTCAATGGGGAAGCGAATGCAGAGAAGTTAAACAATTGGATAAGGCAAATTGAGGTCTATTGCCGAGTCCAGCAGATCGAAGAAGAAGATGTGAAGATTCAGTTGGCTTCACTTCGGCTGACAGGCACCGCAGTTGTATGGTGGGAAAGCAAGCTTCAGCAAGGTAGCAAACAAATGGGTAATCTTCTCTCATCGTGGTCTGCTTTTATTTCTGCTTTACGTAAGCAATTTTATCCGTTGGGTTATGTTCATAAGGCAATGATGGATTGGCAAAGTTTTAGACAAGGAAAGGGTCAGAGTGTTCAGAGTTTTACTGAAGAATTTAGAAAGAAAGCTTTAGAATTGAATATTGCTTTAGATTCTCCTGACACTCTTTTGAAGTACATTGGTGCTCTTCATCATTATCTACGCCATACTTTGCTGTTGTTGAATCCTACTAGTGTGGATGAAGCAAGTGTTCAGGCTACTCATCTTGAGAACAGGGGGAAGCATTTGCAAGAAGACCATCAGAAGAAGCCTTTCAAGCCCAACAACCATCACAAGTTCAAGAAAAAAGACAAGAGCAAGAAGATAGCTACTGCCAAGAAGGAAGGAGGAAAGCCCCATTGCAACCATTGTGATACTGATGGGCATGATGAAGAAAGTTGTTGGAAATTGCATCCTGAACAAAGGCCAAAGCATTATGGAGGCAAAAAGAAGAAAAAGACCGTTGCAACAGCGCAACGAGATTTGGGTTCCGACTCAGGTGACGAAACCATGATTGCAGCCGTGGGAATGCAAGGTAACAAAACTCCTCATACTGGTTCAAGTTCTACTCATGTTTCTAAAGAAAATGATAAAAGAAGAAGTGATTTGTTTCACATCAGAGTTGTGTCTAAGCATACAAAGATTGAAACATTATTTGATCCGGGTTCTCAAGTAAATTTGATCTCAGAATCAGTTGTTAAGAAGTTGGGCATACAGACTAAACCTCACCCCAAGCCTTATCCTCTTGGATGGGTATGTGATAATGCTAAGTTGCAGGTGACTAAGCAATGCAGGTTAAGGTTTGCTATTGCTTCAAAGTTGATTGATGAGGTGGACTTAGATGTTGTTCCTCTTGACATCTGTGGTATCGTATTGGGAATCCCATACTTGTATGATCGAAAAGCAGTGTTCTTCCGTCATGAGAACAAGTACCATCTCACCAAAAACGGGGTGGAGTACATTGTGAGAGCTCACAGTATGAAGGCTAACACCACTCTGGTTAGTGCAGGACAGATGAAGCAGCTCATCAACACTAATAAGAAATACATGCTCATGGTTGTGAGAGCAAAAGATGCTGAGGCATCCGATGCTTTCAAAGGTTGTGATCCTTCTCATAAAAAGGCTATGATTGATATTGTGGCTAACTATGATGAAATATTTCAGGAACCTACAGGTTTGCCTCCCAAAAGGGAGATTCAGCATGAGATCCATCTCCAGCAGGATGCCCCTCTTCCTAATGTGGGCATGTACAGGTTGTCCGCAGTTGAAATGGCAGAGATTAAGAAGCAGGTTCAAGACTTGTTGGACCAAGGAGTGATCAGACCCAGCTCCTCTCCATGTGGTTCGCCGATTGTGTTGGTGATGAAGAAAGATGGCACATGGAGGATGTGCGTTGACTATCGGGCTCTCAACAAGATCACGATCAAGAATCGATACCCGCTTCCTCGCATAGATGACTTGCTCGACCAGTTGAAAGATGTTGTGTTCTTTACCAAGTTGGATTTGCGCAGTGGCTACCACCAGATCAGAATTGCAGAAAGTGATGTGTGGAAGACGGCCTTTAAGACCAAGCAAGGTCTATTTGAGTGGTTGGTGATGCCCTTTGGTCTTTGCAATGCACCTGCAACCTTTATGCGGGTAATGAATGATGTTTTCCGACCATTCTTAGATGATTTTGTCATTGTATACTTAGATGATATCTTGGTCTTTAGCAAAACTTGGGAAGCACATGTGGGGCATGTAAAGCAAGTATTAGATACTTTGAAAAAGGAGAAATTGTATGTAAAATTGTCAAAGTGTGAATTTGGCAAAACTTCATTAGTTTACTTGGGTCATATTGTAGGAGGTGGAAATTTAAAAATTGATCCTTCAAAAGTTGATGTAATTGTCAATTGGCCTAAGCCTACTAACGCTACTGAAGTGAGAAGCTTTTTAGGAGCTGTTCAATATTGGAGGAGGTTCATTCAGAACTTCTCATACATAGCATCTCCTTTGCATGCCTTAACAAGTATGAAGAAAGCCTTCCAGTGGGGAGGAAAGCAGCAGAAAGCCTTCGACACATTGAAGGGAAAGATCAGCACCGCCCCAGTCCTAGCCTTGCCTGATTTGCAGCAGCCATTTGAGATAGAGACAGATGCCAGTGGATATGCCATGGGGGCAGTATTGATGCAGCACCGCAAGCCTATTTGCTACCATTCAGAGACTTTTACTCAAGCAGTGATCAACTACCCCACCTATGACAAAGAGTTGTATGCTTTGGTTCAAAGTGTCAAGAAGTGGAAGCACTACTTGATGGGTAAGGAGACGATCATCCATACCGATCATCAGCCCTTGCAGTATCTCCAGTCCCAGACTAAGCTCCAGCAAGCTCGTCATTTCAGGTGGATGGGATTTCTTCAACAATTCCATCTAGTGATCAAGTACAAAAAGGGTACTAGTAACAAAGTGGCAGATATGCTTTCTAGACCTCCTATTGTTGCATCTATTGTTTTGAAAAATGCTTCTTTGTCCCATGAAATTTATATTGAGCAGTATGCTACTGATGATGATTTCAAGGAGATTTATGAGAAGCTAACCAATGGCACACAGGTGGAAGACTACTATTTGCAGGGAAAGTTGCTCTATAATTTGGGCAAGTTATGTGTTCCTATCAGTGAAAGAGTCCATGTAATACGAGAAGCTCATACTTCTCTTGTATCAGGGCATTTTGGGGTAGGTAAGACTTTGGCTCATTTGCAAAGACTTGTGTATTGGCCTCACATGAAAGACATTGTAACAAAATATGTAAAGGGGTGTGTGATGTGCTCTACTTGTAAGCCCACTAATAGAAAATTGGGGCCGTACTCACCACTTCCTGTTCCTTCCCATCCTTGGGAAAGCATTTCCATGGATTTTGTGGGGGGTTTGCCTATGTCTAGGAGGGGTCATGACTACTTGTATGTGGTCGTGGATAGGTTTAGCAAGATGTGTATTCTTATGCCATGTAAAAAGCAGGTCACTGCAAAGCAGGCTGCTTCTCTTTTCTTTCAGCATGTATGGGTTCACTTTGGACTCCCTACATCCATTATCTCGGATTGGGACTCCCAATTCCTTGGAGAGTTTTGGACAAAATTATGGTGTATGATGGACACCAAGCTAAAGAGGAGCACCGCTTTCCATCCACAGACCGACGGACAGACAGAGGTAGTCAACAGGACGGTTGTCCATTTGCTTCGAGGCTATTGCAACAAGCATCCTAAGTTATGGGATGAACAGATCCAGTATGTGCAGCATGCCTACAACAGGGCTATACATTCTTCCACTCAGAGCTCACCATTTGAGACATGCTTTGGGTACTTGCCAAAGACTCCATTGGACTTGACTTATGGCAGAGAGGTTGATTCAAGCACTTCCAAGGATGAAGACAAAGCACGTAGGTTCATTCAGAGAGTTCAACAGGTACATCAAGCAGTGCAAGAGCAGTTGGAGAAGAGTCAAGCCCAGTACAAGGCTCGCCATGACAAGCATAGAGTTGATCATCAGTTTCAGGTGGGAGATCAAGTGTGGCTTCACATCAGCAAGGAGAGGATGAAAGGAGAAGGCAAGAAGCTCAAGCCCATTAGATATGGTCCCTTCACTATCTTGGAGAAGATTGGGACAAATGCTTTTCGCTTAGAGCTACCGCCATACATGCAGATCTACTCAGTGGTGAATGTGGATAACTTGAAACTCTATGAGCCTCCCATGATCATGGATGAAAGGGAGAATGCCTCAGTGCCATCAGTTGATGAATTTGCTCCTGAGTACATGGATGAGCTAAAGGAAGATGTCATCTTGGACAGAAGGACAAGGACTTCTCGCAGAGGTGATGTTGAGTATCTTCGAGTGGGCATCAGAGGCACTCATCCAAGCAAGGCCAAGTGGATCGAGAAGGAGAAAGTGAGGGATCAATTCCCTCACCTATCTATTGATTATTAAAGGCTTTTGGAGGCCAAAAGCTTCTTAGTGGGGAGGAATGATCCAGGAGGATCCAAGAAGGCAAAAATTTTGAAGTCCTCCAATCTTAGCAAAACCAACACCATATCGAAGGGCTCGTCGAGATGATTCCAACGGTGTTCGTTTCACCTCAAACGGACTCTGTATGAGAAAGTTATCGCGTTCTGTTCTATAAGGGAAACAGGGAAATTTGGCAAAATGGGGTGCCACGTGGCACCACTGACAGGGTGACACGTGGCAGCACAAACGTATCACAAGGTGACACGTGGCAGTATGATCTGAGCTGGCATACTACTGATTGAGCATACGGACAATGACGTGGCAGCGACTGGGTGGTTGACTGGATGCTGACTGGGCGTGAGGTGGACCAATCCCAGGGCGCCACGTGGCAACAC
Source organism: Larix kaempferi (assembly GCA_027924585.1). NCBI lineage: Eukaryota > Viridiplantae > Streptophyta > Pinopsida > Pinales > Pinaceae > Larix > Larix kaempferi. Next base: position 46,713,538 of record BSBM01000372.1, on the reverse strand, counting down.
GGGATTGGCCAATGGCTAAGGCAAAAATTATGGTCTCCATGGGGTTTGACCCTGTGACCTCTCTTGCATTAGCGCCCCGCCTTACCGTTGGGCCACAAGGTGCTTGTTGTATAAGCTATGGGAAAAAGTTATTTAAGGGTTTATTGGCGCCAGAAGGGGCCAGGGTTAGCCCTGACCCCTGGTTCTCCCCTTCAATGTGATGACCAGGAGCTCCGTTGGGAGATGTAGCACGTGGAGCCCGCGCCAGCACATAAAACAACATATGGTCACGTTTTATAACAAGTTTATTACATGCCACCCCATCAGCGCGCCTTCACACATGAAGGGGCCACCATATGGGACCTGGCCACTATTTAAACACATGTGCATTAAAAAACTTTGGCTTATGGTTTTAAAGTGGGTACGTTATGCCATGTAATGGGTAACAAACTTTGGCTTATGGTTTTAAAGGGGTTCGAATTGGTTATGGCCACTCTTTAAACACATGTGCCATTTAACACTTTAGTTATGACTTTTAAAGTGGGTTCGTTGGTTATGGCTTTTAAAAAGTAGGTTTTTAAAACCTTATAACATATGTAATGTGCTTTCACCTATAATTGGTATAGTTTTAAACTATAACCAACTATATGGTTGGAATATTAAATGGATGGTTGGAATTTAAGAGTCCAACCAACTTGGAGGTTTTCAACCATATGCCCAAGTAGGCAAATTTGTTGTAACTAAGAAATCATGAGGAGAATGTGATGAGGGCTAACTCAAGCCTATATAAACCCCCTCATATGCCATTTTCCACTCATGCTTTGGAGTAGAGACTTTGTAGCTAAAGGAGAGAAGGGAGATTATGTAGCTCTGCAGGAGGAAGGTACGAGTGTTTATACTCGTTTTACACCGTCTTCAGGCTTCGGAGTTGCTGGAAGCAGTCTTGTTGTGTTTTGGGCAGCGGTTCTCTTCCTGGCCATTGTCGCCAAGGTATCATTGTATCATTGCCATGTATTTTGCCTTTATGCTGAGATTATAGATCGGCGCTCCTATTGAGAAGCAGGCCCGGAGACGTAGTCCATCCTGGACGAACTCCGTTATCAACTTGTTGTCTTTATGTGTATATTGTCTATGCTGTTTGGTTCTCTTCTTATGGATTTGCGAGCTTCATTCATGCTCTTTATGCAATTCATGTTAACGTCATAGAGTAGCAAAGATCTTGTTTTCGGATCATGTGGACAGAACTTCACAATGTCCTAATTGTTGAGGCCCCTTCAATCGTAAAGTAGACACACTATCATGCACGATCTGGTTGATTGTGTCGATGGTTAAAACAAACTTTGCAAGTGTCGATTTGCTCCTCTTCCTGGTCGTGCCTCTTGTTCTTCATGAAAATATTTTTTAATCATTCAACCACTTGTCGACTTTCCATATGAACTCCTTTGCCGTGAACCAAAGTACCTGGTCATTCCCATATAGCCCTATAGCGATGTTGCTCCAGTCTATTGAGCATACCCATCTTGATAGGGAAAGGCATCTAGGGTTGTTGGAGAGTGAGGAAGTCATATCCTCCCCCACTCAACCTATTGTCATCCTGGCATCAACCTACCAACAATCATATGAGAGAACTAAGATTTTGTTGCTTGAATTCCCAAATCCTATCTTTATATTTGCACAAAGGATCTTTTCTCTCCCATTTGTCTTCTTCTATTGGCGCATCCTTCCAATCCAGGAAGTATTTCTATATTTTTGTCTTCTCCTACATGAACAAGCCAACACCTTGTGGTGGGTGCTCCTAGACAACAAAGGTTATTACTATTAGGTGAGGCACATTATTTTCACTTTGGGATTTGGTGAACAATATGTCTATTCTCGTATTTCCAATTTCTTTCCTATTTGTAAGTGAACTTATTGTCAATGATAGGGATTTTCTACAAATTGCTTCACAAACTTCATGATATGGAAACGCTTGAGTACCACTTAGGGATTTTCCTCTGATGCTAGATAATTAGGGCCTTCCTGGTTGGATCTAGTTAGGTTAACAACAAGGACCTCTCTCTTGTTAATTTACATACAAGGAAGTCCACACTTTATGACAAAAGTAGTTGATATTTGTGCAGACTGCAACTCTCCATGCCCAACAACAAAGTCTGAAAAAGACTATGTAGCATGTCCAACTATATAAATGACATGAAGGATTGCTTTGAGGTTTTTATTCACATTAGTTTGAATCTAAGAGAGAAATTTATCAAGATCATCTCCTTCCACTAGATGATAGCCTGTGTCTTTGTGCTTTTTGTGCACTTGATCAAGAGCATATGTATAAGAATTGGTGTGGAAATACTTGTTTGTGTATAATTTGTTTTGTTCTCTTATGTCCACTCTTGGCACTCTAAAAGTATCTCTAGTTAAAATTTCAACATAATTGGTGTGTAAATACATGTTTATGTATAATTTGTTATGTTCTCTTATGTCCACTCTTGCCACTCTGAATTCTAGACATCCTATTCTTCATTCAAAGCATGTATAGTGCATCTGTTTTCTCTAACTGACTAAGCTCTAGCGTTATTCTTCTTTTTCTGCCCTCACTCCTTCATTTTCCCTTCTTCATTCATCTTATATATATATATTATCATCCATCTTACCTTTTATATGATTTTCTTGTGTTGCTACATCAAGGTGCATCCAGTGAAAATAAAATACCATTGCTAACCTTGAACATGAATGATTGGCAATAGACTACTTTCACAAAGCAATACAAAAATATTGCATTAGAGAATACTGTGAAGAATGTTGTAAACTATCAAATTTGTAGACAAAGAAGAGTCTCCCCTTAGTGCGAAACTTTGAATAGCACACTGATGTCAACTTCACTAAAATGCCACCACCCAGCAAGTGTCAAGAACCTTTCACATATCTTCCATTATTCCTTTAATCTATAGACAATAACAAAAAGGAGTTGCTTCTATTCTCCATGATTTTTTGTGTAGCACCATGCACCATTGCTATTTCTTCTTTCCTGTGTTCGGCCACTACGTGCTCATTAAATTTGTATATATGCTTCCATTTGTAGCACTGATTGACTATCTCATATGTTTATTCAATGTTGGTCTCTCTGTAGTTTGTCATTTGCAAACTACAAGAACTATGAAATAAATATAGGTTATAGTCATGACTTATTCAATGTTGGTCTCTCTGTAGTTTTTCATTTGCAAACTACAAGAACTATGAAATAAATATAGGTTATAGTCATGACTCATAAGGCTTGTAGCAAGTTGCACCATCTAAGCAGAAATTGTTGACTTCAAGATCTAGTATAAGTGTTAAGTAAGATATGCAACAAGTGATGAATGAAGTACTCTGGCATATCGAAGCACTTATTAAAATTTATACAAATTATACACAAACAAGTATTTCCACACCAATTCTGTTGAAATTTTAACTATAGATACTTTTAGATGTAATATTTGCAAAAAATTAAGTGGCACTCAATTTGGATATGCCCATCAAAATTTATACCTCGGGAATTGAATGGGATTCCTTGAAATGTCAGTCTGAGATTGTCTACTCTAGTACCATTTGTGATGATCCAAATTACCCAAAACATCATAAAATACTACAATGGCACTAAATCAAATAGCAAATGAGTTCACAAGGTTTATAACAATATTCCTTCGGATGGAGCCCCAAATAGCAAATGCATTCACAAGGTTTATAACAATATTCCTTCTTATTTTTAAGAGATACAATGAAAACCTTTTGGTCTTTAAGAGATATAAAGTAAATGTATTTGCTTGAGAGTACTACAATGCAGCCATAGAGATCTGAAATGCCTTTCTCATATTCAAAACATTGCACAACAATACACCGCTTTTACGGTGATAAGCAGCATTTGAAGGTTTTAAGCTGAAGGAATTTTCTTAAGTCTCTCCCTCAAGGTTCAAGCCGAAACTGTGCAAGAAAGGAACAGAAAACACAGTAACGTTTTCAATGTTGAAATGAACCCACATAAATAGAAGAAATGCGCCAGAAATATCTCGTATGCTTCTTCGCTATGCATTCTTCTCCATTCACCAGTTATTGCACAGGAGCTCAAATATTACACACCACAATGCTCTTAATCATCACATCAAAGCTTTTTCTTCCATTTTTAAAGAGCCAAACCCTGTCCCCTTCTGGAAAATGCCAATGCCTCTTTCCAATGGGTGGACCACTCGAAATTTCTCTAGTGGAAGAATGGAGGACATCAAGCAAATGTTAGCCAAGCTCCAGAAAGAAGAAGAGCACGAGAAAAGATATAAATAAGAACATAAATAATGGAGACTTGTGGAAGGGGCGATGGAGTCGAAAACAATCAAGAAGAAGAGAAAGAGGAGGAGGATTACATGGGTTTTGGTGAGATTGTATAGAAGGCTTGTAACATCTCCATAGCAGTTTTTTTTTGTTTACAATTCTTATTTATTAATTTGTTGTGTATGTAATTTTTGTCCCCTTTTGTTTTTTGTTCTTCCTTCCTTTTGGTTTGAACCCATTGGGGATTTTGTCTAACTTAAGATCTCTTACCTACAGTATCTCATATTGTAATTTATATACACAACTATGTCGCTTGTGGATCTGACATTTGGAAAGAATTGGCTGCCCCAAAGGAAGGTTCCAGCTTGAAGGGTATTGTCTTACTTAGCATATATGATAAATTTTTGTTTTTCCTATCACTTGTAGGTCTTTTTCAGAGTGATTCCAACTAACTTCTTGGCGAGATCATTCTAGGATAATCCAACTCCTCCATAAGGTAAACATGTAACTTTGTTTAAAACTACTTGAGCTGTAAAGTATTATTACATTGTTTATAACACCATTCTAAATTCACAATCTTCTAACTAGGATTAAGGTTTAATGAATTATTATCCCATATTGCAAAGGACTATGAAGATTCCTTTACCTTATCATATTATTATACCTGCCGAAGGTAGTGTATCATTGTAATCGATATGCATTAACTGAGTATTAGTAACTTTGACTATGTATTAGTTTCCCTTCATTTTTGAAGTTTTACCAAACTTTTTGGATGCATGATTTTATGCACTGCTACTATCCTAAGTTCCCAAATTCTTAGCTTGCACACTATTGGCTGAAAAATTAAGGATCTTATTGCCAAACCAATGGCAGAATGCTCAGTTCCAGTGCCCAACATTTAATGGGCATTCAATTCTCATCGATCTTGATAAGATAATTTATCTTCATGTACCGCCTGGCCTGGACCGCACCGCCTTCCTGAAGCTTCCCACCTGCTAAATGCTTTAATGTTGCTGCACCGCCTACTATCTGCTACACCATCAACCTACTAATGCTTTAATGTTGCTGCACCGCTACTATATGCTACACCATCAAATTGATGTCTTGATGTACCTTAGCAAGGCACCAAGTTCACATAATCTAACATTGAATATTCTCCCCCAGATTCCGCACTACGGTTACAAGTTTGGCACTACAATTCTGCTAATTACTAAATTCTGGTGCAAAGGAGAGGTCGAGTGAGCCTGGTAGAAAATGATAAATGACAAGAGCAATTTCAGCTATGAAGGTATGCAATTTAAATACTTGTTGTGAACTGGTTCATCTCCTGTTCCACCCAATTTTTGGCACTTTCCCTTTGACACTTCTTATCACTGTAGACATAGCTTCTTCAATAGATAGATTGTTTGCCTAGATTTTCTAGTATGGAATTAAATAGTATTCATGAAGAATCATCTTCATTTATAGTATTTGAATCAAACTGTCTTCATGATTCAAATTGTCTTCATGGCTAATGGAAAACGGATTGGAAGAAAGAGATTATATCTAGAAGAAGGTATCTATGCTGCAGAAAAACGATTTGTCAAAATATAATGTGATGTCAGAAAACAATTATAATTCACATTTTCAACTTTTCTGAACTAGAGTATGCATATCAATACAACATATATCCGGAGTCTAAAAACAAAATTGTAAGGAAAGGCACAATTTTAATGAGGGCCATATTGAATATATAACATAAAGATAGCCTCGAGTCGAAATACAAGAATGTCATGAAAATAAAAATCTAAATCAGTGAACAGAGAAATCAAATAGAAGTCTCAAAATTCAAGAAATAGATGATCAGCTATCATCTGAACCTAAGATAAAAGGGAATAAAACATGCAATTCCCTTTAGTTGTTTGGAACCGTTTTCACAGCACAGGAATTGCTTGTGCCTCGGACTTTGCTTCTTAGTAAATCATATTTGAACTTTCCCATCTTAGATCTACACTTTCAAACCCTTACATGACTACAATTTTCGGCCTCATATATGCAGCAAACAACTAAAGCATATCTCTATTATGGACAAATGTACCTTTAAAAATAGAACTCTAGATATCGTAAAAACTTTAAAGAACTTCCTAGATACCTGCTTTTGTAGCTCTTCTTGAAGCCATGTGTATGTCGCTCAATTTCAGGGTGAGCTGTTGGCAAGCGTGTCTGATACCATATTCATCCAGAGCCTCAACAGTCTAAAATCCAATTCTATTGACATAGTTTTCGTTGTTGTCATTTCCATTATCATCAATACTAGTAGCGCTCGGGCTCCTGAACTTTCCGTTGATGGTTGAACTGTCAGACTAACCAAAAGAATAGTTGTTCTTGAAACAAAAATTGATAGCAACAAAACCACTCTTCATGTAGACTATTGCATGACAACAGCGAATTTCAAACCAAAATTATTTAAGGCATGATGCTCATGTTTCAAATCCTAGTTGATCCCGGCCTGAATAATTTAAGGCATGAAAGGAAATGTTTCATGTTTCAAAGGAAATGTTTTTGATACTAGGAAATGAGAACCTAATGCATTCAGAATAGCCCATGAAACATCACCAACTAAGAGGAAGCAACGACTAAGGCGGACGACGTAAAGAGAGAAGCGAACTTAGTTTCAGCTGACTCAACACTTGTTGATTGAGCAAATGCACATGTGCAATTTAACCAGCATCTGTATAAGCAGCTGTGAACTCGTGGCGACGACGGATGAAGTTTAAGCTGCATGAGAGGAAGGGCGGAGTTTAAGATGCATAAGTGAAGCACGGGAATGACATATCACGCCCTGGGGAAAGGTGGCGGAAACAAAGTGTTACCAAGAGGTAATTGCAATGAAAAATGTAGAATAATCACATTAATCGAGGCTTAGCTAAAGTTGGTTTTATAAATTGTATATTATAATTTATGGTAAGTTGCTAGTGTATTAATATTTTCCAGGAGTACGGAGTGACCTGTTTGTGGAGTGCTTAGCTAGTCTACCAGGCTCAAAGCAAAGTATATCATGCAAATTCAGAATGCTTGGTTCTTTGGTTGGGCATTGAATGCATTTATTGAGAGCATGATCCTACTCGGTTGTTCTCCGCTCATAGTAAGCATGCTTATGTCTGCAACCACAGTGCTATCTTTAAATTGATGTCTCAGCTAACATCAAAGCTTAACAATTTTTAGATTTTAACAATATAGCATGTTTATGTTTAATATGATCCATTTAATTTTTGAAAATTTATGTTTCATACTTGACTAAATAGGAACTAGGTCATCATATCAGTTGCATGAATTTACATACAAAATGCATGCAAAAGGAACTGCGTCCATTCGAAAACTGAACATCCACTATATACTATGTGTGTAAATAGTGCACATATCAATCTCTTTGGCAGTGACATGATCACCATAATGTACAGTGTAATCCACAATCGACAGCTATAGTGGTAGCTGAGAACAATTGTGACGTGTGTCTCCAGAGTTTTGGAGTGGTATGACTGTTATTTCTATGTATTTCCTCTTCCCTGTCTCTGCAATTGGTAGAGTAACAGTGGAGAATATCATAAAAACAACAGCTCTGGGGTGCCTTAAAAAAACCAATCACGTTATAAAATGATATACTTTGTGTATTTTCCGTTGGGTTATTTCCATTGGGTTGTTTTCAGTAACATTTATCCTAGTCTCACATCATAAAAATGATATACTTTATGTACTTTCCGTTAGCTGTTTTCACGTAACATTTATCACGGTCTCTCAACCTTTAGTAGCCTCATATAATGAGATCCTTCACTCTTTGTATTGTATCCACAAGTCACACCAAACACATCATTTCAAAAACTAAATATAGCAAAAACATATTCAAATTTTATATGCATTTATCTATATATCATATCAAATAGTAAATATAGCAAAAACATATGCTAAAAATGATCTCACTACACTGCAATGCGCTCAACATGCACAACAACAACAGGCTCAACAAACTAACGCTTCCACCTACCAATCTAACATCGGCAGGTATATGTTGCCATGCAACCTTGTTATAAAAATAATCTAACACTATCACTCTTTGCATTTCATATATCTCTAAAATTGTACGATGGTATCCATTTACTAATCATCTTTGTGTGCGTAGGTGAAGTGACTGATTGGTTTTCGAACCTTCGGGTTCCCTCCAAAACCTTTAATTGCTAAAAACATGGGCCAAATCCCCTACCGTACCACATGCAAAGTTAAAACCACTCTTCCCAGACCATGTGCAAAACCATGGGCCAATGCTCCAAGTAGCCCCACCTTCCACATCACTCTATCAACATAAATATGCCACATGGATCAAGTAGCTAATGGTCTGCCTTCAAATGTACCAAGTAACCTTACACATCCAGCATAATAGAGAAGATCTAGGGTAGCAAAAATCCATAGGGAGTGTACTGGTTTGAAGCTCACAGAACTATATTTATTATTATTACTGATAGTTTAGTTGAGTATGATGAAAAATTTAAGGTGAGATAGGCCCCCCTTTCTGGAAGAGGTATTTCTTCATTTGGGCTATTTTCAAGGTTGGTGGGCCCCACATTTTTGGGAGAGGATGATGTTGGCTAGGGTGTAGTGATGTAGACTTGGGTATAATGTTATGTAGACCAACGTAGGGTGAAGTGATGTAGACTTGGGTATAATGTTATGTAGACCAACGTAGTGTTTTGGTGATGTTGAAGTACTATAACTAACCCATTGAATTCTTCATTTTCTCTCAAATTCTCGTTTGCTCTTCACTGCTTTGCAAAAGACCTGTATGGCATAGTACTTGAGACTTCATGCATCATATGTGAGGTGACTTGTATGGAAAGTTGATACACCACCAACATCCATTATTCTTTTTATTTCATGCTTATTTTTACTAAACCAAAATCCACAGCACCTATATCCATAGTGGAAACTCATTTCAAAATCAGACCAAAATGGTAATTATTTCTGCTTTCTGAAAATGTTAGTTGTATGCAATTTGGTTACTTATGTTCTATTCTGTATCATAACGACATTTTACATTATGCAACATTTATAGTCTGTTGAAATTGTAAGGATTATACATTTTAAAAGGATTATCTATCAAACATTTGGTGTAATATAACATATTTCTCACTTAGAATATGTAGTGACAGAGAATAACTTTTTTTGTATGGGCAATTCGACATATATAATTTGCTTTCTATGATTAAAGTGAAAACAATTTCAACTGAGATCTAGATTGTAACACAGATAAGGGATTCATAAATGTTAGTTGCATGATTGACTCACTGAAAGACTTAAGTTTTAAGCCTGCTTTTTCAAATTGAAGTGATGTCTTTAAGAGCTGAAAATGGTAACAAGTCTGTTTACAAAATCTCTTCTATCTGACTTTAGAATTCCTTGTACCTTGATGTTTTGTTTATCATTATCATATCAATCATATTTTCATATTGGGAGGAAATGTCAAATCTACTTTTGAGTTCGATGAATTTGTTTTTGTCTTCTTAGGGACAATATCGTGGATGGGCTGAAATTGCACCTGATGAATTTGTTTTTGTCTTCTTAGGGACAATATCGTGGATGGGATGAAATTGCACCTGATCAAAGGGAGAAATTTCTTCAACGAATTCAACAGGTTCAGCAGCAAGGTCATAGTGCTGCCCTCCTAGGGTCTCGGTTGTCTCATTTATCAGGGACCATCCCCAAGCAATTTTCATCTCAACAACAATCTACACTATTGCAGCAGGTAAACTCCAGTCCTGAACAAGCCTTTTCCATACTCTATTAACAACTGCAAAATTTAGTTAATGCTATTGGAGGAAGGTAATGCAAGTTACATGCTAATTCTTTCCATTATTTAAGATGTACTAGTAAATAAGAAATATTTCAATTATAATTATGTGGATTCTCAGTTAATAGGTTTTAGGTCATGACTTGCAGCTATAGATTTACTAAAAAAGTCAGCAATAATCGACCTTCTTGATATGTTCAACATTAGTAGTAATTGATCGTAACGGTGTTGTGTTCTGGGTATATTACTATTGATGTGTTTATGTATTGGATCATTTGGTCAGTTATAATAGCATACTAGCAACATATTGTGGTGTCAACATGTCTGCTATTAATTGATGTCCTATGTTGTGCAGTGAGCATCATCCTTTTCTTTGTTTAGGTAATTTTTATCGACCAGTTGTCCTTGGAGTAACTGTTTTGATTACTTTGTATGCAAGTCATTCCTATGCATGTATGCACTCTAGTCATAGTGGACCACTTGTCTGCTTTTTATACTTGTTGAATAGAGGAAAGAAAAATCACACATCATGAGGGTTCTTTAAATTGAATAGTCTGTTGCCCTACACTATTACATTTATTAATTATATAAAGTTTTGAAAATAGTCAAGAGGGGCTTGCTTGGTTGGTTAAAGTGTGGTGCTATTAATGACCTGCAAGGATTCAAGTATCTCTAGTGACATTTTCCCCCATGAGTTGCTTGTGCTTGTAGTTGGGGCTAGGTGCAATTGTTGGGTGACTTTGGTGTAATAGATAGTCATCAAGAGTGGCTTTTAAGCTGAATTATTCCAATTCGAATGTCACAGGATGGCTCTAGGGCATTTTGGGGAGGCCTACATTTATTTTTTTTCTGGGAATGAAAAATAGATTCTTTAGGTGCACATGCCACATAAAAATGTACAAGGAGTAGTAAAATATTTAGCCGAGATGATCTTACATATCACTTTGGATGATCTATCACCAGAAATAACCAAAATAACATTTTATCTCATTTAACATAAAACAAGCTCATTTCATTCTATGGCTCGTTCAAATTTCCCCATTGTATCATTGGTTAAAAAGAGACATTATTCTAGCTCCACTTCTATTAATTGTTTGTATTCAACATGGAATAAATGTGTTTTAGCAAAAGAGAGAACCCACTATGTATTGTTTTCCCTCACATCCTTGAATTTCATGGCTCATAGTAATGACATCCCCTTGATTTGTATCTTGAAATATCTCAATATTCCTCTTTGGGTGACATAATTCGTTTGGGTGATTTTAATTTCCACACTAGCACTCTATGGAGGTTGATTCATGGTTTGACCAGGGATGCAATATGCATACATGAGTTGGAATGATATGGTGTTTGTTTACAAATGAGAGACACCTTCTCCTGTTTGGCGAATTTTAGTCTCATCATTCTTAATGGGCTCCCTAGCCATTTAGGCTCAAATAGGTATACATGATTTTTTCCGCATGGTAGTGATTCTAGTGTTGTTGATTATGTTTTGTCCAACCAGTCTTTGTTTTGTTCATGGTTCATTTAGACAATGAGTACTCAAAATAGATTAGAACTAGAACTCTCCTGTCATGGTTCATTTAGACAATGAGTACACTGAATCCAATGTTACCCACACCAAGTCCAACTTGTCTCAAACTTTTCATAGTTCTCTTCTCACTTTTTCCACTGTGAAAAACGATTTGTTATAACTTATTGTAGACCCTTTGGGAGGCCTTCCTCGCTTCTTCCCCCACTCCATCCACCACAACGAAGAGGTTGCAATGTGCATTCATTGTTGATGATTCTGCGTTATTTTGCTTCTTTAATACAATGATTGAATTTGTGTGCCCATCCTAGACAATTTTTTTTTGTTGAATTTGTCTTCAGCGTGACTCCATTAGTCACAAACTTGATTGATCTCTGATTTTTCTTTTAGGATTTGTTGATCCCCAACAATTGTCCTACTAGTTGGGGAATGTTAGAAATGATAATAAAAAATCCATGTGCAGAATTTTTGAGCTTGAAAGGCTTGATGAAACTATTGGCACAGAGTTTTGTTATAATACATAAGTGCCTGCACAGTTGCGGGGAAATTTCCACACCGTCATCTTGGGAATCGAGGTGTTGTTAACCTGGAATCCTCTATTGGAACTGTTATGACTTACACACAAGTTTGTTGATCAAGTCAAAGATGATACCCAAAGATCTAGGAGCAGGCGCCATCACCCTTGATAGTGTAATCTTGCTCTAGATATAAAAAGAACCCAAAAAAACAATACTCTAGATACATTACTTTAGATATAAAATACATGTATAGAATACAGTGGTGCCTCAAGGCTCTACTCTTGGCTTTACCACGGGCTCTTAACACTATATTGACTTTGATACAAGACTAACCAACCTGACAAAGATTTAAAGCATATTTTCAATTACTCCATCCTTAATCATATTTTGGGTTATATGTTCATAACATGATTATTTTGCATTCTGTTTTGCTATGGAAATGAACTAGGGGTTGAATTGGATTTACTAGAATTTGTATATCCCTTATCTGGAGCAAGTACATTGTGTTCAGAACTTTTTCTGGGGAGCAGTTATCAACTAGACAAAAAAGACGGTCACTTTATCAGAAAGAGATTTTAATTTGGAATAATTATATATGAAGATGTCCATGTGCCTTAGCCCCTTTCTACTAGTGGTCACTTTATCGGAAAGAGATTTAATTTGGAAGAATTATATATGAAGATGCATGTGCCTTAGCCCCTTCCTACTAGTGGTCACTTTATCGGAAAGAGATTTTAATTTTGAAGAATTATAAATGAAGATGTCCATGTGCCTTAGTCGATTTTAATTTGGAAGAATTATATGTGAAGATGTCCATGTGCCTTAGCCCCTTTCTACTAGTGACTGTAAAAATAGTTGATTTTGTAAAAAATAGTTGATTTTGTTTTAAAAAAATAGTTTATTTTTTACATTTTTTTATAGACATAAGAGGCAAGTACTAAGAAACTATGTTACTTATCCCACTTCTTTAGTACAAGATTTGTCAAGATTTTACAAAGTTTTATAATTTAATGAAAGTTTTAGAATTTAGAATTTACTAAGTTTCAAGGTCTAATTCTTAGAAGGGTTCTAGCTCAATGGAAGAGCACCTCCTTTACAAGCAGGAGGTTGGTGGTTCGATTCCATCGTGCCCTAATATTCATAGGGAATGGTGATGATCACAATCCATTCCCAAATATGTTCCCAAATATATATTAATAGTGAGGGTTATTAAAAATACATCATTAAAATTTATTTTTTTTATATGAAATGGTGAGGGTCAATGAGGGTAATATTACGGTCTAACCAATAGTGAGGGTTATTAAAAATACATCATTAAAATTCATTTTTTTATATATGAAATGGTGAGGGTCAATTAAGGTAATATTACGGTCTAACCAATGGATTCGGTGCAAAGGGACCTGCAAGTTATTTGTGGACTTGGTGGCAAAACCCTTATTTCATGTGTGATGTTTCTCTACAGTTCAGAGGCATTCATGGAAGGAGACTTCGATGACTACAAAAGGTTTGGGACTTACAGGATGGTTGGAAAATGAATGGGAGACCTATACACAATAATTAGTATGTATTGTAATAAAATTAATGCCAAAATAATACCTCTTTGTTTGGTATAGGAATCTAAAGAATAGATCTTACATTGCAAAAAATAGCTACTCTTCTTTATTTGTGGCAATTACTCAAGTAATATCAAAATTGTAGTGGACTAAACATTGGAAATTCAAGTTATCAATCAAGACCAAGCTAATATTTTTGCAAGCCTTATCTAACAAAATAATGCATTGGGATAAACGCCACATAAGGGTGTGGCATGGACCAGGTATATGATTTTTATTTAAGGAGCATGAAGAATACATACATAATTTGTTAGCATGAAGAATACATACATGATTTGTTAGTGGATGTGATTTTACTCTAGATGTGTGTTCCACAACAAAAACACTTTTGGATGGATTGGGCCACTAGGTTGGTGATATTCTCTCCCAATATTTCAAGGAATGTTATGAAGAGTAAAATTTAGAGCATTCCCATTAGTAGTGAATTGCTCAATCAAAATTAGGATTAGGTATTGAAATATTTTGTACTTGTTTGGTTAGATCAATAATATTTGGTTGTGGTGAAGGATTGTATGCATGGTGAGGTTTGTGGATTTCAAGATAATTTATCAATAGAGATAGCTAATCAATGCTAGTTGTGTAAATTCATTTGTATTAACGTTAAATTCAACAAAAAAATATTACTATGTTTCTGCCATTTCCCCTCCACACATTTCCTCCAACTCTACCATATCTCTACCCCTATCCTAGGTTGGACATGTTACCAACCACACCAATGGCTCATCTATATACAGTTGAAACAGAAGTGATTAAATATCATTACCATAATCTCTTAACAACCATTGAAATATATTAAACATTCCTTCCAAATCATTAACCAATACACTTGTTTAATAATGCCAATGCCAAACACACACTTTCATTTTCACCCATTTTCAGGATGATGGCCACTTTGTTTATTGTCTTGATGAGTACACATCTAGTTTCTCTCCATATCCCATAACTTCATTGTACCTTATTTTCTTCATTCATTTGATTAACCTGGCTTTTCTATGGAAAATGACCGCTTGCTTTAATTTTCTTTCATTGATTTAAGATAAGAATTTGCAAATTAAATCTATAAGTATAAGTAGTTGATTAGAAGAGCATACTTTTGATTTTATTTGAAAATATGTTGTTGGTTTCATTTTCCTTAGTTTTGATGAATTATACAAGTTCTTTAATGATATGGTGTTTGGCATTGGTATTACTAAACAAGTGTATTGGTTAATGATTTGGAAGGAATGTTTAATATATTTCAATGGTTGTTAAGAGATTACGGTAAGGATATTTAATCACTTCTCTTTCAACTGTATATAGATGAGCCATTGGTGTGGTTGGTAGCATGTCCAACCTAGGGTAGACTAGTGTGGTTTGACAAGAATATGTGACATGGATAATGGTATCCTAGTCTACACAGAGTTTGGAAACCACACTAGGAATCCTCTCAACCATATCATGACTTACCATCATGTTGAAAAATTGTAATATCTGGAGAGTTGAAGTGCATGTAATGCAAGGAATTATCTCCAACATCGATCACCCCATTAGCTTGGACTCCGACTAGGAATGAGTAAGAAAAATTGCAATTCTAGTTTGATAATTTTGTGTTTACAATACACTCTTGTGATATTTCCCATTTTCTTATCTACAATTTATATATCATTTAATTATACATAGTAAAGAGACCTATGTGTTATATATATATGGTTAGCCTAGTTTTACTAATGGCAAGTTAGCCATATGATACTCCGTATCTATGTGCATTTCTAAATTAATATAATTAAAATTCGCTTTAAAACAATTTATAATTTATTATCATATTTTTTTAATTTATTTTCCTACAATTTATTATTCTCACAATAAAATTTATTATAATCACTTTCATATACCTCTTTCATATTAATATCATTCATGAATTTAATTTATATGCATAGCTAACATACATTTTTATATTAATATCACTTATGAATTTAATATATATATATATATATGTGTGTGTGTGTGTGTGTGCTTATAAATTAGTTTGACATGATAATATTAAATAAAATGGAATGAATATATAATTAAAAATTAAAAATATGAAAATGACAAAAATATTATTTCATGAAAAAATGTGAAATGAATATATATATATATATATATATATGTATGTATACATAGTATCAATATATATTGAGTATAATTATATATTAGGTGTTATATAATATATATATATATATACATGTATTATGTACATTATATATATATATATATATATATATATATATATATATATATATATATATATATATATATTCATATGTATAATATAATGTTGATTGCTATAAATAGAATATATATATATATATATAAACTTATATATTATCATATAACATATATATAAGTTTATATATATATATATATATATATATATATATAGATATAGATATAGATATATAGGATATATGTATTATGATATGTATGTATGTATTAAGTAGAACAGAATCCATTGCAGGGTCCATGATCTAAGAGAGGATGAATGCTCACAGACTATTATCTGGTCTGAGGACTTACTTACGCCAACCTCAGCTCAACTTCTTGTACGACTTATGACAACCCAATCTTACACCCTCACATGCCCAACAATTCGCTCAATGGTCATTTCCACTATCTACCCGGATTCTATTGTAGAATATAAAACACAGAGACTGATGAAATAAAGCAACAGATTTAGTAGATATAAATCATGAGCATACACTTACAGATAAATATGCAATTCTTCAATACTCGTACTGGCTTTGATACCAGACATATATATTGATATATATAATACATTTATACATAGATAATATTATATATACAATATTTTAAACATAATTACATTATTAGTTTGACATTATGATATTAAATAGAATGGAGTGAATATATAATTTAAAATTAAAAACATAAAAATGATAATATATTATTTTATAAAAAGATGTGAAAGGACCTTCTTTATGAATTATGAGTATTTTACTTGAAAATGACAATAATATTATTTTATAAAAATACTATCATTATGAGTACTTTACTTTATGACTTAAAAGTACTTACACCACTACCTTGGTTAACTATGTGTTTTCATCCACCATAGAAAATTTGACAAGCATTCTTAACTCACGCAATGCCACCTCAACCAAGGGGGGTGATGTCATCTACTAGAATGTGATTGGTTGTTTTTTATAGTACATTTTCTTTGTTTTGAGGCCATTTTTTGACCTCAAAATCTCTCTAATGGGAAGAATCTGCACTTCATGTATGCACAGGAAGAGGTGTCATCATCATAGTCAGAATAAAACACACATAATGCTTTTTATTTTCACATTGAAAAAAACATCTTTTATTAAAGGGAAAAAGATGTGTCAAGTTAACACAGAGCTGGATACAGAAGATTACAAACATGCCGCCAATCTATGGATCGGTCATCAAGCTTCAAAGGGAACAAAGACCATAGTTTTACATTACCAAACGTAATCAGGTAAGAAGACAAGTAAGAACGAAAATGGACATAAAACAAAGCTACACAAAATTCCTCCACGGAGAATCGAACCGGGGCATTGTGCCTTTATTGAAAAAGAATAATGACAACAGATTCCAAAGAATTTGGATGCAGAGGTTTATCGACTGAGACAAGCGGCCCGGCCATGGTCTAGATTTTAGTGATGGATGTAGAACAGATAAAAGTATAAAAATTGGCATGCAACCATGTACATAGAGACAGATGGCAAAGAGCTAAACAAGAACAAAAAGAGTGGCATGCAATTACCTACCTCTACACAGATGGCAACAGAGTGCAACAGACTGAAGCCCCTGCAAGGCTGCAGCCTTGTCAGTACTTAAAGCTGTAAAGTTTTCACTACCAAAAAATTATTTGTTGAGTGTGTAAAGTATGTGGAAAGTATGTTGATTTTTTATTTTATTTTTATTTATTTTAATTCTTCTCAATGATAATATTAGTCTAATCAAAGACTTTCATTTAATAACAAGTTAACAGGTATTAAAATATTTTATTTAATAATTATAGTTAAATAAAATAATTGATTCAACATTACTATTTTGAAATATATTTAGTATAATTTCATGGATTAATACAAAAGGATGTAACATATAGTCTCTGCCAAGGGACTAAAAAGACATGATAAGAAATATTGTGACATTTGTCTCATAAAAACATGTTGATATATAGGATGACTCAATAAAAATAATAGATAACAATGGTATTAGAATCTATATATTCTTGTAATCACAAACTTTTGAATATATGAAGAACAAGGTAGGAGATTTTCATTTTGATGCACTAGCACAAATTTGTAATCTTTTAATGTGTACATACTAGGATTTGGTGTTTATTGTTCTATGTTCTCACTCTTGTTATCAACTTTCTTTAATTTGTACCAGTTTAATTTGTACTAGTAGCAAGAGTTAGTATATATTTTTCCAATGAAGAGTCATCATTCTAGCAGCTTGCAATACATCCAAAGATCTTTAGGAGGCATGTTTGTAGTCCTAATCAGTTGGATTCTTTTTAGAAGGTGGAATCATGAAACTTGAAGGTGCTATGGCCATCAGCAAGGGTAACATCAACCTTACTTAGCCTTAATTTCCTCATTTTAAGGGGGATAATTATGCACTTTTGAGCATTAAGATGAGGATGATATTTCATTCTCAGGATTTATGGGATCTAATAGAAACTAGATACCTATTATTGGTTAACATATCCACTTAGAGTACATGGATGCAAGCTCAAGAAGATCAATAAAAAGAGGACAAGAAAAAATACTCAAAAACATTCTTCTACAATTAATGTCATGCATGAGTAAATACACTCGAGAAATGCAATAACAACCACATCAAAAGAAGCCTAGGATATCCTGCAAAGTGCATTAAGGAGAAAATAAATTAAAGGTCATTAGACTTGAATTGCAAAGGAGAGAATTTGAAAATTTGTCAATGGAAGAATCAAAGCCTATGTAAGATTTTTCTACTCATGCTATGGGAATTGTAAACCAAGTGAGAAATCATAAGAAAACCTTGCTCTATCAAAAGATAGTCAAAGAAATATTAAGATGTGTGACTCTTAAACCCGGATCTATGAAGCACCGAGAGGAATCCAATTTCCTGTGGTGTAATTTTTTTATCTTAAATTTTTTACACATCCAAAAAAATTATCCAATTTCTTGTGGTGTATTTTTTTATCTTAAATTTTTTACACATCTAAAAAAAATGTACACCTCTAGAAATTTGATCATCTTCCTGCTTGATAGATCCGGATTTAAGATGTGACATGGATTTTTTTTAATTACTTTTCATTTGGTTTTAAATTTTTAAAGGAGAATCCTCATCAAATAGAAGCTAAAGCATCGATCAAAGTATGAGAAAAGGATGAGGAAAATAAATGAGAAGCAACAGCCATGATGGAGGTAATCATTAATTTTTTGATGATGTTAGTTTATTCAATAATGGTTTTCCAAGAGAAAATCAAAATTGGAAGGAAGTGTTAGAACTATACAATCTAGCAATAGGTATGGATATCAACATGTAAAATTCTTGTATAGTATTGAATGGGATGGAAGCAAATTTTAAATTCCATTTGAAATAAATTTTCCATTTTAGAAAACTAACTTCTAGGCTATATTTAGTTACGTTGGATTCTTATTAAAAACAAATGGACATGGAAAGAAAGATCAAATTTTCCTTAAGGAAAATATATAAGTGTGATTATTCTTTGGTGCAACAAGTGGTTGTCAATAGGTGGAAGATTGACTTCAAGGTGAAATCAGTCTTGGAATCAATCCCAGTGTATTAGCTTTCCTTGGAATCCATTCCTAAAGGTGTCTTCAAGACTATTAGAAAAAAGATTTTTTCTCATGAGGGAGAAAGGGCAATGAGACCATTACTCTAGTTGAATGGAATAAAAGAGGAAGGAGGGTGGGGTTTAAATAATATTCATTTCTTTTGAAATTATTTGGTGGTTTATAAAATAGAAAATTCTATGGAATAATATAACAAAGAGATATATCAATCATATCTCACTTATTGACTAGGTAAGGAATCCAAGGAAATCTATAACAAATGTTTCTTCTAAATACACTAGTTGAGCCATTATCTGCCACTTGGTTCAAAGTATAATACCCTTCATCTTGAATATATTGTCTCATTTATATAGGAAAATAGATCACACTCTTGCATATAATCCATGGATCCAAATCTAATCTCACCTACTCCCCATCACCCACTCTACAATCTAGACAATTTCTAATCATAGGAAAATATTGAACTATGGCCTTCTAGTGGACGATTCCAAATATAAAGGGCCTATAGTTGGTGGAGGTGGGATTGGGATCCATATAGGTATCACAATCACCTAAAAGTATGGAGGTCAACAATTCAATATGTGGAGCATCAAACCCAGCACTATTGAGTCTCAATATTAATGAAATATCGTGGCATCACTTACATGTTGAACCTTGTCTAGAATCTGTATGGATTTAACTAAATGATGAATGGAAGGAGAAATGACTTGCCCATACAAATTGAGAATCTCATGGGAGCACTCCCCTTGCCATATTTTCTTACTAAAGAATTTCAAATACCACGTTTTGAAGGATGCGAAAAAGAGTTACAACCTAGAGAAAACTATATGCCATAATATAAAATCAAATTTTCCAAATAGAATTAGTTTAAAAAAGAAGAAGAAGGTGAAAGACATCGAACAATAGTTGGGATCTAGTAAACCACCAAATCCACTACCATAGTGAATTGTGAATGACAATATCTATGAGATGACCATCATCCACTCCACTCCAAATTATGAGATCAATGGATGCTATAATTTGGTTGTTATGATTACGTAGCTAAGTTTCTAATTCTATCCTTGAAGTAAAATAATTCGATGACAAGTGAGGTCACTAGCAAGTAGAGAGAAGCCTATACATAGCAATAATAATTTCCTAAGGCCATACACATCTCCAACAACCTATAAATAGCTAGTGATGGAACCTTGAGACCATATACATCCATACACAACCATATGTAAGTGTGTCAGTGTTGGAATTATTGTCATTGATGTCAAAGGATTAATGTCATATTAAGGCATTACATTGAACATGTTGTTATTATTGTTATGCTAAGGTGCATATCTAGATTGATTTATGTATAGGTTTACAAGTATATTAAAAAAGGAGTTCATGTGAAAAAATAAAAACGTGAAATGGTGGTTTCAAACCCATGGGTTTGGAAGCTCATAGTATTTAGAAAAGTGAAATAAAAAAATGGAATTAATTATTTAATTAATGGGTGTCGTGTCTTTTTAAATGAACATGTCCCTTCATGAAGAGTTATGATAAAGTATAAAAACAAAAAGTACTGAGAGAAAGTGTGTGTCTCAAAAATGTAGTAGCATTTGAAGAATTGGATGAACAAAGATAGAATATCATTCCAAAAGGGAAGAGTTGCAAAGTCAGTTTTAGATCAACTTCGCATTTTCGCTATAACTTATTTTCTAGGATGTTTTAGATCATGCAATTTTTAGAAGACGTAAGAAATATCTCTGGGTACATGTGGTCAAACTTTTAGACATTGATTCACTATACTTTATGGGATATATCTTGTGGAAGTTAGGGCTTCTAAATGATCCTAAAATCAGTTTCAAACAACTCAATTTGACATTTTCGCTATAACTTCTTTTCTGGACTTGGAAGATTGTGAAATTTTGAGGAGATGGAGGTGATATATCTTGGTACATGTGACTAAAATTACATAATTTGGATCGTTATATTTTCTAAGATATTCCTTACAGAATTTAGGGTTTCTAAATTGTCTTGAAATCAACTTCAAATAAGTCAGTTTGATATTTTCGCTCTAGCTTCTTTTTTGGGACTTTTTCATACTATGCAATTTTCAAGGATTTAAGGAGGCATACCAAAGTGCCTCAAGTAAAAATTTCAGAATCATATTTGCAAAATTGGATATGTGAGGTGTTGTACAAGTTCGTTCTTGCGAAGAGACCAAAAAAAGCAAGTTTCCAGAAAGCTACCATAAATTTCATTTGGAAATTCAAATTTTGGTCAAATGTGGTGATGGAAGAAGTAGCAAGAAAATGCAGTGAATGTGATGTGACTATTATCATTTTTTGGAGAATTTATATGTACTAAATAAGAAATTGTAACTTGAAGGTTGTTTCCTCTCAAATAAAGATATAGTTTGGTATCTCTTTCTAAGTTGGTGCTTAGCGGTGTGGATTGGTTTCTCTAGTAGATTGGTGTCTACAAAGATCTATAAGAGTAGGTTGGTGACTACCAATATTTGTACCAAATGGGAATGGTGTCTTCGGTAGGTTGGTTCCTACAAAGAATTATAAAGAGAATTTTTTTGGATATCCCAAAAGGGTTTCCACGTAAATCTTGTGTTCCATGTTTTGCAGCTAATAAATCCCATATGTGATTGTGTTCTTATTGTTGATGACTGTTTGAAAAAGTAAATAAAATTATCTTATAGTGATTCAGCCCCCAGCCTCGGTATAATTTTGTGCTCAAAATTTGATATCAGATTGGGTTCCTTCAAAAATAGTCTAATCGCAGGAAGATGGATCTAGAGAGCACACATGGCCAGTTAGGAAGGTTTCTCCACAAACAAATCTCCATTGTTTGAAAAAACAAATTACGCATTTTGTAGCATAAGGATGATAACATATCTAATGGATCTTGGGTTTGATATTTGGGAATCTATCATGATTGGTTATACAACCCCAACAAATCCACCAACGGTTGTGGCTAGGAAGAATCCTAGTGAAAATGATGCAAAATCCATGAATGCCAACTTGTGCAGTCTATCAAAATCTGAGTTTGTCAAGATGATGCATTGTGTATTATCAAAATAAATTTGATACGAGATTCAAAATATCTATGAAGGAGATGACAAGGTTAAGAAGGAAAATCTCCAAATTCATAGAGGATAGTTTGAGGGTCTAAAAATGTAATATTAAAATAATTTTATAGCATATATGCTCGGTGTGGATGAAATTGTCAACACCATCAAAGGACTTGGTGAAAAAGTTGAAGATTCAATTATTGTACTAACGGTGTTAAGGTCACTCCCCTTAATATTTTATGCCAATTTTTTTGTTATTGAAGAAATGAAGGATCTTGATAAACTAACAATGGATGAATTCCACGAGATTCTTACTTCATATGAAATGAGGATTGAAAAGGAAAAGACATCAAAGAAATATTTATCTTTCAAAGTCTTGAAAAGGATGAAGAAAAAATAACACAAGTGAATCGACTATTCCAGTAGTGAGCCAAACGCAAAGGAAGCACATTTTGTGAGAAAACTCAAAAAGGGATCTAGCAAATACAAAGGTAAGATGCCCTTTAAATGCTTTAATTTTTGGAAAAGTAGGAGATTTTGTTGCTAAGTGTCCATATGTAGAAAATGAAAGTAGTGATAATGAAGAAGGCCATAATGTAAAGAAAGGAAGCAAGCATCATCAAAATAACCAAAAACGGGACAAGCATGAAAAGAAGAATAACTATTATAAGTAGAAGAAGATTCTCTACTCAAAAGGGGTTAGTGACTCATCTAAGAGAGTAGTGAAAGTAGTTTCAATAGTAATAGAGAGGCAATTCTCTTTACGGAAATCGAAACCAAGATTGATGAAGACAAAGAGGAAAAAACAATGGATTCAGAAGAAGACGAAAATGTTGAAATAGATGGGGAATTGGATCTTGAAGAATAACTCATATGTTCCTTAAATGAAATAAAGAATCTTAGGAAAATGAATTTGAAACAAAAGGAGCAGGTGCAAAAATACGAAGAAGAGGTGCAAATCCTTGAAGAAAAAGAAAGGTCTATCATGTACCTAAAGGTTTAATTTGAAGAAGTAAGAATGATAGAATATGTGGTGAGGATCCAGCTAAAAGAAAAGGAAGAGAAATGTGAAAAGATAGAATCTGAAATGTTTTCCTTTAGAAAGGAACCGGAGACAACAACTATTAAGTTGAACAAAAGATTGAAGTTTTAAAAGAGTACGGAAACCTTATATAATATCATATTCTTTCAAAGGTATCCATTCATTAAGAAATCTCTTGTATATGATGTTGTTGTTTCCTCCCTACCTACACCTGGCCTTGCTACAACCAAGAAAGTTTTATTTGTTGCAGGTGGAGTTCAGATTGGTTTACCAGAAGAGAAACATATTGGTTATTGTGTTCAATAGATTTATGAGTTTCATATTTCTCTTGTGCCAAAATTTGAGCATGTTGTTACAAATGACATTATTGTTGATATGTCATGTTGTTCTACTCATGTAAGTGAACCTAACCCTGATCCTACTTCCTCTGATAAAAAAGAACAAAAATATGTCCCATAGCATCATCCTCACCATAAAATTCAAAGGAATGACAATCATGTTTTCGTATCTTTACAAAAGAGACATGAAAGACAGAATTGTGGAATAGCTAACTACCAAGATAGATCGTGGTTGGATTAATGGATGGTCGTGGAATTGTTTGACCAAATGTTTGAGGTCTTCATATGATTATGTATCATCAGTTGTTCAATCATGTAGCATTCCTATTACCTACTGATGATTTCCTTGGAAGTAGTCGACCGAGGATTGACCTGATGTGATATTTGACTCGAGTTTTGACTAATCATCTATCGATTGGAATATTTACGAAAACTATTGCTTCTACTTATTAATCCTTCAAGGAGGCAATACTTGAATTTGTTGATATGTGATCCCAACTAATGTATTATTGTTTCTTGTTAAATCGACTTAGATTTGTTGAGACCGAATGAACTATGATCGAATGATGTTGGATATGTGCTACTTCCTATGTTGGATACAGAGACTGGTTATATTGGGTTGTTGGTGACAATAATCTCTACATCTAGGAAATAAGAGAAAATCAGTTGATTGTTTTGATGACATTGTTTTTGGAGGCAACATGAACAAAATGTGCCAAGAGTTTGCAATAAAAATGAAAAAGGAATTTGAAATGTCTGTGCTTGGTGAATTGTCATTCCCTCTTGGTTTACAAATTTCTCAATTCGATAAGGCATATTCATTCCACAAAATAAGTATATCAAGGAAATGTTGAAGAAGTTCAGAGTGGAATATTGTACACCAGTCAGCACACCCATGGTCATAGGTTTTAATTGAGCAAATACGATGAATCTTCGAAAGAAAATAAAAAAATTTACAAGTCAATGTTTAGTTCCTACTATATGCAACAACATCAAGGCTAGACATTATGCAAGCAGTGGGATTGGTTGCGCAGTTTCAAGTTGCACCAGAAGAAACTCTTGTTCAAGCAATGAAAAGAATATTCAAATATCTAAAGGGAATCTTGGAATTCATCTTGTGGCACTCAAGAGGTGAATATTTTACTCTAATAACATATACGGATGTGTATTGGGAAGGAATTTTTTATAATAGAAGCACAAGTTCAGGGGGAGCATCCATTTTCCATTGATGTCAAAGGGGGGGAGTTACAGATAGAGGGAAAGTTGCAAACATGGGGGAATTATTTATATTCCTAGTGGACTATGTGTTTCGTTGCAGGATTACCATCAATGACAAAGGGCATATTGTTGGAATTATTGTCATTGATGTCAAAGATTACTTTTGTCATTAATATTATATTAAGGCATTACATTGAACACGTTGTTATTAATGTTATGCCAAGGCATTTCCAAACAAGGGGGGGCATCTCTAGATTGATTCATATATAGGTTTACAAGTATATTAAAAAAGGGTGCACGTGAAAAAGTAAAATCTGAAATGGTGTTTTGAAACCCATGGGTTTGGAATCCCATGGTATTTGGAAAAGTGAAATAAACTTAAAGGGAATTAATTATTTAATTAATGGGTGTCATGTCTTTTTGAATGAACATGTCCCATACTGAAGGGTTATGATAAAGTATAAAAAGAGAAAGTATTGATAGAAAGTGAGTGTATGTGAAAAATGTAGTAGCATTTGAAGAAGTGGATGAGCAAAGATTATTATTCCAAAAGGGAAGAGTTGTGAAATTAGTTTTAAGTCATCTTTGAATTTTCTCTATAACTTATTTTTTGGGATGTTTCAAATTGTGAAATTTTGAGGAGATAAAAGCAATATCTCTCAGTACATGTAGTTAAAATTCCATACATTGGTTACTTATACTTTTTGATATATGTCATGTGGAAGTTAGGGCTTCTGAATGGTCCTTAAATCAGTTTCAAACAGGTCAGTTTGGCATTTTCTCTATAACTTGTATTCTAAGACCTAGAAGACCATGAAGTTTTGAAAATATGGAGGCGATCTCTCTGCATACATATAGTAAAAAATTTAAATGTTGGTTTTCTATACTTTCTTAGATATTCCTAGTGGAAGTTAAGGTTTTTGAATGGTCTTGAAATCAGTTGCAAACAAGCCAGTATGGAATTCTTTTGCTATAACTTCATTTTTGGTACTTGGAAGACCATGAAATTTTGAGGAAACGGAGACAAGATCTCTGGGTACATGTGGTCATAATTTTAGATGTTGGTTTTCTATATTTTCTTAGATATGTCGTGTTTTCGCCCTCTTTGTTCCTGTAATTGTCGCAATGTTATGCTCCCATCAAGAAGAAGACTGAATATCATAAATAAGAGAGGAAAAATATGATTCGTTCATGGGAGGTAACTAGTTAATGAGATAACAAGCGATTCCTCCCGTTGGAGGCTTAGATGCAACCTCACAGTTTATTAAGAATAGATCTATACCATCAGAGGCCTGGAAAGAGGCAGTAGACATAAAGATGGGAACCTTCCACTGACGGTCCCGATTGAATCCTACAACTTGCCAAGGCATATCCGAACCAAGAAATTTGGCAAAAATAAAAGATGAGTTTTCCCAAGACGGCCCAGATACAATAGTGCGTAGATTACTAAGGATAAATCTGAACTAGAGGGGGGAAAAGAGCTTTCCCTAAAAATAAAAAGGAAAGTCTCCCGCAAATGGATAAGATTGACTTACGCAACTAACTAAGCTAAATATTACCATCGACAACTATGAAGTGTATGACAGATATAAGCGGGTGTCCTCCTCGCCAACAGTAAAGATTAAAATGTACACCAGGATAACGCAAATATAAACCATTGGAGGCTTAAAAATCGTCGACTGTGTTCCAAGAAGTTATTCCCCACTTATGGCTTAGATCAAATAGTACATTTCTTCAGAAGCAATCTAATTCATTTGCACAGAAGGACCCTCATCATCGCCAGAGCAAAAAAATTCTTGCCTGGAATAATCCAAGTCATATCCATAAAAAGGGTCTAGTCGGAAAGGAGAATACCAGTGCCCGGAATTTGTCAATTCTAACCATAAGTTTTCCAAATTTGAAATAGGATAAGTACCTGCCAATTCAGTGCTTTAATGATTAAAAAATACACCCATACTGACAACAGCGAAAAATCCTCGGCATCCCTAAGGAAACATTAAAATGCATATTAAAGGAGATTTAATACTCATTTAAAGCTTATGACGCAACAAAATCTCCCAAGAAGATTCAATTACCCCTTATCTTTCTTTCAAATCATATATTTAAGAATCCTGGAGAAAATACTTCTACCGATCTAGTCATTCATAAAGTTGAGTTGCAGATACACAGAATTGAGCAGAGAAATTTGTATTGTTTCACGAAAAATTCAACTAAGTATATATCCAAAACCTTCATCCTTTCTCTATTTTAAGTGCTTATTTTCCAAGTAAAAGGTGACTAAGAGTTGAATCTCCCTTTTTCTTTGCTGTCACCTTAATATGTTCTGCTCCACCTGAGTTTACCTTAACCCCGATGCCACAACCCAAGATGACGAAGAGAAGGACCACCACCTCTGGAACCTCCTTCTGAGCTCGTTCTTTCTTCCTCTGATGTTTCACCCTTCGTTGATAAATGGGACGAAGTATCCTCGCCTGATCTAGCCAATACCAGAGCTCGCCAGCTCATAGGGGTATCCCTGGGAAAAGTACATGCCTCTGAACTGATGGCCAAATTCTTGAAGTCAGGGTTAGCCCAGCACCTATTTTCTGATGCCTTCCCTTTATCATAATTTGTCCATATTTGCACTAAATGTTACAACCCATCCACATTCTATTCATAATAACGATGGCTAGATCCTCTTGTTTGAAGACTCGGCTTCTTTAATTGGTGAAATGCTTGGAACTACTCCTGTTGGGATTACACCAACTTTGGAAAAGCAAACAACTTTATATCGAGGGCTCAGTGACAAGAATAAGGCTAAATTGCGGGCTCGACTAGTACACTTCTATAATCCACCTGAAGTTCCTCTTCAACCACGGAAACACGTGAACCTGTAAACCAGAATTAGGAAGCTGCATCGGCTCTGACGTTGATATTTGGCAGAGATTATGTTAAAGACATTAGTGGAGGAATGGCGGCGATGATTGACTCTTACAATAATCCATCGGCTCCCAAATTTAGCAATGCAGAAGCCTTAGCGACTATAATAAAATCCGAGTTAACAGAATTCAATGACACGGGGAATTTCAGGTACTATTCGTTTATTGTGTATGCGTTCCTATTTTACCAGTCCCAGCACTTGAAGGCTTGGGTATCTAGAGAGATAAAGGTAATTATGCAAATAGAATATATGATTGGCTTCCATGGGTAAAGAATATAAAATAAGAAGGGGTAACCTGGACCCGCTTCGTGTCTCAATTTATGTTTAGATCCTTTACTTTGGTCATTGGGATAGAGCCTACATGCATACCTCAAGAAATCAAACCATTCTTGTAGCTAGGAGAGGTTGTTAAAAAGGGAGATTGGTTCTTATCATAATATTACACTGTGATCAGGCTATATGGTACTGAAAACCCTCCCCACTGGCTACCCAAGCTACTCACTCCTAGGACCTTTTTCTTGGAATATTTCAAACAGATGATAGAAGTAGATGAAATTCATTTTATTAAGTCCAAGAAGAGAGGTACAACCACTTTTCGCATAGATATGGGAGGATATTCCATTAACAATAAGAAGGCTATCAAAGGAGTCACAGAAGCTTTGAGCAAGCTAAAAATGAAACTAGATACTTTCTAGAAGTATGACCCACATTTGTTAATAGGAGTATAAAAAGTAAAAAAGATCCCAAACCCTCAAGATCATCAATCCAAACCAAAATTGGAGGTATTGGCCAATAGGGATACCTATGAAGAGGTGCAGAAGATAACTTGAGATAAATAAAATCCCACAAAAGTGATGCCCCGAGATTTTCCTGAGCCTACTCTAGAACCCTCTATAGCTCCCCCTCTATTACACTTTCTATAGGTCAAAAGGATCCCAAGTCCCTAAAGAAGAAATGAAATTCCTAGCCGTGTGGAAATAAAGATGTAATGAGTATGTGGCAGAAAATGGTATCAATGATAGAAAAAGAAGGGGAGCTTGGTGGAGGATGAGGGTATACCTAAAAAGGAGAATTCTACCTATTTATATATTCCTGAAGACAAGATGTTTGATGACTTATACAAGGAGTATCACGCTAATGATGATTTAGAGAAAGTTTCTGTAACATGGTAAAATGTCGAAGAATAAATAGTAGAGCCATTGCCAGTACAAAAGGTTAAAGAAAACAATAGGGAAGAAGGAGAATATTCAACAATGGAAGCTCGTATATCCTCACCTCCTAAAGAAGGAGAATCTTCAACAATGGAATCTTGTATATCCTCACATCCTAAAGAAGTAGAACCATATCTAAAAGGCTTTCCAATCATGCTCTCCATGGGATTTGATCCAAAGAAAGGACCAGGGAAGGAGGGGTAAGGTAGTAAATTTTTCATTCAGCTTGACCAGAGACCCAAAATATTAGGGTTTGGAGCCGATACAGGATGGTCAGAACAGGAACAATTGGTATTAAAAGAAGTAGATCATGGGAATCCCCCCAAGGAAATACCACCTAGTTTCAGTCAAAAGGGAAGCCAAGAAATTGAGATACCACCTAGGTGGGAGCACAGTCAGTAAAAGGAAATGTTGCAACAAGAGGATACTAAAGATATTTCAGAATAGGGGCACCTTAATTCAAGTGGATAAATTCATCAAAAATATGTCGAGAAATCCAAAGAAGTAGAAATTTTCTCTTATGAAAGGAAGTTAGACAATTTGGTAGATGCAAGGACCAATGAACCAATTGAAGCATGTAGTAAAGCGATTCCAATTACTATTCAAACCCATCCTAAAGGAAGAGAATATAATGCAACTGAGATAGTCACATAATCATATGGCCCTTTCCTCTCACTCACAGAAGTGATTCTAGGAGAAGAAAGAGATAAGATTGTGGAACCTGAGGTCAAGCAGTAAAACAATCGTCCAATGTTGAAAAGAGGAAAGCTGAAGAAAACCTCTAGGATGAACCAGAGAAGAAAAGGAATAAAGTGGTTGAAGTAGTGGTGGATCCAGAAGAAGAGAAAGAGTAAGATGAAGAAATAATCAACTCTCAGCAAGATACCGATCACTCGTAGGATATCCAACTTGAAAAAGGTGAAACTCCCACCAACCCTAGCCATGATATTTTTGAATCTAACAAGTTGATGTCTGTTATAGTGTCAAGGAATACCATGAGTGCTTCATCAAGCTTCACAATCTCAGAGATAAATGAGATAATGAGACCCATTATTTTATTATAATAAGAATAACAAAGAAG
The DNA here is from genome assembly GCA_027924585.1 of Larix kaempferi. Taxonomy (NCBI): domain Eukaryota; kingdom Viridiplantae; phylum Streptophyta; class Pinopsida; order Pinales; family Pinaceae; genus Larix; species Larix kaempferi. Next base: position 46,683,108 of record BSBM01000372.1, on the reverse strand, counting down.
AGGAAGGATTCCAGATCTTTTTCCTGTAATGGAATCCCTAGACTCACAAGCTAGAGCTAGGTCGGTCTCTAAATTTGATCCTAGCACAAATAACTTCAATATAAGCACAATGGAACCTCTATCCAAAGGAACATATAAATATCTTCATCCCAAGGCAGTTTTGCACCAAGTTCAGTAAAATGCCCGCCTAGGGAAAATGAAGATGAGTCTGAGAGTGAAATCAGGTTGGGTGTGCTCAGTGAGGTATACTACATCATCTAGTGGCATTGGTTCAAGATTTTGAAGAAATAAAAAATCCACCTTAGAAATTGCACAAATTGTCTAAGTATAAAAATACTGGTAAAAATGCCTAAGTGTCCTCAGTACAATGCCCGCCATTTCCAGTAGTTGATGGATTAAATTATTCTGAGGGTATGGGTCTCTTAGATTAAATGTTTAAAAAAATTGAGCTCATTAGAACAATCAATATTCAATATGATCCATTTCTTAGAATCTCCATGTAGAGAAGAAACATTGAAAGGGCATAGCTCCAAGGAAGAAGATAAATTTTATATAGATTGAGGTAAGTTGCTTAGTAAAAAAATGTGGAGATCATGTTTCTCTAGGTT